>CM073591.1:111670531-114070531 GCA_037074705.1 Zhengitettix transpicula | reverse complement strand
TTACCAAAAAGTCGGAAAAGGTTTTATAATTGACAATGCAATTAATATAAGTACATCCCGTCCATAATTTGGGATTTCATCATAGTTCAAAAATGAAGATGAAGCCTTAATAATTAATCCTACGATCTAAAATTCAATGAGGCTGAATATTCTGATTCTAAAATTCAATGAGAACATATTTGAGTATGTGTTGAAATAATTTGTTCCCTTAAATTACATAAAATAATTATTTTATATGGTCAGCGTTATCAATTTAATCATTGCTTAGTTTTGCATCTTATAAAGGGACTTTAAAACGTGACACAGAGAAAGAAAGAAAAATAAACACTTGCTGAAATTTGTTTTCTTCGAATTTTAGTATCAAAATTTTCGACATCAAAAAATTATAAATCGTAATATTTATCATTGAACTATAGTTCGCCTGGAGATGTCCCAAATTACCGACGAAACGTGACGTTATTTTAAGGTTGCATTTGAATTCATTTAATTGAAAATTATTAAACATTTTCTGACTGTTTGGCCCTTATATTTCTTTATTGTGTGATATTATATAAGATAAATGTCAATATTAAATATCGATAAATATACGCGATTACATTACTTTCAATGAATATATTAAAATAAATTGAAGACGACTGCTGTTAAGTGAAGAATATGATAATTTTATTTACGTTCAACTGACAAAATAATATTTATCTGCATTCATTTCTCAAATTTTTTGTCTTAAATATGTGATGTACTTTTTGCGAGCCTTTTTTTTCCTGCTAAAATGTGTTTGGAAAGATGCTATTTTCGCTCTGTACTACTCTTGGAACCATGAGTAGGTCATTATTATTAATCGACTAATGTGTGCTGAATATGAATCGATCGAAACGAAACAGTTATCACAGACCCAGCACATCATTCACAGAACTGTAGTATTTATCGATACTAGTCCTAGTCTGTTATGATTTGAGATATTATCATGTATGTACTTGATTACACACAATAGCGGAGAAAAAAAAACTTGTATGAAGCATTATCTGGTTTTCAAAAGGTTTAAATATTTATTAATACTCAACGTTTCGACGGCGTGTCCTGCCGTCGTCGTCAGGTGAATTGCGGTTACTTTTGTTACTATATTTACAGTTACAGATTTCAATTACTGCTTTAAATCGCCGTGGAGCTGTATAAATACGCTTTTGTTAAATATGTATGTGGCTACTGTCTTGTCGGTGATTGGTCAGTTTTTAATACTTCATTAATGTGAAGTATTACGTATCGTACTATGCGTTATTTTCTAAAGACAAATTCCAAACATTACTTTGTAATATGTTATATAGAAATATGGGTTATAAGGCGTAGTTTTCCTTATGTCACATTTTAAAGTTACACTCTTATTGGTATAAATAGCAACGATTAAATTGAGAACAAAATTAGATAATTTATATCTATAAAATTTTAAAAAAATAGATTTGTGTAATTAGAACTGTGGGAACAGTTTTCACGAATTAATTGATAATAGTTCGACCCATGAGAAAATAGGATCACATATATCAATACGTTCATGATTTCCGTATGTAACCTCTTCTGTGTCAGGAAATTTATCTAAGAGTGAGGAATATCTTTGAGGCAAGTGTGAGTACGGTTCACGAAGACACGACAGTAGACAAATTGACGCACACATAGTCTTTACGTTGGAAACAGTGTTAATAAATCTTCCAACGTTGGGATTCGTTAAAGCTTTGTCAACACGACACTGTGCTAGTTTAACTATCTCAATGTCGAATAAACATTTCCGTACAAATCAAATCACGAGCTTTGTTCCCTCATTTTCAAAACATTTAAAGGCGACGACACACGAACCTCGTAGCGTTTGTATAAATGAGAACAAAAAGCGTGCCATTTTTAATAATCGCTATTTGTCAGTTGTTCAAACACAATGTCTTCGTTTTAGCGTTCTAGAATTCTTGAGTTGAAAGAAAAAACCAGCGGTCTGCTCGTTACAGCTTTTTTTTCCTTCTTCTTAGGTTTCTTTGCTATATGTCTCCGAGATATTGTAGGAAGTGGCGAAAAAACTACGCAGAGATAACAATACAGTACGTTTTTCTGTTAAACGCAAAGTGGAAATGAAATAGTACTGAATAGCGTGTGTGAATAACGGGGTGGGGGGGGGGGGCACTAGGAGAAGGAATTACGATATGCGGGTCATTGCAATACGTTATGGAAAAGAAAACGTCAATAATCCTTCTTATTGACATATTCTTCGCCGGGAGATATTGCTCGTTGGACGTTTTCTAATTTTTTAAAATATAAGTGTGAATATATCACGTTATTGGTATTAATTAACTTAATTTCCAGAGAGAGTTTATTAAAGTAGTTGGTTTTTTTGTTCAAAATTTCAAGATTTTATATTTTAATTATTTATTTACATGTCAGAAATTTTCTGAATGGTATTATTTTTGGCAGTACTAAATTCGTATAAGTTTTGTAAGTTCGACAGATTCTCAGTCATTTGGTCCGTGCCCGTATATTAAGTAGGTTCACCTGCCGAGTATATTCATAAATATCGTAACTGGTACGTGGAGCGTAAAATGTAATTTCGGTGGACGGTATAAAGGCAGTCCTTGAAACTGACAAGTTTGATTTTTTTTTTATATTCTCGACACGGTTTAGTCGGGCTGTGATATCGTCTCCGTCGATATCTTGCGGGGAACCGGCTCCAATTTATTCAAACCCCGCCCTCAATGAGGAAGCAGCTTCTGCCAGGGTAATATCCATAACCGATCCAGTCTCATTCTTGACGGCGGATGAGACCCCGGTTTTGTGTAATATTTATGTAAGTTAACGGGTGTGTGTGTGTGTGTGTAATATTCGCAATTTCTCGACAATTTGATGGTATTTGACTGAATTACGATTGCGAAACAGTTGTCCCACATGAGATGCTGTTTGGTACAAACAGCATGTTGAACCAAACAGCATCTCATGTGGCACTACTGTCAACTTTAAGTTCCACAACAATTGTTCTAATTTCCCCAGCATATGAGACAAGAATTATTACAGATGAATTATCCTAGGTTCAGTAGAATACCCAACGCCGTCCATTTCCGCACTCTAATGACGTGAAACGTTAGAAAAATTCTTTTCACGAAGGGGATTTTTGCTGATGTATTTGTTTATACTTTTATTGCCACGTCTTTCTACGTAATTGATAACCATCGGAATATAACTTCCATGAACTTAGCATTTTGTAAGATAATAAAATATGATCACGTTGATAGGGTTTCGGAAACTTCAGTGGGAATTCAAGGCATTGAAAAATATTATTTATGGTGGTCAAAAGTCTTTTCCAGACCTAGGATCGGTTTCAAAATGCGCTGAACACATGAAAGCAGGAATTCCCCATAATTGACTATCACTTCGTAAAATTTGGTACTACGCTATTCCGATTTAATTTGTATTAACTTTTTAAACAGAAATCGTGAATCAAAACCTAGTCTTAAATTTACTAGCGTAAAAAGTTTGAAGTGGCGATATTTATCCTTTAATCGGATGAAAAAGGAACCAAGTTTTCTTTAAGTAAAAACGTGGCAGGTAACGTAATTTGTCCTACAATAATTACTTACGATATTTCAAGACTGGTTAAAAAAAACTCAGTATATAAAGTAAAGTCAATTATTTTCAGATCATACATCCTTATAATTATTAAAATTACGAGAAGACTACGATATTGTATATTCTGAAGATTTAATATACAAATTTATTTATAATCATACCCAATCAGGATCCAGTAGTGTGTGGATGAGAAGAAAGATCCATAAGACGGTCCCTGAAATATCAGATTTAAAAAGTTTAATTTAAACGATTGTCACACCGAATAAAACATAAAGAGTATTCATCTAGAAATTTTAAAAAAGTGGACATTGTGCATAGGAATGCATAATTATTATAGATATTCGATTTATATCATGCTATACTCGAATTAGTACTTATTCCTGCAACATAAACATAATCGGAAAATTATATATACTTTTTGATACAAGTTTTATAATTTTTCTTACATACAACCTCGCATAATTTGTTTTAAGCAATATTAAATATTTTTTTGTGCTTGCGGTTTCGGAATTACATTTATTTAAAAATTTTCAAAGTGCGATTAATTGAAGTGTAAGATTAGTTAGAAAACACATTATTAGGTACTCATAATGGCCCACATTTGTATTTTTTTTTCCGCCATGAAGTTCGTTGATTTCTCTTAGGAGAAATATTCGAATTCTTACTGATCCTGTGATTGTGCAGTTTTCTTTTAAACCACCATTATAGCAGATAATTTTTAAAGTTTAGTAACATTTATATTCCCCGACTAATTAGATGACGGAATCTTGAATTTAACGAAGATCAACGATAAATACTGTGCCTGAACGAACATGTGGGATTAAAGCCGACGCACAACTGGTTTTTTGTGACTGTAGAAGGGTTATGTACAATGTAATGGAGGAAGGGAAGGGCTAGGCCCCGATATGACTGGAACATTTGTGTGTTTTACAGATAGGCACGTATGTGCGGGAAAATAATTGATTTATGAGTTTCAGTGTCTTTCAATTCATATTCTATGAGAAAGTTTGTTTTACATCCTGTTTTTCTTTTTTCCGCGATGGTTATTAAAATCGGGGTCCAGGTTATGATTTAGTGTAGGAGTCCAAAACCATCAATATTGTTTTCTTAAAGAGCTTCCGTTTAAAAGCGGATTTGAAAGTATAGATTTAGACTGAAATTTGCCTCGGTTAGAGTTTATCGAAAAGTTAACGTCACTTTTGCGTTTTGGAACAAAATAACCACCGAGTAATTTTTAAGCTGCAACGTCAGACTGTTAAGATATTGTATAAGCAGTTCTCACGTTTCATCCTAGTCGTTGGCAAAACGTCAAACGTTTCGACGTATATCCGCGCCACCGTCATCAGGCTTGTACGTTTTACGTATTTCCAACGACTGCTGGAGTTGAAAACCCGATAATTATTTATTCATCATGTTCACCCGGAAAACATGCTTTTTATAATATGAAGATGATAATTATCATAATCGATATTTCTTTATTTGAGCTGTCTTGTGGGGTACGAATGAACTTTCTGCAATTCATATCGTGACTAACTCTCAATATTGTTCAAGTGTTGTGCTAAGCTCCTCATGACACTATCAAAAATATAAAATTATTTTATTTACAAATCGTCAGTACTTTCTCTACAGTTCGGCGTTGTGCTGTGTATTGACGTGCTTTATAATCCGGTTCCATTTTAATATTAATATTATCATTGCAGTTTTATTGTTATTGACAATTTATTATTCTAACTATGGTCTTTGGTAGTTTATCATTGAAATTATATCATTTAATTGAATTTTACGACACCTGAAGAGTTCCCAATAAGTTAGGAAAGTGACGTGATTGTTTTAATGTTTTCAAATACATAATGTTTTAAAATGTTAATTCTTAACAAATTTCTAATTAAATAGGCTGATTTTTCATTTATTTAAAGAAGTCTGTTAAATATAAGTGATGATATATTCTTAATTTAATTTATAATTTCTAAGCATCGTTTGGAAACAAATCACTATTAGTCGGAACACTATCAATATTTTAGATATAGATAGTAAGTATATATACAGATGTTATACATTAAACATATTATACATTATACAGTCACCCAATGTTAAAACCAAGACAGATTCTTTAAGCAATATTTAGCATCTTATAATCCAGGATTCATAAACTACTAATTTTAAGAATTAATCTCAAATTGTTCATTTTAGACATTTAATTATCATTAACTTAAGTTGTTAAATCTATCATAAATTGTATTCTTATATCTAAAAATTAATAGTTATTTCTTTATATGCCTGTTGAAGGTCAGCTTCAGGACTGCAGAAGTGTTGTATTTTTAATTAATATTTATTTAAATGTTTGCCAGTTTTTTGGCTGCCCATTTCTACAATTTAACTTAATTTCTACCAGCTCGCTCAGCGGTCAGTAATGGGGGAGGGTGTAAAAAGGCCGTTCATCGCACCATATCTTCTTGTACGTTCATCGCACGTCCGCACATAGCACGATACCTACTATTCGTACCCTCCTTTGTGTCTTCCACACTATCAACATATGATACAGAAATTATTATTATTTTTGACTAATATTCAACGAAATAGGCAAACAATTATAATTTGATGTTCTGTCAGTTTTAATGAGAAGAAATATTAATAAGAAAGACAAAAAAGTGATAATATAAATACCACACAACGTTTCTGGGATCCTAGTCAATAAAATTGGTCAGGCGCGCAAAATTAGTTTATTTCAGGTTTCAAAAGAGGTCCATAACGACGATTCTCACAGAAGGAAATTATTTTAGTCTAATTTCTGCAAACAGTCGACCAACTTACATATAAAGATAAATTTGTTCAAAAAGTGTACAAAGATTAATGTTTTTTTAAAAATAAATACATTACAATTAATTAAATAAGAATGTTTTTTTCGTTTGGTTAGTACCGAAATAGACGTACTAAGTTCTCATTATTATTGTTACGAACTTTTCGCTAACCTCAGTAGTCGAAGTATGTGTTCGGCCAGTGGCTGCCGTATTGCAGTCGAATCATCTCAGATCACAATCTGTTACATTTGTTAATATCCACACAGAGAAATGAATGCATCTATTCCTCTCTGAGGTATATAACTTTACGTAGGAACCAGCCTAACGAATTCACATACCAGGCATTCCACGATCCAGTCTTAGAAAACTATTTTCTGCCCGACCCCGAGTTTTTTTTATGGAACAATTCTTACTGCGTACGTAAGGCCGTATAGAGGAGTGGCGGGTAAGACAAATAAGGATAACCATTACGAGAAATTCTTTAAATAGCGAAACCTAGAAAAATAGATGGATTGGAAGGTTTTACTAACCTAAATTGTAATTGAATTGAGCCATTCTAATATTTTATTTTTTTCACAAGAATAGGATTGATAACATTCATATTACATTCCTATTTATTCCATGTCAGGTAAAAAACCTTTAAGGCTCGAAATTGATTCTATTCATTTATTTACTCCGTTAGAAATAACAAGTCAAAGTAGCATCACATACATAGGTAACAAATAACAATAAAGTACACAATCCATCAAATGAGAAACAAAGGCAACACACCCAAACACAGACAAATAAGAATAATACTCAAAATACTCAAAGAAAAAATTACAAAATAAATATACAGATTAAGAAATATATAAATTGTAAATTTGAAAATGAAAATAAAATAAAACAGGGATATACTTAAGTGATTAGTACGTAAATATTCGTATATATATATATTTACGGGTTTTCTGCCTTTTAATATATATATATATATATATATATATATATATATATATACATATATATATTTACGGGTTTTCCGCCTTTTAATATGTATATATATAAATTAAAAGGGGGAAAACCCGTTCCATAAATATAAAATTTCCGGAAGATCATTCCAACTTAGTAAATTTACTTAATTTTATATTTCACAATTCATGCATCTTTTAGACATCTTATAAAATTAATCCATATTTTACAGTCGATTGATATATTTCGTGACATATGGTTGGTTTGACTTCCGCAAATTTCAGTAATCGTTCGATTTGAGTTTATGTCCGTAATGCTTCTTTAAGAGTCCTGAATAAACATAAAGTAGTTTGGAGAACGTTCCAAGTATTTCCCTATTTTTATTCTCTCAAGTTTTCAGATTCAGAGAAATGCCTCGACTGAAAAATCATGTTCGAGGAATACTACTAACTGAAAATAATTCGGAGACGCTTATCGTGCAACTAAGCAATATTTTGATATAAAAATAATAAATGTATCTTCAAATAACCGTCGTGCAAAGATTAGAGACGCGTCCATAGTTTTTAGCGCCGTGTAAATAAATCACAGGACCAGATCTCACTTTTAACGCGAAATTTTAATCTAATTTGTGTTTCAATATAAAGCGATGAAACAGTTGAAAGTAATATTTCCGTGTTCCACGCAGACTACGATGTTTAGCAAGAAATGAATAAAATGTTTTAAGGTCAAGTTGAATCCACTTTTTAGAACAATAACAACTATGTTCATCTCTGGGGATGGAGAAGGAAAGGGTAGTAGAGTATAATATCGCGAACGCGCCGCCAGGCCGAGACCTACTCAATGTGGTCAAGCTTCCGCCTTAAGATACTCTTCGAAGGAATTCGTTAAACTTGAATCCACGTCTCTCTAAGAACCTCGTTAAAAGAAAAACGTTCGATGCATATTACTTATTTACGTCCTCTTTCTTTAAGCAGATGTTTTACATTTCAAATTAATTTCGCGTGAAATTAACGCCACGTCCTTCTCGCGATGTTTTATGAGAAACTAGGCACAACGTTGTAGTAGCCGGCTTGGACACAACATGGCGACCGCGCGTCTGTTTTTATCGAGACAAAAACCCCACGTACTTCCGTTGCCAACCGACCATTCTTCATGGCTGCCTTTTTTTTCGTCCCGGCGCACAGTTCCATCTGTGTTTTTGTCGCGAGAACCACGGTGTCTGTTTTGTAGCAACTAACCAAAAGCCGCTTCGATAGTTAGCACTCAGTAGTACCTGCCTGCGACCAGATTGGGAACGAATCAGTCATTCCCAGAAAAAAAAGTCTCTGACAGTTATAATTGAGGGTAATAATTATTATAACTGGTTTTGTAATTTTTCAGTGACAATGTTGACACGATGTTTTCATGAAGCTTTACAAATGGAAAAGGAATGTAATTAAATTACTTGACGCCACGTCATTGTTTTTTTAAAATACGTAATAAAATACTCATCCAATTAGATAAATAAATAGGTAAATAACAGTAAAAAATAAGTGCTAAATTAAGTTAGGTTTTTGATATCATCACCTGGTTTGAGTGGTTTGTGGTTCTTACGTGTCTTGCGTTTTTGAATCACCTGACGAAAGCAACAAGGTTTGGGGAGACGTTGTGTTGTATTTAATTTAGCACTTTATTTTCTCTTATTTGGCTATTTATTTGTCTAATTTTTCTTTCTTTATGGCTTGTCAGCCCGTTGAGGGCCTTGGCCTAACGAGACGACTGCCAGACTGTCATCTTGCATGACACATTCCGGACATGTGGTCAGAGTGTCGATTCTTCCTCAGTCCTAACCCCAGTTTTCGTGACGAGGACGATCACAAACATCCATGTCCATGACGGGATTCGAACCCGGATGTGATGCGCGGCAATGACACTGACCACTACGCCACAGCAGGTTGTATTTTTTATCTACTTTTAACACACTCGTTTTACATTTTACAATTTACAAATATTCATCCTTGTGGACAAAAGCAAAATAGTTTTACAGCCACACATGTTACTCAATTTCATACGAAATATTTATATCCATCGCAAGTACCAAAAAAACCGTAAATAGAATTTTTTTCTTGATTCTGGATGTTTTAACCACTTATTTATTACTTAGCACAAAAGAGGAAAAAAATCAGTTTACAGTATACTTTATGAGACGCATACTACATTCTTGATAAATGCATATTAACATAGTAAAACATAGTAAACATAGTAAAACATAGTAAACATAGTAAAACATAGTAAAATCCCTAAAGTACCTTCTATAAAAGTATTTGACGCAATATTAACCAGTTTTCTCGGAATACTCCAAAAATTCCTTTCCGCTCCAGAATTTTGAAAAATTTTCACTTTCTTAATTACTCTGTCTTATTAATCTGAAACATTCAAAAGCTGGTAGTCGGTTCTTTTCGGGATTTCCCTCATTCCAAGTTTCACTTCCATTTGAACTTTGTGCTCCGTACGTTCAGGTTTAGAATCACAACTGCAATTCTCACTGTGTCGGAAACTGATGGGTTTCTAATCTTTGCTCGTGTCATCCTACATTTAGATAACTTTTACTGATGTTGCTACTTGCAATTTTCACTTCATCGACGCGTCGAAAACTATTTCAGATTTGACTATAACTATAATATTTTTTTTGGTAACGGGCTACATGAGGGTAATACACATGGTGGCAACTCCTCTTTAATAGCATAGGAAGGGATTTGAAAGGGGGGATGTGGAAGGGTAGAGGAAGGTAGCCAAGGGTTAACTAGGGTCCCCGGGCTATAGTTTAAGGATCCTACCCGGCATTCGCCTAAAAAAATGCAGGGAAAACCCTAGAAAAACCAGCATCAGGTAGGTCGGGCATTGGGTGCTTCTCCCACGCCCTTCTGATAGCGGGAGCAGAATTTGCCGTGGGGAAGCAGCATTCCCTTCTCCGTACCTCGACCAGTTTAGGAGGCAGCTGGCCGACTGTTCCGATGGGAACAGCGAACAACTCTTACCGTATGGCCAAGGTCTGTGACCGCGGAACATACTCCTCTCAAAACAAGCCTAGATGCCTCGGCTTGTGAGAAACTTAGTTCAAAAACGGAGAGAGGAAAAGGCATCCTTTTTTTTTTTTTTTTTTAGGGCAACAGGCTACATGAGGGTGATCCACATTGGGCAACTCCCCTTTAATAGCATAGGAAGGGATTTGAAAGGGGGCATGCGGAAGGGTAGAGGAAGGTAGCCAAGGGTTAACTAGGGCCCCCGGGCTATGGTTTAAGGATCCTACCCGGCATTCGCCTAAAGAAATGCAGGGAAAACCCTAGAAAAACCTGCATCGGGTAGGTCGGGTATTGGGTACTTGTCCCACGCCCTTCCGATAGCGGGAGAGGAGTTTGCTGTGGGGACGCAGCTTACCCCTCGCCATGCCTTGGCCTGTTTAGGAAAAGGCATCCACAAAGGTAGCCCCTTTCTGTCTCTCTTACACGGTTCTGCCTGCGAGAGAATAGCCCTCGCAGACAGATTATGAGGAAAAATATAAAAATTATATATATATATATAATTGAAGATATTGGCACTTTCTGCAATCAAATTACTACAATACTTCAACATTAATTATGAAGATTTATTAAAAAAATTAATTTTCAAGGTTTAATCTTTTTTAACTACTTTTATGTTCATCTGATGATGTCCAAAATTAGGCACGAAACATTGTTTTTCTGTTTTAATGACTTCAGTGTCAATGTAGCAATTGAAGTTTGTATTTGATATTAAAATTGTTCAGACTTATTTGCTATTATATTTATTTAAAATAATATATTTTAAATTAAAAACAAGTACAATACCGTAAGAAGCTATAAACCAATTAGATCGATAGGCAACTCATGTAGTTCTGTGTGAAAGGTTCACTTATATACAGTAACAAATTCTTACGTATGCGTTTTCCTGTAATAACTCAGAATATGACAACCATTCCATTAGAAGTCGGGATGTTACGGTGTCAACAACAATGGCACGATGACTTCTTTATTCTCAATTTATCGATACAATGTTTATGCAAGTGGAATGGAGGGAATATTCATTAGTGGACGACATCCAGCTATACACAACTTTATACCTTATGAATTTATCTGCTACTAATAATGTTTTATTGGCATCGTCCTTCATCACAATCAATTTCATTGCATACGTGTCACATCCATCAAGTGTTATTAATTTGAAGACAATGCAGTTATTATAGGGGGAAGCAATGATATTGTCAGAGTTATTAATCCAAAGACAATGGAGTTATCATTATTCAAAAGCGTTATTTCTTTCCTGTAACCCCTTTCTTTGTAATAAATTTTGCAAACAACATAGCCTCAAGCTGCAAATTAAGAAAGTAGAAATACAAGTATGAAATTTCATCGATCTGTTCAACCGTTTTGGAGGTTATGAAATTCAAACGTGTGGAGAAACACGCTAGTGTTTTCTTCCTGAAGAGACTGTATATTTTTTAAATAAATAATGAATGGATGGTATTATCTAGTGTTGAAAATAGTACGGTGGCTGTATCGTACCAGAGGAGCCGGTAGGGTCTGAATGACGATGCCTTCCACTCTCATCGGCACGGATCTACAATCATAATTACATTTCAAAATTGGCTATTTCTGCTCTGTGAGCTGTACCGGTTTCGCGTGAAGTTCTCTCACAGCCCTTACTTGGACATGATGGCTGCATCATCTTCTGCTAAGATGTGGCGTCTATTTCTTATTGGCGGCTACTTGAGGTCTATGCATCACCTTGTCTATCTCCGCGGAACTACGGGCAAAGTAAAACAATAGTCGAAAGTTACAACTAAAAATCTTAAGAAGAACTGTCCTGTTCTACCTTCAACTCAGATAATTGAATGTCATTTCAATATTACATTTTTTAAAAATAGTAATTGAATGAATAGGGAGCTGAATTAAAAAATTCTAATTTAATTTCGTGTTTTTTTAACATGATATTTTATTTTAATTAGATAAATAAATGGCCAAATAACAGATGCTAAATAAATAAAACACAGCGTTTCTGCAATCATTGTTGCTTTCGTCAGGTGATTCAAAAAAACGCAAGAGCCGTCAGAACGACGCACGGGGCATAATCCAGGTGATAACTCAAAAACCATATTTTATAGGTAAAGAAACGTTGTTATTAAAGGGAAAGGAAAGTAGCGATTATAAGTCAAGCTCAGCACTTCCGGGGGCTTTCGAGTTAACTGGATTGTACGGTTGTGTCACTCACGGCCCCTACGTTTTTAATCACCTGACGAAAGTCACAAAGTTTCCAGAAATTTTGTATGGTACTTATATCATCTCTTCATTTTATCCAATTATTTCATACCTTTTTTCATAAAATTATAGCGACTTTATCATTTAATAATTCGTTATGAAATTTAATTGTCTGAAAAACGCGCACAGTTTCACGAAAATATCGGTGGAGGTTCTTAAGATTATTTTAACTCACACTCGTAATTCACACCTGTACAACAGGTCGTGGTGTGTAACTTTTGCTAATTTAACATTCGGTAAACTTTCAAATTCGGTATGAAACTAATGCAACGGCCACAGAACGCAATGGTGGGATGAACGAGATGACCAGAGAGAGTTTCAAAAATAGTTAAACTATCCGTAGTCACCTATTGAAATGTGATTGTTAAGTAGAAATGTAAAATAATTAGATAAGTCGCCAAATAACAGACAAAAAATAACTACTACATAATTAAGTATGTTAAATGTATTTCGAAATATATTGAACTAGCATTACACTTTCCATTAAAACTACGATAACCGAAACTGTTACCTCTAAGATTTTCACAGGTACAATTAAGTTTTAGTCGAGGTATGGGCTCGATTTTCAAGCGATGAAGAAGTCTGATAAATGAGCGAGAGATCGTTGTATATATCATTTAGGAGAAGATTACACCGGAAAAACATAGCCAAAATAAAAAAAAAGTATTATCGTTGCTCTGGATTGAAATATATAGTTCCTAATTAGATAAGAAAGTAGCCAATTACGAAAAAAATTTAAGTGGTAAAATAAATACCACCCAACGTTTAGTCTGCCCTTGTTGCTTTCATCAGGAGACTGAAAATCGTAAGCTAATTACTCTTCGTCTATTACAGACGGTTTTATATTTTCTATATAGTTTTTACTTTTTCAAAAAAATTATGTATAAAAATATCCCTTGTCATATTACCGAGCTTAGAGCCGAGCAGGTCACGTTAGAATGCAAGTCCGCTCCTCAGTGGAGGGTTTGGCTATTTAAAGTGCATAGTATTTTCGTTCCAGTCCCCTACTAGGTTCTGCTATAAACACAGTTGGAGTTTACACAACATTTCTCGACAGTTCACGTGAGTCTCTGACTGTGATGTGATAGAAAATATGGAGGACGAAGAAAAAACATAATGGAATTTGAAAAATGAAAAAAAAAGGGTTGGGAGTAAAAATGGAATTGGTAACTATATTGTGTAGAAACTTTAAACTACTGATAAAGTTGAACCCTTGATAAATAAATAAAATGAATCTTAAAGAAATATATATATATTGTAATAATTAAAAATTGAGCTTTATTTAATTTATATTTAGAGAATTTTAAGAATTTACCTCACGTGAAGCGCCATTTAGGTAATAATTAAATGGAAGGCTTTATTAAATTAAATAATAAACAAAATTTAAAACATAAAATTTATTTTATTTTGTGGCAATAACGATAATTACAACAAAATTTGAGATCTTTCTCTCTCTCAGGGCCTCTACTGGGTTTGATAATGGACACAACAAAATGATTTAAAAATCTTATTAACAAACAGTTCACAATTTACCTATACAATATGTGGATAGAAAGAAATTAAAAGTAAAGAAATTAACTCTGATTGACTATTAAAAGAGAACGAAA
Organism: Zhengitettix transpicula; assembly: GCA_037074705.1. Lineage (NCBI taxonomy): Eukaryota > Metazoa > Arthropoda > Insecta > Orthoptera > Tetrigidae > Zhengitettix > Zhengitettix transpicula. Next base: position 114,056,272 of record CM073591.1, on the reverse strand, counting down.
TATGACTTCATCCTTTAATTAAATTTATAATTAATCATTAGTTTTGGTTTTGTTACTTACATATTGTCCTGCTGGTACCAGCATTCTTTTTAGTTTCGGAAGTACACTATTGCAAAATTATACACTGATTCTAAAATGTCGACTCACAGATTTTACACTATTGAAGTCAAAACTGATAGGCTCCCGGGAACTCGGATGATCCTCCTGAATGTCAGCTATCTGATGTCTGCTTGCCTTACAGGAATCCTATGATTAGTAGATTTATTAATCTTTTATTGATTTGTACTTAAACTGCAACGTAGCTCCTCGAAGATTTATTTTAACTGTATATTCTTTCGGAGCGAACTAACTTTTCTTTAGCTCCTTGCTGTAGACTTAAACTGCTCTTACTTTCCAATATTTACACTGCAATACTTGCGGCGTGAATGTTTTCTTCGTATTAAATTACAACTTTAACTAGTTATACATTGACGATGTTTAGTATCTGCCCAAATTATATTACTTGTTCTGCTCCTCACGATGTTTTTCCGCCAACTGACTCCTAGTTGTCTCGAGTTATTAATTGCAATAATGATATTTAGACGGTAGTTCTGTGATTCACTTTTATCTAAAAATGTATAAAACTTGTTTTATAAAAATGTCATAGAATAAACAATAACTTATATCATTATTATTGATTTACTCTATCGATAAATACTTGATCACTGGCCTGGTTGGAACCAGTGTATTATGGGTGTATCTCCCGAATATCGTTTTGACGAAATGAAGAAATTATACAATAGATGTTGTGGTTTTATTTTAAGTGTATATGTGTATAGTGACAAAACGAGTAGTAGGTCAACAACATTTTGGAGAAAGACTGATTTAAAACGATTATTTGATATATCTTACCTACAATTAATTCAGTCGCGTTGAACAAGTCACGAAAAATTGTCACGTCTGCCTCGGAATCTCTTCACTACAAAGCTCTTTACGCAGACAACTGAGTAATTACAGAGCGAACGGCGCGAAGGGTTGATAACAGATTTTCGATGACGTCTCATTTTCATTTATTGACGCATACTGTAGTTTAAGAATCTCCACGGCAACGGCTGGAAATTATTTAATTGTTCATTGTATGAATTTGAAGACTAAGGCGGAGACGAGAGTATGTACACCGTTTATTTATTCTCTGGAATGTGAAACAGTACGTTGGAAGAAAAGAAGACCAAGACTCGATCAAATGCAAATTAACAGACCAAGGTAAACCATAAAATCTGCTAAAGTTTACGATCAAATTTTAAATCACACGGAGAACTTTTTCCTATATTAAATGAAGCCCTATATTTCAATTTTCTTGGCCGTTACAACACCGCTCCAATTTTTTTATCCCTAATTTTCGAATATGTTAGTCATTTCTGATTTTCCTCATTGAACCCTCATACCGAGCACGATTTTATCAATTATTTATTGAGCTGCATAAATAGCTGGAATGGAACGGCAATCACCTCTTTTGAATGTCGCAAGAGGGAGCACATATTTGATCTCGTTCGCGTAGCTAAGAAAATTCATGTCTCTAATTAAATAACCAGCAGCTGCACATGGGCGCGGTTATTAGCGTTGTTTACAGGAAACTTTCTCGAAGCCAAGCAAGTGTGCTGCATATTAGAATTTTACCTCCGTATCTGTTCGTATTTCTTTTAAAGTTCCTTAATATTAAAAATTGGACCTGTGGTCTAGGTTATAACCGGTTTCAGTGATAGGGCACTAGGTGTTGGATGGTTTCCAGGACACGCTGAACTGGGGGTCATTTGCAACTGCAAGCCGTTGCAATGTTTTAGAGGACGCCAAATCGCGCCATGGGCCCCAAGCCTTTTGGTTCTTTGTTCAGGTCCGAGGGGACCGGCCAGCCCGATTGTAATGCTAAGGACCGTTGTAATTGTTGATACCAGAAGTAAAAAAGGTGCTGTGGGGGGACACTGCGGCTAGTCGGCCTCTCCGTGCCTAAGAACACATCAACATAGCAGAAATTGTGTGTGGTAATTCAAATGAAAAAACTCAACTTTTTTTTTAACTTGTTTACTTATAGAGAATTTTATATCTCCGTGTCCGATATAATCAATGATTAAGATTCCCTTAGACGAACGTTCCGAAACTCGATATCTTGGAGATTCATTTTTCTGCGATCTATTTTACAATGGGCTTTGACCTCTTACGGTCCACTGCATTTCTCGTGAAGAGATCTCGTGTTCAATTTGCAAAGTTACGCCAGCGGCTGGTATATCTCTATTACAACATCGGTAAACCGATTCTTAACCCTGCCAAATTAATTTTGGTATTCAATTCATGCATTAATTTCAACATGCAGTCTGCGGATCTTAAATAATGAAATTATTCCTCTTAAGTATTCAGAACGTAACACAAATAAATAAGTAAATATAATATTATAATACTCTTTCATGTAGGAAAGAAAGATATAAATTTAAAAAATCGAACATTACATATGCAACACACTGATTTAAAGTTTTTTCTATTTGGCGATCTCATAAAAGGAGAATGTTTATATATATATATATGTTTATATATATGTTTACATATATATATATGTTTATATATGTATATGTTTATATGTATATGTGTTTATATATACATGTTTACATATATGTTTACATATATATGTATATATATGTATATGTTTATATGTATATATGTTTATATATACATGTTTACATATATATGTTTATATATATATGTTTATTTATATATATATATATGTTTATATATATAAACATATATATATATATATAAACTATGTTTATATATGTTTATTTATATATATATATATATATGTTTATATATATATTGTTCCCTCGGTTAGATGTCATAGAGACATACGAGTCATGACGTCACTAACATTCCATTTCGATCGTTTTGTTGTTTAGCTTGAACGTAATTGCTCATATAATTTTTGAATTCATATACTGAAAACAAAATTGAATTTAATTGCAAGAAAATTCATGACAGAAATGAATGAAATGGCGAACGCGAGCTTTGAATGCTTCAACATGAAGACAAATAGTTTACTTTGCTCTTATACATTCTTCTAGAATTTTTTAAAAAATTATTGCTTATACTTGCGTTGACAATAAAAGTCATTTGCGACTTTCCACAACAGTTGCTTGATTATGTTACATTTGCATCATATTATATTAACATTATTATTGTTATCCTAAATTTCATCCTCTAATCAGATTTCATCTTTGGAAATTCGTATTATAGCATTCTATATTTTTTTAACATAAATTTCTGAATCTCTGGATTTGTAATTGAACATTAGTAACGCATCCGATCGAAGGCCAGGTCTTGCTTCCTTGTTTGACGATGTTGCGGGACCTTGAGGCAGAGATGTTAGTGGTACGGCATATATCCCCCCGCCGATGTACAGATACAAGATGGCGTGTTGGCCGATATTTGCCGTGTCGAGGTGAGTTTCCCACGAAGAAGCCCCGGATGCGTGAAGCAGGTTTGGGAACAGATCTAAGTAAAGGGTACGTTCGCCGTAGGCCACTGTACCAATTCTCACAGTCCGTCTCTTTTAAAGCTGCTCGACAATTAAGGGTAAGTCAACAAATCATTACAAAGCAGTAGAAAACTTTTATTGGGGAGAGATTAGTCATTTAATCTCCATTAAGATAAATACTCTTCGTTAATTGTTAGTCAAAATTTTTCAAGACGTCCCGAAAGAAAGTTTTTGGAAAGTCCTCAAAATTGTTTTGGCAATGACATCTCCGACCGACGTGTTTCTTTTCTAGTGCACCACTAATTCGGGCTATGACATAGATAAAGTCACTGGGGGTGAAATCTGGGGGAGTTTCCGAGGTCTAAACTGCGTAGATACGCTCTCGTTCAATTTATTGAAGGAAGAACACTTTCTTCCTTTTCAAATATGGACTATTTTTTCTTCATTTCTGGTTCTAACCAATCCAATAACTACGAATAATATCCTCCATTTATTGTTCGTCGATCTTCCAAACATTCACTCTGGATAAATTAACGATCATTCCGAAAACCCATGATCATCACATTCATGGCCGATTTCACCGCTTTCGGAGCCCATTCTACTTAAACAACCGCTAGTTGTTTCTTGTTTCGTCTTTCATGTGTAGTGTTGGCTACCTTCCCCTTTCAAATCCCTTCCTATGCTATTAAAGGGGAGTTTCCCAACGTGGATTACACTCATGTAGCCTGTTGCCCTTAAAAAATAAAAAATTGGGGTTGGCATACGGTAAGAGTTGTCCGCTATTCCCATTGGAATAGTCGGCCAGCTGCCTCCTAAACTGGTCGAGGCACGGAGAAGGGAATGCTGCGTCCCCACAGCAAACACCTCTCCCGCTATCGGAAGGGCGTGGGACAAGTACCAAATGCCCGACCTACCTGAAGCAGGTTTTTCTAGGGTTTGTCCTGCATTACTTTTAGGCGAATGCCGGGTAGGATCCTTAAACTATAGCCCGGGGGCCCTAGATAACCCTTGGCTACCTTCCTCTACCCTTCCGCATCCCCCCTTTCAAATCCCTTCTTATGCTATTAAAGGGGAGTTGCCACCATGGGAATTACCCTCATATAGCCTGTTACCCTAAAAAAAAGATTATCTGATTCAGGGTTTCTAGGGTTTGTCCTGCATTAGTTTTAGGCGAATGCCGGATAGGATTCTTAAACCCTTAAAGCCCTCGTTAATCCTTGCCGACCCTCCTCTACCCTGCCGCATTCCTGCCTTTCAACTTCCTTCCTATGCTATTGAAGGGGAGTTGTGACCATGTGGATTACCCTCATGCAGCCTGTTACCCTAAAAAAATATTTAATCAGATACTATGTGTCGACATAGAAACTCGTCAGGATTTCTCCGAAAAAAACTCTGAAACAGCCGCTGAGGAAACGCGGCACCCAATTTGTGATATATTTTTCAAAGTGATGTTTTCGTGTATAATAGAAACCACTGAGACATGAAATACTGCAGCAGAGTATGGAAACGTATTTATACTCAATAACAAACTTGTTTCGATATTACCGGCGACGTCACTTAGATATTTTACGTACTTGTTGAACTATCCTAGGAGAATCAGAAAATATGAGAAATAGATGCGGATCAATTACATACTGATATCTTATGGTTTTTTAATAGTTATATGATACGAGAAATATTACAAAAGAGACTGAGAAGACTCACATAGGTTAGACTACATTAAGTCGGTTTAAGCCAACAGACATGTTTCTATTCTTATTCTGAACTTATGATTTAATTATTCCTCAATATTCCTCTCTGAATATGAACAAAGTTTTCACTGGGAAATAATAATTCTTAATCGGTTGACTAAGACAAACAGAAAGTAAAACTTTTTATAGGATCACAAAAAAGGTAGTATGAGTTAAAAGAAAAACTAATTTTATAACATTAAAGAAGGAATGAGGGCTAAATACTGAATCCTTTAATGCATTAGTTCGATTGTTTGTAAGACATTAATCGACTTACTTAATTTATTCCTCAGCTTTTTTAAAATATTTATTTTCAACCCAGTACGTGTACCTTTTCCAGCCCCATGAGGATATGTTGCGGATAACACGGTGCTCGCTATGGGGAAGATCGTAATTCGATCCCCAATCCGTTCGTCCTGATTTTGTTCAGACAAGAGCTACTTCATTCTCTATTTTCCAAAACACAGCCGAAGTAAATCGAGAAGACAAGAGAGGGAATCGCCACACTGACCATGCGTTTTTTCCAACCCATGCGAGTAAGTTTACAATGTGTTCGTTGTCCCGGATGGATTAATGTCTGTATCTAATTCTGCTATAAGTTACAACTGAATACTTAATTCAATACATGAATCTAAGGTTATAACCTGTATTTTTAGAAAGATAATGATATTTGGCTATTTTTGTCTTAATTGAAAATCGCTGTGAACGAAGTAGAAAAAATAGAGAAGAGACTTATTTTCGTATAAGTGTTTCCGAATTTAAAATATCATTTTGTCCCAAAACCTCGTGCTCGATATTATTATTGAATTTCACGAGTCTGGATGGATCCATGCAAACACGAACCACTTTCTATTGTTTAAATACTTGTCACATTATAGGTCTATTCGGATGTATTTCCGGTGAAACGTTATTAAAATAATTTTTTGCTATTAGTATTGAGGAAACAACCGAAACTGCCCAATTACAGCAACGTCTTAAAACCCACGCAACCTGCAGCACTTATGCAGATTAGTTACGCGCTCTGCCGAGAACCTAAATTTTTGGTAACTTGTGCATATATCCTCATTAAAACTTTTATGGAATAGTTAGCGAGACCAACGAATTAAATAAGTGATTTTAATAGACTACTCTGATTCGGATTTTCTGAGTACCAAATTCTTACCTTCTTATGAACCCTTCATCATCTTTTGTTATATTTCCGAGTTTATGAGTCATATGTAACAGTTAACAATCAAATAACTTAAGTCTTTATACCACACTAGTTGTTTAAAATATGTGTTACACAACATAAATACCTGATTGGAATTTTGTATTCAGACCAATTGATTTTGTGTGATTAGGAGTTCTTTTTCATGTCCGTAGGAATCGGCTTGCCTCCCGTATCGATCGATGTAAGTGTTGCACGAATATTGAATTGGATAAACTGAATAATCTTGTTATTAATTATTGTGCTTTTCTTCTGGTGTTAAGTCGTTGTTAAAAGTGAACTGGATAGAAGGGGGAAAGTGCACTGCAGGTGGACGGGCTGAACGAGAAGCTTTTGTATTCGCATTAGCGCCGAGGTAAACTACATTCACAAAGTAGCTGACGATGTGAAAAACTGTGGTACGAACCCAGGCACTGTCGTCGCAATATGGTTCTTATTTTCCCTAAAATTTAATGTAACTACGTGTGTAGATAGAATGATATTAATATTTACATCTCCATAAAATTTACCATTTTTCTACAGCAGATTTAGATTCGTTGCATTAGTCCTCGGTCAAGGAAATGGGATACTTCATAATATAATATTACAAGAAAAGTTATTAATAGTCGAAATCTGCCACTAAACAAGATTCATATTACAAAGGGTATGTAGAATTAGGACTACTTTCACATTCTGTACATTGTTCTAATGATTTTCGAAGTAAGTTACGAGAGTCTCTCAATAAATACAAATTGGAGCCGGTAGTATCCAAACGGGTTGTACCACCTTTAAATAATCTGCCACATCCCATGGAACAGTAGTTTCTGTTTTGCATGAAAAATTGTCTCTTAAAAAACTGTAAGCAAGATTAGTGCCGCGTTTGCACCGTGTGAAGGAGAAAAGTAGTCGTGCGGTCGATTCAGTGGTTTCTTGGGCTTTTTCGTCGCTACGAAGGAGTTTCGGAGACTATATAGTCTATGAGACATGCGTTGACCACTGAACCCCAGACCAAAGTTGCAGCAGTAGGATTCTGAAGGCGAGCCGACTTCAAAAAAGACAAAGAGGTCGAAATTGGCTATTTTTAATGCACACGGAATCGAACTATAAATGTACGCTGTTATGGAATTGTTCCAAGAAATAAATAAATACGCCCAAATAAGCAAAGTGTTCTTCCATTAAGGTAGTGCAGTGGTGTACTACAAATTCTTCGAAATGGTGCCACATTCACCGTAATTTACTGAATGGATTTTGTCGCATTTGACTATTTTCTATTTCCTAACCTAACAATACCAGAATAAAATTCATGTAGAAAGAGGAGATAATTACCAAAGAAATGCTTGTTTTGAGGACCGTTGGAAATACTTGAAACACTTGGAGAACTGATGCTGAGGGAAGTGGATCAGGCTCAAATAAGATTATGTTAAGAAACAACACTGAATCATTTGAAAATAATGTTTTTCATTGGTTTTATATGGACTTGTTGACGTACCGTAGTAGACTTAAGCTATAATTATCCTTGGATGACCGAACTACATGCAAAGTGGACGAACCTTCTTGAAGATACAAACCAGAGCGAGACTAGCCAAGGTTTATCGATAAACCAACAACATTAATCCGAATTTTGACAACTGAAGCCGTTAATTCTATACGAATCTCTGACAAGGCCACGCTATGCCTGTCAAAACCGTTAACTGTCAAGGGAAAAATAATGGTCCAGGAATCGAACCCAAGGTCTCCAGTATCGCTACTTGATCAGAATAAACATTGCATTGTAACGCTGCCGTACGAAATCTCCGGCGACCTCATCTGCTTTAACTTCCTCGTCGCTTATGGATTGGACAATCCCATGAAGACGTGGATCCGTTAATGAGGAACCAATGGGCGATTTTATGCTCGCGATCCGTTTGGCTGCAGACCGTAAAGAGCCAAAAGTAAAAAATAAAACTATCTCTTTTACTCTTTTAAAGGAATAAAAGCATACAGAAGCTTCCTCTTTAAACAGTTCGGACGACTGTCGCTTCATGGAAATTTCATGAATTAATACAGCCCTGGCTTTTACATTATTTTTTTATTTGCATCCAAATTCAAACTAATAAAACCACTCAGTCCATTACTATTGTTTTTAAACTCAACGGCGGTCAATAGTATATAATACGTTTTCTCAAAGGGAAATAACGGGCTGTATCAGTGGGACAAAAATTCATTATAGTTAATGTGTGGCTGCAGTAATTACATCTTTTCAAATATGCAACCAACACGTTATTTACTCTATTTGTCACACAGAAGTGCTGCATTTCTTAATGCCATGAGTGTTTGCGACAATAAAAAACTTTGCGAACTAGAAACCGAAAATTTGGCTCGCGCTGTTTGTCTTGCAAACGAAGGAATTTCGCATTTTTAAAACTCCAAACATAACAATCTTTACCTTTTTGTCTTTAAGTAACAATGTAACCTAACTACTTTTGCCTTTGCACAAATTAGAGAATTAGCACACAGCCTCTTCATCAAATTCTAGGAAGTAAGAACGTTGTGCTTTATATGCTGTGTAAACATGCTGACTTAACATAATTCTACGTTAAGAATTAAGCTCCGATAGAAGTGTTTACGAAATGAAATGCATTCCGCGAACGAGATTTTATGCGGGTAAGAATCCACCATTTCGAATAATTTATATGCTAACTGCTTGAAAGTGTCATTTACATATCAAACTATAAGTTGAAGAAAACTCACCGCTCCCAACGAGTGTGAGGTTTCAACAAGAATTTTAGCCGACTCGCCGTTTAGTAAGCAAATTATGTAAATCATAATTCATTTTTGTACGTTTATTAAATATCAAAATTTTTTGAGTAAGAATCGGTGATATGGATGTACTTAAAGGATAGGTAACAGAAGAACTAAAAGTTGAATGAAGAATAATGACAGGATATAAATAACAGGCACCAATAATTTACTGGCTAAGTAAAAGACGTGGTCCAGCCCATAATTTGCAATTATATCTGCTTTTCAAAGACATGAGAGACCCTCACATTACCTGAAAAATACAATTATGGGTGATAGTAACGTTTTTAAGAACTCATTTTATTAAAAAATCTAATAATAATTTTTTAGATTACATTAGTGTTTTGAACTTCCAAGAATACTTTCTACAATTTCTCACCCTGAATTCTCGCTATTAATAGTATGCTCAAAAGTTTTAACCAAGTTTAAAACTAGAATAACTATTAAAGCCGAAAGCACCTAAAAAAAGGAACAAGGATACCAGAAACGTATGGTATTTATATTATCACTTATTTTGTCTGAATTTGGCTATATTTCTTGTTATTAATTTTCAATCCGACGAATATTTATTCATTTCAACATTTATGTCTTTTCTCCAGGATCCCAGAAACGTTGTGTGGTATTTAGATGATCACTTATTTTGTCTGTATTTGGCTATCTTTCTTATTATTCCAAGAATACTTTCATTGCACCTTTCGTCAGGTGAGACATAATTACAAAAATACACATTACATTAATTTATTATTAAAATACTAACAATATTTACTCTGCTGCTGAAAGGTATGCGATGGAAAAGAGAAAAAGTAAATTCTAGATTTTCAACTTTATAGATGGATGCCGAGGATGACTCACCGTTTGTATTTATTTTATCGTGCGCTGAATGACGAAAAAGTAGGAGATGAATGCTATATAATCATATCAATCAATTAATTTTAAAGGAATGTTTTGTGAAATAATTAATGCAAATATAATTATGTAAACGCGAAAAAAATCTATGATTATATAACCCGAATAGGTTGATTGGTTAATGACGTCAAAATGTACAGACTCTTAAAAAGCCTTCAAATGAAGCTGTAACTCAAGCAATAAAAAGAAGTGCTTCATCTCCATATTATTTTCGGTTACTCTTCGTCTCACCTACTTTCGCTAACTCTCAATACCTGAAAATTCTAAGTGAGAGATTATCATGTGGATGTTTTTACTTTCAGCAAGAACGGTCACCCTTAACGGCTCTGTGGTTCTGACGGTTACTGAGCCCGATGTGAGGTTAGGCAATTCTTTTTCTGGCTAGTAGAAGTTCGAAAAAAAACTGAAAGAAACGGTTTTCAAGCGTATTTTTTTTCTCTGAGGCATGAACGGAGGAGAGTTGTTAAATTAGGGTAACGTGCGAAGCTTGGGGGGAGGTGGGCCCGAGGGTGCGGGTCGTCCCCCCGCGCCATTTCATTGGCGGAAACCCGGACCCTCCCCTTGGCGAATTCGCCCCTCCCCACCTTCAACCCTTCGCAAAAAAATCCGGCGCGTCTGCATCCCCGTCCATGTTATTTTTTTCCCCTCCCCGAGCGTGGTTTTTTGGTCATCCGGCACAGGTATCTGCCTGGATCACGCACATGCATATGCAGCGGCGATAATAAGGGTTGTGTTTTTTCCGTCGTCTTAGGAGTGTTTTTGCACGCCGCGTTATTAATTACGCTCGTCTTCCCACGGCCAGTCGAGGATTTGAGCTGGTTTTTTTTTTAGGTTCTGCAACGGGCGGCCTCTTTCCCATAGACAACCGGTCCGGCCGCCCGGCGTCGTTTTTGCCGTCTGCTGTTTTTAGCCGCATCACCTGCGTCTGCCGACGTGCGTCTATGGATACCAACATACCGAGACAATGCGAAGCCGTTGCCTTGCCGCAAATTAAGATTTGGCGCCTTTCTTCCGTTGGCGAGGATTCTTGCTGGGAAAATTATGCAGCGACACGCGCGGACCGAGAAGCCGTTGATATTAACAATAACTTCTTTGTTCCTGTATGCACTTCTCAAGAGGAGAGCTAAATGATGTTTGTCATCTACCTGTACGTCTTTATCTCAACAGACATTTGGCCTTTAGTAGACTTTGAACCAGTCCAACTTCAATACTCCAACATAATTGATACGTTATTATTCCAGCGATCTATCTATGTAATTTTTTCTATTAATTTTAACAAAATAGACAGAAAATTTGAAATTTTATAATTGCATATTTAACCGAATATTTTACTTATTTATTAATCTAATTATTGTGGAATTATTTGTGAGCAATAAGTCGACGAAATGAATACTCAAAATATTGTAATGCAATGGGTGAGGTAGTTTTTGGCCCAATATGTACCAATTTTGGTTAATGCAGGACCAAACCGGTAGGAAATAAAGAGGTTTCCAATTTTTCACTTATTTTTGTTATTATTACTGCATCTTATATAAAATGTCACCTCTAGAGCTTGAAGACTGGTTCAGTGGGGCTTAATGGCCTAGGTTCACCGAAGTCTTGGTTTTGGGAAATTATTTTTGTCGGTCTCCATTCAACAGTTATTGGCGTTTTTTGCGCTAAGAATTTTTGGGATTACAGAATTCGCTGCAGCAAGTGAACGGTGACATATCCAAAGATAATTTTTTTACTGTAGAAAGGATAAAATGCAAATTAGTTGTGATCATAATTTTTACGGATAAACGTCCCTAAGATATAATCAGAGAAGAAACGGCAGGATAGTTGAACCCAGTGGCTTATTATTAATATAGAAAATTATTGTAAAATATTCATCTTAAGTTTGCTACTCTAGGGAGATTAATTTTTACCAGTAAAAAGTATACTCATTAATTTAATTAAAATTTAAATGTGTCTGATAACGTTTCGACTGTAAGCTTCAGCATCGTCGTCATATGCATTGGTTCGTTTTGAAATACGAGAATTACATTTTGAACAACTTCAACTGGAAAATAACATAAGATTAAACTTCAAGTAAATTTTTCAAAATGATCATGGATTTACTGAAGGCGACGAAAAAGAATTAATTTATGCGCAATCTCATTATGAAACGATTGAGTTTTAAAATATGGAAATAAGGAATTAAATTTTAAACTATCGAGTCTGTATTTTTTCATTTAACGCTTAACACTCTTTGTTCCTGTATTAAATTTTCTCAATTTAATACATTTCGTACTTCTTGGCTGTTTCTACAAGATTTTTGTAATTTGACATCCGAGTTATTTATTACGTACCAATACAAGGCCCTTAAAAAGTAAATCAATTTGGGAAGACACAATTTTAATGTTTATCTTTATCAATGGATGAAAATTTAAGACAACCACTTCAAAGCAAAATCTTTTATTCGTTTTTATGTAAAAGCCCAAGGAAGGGGAAGATTTTTACGTTAATCCTAATTACAGATGAAGGAAAACGTGGCTCTGCTTGTGTGTAATATCTGAACGGGAGCAATTGGCAAAACTTAATTAGATATGAATACTGAAATTATCGAATGCGTTCTAATCGAGGATATTTCTAACCATATTTAAAGTTACGAAGATAATATGTAACACAAAGTAAAATTTTGTTGTAAGATGAAATAACACAAAATGTTTGACAGTCTTCCAGCCTTTCTTACATGGCACCTCCGATCCCTTGTCTGTCAAACCGTGTGGGTGCCTTATTCGGAGATAAACCCGAATTTGTCCACAGATGTCGCGTAGCGAGCCCAGGGTTCCGCGTAACGTGACTTTCTTCCGGATTGACACCAGACGGAGGACGTATTCATGTAAATTATAATTTAATGAACAACTTGCAACGGAACTTTGGGCATGTGTTTCGAATCCGAGCGTTTCCTAATTGGTGCGTAAGCGATGAAAGAAAGATTTTCCACCGCCTTCGTGATTGTCTGTCAATTGAGCTGTTCTGATGATCAGAGATTTGAAACCGGATCCTGTCATACTTTTTACATGGACAACATTGCAACAGAGTTAATATAATATGCTGACAGTTAAGAAAGCGATTACTGCTAAGAAAATTTATTTTATGATTTGTAATGTCATCGCGGACTAAGTGTTTTCCGGACAAAGACATTCAAATTTAATTTTTTTACAGATAAAAAACAAATGGACGTTTATAAATTGGGCGAAGATAGATTGGAACAAGTTACCTGCAGTAGTGTACATCCTCCAACATATAACTCTTAAAACCGTGTAAAAATTGCTTCATTGGCCGATCGTTAGTTTTTTAAGTTATGTCCTACATCAACACAACACAACAAGTAACATTTTTTCACGTAAAATATTAATAACACTGCAACAACGACAGTTTTACCAAAACTATGTGGTCAATGACTAACCCGTAATGCTGCATTTAAATGTCCGTCTACATACTTTACAATAACGCTTAATTTACCACTAAGCGGACACGCATTTCCGCAACAGTAAAGTATTTTTCCTTCGTACATATTTCAAATATTGTTAATTTTAAGAACAGGCCACACATGATGACGATGTTGTATGTGCTCAATGGCCCACAGCAGGGAGGCAGTTTGTGGAGCTTTACGGGTAGTGCAGAGGGGTGAAACTCATTACTACGCATGCGCATTCCTCATTCCAGAAAGAGATCCTGTGTTGAGCCGCGGGTAGCGCAGAGAGAATCAGCTGGCTGCATTAGCGGGAGCGAGTGTTCCACAAGGTGGATTGTTTAAAGTCTTCGAAATCGAAACAGGAATTCACACGGTTAAAAAACGATTATTATAAAGATTCATTAAATTAAGAATTAATTCTTCCTAAAGCTATTTATGTGCCGTCGCTACTGGTGGTGATCCTTTTTCATTTGTTATTTCAAAGACACGTACTCGTAAAAGTTAGCGAATCGGAGAGATTATATATTGTTGAATATTTGACGTATGACTTCTTAATCATATGCATGATGTATGGTTATTGCAGTATCATGAACTTAGTCTCAACTTAATCGCAGGAATAAATTTTCGTTCATATATTTTGAGCACTTACGTAAAATTGTCGAGACAGACAATTTGTAGTTAAACCGTACACATACTTAAAGTCTCTGCATTCCGATTATTAGGCGTATCATCCGTATTCGACTTCAACAATGTTTTTTACCCCGCCCGATAATTTGAAAATCATGTTGAGTGCAGGCAATGAATCGACGGACGACCTCGGCGTCAACTACATAATAATTTTGCTTCGGCGACGTATATTGTAGTACGATACAATAAACTGAGCCTACAAAGTAAATAATGTACAGATTTCCTGATATTTCTCAGGCACAATGAATTTTATCGTCTTATTATATCCATTTAATTTCATTCTAAAAATCAAAAACAAAATTCAGTTGTTTATTGTTAACCCAGTTTTCTAACTCACTCAAAAGGAATGAAAAATGAAATGAAAAACACACACACACGCACGCACGCACGCACACACACACACACACACACACACACATATATATATATATATATATATATATATATATATGTATGTCTAACGTTATATAATAACAGGGGTCCTAAAATCATACGCGAATGAAAATATTGTAGACGGTTCTTAACTTTTCTTGGTGTTTTGAATGATTTATTTGCTGTTAAATGATAATATGTTAAGTTTTTACTAAATAGTTTAATGGAAAAGGTTTGCCGAACAAATATATAGAAAAGTGCTTCATACGAGTCAGATGACGTTTTCGTACATCCAAAATATTGCTAAACGTTTTGTATAATAGTCAAAAATTATAATTATTTTTTTCATAGTATCTGATTGGTATAGGATGAAAAACGTCTTTCCCTATAGAACAATTCTGGTTTTACTTATATATACCTTCTTGTAACTGCACTGTCTGTGGACTGAAAACATATTTTTTAGGAATATCTTTGCTACTTGTTGATGTAGTAAATATCCAGTCAACGGAATTCTAATGTACCATTTTCTCCCTTGATGCCTGTTGTACAGATGTGAATTGGACAGATAAATAACAATAATCGGACTAATCTGCTTTTCTTTTATATTTCTCTGGACATTCCATTCTCCGTCTGGAATGTTGCCCGAGGTCCGTGTATGTGAAAAACTGGATGGGTGGCTTTTTAAAGAGGAGATGAATAAGAACTTTGAAAATAAAGTTTGTTAATAAGAACAAGGAAAGAGAAACGTTCGGCTGTGTACAAGGACACGATAATGGGTAAATTTAATTTTCAGTAGGAAACGGTATAATGAACCCCCCCCCCCCAAATCACACCAGATATCTTAATTTCAGTCGTAAAACTCTTAAGAGGAATGTCGATATAATTAAAGCGCACTGTTTCTGGTTTCTCTTTACACATATCAATTGTGTGATGGTAAGGGCTTAGCAAAACCGTGAAATGCGAGAGAAATAGACACAATCCCTGTCCTATCAGTAGAACCGATCGTAGACAAATATTTTTTCCTTAAGCTAACCCTAACACTATTTGCATACTCGTGGTTAAGTACTCGTAACACGCTAGTACTCAATCAAATGTTACTATTTTTTCCGTTACTAATTTATATTTGCTACAGTTTTCCATTCTGATATTTCCTTCAACTGGTCCATGATGCGTGTTCTGTTTCCGAAAGTTAAGGCGGACGGGAATGTCTCAAGTTCGATCACGAATTTCCTGTTGAGTTTTATTGAGATGTTTCAGAAATGGGCACGAGGGGTATTGGTTGATTGGCTGAATGAGCGCATGAGGGGACTGCATGAAACCAATCAAACGATTTAATATCGCCCCTTCCCTCTGGGTCTCATTCTCTCCCCTCCTCAAAGAGAAAAATCAATAGGGGTTCCGCATAAGTTGGTGGACGCATTGGCTGAGTATTTCCCGTCTAGACGCGGGTCGATGGCGCCGCGACGTGGGCCAGGTCAGGGCGCAAACAACGCTTCCTATCTTCAACACTGTAACACTCGGATGCTTTTAGTTTACATCACAAGTTACACTTCTCTCCAGTTCCGCGAGGAAAAAAGGAAACCCGTGTGGAAGCTCTTCTTTGAGTGGTTACGAAATTCTAATCAAATTTAACTATTGCGACTATAAAAGCTCTATAGTTCATGGTAACCATCCCAAGTGTTACGGTCTGAAATTTCATTCATGCAACTTGACGGTATATTTATAATATCCTAAGACTGTACCGTTGCTGCCTGGTTTGAGAGGGAGAATGAAATCCGCTTACCAACCCTTTTCTTTGAGTTGTTAAAAACTTTCCGTGTTCTCTTAAGCGTCTTATCAATATCAAAATTACAATATACGTTGAATATCACCGGAGGTGTTAAGCACGGAGCTTTGCATTTAAAGTTTAACGAGTATTTATATTGGACGTGGAATTTTTCCCTACCGATCTTTACCGAGAACGAAAACGAAATCCACTTGCCTCTTCATAACAAAAAAATTACGTCCAATATGATAGTGCGTACAAAGGTGGACATGATAGAATACTGTAACCTTTAGAAATTATATTTATTAAAATTCATAGACTTATGAGGTTGAAAAGCACTGGTCTGTTTCATTTATACGTGTTTTTTTTTTGGGTGTAGACAGACTATGTATAGGGTAATCCACATAGTCGATTATAGCATAGGAAAGGGATTTGAAAGAGGGGATATGGAAGGGTAGAGGAAGGTAGCCAAGAGTTAACTAGGGCCCCGGGCTATATTTTAAGGATCCTACCCGGCATTCACCTAAAGAAATGCAGGACAAACCCTAGAAAAACCTGCATCAGGTAGGTCGGGCATTGGTTACTTGTCCCACGCCCTTCCGAGAAGTTTGCTGTGGGGACGCAGCTTTCCCTTCTCCGTGCCTCGACCATATTAGGAGGCAGCTGGCAGACTATTCCAATGGGAATAGCGCACAACTCTTACCGTATGCCCAATGTCTGTGACCCCGGAACATACACCTCTCAGAACAGGCAGAGGTGCCTCGGCTTGTGGGAACCTTATTATTCTCAATTTATGGAGATTGAACTGTTATTAACTGACACTGAGAAAAAAATAAATGCGAATTGCGAGTGTTCCTTTGAGAAAATTATAATACATACTTTAGCAAAACTAAAAAAGTGTGTAATTTCGTTCCAAATGATGCGTCAAACCGTCAGAGGAACCGGTCCGTATTAAAATAAAATGGTTCAGATTTGAAGTTTTATGATGAGATGCATAGAATTAACATAGTATTTCTCCGTATTTCCATATTTTATTCAGAATCGACAGTGACAGAAAGGAACCAAAGCAGACTAGAGACGAAGTAAATTTTGGGGAGGTGAAGTAAAATCATCAGAGAAAATTCATTAATGTTTCTACGTTCACACGAGGGAGGAAAAATAATATTGAGTGTAATAATGAAAGCACTACCTTTAGTCCAACCCTGGAGAAAACGCGGTATTCCGAGTTTCTACACCTGAATGACTATTCAGAACGCTTCAAGAAAGCCGTGAAAGGTGACAATTCCCATTAAAGTATCATTATGTTTGTTTTACGTTTGATGGCGATACGATGTTTGTATTAGACATGGTACTTCTTCTCGATTTTCTAGGCTAAGGAAAAAGTTGCTTGACAACCGTTGTTAGACAATTGCACGACAAAGTCTACCTACGCAGAAAACAGGAACCATCTTATATCACCAGAACCATTAAACCCGGCTTAAACGTAGAATTTATTTGGTTTAAATCTGCGTGAGAATTGGTAGTGTTAACCATTGGAGTGATGAGCAACTGGACAGTTATATTCCGGAGAATTTGGAATTTTGCAGAAAAAACCTTCGGATCTAGTAGAAATTATGTACATTTTTTGTGTTTAAATCAATATTCCATTAAATTGGTAACGAACCACCAACATAATAATTTTGGGAAGAATTAAGAAATAATTTATTGATCAACATAAATATCAGCTGACCAAACACATCTTGGTTTAATATTAAGGTATTCTAAATCATTTTCGTGTAACACTTTTAAAAATCTATTTTCGTTTCTCGGAAAGAAAATATTTTCAATACCTTGGACAGTAATCAATTTGTTATATATATTTTTGTGTCCTGGTAAGGAATATAACTTAAGGGACTATTGTCAGTATTAAATGGTCCAATTGGCAAATTTCCCACCGGGACAATTAGTAAAATAGCCACTTTTTGCGGAGAAAACAAGCTGTGGTTCCTTTAATAAATTTAAATTTCTCTTTATTTCATTTTTTACCTATTTTACACGAATGCGGTAATCATGAATTCGTAGCACATATTTATGGTGTTCGTTTCACTTCTATAAATGATTCTGAATACCTGTAACATAGAATTTTTAGTTATTCTGACAAAAATGTAGTCCTAAAAACAGTTTTAATATTTCTTGAAATGAAATAACATACTCGTTTAAAAATAAGCGGTTATTCTAAATCTATGCTGATTCACAAAAATTACTATAATTGTAATTATTATAATGTTCTGAAATTCATCAAATTACCTTTCATATGATTAATTAGTCTCTGCTCACTTCTTTACGTTTTTAGCGACAAAATATCAAATATAAAAATTTTTGAGTACCAAAATACTCGATGTTTTTAATGATCGGAATTATGCACGACTTTTTCGAACTTAAGTTTTATTTTTAAAATTTGTGTAGTGTAAAATATTCTTTGACACTATTTATAATAAATGAGATTTCACGTAGCGAATGAAATTAAATTGATTAACCGGAAAGAGAAGGAATAAAGGAAATATTCGTAAAGAGTTCTATCTGAAACACAATAAATTTTTGCCGCAAAATTTATTAATCTAAAAAAAAAATAATAGAAAAGTAAAGTTTCTTCTATCCAAACCTATAAATATAATACTTCATATAGAGAATTAATTAATCTGATTTTATTCCAAATGCACTGGTCTCATTGTTCCCCACGTGACACATGTGTGAGTATAAAACGCGTGTTTAATATTTACTGCCTTTTTTTTTCTCAGTGTACAACACTGTCGATAGGTCCCGTTTCTTGTAAAGAAAATCATTGTGTAAATTACTCGTCTAATATTTAGTGAAAAAAATTACAAGATCGTTCTATCACACATCGAAAACCATTAGAACTAGTCATGAACTTTAGTGAGGTAGAAACGTCCCGAAAGATCTATTCCTGTAGTAGATAATTGATTTAATTGGTAAAGTATCATTAATAAGCCCAAACCTTCCACTACTTCTGAAGAAGCTTCGCGGGATTTGGTCACATTTTAACTTCTAACACCGTTACTCAGTTCCATTTTGAGAAGTGAGTTATGTATTTTCCATTTTCGGAAGTATTTTGGAATCTAAGTAATATTTTGCAATAGACGGTCTGATGCTGCAGAGATAAGATAGTTCGTATGTCAATGTCAGTTTCCGCAGTAGAGAACGAACTTATGAAAAAACATATCTACCGTCATTTCCTGTTTAATTGCAATATGAAAACACTGCATTGGAAAAGGATTTTCCCAGTGGAAATTTTAAGTGTTCGTTGGTGGCTTCGGAGACTAAGTAAAAGCAGAGATAAGATAGTTCGTATGTCAATGTCAGTTTCCGCAGTAGAGAACGAATTTATGAAAAACATATCTACCGTCATTTCCTGTTTAATTGCAATATGAAAACACTGCATTGGAAAAGGATTTTCCCAGTGGAAATCTTAAGTGTTCGTTGGTGGCTTCGGAGACTAAGTAAAAGCATTGATGACCAATGAAAGAACATTGGAGTTGGTAGTTTTTTCACCGTAATCCGGCGAGGCTGCGTATTTACATGGGAAGAGACGGATTGAGATCCCCTTTCTCCGGGTGAGGTGAGTCATGCACTCTCGCTGCGTGTTGCTCGGGCATATTTAAAGAAGATCCTTTGTTCGTGAGGACCTTGTTTCTAGCACCCCTCCGCTAATTCCTCAAGGTGCACCGCCTTTATCTTTAGTTGTTTCAATGCATAATGGTCGTTTTTTTGTTCGCTGGCGACAACTATTTAGGTGATACAGGATGCGAGCCTCTGTGGGAATGCGGCCGAAATTCATGCGAGGAAGACTAAGAAGCCTTAAAAGAATTACATTTTTTTTACCGAAAGGGTTCGAGTACAGGAGTTCTCATGAAAGGCGGTGGCACAGTCTTCCCTTGACCCTAATCACGTCTTAAACAAAAAAATAACCCGAGAGCAATGAAGATGGCAGGCAGGTAGGTATGCGCGCGGACACAAAAAAAAGCCGCACATCTCATTTGAATACGGACGCGTGGCGACACTCGCTCAGGACCACCAGATTCTCCTTCCTTACCATAACGCGTTTTACTATTCCGCGTAGACTGTTTAATTACTCTCATCGCCTAAAATAATAATAAAATAATAATTAGATCAATCATTCATTCACGTTTGTCACGGCCTGCGATTAAATAAAAAGTTGTAATATTTATGAATC
This sequence comes from Zhengitettix transpicula, assembly GCA_037074705.1. Lineage (NCBI taxonomy): Eukaryota > Metazoa > Arthropoda > Insecta > Orthoptera > Tetrigidae > Zhengitettix > Zhengitettix transpicula. The sequence continues at coordinate 114,035,676 of CM073591.1, read as the reverse complement.
CCTCTCGATGTGGTGCATGCATGAGTCAATCATATGACGCTATGTTGAACTGTATCTGTGATGGTGATCTCTCCATCTCGGACCACAGTTGGGGTACAACACCAACAGGGTCAATACTTTTGTTTTGGTTAAAATGAAAAAAAATTACGTCTGATTGAAAATAATGAAGAAGAAAGATAGCCAATACAGACAAAAAAAAGGCAATATAAATACCACACAACGTTTCTGGTATCCTTGTCCCTTTAGTCAGGTGCTAAGAAGGGCCTAGAGAAACACAACTGCACTGGTCAGTTGACAACACTCGAAAGCTTTTGAACGAAAGGGACAAGGATCCCAGAAACATTGTGATATTTATATTACCTTTTTTGTTTGTATTGGCCATCTTTCTTATTCCCTTTTGTTTTGGGATCAGGCTGTTTATAAAATGAAGTAGTTCTATAGAACAAACCCTTTTAATTAATGCATTAAATCTCTAACTTTCTAAAGGTTGCCATATTCATTTTAACTGAAAATAAATAAGCAATACGACGGGAAAAGTTATTAATTAAACAAAAAAATTGTTTCAATACAACGTTTCGTCCACAATTGTATTGTATATATGCATACATTGAAATCTGTATGTTACCTGATTACCTGAAGATGTCCAAAAATTGAGGACGAACCGTTGCATTGAAACTATTTTTTTAAATCATTCATAAGTTTTACTTCCATATTGGTTGTATAGCTTATTTATGTTTTAAATAATAATCGCCAGATTTTATTAAATATTAACTGAAAATAGTTAATTTATCATACTCCATGCTTTATAGAAACATCTATTTGTTACACATCCTCAAATATAACCGACAATTTTGCTACGTTTATATTTCATTTTGAATTTTACCATTTATATGTTACAGACCAGTCGTTAGCGGCTATTTTACTATAACTATCCGAATACGTGTATGTAAAAGATTGTTAAACATTTTACAGAATGGCATGTCAAAATTTCAAAAGGTTACGTTAGCAATTTTGCCTGTAAGGTTATCACTCTGATTTAACGGCCGTGCTCATTCATGCTCCCCAAATCATCAGGTATAGATATACATTTTAACGTTGAAATCATAAAAAACGTATTGTTAAATTTGTGTGCTCTGACGTGTAAAAGGTCGGTGCTACACGTCACAGAGCGAGCGAAACTATCGTAGTGGTGTACGGAATTTGGAAATGTGAACTGGCCGACGAGGTCGTTCGATTGAGTCCCCCCTTTCGAATTCTTCCTGCGATTATGTGAAATCGTAGCGGAATCCACGAACGAACATTACACGCATCATTGCCAAATTTACCAACGACATATGCGAGGATGAGTAACCATAGACTCAAGAATACTTTCAGAAAAACAAAGAAGAGCAAGTTTCGAGGATTGCTGTTTAATATATTACGTAAATAAGTATTCAGTAATTTGCGTGGTTTTATTTTCACATAGTTTAGACACATGGGTATACCCTGTATTGGTTTATATATCTGTGGGATTTTGGAGTCAACGTTAATTACTATATTAATTTTTTTTAGAGTAACAGGCTACATGAGGGGAATCCACGTGGTGGCAACTCCCCTTTAATAGCTTAGGAAAGGACTTGAAAGGGGGGATTTAGAAGGGTAGAGGAAGGTAGTCAAGGGTTAAATAGAGTCCTGGGCTGTAGTTTAAGGACCCTACCCGGCATTTTTCTAGAAGTGATTTAGGACAAATCCTTAAAAAACCTGCATCAGGTAGGTCGGGCAGTAGGTACTTGTCCCACGCCCTTCCGATGGCGGGAGAGGGGTTATATGTGGGGACGCAGCATTACCTTTTCCGTGCCTCGATCAGTTTAGGTGGCACCTGGCCGACTATTCCAATGGGAATAGGGGACAGATCTTACAGTATGCCCAAGATCTGCGACCCCGCAACATACTCCTTTAAAAACAGGCCGAGGTGCCTCGGCTTGTTGGAACCCTAGTTATAAACAGAGAGAGGAGAAGGCATCCTCAAAGGGATAAAAGGTTCTGCCTGCGAGAGCGAACAAGAGCTCTCTCAGGCTCTACTTCCTATATTAAAAATCCGTGGCCAGTACGAAAAACCTCTCTCACGAAAGAAAGTAAAGACGAGAAAATTAATTTGAAGCTTTAGTGAAGATTTTGTCACTTTTAGCAACTTATTTCGTTAAACCGTTGGATCGAAGTGGAAAGATTTCTAGAACAGCCAACTAACGATCGCTCTTGAATTTGATAATTATTTGAACAAAGCTGGATCAGTTGACTGTAGATCGTTCATGAAGTCAAAGAATGTCCAAGGCAGAAAGGTACGAATAAGTGAAGTTAGTTTGATTCTTCCCCTCCAACCTTGATAGCGATTGTGTTGTGCTATCGCGAAAATCTCGCAGCGGGGAAAATATCTGAGCCGAAAAAAGTAATTGGAAATTGCAATACGAATTTAGGGACGTAAAATTCTTCAATTACTGCTCCATTTGTAAGAAAAGCGAATTGAACCTGTCTACCGTTGGAATACCCTTGAAAGACTAACGACGCTACACTTTTGAAATCTGGAAAAAGAAAACAAAATAGTTATATCATCATACGAGAGGAAAATAAACTTGGTGAAGGTTGAAGTTATTGTATTCTGATCTTTCGACTTTTGTTTGAAGACGGCGTTGATTATTATCTGAATGAAAAGCAACCAGCAAAACTGAGTTTTTAAGACCTCGTTGAAATTTAACAGTGGACGAGAGAAGAGCTGAGGAGGATAACTGTTATGCGCAACGTATATAATCATAGCTATAATTTGCAACGTTGCAACACACACATGTAATAGTTATGACGCGAAAAATACGTGATATGAAGTTTAATGCCATCCAAAAGTGGCCTGTCTGGCGCTGGAGATTGTAATTTAATTCTGATTAAGATATGCTGCGCGAAATTAATTTTAACTGATCTCAAGTGACATGAATACATTATAAATTTGACTATTAATTTTTAATCATGCAGTCAATGGGAAGAGTGTGAAAATAAATCAATGAGTTCACGTCGGATACAGAAACGTGCATGCAGATGGAATGTTTTGCTCAGTATAGTACAGGAGAGCATCATAATTCAAACGGTGAATTTTAACATGAACATTTTTTTTGCTTAGTAGTAGATAGGAATAATCTGGATCATCACGTGAATTAATCACGCCAGACAAAAGAGTTACGCTAGGCGGTGTACGAACTTTCTCACGCAAGCGTTTCGACGCTCACTGATCGTATTTATTTTGCCTGTCAATCCCCGACCTACGTGATACAGGTTTTACTAGGGTTTTTTCCTGCATCACTTTTATGCGAATTGCCGGGTAGGATCCTTAAACCATAGCCCGGAGGCCCTAGTTAACACTTGACTACCTTGCTCTACTTTTCCGCATCCCCCCTTTTACTCCCTTTCCTATTCTATAAGATGGGAGTTGCCACTATGTAGATTACCGTATACATGGCCCGTCTACACCTTTTTCTTTTTTAAAAAAAATCGCGAACACTGATCCATTTATTGTATTGTAACTACATTTTTCTTAGTAGAAGTAAATAAGTCTAAAAGACTGAAAACATGTTCATAATTCTAACTAAACTGGATGTTAATAAATATTTCAATTTTTTAGACATTTTTCTTCTCTCTTCGAATATGAATTTCATTGGGGTTAGTTTTACAGGTTTTTTGTTAAGAGAAAAATATTTAATTTCTTTATTTTCGGTTTCATAAATTTCTTTCGTATTAAATTGGAGATAAATCACATTTTCCATTGTCTGCAATATTATGCTTATACAAAGTTTTTTTTTGGGTGTAGACAGGCTATGTATAGGGTAATCCACATAGTGGCAACTCCCCTCTTATAGCATAGGAAAGGGATTTGAAAGGGGGGATGCGGAAGGGTGGAGGAATGTAGCCAAGGGTAACTAGGGCCCCCGGGCTATTGTTTAAGGATCCTACCCGGAATTCGTCTAAAAGAAATGCTGGACAAACCCTAGAAAAACCTGCATCAGGTAGGTCGGGCATTGGGTACTTTTACCACGCCCTTCCCTGGATGGCGGGAGAGGGTGTTTGCTGTGGGGACGCAGCATTCCCTTCTCCGTGCCTCGACCAGTTTAGGAGGCAGCTGGCCGACTATTGCCTCGGCTTGAGGGAACCTTATTTCAAAAACGGAGAGGAAAAGGTATTCCCAAAGGTAGCCCCTTCGTATCTCTCCTACAAGGTTCGAGAGAATATCCCTCGCAGGCTTATACAACGTTTTTTTTAGGGCAACAGGCTACATGCGGATAATCCACGTTGGGCAACTCCCCTTAATAGCATAGGAAGGGATTTGAAAGGGGGGATGCGGAAGGGTAGAAAAAGGTAGCCAAGGGTTAACTAGGGCCCCCGGGCTATATTTTAAGGATCGTTTTTTTAGGGCAACAGGCTACATGAGGGTGATCCACATTGGGCAACTCCCCTTTAATAGCATAGGAAGAGATTTGAAAGGGGGGATGCGGAAGGGTAGAGGAAGGTAGCCAAGAGTTAACTAGGGCCCCGGGATATATTTTAAGGATCCTACCGAGAATTCGCCTAAAGAAATGCAGGGAAAACCCTAGAAAAACCTGCATCAGGTAGGTCGAGCATTGCGTGCTTGTCCCACGCCCTTCCGATAGCGGGAGAGGGGTTTGCTGTGGGGACGCAGCTTACCCCTCGCCATGCCTTGGCCAGTTTAGGAGGCAGCTGGCCGACTATTCCAATAGGAATAGCGAACAACTCTTACCGTATGCCCAAGGTCTGCGACCCCGGAACATACACCTCTCAAAACAGACCGAGGTGCCTCGGCATGTGGGAACCTTAGTTAAAAAAAAACACCCGAGAGATGTGAGGGCATCCCCAAAGGTAGTCCTCACCAGAGTTCTCTGGGAAGGTTCACCTGCGAGAAATCTTCTCGCTGGCTTATTGAGTTCACTACTCAATTGATATAGTAGTTTACTAGAGTATAAAATATTTATTTATGTAAATAATAATATGCATGTGAATTAATATTTCTACATTTTCAACTGTTGCACTGTTTTGGAGCTCGTCGCTATTTAAAGATGCACTATTTCCAACCTTAGCAAAATTAATGTTGTTTCTGATTGTCTCACTATAATTTAAACACTGACAGACATGCTCTACCGCAGTTGGTTTCTTTTTTGACACAGTCTTGGTAATTTCCGTTCAAATCATCTTGACATCCTCTTCAATTAATTTTTGCTTTGCATATTAACATAATGTACAGTACATTTGTCCCAAAATTTCACGTATGTAAATCCTATGCGTTTTACAGAATGCCGCAGACGGTGGCTAGCGTGACTCACTTTGGGATGTAAATATTTAAATATGGCTTCTGTATCTGGTGTGAGTAGCCACGAATAAACCGTCTGGGAACCAGTTGGTCCTCTTCGGTCACTCTTTAAGAATGAGAAACTGGTTGGAAAGCAGATTATTTATTTATTGCTCTGCATTAGTGGTCAGGAATCTCGAAGTCTACCTGAAGACACTCAGGTCGTCCGCCCAATGGCAGAAATTTTAATTGGTTATGCTCACTGGCATAATGGAAGACTTTCTTTTTATATTAATAGCTTGAAACATTTTGAAGGCTAGTCAACGCTGAGTTCCTAAATAAAGCAATAAAGATCAGGGGAAAATTAATTGGCTTTAGTACAAATCACAAACGACAGCCACGACTGGATAACTCTCGTAAACAGGAAACAAAATAGTTTTAAAACTGGCTTACAATGAATTTGTAACAAATCGAAAACTAAGTGTAAGTTGAAAAGTCCAATAGATTGTAATTAATTAATTGTGATTTCCGAATTTCCTGACATTTTTTGTTGTTATTATTATTGTATTATTTAATAGATTGGTGCACTATAAAAAGTACTTTGACCGTTCTTGATCCATAAATTATTTTGCTATAAATACGTTTAGGTGTAAAAATATGTCTATTTTTTTTTAATTTACAGAACGAATAAGACGATTTTCAAGCAAAATAATTATCCTTTTACCATTGACACTCTTTAAACATCAGTTTTGGAGTTGTTTGAAATATAACTATAAAATAATTTTTTGTGTTATGTATAAGGAATTGAAGTGTTCTCAAGATTTATAGTTATTGATTAGTCTACACCTCACATTCGTGTTGAACACACAATTTTTGTTTGATGGTACTGAAGATTTTTACACAACTTTTAAGATGACCTCTAAATATTGTTCTTGAGCTGACTTAATTTATTATTAACGGGCTTTTAAAAATAAAAGATTTTCGTCTGTGACATCATGGAATGAAATCGATAGTATTTAGCTATAATAATAAAAATGTGCAAATATATCTAGGTTAAGATTACCAAGTTGCCACTCCAATGTTTTTCTGCTGAAAATTACGAAAAACTCACATATAATAGATCTTTTATATTTTACTTTTTTTTTGTTTCATTAATTATTTGGAAATATTTTTAGTTCTCAATAAACCAATTAGGAACATTATACAAAAGTATTAACTGGTTTCCCGCCGTTCCGAATGTTATATTCAGCCGGAAGAGGAATTATTTCCACACTAAACTCTTTGCCTCTTCTCACCCTGCCGTATATCGACGGGGTTGAACATAAAACTTTACTGTCATCGGAAGCGTCACCGTTCATTTCAACGAAACCGAAAACCAAAAATTTCAAACCTTCTTAACCTACCCCTTCTCATCATACCGATGGTTACTAAACTTAAACGGCACAGTGAATGCCACTATCTACTCAGTTAACATGGAGTCGATACAAATCTAGGTAGTTTTCGCATTATATGGTACACTCTTCGGTCCTTAGAAGTTCTATGGATGGCTTACCCACATAGCGTTTTTCCAGATTGTAAGTTACATTTGTTCCAAATTTGGTTGATATTGCTCCATGCGTTTAAGAGTGTGTTCGGAACATCAATTTCGGTCTGATTATATTTAGTTTTATTTTCAATATTTATCTTATTTATGCTATGTTTTAATATTTTTGAACAGTAATGAAATTTATTTAATAATATATTATGGCTTGTTAGATTGCGTTTGACTTTGAATAATCGTATAGCTCTTATATTTTATAGCGACGATCGTTAGCATTCTTTAGTTTTTGCATTAACATTATGCAGAGTTGTACAATAATTACTTTAAATCCTAATTAGACTTAATAATATCCTTGATGAATTATTTGTATTTGAAACAAATCCTTAGAGTGTTTACTATGTATAGTTTTGAAGAGCAGATCAATTTATGACTCAGGCAAACGATAGAAAGAATACTTACCGAAGTCTATTGCCGCGTATTTAAAATCTAAGACAATACACCATTAAAATGTATTTTAAGGAAAATTATGACAATTTGGTTTGAAGGGAACATCAAATTATGTTTTATGTTAGCGTAGATTTATAATAAATGATCATTTACTCGAAAGATTGGTCTGAATTCATCCCTTTGTTTTATTCCGACTCTTTTTTGGATTTGGATTATAAAAAATATATGTACAATTACCAAGGCCCAAAAAATTCAAACTCCGTAGTCAAAGAATATAGATAATGACTGGCAATCTTCAAAGAACTATTTTTATATGTTATCAGGCAAATGTACCAAAGGAACTATTCATATTTTTTTAAAATAAATTACATTTAATTACTGGAAACTTAGTAGTGCCCATCATTCTTTCTATAGACAATTGTCTTGATGCCCTAATAAATGTCCCTTTCGGAACTGATAGAACTTCTACACCATATTTTCACACATCTCCATGGTTGAGCAAGCAGTGTAGACCCGACGACTAAAGCAGCTCACCCACGATCAGTAATTATTGACAGTATCCTCCCAGGATTGACAATATTATTGTACGTGTGTCTGATTGCTTGTAAGTAAAATATTGACGGGCTGTTTTTTTTTAGACACATGCTATATGAGGGCAATCCACGTGGTGGCAACTGCTATTTAGTAGAATAGGAAGGGATTTGAAAGAGGGGATGCGGATGGATAGAGCAAGGTAGCCAAGCCTTAACTAGTGTGCCCGGCCTATGGCTTATGGGTCCTACCCGGAATTGCCTAAAAGTAATGGAGGACAAACCCTAGGAAACCTGCAGCAGAAGGTCGGGATCTTGGTACTTTTCCCACGCCCTTCCGGTGGCGGGTGAGGGGTTTGCTGTGGGGACGCAGCTTTCCTTTCTCTTTACCTCGACTAATTTAGGAGGCAGCTGTCCGACTGTTCCAATAGGAACAGACAACAACTCATGCCGTATGCTCAAGGGCAGCGACCCTGAAACATACACCTCTCAAAACAAAGCTGAGATGCCTCGGTTCGTGGGAACCTTAGTTTAAAAGCAGAGAGAGAGAAGATGATAAGCTCCTTCATCTCTCCAGAAAGGTTTTGCATGCGAGAGCTAAGAAGAGCTGCCACTAATTTACTATTGGCTGCTTTGATGAAAACCAATATATTTCGAATTTTGGTAATAAATATTGAATGAGGAGTTTGACAATCTTACTTCAGTCAGTGGTGAACTTTTTGATGGTCTGACACTTACACAAAAGTAAATACATTGTTTATAAATAATGATAGTGTGAGTTTTTATGTACCATATTGACATTTTATTAACGCCATTTTAGGTTACTATCCGATGTTTAACGGAGTCAATGAAGTGCTTGGACCAGTTATTATTATTATTAAACATTAATGATGCAGTTTTACATGTAGAATACAGTTATTCTTTCTTTTTGCAGTGAATCCAAGTGGATTTTGATTTAAATATTTCTGGAATTCCGAATTTTATGGCCTTGCCCCGGTTAAGTCGGGAGTCACTTAGTATAACGTATATTTTCAATCCGTGCACAATCTCTTCGGTGCTTATGTCTTATTTTCATCAACAGTTACTCGTCTGACGTACGTAATGGTTGTGTGGGGGGTCATCACGGACGCTCGTGTTTTCATTCTTAACACGCATTACTTATCCACAGGCGCTGCTAGCAGCCATGCACACTACTTCATTAGAACTCTCAAGTATCAGCTGCAGCGTTATCTTATTAAGAGAGGAATTCAGTGACGACACTATGAACAAAATGAAACATCAGAACCGGGCATTCTAGATCAGCTGGCTGTGAACACGTGTTGAAAGATAACGAAGTTACGAAGTCATCGAGGAACTACGAATAGGTACAATGTAAAAACTAAGGCACTGTACACTCCCCGTCAGGAAAATTGAGCTCCCCGTACTGAATGTAGCAAAAAATACACGTTTCTAACTAGATAAATAAATAGCCCAATAACGGAAAAAATTAAGTTGTAAGTAGGAACACACACAAAGTTTCTGGAATCTTTGTTGCTTTCGTCAGGTGATTCAAAACACGCAAGAACGACCCACCGCAAAGACGAAGGTGAATCACCTGACGAAAGCAACAAAGATTCCTATATAGCACATAGTTTTATCTCTTATTTAGCCATTTATTTATCTTATTAGTATACTTTTAACACAGACGTTTTATATTTTATAAATAAACCTTTCGTACGGAATTGATATTCAGAAATTATTACAGGTGTCTAATGAGTAGTACACTTTTCGTACAATTCCAAGTTCGAATATGAATTTGTCTTTCTAGTTCTTATTTTAAATATGTGCACCATAAAAGTATTCCATTTATTTTCTGAAATAAGGTATTCTATACTCAAACTCCGATTTTTGATTATTAATCGTGTATTTTATGAAGTGCTAACAATTTAACTGTCAACAAAAATGCTGTTACTATAATTGCAAGGTTTAACGCAGCTGGAAGGCACATTCGTGGGTTCAATTTTCACAGAAGAAATATTTTTTACTTTTCCATGTTAAATATACGGAAGAAAAATCAATGTACAGACTATGCTGAATTTAAAACGCAATGGAGTTAAAACGTTAACGGACAATATTAAAGGGAAATATTTAGAATACTAAATATAAAAAGGTTTTCAGATAAAACTGACAAAAGTCGTTTTATTAATCCTCATAAATTATTATTATTATTTTTTAATTACAATTTAACGTCGCATTAACCTTTTGGTCATTAGCGACTTACATCTGTTAAGTTCTACATTTGTATAACATTTAAATTACATTAAACAAATCAGTTTTCTTCGTAAAGTCTATGAGGTTGTTTATTGCTGCTGATGAGTTGCAAATGTCCATCATTGAATGTGCGTCTATGGTTGATCTTCTTATCTCGGTATATTTGGGGCAGTCAAAGAGGACATGAGGAATTGTTGTGGGCTCCTTGCATGAGCTGCAAACCGGCTGCGGAGATCTGGAAATCAAGAATGAATTAGTGAAACTGGAGTGCAATGTTCTTATTCTGGCTACAACAACCTGTTGCCTTCGAGATAGTTCTTTCGGGTGCGATATTTCTCTGATGCTGTTGACATTTCTGAGGATGACTCCGCATTCCTCTGGTTTCACAGGTCTACTCCACTTTTCCTCCAGTTCCTTGTAGAGCCCTACTCTGGAGTCCCTGCTGGTGCAGATTGGCAGGTTGCTGGATCTTCCTTGATGATCAGCTTCCATCTTCGCTAGGAGATCTGCCCTGTCGTGTCCTACTATGTCCTTATGCGCCGGTAGCCAGGCTATAGTCATTCGGTTTCCTTTTTCTTGTATTTTCAATATATTCTCTCTAATTCGATTTATGCAACCATTTCTGTGCACTGTACTGGTTATTCTGTGTATTACTTTCATGGAATCTGTTAATATGATATTGTTGGCCTCCGGTGTTTCCAGACACAGTTCCGTGGCCATGAAGATGGCGTATAATTCTGCTGAAATTATCGACGTATTATGGTTTATAGCGATAGACTTTTCTTTGCCTGTCGTAACTATTGCGCACCCGACTCCATTTGAATTTTGGACCCATCGGTATAAATGACTCTTGCAGAATTATATCTTTGTAGCAACTGATAGATTTCTGCGTTCCAGTTAGTGTTATGTGGATTGTTTACTTTAAGTTTATGTAGCGCTGTATCGATTGTAAGTTCGTTAAGCTTCCATGGTGGTTGGTATGCTTGCCGTGGTGTTGTGGTCTATCTCTGGAAAAGTCATTCCTTCCATTCGTGATATATCCTTTAGTGTAATGTTGTACGGTGTTAGGTTTCTAGGTGGTTCTTTCTCTGCATATCGAGGAGTGATGGTTTGTTCTCTTATTATTGGGTTCGATGCCTCTCTTGCCTTGATCGCGTATCTAATTGCAATTACTTTCCTTCTGCGTCTAAGCGGGATTTCGTTTGCCTCAAGTGTGAGTCTCGGTATTGGGGTGGTTTTTAATTAATCATCATTAATGAATATTAAAACACATTTTTTATCAATAAGAGAATTGTCGTAAACACGATATATGTAAATATATTACTAATTGAACTGTTTGAAATAAATACTAGTGCTCTGGTAAAGTACTACTCGTGCTCACCCTGAGGTTTTTTCTATTTATTTAATGTAGATATAATTCTCAGGTCTCAACCCGGTCCAATTGTTTGTTGAATAACAACGTTTCGACGGCAAGCTCCGCCATCGTCATCAGGTCATAAGAGTTAACATGATGACGATGGCGGAGCTTGCCGTCGAAACATTGTTATACAACAAACAATTGGCCCGGGTTGAGACCCGAGAATTTTATCTACAACACATTCACCGGGAAAGCCGTCGCTCTGTAATATTTATTTATTATTATCGGTTGTTTACATATTATTTACAGTATACACAAAATTCATATTATGCACATCATGTCCACTTGGTAATTAGGTTAGTCCAGTAATTTAAAACGCAATGGAGTTAAAACATTAACGGAAATATTAAAGGAAAATATGTAGAATACTATATAACCTAATTTTGCAAATTTTTGGTTGAAATTTATTTGACTTTCGTTTTCCTGGTTACGGGTACTGAAGTTGCATCGACAAGAATACTTGCTGTTCCTAAAACCTTTATATTAGTCGCATATGCTACTAAATATCCTGGTCAGATAATATAATTCATTTTCCAATGTGGTTCAATATCTGGAATTGTAGGCTACATGATAAATCGATCAACTATGAAAATAAACTAAAAAGTGTGACAAGTATTTGAAGTAGTCCTATAGCTATGAACTACACAGTATTAAAACGAAACAGTGAGGTTCCGTACGTTGATCTATTTCTAGCGGGTTAATATATGTAGAACAGGAAAGTCTTGACACTCCCAATTCCCGTGTCCAGTAACTACGTACAGTAGACGCTCGACTATCCAGTAGAGATAAAAAATTACTAAAAAAAAGTAAATTGTTTGCTGACCTTCGTTTCTTAATTAAAAAATTACGGAAAAATTCAGGGATAATAAATTTTCTCACAATAATGGATGAACATTAGAATCTACCCGGACTAAAACGATTTTTATCTCGATAAATTGGATTCCAATCAAGATTGTTATAGCCTTTGTGCTGCCAACCTTTTGGTCGTCTTGCTGCTTAGCGGAGAAACCAGGATTTTCTCTTTCTACATTGCTTAATGTTTTTAGGAAATTTACAGTTTCTAGTTCATCTGTAGTTGTTGCTTGGCTTTTTTTCTGGTGTTAAACACGGAGTAGGTACAGTATTTTTTTTTCCAATTTGTTTTCCGATAGTAACTTATTAAAAAGTACAGCACAGACACAAGAATCATTTCCACAATCTGTACTACGAGGTCAGAAAATAAAAAAATGAGAGAGTTTGGTGAGAAAGTTTTTATTATTATTCTTATAAACGTTTATCCTAGAATTTTACAGGTGTGTTCATAGATTTAGAAAGTATTTCCAATAAATAAAGTATACAATTAACATGCTGGCTTGTGTTGGTGGAAGAGCTAGTGACTTTCCAGCCCTTGACATCTGTATTTCGTTGTTCTGACAGGTTTGGGGTTGAAAATGATTATTGTAAAGGGGAAAGGGAAGCTTTTGATATTATTTTTGGGCAGAAAGTGAGCATCTGTAGAACTCCGATATATGTCACTTCCTTGCCCATATGCCGCTTGAGGCCGGTTATTCGAGAGTCTACTGCATATTGTAGAGATGATGCTTTAGAGAAGGATGCGATTCTCTAGGACTACTTTTCTCGAATAAAGAGATGTGTTACAGCTTACCGAAATATGTGCAACAAAACTTTAACAAACTCTCGACCGTATTTGTCGGTAATCTTTGTTGTTATATAGAATCTGAACTTGAAGTTTATTTACATTTTGTTCTTCGAGTCAAGACGAACACAGAAGACTGCCGTATAACAGCACTTATCTTAAGGCATAAGGTCTGACTTCTCGTTGAGAAATGGCCTGCAATTAACTGTTGCTTATGAGCATTTCATTGCTTTTAATGCAGGCACCAAGCACATAATAGACGTAGAAAGGGAGACTTTAATAGGAAACAAGTTCTATTTCACATTAAATTTTTTTTGCAGTTGTCTGCGTTGTCGAACATGGCTGTAAAATTACTAAAATATAATATTAATATGTTTCATTTTACTGCATAAGTATTTTTTTTTACTTTTTCCTTCACTAATCTTATTTATAAAGACGTGCGGAGGCCTCGGAAGATATAGACGGGATCAAAATCTCTCTTTCTCTCTCTATTAGTCACTAAACAGATTTCAGCGTATCATAATTCATCCTAAAGTAATAAAGAATTACTGTTCAATAGCTGGGAAAGATATCGGAACAACAAAATAAGGCAATATTGACTACAATTTTTACTTGTTCAGAATTAGTCGAAAATATTCTTAACGGAATTGTGTGAAAATCAAACAATAAAATATTTCTTCAATAACAGATTTCCATGATAATGTGCCGAAAAAAAATTATTCTTCAACTCAGTTTCTCAAATATGCCTTCTGCATTTTGTATTTAATTACTGTCATTGCCCCCCCCCCTGACATTCTGCCCTGATTGGAAGAGTACCTTCTTCGCATAAAGAAATTTTTGTAATTACGTTATTAAATATATGGAAAGACTTAATACAATTGTTCTCGTTCGATAATTCCGACAGTAACCATATTTTTCTGTTGTAAATGGTTGTTTTTTTTTATTCATTCAACCGCAAAAGTCCGCTCACGAACGTTAATAGGGGGAATGTAGCTTTCTCCACCCAAAACCTCAATTAAATTAGAACACCTGAGTTCGGAGAATCAAGCAACTTGTACTTTTGCACATTAGGTCAACTTTGTAATGTCACCCTGTATAACTCCTAATAAAATGTAAAAGAAGTAATTACTTTAATCGAAAATAATGGGGAAGTCGGAGATTAAAAATTAGGTAAATATATCAGTGTAGAAAAGTGGTTCTTGGGTTTCCACATGGGTCAAAGAAAGCTTAAACCACGATATTTCGGACTCTGCGTCTTTCTTAAGTGAAGATAGCACAGTTCACCATGGAAACGTCCTGGCTTAAGCTTTCTTTGACCCGAGTGGAATCCAAAAAAAAATTCTTATCCAACATATACTCTAGAAAATCTTTCGGTCATGTCAGGCTATTTTCTTACGTTTTACAAATTATATAAATAAAAATACAAATAACACACAAAAGTAAGGCTAAATAGAATACCATACAACCTTTCTGCAATCCTTGTTGCTAATTCAAAAATCTCAAGAGATGAAAGAACGACACTCCACACAAATACTTTCGACGTTTGCGTGGTGTGGCGTGAATCACCTGACGAAAGCAACAAGGGTTGCATAAACTTTGTGTGGTATTTAATTTAGTTCTTATTTTTGTTTGTTATGCGGCTATTTATTTATCTAATTAGTATACTTTTACACAGATACTTTATTTTATAATTTCTTATATTCTACATGAACATTATTTGAAACCATTTTTAGAATAATACTGCATTTCTGACAGTTAAAACTGTTAAAAATATAATTTTGTATAAATTTAACAATAACATCCACAACTTCTCAAAAGCTTTATATTTAATTTAAGAGCTTTGGTTTCCTAAAACATTACACCTGGGATGCAGCGACCACAGCTCCAATTAATATAGGTCGCCTTTTAGATAATTTTTTTCACAAACATTGCACTCCTATATTAGAAATATGTGGAGAAATTTTTCAAATATTTTTATGCCCCATATTAGAGGGAAATATATGAGTTGTAATTTTGCATATGTTAAGAAGCCGCTCGTACTTAAAAGGCACGCTATACTTTGATCCTTTGCGATTGAGTGTGCTACATTTCTTTGTGAAATGAATGCTCTATGTTGTTGTTTTTTTGTTGCAGTGGTCCTTACTGCGAATCCCGGCAACGAGGCGGAGCTGCAGCTGTACCGCGTCATGCAAAGGGCGAGTCTGCTCGCCTACTACGACACGCTCCTGGAAATGGGTAAGAAATCTATTTGTAGCTGTCCTATCCTGAGAAAGAAGCCGCTAAGAGCACCTATGTTATATAGGAAATCCAACCAGTCGGACTAGGAGGCTCTCGACTGCGGAACAAACTCGGGTGGAGTAATCGAATCTGTTTACGGAAAGGTTTTTTTATGAATTTTTATGAATTAGACTCTCGAACATATGCGTCCAAGAAAGGAAAACATGTTCCAAAGCATCCATTGCATTCTGTGTTTTACAACGGGTCATTTGTAAACTTGACGGATTGGTTGAATTAAATAGCATCAGAAGCAACCTTCCCGCATATATTTTGATAGTTTCTCAGTTGGCGATTCTGGTCTTACGTCAAAATTCTATATCTCATATTTTTTATCACTAATTTTATCAGTCTTACTAACATCACAGGTTGCCGTAGAAACTTCCTCATTTCGATATATCGCAAAGGTTTGTTGATGTACTAGTTACAAGAGAAGTCTGACGAAGGAACTGAATTAAATGAAAGTGGTCTCAGTAATAGATAGATAGATTTATTCACCATTAGCCCTCTAATGAGGAAATATGATTCGTCACAAATGTACAGTAGATAAATTACATATAAACAGAATTAATATTAATAGGTTACACACACACACACATAAAAAAAATTCATATCTTTTCACATTTGTCTAGTCACCACAATCATACACACAATCATTAAGAAACATGCACACAACACGTATCACTTCCTGGTAATCGTCTCCTGTCGCTAAGAACGGAGGGATGTCGTCATGGATATTTACTAAAACAGAAAGCAGAGGCAGGAGAAGAGAACCAAAGGGGGAAAACTGGACAAACTATTTACATATTTATAGCATATTCGGCAATTTTGTAGGCAAGGCAGTTCAACGAATGTGAGACCGATTCAAAAATTCGTGTACGGAGTATTAAGTTCCATTTACAAGAAAAGTTTTACACTCCTTGACGAATGAGTTGTAATGGTTGATTTTCTTTACATGTTCAGGAAGGCTGTTAAATAGTGCGATACCGGAATAATGAACGTTAGACTCGTAGAGACTGAGGCTGAGAACTGAACGGTTCATCCATGATTGTCCCCGTTACTTCCAAAAAGGTTCATGTTGCGTTTAACAAATTTTAGTACTTCTAATATGTAAGCGCTAGGTAGAGTCAGAATATGAAGTCTTTTGAACAGCGGTCTGCAGCTTTCTCTAGCATCTGAAACTGATATAATTCTAATGGCTCGTTTTTGCAGTTTGAAAACATCCACACTACGAGAACAATTGCCATAGTTGGGAATATAGTAACACATATGTGAATGAAAGTAGGCAAAATAGACTAGTGATGCTGTTTTGGTATCAACTTGTTTCATCAATAGTCTCAATGAGTAACAAACAGATCTAAGTTTGTGCACAAGGCGATCAATGTGCAAGTTCCATTTTAATTTACTGTCGACCTGCAAACCGAGTAAAGTCGCATGATCTGAGAACGTATCCGTTACGATGTTGTTGGTTTCTGTTGTAAAACGAACTATCTTAGTTTTCTGTACATTGAGTGTTAATTTATTGACGGCGAACTAAGTATTTAGGTTTCTGGATGCAACCTCAATCTTCGCATTGAGATTATTTAAATCAGTATCCGTAATTAACAAATTAGTGTCATCTGCGTATAAGACAGATTTTATATAATTAATATACAAAAGAAAAAGCAGTGGACCTAATATTGAGCCCTGAGGCACGCCACAAGAAATGCAAGTAAAAAGGCTATTGCCTTCAACAGTCTCATATTCTAGGTTGTTTAATCCGAAGAAGCATTTTAGACTACGCTGTCATATTCATCTTAATACATATGATAACATTTCAACATTATAAATGTTGTTATTCAGTATAAAATCCATAATTTGTGTCGATTATTTACAAAACATTGTTGTCGTCCTGAAGTGATTAACAACACTTCTCTTTTTATCATAAGTACTACGATGAATCCGGCAGTGTATTCTAAAGCTTCTTCAGATAAAGCAAGTAATAATTTGAGACTGTACGCGGTTATTTGATCAATAATCATATAAATATTTGTTTAAATATAATGGTAAACTTAATTCTAGATTGACGTCTCCTTTTGAAATTTAGAAAATCATTAAAGAGTAAATATTGTTCGTATTATGGTGGAATCTCAAGTATCGCCTTAAATAACTAATTAGTGGAATATTTCCTGATATTTTTAAACGTGAAACTGTTACACCCATGTTCAGAAATGGTAACTGATGATTCAGGAAATTATCGTTCAGTATCGCATAATGCCGTTGTTCAATAAAATATGAGAGAAAGATATTTACAACTGATTACAGGACACTTAAACTCAAATAATTAACTCTCAATTTGAGTTTAGGAAGGAAAATGCAAAATAAGTGACTTTTGTCTGACTCATATGGTATTAGAATCGCAAAATCAAAAACAATAGCCATTAGTAACGTTTTGTAATCTGTCCAAAAAAATTGATTCTGTTGATAATTGTATTTTTTAAGAATAATTGAAGTGCTATGGAGTTATGAGGTCTCCTATTCGTGATTCTTCTCCTACGTAAGTAACACGAGACCTTTAGTAACACTTAATATTAGAGTAAAATTAAGAACCGGATATATATATATTGTAATGCCAATTAATGAAGACATTAATTGAGAAATTAAAAAAAATAAATTGTTTGAGAAATATATTCTTACGGCGGTATAGAACACAGCAACAATGTAGCCAGGTATTGTTTCCTTTGTCGGAAGAAGCAATGCGCGCTCAACATTTCGAGACGGTAGTTTAGTTGGCTGGAAGGTTTGGTCAAGTACAGGTCGCATTAAAATATTGAGGAGAGAGTACACATTATATTTTGGTAGATTTCAGTCTGCATTTTGGTTCCTCAGCGATCGGGTGGTCGTAAAAGAACTTTTGGAACTTGGATATTAAATACGTGGCGAGAGACGAGGACGAAAACGAAAGGCGAGAACGAGAATCGAAATAAACTTGCAGGAAAGCAGAGACAAAACATTCACACAAGCTGAACTACGAAACCTGCTAAACACAAACAGTTTTTGGTACACATAGCCGAGCAGAAGCCAACCGAGTGAGGGAGAGACGAAGAGGAGGTTCCTGGTTCCTGATTTTGATCTAAAAATATTAATTTTAGAATCAGTGAGTTTTAGTAGAAGCTGTGCAAAAACCCGTCATAGTGCTTCGTAAGTCAAAAGTATCCTGAAATTCTGCCGTGAGTACCAATAGAAAATAAATAATTATGTAAACCGGATTAAAAGATAGTCGTCAGATTTCGTTCTCTTCCTTTGATAAAATTTGTTAAGTAGAATCCATCTTTTTAGTAATAATTTCGTCGACAAGTAAATTTCTTCTTTGTTAATTGACGAGTAAATCTTTTTATTGAAATTTGTGTTGATAAGATTTCTAAATAAATGATTAGCCATTATCAAACCCAGTAATGACCCTGAGATAAATTCTATTTGTAATTATTTGTGTAATTGTTTCAAACATTGAAAATAAATATTTTGTTTGTAAATTTGAATAATATTTTTCATTTAATTAACGCCACTCCTTATTTTTGTATATTACAATATATATATATATATATATATATATATATATATATATATATTGTAATAAACAGATTATAAAAGGCGTCTAAATAAAAAGATTATTAAAGGTGAACAATTAAACAAAATTTATTAAAGTTTTAATAATATAAAAAATTACACAATAATATTTAGAATCTCAGGGTCTTTACTGGGTTTGATAAATGGGTGACTTGAATTTTAAATTATCTAACAAAACAATTAAAGATAAGAAATAATTGAAGAAAAGAAAATAATTGAAGAACGATCTGACGTATCTTAAAGAAATGGTTTACAAATAAATTTAGAGTTCTTTTACTTACGGCCGACCAGGTCTCAATTTTGGGGTTTTCTGTGCACACGGTTTTTGGGGATATCACTGAATTTAAATTGGTTACAAAACACTTGTCGAAACTTGATGTTCTCTCAGCTGGAAACGGCTACTCCTTCCGAATTAATGGTCAATCAGATTGTTATCGATTCCTTCTCGATGAAATTTGCAACAGTCTTTACTTGTGAAATTTTTACTGTGGCTTTACTTATTGAATTATATGTCCAAACTTTACTCGATGAAATTCTGTGTGCCACACCACTCTTAATAAGGTTTTGGCTGCCACTCTTTACTTGATGAACATCTGCCCGCGTCTCACTTCCAACCAACTAAACTCGTCTCTCCTCGTTGACTCAAACTGTACTCTTTCGCTCCTCGCCGTAGACTGTCTCTGTTCGTCTCGTAGAATTTCGAATGCGTACGTCTTAACAATGGTTCTTTTGTCTCGCCGCCCGCTTTGTCGCGGTGTATGCTTTATATAGTCTAATAATGAGTCCTTTACTTTGCAATTATAACAATGGATTAATTACTAATTACTACAATATATATATATATATATAAATGATTTACCTAAAACTATGACTCAATTTTCTGTTTAATAATAAATGGAGGCATT
Source organism: Zhengitettix transpicula (assembly GCA_037074705.1). Lineage (NCBI taxonomy): Eukaryota > Metazoa > Arthropoda > Insecta > Orthoptera > Tetrigidae > Zhengitettix > Zhengitettix transpicula. Next base: position 114,015,751 of record CM073591.1, on the reverse strand, counting down.
AGATGCTTTGGTTTTAGCTGAAGGTTTCTTGGTAAATTGAAAGAAAATACATTTTACGCAATCTTAAAACTGATATACTGATTCTATAGTATAATGAGTCAAATAATTATATAGTTTTATGTTGTTCAAATTGTTGAAAAAATTCGTATGTGAGGATAAAAAAATTGAAATTGGAAAATGCGCATTGATATACTTTGAAAATAATCAGATACTTATGCTTTTAGAGAAAACGTCTAAGTGCAATGATCTCAACATTAGAAAATTAGTTTACTTTGCATACTTTCACTCATTTGACATGTGGTATAAATTTTCTTGGGTAATAAATTTTTTATTCAAAAGGCTTACGTATCGTTTGTTAAAGGACATAATGTAGGGATCGTATCAATAAATTAGTCAGTTTTATTCTTTGATGAAAATACATAAATAATTTTGTTCATTACAAACACTTGTCATATCTTCGTCTCCAATTCAGATTTGAACCATTTTTAATACAATAAACAAAATTGTGGTACTCGTATTTGTATGAACTGCAAACGAATATGAAAAATTAAATCAATTTTTTCTCAACGCGTTCATATTAATTTTAAATTTCTGCCTTTCTACTAACAATTATGAATGTTTTCAATGACAATAAGTTGGTAGTTTATAAAAATGATTCTCATACTTATGATCTGACCAGTTAGTTTTTCTTTCATTGTCCGGGTTCTTTCATTGTCTGCAGCCGTGCTTACTCAGTTCTCAAAGCGGTAATAATTAATGAGCCACCTGGGAGAGTTTTAATCGTCTCGAAATAAAAGTGCATAATGTTTCCTTCTGCGGTTAATGCCACAGTTTCATTATTATAATGACTTTTAGTATTTTTAAGATAAAACATTAAGGTGGACTTGCATTGAGTTACACTGTAACTAAAATAAACGAACAACTTCCCAGTCTTTTATTGGCATTTCTGTAACAGCCCGACGCCTGTACGGAGATATCTTAATAAATATTCAACTCTAGCTCCTTCTACTTCCAGGTGCACACAACACAAAATCTAAATTTCGCTCGTTAATTGTCAGAAAGAATATTACGTATCACATTGAAAACTTTCTGGCTTACTTTCTAGAATAAACAGTTCTCCACAGTAGATTGAAAAACTTACGACAATTTTCAACATAGACGTTGGTCAGGCTATCATAAAACGTCTCAAAACGCGTACGTTTATCTGTCCTTCAGAAAAGTACTTAAAAAAAGTATTACACACAACCCTATAACCTCAAAACCGTAAAAAAAGGAAATTGATCTGAAATGAAAAATTTATGTTTGATTGATAATTAATAATAAGAAAGATAGCCGAATACTGACAAAATAAGTGATAATATGAATACCACACAACGTTTCTGGGATCCTTGTCCCTTTCTTCAGATGTTAATACGAGCCTAGAGCGACACAACTGCACTGGTCAGTTGACAAAACCTTTTGATATTATCACTGTTTTGTCTGTATTTGGCTATCTTTCTTCTTATGAAAATGATCTGATATAATGAGGAGAATTCAATACCTCTGCATGATACATATCAAACACTAAAGGGGCACAATCTCTCATATTTGAACTGTGGAAACTCAATTTATCATTAATTTTTTCCTATGGATAATGCATAAGTTAACTTTTATCAACTTTAATTTTAATTTACTCATGAATTGCACTTCCCTTTGAGTAGGTGAGAGGGCGGTGGCAAAGCAATCACGATCAATCAGGCAATGTTAGCTGATTATCATGAGTTTCTCAGGTATTTATTTATCTTACTATTATAATAGACACGAAAAGGATTTAATTATATATGTAAAAATTTAAGATATTTTATTTACAGATTTTTAAATGGAAATTAGTGTCGCATAAGAATTATATAGTTAAGTCTTTTACAAGTTTACAATAATATTCATTTACCTCCAAACTTGATTGGAAATAATATTTTTAGTTTCAACTTCAGGAACAACAATAAATAATTATTTGAAGAGACCACCCATTTTTCTAAATAACGTAAATGTGTCCATTGGTCTCCAATCTTCTTCGCAGTAATTAATAGCTTGACTATTTGACTTATTTATTGTGATGGAATATGCAAGTCTGACTAAATTTCATTCCGGTAAAGTTGAATGTAGATTAGAAATAAAATCGACACCAATCTCGGTAACTCAGAATGATTTAATTCAGGTCCCAATTCCCCCAGATGTGGAATTTTGAAAAAAAGGTTCTTAGTGATCACATATTAGGTGAATCTGGGGGAAAAAGTTCATGGCTTTGGGTTGGTGGTTCCTGGCGAGGCGGTGTGCCAGTTGTATGTTGAATAGTTGGAATAAGAGAACTGTTTGTTCAACCTTACGTTGTTAACATCTTCCGATAATTTCAGACTCATATTCGTTAGGAGAATTCTTTCATTTATCAAGCTAAAATTTTAACAGTATTATCATACTTAATGGTCAGGATGTTAATACGCCGTCCCCTTAAATTCCATAGCGGGGCTGGAAGGTGTGGTAGTAGTGTCATATCTCTAATTCAACATCGCACACACAACTCCATGTTAAATTTGGCTAATAACAACCTCGTAGATTGTTTACCTAGATTCAATAGATGACGTTGGAACACCTGCATTGTGTACTTTTATAATACGCATCCTTCTCATTTCTTGCATGGACAACTTCATTCTCGGAAAGTAAGTCGGTGATCCGTGAAAGATAAATATTTTTTTATTTTAGAATCAGGTTTAATATTTCCTTCCATGGCAAATAGTACAAGCAGTGCCTTAACGGTTAACTGGTATTGTATGCTGTATACGCACTTTGTGCCCTCATCAATCAGCAAACTCATTTAGTAACTGTACATATTTGGAACACGTCTCCGCCCCATAAATCTCAGCGACTGTTTTGCGTTTAGAAAAGTTCTTAGCGCAAGTACGCTACGACAGGATTTCAAACGGCTCGTAGCTGAAGGCATCCCTTTACATCTTCTAATTGGCGCTGGACGCCATTAAGAATTCCTCTCGTACTTGCTTCACCTCTTTATCGCAGCTCCAACAACCTATAGACATCGGTAATTCTTATTTCTACCGTCTCTACGTACAAAGAAACTATTTTTACAGATCAGTCCCCATTCTTAATGATGTCTGTAAACACGGTCGTGGCTTAAACGCAATTAGTACAACAAGGTTGCATACAATTAATTGGAACAGTTGCTAAGAAATGACTCGCGCTGCAATTCTGTTTGTAATTCCTAAACATTGTTCAAGAAAACGAGCTTTCTAATAAGTACTTAGAACAGTAGAAATAGTACGGAATATTCAATTAACTTGTTATATGGTGGCCAAACGTTCCGACTACTTCTTGGGGGTTAAAAGAAGATCCTACTAAAAAAAAACGCAAAATACCCCAACTGATATAAAGGCATGTTAGACTTTGAATACCACTAGGACGGTAATCAAAATTTTGTACAGCTGAAGCGCTATTGAGTTAATGACTTGAGTTCCTGCCCTTCATGTGGAGTTGACAACATTCTGTACGGTTAAAGTTGACACACAGATTTGTCTACGATATCCACTAATGACAGGATGGGCCTTGGGTCTATTTCTTTTCTTTAATGCGTTACTTATTAATTAGTGGTCCAATATCAACGTTTATTTTTATTTAATAATTTTGGGTATATGATGGCTCAACTATGAGATTATATTTTCACCTACTCTTAACAACAAAAGTTATGTTTACCAACTAATAAAATTCAGGTATAAAGAAAAGTAAATAAAGTAGGTTGAATTTTAAGTTTAAGCGGTTTCAAATATTGAATGATAAATTAAGATAGCCTTAAAATTATTTACCTTATCACAGAAAAACATTTCTGCCGATTTTTCGTTTCCTAGCAGTTGAAATACGGGTTTGCGAAGTTTGGCACATCGTATCCGGATGACGGATGGCAGTTTTATAACCCAAGAGTCCTTTTTATGGTTGAATATAACAACAACAACATTTCATCGAAATCGTTCCGAGCGTTTCCTCAGAAAAAAATAAAAATATCAAGGTTATGTAACGTTTGCCATTTTGTTTCCTGATTGTGGATATTAGTTTTATATCGTTAAGAAGATTCTCAAGTCTCTATGGAACAATAAGTAAAGGTTAATCGAAATAGGTTCAACCGTTTTCTTGTAAAAAGCGAATAAAATCCGTGTAAAATGAATTAATATGACATCAGTTTCTACCAGTGCAATAACATAAGAGTTAATCTAAAATCAATTCTAAGCAAAGTATAGATTATACTCTTATTATTTATAAATATTGTAATCTAACAGCGTGTAGAATGTTTGTTGCACTTTTATCGATGCAGACTATATTACTTACTATATGCAATAAATTTGCATAAATTTTCTAATACCAATTCTTGACTTGTCAAGGACAGTACAAAATTTTGCATAAATTTGTTATTATAGAGAATTATTATGCCGTTATGTGCCATAACAAATCAAGTTGCTTTGTGAAAATCAGAATATTTCTAGTTTTCTTTCCTAACTGGAGAGGTGTTGTGTTGTGAAACAAGTAAATTTTGACGCGGGTGTGGAAATATACTCGTTTCTGAAGATATTGGAACGATTTTCCTGAAAAAGTACCAATACTTTAATTAAGGAGAACAACAAGCTCAAACACAGATTAGATAACTTACTTTAATAAACTATAATTACCTTTAAAAGCAAAATTGGAATAGAAAATATTCGAAACAGAGTTTTTGTAAAATTTCTGTAAAATTAAAAAATCATTTATTTTAATAATTTATTATTTGACTGGTAAAATGCATGCAATAAAATGTCTTAGTCTCTTTGGTAGATTTTGTGTTTACTAGCAGCAAGAGTACATATATATATATGAGGCGGTGAATATATCCTACATGTCTCCAACACTGAAACAGCGAATATTTGTGATGTATGTTTGTTATTTACATTATTACTCAACAACAAATATTTGACATTATTCAGTAGAACGAAATTTCATAAAAGGGTGTGTGTTACCGTCTATTTGTCATAAATGAATTGCACCACATTTTCTGTCCGCTGCTGACGTTGGACAGCTGTTCTCATTTACATATGAAAGACTCGCGTTGATTAATTGTAAGAGAAAAACTCCGTTAGAAACGGGGCCTGAAAAATCGCCTCTACTTTCAGCGTCGCGTTAATAATGTGATGAAATTTTTCTAGGGCATGATGCAGATTATAGCGTGAAGAGCAGGGAATGGAAGGGAAGGGTAGGGAAGGGCCCTGGGATATCCCCTTAACCCTTCCTAGCCCCGAGGCGTTGAGCTTCAACTCCGCGCCTCGAAACCGCAAGGCTGATTATTGTTTTATGGCGGTCTGTCCTCTTTACTATTCTATTAACTATGCTAAGGATCGCTTTCCCCTCCTGAAAAATATATTGGGCCAGATATTGCTGAGGAATAATTTACCACTCAAGAATCCGCTCTTTTGATTCCTGAGAAGGACTGAGAGAATAAACAAATATTTTTACTCTTAACTGGAAAAATATATTCGGACCATATAGAATTTTAAACCACGAAGTTTGGTACTGGAGATACGTTAACCAGAGAGTTTTGAGGTTGCTAATTTGCCAAACAAAACTCTTACAATCCTTCTTCCTTTTATTATTATTTATTTTAAACATAAATACTGAATTGGCAATACACACGACTATACTAATAATACTGATACAAATATCAGAACTGGCGATTAAACAATCCACGAATCTCATGAAAATAAATACAGAAGCCAATAATACTTTTGAACTCGATTTTAATCATGCTGCTGACTTAATAAACTTATAATGCTGATAATAGAGATGGTAGCAGTTATGAATACGATGATAATATAGTCAATTACAATTACGATGATATGATAAATGTGATATTATTATTATCCGTGATGTTGATAGCCACAATTATTAGTAATAGCTAGAACACTTACTGATGTAGAACACTGCCTGTTGATTTATAAAAAGTTTTTATTTGTCCTGGGTTCAAAGCATGGGTTTCGGAATTTTGAACCCAGAAGGATACAAAACGGACGAAAAACTTATGGTTATAAACTTGTCGACTCAGACCAGCAGAACAGGAAGAACTCTAATAAATATTTAGGAACAGAATACCAATCGCACCTGGACGACAACCTGGGCTGCAGAAATTGGTGTTATAGTTTGGTTGTTGGACGTCGTACTGGTAAGACCGCCCACAATTCGAGAATGAACCAAGCGAGGATGCAGTTGGACGCTCGCGATGGTTCCATGGTCATGAGAAGAATAATTAGCAAAAAGAATTGTTTACTTCAGAACTGGAATTATTGCGATCAGCGATGTAATATATCTGATCTTCCGCCGCTAGGTTAATGGTTTTTGTGCGAAAACTAAAATTACTTTTTGGAACTAAATGCAGTTGTAGGTGTTAAGTACCTAAACTCACGACAACCGTGATTACAGGGGGTGACGACGTCCAGCAGCTGTGCGACGCTGGTGAGGAGGAGTTCCTGGAGATCATGGCGCTGGTGGGTATGGCGTCCAAGCCTCTGCACGTGCGGCGCCTCCAGAAGGCGCTCCAGGAGTGGCTAAGTAACCCTGGTAAGCTACTTTTGGAATTTTCAGTGTATTTTTGGGAAAAATTATCTTTAGTTGCGAAATGAGATCACGCACTAAAGAACCACTTTGGGAAAATTTGGTATTGATGAGCCTTATCATTTCAATATTAACCTGTACTTTATTTTATAAATGTAGGTACAGTTCACACTGCACATTTCTCCATTGAAGACACTAAATATTACATTACAGACGTCTTTATTAATACTTCTGTGCCTCAACGGTACGGGATCCATATGGTGAAGCGAGAGTTTCTTTGGTAATCGGCGTGAAAGGATAATAATATGTAGATCGGTAGGTCAAGACCGGGAACCTTTCCATTTCTTGTCTGGTAAAAATAGAGGCAAATACTACGTAGGACACGCATAGAAGTAGACAAGTGAGATTCAAATATCTTGACCCAACTTCCCTGCTGCAGACAACTTAAATTGTTGGTTCCTCGCTTAGGTCCTCATACACACTAGAACATCCTTCCCGTTTCTTGTATTACTTTTGCAGTAACCCAGACGCGGGCCTCTGAACGGATTTAGCTTGAGCTGTGCATGCCCAGGACAACTAAATACCGTCCCTACCCAACATGCACAAATGCTTGGAACAATTGCCGATACAGTGGTTTCATTGACATTTCTACCATGCTGATGCGTTCTACAGGACCAATTACAGTTATCTGTAGTGTCTTGATGATCTCTATGAAATAATACGGACAAGCTTTGCAGCGGGATTCTACGGAGTCTCGATAGCAGCAAAGACCTCCTTGATCATCTGAATTCATTGGATAACTCCTTGATTTTGAATAAATAGTCGTTGAAAAATTTAGTGCAAGTGTTTCAATTTGACTGACAAAACAGGGTGAAAGAATCATAGTAAATTAAATTATTTAATTTTATTTCGGTATAGACAAACCGCATTCCTGATTTGATACAGAAATTAAATTAAATAAAAAAATCAGTCCTATTTAAATAATTTTGATATCTAAAGATTAATGAATGTTGGATACGGACAGAACAGTCATGTGGCTAATAACTTGAAGAATATCTATGACTGTTATTGCCTGATATTAATGAGACTTCCGGCTGATATGGAACTCCTCGGAGCTTCGTCCATGCTTTACCATTCCGTCAGCATGCTGTAGTCAGTTCCAAGGCTTCAATCTCGTGAATCGCTATTGTTTATTTCTCCTCAAGGAGGTTGGGCATCGTGAATGGAGCCAGGGAACAGCTGTCGGTCCGGAAGTGGCCAAGACGCATCTCCATTCTCTGATGCAAGTGCAAATGAGGAGCGCCCCACAGACTCACTGCCCCATATTCGTCCCCTTCCGGCTCTCATCGATCCAGCAGTCTGGTACGCTGCTGCCCACAAATGAAACAGACTCACATCTATATTTAAGACTATTATAAAATTAGTTCAATTTATTGAAGAAGCTATTCGCGTCCTAGAAAGCAGTGAGATCCGTATGACGCGAATCATCACACTGGACCCGCCCCTCCCCAAAACCAAATCATAAATATTGCAAGTATATTGAGGATATCTCAGTCGTCTTGGTAGCTTAAGTTCATAATAGTCACAACTACTGTATTAAATCAAATATACTTGCTTGATTTCAACAAATTAGGAATGCGGTTTGTCGATACAGAAAGAAAATTAAAAGCGACGTTTCGCACGTATGTGTGTTTAGAGATTGCGGAAGGATTATAAAAACCTGACCACACGACAAAACACGGAGTTCAATTTGAGCCTATTAAATAAAGTGACTCCACTTATCGCATTTCCTACTTGACACTTTCTTTATCACAAATTCTCTCTTAATTTATTCTTTTTCAGTTTCTCAACCCTTTCGAGAAAATTGGAGGAAATTCTTATTAACTGTTAACTACATGAACAAGTACTAAAGATTTTTCCAAAGAAAATTGTATTAATAAGATAATTATTTTATCTGTAACCACTAGTTCTAATGTCTTTGATTTCCCTGTAATCACTCTCTTTTGACTCGAAATTCCGCAAACTATCTTTCTTTCAGAAAGAATAAATTCGAATTTTACAATTAAGTCGTTTTTTTGAGTTAATACCGTTCAAACTGGCCGACAAAGATGCACGTTAGCGATTTATTTATATAGATTTTTTAATAATTAGTAAGAACTAACTGCTGTATATCAAGCTAATTTTTGCAAAGTGGTAATAAAAAACGGTTAATATAATCCTTAAATCATATTTAATGTATTGGGAATCCCAGAGTCCCTAATTTCGTTTTTTATTTATTCTCGATAAAACCATATTTTTCAGATTGATTACCGAGAGCTTAAAATGTTGTTCTCAAACATTACGCAAAATAACGATGGAAATACGCAATTATTTTGTAAAAAAAAATTATGTACCTAATCAAGGCGTTTCTTGCGTTTAGTTTTTGAAGCGCAGTATTTCTTAAACAGCTTCTTTTAATTTTTTATAATCTCACTGAGTATACAACGTTAAGAATTTATAAGGAGAAAAAAATATCTGCGAGAATTACGCATTTATTGCGTTGGCAACTTTTATGCATCGTCAGAAAGGCTCCTTGTGATCGCTACTGGTGGCTGTCCAAAAGTTCTTGCATGGTTCAACTGACAGTTTTCCAATATTTTCATAAATAATCTGTTTTTCTCGTTTTTGAGAGGATATTTGTAACAGTTTTCAGTCAATAAATTCTTATATTCTGATTTAAAAAATTATATACAATAAAACTATCGACCTCAATACAAGTTCAATATTTTTTTAAAATTATATTTTTAGTTTTAACATAGACCTTCAAATTTTCATCGTTAATATTACTTTGGCGCAGGTTCAAAAAATCTAATCTAATTGAAACGAGATTCATTGTTCGTAATAAATCAAATAGACTTTATATTCCAAGAAAAAAATACACTTTCTTGAAAGTGCAAATGTATAAATTAATGTAGTCTGTTGTGGCTGTGATTAATAAATATGGATGTCTATGTTCCTTGGTGGGATATTGCATACTCATAAAGGTTTAATTCTTACTTTGTCACTGACAAAGTGTAAATATCATCGACTTTTGTAACGAAATTTTTATTTTCGTGTTTACGCCTCCAAATTCGTTATGAAATTTTTCAGTATTTGGACAATTTGACCATATGGCATATAAATAAAATAAGTATACAAGTTTGACTTCTGAATTACTGGGATTGCTTCACGTCCCTTTGAAACTGAAACTCTTCCACCCCGGTTTAACCATTTATTTCTTTCTGAATATCCCGCGGTAAATCTTCAAATTCCTAGTGCCAGATTCCAAAGAGATCCAGAGAGTTAATACTCAAGGAATGCTGTAAGCTCACATATGTCTACTCAAAAATCCGGAAATGTTGCGTTGAGTGTAATATGCACTGTAATAATCGTTAATCATAATCGATAATCATTATCGGTGACTACCAAAAAAGGTCTAGGAAAATTGAATGGCAATAACGTGATGTATCCATGTCTTGGCAAAGCGTGTTATGTAGAATATAAAAAGACCGCTGATCATGATTTACAAAAACGACTGCGTTATCTTTGTAAAGAAACAAGTAAAAAGGTATGTACTCTCGTGCTCTTGTATCTCAACGTACTTGGCGATGAGCGAAATAAAGTAACCCAAGGTGGTCCATATCCTGCAAGTTGTGCATGCGTCGGGAAACAGGTTTTCCTCCACACCGAACGTAAAGCGCAAGAAAATGTTGCATCAAATGGTCATTTTTTCTCTTTTAGTGGCAATGCATGTCGCGGGTTAATGGGCTCTGCAACGAAATTACTGCGGCGGTGATGTGCAGGGTTAAGAAAGCAGCGTGGAGCCGAATGTTTTCCCCTGCAGGGTGTGTTCTGATCGACCCTGCTATCGAGCTGCTTCAAAAACGAGCACAAAAAGCGGCCATCTCCTTGGAGACGCTGACGTCAGCGTTTTATTGGCCCTCGGACGCTGGTGTTTTTGCTGCGAAGTTCTTCACCCACCGAGGCTCGGATAAGATCTCCTCAGCTCTACCTCCAGACGACCAGCTACTTTATATTCGTCTGGGCCCCGTGCGCCGAGATTGTGTCCGTAAACACCGCTCATATAAACTAAATTTAAGACCGACCTCGGATTGAAGTCGCTTGGGAATATCTACTCGAAATGAAACGTTGATACCGGTTCAACTTTCATCGACGCTGTCGCCGAGAACGGGTAAATTTTTTCTCGGAATTACCTCCGATCATTCAGTTTTCTGCAATCACAAAATGTACATCATGTTAGAAATAGAGCACGAATGCATTTGTTACGATTTGTCCTTTAAGTGAGGTAAAGTTGGGAAAATATTCGTAAACCAAGAAGATAACGTTGCCAAACCTGATACTGTTGTCTTTATGAAACTGAGGTGAACGAAGTAGATCCTCTGTTCACTGACGCTAAGACTATGAATGCTCCGTACATTAGAACAACATAGTTTTCAAATTCAAACTTGTTATAAGCGGGGCTATTATGAGATATAGATATTTTTTTTTACAAAAATCACGTCAAAGGTCTAGCAGCAATCATCAGCCGCTACGTCAACATGTAGATGTAAATATACATTAGTTATTAACCCCTACCACAGTCGAGTTCCCACAAGCCCAGGTACCTGACACTTTTGAGAGGTGTATGTTCCAGTGTTGCAGACCTCGGGTATGCGGTAAGAGTCGTTTACTGTTATTATTGGAACAATCGGCCAGCTGCCTCCTAAACTGGTCGAGGCACGGAGGGAATGCCTCGTCTCCACACACAAACACCTCTCGCGCCATTGGAAGGGCGTGGTACAAGTACCAAATGCCCGACGTACCTGGTGTATCTCTGCATAACTTTTAGGCGAATTTGTGGGTAGGATCCGTAAAAATACAGCCCTTGGCTGGATATCCCTTGGCTGCCTTACTCTCCTAATGCATCCTCACTTTCAAACTCCCTTCCTATGATATTAGAGGGAACCTGCCACCACGTGTATTACACTCATGTAGTCTGTCACTCTAAAAACATCTATTACTAAAAATCTAATCATTAATTTCTGCATGGTGTATTATGTAGACAGAACAGGGAAAATTAGTTGAGTAACTTCCCTATTGAAATTATCATATTTTCACTCCTTTATTTCTAAAGGAAACATACTAAGGTTATTGCATAATCCATCAAATTCAATTTAATATATAAAGTTATATAAATCAATACCCAAAATCATGTAGTCTGTCACTCTAAAAACATCTATTACTAAAAATCTAATCATTAATTTCTGCATGGTGTATTATGTAGACAGAACAGGGAAAATTAGTTGAGTAACTTCCCTATTGAAATTATAATATTTTCACTCCTTTATTTCTAAAGGAAACATACTAAGGTTATTGCATAATCCATCAAATTCAATTTAATATATAAAGTTATATAAATCAATACCCAAAATCATGTAGTCTGTCACTCTAAAAACATCTATTACTAAAAATCTAATCATTAGTTTCTGCATGCTGTATTATGTAGACAGAACAGGGAAAATTAGTTGAGTAACTTCCCTATTGAAATTATCATATTTTCACTCCTTTATTTCTAAAGGAAACATACTAAGGTTATTGCATAACCCATCAAATTCAATTTAATATATAAAGTTATATAAATCAATACCCAAAATTTCCCCTCCACCGCGCTCTAAAATATTAATTTTTCAAAGACTACTTGTCGGATGTTTTTTCTCCCTTCATTCATTATTTGCTTTGTTGTAACGCACGTTACATTTTCGTTATCCTTCTCCAACTGCAATTATGCCATACATCTCAGTGTCACAGCTGTTTAATTTTTGGGGGGAGGGGGGAGGAGAGGAGAGTGACAGACTACATGAGGGAATTCGGGTAGTAGCAACTCCCCTTTAATAGCATAGGAAGGGATTTGAAAGGAGGGGTACAGAACGGCGAGCAAGATAGCCAAGAGGTAACAAGGACCCCGGGTTGCAGGTATGTGGGGCTTTTGGTTATGTCCCACGTCCTTACGATGACGGGAGTATCTTGAAAATGATTGATATAGAGACCATGATCTCAAGTCTTCTTCCAGGGATTCTTTTGAAAAGCCTTTTCTAACAATTTTTCGACGACTTGTTCTTAGGGTAGAGGATGGCTCTCATATAGGTTGTCACCATCTTTAAAAAAGAGATATAAACGGAAAGTATTTAGCCAGATGCTAAAACCTGAATAATAACTCAGCCTATTCGAAAATTTGCACTACGCTCACCTTAACTTAACTCTCTTAAGACTAAAAAATTTTATAATCTTCTGTCTATCTAATTAAATCAGATTCTATTTAACGAACGAATAATTCTTAACTTATTTTTTTTACACTTTGCTCTGTAGAGTTACGAGAAGCTTTTCTTGAAAATGCTCCGAACCTTTGTGTATCTTTCAGCCAAATCATTGAATTATCTCATATACACATCTTGGCAGATTTTTCTGCTTTGTTCTCCAGATTCGTTTTGATGTTTTAGGTATTGAACTTTCAGACTACATCGTGTTTTAATATCTGACGCACCAGTGTGTAAATTCACACGCTTTAATACCCTACTTGAGTTTTCTCATATCGATGTTTGCCCCTTGTTACATAATCAACTTTAATTTCCCACTCATTGTTTCTGCATGATAATAGACACGTTCTTAAACTAAAATTCTGTTGACAAGGAAGTATATCGACGCAACAGGAGCATTGTTCGGGTTACATTAACTTTATTGTCATTCCAAAAAAAAACTTACGTGTCTATAAATTTAGTTAATATCACATAACACTGTCCTTTGAAGTTCACAATCGGCACGAAGTTATAATGGACAAATGTATACATACGAAACCATGAAGTGCAATCGATGTATCTGGACCAAAATTGTTGATTATCTATATTTAACAACGTGAAATGTATGTTTGATAGTATTAGAAAAATGAACCTCTATATTACCGGAATAAATTACGTTCTCGGAGACCCGGTTTTCCCACGATTTCTTGTATGCAATCATATATGGTTTTGTTGAAATTTTTTATCTGATATAACGTCTAATTATTTCTATAATTATAGTACTTTAAGGGAGGAGACCTCAATATCTTCGCGAATTTCGCAAAAATTTACTGTATCTCACGGTTCAAGAATCTCTCAATATAACATAAGTGAAGAAAATATAGCCAAATATTTTAAACCGATAGTAGGGAAAGTCAGTTATTAATTCTATCTATCTATAAACCCGGGAAAATGTTTATTTATAATTTCAATATTGGAAATGGTTAAAAACACAGTAATATGTTTCCAATAGATGATTAGAAATGTTTCGTAAAGAATCACTGTCAGATTTTGGATTTAAAGAGCTTTTAGTAAATTTCGTATGTAAAGTTTTTGAATTGTTTTTAATATCTAAGGACTTGAAATCTAAAGTCAATTAAAATGAAAAAATTCTAATTTCTCGTCCGAAGTACTTTGTGTGCCGACGCGTCCTCTCTTCTCTTTACCCTTCCTTATTCTATCTTTGTTATATCTCCATTGAGTTCGTTTATCATGCACGAGACCTTGAGATGATCACATGTTTTCTCCAGGCTCTCTGCGAGATATTTCCTTGTTGTGGTTTACATACTCGTATTAGTGTTCGCATCCGTGTCCTTTCTCTTTGGAAATCCCGAACGTAGTTCCAGGTAGATAGATGCGTGGGTGCACAGTCCTTGCAGTCTGCCTATCTGTCTGCCTTTCTGTCTGGGTGTCCATTGTTGGAGCTCAGGTAGAGAGAGAGACGGCCTCTGCCAACCTGCTTCATTTGCAATACATTATTCATCGGCGCCCTAAATTGGAGCACTGGGTCAAACTTAACAAAGCCACACACTCCACACGCACACACGACTGACACCGACCGACTAAGAAACAGACAAATAGGAAACAATAATTCCTTATTTCCGCATCTAATACAGACACTAATAGTTTTAAAACAGGAATAAGATAAATGTCCTAGTGTCTCTACTTTAACTGGTAGATATCTATTAGATGGAGATAATTTATTTTCATATAATTGCACACGGTATGGGAAAACGTCGGGTGTTTTATAAAATATAAAAATTACGTTAAAAATATTATATAATATGTATAAATCATTAACATCACAACTGATTTATAGTGTATATAAAACTTTACTAACTAAGTTATCTTTAAGAGTTGTTTAAAGTGTTTGCCTTCCAGCAATTTTATTTACCGTGGCAAAAAACAACAAAAACAACAAAGCCTTCAGTAGTGGGTCATTCTCAGATTTTTTATGTTTGTTCGTACCCTAAAATAATATTTAATTCCCCTAGTATTATAAAAATTAACTCTAATTTGAACTGGTAATTTATTATTTGATTTTTTTATCATAAGTGTTAACAGCATATAACGATTCGATATTAATTTTTTCCCGAGAAATTTGTGTTTAAAGGAATCAAACTTATTCATACCAAATATACATATAATAATTTTTTCTAATAAATTAATAACGTATCTGTAGCCTATATTTAAAGCAGCACCTCGTATTTCAAGTCCAAACTGATATGAGAGAAAAAATTGCCGTAGTATATGTAAAGTGTCCGTGTATGAGAATGGATGATGGTCGTTTCTGTTAATTGATTAATGGGTTCCTCATACGTCAGTTAACAATCCACATTAATTCCTAACTAACATATCTCTTAAAATGACAAGAAACTTGTCATCAGTCGACAATTTAATATAATAAAAAAACTTCTTAATAATTTTACAAAAGTATTTTATTTTGGACTTAGTCTGGAGTGTTCGGCAATTTACCTTCTCATTTTAAATTTTTTTTCTGAAATGTTTGTTTCTGCGAATTATTTAAATTTGATTTGATCGGTTGTCGTCTGTCTTACGGTAAATCCAGTAAGACATTATGGCTCGTACCTACGGTCAAGATGTACATCAATCTTCACCCAATTTTAGGCCAGAACATTGTAAATTTTTTTAAAAACTCAATTTTAATAGTTAACATTTAGGCTTGTCAATCTGTAAAATTGAGTTTTAATTTTTCAATTAATTTTTTTAAAAAAACTTCGGCATCTTGTTTCTGTGTCAGACAAGACTTAAGATGATATATATTTAGAATTCCCTAATTTAGATTAAGATAAGCTAAAATTATAATAAGAATTTGGTGTTATTTAAGGACGTACTAATAGTATCTTTGAGTTATCTTTCATAAACCTGCTGGTCAAACTTTTCAGTGACATTGCCAATTTGTTGAAAATGTCTTGTGAGCTATCTATCATTTTACTATTTTCTCCCCGCGTTTCGAGGGTGGTTTCAAACTTTGTGTCAAGTCTAAGAGACGTCATCATTTGTGCGTTCTCAGATTACATTAGTCTAGTATCCCTTTACTCCGTGATTGGGGTTCGTTTAGATTAGTCCCCGCCCCCCCCTCCTCCTCCGCCCAAGAAAATATGAGCTCAACAATCTGCTGAATCTGGCTTCTATTGTGCTACAATTGTGGTGTCAATATACTCAGAATTAGTCCAATCGTATAGGTATGACGAGATTCATACACTGAGGCAACGGTGAGCAAATTGCACAAGTCAAAATAAGACTGCATTACTAAAAAATAAAAACGTTTATCTCAAAAAATAATATTTATTTGGAAAAAAACGTCAAAGCATGGTGGACTTGTTCCATTTAAATCCCGCTAGCCCTCAAGTTTGATTAATTTTTCGAATTGTTGTAGTACCGTGGTAGTCAGCTCGTCAGTTGGATAATCTTAATGACAATACACCTATCAGAGAATCCTTCAAAAGCAATACATAGGATCATATTTTGTGTTCAATACTTTTTTACTTTTTAAAAAGGCTTGTCTTATTACTATCAACAAAAAGTTATATGTATACATATTTATTTATAATGTAATTAATTAATGTTATGAGCGCCAAATCGTATTATGTACGACCTAATTTTCTTCTGGTGTGATCCAAGGTAAGACGATCCTTTAAGTTACGTATACTTATGGGGGAAAAATTCTTCTGTTCTATACAAACGGCGAACTGTAGGGGACGATTGAGCAAGCCAGTAATACGAAAGTCCCATTCCATTCGCTTGGTGTTCCGATCACGCTCAGACCAGTAACATCGCAGTTCTACGATGTTGTCTGGATTCCTATTCCGGGCTATGTGACAGGAAAATCAATTTAGAATATGTGATTGGCAGGACAGCTCAATCGGAGCTGCTTTCTCCACCACAAATGACCTAAAGCAGACATTCAAGATATTATGATACTACTACTTCTATAATTATAATAATTTTGTGTTAAAATATTCTTATTGCCATTTGGACTAAAGGGAAAATAAATTGTGGTCTATTTAAAAGTAAGAAAATAACTCTGTCGCAAACGTATTCTATATACAACGAATTAAATAACGTAAACATACTCATTAGGTTTGTATATCATTTAGCTATATATAACGTTTGAAAGCTTTTTTACAACCGTTAAATTCCCCTACCTAAAATAAAAATAAAACACTAATGAAATATGTCACTATCCTATGATATTATTTTGATGTTTTTGCTCTAAATTCATTTAATTGTTCGGTCTAAACATATTTTAATAGTAAGTAAATTGCAACCATTTTATCTTCTAAGCCTGCTACATTTATACGCCTAGACCTCTCACTTTCAGTGAAAGTCTGAACCAGTATCCTAGAGTTTTCTTCTTTTGAGTATTCTGAAGCCGTCGTCAACTTTCCTGTATCTTTGGTTTTCCCTTCGTTTTCACAGTAACTGAATAAACTCTTCTACGTAAGAAAATATTTTAAAACTGTAAAAACTATTTTTTTCCTCACGAATTATTTCACAAATTATAATTTATTATTTGCATAAAAATTTATTTTCTTCACAAAAATTTTACACTTATATTTGTTGATGCCTTTAGTTTCATATTAATGTAATGCCACAATTATAAAGGCTACATAAATTAAAAATTCATAAATATGAAAAAAGGAAACAAGAACATTGCGCAAATGCGAAAAATACGTCTATGAGAATATGCAAAATAATAAATACATTGATGACAAAATAATTTAATTAAACAATTTGTAAATGGGGGAAAAGTAAGAAAATATACTAAATAAAAATTTATACGTAAACAAGAAATAAATCATTACACAAATGAGAAAAAAATAGAAATTTTAATGTCATAAATGTCAAGTTTTACTATTATTATTATTTTAAAAAAACAAAGATGTAATTCAGTTGGAAATATAGATGAAAGAAATTTCAGAAAGTATGATATGTAATAAAACATAAAACGTAAAAAAGATTAATACAAAAAATAACGTTACTTAAATGAGAAATTTTGTTATTTTAAATTACTGATTTTTTAAAAAAATTATATAAAATTAATACTTTTAATATTCTGAATTAAACATATTATTTTTTATACAGATGAAATTGAGGTTTATCGGTACCTTAAATTATAATAAAGGATCGAACCCACGAAAACAAATTCACTATATTCACTAATTTCACGCCTATTACTTTCTCGAAAAAACTTTTCTTCTTAAAAATATCTTCGCAGATTAATTTCAATTATGTCAACCACCTTTTCAAATAGTATATCCTCTCTTACCTTGAATTAACTGGATACCTAATCCACTTTCACATAATTATTATTATTCCACATACATCTTCTAAAGGCTGAACATATGAATTAACCACATTTCTTATTATTCATTTCACTCGATATTTCATTGTCTCTTGCGTAACATTTGCCTAAATTTTTGATTCCTACAGGTTTACGAAAAAACGTGCTTTGACTCAGGACCCATTTTTTTAACTTTTTTTTCTCTACAAATTAATTTGACGTGTTTTTATAATGAAGTCTCCTTTTTGTCTTTTTAAAGTAACGTATTAGTATCGGTAGTAGTCGCTTCGAAGTAAATTTTCAAGTTTGATTAAGAACGTACCTATTCACTTACCGAGACAAAATAAATTTAAAAAATTTGCGGAAATTAAGTTTCACCGCAAAATCTGATTCATTTTGAACTCTAATTTCGTTTTCTGTGAGATTGTTTCAGGTCTGCCGAATTTAAAACATAATTTAATTCCCATTTTAGATTATTCATTTCTTGTCCAGTCATCTAAGTGATGTAGTTACCCACCGTTTCCTTTTTTGTATTCCTCATTGTGCTCCCAAACTTAATCTTCCGAAGGTTTCTCAGAACATGAACAACCTACGTGATATGCATTCACCTTGCATAACTCAGAATTTTATGGGAACACCTTAGAGTTTAGTTTTTTACCATTACTGTCCAGGTACTGTTCTTAGCAGGAAAAAAAACTGTGCATAAAGGATGTTCGCGTACCGGTTTTGTTTTGTTTTTCTTTTCCGTGCGTCGCGTTTAGTATTCCAAACTCGACGCTCGAGGCTAAGGTTTGGTAGCAATTATTTTTTAGTTCGTCCTTAAGCTTTAGGGTGCTGTTGTCTCACACCAGGGTGCAAGTTGCCGAATGCAAATGTCCGTCCTAAGAAGGGTAATTTAAAACACTGCAGGAACATCACCTGGATTAGAACCTGCTCGGGGACCGCGCCTTTGCATAAATCCTCAACTACCTGCACGTCTGGGGATGAGCTCTTCCTCAAAGGACACTGGAACGCCCTGTACACTATATGCAGGCTACAAACAAAGCTGCTTGCCAGTGTGGAATTATGCAAACACCTAGTGTCCATGGGCGTGCTGAAGACGCAAGTGTGTCGTTATTGAACTTTTACTGTGCATTGTCAAGGTCAGTCAAGAAGAATTTGATTATATAACTGACTATATAACTAACAACTAACCTACAATAAAAAGTTATACACAAACGAGAAATAAATCATTACATAAATGAAAAAAAATAAATTTAAAATTATTCAAATACATATAAAAATAGAAATTTTAATGTAATAAATGTAAAGTGTCACTATTATTATTATCAAAAAATACAGATGCAATTCAATTGGGAAGATATATGAAATAAATTTAAGAAATATACTTTTTTACATTATATATATATATATATATATAAAATGTAAAAAAGTTTAATACAAAAAATAACGTTAAGTAAGAGAGAAAATTTGATATTTTAAATTACATTTTAAAAATGAAATACTATTGAAAATAATTTTCACTTTTCTCACAAATGTGCGTATACAACTGAATATGTTTATCTTGTACGAAAATAACCGCGGCAAGCTTTCTTTATTGGGATCCATATACATATACTTTTTCTTTCAATCAAATATGTATTAATAGAATAATATTTCCTGCTTAATCCGATATGCATATCTCTCTAATAAAGTAGACAGTTCGTGTGAATTTGCAAATTTCTACATTCTAGCATATTCGGCTTGGTGTTCGCGTTATCTCAGGTTTGCACATTTAGTATTCATTTTATTTTGAACCAAAACCTTTTTTACTCTGGATGTAATGCTCTGTGATTCTTCCTGTGCGGTTTAATAATTACATTATAAAACATTTTTAAAGACATCCAAGTTTTTGCTATTTCTATTACTTTTATAATGCATATTAAAACATTAAAACTAATGAGATTTTTAAATGTAGGGTATATTGATAGGTCCTCATATCCCTTAAAAAACGCGGTACAGTTACTAACGGTAAAAAATGAATTAACTATCAACATATTAATGTGGTTAATTACAGACAAAAATTTCGTGTGAAAAAATCATACGAAATTTTTGTTTGTAATGGGCCAGATTATACGTTATTACTAACAAACATACATTTATACTTTATCAAATTATCAATCAGTCCTTGTCACATTTACTACTCAAGAAAAATGATAATTGCTGTATGTAACTGATATATTTGTAAGTTTTAAATAGATAAAAACTCTTTCAGAAGAATGCGCCGCATGACTAAACACGGCGAAAAACTAATAGGTGTTAATAATTCAATTTGGTGCTTAACTACGAGTAATATGTGAGTAATTTTCTGAAATAAATGTATACGAGGCCTGTTTAACAGTTTCCAGTGCGTTTGATGCTACATCAACTGAAAAATCATATCAAGCTATGAAATCCCGCACATGTCAGTCTCGATCGTTTGTCTATAAGAAATACCTTCCTTTGTGCACTAAAATGCGGGCATGAGCAAGATAATGTTATAATTATATTGTTATTTACTCACTCCTTGTCTCGACTGCCCATGAAGGGACTTGGCCTACCGTCTGCCAGATTGCCACCTTACATGACACATTCTGGATTTAGGAGTGGTCTGAGTGTCGATTCTCCCACAGCTTTAACCCCAGTTCGTGACCAGGACGACCACAAACATCCATGACCATGCCGGGATTCCAACCCGGGACCTCTGTGATGCGAGGCAATGACGATGGCCACTACACCACAATCTCCCGGCCAATTAAATTGTTTTTTTTTAAAATATTTTTAATTTTCTTATTTTAACCTGTTTTTAAAGTTGAAACATACGGGTGCGTTTGTTAATGTACAATAAGTTTCAAAGCAGTTTATTACAAGTTAAAGCGACTGAGTGACGTTGAGTGACGTCATATCACACTATTGCATCGGCGCTCACGCAAATTGATTCATCATGAATTTATAATAATAGGCATTAAGTTTTCGTTCGTGTGGTTTCATTGTTTTTTTCTCTACCGTACTATAATATTGGAAAACTTAAGTAAAGATAAGCATTGAGGACTTCTTCAGGTGCTATAATATTATTCACAAGCAAAAAGGAGAACCAATTTTGTATAAATTTCGTTACTTCCGCATATATATTGAAATGAAAAGCGTTCAAAACTCCTCCCAATTCTATTAATAGAATGATGAATTTGAGTATAATAAACATAATTTCGACCATCTCTCACAACGTCCAAGACCAAAACGAAATGCATTTCATTATATTGATTTATCACTTCGTCTCTTGTCACCTAATCCGTCAAGTTTACTCTTCTTGTTTGTATCTTTACATGTTTTTCTTCTCACTATTAATATTTTTTTTCTCTGCTGTCACTTCGTTTACCTTTTCAATGTGTGATATATAACTCATTTCTTGGTAATTATCATTTTTTACTCAGACAGTGGAATACCCGATCTACACTTATCACAAAGTGCCGTAGCCAGGTTTACTGTTCTCGTAAAAGTTTTTTATTTTTAGTTACATAATGTGTCTGATCTGAAACAAGAGACTACTGATATCTCCCTTTTTTCTGCATATATTTTCGCGCACGGATAATTTAACTCAGCGAAAAGCTGCCAATAATCACCTTCATTTGACTCGTTACGCAAGAGGCGTAATAAACACGTAATTATTATTCAGTTACTTTTTTTTATATAACGCCACTTCTATTGATTAAAGAAAATTAGTATTTAACTACTTTGAACGTGTCTTGAGATTAGTGAGCCTATTGAGACACTGTACAAATTATTGATCCATTGTGCTTCTCACTAGATTTAATTAACTCTTATTTATTTTTGTTGCCTTTGCCCTGGTTGCATTCTATGTCGATGCTTCTATATTAAGGTGAAGAATATTTTAGTCAATAAAGAATTTAGTCTTTCTCGGTGTAGAGAATATTCTAGTCTATTGAAATGTGATGAGCCACAGATTCTAAAATAGTTATATGTATCTCAGTTGTATAATTGCAACTAATTTTTAAGTGTATATCGTTTACAAATATTGTTTTCATTAACTAATGACGCAAAAAGAAAAATATTTAAGAGTAGTTAAGTCTAATAATTTAAATGTTTTATTGGTTTTTTAATAATATTTGTTTCTCCAACTAATAATTACGCGTAAGTCTGAAGAATTTCATCTCGCATTATCATCCCTTTATATACGTTGCATATAAGTTCATAACCATTTATGTATACTACAGTAAGTGATATTTTAATAAAGAATGTATTATTTTACTTCATAACTAGCTTTTTTTTAGGTTTGTCGTTCTTACAGTTTTTACGTTTTTGAATCACCTGACGAAAGTAACAAGTATTGTTATATCGTGTGGTATTCATTTCATCAGTTAATTGGCTACTAATTTATCTAATTAGAGTACTGACGTTTTAATATTTCGAACAACTGACTCCTACTCGTATTATTAGCGTCTTTATCTATTATAAATTTTACTATTATTAATATTATAAATTGTGCTTTGCTCAATTTTAGATTTCATACCTATTCAAATTTCATAACATAGTTGAATTTTTCAACAAATTATTTATTGCGAGGATTCAGTGTGAGTTTTTACTTAATTGTAGGAATCGTATTACTGAATCATTGACAAAATTAATAAATTTACAATATTTCATTCTTTAATTCGAAATTTAATAAAAAATTGAATGTTTACAGTTATGTATTTGAAATTTTGAAAGTCAAGACATTCATTCATACATTTAGTCATTACCTAAACAACTTGTTTTCTATCAGTTAGAAGAAAAATGGTGCCTACCAACATGAATTTTTCTTTAGGCTATCACCTCCTTTAATCAGACACCATTTTTTCGCTTAAGGAACGATAAATTAAAAAGGTTCATTTCCTTTTTAAGAGAATGATAAATTTTGACTCACAAGTGTGATCAAAGTAAATTTTTATGAATCGTAGGAATTCTCTCCTTATGTTGAAGGGTTGAAATTTTTCAAATTTCAGTATCTCAGAAAAAAAAACTCCACACTTTTCCTATTTCGGTCAGATAGCTGTACAGGAAGTACTTGAAGCTGAGCCTACAACAGTAATAAATATTATTTACGACTCAAACAGATCGTTAACGTGTTACCTGTTCCCCATACCATATACAACGGTAAATGACAACACTGTCATTATTTTCAGTAATTAATAAAGGTTACGTAAAATACTATCTGTCTGCATACTTAAATATGAATTTTTAGCATGTTATAGCTTTTTTTTCAAATTCGACAATTTACTCCATCAAAAGAATGGGGAATTGACCTTTTTACCCGTTGCAAAAGATTTAACTGCTGTGTGGAGAAAGACTCACAAATTTCTCCGCGAAACTCGTCCATAAAACTTTTCAGTCGACTTTTAGTGTCTCGTTGGGAGACAAGTTTTCGTAGAGCAGTTGTAACGGAAACGAAATAGATTTTCGTCTCTGAGTGTTAGAAACCACCACTGCGTATAGAAATAGTGACTGTTTTATTCCAAAATAACCGAAAAATACCTGTTACAATTTCAATTGTGTTTTTTATGTCCCAAAGCAGCCATTTAATTACTGTTAAATAAATTTCAAGAAATAAGTCAATAAAAACCGTATTCAGCCTTAGCTCTGAATATTTTTAGTCAGTTTAGCTTCTCTGATAATTATAACTCATAATAAAGTAGATGAAACCGATAAATTTCTAGCACAAATTAATTTCTCTGTGAAAGTCTTATATCAACGCAGTAGAAAAATAAGATCCAATCTTATGTTAACTTTCATTGTACCTTTTTTAAAAAAAATTGTTTATCCAGCTGAATGGCGGAAAAGCAACTTCATGAAACCGATTTGTGAGAACTTTTCAGTCAATTTCTCTCTTGGAGAGAGCCGAATTTTTATATCGTAACTGGAATGGGAAGGAAATGAATTTGCGTTCGCGAATGAAATGGAGGTTCGACATTGGCCACTCTTGCAGACTTCTTTTGAAGAATGTTCGCCTACGTGAGACCGTAAAGCGTCCCTCACAATAAAATTCAATATAGTATAGCCTTTTTGTGGGGACACAAATGGATAAACATATTGACTTTAAACATGATTACTCTAACTGGACGTGTGTATGTCAAGGTAGTCAGAAGTGTATACGGTGGTGTCCAGACTTGTATTTTAGGTGTATTGTATATTTTAAATCAGATGAATAAGGCCACGGTCTAAATCTCCTGAAATTTTTAACAAATTGACGATGTGAAGAAAGAGCACCTGTGTTGGTGTGTTTTTTATTGAGTAATTCATATTCACTTTGCCAATTGAGTTCAAATCACGGACATGTTTTTTACCCTGATCAGGATTGCTAAGATTTTTTTCTTTTCAAATTGCAAATTGAAACCGACCGACTATGTTGTAATATTGAGTAAAAGTTTTCGGTGGAAAAAAAAACTAAATGTTAATAAATAGATAATGAAGTAGCCAATAAACATACAGTTTTATGAAATAATATAAAGAAACACACATTCGTTGTTGCTTTCTTCAGGAGTTCGAAGAAGAAGGAGTAGACAGGCTAAGTACAGGGTAATCCACTTAGTGGCAACTCCCCTCTTATAGCATAGGAAAATGAGTGAAAGGGGGGATGCGAAAAGGTAGAGCAAGGTAGCCAAGGGTTAACTAGGGCCCCCTGGCTATGGTTTAAGGATCCTACCCGGAAATTCGCCTAAAAGTGATGCAGGAAAAACCCTAGAAAACCTGAATCAGGTAGGTCGGGCATTTGGTACTTGTCCCACGCCCTTTCGATGGCGGGAGAGGGGTTTGCTGTGGGGTCGCTGCTTTCCCCTCGCCGGGTCTTGACCAGTTTAGGGGGCAGCTGGCCGACTATTCCAATAGGAATAGCGGACAACTCTTATCGTATGCCGAAGGTCTGCGACCCCGGAACATAACCTCTCAAAACAGGACGAGGTGCCTCGGCATGTGGGAACCTTAGTTCAAAAAACCAGAGAGAAGTGAAGGCAACGCCAAAGATAATCTCCTCCTGAGCTCTCTGGGAAGGTTCACCTGTGAGAGTGCTGCATTTTAAACACGAGATTAAAGCAAAACAATTTTAGAGACATGTAGTATTTATTTTATCACTTAATTTTGCCTGTTTATTGACTACTTCGATATTAAATTTTTGTTTTAAATTAATGCAAACCTTGAAGAAATCAACAATATTTGCAGAAACTTTGTCTGATACTTATTGTATCACCTAATTTTGGCTATTTATGGGTTACTTAGTTATCTGTTTCTTAATTTGAAACTAATGTAAACGTTTTTATAATTCTAAAAATAATTTTAGCCTTATTTCACGCCCTACACTTTTACGTACAAGTACCCGCATTTGTTAACAGATATCGTGTCGATATCTGTTGGTCTGGCATAAAGTGACATTTTATTCATAACAAGATATGTGAATATCTTCGCGAAGTTTTCAAAGTTTGCAAAATTAATGTGATATTGCGAACTATTCTCAAGCATAAAAATAGAGGAGGAATAGAATATTTAGTTATGCACAGAATGTCTGCTACAATGCATTGAATTTGTCATTCATTTTTGGGAAACTATAAATCCGTTCTATCATAAGAGACTGTTAATATAATGAACATATTTTTATTTAATAAGTATTTTCGACCCCAATTGTATTCGGGAAGCTCGTCTCTGAAACATTTAATTTGATTGAGTCTCTTGGAGGGTGAGAAGTTTTCATGGCGTATTCGATACGGAAACAAAATATATTTAATTGCGTTTGGCTGAAGGAAATAAAGGAAAATGGAAACGTACCACCAAGGATACGTTTGTAGAAGACTGGCAGAGGACATCCCTCTCCGTTGCTTTCTGAGGAATTAACGGTTGTATCGTATAACCGAGTTGAGATTCCACAGCTCACGTCAGCTTTTACTAATCTCCCGAAACATCAGATGAGTTACGGTGTTTCACGGCATCGGACACGCAACTGCACCATTCTCAGAATGCAATCGTCGCGATGTTTATTTTGGATAGTTCAGTAGTATGTCTGAAACGCCAGGGGCCTGGAGGTAACGTAGGTTAAATTGTAATTATGACCACGCTTTCTGAGGAGACTCAGGAGGCGATAAATATCGTCGGACAAAACTCGTTAGCGTTACCATCCAGCACCGAAACAAAAACGGTGTCCTATTTTTTTGTGCGTGTGTATGCCCGTCGCTTATAAGAAGTTCCTCCCTGCGCATACATTAAAACAATCGCCGTAATGTGGGAACGTTGTCTCTACGAAAGGTGTTGTAAAGCCCATCTGAATACGTAAACGTAATCAGCTGCTGCGCCTCACTCGCCCCTTCTCAATTTTTTTTTGTCCTAGGGCTTATGAAGGGGCTTAGCTAAGACTGTAATATTTAATCAGTTTTTTGTGTTGGTCATTAACGAAGACGAAGGAAGGCGCTCTTGGAGAGGTCTATCCAGGAGGTTTTTGTATCGGGGAAAAAGCTGTGGGTCGAGGCTTCTTCTGGGAACGCAGCCTTGAGCCGCCTGCATGTTAATTGCCGCGCTGGAGGAATGGCCGCGCCACAAAAACTCAACCGGCCGCCGGCTTTTTGTCTGTCTGGCATGGAGCCCCGTGTTTTGCGGCGCTCAGGTGACAGACAACGAGGCGATGATTCCCGGCAATCCACAACAAACGATCAATCATCGCCCGGGGCTCACTATTCTCCAAATGTCAGCGCGGCGAAAATCCCACGCTCAAAAACTGCCCATAATTAACACAAAATAACTGCTCATTGAAGCTATTACGCCAAACAAGTGACTCAAGAGGCAGCGTTTTATTATAAGCCTAATATGCTTATTAACCGTACACAATTAATTTTCTGTTGGTTAGAATTATTTATACAGGAGTAGAAACTTCAATAAACGATATTAGAACGTAACTGAAAATTAATATTTTAGTAATTTCACACTTTATAATGCTGATTTTGAATTCCTTTGGTTAAGTCCATAAATGTATCTTTCCCGATTCCCAAGCAAAATTCATCATGAAATCCTTTATTGAAGTAAATTGCCCATGGTAGATGCATCTTGGGAGCGCCGTGGTCAAGGGTTGAGAATCTGAAGATTTCAGTATCTTTTATTAACACTATTCACTTTGCGTCATTTTTTTGACAATGCAACACCATTGACACCTGTAGTAATTCAGAGGCAGCCCATTGAAAGTATTCTTTCTCTTCTTCACATATTTACAGTCTTTAAATACTACAGATCCATTTAAATATTTTCTGTATTCTTTATGTTGTTTCACCTATACAATTCGTGTAGAGTGTCTTGTCAAGTGATTTGTTATATGGTTGGCAGAAATCTGTTTCAACTTCGACCACCTACAGTTGTAATGTGTCCTGCGTGCTGTCATTTCAGACTTCTTTTTTGTTCTGGTACGGCCGTAACTCGCCTCCTACTACTTCAGAATACATTTCCCATAGAATTCCCTCATTCTGGACAGCTCCAGCAACTTACATTGTCGTCCTCGTTCTGGTCCGTATGTGAATTCTGTCCAAATACCAGGTTCTGAAGAACTAATGTGGTTCTTTTCTTCCAAACTGATCTATTTTCGAGCTCGGGCCATGAATTTATTTCAAGTATAATTGAATATTTGATATTCCAGTAACCGATTAACAATGATATTTGCTCCAACTAAAAATATTCTAAATCAGGTCCGGGAGATTTTTTAATATTAATGTATGTATTTTCCCAATTAGTGTGAGAGTTAAATCTTACAAAAATAATGTAAGAAAAAATATAACCTTGTTTTCCATAAATGAATTTTTTATCCATTTACGAATAATTAGGTCTACAAAACCGTATACCGTTGATAAATTTATTCATTGCCGGCGTTGATTAAGTTCATGCCTTCCCCGGTAGTTTTAGAGAACTGAACGAAAATGTTATCTACATATCTAATGTAGAATAGAGGTTGACAGGAAGTAGAAGAAGACAAAAATTCTCTAAATCTTTCATAGTATTCTCAGCAAAGAAAGGGCTAAGGGGACTTTCCATATGAGAACCTTTGACTTGTTGATGGTGAACTTGATTAAACTTAAAATAAGTGAAGTTGAGGATTAGATTTAAAATTCATAAAATTTCATTAAGAATAATTTGGATGAATATAGACCATCTGGCTTTGAAAGTGTTAATGACTCATTGGAAATGGAGTTGAACAAAGAAACGACATGAATATAAATTAAAGAGTAGTCATGAGGCATTGTTAGGTTTTTGATTTTATCAATAAAGTGGTAAGAATTTTTCTTTTTCAGTGAGACCTTTTGTAAACATATGATAGGTGTAGGAAGAAATGTTATTTAAGGGGCTACCTGTAGAAGAAATAATAATTCTAAAAGATAAGTCAGGCTTGTGAATTTATAGACGGACATAAGTTCTAGTAAGTTTGCTGAGATGATGAATAAGGAGTACAGTGTGGAACGTTCAATAAATTTATTCGGTTTCCATCTCTTAAGAATAGTTTATAATTTTTGAATAACTGTTTTGATGGAAGTGGGTTTGCAATCTTTGTAAAAGTTAGTATCAGAAAGAAGTAGGTTAACAGTGTTGGTGTGTTCTTTACGGCCTAGAGCTGCAGAGACGGAACCTTTGTCAGCATGTATAAAAATAATGTTGGAATGAGACTTCAAGAATGAATCGGTTGTATGAAGGGTTCTTATCAGATTACTGAGAAAAATTGAGAGTTTTTTTCTGGTTTTTTTTTCTGTCTTCGCTTCTTCTCTACAGGTGAGTCGCGTCGAGATTGTAACGCTTTCCCGTGACGAGAAGGATTTTGCTCATTGACGCCGTGGGAAAAACATCCACGATGAAAAAAAAGTCTCTTTTAGAGAAATAAAAACATTAATTATTAAATGAAATATTATATTTCAATAACAAATTTATCGGAAAGAATTGGGAGACATAATTAGATTTCATTTAACGTCAATAAATTAGTATGTTTTACAAAAACAGCTAAAACCCACTATAGATCATTTAGAATATGTAATTAATTACGAATTCTTAATTTAATGTCGGAATTTCCACAAAATTTTACAAGTCAGTCACTCAATTTACCGAAGCATAGAAATGAATAGTTCCCCTGCACTTTGTTGATCCACCTACCGTATAATCTACTTGTGACAAGTCTCGCCATCGCGACTTTATCCGTTCCACTAGGTTTGTCACATTTGTCTTGCTTCTTACTCGCTCTTTCCTTTTACGACCAGTCCTTGTACCTCTCATACCCGTTCCATATTTCTTTGAGTCGCAGGTAGTCAGATGACTGCCAAAGAGGCGATGATTCCTTGGTTTAGCGGGAGCCATTAATAGCCAATAAATCAACGGTTGGGACGATCGTGACGGGTTGACATTTACGAAACCACCGGATTTTCTCGGACGCGTTACACTTTAAGATTTCAGGTTCAGGAATTATTCTGTTCTGTTTTGAAAGACTTCACGACTGAAACTGTTATGTGCGCAGTTTTGTTTCTCTCTTTGTAACTATATAAAATATCATTTAAGAAAGTAGTGACGCTAATCACCATATTTTTAAACTATCTGCCATTCAATATCGTGTCGAGTAATTCCCACTCATCGACGACTTGATATTTTCTATTTACAATCATCACATTTTCCAGCTTCTTAAGCCATCCATTACTTTTACGAACCTTTTCATTTTTCTTTGAATTACTTTACTATAAATTTCAGAGAGTCCCAAAAGTAAATACCCATTTTATGAAACTGAACACAATTTTTTTTAAAGAAATACTCAAATATATTTCACGTTTATTGAAGGCACGTAGTAGTCGAATATGATAAATTGTTGCTTGAGTTGCATTGAAGACTGTGAACAATTGTCTTATGCTTGTTGATTGGATCTTAAACTTGCTTTCATAACAGAATTTTTAAATTTATTTGGAACAATCGTCGAATTTGTTCAGTTTTGTTAGGTTATCTTCTTCAAGTCCGTCTTGTCATTTACGGATCCACTCCTTTTAAATTCGTTTGATTGTAAGATCGTCTTTATTATTGTTTTCCCCTCAACATTTAATGTTTACTCCTCTGATATTGGATAAGACAATAAAGATCTATTTCTGCAGATTCATTACCTAACAATTCTGAAAATAATAATGCGTAAAAGTTAAATTCCTGTAGTCGTTGGAAAGTAAAATATTTTTCTGTTGCTGGAAAGGGATAATTACGGGATATTCATCAACATTAAACTTTCAATTTAAAATAATAAAATATAATTTTTTCGATAACATTTGTTGGTTGATTATTTTTTACATTCTCCTTCAATTGTAGAGTTGCGTACAAAGTGATAGATTCATTCAATAAATAACTCGTTTGCTCTTCACTATCAATTAATCAGTCTATATACTAGAGTATGGAGTAATTAATCTTTTGTTTTGAGAAACGGGACGTGACGGCCTCTCCCATTTAATAGCACAGGAAAGGATTTGAAATGGGGGATGTGGAAGACGTCAGGGGGTAACGTGGTATAGTTTAAGGATCCTACACGGTAATCGTGTAAGTGTAGTGCATAGAAACGTCTAGAGAAACCAGCATCAGGTAGATTGAGTTCTCGGTATTTTTCCTTAGTTATTCTTTTCACTTGGATACTTAGATCAGATTTGGTATCAGCTGGATGCAATGGGAGTAGCGGATAACTTTTGACGCATATTCAACGTCAGTGAGCCCGGAGTCTCTAAAAAGACCATGGTGGCTGGAATTATGAGAACCTTAATTTAGAAGCAGAGGACGACGAAACACATTCCCGTAGGTAGCTTCCTGTACGTTCTCCCTTACCCTCCCGTCTGATTGGTGCTCGAACGTCGCAACTGAGGGGTTACTTCCGATACAAAAAAAAGGCTGTCTGTCTCGCTAAATTACCCCTCATATAAAAAGTAAACATTAAAAATTTTGACATCAGAGCGTCCGGTACATACAAAAAAAAATTTACTGTAAAATAATTCTATAAATAGGTAGCAAAATAACAGACAAAAATAAATGCTAAATAAATACCACACAACGTTTCTGCACTCCTTGTTGCTTTCGTCAGGTGATTCAAGTAAAGAAAAAGTCGTAAGTACGACACACCACACAAACTAAGTGACGAACGGAAAAGTACAGCTAAAACTGTACTTACAGCACATTGAACATGAATAATATAATACATTTGAGCGTCCGATTTCTTAAAAGATATATACTCTTATATGGTACCACCTCTCTTTAGTCACCGCGTCGTGTATCAACACATTTCGTCCCAATTAGTTTATTTCGTGTATTGATCTGTGTCATAGAGAATACCATCACATGTAATCGCGAAATTAAGGGGATTTAAACTAGATTATCGATTTTTTAGGTTATCAGCAATATACAGAAGATTGCCAAAGAGGCTACCTTAGCAGCGTTATTTATCTAGTATTATTCAATACAGCAATTGAAAATCAAATCTACACGAATTATATACAGTGATTTTATGAACATAACAATTGTTTGTTTCAAGTAAAATAATATCCGAGTGTCTTGGAAATACAAAAAATTACATTGTTTCATTTGCTTCCGTGATTTAAATTACATATTTATTGTATGAATTTTTAAATAATAATTGTTACAGTGGGAATTAATAGAAAATATACAATTTCCATTGATCTTAATTGGAAGCTTTTGCTCTTGAACCAATTTCCACCCAGTGGCTTTGAAAAGATTGTTGGGGAATGATTATATGATGCGCAGGCATTACAGGAATCTGTCTCGTGACACAATAACTATGGTAATTTCCTCATCACGCCGCAGCAGTATTATTTCGTCAGGTGTGATTTGCTCTATCGCCCAGTTATTTTCTCTTCAGCCAGTTTTACAAGGGTGTAAATACGTCTTTACGCAAGACGAAGAAACAGCTTCCTCGTCGGTTTCCCGGAAAGAACTGCAACAAAAGGCGTTGCTCCGTGAAGTGCGTCAAAACATTTCATTTCTCCGCGTAAAATGTGAACAACCCAACATCATAATGATGTCGGTTGCTTCCATTATTATGGAAACACTCATTTGGCCACAATTCATTGTATGATTTTATAATGTCGATGTGAATAGAACTCGAGCTTCATAAGTCGATCTGTAGATGAAACTTCTTACGTCGTGGCCATGTAAGTTGGCCTGTTCGTGAAATACAGTATTACGGAAGAAGCAAACTGGAATTTACTATTGAGTATTTAGGCTGATCGTTACCGTAATGTATGTAATAATTGTTTTTGTTAATTTAATTCACTTACCGATTGCTTAGGCTGTCTCAGCGGCAAGCAATAGTGATGCAAAATATGTTTATCATCAGTATATAAAATAAAATTCTGTTCTGTGTGTTGAAATTCTTTTGAGTGCTTATTAGCTGGCTATTTAACTAACTCAACAATTTTAATGTAAAGAATTGAGTTGATTTTTAACTATTAATATGTAAGTTAATCTGACAATTATAATTTAATAAAGAAACATAAAAACTTCCAATTTTCCGGAATATAATGTCTTATTCAACTAATACAAAATAATTACTATATTAAGATATTTCGCCAACAATTTTGAAACATCTTCATGTAATTGACAGTTTTGAATGTACGCATATATGAATAAGTTAAAATTAGATATCCAGATAAAAATTTAGAGTCATAGATTGCGTCGTAATAATTAGTTTTGGTTTTAGTTGACTAATAATTTTTTTTGTCAAATTGACCGTTTTTCTGTTAATTATTTTTAATGTTTTAAAATTGACTTCAAACTTTTTATAACTGTGTTACTTATAATTAGATTTGTTGTCTTTATTCGCGACTTCAAATGACCTTGACCTACATTTCGTTGCACCGTTTTAAGAGAGCAAACGGCATTTCATTGAAACAATGTTATTCAGTTATTTATTGATGTGCAATTGAGATTATGGAGCAGAAATACAGTTGAAACTTGGAGAACAAACTGCGTAAAAATTTGAAATTATCCCTGCTAACCAAACATTTTAGTTATTTTATTTGATCTACTGCCTGACGTTTGAAATCGTGTAATAATTATGGATACATAATTTTAAATCTAGCAACTTTTGCCCGAATAAGTTGCTTATCGATCTCGTTGGAATTACTCTCCCGGGAAATCTTTGGTGTGTAGGATTTAGAAATGGTGCCTGCTTTCCGTTTTTGTATTGACGTTTGGCGTCTGTGATCCCGAAACAACTGAAGACGTTTTTCTGCTCTGCGCGTTTTCTTTCTAGAGTCTAAATAAATTTGCTGAAAGTTATACAATATCAGTATTAAATTATTAAGAATTAAAGCTTTACTTTTTAAAATTCATATCCAATACTATGAATTGCTGATTGCTATAGGCACTCGATGAATTAACTTGTTTACCCCACAATTATATTTATATATTCATTAATAACTAAGCTTTAATCTATCGATATTGTGTAATATGTCATATATTTACCTTGCTCATATATATATGTAATTTATTAAATATTTAATGTAATTTTTATTAATCAACTCTTAATATATATATTTCTGACTTAATTTGAAATAAATCATAATATTCATTTATAAATTGTTATACCTTGTTTAATTTTGACTTAATCTTTTCTGTATATGTATATATATATATATATATATATATATATATATATGTATGTATATATATATACATCTGTATATGTATATATATATATATATATATATATATATATGTGTGTGTGTGTGCGTATGTGTGCGTGTGTGTGTGTGTATGTGTTTATTTATTTGTGAAATAATTCTTCTGTATGTCTGAACTCTAGCATCCCCTTTAAGGTTCGTACTGCTTTACTAATACGTCTTGCCCTTCGGTCGCTTCAATATTCAGTACACTTGGAAGTAAATGCGTATCTTTGACATTCGAAATATAAGTAAGAAAAATTTCTTACTTGTTGATTAGTTTCTATTATTCCGCAAATTAAATAGTTTGGAAGTAACAAATCCCCCAAATAAGAATAGTGGATCGAGGATTCGTTCTACTATCTTATAGAATTTAAGTAGGTGATAGTGACTGGATTTGCATAAATGTTAAATTTCGAATGGTTAGATATGTGTGCTTTAATTCGAAATACCTCTTACTGAATTCATTTTCCGCCCAGCCCTGTTTTGAGTTATCGTATGATAACCGCTTCATAGACTTACACTTC
Organism: Zhengitettix transpicula; assembly: GCA_037074705.1. Classification (NCBI taxonomy): domain Eukaryota; kingdom Metazoa; phylum Arthropoda; class Insecta; order Orthoptera; family Tetrigidae; genus Zhengitettix; species Zhengitettix transpicula. The sequence continues at coordinate 113,981,250 of CM073591.1, read as the reverse complement.
CAAACATCCTTAATTTTAGCTTGATATACTTTAATATATTGCTTCAAACACTTTTATTCCTGTCTCTATTGCAGGTCAAACTGTCTCCGAAGACTCTATCCCACGTCTATAAGTTTTAAAACTTTCAATTCGCGTTTAATCTCCAACATAATTTTGTTTAACGTCATTTCAAACTCTTTCAGTAATCACTTTCCTGATTTACAACTGTCCATGTTTTCCATCCATGCGATCGTGCGCTCCATACGATCAGTTATATAACATTTTTTCCCATAAATCTCTATCTAGATAAATTTATCTTACTAGTCTTTACTACGGTCTTTATTCGCAACGCCGATTTCCAAGATTCATAACTGTTTGACTTCTTCCGTTGTATCAGAAAACATTTTTAATATTAAGTGGGTTACTTTACTTATTTCAAAGAATGACGCCCCCCGCAGTGGTTTTCCCTTTACATTCAGCACATCATTCCATGATTTTATTGGGAATTAATAATACGTCTTTGATTTTAAACTGCCGACCTGCGTGTAAGTCAGCTGTTTGCGGGGACAATGCTATCTTAATCGTGTTGACGTTGGTCGGGAGCCCCCCTTTGTGCGGGTCAGTGTTTAGACTGGCGCTATTCAGAGCAGCCATTGTGTCTGCGCCTTGCATATGAAGACGAACCCCACGTGTGCCGGCTCCAAGGACAATCGGACACATGTAAGGCGGCTGAATCAAGCAGCCATAAACCCAGGTGTAATGCAAATAAGGACGCATTATGCCCTTTCCCCTCTTTATCCCGCCAGAGATACGTGCCTTGACTAGAATCCCTATTTAAGTGCACACCTAGTGAGACGAGAAGTAAGATGAGGTATAAATCAATCATCGTGCAGAGAGGGGCCACAATTGAAAAGAGTAAACATGTAATTGGCAAACATTGCCAACTTCGAATCAAGTAACATGCTTCTTCCTTTTTTTATATAAAAAAATATATTCACGGGGCACTCAAATGAGAATTTTATAACATTAGTTATATAAAAAAATATATTAATATCACTTATGTATCACTGTACTACTTTGTCGCTTCGTGTAGTTTCCTATCTTTTTGATGCTATAGGAGAAAGTTCCAATCATGTTTCTTCATTTGTTTGATTGTTGTAATAAAAATTAGAAAACTAGTGTGTGTGTGTGCGTGTTGTGTTACAGTAGATGAAATCGATATTTCAGCAATTATAAAATACTAAAAACGTGGATATCTCAGTTGAAACGCTGTCGAACGTCCATTTTGGATTTTGAGAGTTTAGGACGCCCAGCAGCCGGTACGATCATAAATCCACAATACAGTATTGAAAGATCACCAATTTCAGACATACGAGCCTACTAAGATCGCAAATATGTCGGGAGGTCGTGTCCACAACATTTTATGTGAACATTTCGGTACGAAAACGCAATTCAGCGCGATGGTGGCTACTGCATTATAACCGGTGACCAGAAAAACACTCAAATTAACATTTATCAGCAGTGTTTGGTTCTGTAATAATTAAAATAGAGGGGAGTGTAAATTAGTTGACGTAATGCTTTTATTTATTTATGTGTAGAAATTATATTGGAGGATTTAATACGAATTAAAATAACTGAATTTATTATATATTAAGAAAATACACAATTACTAGTTAAAGTGCATTAAAATGAATTTATTGATCGCGGGTATAACAGTTCAGACTCTGAATACATCGCACACAATTGAATAAAAATAAAAAACGTAATGCTTGAACCTTGGCTATGTGATGCATTAATTTTCGATCTTAGAGACACCATCAAACTTGGGTTAAACTGCAGTCGCGACTAAAGTGCATGAGATTGGCGATTGATTAACTACTCCTTCATTGGTGATGGATCTCTCTTGAGAAATTCTCGAAATCTAGGGTAAATGTTTCAACGTTCCTGAACTGGTTTGCATCACCTTCTGCCCTTTACTACAAATTTATATTCTGTGATTTATAACTGTCTCTCTTATATCTCTGTCGTCTCTAACGTGAACCTTCTCTCTGAACCACGAACTCATTACTCCTCTCTCTTCAACGAACTGCTGTCTGTCATATACCTTTTTCAACCACCAATTGTCAACATCTTCTTCCGCCTCACGTATTGACTTCCGTTTGTGAAAACTGAGGTTTTTTCTTCCTTCTCGCACGTCTTCACCACCAACGTTTTCGGAATCGTCTTCTCCCAAGACAATTGGTATTGTACCCTGCTTTTCTCAACTAGGGCGGGAAAAACTCGAGTTCTTTAATAACAAGAAGTCGGTTCTTCATAAATTTCGTTCGAGCCTTTCATCCGTTGTAACCGACGGTCAGTAAGCTTATGATTCGTGTCGACCACCCCAGAAGATTCAGTCGTCTGAACAAATTTAGAAAATATTTCGATAACTGTTATTACAGGGCTTTTTAAACGGAATTCAGCTGAGGTTTTGCTTAGTTTCTTTACTGTTGATGTAACGATTCGAAGCAACAGCCTAACCCGTGTGTCAAAGCGAGTGGAAGTGCTTCGTACAAGGGGAAAACTGCACTTCTAGATATTTACTGCGCGTTAAACATTGAAATTTTGTAAAAGGCACGGGTTAATATTACGAACCATTATGATTGGAGTATTGAAGCAAGCTGTTAAGAACAATGCTTACATTTGGACAAGGAAGAAATTATTTTTCACCTTGACAATGCACACGCTCACACGACTTCAGTTATTTCTGCTAAAATCCATTAATTGTACTACAGGGCTTTTTAAACGGAATTCAGCTGAGGTTTTGCTTAGTTTTTCTTGCACCATATTTACCAGATTAAGCTCCAACATATAAGGCCGTATAGAAATGGCTTTCTGCTCAGAATGAAGAAGCCTTTTTTGCGGAGTTTGAGAAATCGTTTTACACCGAACGAGTATTAATTTAAAAGTAGGGGGGGGGGGGATTTTTTTTTTGGTTAGAATTTTTTTTCAGCCCTTCATCACATTACTTTACTCCATTTCGGATACGTTCATTTTATCACAGTCTTCATTTATTTACGTCCTACTCAATATTACACATCATCTGTCAATTGTCAGTAAATTTGTTTAGAAAAATAGATTTTCTTGGATGGCTCAAGTTCTCATAAGTAAAATAATAATTTTCCTGAAGTTTAATCCATTTACGTTTCGATATTGTTTAAATATGTAAGTTTCTATTTTTAATTGAGAGAATATTTTTTATTTATTAGGAGATGTTGATACATATTTAAAAAAATAAGTTAATTTTGCAACAAAAAATTACAATGAAGATTTCATTACCAGAGACACTAGAATTAATCATTGGATAAATATTCATCACAAACTACTTCAAGTGAAAATTAATTTAAAAAAATAATCTTAAAGTAATCTATTTTCCTTGTGTGGGAATATGATGATGTATACCACTAATAACTGGTTGATTAAATTTATTATAAAAATACATTAATTGTGTATGCATGATCTAAATCACAGTTTATTGTTTGGTTTTATTAATATTTTAAAGTAAGAAATTTATGTTGAGTTGCAATATGCTTAAATGAGTACATAAGTAATTATCAAAACATATTTCTCAGCTATGTTTCAGATTCCTCTGGTGTCTGGCTACATTAACAACCACCATCCAATTGCTCCTCCTGGTCGGCAACCGACTTCTGGTACATGCAGCCCAACAGGCTCCATTCCATCAGCTGTTATGAGTGGTCAACCATCACCAGGCCAACCACAGCCGGTATATTCTTCATTAATATTCCTAATTTTCACAGTGAACATGTGTTATATTATTACAATAAATTCCCTTACTTTCTTAATTTTTACTTATTGTAAATTGTATTATAAATTGTATAAAGCAAATAACTGTTCTATTTGGTTTATAAGGGATTTCCATATACTACTCAAGCTCAGTATGAATCTGAAATTTTGTTTCTAACCTAAAACACACAAAAAATTATCCTACCAATAGCATATAAATAATGTGTAAACAATGGCAGATTATTATTGATATTATATATTCTTATTGATTTTTGTTGTCCAAGAAAAATAAACCATTTTCTGCCATGTTACAGATGGAACCTCATAGCCCTGGAGCTGCTCCGGGCTCACCTCTGCAAGTCACTCCCATTCTATTAGAATCTCAAGTAGGGAGACTTGCAGAGGTTGCAGATATGCTTGTACGCACCTTGCCGCAACTTGAACCTCGTCAACACAATGCAAAAAAGAGAGCATGCAAAGAACTTGAGGTAGAATTAATATGTGTTGATTATGAATCAGTATACTCTAGGATATTGATATACTTTGAAAATGTTATTTTTGAACTTTATATCTGTAGATTTTACAATTGCTTCATTGAGAAGCAATCAAAACATATTTTAAATTCATAATTGAAAGAATGAGTGTTTAGGATAATTAAAAATATAAACGATTAGGGACAAAGTATTAGCGAGCAACATTATCTTATGGATAATTATAATGATTTTTATTACATTAGCATAATCAATTTATCAGTGACATTTATTAGTAATTAACAAACCTAAGATCTAGAAGATTTTTTTAACTATTGATAATTTTTGTAATGATTTAATGCTAAGAGGCAAAGGAAGGTAGAAAATGTAGAAAACAGATATGAAGTAGTGGTAGGAAATATTAAAAAACTTTCAGAAACACAATCACTGATCATAATAAGCTGTAGATTATACCATTAAGTAATTATGGATAATATAGTGGAATTGAGAAATATTAAATGAGTAGCATTGATAAAAAAAATGAGTTTTATTTGAACAGTTGATAAAGATTTTTCCCACATAGTAGTTATGACTTTAGGAGGAACAGTGATTCAAAAACACTAGAATACAAAATAAATTCAGCTTGGTAAAAAATGTAATTATGAAAGTAGATGGAAGAAGTAGTATTAAATAATTGAAGCAATACAATAGTTATTTATGAAATAAGGAAGTATAAATAGCATTAAAAATTATTGAATTAAGAACTGTTTATGTAGTATAACAATCTAAATTTGTTTGATATGTGAATTAAAAAGTGCAACTTCATTCACAATATCTGACATATCAAAATCATAAGTATGAATATTAATTAAAATGTTGGTGAAAAAAGTTTTGAATGAAATTATGAAAAGAAGTAGCTAATTAAATGACTTTTTCTGTATTTATATGATAGTAGAAGGTAATTTTAACCAATTTAAGCCTAAATCTAAATTTGTTTCATATGTGAATTAAAAAGTGCAACTTCATTCACAATATCTGACATATCAAAATCATTGGTATGAATATTAATTAAAATGTTGGTGAAAAAGGTTTTGAATGAAATTATGAAAAGAAGTAGCTAATTAAATTACTTTTTCTGTATTTATATGATAGTAGAAGGTAATTTTAACAAATTTAAGCCTGTGAAGTAGTTTCAGTATGAGAAGAAAGAGTACATTCTGAGAACAAGGCTTTGATATTGTAAGCAGCATTCTTAAACCATCAATTATTTTACAGCATGTAATGAGCATGTCAGAGGATGATCCACGTCGCATGGATGAAATTAGAAAATATGCTGCTATTTATGGACGCTTTGACTGTAAACGGAAACCAGAGAAACCTTTAACACTTCATGAGGTAGGAAAATGTATACCAATAAATACTGAAAGCAGAAAATATGTTTAGTTGGAGAAATTGAAAACTGATTGATGAAATAAAAAGATTGTGACATTCATTAAAATTCAATATAACTGTTTGAAAAGTAAAATGATAAGAAATAATGTTTCAGGTGTCTGTAAATGAGGCAGCTGCTCAGATATGCAGATACATGCCAGCTCTTCTTACAAGGAGAGACGAGTTGTTTCCTTTAGCTCGACAAGTAGTTCGAGATGCTGGATATCACTACAGCAAAGCTCATTCAAGGTAGAATTTAGTATAATAAATTAAGTTAAAAATTAATAGATTAAATGCAAGAAATGTATTAGCATAAGATAGAAATCAGTTTTAACTTTATTTTACTAGTTTTAGTATAAGGTCGTATACTGCGGACTTTATTCAGAAGCTGAGCCTCAATCTGTTGAATGAGTCATTATTATTTTATTTATTAATATATGAAATAGTGCAGTTATATTGTAAAAATGTAGTTTTTGAAGATAAAATTTATTAATATAATACAATTGTCGACAGTTTGTCGGCTTGTTACAGGTCTGTTCATAGCAATGGAGAAGAAAGCAGCAACAAAAGACCTCGCCTGTCTCCTTCTTCTCCTGCAGATTTATCTGATCATGATTCTCAGGGACGGCTCAAGAGACAGGTATATATTGTTACTTAACTTCTTTCTCAAACATTTAGTTGTTATAATTTTTTATGTTACATACATAATTTAATTGCAAATAAGATTTAGTTGAAATTTTATTGTTACGTATGTAAAAAAAATTGTACAGGAAAGGTTGGAGCAGATTGCAGATGAGCTACGACTACTTGGAGAAAGAACTGATGAATTGGTAGGAGCTGCCCAACAAGTTAAAGAATATACAACATTACAATCATTGCAACAACAAATTGAAATTATACAGAATAAACAATCACAGCTGTTAGTAGAACAAAATGAGTTAGCTGCAAGGCAGAGATTTACAGTTAGGTGAGAATTGATAAAATTATTTGAATTACAATCATTAGAGGAATGAAAAAAATCAGGTTTGTTAACCAGTAAGTATATTATTTATCATATTGTTTAAAAGAACCAAATTATTTTTGAAAACAATAAAACAGTGATTCTCATATGATTACATGAATATTTATGATAATTACTTTAGTTGCTATTCAGTATACAGTCAAACCTTGCTTAATGAGCAAAACAAAATGTAAAAAAAATATTCACATAACGAGCAATGTTTTGCAGAACGAGTGACAAGGAGACATTGTGATGTCACATGTAGGATCCTACCTGAATTGTGGCCATCAAAATGTGTATAGTATTGGTTGAGCTACTGCTGTGAAACTTGTATTCAGACACACACTGTGTAATTTTTATTGAAACATTTAACATGCTTACACATTTCTCTCCAAATTAAAGGACGCTAGAGAAGAAGCATCACAGTAAAACACAAATGCCAAATGACTGATAAACAAGAATGAGGTGTGAGTGTGGCACAACTAACTCTAACCTACAAATAATCTACATCAACAATTTGCACTGTCGTAAAAAACTGTGATAAGATTGGTACTTCAAAGGGCGTCCCAATAATTACTAGACAATGACCATGTATTCTTGGTGATGTTGAAAGATTAATTTTAATATGGATCAATGGTAAGCAATTACAAGGTGCCACTATTAACAAAAAAATAATTTGTGAGAAGACGGCACTAATTTTTGCCAACCTCATTAACAAGATACAATGGATGAAGAAGAAGCATTAAAGGCAAACTGTGGGTGGTTTGAAAAGTTTAAGAGAAGAACCGGCATTGTGAGATGCAGAGAAAAGTTTGGGACACGAATTGACATTCTCAGCATTGTGAGGCATGGAGAAAAGTTTAAGAGAAAAACCAGCATCCACAGCATTGTGAGACATGCACAAGCAACAAGCTCAGATGTACAGGCAGCTAAGAACTTCATCAGTATATATCAAGAAGCTGGTGAATTCTGCAAGTCATCTGCCACAGAAACTTTTTAATTGTGATGAGATGGGTCTCTTCTGGAAAAAAAATATATATATTATAGTAGTGGAGAAGACATTGCTGGGTCATAAGTCAATGAAAAGCCATCTCACACAGTTGTTTTTGTGCAAATTCAAGAGGTTTTTAAAAATTAAAGCACTGCTTATCTACCATTTGGACAATCCACAAGCCTTCAAGAAGTGAAAAGTTCAGAAGAGCAAATTAAATGTCATGTTGGGTCCAACAGCAAGACTTGGGTGACACATAGCCTTTATACAGATTGGTTCAATGTCTGTAAAATAATATATCCTGCATATGAATTTGCCACTTTGTGCCTTGCTTGTTATCAACACCACTCCTCCACATCATCCAAACCTAGAAGATGACCTACTTGAAGAACTTAAATTCATCAAGATCCAGTTCCTGCCCCCTGACTCCTGTACTGCAGCCCCTGAACCAGCAGGTCATTTCAAATTTTAAAAAGCATTTTTTTTAGTAACTGCAGGAACCAATCTTACTCGCAGAGAGTTTTGCAAAGACCACTTTCACATCATTGCTTCCGTCAAGATAATTGACAAGTCACCAAGAAAACCCTTAATTCTACATAGAAGTCTGTGAAGTCTGTAATTGATGAGATTGTGTCTATCACCAAGATTATAGGGCTACAGGTGGATAGAAGTAACATTGATGAGCTAGTGGAGGGGGACAACCATTAGCTGACTACTGAAGAGCTTATGGAACTACATTCTGTGTCACAGTAAGAAATTGTGGATGAGATTTCATCAGGTGAGAAGGAGACAACAGCCTCAGCAGAGCATTAACAGTGAAATAAGGGAGATGCTGAAAGCATGGGAAACTGTTGCATCATATGTTGAGACACATTACCCTTATAATTTATTTAAAGATAATTCATTCACAAAATTTTGAAACGTAGGTAAAAACAAGTGTCTCTATGCTATTTTCTCATAGAAAAATAAATAATCAGTTCCAATATTATAAGATTGATTTTTTTCTTTCAGAAAGGAATGGATTATATTTTACATTGATTCCTATGGAAAATATTGTTTTGCCTAATAGATGTATTGCAAATCAAGTAATATTCCAAATTATGCTCATTAAGTGAGAGTTCACTGTACTGATGTTTTGAATAATAATTTAACTCTAATCTAACTAATTTCATTTTTTCCAAAAGTAATCTATATTTTGTTAAAAGATTTGTTAATTACATAGCATCACTTTGTTTTTGAAATTTAAAATTCTTGCATTTTAGTAATGAGTACATTAATATAATACAGATAAAATTTTCTCAGGCATGGCCGCAGTAGTACAGGACAAATGTCAGCATGTTTAGACTCAGATGATACTGATTCTCAATTGTCCTTCAGTAATGTCAGTTCCCCTTCCCAGGTAAGTAGAGATGCTAATAACAAATCTTCTTTGCTGTTTGCCTCTCTTTCCTATTCAAATGAGTTAATATATGTAACTATCTGATGTAACTTTGTGATTTAATATAAATCCTTAACATTGTGATTATTCCTTAATGGATACTCCAAACTCTTAACTCCCTCTACTCTATCCATTACATCCTTCACACCTGTAATAAGACAGACTATATTTGCTAGGGTCATTAGTATTTGCTGTTTTAGTTTTTATATGATCTGTGTTGTAAAACAATTAACATGCACAATATTAATTTAGGGAGAGAAAGTCAGACAGGACATTACTTTGAGTAAGCATATTATTTTTTATTTATATTTGAGCTATTTTATCTTTATTTTCGTAAAAATAATTGTCATATGTTTGCTTTGTAGGAAATTGGGGATTCAAGAGATTCCACAGTGCGAGATATAGATGGAAATGGATGTATAGAATTGAAAACTGAAAGGAGTCCTTGTAAAATGCCAAAACAGGTAGGGAATCTCTGAAAACTCCTTCAGAGAATGGCTTTAAGCTGTTACTAACGTGTCCTGTGCAAGTCTGCTTTTGCATGGATTTAATGCTTCCTCAGGTATATGTGTTCCATTTTTCTGTCTGCTTTATAAGGATGCAGCTTTTCTATATTTCTTGAGCAGGAATTATAAATGTAAAATATGCAGCATGGAAATCTAATTGCATGTTATTTGTAAGTTGATTGAACTAGGGTCAAATAACAAATAATATGAATGGAAATTGTATTTTAAACATTTAATCATATAAATGCATAATGTTGAAATGGTTTTGAAAACAGTTAGTAAATTCTGAAAATATTGAGTTATGACTGTGGAATGCTATATATTATTTCTTGTTTACAAAGTCTTTATTTCTAATTGTTAGTTTTATTTGAGTGATTAATTTGATGAAATCATATGTTTCATGTAATTTACAGGACTTGAATTACACCATCAAGTAACACTTCAATACTACTTACAGAAATATATAATACATGAAATAGTTTAAAGTACTATATTTGCTAAAAGTAAATCTTAAATATTTTTAAAACTTTATTTAATTCAGTTTATAGCAATGGTTTTTAAAAATATTAAACTTCTATTTATTTTGCTCTATATGTTTGTGTACTCTAAATCATAAATATACTTAATCAATATTTATTATACTGTTTTATTGCCATTAATCAATGGTGGTTTAATCTGCATAATTATTTATCTATTTCTTACTGTGTATTTTGGAACAATCTGTGAGTACAGCCAACCCAGCAATGTAATTATTGTTCATTTCTTTAAACTACTAATATCTCATTATTTTAATTTATATACTCAGCTACCCTTCAGTGAGAAGTTATATTAAATACACTAATTAGATAAAATAGTCAAATAACAGACAAAATTATTGACAATATAAATACCGCAGAATGTCATGAATAATAATATTTTTTAATTTTAATTAAATTACATTATTTCATTCATTTCAATCTGTACCATCTGCTTCCAAATTTATAACATTTTTCCATATTTTCATTCAAATATGTTTTGTTTCCTTCACATTATTCAATTAATTTCCCTACATTTTGCTTAAATATTCATATGTCTGGATTACTCAAGTAGAAATGTGGCCTTTCTGACTATCTATTCTACAATTCTCTTAACGCATAGTTTATTCTGTAATTCTTGTTTTAATAAAGTTGTGTTATTTTTAATATAGAAGATATTATAAGTTTTTTATTTTTGTTAAAACTCAAATTTTTCTATGTAAGTTGATTAATTCAACAAAATTATTTATGCCTATGATTAATGATCTATTAATATTTTGTTTTAAGTATGTGAATCATTACCACAGTTATTGTTAGTTCAACCCATATTATCATTTCTGTCATTAATTCACACAATTTTCTATTAACTCACTCACTATATTTAACTTTATCTTAGTATGGTTCTTGTCATCTTAAGAATGATGAATTAATTTTCTTTTTGGCTTTGTACTTATTATTCCAAATTCTGAGTCACATAAGTTATTCAGCTTATACTAGAACAATTCATGAAACAGCTTTACCCTCAATAAATATCAATAACAGAATTCCTGACAAGTTTCCATTCAAGTTTTTCAATTATAAAAGGCTGAACTTAATTAAAACTATATTTTTATTTAGCTCACTATGGGCATGATGACAGTTGATCAAATGCTTGTTAATTGTATATTATGATTATTGGATAGAACTTGGATAATTGAAACCCTTGTCACTATAAAATAATTAATATCCTATAAAATAATGAATATCAATATTTATAGATAAATAAAGAACCAATCATCAATGATCAATCACTCTTCGTGAATAACAGCAGTTTGTTTAGCATGAAGTGAAAAGTATCGTGTTATTATATATTCAGTATAATCATTTGGAACACCAATTTTATTCTCATTCATTCATTTAATTTGATTGAGCATATTACAATATATAAATTTACTGGGAATGTCATAACAGTTTCCATTAACAATGATTCTGCTCTTCATTCTTATTTCTATGGAAATATATATACTTTGTATAGTTTTAGGTAATTTGTTCACTTATTTTAGTCACATCATCACTTTACATTCAGGTAAGTTTCTATATATCTCTTATATGAATTTTTGTTGTATATTACCCTTTTAAAGATTTGTGTAATTCATACAAATTAATTTTATTTATTTATTATTTCATATAATACATTTTTATAATCTCAAATTTTATTATAAATTTTTTTTTAAAAATTTAATCTGCTATCTTATATTTTTAAATTTCCTATTAACAATATTAAAACCACTCCAAGTTCAGTTATCTTCTACTGTCACACTTTACATCCAGTACACTGCAAAGCAATATGTAAATGAATACATTTCTCTGTGCAAATATATATAATGTTTAATTTTTAAGTTGAAAATTGTATCACATGCCTAATCTAGACCATTGGTAATTATTGGAAATTTTTCGGATTACTATACCAATGAAAACCTCCAATCTAAAGCTAAAAGATTTAATTGAAAATTTCAGTTGTTTAGTGGATGGCAGGGATGTTACCTCATGTTTGAAAACAGTTTTTTCCTATCATTTTGATAAAACTCCGTGTTTTTCTTTGCATATTAGTCACTTGGAACACATTATTTACAATTCTAATATATAACTGTAACAATTAATTTTCAACCTTAACTTTTGGTCTGTCCCTAAACAATATTAAGTTTCAGCACAATTTTAGATTTATCATGAAGCCCTGTTTGACTTTACTGAATAGACACCAAATGGACTTGATGTTGTTTGTCTTATTATAAAGTTACTACGAAATAATATTTAAAATCTATAAAAAAACAACTGATTGTCTCAATTAATAATTTTTTTAAAAAATTACTTATAATAATCTTATTCTAATTCAGTTTTACCATTGTTAATGTGAATATAAAATACATGTTTATAAATTTATTAAAAAATTGGGAAAGGTAAAATTTGGAATAATACTACTAAATGCATAGTAAAGGTACTTTCTAAAAATAATGTTGTTTATCAACATTGTCATTATGGTCTATGATTATTTTTTTATTGTTTTAAAGTTACCCTCTACATTATGTTTTATACATCTGTTGTTCAAATATTTTTCATATGTCTGCTTCCATAATATAAAAATTGAAATTCTTCAATATGACTACAAATTTCAGGTCAGTGATACCAATCTATAAAATATCATTAGTTAATCAATATTAAGACTGTATTTGTTTTTAATAATATTGATTCTCATTTTAGGCTTCTGTTTGTGGCCCTCAAAATAAGGTACTACTGTCTCATTGAGAATGCTGAATTGCTGCATGTTTGTAACTATGCTTGCAAACTAATGTATATGCCTAATGTCTTTGCATGTTGTTAAATGTGTTATGTATTTAATTAGTCAGTTTTTTGATAATTTCTTTCCCTCTACGTCTTCTATCTCTCTCTCTCTCTCACACACACACACACAGGGTATTCAGTAATTTAATGCCCAAACTGATATACATGATGGAGACCAAAATATATATATATTGGTTAAATAATTGTGATGTAAACTTGTATATAATGAATACTGATTATGAAGAAGGTTATTGGGTGAGGTTGAGATTACAACAATGTTAAATATTTTCAGTTTATTATTAATCTGATCAATTTTACACTCTTTTAAATATTCAAAATGAGCATTATTAATCGCAGCACAGTGCATCTACATAGGGAGTCCCATACTCACTGGAAATTGCATGGTGTGATCTTCATGTTTGTGGTCACTGCAAGAAAACTTTAACTTAATCCACATTGGTTTTAATGAAGCCCCAGAAATAAGTCTAATGGTGTGAGGTCCAGGGATCTTGCAGGCCAATATACTGTACATATCAGATGGCGTGACATTGTTAAATTAATGAATTAATATTGACAGGAAAGAGGTATAGAGAGCAGCTGACTTCCTTAAATTGAGAGTTTGTGTCACAATGCCAGACAGTAAGTAGTAAGTCAAATTTTCAATACCTCCTGCCCACCACCTCTCTTCCCCATCCTGAATACAGAACAGAACTCCACCTTGAAAATTTGAGTTGATCTTTACTATCAGGCAATAGGCAATAGTACCAAATCATTATGTGTTTTAGTTGCAAGCTTGTATTCATTCCTTTTTTAAACATGTGAATACTTTCCTACATTTTCATTTAAACATATGTAAAAGACATATTGTTGCAAAATGACTAATATTTTTATAATTATACAACAGTTTCTATTAAAACCCTTGCTCACCTTTCTGTCAAAGCAAAAATGTTGAGGCAGATGAAGAAATATTTTGCATTTGTCATTGTTGGGTACAACTTTCTTCAGGCTCATATAAGCCACATAATGTCTTGTTCCCACCATTACAATTTTTTAGAAACATTGAATGAGATCATTGCTTACTGGAATAAAAAGGACAACTTAGATTACCTATCAATAGTTTTTATAACTATTCTATATTAGTCCAGTATAGAATTAAATTATTAGACTGAAGCATATAACTTTGAAAAAAAAATTAGATCAATGATTTACATCATCATCTGTGTTTAATGTGTAAACCATGATCTCTTATTTTTCTCCTTCTTTTGTAGATTATACATTTAGTTTGATTTCAATGTAAAAGTAACAAATATTGTATACAATATAAACCCCTCAGTAGTGGTACATTGTAATGTAAAACATATTATGTCAAATGGGAACAAATATTTTTAGATTGTAAAAGGCAATTATTTCATATTATTAGTTTTTTATTTCAGAACTGTAAAATTAAACTGGTAAATTAAGTATGGTGGTAATGAACATATGTCTGTTTTAAAATATAATAATAAGATAAAATGGCTAAATGACCGACAAAAAGGAGAGATGATATAAATTCCATATATCAAATACCACAAAAGCTTTTTAGGTTGTCAACTGAATTGCCAGTTGTGTCACTTGTGTTTTTTAATCACCTGACGAAAGGCACAAAGTTTCCAGAAATGATGTATGGTATTTACATCATCACTTCATTTTTCTGTCATTTGGCTATTTTAACTTACTATTAAGTTTGATTGAATTTAAATATTGCTCAAACCAAATATAAACATTAGAAACAATGTTTTTGCCAAATGGTTATGGATTTTTGTTTAATTATTATACCATTAGTATATAATTGGAGTATTTAATTTAATTTTTATATATTATTTGTAATGCCAGATAACCTTAGATATTTTGTTTTACCTTTTATGTAGGGTGTACTTTTATTAAACGTCAGTAATTTGTAGAAATGTAATGTGCATGTTTTTGCATTTGATATTTTCAGTCTTGGATCTATTCTAATTGCTATATATATATATTGTTCCAGTTACTCCATGATACACTACTTGACGAAGGACTGCGAGTTGTCAAAGAAATGGTGGCAAATCAAAATAATGATGAAATCAATGTACAGGTAATTGTTGTTAATTGTGATACATTATATTTAAATTTCTTTCAACTTCACATAAAACAACATGAGTAAATATTGTTATAGAAATTATAAAATATAAAACTCCTGTGTTAAAAGTATACTAATTATATAATTAAATAGCCAAATAACAGAAAAAAGTGCTAAATTAAATACCACACAATGTTTCTGCAATCCTTGTTGCTTTTGTCAGATAATTCAAAGCACACAACAGCCATAAGAACAACATGCTGCACAAATCCATGTGACCAACTCAAAATCAAAGCTAAATCCTTTATTATAGCTGCTTTCACTGAAAAGATAACACGTCTGTTTTGAAAATTAATAATAAGATGAAATGGTCAAATACAGACAAAATAAGTTATTATATAAATACCACACAAAGTTTCTAGAAACCTTGTTCCTTTCTTCAGTTACCAAAAGCACACAAGAGCAACGCAACCACACAATACAGATGACCAAAACAAAAGTAAAATAAATGCAATAGAGAATTGTAACAATTGTTGAGTTTCATAGTATCTGTTTGTACATTAATTGCTCTGATATTAGATAATATGAAGCATTTCTGATATAATTATGTAATGGTACCTAATGTCAAATTATATAATCATAGCATTTTTTCCAATCAAATGAATGTTTCAAATAGATGATATGTTTGGAGACTACAGATTGTTTAACATCTGGAAGTTTGATATCAGACATATATTCCTTGACACGGGTATTAAGTGAATGTTTTGTTTGCCTTATGTAGCAGGAATTACATTTAGACCAAGAGATTTTGTAAACTATATGTGTCAAGTGGTTTTTAATTGAGAAGGAAAGAGAATTAGTAGATCTGTAAAAGTTGGAAATTTGAAATGGAGAACACATCCTGAGTATGTAGGTTTTCTGAACCAATTAATGAGTATGTAAGTATTGTGAATGGACAGACATAAATGTAACAAAACATTAACTTAATACCCATATCAAGGAACATATGTCTAATATCAAATTTCTCATCAATAAAGAATCTGTAGTCTCCAAACATATCATCAATTCGAAACATTCATTTGATTGGAAAAATGCTAAGATTTTAGATGTTGACACTTGGTACCATTACACAATTATATCAGAAATGCTTCATATTAAATCCAACATCACTGCAATTAACATACAAACAGATACTATGAAACTCAACAAATGCTACAATCCATTATTCACTCACCCTTCTGTTTTTCTATTATCATTGTGATTTGTTCCGCTTATTTGTCAAATGTATTCTGCAGTTGTAACACTCTTTGCTCTCGTGTTTTTTCAGCACCTGAAGAAAGGAACAAGGTTTTCAGAAACATGTGCTATTTATATCAGCTCTTATTTTGTTTATATTTGGCTATTTTATCTTATTATTCACTGAAAAAAATTATATTACTTTAAAAGTATTTGACTAACATGAAATGTAATTATTGTGTGTCCCGAACACTTATTTATCAAAAGAAACATATCCGAATTACAAACTATGGTATCAATATAAAACTTTTGTTTATTACTGTCTAAAAATACCAATTAAACTTGACAAATTATTGTAAAGTCATTGAACCTCTGAACTATCATAAATTTTAGAGGATGGCAGAAACATAAAATTTCGTAAATTTATTATATTGATACTTGGTTTCGATTCTGGGAACTTGTCAAACAATAAAGTTTATAGTTATCTATTAAGAACAAATCCATATGTGCACAATTTTGATAAAGAAACAAAACAAATTAACAGAAAAATACAAATTATCAATTACTTAGAAAATATTATATTACTATAAAATACTATTATATATTACTACTATTAATAAACTCCCAGAGAGTATTAAACAGATAAAATATACTATTAAATTCCAATTAAAAAAGAACTGGCCAAATTTTTGCTCATCCATTTGAAATATGTTTCATTGAACATAATTTTATTTACAGTACAACAAACCTTTTATAAATAATATAACAAATGCCAAAAAGTATATTTAATTAATTATAGGACAATATTATAATTTATGTACTTATTTGACATCCTTGAAAGCCTATTTCTCAATAAATTAATTTATTGCCATCGACATACAGACATAAAGAAAGAGAGATTATGTAAATCTAGTTTTAGCACATGTATGATTACAATCATGACCAACAGTGCCATTGTATTATTTCATTTTACTTTTAGGTAATTGCATCAAGTGGTAGTAATATTATTGCAGTTGCAAATCCGGCTCTTTCAATGTCTCCTGCAATATCTCCAGCCTTGGTTGATGGAGTTCTTCGGCCCCCTGCTTTGCCCATTCTAAAACAAGAATGTCCACCTTCTCCTCCACCAGAGAACCATTCCTAATAAAGTGCTCTTCAGATATTTGATTGACTCTGACAACTGTCTTGCTGAAGATATTCATTCAATGAATGAATAATATATTTAACAAGTACATTATTATTTATTTAAATGCAATGTGTCCCGTAATACATTTTGTGGAAATGATACAATCTCAAACATTCTTCAAACAGGATTGGCTAATTTAATACAGATGTGCACATTCATAACTATTAAATTATTGTCATTTTATTTATATAAAAATTATGCTATAAATTGAAATGTAGTAGTGTTATATCACCAAAATTTGTCTCCAGATAAGTCAATTTTTTGTACAAATACTTAAATGTTTATATATATATTTCTTTGTTACAAATTTATAAATGTTTTCAAACTTTGTTTTATATTAAAATTTAAATATATTTCGAACCATATAGACACATAGATCATTTCTGTATTACAAATTTTTTTTAAAAGTGCACAGTATTTTTGTTTTTTAAATGCAAAATTTACATCAGATTGAAAATTAATAATAAGGAAGGTAGCCAAAAACAGGCAAAAGATGTTCTTTGTGAAACTTGTATCATGAAAGTGATTAAGAAGAAGTAATTTTTTAAAAAAACTATTCAGTTAAAATGTGTACATATTGCCATATACAGATATTTATGTGAGTTCTGCCATAGGAAAATAATATATTTAATATTTGACTGAATATATGCTTTTATATCATATTATATATACATGCCCGGCCAGCACACAATTGAGACCTACTATCCAGACGAATGAGCTCAGGCACTCAAATGTTGAATTTTTATTTCTGTACATTCTGGTAGTACCAACTGTTGATTTTAGTTAAGTCAGCTACCCTGTCTCTCTTCCATACATCCATAATTTGACCTTTTTACGTTATTCTCACGTGATATGAGTCTGGCTATATTCACTGGGACTGGGGAGAGGCACGTTATCTCAGTTGGTAGAGCATTTATGTACTAAGCAAAAGCACTTCGTTTCAATTCCCAGCCGTGCCAAATATTTTCAGTATTTCCTTCTTCCTTTCCTCTCTACGCCTTGAACATATGATTCCTTTGACGGTATCACTATGCCTAAAGTATAAACTTTCTTTAAGCATATTCCCAACCTTTGTCCTATATTCCTATCTTTCATCCAATTATCATGTCATCACTTCGGTCTTCTCTTTATTGTCCAAATAAGTTAATTAATTTGATCTTGTCACATTATATATCTGTAACATGGCCAAATTAATTAACACATTTTGATATGAAAGAGGGGCAGTTGACTAACCTTAACAGGTGTAGTAGCAGGGACAAAATAAAATTTTCAGCCCCCTTCTTCAGTATAATCGGTCTGAACTATATTATATATATTTATATTTAAAACATAAGAAAAAGTGATGTCAAATTAAATAACACTTTTAGATAGGAAAGAGTCAGCAAAGTTGACATAAACTGAAATCAATAGTTGGTCACAGGCTGAGGAAATAATATAAAGTTTTGAGGTCCTGATATATATATATATATATATATATATAAATGTGATTCATGATATGACATTGTCAGAATTATTGAGATAATTGGTATGGAAAGGAAAGATACATAGTTGTTGGCTTACCTAAAATTGAAGCTCCGCATAGCCACTTGGGACTGGGCAGTAACTTAACCAAATCAAAAATTGTCATGATACATTAAATAAGCACAATACCTCAAGAGAGTCTAAAAAATCCTCAGTACTTTAATGGAATTAAAAATCACCCAGATTCTCAGAAGGGGGGGGGGGGTCAAGAATACATGGGGTACCATAAAAAAGGGAAATTATTCCTGGTACCTTAATGGAGTAAAAATTTCACCTGCCACCTTAATGGAGTCAACAATACAGGACCTCTCACATGTTGAAACAACTTGTATGCCATCTATTGTAAAATTATGCTTGCAACTGTGTGTTGAGGTCTAACTAGAAGGAAGGGGATTAACAATTCAAGCGGCCAATAGAAACTTTTGCAGTTTTGTTATAATCCAATTAATGGTGTAAGAACACATACAGGACGAAAATACATTCATTTTTATATATATTGACTATTATATTAGGTTTAAATTTGTTCAATTTAGTATTATATATTTGAATTTATTTGGCTTTGAGTTTCAAAAGAAAACAATTTAATTGAAATAGTTTTGAGTTTTTATTACATAAATAAAAAAACACAATAAACAATACTATGATTACATTAAAGCTGAGTATGGCTCACATATTATCTGATGGCATTGATTACAAAAGATTTTTTTATTATTATTTCTTTGTTGACAGCACACTATTTTAAAAAATAAAAACAACAGAAATAAAGTTATTACTGTGTTTATTTTAAAGCATGATTTCTTTGACATTTTTATTTTTAGTAACTTAGTTGAAATTATTTAACAATGTTACTACTATTTTATTATAGTTACATACATTTATTGTTTTTATATTATTTTTTCTTTCATGTTATCAATGAGTACTAAGCTGTTATGTTGGATTTAATTTAAAGATATCTATGGTATTAGTAACATTTGCTTAACTTTTGATAGGAAAACAATTCTCCCAACACCTTAATGGATACATTAATTTGTTTATCACATATTTGTAATGTACATATTTTTGATTGCAAGGATGAATTTGTGATTTGTAATTTTTCAAGGCACTCTCTTCCACAACATATGGTTTTAATAAAAATAATATTAACCATTCATAAAATTACAAAAACATTAAAATTGAGGTATAAATGAATAATGTATTCATATTCAACTTTTATTTTACATCCACAACTTATGCAAACTTCAAGCATTCATAGTAATTATTTGTATCTTGAATAATTTAGTTGTCAATTATATAAACAACATTAAATAGGATAGGATTAATTTCCTATAGTTTAACTTATATTTTTCTTATTATTTGTGGTCTTCTGTTCATTTTAAGTAGGCCAACCATTTCAACTGGATGGAAGTAATTTTTCAATATTTAAAAACGAAGTTGATTCATGATTTTCAAACTTCCAGTACCAAATACGAGTCCTTGCAATCTTACAAATTTTTTGTTATGTATAATAATAGCTAGTTTTACCATTACTTAAATTATGCCAATCCTTTTAATATTTTCAAATCATTTTCACTATGTTCATTAAAGACACATTGTAAAGAAACTGTGATATTTATAAAAAGTAAAACAAAATGGATAGAATATTACGAGTATTGTATATATATTTATCTTGTTTAATTATGTACAATTTTTAGACTGTACCTGTAAAAAGTAAATCTATATGCAATGATTAAATGAATTTTTTAAAAAACTTATTCCCTTATTTCTAATAAATATTTTAGTTGATAAAATGACTAATAAACCTCTAAATCTTAAAATGGATGAATAAAGAAAACATTCTTACTTACAGTACTTTCTGACTAACCCAATGATACAAGAAACTACAGACATAAAACATGTTGAATGCAATTATACAGGTTGTGTTTAAGATTAGCATATTATAGAATGCTTGCTACCACATGTGATTATTTAATGTTATGAACAACAATAATAATAAAAATACTGAACAAAAATAACAATACTGTACTTTATGAGGGTCTCACTATTTCCCTTGCTCCAATCATAGACCCCCTTTGAACTTGCCCATGCTGTGAAATGATCAAGTGGAAACTACATTTGGTAAATAATCCCCTGGCCAACAAAGAAATATTTATTGAACCCTAACACTATCAACCACAAAACTCCCCCTAATCAATCCATGTAGCAAACCTTTGTCCGTATTCTAGTCTCTTATAACCTCATTGCCTTATTTCTAAATTCCTTTCCCAAACAACCAAACCGAAACCATAGCCAGAAGATAGCCTATTTAGCTCCAAAGTATTGTGAAATAATCATTCTCCCAGCTGAGAATAGCTACATCTCTGTTGTCATGGACATATAATAGTCCTATTTTAAAAACTACCTTTCATCTATGATTCAAAACATTTCATTTGCTGCCTCCAGGAACTCCAAAGCCTGATGGATTAGGTGTATGAATGCCATTTTTACGATTGATTGGAGGATATTATAGTTCACAAGCAAACATTACATAAATACAGATACGTCCTATATTAAATGAACACTTCCCTGTGATGAAATTCTCAGAGGTTATGCCAAAACATAAGACTGATACGAAAAGAATATTTACTTTAGATTAACAGTGTCTCACATTTATTTTACTTAGAACCCTATTAAATAACAGATGAATCTTTTTTTACAGGAAATCTTTTCTATGTCCAAGTGCAAGGGGTCATCCAAAAAAATGCTTGCTGATTTATGTACTACTGTATTTGCTTTCATTAAACTGCCAATTTTTTATGTATAGAAAATACCATGGTGTTGTTAGTTTTCAGGTGCCACAACTTATGAATCTGCAACCAATTGAGCTTTTTTTTATTACTTTAATAAATAATGGATGTCACAGTTTCTATTTAGTTGGCAGTTAATAGAAGGTAGTGTCAATAACAGTGTCAGAAAGAAAATCATTAATTGAAATGAGGAAAAGTAGGGGATCATGGTGAGATGCTTGACATTTGCCACTTTGAAATTTGCTTTTAATGCATCTGTAGAGCCAAGTATAATAAATTGCTTCTTGTTGATTGGATCACATTAAACCAGGTATTGCACAATATTATCCAAGATTCTTCAGGTTACTTAGGTGAACTGAATGGCCGAACAAGTCTAACACAAAATTTAAAATCAAGCAGATATTAAAATCTTAACAATAAACATAAAATTTGTCATATTTGCTTTGACTTATTACTGTAACTCAGAATAATTAAAGTAATTTTAATAATTTAAGAGGTAAATAAACTTATAGGTTTTTATTGTTAAAAGTAAGTATATTTTCTCAAAAAATAGTATTTTAAATTTATGTACATACATTTGCACATGAAATATTAAAATTCAGCCTATAAAGAAATAATCATTATAAAATTAAATATTAACAACATTTTCTTCAATCTCTGGTTCTACAGGAATTAACAGAGATGATAACAAACTTACACTTATAAACATCCACAAACCAAGTGCTATCTCATTTCCAAACAATGAAACAGATAAAACACCAGCTATGGAACGCACTAATGGCAGAGATACTGGGGTATTTTGCATTTTCATAGTCCACAACTGCAATAGTACACCTAAAACTCCACTAAATACACACCCGACATAGAATCGTATTTGACGCCGATGTTGAAACTGAAGGGCAGAGAAAGCTTCTTCCAAATAAAAGCTTGCAGGTGCCAGAATAATAATGCTGAAAAATAAAAACAGGAAGGAAATTAGAAAATTTAAACTTTATTATTTTGGGGAGTTCAAAATATTATTAAACAAAATATGTATGGGAAAGAAAATCTGAAAATGGAAGACTATTTTTTATTAAAAAAAAGCAAAGAAGCCAATCATTCCATTACAACATAGTAAAGAAAAATAATTACAAATTTGAGGGAGCACAATAAGACTGTAATATAAATTGTTTTGAAGATTCTTGGCACAGTGACAATATCAATAACTTTATGGCATTAAGGATAAAACACCTGCAAAGATAATTGAACATTTAAGAATAAAATTATGTTAAAACTCGGCAATTATATAATAAATCCTTGACGTGTAGAATGAGTTTACCTGAACACATAACAGTAGTAGAGCTTATCGATTTCAGTATATCTAGGTTCAGATATCCTTGATATAAGGCTTTGAGAAGCAAGGCATATTACATGAGCCATCAGCCAAAAGTAACCAGAGTCTGAAAACTGAAGAATGAATCAGTTCAAATTATTCATCTTAAGTAGGAATATAAATGGAAATATTAGTATCGGCAGAAGGTTGCATTTAAATGTACACATGACAAATACAAAAATATCACACTTTTCTAAATGTGAAAAGTTATGAGTGTCTGGAAAATTATTTTCATGAATTATAATACAAACATGTATTCTTCCAGAATATCTGCATTAAATATAAAATGGATAATAATTGGGGCAGAAAATGAAATATTAAATAATTATCCTTTGTGCTTCTTTTATCCAAGAAAAATAATTCATGTAGTAAACAAATCAATAATGCAGTACAATCAAAATGTATACAATTTCAAATATTGAACTTGTTTTTCAATGTATAACATATATTTCGTTTATTTAGATGATTAGCATTATATATATAATTTAAATGTATAATTCTTAACTTACAGGCTGGTTGAAATCAATCAGGACTACAGAGATAGCAGCCAACAGACTCAGGATGCATGCTGTTAGCCGTACCAGATTAACTCTTGCGGGGCTGGTCAAATAATCCAGTAGAAATATACACACCAATGGCAGGTTGCAAACACAGACAAATACAGGGATGGGCTGAAACATTCCATTTTCACCTCACCTGTAAACAGTCAGGTTGCAATAAGAATGTCTCTAAATTACCAAATTAAAAAAGATCTATTTGAAGATCTTCACTTATGGAATGAATTTATGAAATAAAATTGGAAATTCTCATAGTTTCAATTATAATCGGTTAATTTTAATTCAGATTATTTTCTTTTGTTCAATACTTTATTTTGTATGTATTAAAAAAACTTGTAATAGCATTCAATTCAGTAAATTCATTTCGTTAATACAGTTTTTAAATTATATAAACAAACATAATTCAAGAAAAGAGGAGGATTGAATAATTATAATGTATAGTCAAATTAGCTTTTGAAAATGACACTCACCTATCTGTCCTACTGTGTGCATATGTATCTATATACATAGATTTAAAAATGGGAGAGAAAGAAAATGAGTGACACTAAGATTGTCAAAATTACTGATACAGATAGGAAGAGATGCAGGATAATTAAGGGCTGGTAACAGTATTGTTGACTAGAAACATTTAAAGTTTTTAGAGGCACAAACCACCTTCTTCCGGAGTACTGCGTAGTACTTCATGGTATTACTTTTTTTTATTATATCTCATCATATCAATACTTACAAGTCTTGCCAAAGCCTTTGACCCAGATACAATCCCCGCCACATAGAAAAGACAATGTGGAAGCATATGTACAAATAATGTTCTATCCAGTGTTGTAACATCCAAACTCTTCTTTATATTTAGATATTTTAGAACTACAGCGCCAACAAGTGTTTGCCATGCTTGGAAAACAGTTGGGTAAGTGAACTTCAACACTGACAAGACATACTAGAAAAAAAAATTGATTATTGCATTTCTTCTTTAAAATATTGGAATAAAAATGTTATCACTTTAATAAAAGTGTAAGAAACAAGCATGAATACGTAATTTGTATGAAAACAACAGTTTATTTCAGAGGGAATTCTGCTCCAAGATGTTTATTTCAACTTGCAACATTAATTAATGCTTAAAATTTTTATGATCTATTTTTTTTTTAGAAAATAAAAGTGTGTTATGATTTGGAATAATACGGAATAAAATCGGATGGTTTATCACTTTCCATTCAGCAAATGAAATAAGAACAGAGTAAATAGTTACCTTATTCATAGATATTGTAGCTATGAATAGCACTGAGTAAACAGTAAAATCCATGTACACAGATTTGAATCCACATGTTACTTTATTTGACACAAAATAACAAAACTCTAAAATAGAAGGTATCCGCATTTTCATTCTTATGTAAAATAATATAAGAATTTTTCTTTAATTTTCATATTCGAATCCGCAATTCATTATTCGTACAGACATTTGACGATACCGACATGTAGTCAAAACATGTCTACTTAACCCTACTAATTTTGACGGAGCTTGTTATGCTCAAAACACTTTCGATAGTCGACATTTTGGTCTATTCATATATCACAACATTCGATCGACGCCAGTTCTCACTTTTGCGCTGAAAGTAATGTTTACAGTTAAATCACTGAAGATAAGGAATAACAAAACAGTTAATATAATGGTATTAAGATTTGTGATTGATATTCAATAAATGTTTCGAGGTTAGTTACACGAACGCACTTAGCTTAACCATTCCATACAGGCGTAGTTGTTTTCATTTAGACCATTTAAAACGTACTTTATTGTGATGTTATCCGTGTTTTTCACATTGCTTATTTCTTTCGATTCACGAATTTAAATGATAAGAGTCTATATTTTGATACGGTTGTTTTCCGTTGGATAACCACAGTTACCATCACTTATTTATAGTTTTTATTAATGGCAATCTGAAAAATTTTGCCTTACTACATAGGCCTAATTATGACAAACTGAGAAATTTAGGCTTTAGTTGTATTATTATTTTACAGACGTTCTTCAAATACAGGTAGTTTAGTGTGCGCAGGTATGAGGCAGTATATTATTTTAAAATATTTTTTACTCAACTCTGTTAAATAAATAAACATATCTGATAGTGGCACAGCCCGTTATTATAATCATATCAGTACAAGCAAAGCGAGGCGGCTTACACGCAGTGTTTCATTTGGTAATATTATTGTAAAAGCTTTAAGCTGTACACAAGAAGACATATGGCTACAGTGTTACAAATTGCTCTCAGCACATTTCTTGTTAAGTAGCAGGACAGATATTCGGTTTCTCGTATTTGCACTTTCCTTTCTCTAAGAAATTGTTTCTATTTACTATATAATTTTCTAGTCGCAGTTCTGTTAATTGAAGAATATCTACTTTTTCTCCGTTATATTCGGATTCAGAGTTTTTTTGCGGACATTAATTCCGTTGATACTTCTCTCTCTGACCTCATGGAATGCATTTTATTTATCCATTTTTTGTGTACAACAAAAAAAACATATTACATACATCCATAATGATCATGTATCCAGTTGGTTCTGAGTTTTTAATATTAAGTTTATTTAATTTTGATCTGTAATGATTTCACAAGTGTTGCTTCGTTTATCATCTCTTTATCATTTTATTTGTAGTCTTTCAACTATCAGAAAGCTAATCTTGATTCGCATTTCTTCTCATCTATTTTTATTTCCGGGAGTTCCTTCATTATCTCTAAGATAATCTTCATCTTCAAGATCTTTCATAATAGCCTTGATTGGTTCTTAATTTAATTCTTCACAGTAACTGTTCTTCACCTGACCTGTGAGGTCAGCGTCTTTGCCTCGCATCTCAGAGATTCAAGGTTCGAATCCCGACATGGGATTGGGCATTTGTGATCTTCATGGCCAAAGAAAACTGAAGTTATAACTGAGAAGAATCAGGACACTGGCCGAGTGCCGCTCCAAAAAACCAGAATGTGTCATGCAAGACAACAGTCTGACAGCCATTTCAGAAGCCAATGCTCTCAGAAAGCAGTAGAGCCAAGGAATAATAATAATCTTATAAATAAAAAAGAGTGTATGTATGTTTGTTTGTATGTTTGTATGTTTGTATGTTTGTATGTTTGTTTGTTTGTATGTTTGTATGTTCGTTATACAAATCTACACCGGTAAAGCAAATTTCACCAAATTTCGTACACGTGTTCTTTACGACCAGGAAACAAACACTGTCGGGGTGAGACATGTCTACCACCCCCGGAAGCGGGGGTGCACGGGGGTTGAAATATTTAAACATGCTAAAACAGCCGATATTTTAGTCGGATAATAATTTTTAGGGGTCCAAGATATTGAAGGTGTTTCTACCGATGTTTTCTGAATATAATTTTCATCCCCTACACCCTGGGGAAAGAGCACCCCTTGCGTTTGGGGTGGAGAATACAAATCTATACCGGTGGTTAAAATTTCACCAAATTTCGTGCACGTGTTCTTTGCGACCAGGAAACAAACACTGTCGGGGTGAGACGCGCCTACCACCCCCAGAAGCGGGGATGGACGGGGGTGGAAATATTTGAACATGCTAAAACAGTCGATATTTTAGTCGGATAAATAATTTTAGGGGTCAAAGATATTTATAGTCTTTCCACTGATGATATCTGAATATAGTGTTTTCAACCTCTACACCCTGGGGAAAGAGCACCCCTAGCGTTTGGGGTGGAGAATACAAATCCTCACCGCTGGAGCAAATTTCACCAAATTTCGTACACGGGTTCTTTGCGACCAGGAAACAAACACTGTCGGGGTGAGACGCGTCTACCAACCCCAGAAGCGGGGGTGGACGGGGGTTGAAATACTTAAACATGCTAAAACAGCAGGTATTCGATTTGGATAAATATTTTCGGGGTCAAAGATATTGATTGTGTTTCTACCGATGTTATCTGAATATAATATTCATCTCCTACGCCCTGGGAAAAGGGCACCCTTAGGGTTTAGGGTGGAGTTGCTTTACAGAAAAATAACGCGAATACAACCGAGTTTGGAGTCAAATCGAAGGTTATGGATGTCAGTGAGTTTACTTCGGATAAATATTTTTAATTGCCCATTTAACCCGAAATGGTGGGGGTTGGGAGGGAAGATAAATAGTCAGTTCTTGCGCGTTCTTGGAGGAGAATTACGTGAATACTATTTCAACGGATGTTGTTGAAAATATAAATCCCTTTAGACTTTAGTGGTGAGCTTGCTTAGGGCTGGGGGTGAGAATTGTCTATTATTCTAAAACTGCCAAAATGTTATGTGTTTATGGGTAAACTAGATTGATAGTGTTTCTACCGATGTGATATGAGTAAAAATTCAACCCTTTCCACCACGGGAAAGTAGTATATTTAGGGGTGGTGTTGTTCATACTATTTTATCCTATGTTGTTTCCATTAATAACGACGTTTAATCAAAAATAAAACTGTTTCAGAACCATTGGTTTTTTATACTCTTTTAAAAAGTTTTTATATTATAAATTGTTATAAACATAATTTTACATTTATTCCGTAATTGACGTTGTATTATTGAGAAGAAATAAAGCAACAAATAATCACGGATAAATACATGTAAAATAAACTCTACATGCTAACGTAGTTTATAATTTAGTTTACTACAACTTCAATGAAAATATTATCCACGTAATCTACATTATTAGAGCAATTGTTCTCAAAATCCTAAACCATATAAATCAATCCATTAATAATCCCTTTTCAACCAGAACGAAAGGGCTTAATATAAATAATTATTACACTTAATCTTATAAATAAAAAAGAGTGTATGTATGTTTGTTTGTATGTTTGTATGTTTGTATATTTGTATGTTCGTTATACAAATCTACACCGGTAGAGCAAAATTCACCAAATTTCGTACACGTGTTCTTTACGACCAGGAAACAAACACTGTTGGGGTGAGACATGTCTACCACCCCCAGAAGCGGGGGTGCACGGGGGTTGAAATATTTACACATGTTAAAACAGCCGATATTTTAGTCGGATAATAATTTTTAGGGGTTTAAGATATTGATGGTGTTTCTACCGATGTTTTCTGAATATAATTTTCATCCCCTACACCCTGGAAAAATGGCACCCTTAGGGTTTGGGGTGGAGAATACAAATCTATACCGGTGGATCAAATTTCACCAAATTTCGTACACGTGTTCTTTGCGACCAGGAAAACAACACTGTCGGGCTGAGACGCGCCTACCACCCCCAGAAGCGGGGGTGGATGAGGGTGGAAATATTTGAACATGCTAAAACAGTCGATATTTCAGTAGGATAAATAATTTTAGGGGTCAAAGGTATTTATAGTCTTTCCACTGATGATATATGAATATAATTTTCAACCTCTACACCCTGGGGAAAGAGCACCCCTAGCGTTTGGGGTGGAGAATACAAGTCTACACCGATGGAGAAAATTTCACCAAATTAGGAACACGGGTTCTTTGCGACCAGGAAAATAACACTGTCGGGGTGAGACGCGTCTTCCAACCCCAGAAGGGGGGTGGACGGGGGTGGAAATATTTGAACATGCTAAAACAGTCGATATTTTAGTTGGTTAAATATTTTTAAGGGTCAAAGGTATTTATAGTCTTTCCACTGATGATATCTGAATATAATTTTCAACCTCTACACCCTGGGGAAAGAGCACCCCTAGCGTTTTGGGTGGAGAATACAAATCTACACCGCTTAAGAAAATTTCACCAAATTTCGAACACGGGTTCTTTACGACCAGGAAACAAACAGCGTCGGGGTGAGACGCGGCTACCACCCCCAGAAGCGGGAGTGGGCGGGGGTGGAAATATTTAAACATGCTAAAACAGTCGATATTTCAGTCGGATAAATATTTTTAGGGGTCAAAGATATTTATAGTGTTTCCACTGATGATATCTGATATAATTTTCAACCTCTACACCCTGGGGTAAGAGCACCCCTAGCGTTTGTGGTGGGGAATACAAATTTATTCTGGTGGATCAAATTCTTCATACTTGCTAACACAGTCAGATAAATATTTTCCGGGTAAAAGTGATTAATAGTGTTTGTACCAATGTATGTGAGAAAAATTTCAAACATTTTACAGCATGGGAAATGAGAATTGTAGGGGTGGGGTGGAGGAATATTGCAAATAAATAACTCGAATACAAACGAGACTGGAGTCAAAAGCAAAGGTATGGATAACGCTGAGTTTAATTATGCTATAAACTAGCAATTAACCTCCCAGGGACGGGCGTGGTCGGGAGTGGAAATTGTCAAACATGTTAATCAACTTTACAACTAAATATTTTTCCGGATCAATGAGATTTCTCTACATTTACACAGATTATAACTTCAACCGCTTTCGGGATTATCAGTAGAGCACTTTTAGGTGTTGGGTGGAGGAACGCTGCAATAAAATAACGCGAATACAACCGAGATTGGAGTCAAATCCAAGGTTATGGATGTCGCCCAGTTCAATTATAGCATCAAATTACCCCAAGGGGCGGTAGTGGATGGGATGGAAATTTTCTAACATGTTAAATCATCGATATTAGCGTGGAATAAATAAATGCCGGGACCATTCACGTTGATTGTATTTCTAACGATGTTGTTTGTAGGCATGATAGGGGTGGGTTTGGAGGGGATTTCCTTGAAAATAACGGGAAAACAACCGAGATTCGATTAAAATCGAATGGATGTCGCTGAATTTATTTATGACAATCTGGAAAACGCGCGGGTATCGGCTGGGTTGGGATGAGTTGACCGGCTGTTTTTTGCGTCGATTAAATATATTTCTGGAAGAATTAGATTAATAAAATTTCCCTACATGTTCTCTGTGTATAATTTCAACCCCTTTCGTACTCATAAGGGTGCACCCTTAAGGGTGGGCGTGAATTAGCATTACATAAAAAGAAACCAGAAACTATCGGGATTGTCACTGAGTTTAATTAATTTCCTTGAAAATAACGGGAAAACAACCGAGATTCGAGTCAAACCGAAGGTAATGGATGTCGCTGAATTTATTTATGACAATCTGGACAACGCGCGGGTATCGGCTGGGTTGGGATGAGTTGGTCGGCTGTTTATTGCGTAATCGAAGGTAATGGATGTCGCTGAATTTATTTATGACAATCTGGACAACGCGCGGGTATCGGCTGGGTTGGGATGAGTTGGTCGGCTGTTTATTGCGTAATCGAATGTAATGGATGTCGCTGAATTTATTTATGACAATCTGGACAACGCGCGGGTATCGGCTGGGTTGGGATGAGTTGGTCGGCTGTTTTTTGCGTAATCGAATGTAATGGATGTCGCTGAATTTATTTATGACAATCTGGAAAACGCGCGGGTATCGGCTGGGTTGGGATGAGTTGACCGGCTGTTTTTTGCGTCGATTAAATATATTTCTGGAAGAATTAGATTAATAAAATTTCCCTACATGTTCTCTGTGTATAATTTCATCCCCTTTTGGACTCGGAAGGGTGCACCTTTAAGGGTGAGCGTGAAGTAGCATTACATAAAAAGAAACCAGAAACTATCGGGATTGTCACTGAGTCTAATAATGACATTAAACCTGACCGTTTAAGTCCCCAAAGCGGGAGTGGTCGGGGGTGAAAATTTTCAAACATGTTAAACGGTCGATATTTGCGATAATTATTTCCTGGGGTTAATTACTTTAGTAGTATTTATACCGATGTTGTTTGTGTATAATTTAACCCCTGTGAGAGGAGCAAGTTTAGGGGTGGTGTGGAGGTACGTTAAATAAATGCCCGCAAAAACAACCGAGATTCGAATCAATTCAGAGACTATGAATGTCCCTGAATCTAATTGTGACAACCTTGGTTAAGCGATGGGTTTGGGAGGTGTTGGGCGGGGGAATAAATTTTCAGACAATGTAATCGGCCGATTTTTGCGTGGAATACATTCTTTTTCACTATCGCATATTTGTGGGGGTGGTCATCTTCTAACATGTAAAAACGGCCGATATATTTAGTCAATGACTTCATCCCCCTTCGGCATGGGAGGTGAGCACATTTAGGGATAAGGTTCGAGGAGCTTTACATAAAATTAGCTCAAAAGTAACCAAAATTGGAGTCTTATCTATGGTTATAGATAAATGACATCTCGGGCAACGCCGGGCACCCAGCTAGTTGTTAAATAAATTAATTCTTAAGGATCTTGTAGTTATTACATTGATTATTAATATCGCATAAGTCTGTGATCACTAAGCCTTATTTTTTACATCGACGTCCTCCATTGTTTTTAATTTGTAATTCTGCCTGGGCAATTTACGTTATCATACATCTATCTATGAATAAATAAAATTTCAAATTTTTATAATGAAAAAATGCATTATTTTTAGATAGACAAATAATGGTTTATTGAAATTTTACATTAATTATTCACATTGTATTATTGGCATTAATCAAGGAAACTAAATTTTTCAGCACGCATCCATGAGACATTCATTTTATCAGCTAATTACAACAATACTTGTCGAATATACATTACAAAAATTATTTTACACTACAGTTCTTTAGTGTAAAATATACTAGTGAATGATATGAGAAGACATATTGCACAGTTAAGTGTTATTATGTAACTAAGTTAAGTGAATCTAACATTTTTTGCAGGGAAAGATATTTTATGTTTAGAGTTATGTCAATAACCGACATTATTTCAATCAAAATGTTACATTAAGGGATTTAAAGTTATCTTCCATTACATTAAATTCAAAACAATCACTAACAAACTGAACAGTTTGAGTGTTTTACAACCCATTTTGCGACGGCGAATTACATTTCAACCCCAAACTCTCACATGCTGATCCCAGGAACATGTGGCGACAGCCATTCCATTTGGTGAAACAGATAATGACGTGACTCGATTTTCATGTCCACCTAGAGTACCTGCGTATGAAAACAATTCATAAATTCAATATTTCAGTTACATAAATTTTCAAGTGATCTAGGCCTACTGCTTGGATTTTCTTTTCATCTATGTAAGTCATAATGATTGCTTACGCGCTAATTTAAACAGGTGAAAACTTTTTGCTGTCACCAATGAATACTTGGAATAAATCTTCTGAAACTGGATACTTACGGCATTTTAACGCGCTCAGCA
Organism: Zhengitettix transpicula; assembly: GCA_037074705.1. NCBI lineage: Eukaryota > Metazoa > Arthropoda > Insecta > Orthoptera > Tetrigidae > Zhengitettix > Zhengitettix transpicula. The sequence goes on along the minus strand of CM073591.1, from coordinate 113,948,460 downwards.
GACAAAAAATTATAGGCACATGCAAATATATTGTGACGCGTATTTTCTTTTATTAATTTGTTTAGCAATAACGCGTAAATATTTATCTAATATTTGGATTTTTCAAGCTAGCGTACCAAAGTATTTTGTTTCGGGGTGTGGTTTTCTATCGGTCGTAGAAGAAGCTGCCCAACCAAACGGAAAAATTTAATCAAAGCGGACGCCAAAAAAACCCGGAGGAATCCATTATTCCAAGGGATTAGCACAGACTGGTTGGAGTTCCACTACACCTGGCGTTTGGGAATATCCCAGAAGTGGCGTCCTTTCTAGCTCCTCCCATGCCATGGCAATAGAGAAATGCGGGAGAAAATGCTAAAGGTGAACAATTTCGCCTGACTAATGAAAGACAAGGAATGTTCACCTTAGGGGACGACAGAGCAATTTTTGAGTAACCAGAAGTCGGAGATGAAAGACGAGTTTTTGTAGCCTGCAGAAAAAGAATATAGCACCAATCAGCGTCGACGGGGTGGAGGAGCGACATGTACGTGGCCGCAAACACGCGTAGGTCTACCAACACTCCAAAAGGAAGGAAGAAAGGTCGGAGGATAAACTCAAATTTCCTGGAATGGGAGGCAGCCGTAGCAGGGTAGAAGATATATATATTCTAGATCATCTCGGCAGATTAATTACTGACATTAAAAAGTAGGCGATACTTTCAGCAACCAGGATTGCTCAATAGTTTTCATAATATCACATACCCAGAGGTTTATTGGAACTTGTCAAGTAATGCCGTGGAAGATTATTTTGCTAATTTTATTCGAACGTTTTTATAGTTTTAGCTCCGGAGGCGTGAGTTTAAATAGGAGATGGCGTTCAAATACTACAGTTTTATGTTGTTCTTTAAACAAATGTGGTCCTATTTATGGCAAGAACAATCACAAAACTTGAATACAAATTTTGTTTGCCAAGTTACTTATTTACGTCTGTATAGTTTATATTGAATAAATTTACCATTTTTTTCACATTCCTGATGAGGGTCCACATTAGGACGGAAACATGTAGCTAATTTAATTAAATTATAATACTTTATTTATTATATTTTGTTTCATACCGCAGTGTTGGGTCTTGAGAGTGTCCCATGAATGCACGCTGGAGTCGTCAGCGCCGCACAGAATGTACCGACCAGACACGGAAAGACCACAGCAAGTTAAGCCAGGACCCGAAGACCCCGCTGGAGTCGCGTATTGCGTTATCTGCTGGTCGGATCTAAGGTCCCACAGGCGGGCAGTCTTGTCCTCCGAGGCTGTCACGAATGCCTGGCCGCAAGGATGGAACTGAAACAGAAGTAAGTCTTTGACATAATAAATTATTTAAAACCAATCTCGGATTAAGCAAAAGCTAAGGTACGGCGATACAACTATCGTGATATACTATCGTGATATAGCGCCCTCGAGAAATAAAAAGGGTGGCCCTTTTCATCATGGACATCCAATTAGTGCTGTGTTGAATTACATGGGTGCCTTGCGATTGTTCTTGAATAAAATCAAAATCTATGATCAATTTACACACAATATCCACTTTTCATTGAAGAATGTGATATAGAAAATTGTAGATGAGTATGTGTTTTAGGTTTATATTACGTATAGAAAAATCTCGAACCTGACAGGGAGTCGATCAGCGTCGCTCAGATGATAAGAGCACCGCGTACTAATCGAAGCCCAGTCCGGTCGAGATTTTCCATCCTAATCCTTTAATTCAGTTTCATAGTTTTTAGTTCTGAGATTCGAATGAAAGCATTTATTTTCTTATTGAATTAACATTGTTGATATAGCAGAAACAGATTGATACTAGTGAAGACAAGTAGCGCAGTCATATGATAGTGAGTTATGTAGAAGATAGCACAATATTGGTAGGACGTTGGGTAATCGCGAACAAAAGGAGTGAAAATTGAGTTGAAATTACTGAAAATAATAATAATTATCTATGAAAGAAAACTTTTATGCAGTTATAAATTTAAAAAAGCATATGCGCTAATATTTGCGGAAAATTCCGTTCCCGATCTACCCGCATCCGATATGAATCACAATATATTACTTATTATAATATCAGATATCAATTAATTTGGAAACATTTTAATGACACTAACTTACAGTTACATTAATACCGAAGAAGAAATGTTTGAATCAGAAATGGAAAAACTCTGGGGATGAAAATATTTGCTGTATTTATAAATGGAACAGGAAAGGACTAGAGAAATGTATTTAGAAATTACGTGAAGAATTAAATTACTCGTGACAGTAACAGAATAAATACGGACAGACAACAGATTAAACGTTGCAAAATCAGAATGATTGAGTGTAATGAAGCCATATAAAAGAACAATACGGCAGATTTACATCTGATTAAGCCAGAAACCAAACAAAATTGCGAACGTTACATAAATTGTAAAGGAATTTAGTGTGTCTTTTCGAGAAATAAACGTTAATATTTGTGGGTTAGACGTATAATATTAATTTTTAATTAATAATTAATAATGAATTTAATTAATGAAATGATAATAAAACCATACTGTAATTTTCAACGTAAATATTTACACTTTATTTAATGCTGCAAGTCGTTAGGCGTTTATATTAGGTCTAAGTTTAAGAAGGAAACTCAGTCAGGATATTGGACTAACTCTATGGACTTTACTTACTGCTTTGTTTTCAAATTTTTAGTACAGGGTCAGGGAGAACGGACAAATCATTAAGAATCTGATCTCTTTACTCATCAATTAAACTTTCTTGTCACTTTATTTATCCTTGTTGATCAATTCGGCTATCTTACATTTTCAAGTAAAAATATCGTTTAATTACAATCGATAAACACGACTTTTACAATGTGCTCTAAGTATCACAATTGAACAACCGAATATATACCCCATTATCCCTTAACTAAACTCAAAAAACAGTTTCAGAGTGAAACGAAAACAAAATGGTGACAATCACACATACGACATTCCAAGAAAAAAAATATATCTTTCGGCGCATAGATTAGAAGTATACTGATGTCCAAATGTAAATAATTAAGGGTTATACAGACATCATTGCGACAAATTGTATAGAAATGGGCCATTTTTAGGCTAAAACCTCTTTTCGAAATAGGCTTGCTACTACAATAAAGAAATAAAAATATTATATTTAACTAGCGACGGCTTATTGGAATATACTTCTGCACTAATTTCTCAGTGTTCGAGAAATATGACAAGAGATATTTGTCATTAGTAGAATTAGTTTCATGACGTTGTGTGGCTTACGATTAGAACACATTAAGTACGTTACATTCCATGACGCTCACTGCAATGGGATTAATAAATTATGATTTGTAAATTGCATTATAGCACAATTTTATTACACTTATACCGAATATAATAATATTTTATAATTGAACTCAATCGGGGTATCTCGTAGGACTTCGGGCCAAATCGGACGGTGGAATATACCTCTGGTGGAAATTATGCTCCCTGAAAAAATTACTCGAACGTTTAGCCTTTACAGTATAGACAAGTACAAAAGAAAAAGACAAAAGCAAAGGCAAACTGGGAAACGAATCATTCCCGAATAGTAAAGATCTAATTATAAATTTATGTATCAGAATTAATGTATATCGATTTTATTATATTTTATGTATCATAGTTACATAATTACTATTGAGCGCGTAGCGACACACGTTGGGGAGACAATTCGTATACAAAAACGTGTTGTTTTGTATTATCACGTAAATAAAATTTGGGGAAACATGAATTACTCAAGTTAAATTTTTAATCTTTTAGAAATTGTTGTCCCAGATGTGTGTCAAGGTTCTTCAAAAACGTCATGGATGGGACTTTCACTTTCATGTGAGTGTTACAATTACTATTGCTGTTTGTGCAAATAATAGTTATTTATCCACAACAATTTCCGATATGCACACAATTTTAGTTCAAGAAACAAAAATAACTTACACAAACCAGACGAAACACGGACAGTTACACTATAGGAGCACAATATTACTATTTTTAATGAACTTCTAAACAATATTAAACAGTTAAAAGATAAAATCGAACTTAATACAGAACTAACCCTTTGCCATTCCTATTTGATTAATGAATTGAAAGAATTAGATTTGTATTACGTATTAGGTAAATAATATTATGATACATTCGAAGAAATATCATGTAAATGTGTAGGATATACTAAATAATAATTATAGGATATTATTTAATATAATTCTGAAAATTTTAGTATTCATGCCACACGCTTAAAGATCAGCTTCTTCATAGGGTGAATGGAATATGACCTAATACTAATATTACAAACACCCCAAATTAAAATTCTAATGATGAATCCTTATTTTCTTACCCAAAACAATATTTTTGTTTTTAAAAATGCCATTCTTAAATAAGACACTTTGAAAACTTAATTTTAATATCTCTAATTAAGACATCCTTGGAAAAACCTACTTTTATTTCACCATCTAAGGACAATTAGGAAGATTCCTAATTTTCCTTCCGCTAGGCACAGAACATAAAGTCTGGAAAACTTGATCGTAACTTTAATTCAGAGAGATAAAAAAGTAAAATCATGACTTCTGCGTGTCTAAGCTCAACTAAGCGAGGAGAATTAGGAATTAAAAATGTCCTAACATGATACAGTTTATTGTATGATGTTAAATAGATCTTCCAACTGTGAATACGTTGGTCACTATTCTATCATCTTTCATGTTTCGTTTTCTACTTGTACGTAGCATTACCCAATTATCAATAGCTAGCAGGAATACTTACGCATACAGAGTTGACGTCGGATTCGTGGCCCAGAAACATCTGCTTGCACTTGTCCTCCCTTATGTCCCACAACTTGCAGGTTCGGTCAACGGAGCCTGTCATGTACGTTTTGTGGTCAGGAGCCAGTGAAATTGTCACTACATCTCCGCAGTGGCCGTTGAAATCCAGAGTCCTCTTTCCGTGTTCCAAGTCCCACACGCAACTAGATACCAGATGGAACAGAAGGTTAGATTCTCAGGCGTGGAATATTCCAAGTCGATAAAATTGATTTATTATCACGAGAATAAAATTTGAGGAAACATAAATGACACAAAAAGAACTGTGCGGTTCTGTCCTGATGAAGGGGTCATTGAAAATTTGAAGGCGTGGCATGGCGAATCCAACTTTCGGCTAAAGGTAAGTCAGTCACTTTATGTTACTCTCTCTGTTCATATATATTGTAGAGAATACTAAGGAATTTATTTTATTTAAGATTTTCTGTGTTCAGTTCGGCAATCCGTTACACCCAATGTTTACGAACATTTAACGCTGGGTCAAAATGTGTCTCGAGGGAAAGGTATAAAAGCCTTGGGAAGCAAACACAGGTCACTCAGTAGCAGAGAGCCACCTCACTCAGTAGTGGAGAAGGCTAGCCCGAGGGCAGCCGCAGTTGAGTGGCTGTTGGTATTTGTTACGGTGTGTCTGAAAAAGCTCGGTCGAGTGGACTGGAGTCGGACGTTCTGTCTGGGCGCGTCGTTGTTTTTATCAGAGTGTGAAATCATTTTGATCCTAAGCAATGTTCTGCGTTATAGTGAATCCAACTTGTATTATCATGTGTTTGCATGCAGATTTAGTATAACAAAACTCACTCGAGGTTCAGGTAAACTTGCTAAATGTTGGTAACAGGCCACGGGAGATGGTAATCCTGAGTTTGCCGTCTATCTATGATAGCTCTGCCAACAAATTCTATCTCCACACCTATGTTGGCACTGGGAAATACAGCTTGCTAATGCAAAGTAAAGAAGTGTGTTTAATTTAGGGTTGTGAGTTTGTTCTAAGCATTCTCAAACCACGAAGTTACGAGTATACGATGAGGTGTGATGGGTCACTTGAGAACCACTTTTGACGTTCCAAGGTATTTAGTTTTAGTTGTGGATAATAAATAAGCGTTAGACTTCTATTGTGTTCTATTGTATTCTATAGTTTTCTGTTTTCATTTGGTAAATTCCTATATTTTATTGGAGGCCCGTAGACAACCCTGAATATATAACTTTTAATTAAGTATTTATTACAATTGGCACCTCAAACGTGAGGCAATATTACTCTTAAATATAGTGTTTATTATAATATATATATATATATATATATATATATATATATATAGTCAATTCATGTGGATGTAGTCAGGCTGGAAATAAATATGCCTGTCGTATTTTCGAGGGTCTGAGGCCCAATATTGAGTACAATAACCATTTACGCAAATATGCCTACGTGTATTATAAAAGAAAAGTAACGTAAACTAGTGCTTATTACTGTCGAGTGGATACGCAATACGTTATTCTTCAGTCCGCTAATTTCCTATCAACGGCCAGTTGGTTCAAATATTCTGTTCTTAATTTTAGCCCTTTATCAAAGTGAACATCCAAAAGGGCCATTAACTTAAATACACATTCCCAAATTAGCTGTCTTAAAACACAAAAAAATATTATAAAGATCAAAATCATTTCAAGATATTAACTATCCAACAGAACGTTTGAGATGGCCAATATGAATTCATTACAACAATATTTTTATTTAATTTTATAAACTGCATTATGTGTATTACTTGTATCCAGTTTATTTATGGCATCTAAAATATGGAACGTGGGGAGTCTGTGACGTCATTTATGTAGCTGAAAAAATCCTTCACGCCGATGAAAACCTGAAGAGTGATTTTTTTTTTTTCTCTTCGAGAACGGCCCTTTATCGACTTAAAACATGTTATTATTTGTCAGCCCACCACAATAAAAAAATGAAATATCATCACTTGTACCCTCGTGTCATAATTATGAAAAAATACATTGTCCATTCAATAGACCAATATATATATATATATATATATATATATATATATATATATATATATGTATATATATATATATATATTTTAAAAAAAGCTGTCTGTAGCTTGAGTAGTCTTGTCTCTGTGTTTATGGCAGTCGGGTTGTTCTTCTAAAATTTGTATAGTTCAAATTGTCATACTTGAAATACATTTGCGAGCAGCAAGTATCCATAATAAAAGAACAAATCGAATGCTGTCTTGTCCATGAGCTTAAGATAGTGATGAAGTTACTTATATGATGATGAAACAATTAATAAAAAAAGTAGTGTAACGAAATACAAAGGTATTTCTTTCTCTGAAAGTTGAAATAACTAAGTGCCGTACATAATATTCTAATGTCGTACATGTAAGGCGATTTTTGTTTCATATTTCCTGATTGCGATTCCCGTCGTTGCAACACTTACATCTTGGTGTCACCAGAGCCGGTGATTAGAGTTGAGTCGTCAATGAAACGACATGAAGAAAGGAAACCTTCGTAGCCGAGCAGCTCCCTGACGATTTTAGCGGCTCCAGTGGAGTCACGGTTGTTTAGATCGTAGACAGTACACATGTTGTCCATGCCACCACACGCTGTCAACAAGATCATACCTTATATGTAGCATGGGAAAAGTATAGTCATAGAAATACTTTTCTACCTCTTTGTATTTATTCCGAATTACTTTCCATTTACGGAAATGTTTATCACTCGCATATCTAAAAATCAGATTCGAAGACTGGTAGCCGCAATGATCAGCCTGATATAAAAAAATTCTCAATTCGAATGAAGTATATGTTTAGGTCTATTACCTAAAGAAGTCCCAAAACAGTGGGCGGCGAAACTTCGTAGATTTTTTTCAGACTTACGGAAGTAGTGTGAGTGAACAAAAACAATAGTTCTTGACTTCAATTGAAGTCATAAATGAATAAATTAGCCAAATTGTGTGAAATAATTTCATAAATAAATTTTCATTAATAAATTAGTATTTTTGTTTTGAAACCTCTCAGGAGCAAATGTAAAAAATTTGGTAAGTTGTTTTTACAAATCAGAATATAATTTATATCGTGTAATATCAATAAATAAATTATATTCTGACTTGTAAAAATCACCTTACCATTTTTTTTATATTTGTGTAGTGGTATTTTTAATTCTATTAAAATGTACTAATATTATTTTATTAAAATATTTCTGACTAGTTTGCTGGTTTATTCATTTAACCAAAAGCAAATTCAAATGACGAACATTCTTCAATTTTGTCAGAATTAGTTTCACATCTTACATTTTTTAACCATATTTATAGAAGTATCTGTCTACATCAGACAATAAATTCATTTAAATTTATGTGACAATATTGAAAGATATAAATATTAATGATCAGATAAGTCAGATAAAAAATTTAATCAACAAAATTCAATAGGATATATCTCTCATAATTAATTAGTACCCGAAGGAATCGCAATTTGTTTCTTAAACTTTTTGACTTGTGTGTCCATTAACATTTATATTAAAAAAGTTCATTTTTTTACAGTTTACTATCATCGTACATAGAGGTAGGAAACGCGTATGTTAGTTGTAAGTGAATTTGTAGAATTGAAACATTACTACTTAAGCAATCCATCAGCCGGATAAGTATTTTATCATATAAGAAATATTTATTTTAGTGGATTAAGTTTGCTCGCTCCATATTTATTTTAGTGTTGTATTCATTTATGATTTTACACAAAATTGTAAAAGTTTTTAAGATCTCATTTCAATAAATAATTGAGATTAATTATAAATTTGTATTTTGAATGTTTTTTCGACAATAATTTGGGGACATTTGTTTGAGCAATCAAACAGATAAATCTATTCGTTACCTTTGTTAAAAATATAGAAACTTTTTCTATTACCTTGAAAAAAATGGATATATAGATAATCTTCTGGGAACAAGGGGAGAATAAAAGTGATCCAATAATTATTGTGAAGAAAAATTTCTTATAAAACAATACGCAGCTTCCATTGATTCAAAACTGATTTATATTTCTTATAATAATTAAACACATGGCCTAGCTCACAATAGATGTGAAATAAAAAGATCAAGTGCCGTGCAAACTTTTGAAGTTTTAAAAAATTAGTTTTCATGAAGAAAAATTGAGATTAACACATATTTAAAGTTTTAAGATGGTATATTAAGTGATTTGTGGTTCATAGCCTTAGATTTACAGGCTTATAGGCCTACAAAAAAATCTCCCACAAACTTTTAATTAATCTTAGAACATTACTAGAGTACAAGTATTGATATCAAAATATATTAGTTCTGTAAAAGGTATTACAAGTAGTTGGTTATTTAAGTTTTAATTGCAAATTAATGTAATAAAGATGAATTAAAGGATCCAGGGTTCGATCCCGGTCCGGTCGAGATTTTCCATTCCGATCCTTTAATTTTTTATGGATTATATAGCCTAGCTTTTTATTTTTTTAATTATTTTTTTTATCTTGAATTTAATAAATATTTTGATTAATTCGCTTTCAGTGACCATATCACTTCAAATACTATTCATTATATTTGGATTATTCTTACAATAATCTCAAGGAATCAAAGACAATTCTCACAACCAACCTACAAAATTTCCGGACTGGGCAAAGGCCACACTCATGACCCACGATGATCTCAATGGAATGACTTGCACCTTGTTCCCAGTCCACGTGTCCCAGATTATCAATTTTCCATCCAGAGACCCCGTTACAGCGTGCCTACAAAAAAAACATTAATAATTTTCTGTGGTTTATTTTAGGAGCGTTTATACAAATTTGATCCGTGAATCCTAAAGCCGAATATGGAGGATTTTACGTCAGGGGAATTACATGACGTGATTTGTTAGATTGTTTCGAAATGTTGTTTATGAAATGTGGAGTATACAAAGTACGATATTTTCAGTATTTCAAAAAGATAGTTGGTCCAAGGGACCTATTAAAAGTCATGCCTAGTTTAAAGCGAAGCCGAAACCGAATGAAAAATAAATGCTCTCATGTTTTAGGGTTCGCTTAACTGAGATCGGTTTATGTGAAAACTGAATTGAATACATATTAATTATATCCAAAATCGGAATTATTCTGAGAAAACACTCTTTTTTGTCTAGTGACAGGATGCATGAGGGTAATCCACGTGGTAGCAATTCCCCTTTAATAAAAACCACGAAGAGGCTATATTAATGTGGCTTCCGCGTACTTCTGCATAGGAGAGAGGCAGAATCCTATTACGCTAAATTAATTACAGTGGAAAAACCATTTAAAGATTTAGCCAATATTTCTGGCTGGCTGACAGTGAAGAAAAGAATTAGATGGTTTCGTTCTTTAATTACTAATACAATCCAGGCACAGCTTGTTTCATGCGGTTGAAAAATAATTCCAATGAATGTATGGATGACGGTGATAACAATATAGATAATAATTACTTCATGATGAGTCGCGACATTAAAATATTTTATGTACTTGTCTCCACGAACAGCAACTCTTTTGGTACGCGACTGTAAGTCTAAATAGTTGCTCTAAATTGTTTTTAATTTTACAATATGTAAGATTATGTTTTCGTAATGACCGTATGAGCCAATCAACCAATATAAATCCTTGCAACTATGCCGCACTTATCCATTCATTAATCGGTTAAACAATATTCATTGGCTCTATAGTAAATGACTCAGCTTTTTGTGGAATAAGGAATCATTTAGTGAAATGTGCAGATTTCGGCAATAAATAATTTCTAAATAATATAATACATATTCGTAATCAATGAAAATAAAATAATAATAATAAGGAAGATAGCCAAATTCAGACGGAAGAAGTGATAATATGAATACAACTCAAAATTTCTGGAATCCTTATCCCTTTCTTTAGGTGCTAAGAAGAGCCTAGAGCGACACAACTACACTAGTCAGTGTCTCCAGGATCTTGCCTTTTTTCTGCGCTTGAAGAAAGGAATAAGGCTTCCATAAACGTTGTGTGGTTTTCATATTATCACTTCTTTTGACTGCACTTGGCTATTTTTCTTAATTTTCAATCAGGCGCAAATTTTTCATTTCAATGATCAGAAAAATTAAGCTGTCTCTTAAAATGACTTTCTCTCATTTCAATATTATTGGACGCCGGAATAAAATACAGGTAAACGTAAGTGAACCTCGACATGCATTGTTCACTAGACGCCATTCTTATATAACACTTTATAACAACCTCTAAAATATTTGGAAAAGTTGCTCTTTATAACAAATTCCCTAACCGATTCAAGGGTTTAAGTACGAGAAATATTGCTATACTGAAAATTAAAATATGGGAGAAAATTGTTATTTTGAAAATAAATGTTTAGTACATCATAAATAAATCAACCATATTAAAACAGCAGCCAAGAATGCATTGAAAAAATGAAAAAACATGTCAATTTATAACGTAGATTTGGATTTCGGAAATGATTTATAAACTGTACGTATGTTTTCATTACTGACTTAAATTGAAATTTTTTTGATTAGAATGTATTGAAATGTGATTCGATTGAAGTTTGTAGAATAAAAGAAAGATATAAAACAGGTTTAAAAATATAGTAGGCCTTGTTCCTGATAAAAAAAACAATAAATAATTCACGAACTTTGAAATGGAAAATATTTTCTGAAGAATGGATTAGAATTCAATAAAGTGTTGAGAAAGTAGCGTCTTTGCATAACTTCTTATTCTATGAATCGTCAGATTTAATTAAACTTTCTTGTAGAATCGGGTAAGGAATGTGTTGATGTTTAGAAAAATGAATTAGAGAAGAGGACCTGCTGTCGCCGCTGTAGTGCACAGAGTTGACCTTGTTTATGTGTCCCTTGAGCAACTTTTTGGTTGACAGCCTGATCCGAGGAAGGTCGCCCATGTTACTGCACACATCCTGCAGCTTCGTATCGGCAACCTTATTCTGCTCTTCCTGAGAATAAAAAAAATAGTTTTGTGGAATATGCCAGTTTCAGGTACAACACCCAGTCTTCGTTTTACTTACCTTCAGTTTTGAAATGAGAGATTCCAGCTCTTTGCGAAGAGCTTGTTGCTCTGCATCTCCTTTTGGGGGCATCTTGACATGGAACACCTATAATATTATGAATACTAAATAGCTATTTATCGGGGAAATTTAGACAAAGCCATATTAATAGGTGGTTATTAAAAATTAATTATATACAGCTAGAATGGTTGAATAGTTTGTTGACTTTTGGAAAGCAGTAGTCTAATATGGAAATTACTGTTATAAAGAAAAAAGATGGATTGCGCATTTTAAAAACGTACACAAATCAACGTATCATAGTTAGAAGCCCCGTTAACTATGTTTTGAAATTAAACAATGAGATCAAAGCACATATGTGAGGAAATACTCTTTCTGTAAAGAGTTATAACGACTTGGAACGATTTACCAGCGAAAGGACTAACGACTTTACGTAAGAATAACAAAAATATAAAAGACAGATTAGATAAATTAGTTTAAGAAATGAAAGAAGGCATTAAATGTAGAATGGGCGTAGTTGTTAGTTACGTAATACTCAAGTCTGTTTCAGATTCCTTCCAAAGCGAATGTAACATACAGGAATATGTTGTTTTAGAAATAATTTGGACAGCAAAGAGATTTAGATAATAAATTACTGTTAATTGAGTTACGCAGTAATGTGGTTGAATTACAAGTATACAAAAAATAAATTAAATGTATTGATACAATAATTTATGTCTTAGGATTTTTTATTCTAGACTTAAAACTTTATTTTACTTAGAACTGCAAACAAGTGTACATCTTTAAATTTAATGTAGTAAACGTTTGATGTTATGTAGAAGAACTTTGAACAGTCTGTGCCAATGCCGTCTGCATCTTATGAAGCACACTCGTTTTTCATATATCTGTCCTCTACACAATCAAGTGACATACTAAGTTAAATTCTAATAAAAAAAAGAATAGTTTGTTTTTCTTCCATAATGCCTATGGGAAAAAATTTGACCAAATTATTTTCGACAAAACCTTTGAGACGTAATGAGGTAAATTAGTGATCAAATGACGCAAGAGAGAAAAATAACCAATATGAGGAATGAATTCTTCAAAAAAAAATCTAGAGAAAGAGAAGTATTGTTGGAGTTAATGTAATTCCTGTTCTGCAGAACAAGTTACTGTCTATAAAAGTTGTGAAAACAACATTTTAATAAAGAATTATTCTGTGAGTATAAAATGGACACAACATAAGTTAAATTTTCTGTAGTGCCGAAAAATAAATCATTAACCCTTCTTTTAAGAAACAGGCAACTTGAGGGCCCCCTGTAAGTGTCCCACTCGACATCTGCCTAAATGTGATGCAGGAAAAACCCTACAGAAACCTACATAGTACCTTCGTACTGTTCCTACGCCAATTCAATGATTGGAGACGTAGTTTTCTGTGGGGACGCAGCATTCCCAACTCAATGCCTCTGTCAGGTTTGGAAACAGCTGGCCGACTGATCCAATGGGAGGAGAGCATAACTCTTGTCGGCGACCCCAAAGCATACATCTCTCATAACTAACCGAATTGTCTCGAATCATTAATTTAGAACCCCGTTCGTATCTTTTTAATCTTTTTCCCAGAAAAAAGAAATATTTCGATTGTGATAGATCATCCGAAAGAGAGATTAATTATTAATATATGTTTTAATATGTACACTTCCTTTAAGCAAAAATATCCTACTTCACTTTATTACAATTCAAACAAAAATACATTTTCAATGATTGAATGGAGTGTTTTAAATTTTAATTACAGTTTAGGACAATATTTAATAGCATTTGAGTATTTATTAAATGTATTATAATCACGTTAGTGCGAAGTAAAATAATGTCATATCAAGAAATCAGTTTTATATGGGAATGAGAAAATGTTACGAAATTAAGATTTTGCTTATAAAATTATATAATATTTTGTTAGAACTAATTCCGACCCATTTAGAATTTCACAGTTATAATGACGGAATTCTTTCGGAGACAGTTCTTTTATTCACAGTAATAAGTAATTGATTAATTATTTATAGGTCATAATTCCTTACATGATAGTAAAAAAAATATATTTCATTTTACAACGGCTAAAATGTTTAAAATTCAGGACCAATTGCTCTCATTTCTTGACTTTATTCCAAAAAAAAACTGTGTTGTAATCGAAGTTTGTCCTTGACGTGACCGTGTCCAGTAGGTCTATTCAGCGTTAGTAATTGTCCACATCGAATAAAGATCCAGGAAAACCTTCACTTTTTTCGTGATATTGTCTGTTCGGCAAATAAAGCATGAAACGAAGAAAGTCAATTAGAAAACAACACGAACGTGAAGGACGAAAGGCCATTTAAAAGGATAGCAGGTACAGAAGTATTAAAATAATATTACAAAATTTATTTCAATGTAAGATTAGGTTTCAGGATGGAAAAAAAAGAGGTTGTCAGATTAAATTATATTATGTAGAAAAATGTCATTCTGACAGGTTACAGGGCTGGAATTCATTTTATGAAAACTTTGAGTGAATTGTATTCATTGAAAGGAAAAAAATACTTCAATATTTAACATAATTATAAATTTTACGGTAGTACTGCATAAATGTTATTTGTCAGATAATTTTATTGAACAAATATTTTGACATTTAGGCGTGTAAATTAAGATGTTAGATTGTAGACCATTGAAAATAACTTAATAATTTTAGATTGATATATAGATTATATATTTGTTTAATTGTATACATTATTTACAGAATTTTCTTTTAAAAATTATTTTGGAGTATGATTTTGATTACGGCTAAGCCGAAAGCTTCTTGGATATCAAAATAAATGGCTTGAATTTTTATGCATTTTTAATTTTATTGTGACTGATATAAAAAATTCGGGGCTATATAATGAAGAATATTTTTGCAATTTTTATACCCAAAAGATTTGTTGCAACCTTTAATTAAATATTTTTTCTGGTAACTCGAATAATTATTATTTATTATTTTCTTAAATATTGAACATAATCATCAAATAATATTAAATAATTATAGAACTTAAATAATCCCTTTAATTATGTTTGAATTCTCTTGCAGTCATTAAATGCGAATATGACGGCATGAACAGTTTCTTAAAGGAAAGTTCTGCGACAGAGAGCAGTATTTAAACCGTAAAATTTCAACTCTAAAAGGGATCAGTTCAGCGGTTTTCAATAAATATACTTAAAACTCACAAAGATTTACTGACGATAAGTGAGTGATAATTAAAAAAACATTCAGTTGTGTTCAATTAGCCATCTACGTTTGACTCACGCAGAAATCAACTGGAAAAATATTTATACATACGTTACGGTTTATTTAATAAATAATTTATCTATTATTAATTACTGGTTATCATTTATATTAATCAAATAATTCGGTCAATTATATATTAAAAACATTGATCGAGTTATCAACTACGAACTTTCGGTGTAACTGTAATGTTAACCCACCAATCACTTAAACCATAATAATAATATTAATATATATATATACATTTATATATAATTATGTATGTTTATATATAATGTTAGTTATTTAAATATTAGGGTAACTATTTTCGTTCATAAAAATTAATTAATTGGTATAGCAATATTTGTTATATGTTGCTTAATCTCGCTCAAGTACAGAACTATTAGTATTTTGTAGAAGCATAAAACCTTTTGATATTATATTTCACTTTCTTATACTGATGCATGGTCCTAAGTAACATTCACTATAACGCATGGAAGATAACATACACAGTAATCTAATATATAAGTTAATCTGGCAATTATAACATAATAAATTAACTAAAAAAGGGTCAATTTGTCAAAAGTATTATTTAACAAAAAAATTATTTCGATATTACGACGTTTCGTCCATAATTTTGGGAAATCATCAGGTAATAGATCTAAATGAGCAAAATTTTTACAATAAATTAAAAACGTAAAATTGGCAATAAAATAAATTATTCGAATTTTAAAATATAAATTAGAATAATTTTGCTTAAATAGTTCTATTACCCGATAAAGTACATAATTGTGGACGAAACGTCGTAATTTTGTAATTTTTTTTGTTTCAATTAAATAATACTTCGGAGAAAACGACATAACATCTAGTATGAGAGACCATATCTAATTGTATATAATTATATATATATATATATATATATATATATATATACATATGGATAGGGGAATAGATAAATTGTCAGGGATATCGTTCGACCGTCACTTACTGTGTCCGTTCCTCTGTACCGCCTACAATTTTAAAACGGTTATTTGTTTTTAACGTTAATCTTCTTAAGCATTTATGCAAGGGACTGAAAGCAGTTGTAACTCTCGAAGAATGCGGGTGGGGACGGTTACGTGACGCGTACTTGATTAATTCATCGTTAGCACGGCAAATCACGTCAAGGTTGACGATGTGTGACCTAGTCACAAGTGCAAAATGTGGGTACTTCGCCCCGAGACTGGAATACGCTATGATTTAAATTTAGGTCTCACGGGAATAAAATTACATAACGGAATTTCTGTCTCGTTTAAAGTACTTAATAATGACACTCGATTTACAGTTAACATGTCATGTATTTTATTTTGAACGTAAGACCATTACTTGAAATAACATCAACACTTTCGATATTTCTCAAGCTCCGACAACGTTCCCATTTATATGCGGATATTTTCCCAGTATATTTTTCCCATGAGTTTATTTTACCAGTCGTTCAAAATGTAGGTCAGGTTATATACTTATTCATGTGAAACAACTAATCTTGACTTTCAATGCTTTTCTTAAGAAATGTTCTCTAGACGTTATTTGAAAAATTTAAATCGTAAACGGTAGTTTGAATTATATAATTAATTTCTCATTAAATGTGCATTATATAAAACACACACGGAATATAAAAGATTCTCCGTCCTAAATAGTTGTTCTATTAGTACAATTATATTTTGTTCTGGAATACTTTCGTAGAGTAGTAATTATTTTATTAAATTATGTTTTTTTCTGTAATTTCCATAGCAGTTTCTGGTTACAAAATAACTTGTTGTAATATGATATCTGGTAATAAAGTCCCCATACCCCTCAAATACGTTTCCACAGAGCCATTCTTTAATACTACACATACAAAGAGGGGCAACAGTCGGCTATTTGATTAGAAGGTCGTACGGAAAACAATTGAGACTGTGGATGTTGAAAGGTGATGATCAGGTGTTCGATGAAGATGATGTAAGGGCTCACCTGTCACCCTGGCGGCGCTGAGGACGACTGAGGACCCGATGTCCAGGCAGAACAAATCCTGTTAGGAAGGCTGCCTAAGCCGCAGACGACCCACTTGCCGAAGCCCTTCAGACGCGCATTAGCGACCTGCACGAAGACCAACTACGCGCTTGTTTACGTTACTAAACAATTATCTCTCAATTTTCTTCAACTTAATCACTAAAATATGTTCCAGTGGACAATTTTCAACAGTTGACAATATTTATTAATATCAATTAGATTAACAAGATAGAAACTTTACTGGTTTTTTTTCGGTTCTTAAGAACTTTCCTCGAAGTCACTTAACACTCATAAATGCTTCCGGAGCTGTCTGGAACTTCCCGCAGTCATTTTAGAAACTCTCTGAATACGTTCCGCATCCCCCCTTTCAAATCCTTTTCCTATGCTACAAGAGGGGAGTTGCCACTATGTCGATTACCCTATACATAGCCTTTCTACACCTAATAAAAATTAAAGGATTATATGTCCGACATACCTAATGCAAAATACCCGACCTACCTAATGCAGGTTTTTCTAGGGTTTTCCCTGCATCACTTTTAGGCGAATTGCCGGATAGGATCCTTAAAGCATAGGCCGGGGGCCATAGTTAACCCTTGGCTGCCTTGCTCTACCTTTCCGCATCCTCCCTTTCACTCCTTTTCCTATCCACTATGTGGATTACCCTATACATAGCCTGTCTACACGTTCAAAAAAAATTAAAGGATCAGGATGGCAAAATCCCGACCGGACCGCAAATCGAAACCGGGTACATAGGTGTGTGCTCTTCCATCTGAACTATCCGAGTAGACTCCCCGTCAGATACGATACTTAGCCATCCGTTGTAGAAGCACGAGCACAGACTCACCTACAGATCACATTCTTCAAGGCCTAATAATAGGACTTCAATAAATATGGGATATTACGAGTGAAATGATCAAATTGATTACAATATTTCCCTCATAAATAATAATAAAAATATTCCGCTCTGTGTGATGAAAGGAGAAATTTCACATCCACATTACCCTCCATATTAATATTATTTCGAACTTTTCACAATATCAACTACTTTTTATTGTCCATACTGGTTTTTGAGAAGAACTTGGTGACAGAAAAAGGCTTCCCCGTAGTTTCCTGTATCTTGACTTAACGTCTTTTGACACTTTATTATCCTTCGTCTCAGTGTTCGAAAAATATATCATGTATCCATCCACAGTTATCAGACGAAGTTTTAAATCCTCACTGATTCCAGTTCAATATCAGTATAAACCTTGTATGCGTGTTCATATGAGTTCAGAAATGTTTAGTTTGATATCAATAAATTTTTCGAAACGCGTCTATAAGTAAGATCATATTAATGCATGACCTTCGTCTGTGATATCGCCTTCACCTTCAACAACGCCTCGTCGACGCTGAGTGATCCTGTTCTTCGTTCGACTTCTATTGATCCGTGGCCAGCTGATAAATAAATATAGGATCGTTTTTAAAACAAATAAAACTTCTAAGCTGAATTCCTCAAGACATAAAATATTAATCGCTGAATGAAGTTTGATATCCCTTGGCTTTATTCAATGACTATAACGGCACTATTGTTTTAGTTTACACGAAAATAGTAACGCCAGAGGAGTAGTCGTTTCTGGTGCCGAGGATTGCGGATATTGGGCCTGTTAATAAGGCGTATTCAGTAGATCTACAAGCCGCATCAATTATTCGAAAAGCATTTGTCGTTCTCATCCGATATATTTAAATGTTGATGGTATCAGAGCCGCTATCGAACGAAGTCATAGGAAATACATGAAAACAGGGAAAATAACTGCAATGCGGTTTTAAAAAACGTCTGCATCTGAATCCGTACAAGTTGCAGTTACTTCAGGCATTGCATTCTGGCGCCATAACAGAATGCTAGAACTATGCACGGCAATTCTGAAGAATTAGGAAGACAATTTTCTGAGCGACGTATATTTTTCGGATGTATTAAAATTTTCATCTGTCTGAAAAATTATATCGCCACAATTACAGTAAAAATACTAGGATTGTTATCAAACAAAAAACACACTGTAGCTGAATGTTTTATCCGACATTCTGTGAGGAAAGTTAGTTTTTTGAGCAATTTATTACGGTAGGTATTACAAATCTGGGTGTTTCTTCATCTACAAGAAGATCGTTATTTTCGTGCAAAATGGTGCTCCACCTCACTTCCACTTGTAGGTTCTCAACCAATGAACGATGGGTTATCAAGTGATAGGGTCATTGTCTTAGGCTTCCCAGTTCACCAGATATTACCCCCCCCCCTTTTTATTTAACGAGGGTTGGTGAAAAATCTTCAAAAATACACTGGTAGCAGTCAGCACTACACTGTAGTGTGGGATTTTTACCCACTAAAAAACACCTCCCTCTACATCGATGACCAATTATTGTTTTCTACGGAACTGCAATTAAGTATTACATCGTTGGAAGCGGTCTTAGCTGTCGCTCTTCCTCCTACTATGGACTTTTCAACTTTGCGTAACTCCTTTACAACCATAGCGGCGTGTTTTCTGATCGCCTTCCACTTGCCTGCTGACTCTAACATCACAGAAATCAGATTGGCAGGTGTTATTTCAATCTTTACTTCGTCTCTAAGAATATTTCTTAGATTTTCAGAATGAGGGCATTTGAAGAAAAGCGTGTCCAACGTCTTCCTCCTCCTTACCACAGTTCAAGCTTATGGGACTGTCTACTATCTTGAACCTATAGACATATTTACGAAAACATCCATGCCTGTCATGAGTTGAGTTAGATAATAATCTAACTCTCCATGTTTTCTCATGGCAGGAATGAGACGGTGTGTCCAACGCCCTTTGAAGACTCTATCCACCGACATTGTCACTCTGTTAATGATTCATTTCCTGTGTTTTTTATTGCTTCTGATTTCTTGTGGCCTTCCTCAGCCAAGATGTCCAGTTCCGCCATTCCTCCTAGAACACATGCTGCATCATCGGTAACGGTATGATAGGAACATATAACTCTGGACGCGCTCAGTCTGTACACGGCCGGAGCCTTACGAAAACGTTCCCTGCCCATATGGGGGCGCCATAGAGCAATATCGACCTCACCTACTTCAGACAGTAAAAACCGTCGATTTTCTCTGGGGCCGCCAGTGTTCGGCATTAACCTCGTGATGGCAGTGCAGACTTTTTCTGCTTTCTCACTCGCCTTTTCGAGATGACACTTAAATGTTAATCTGTCATCAAGTTCAACGCCCAGATAGCGTAGCGATGGTTGTGACGTGATGGCAAATCCGTCAACGGCTAGGGTGATAGTCTGCCTAACATTTCTGCTCGAGATGAGTACTGCTTCTGTCTTATGCCCAGCAAGCTGGAGGCCTACTGAGGACATCCATTCCGATATTGTCCTCACGGTCCACCTGGGCGAGGTGTTTGGCGACCACAACCACCGCAATGTCATCTGCAAAACCCACGATCTTAACTCCCTCTGACGCGTTGAGTCGAAGAACCCCATCGTAAATCACATTCCACCAGGATGGGACCGAGGAGATCTTACCCACCCCCTGAGATTTTTTATCTGTTGCGGTGCATAGAGGATTAACAATCTCGAAATGCTGCAGCAGTGAATTCACGTTTCGTGTGTGGCAATATGTAGATATCCGTTTACATTTTTGCGTAATAAATGGTGTTCTTGTTGAGCATATACTATAAAAATTAACCTATCTCTATCCAATGATATATTTCACTTTTCGCAATAAATAAAACTCTTGAAATCTGCTCTTACTTTCAGAATGGCCCTGCATTATGGCGAAAACATATTAACTTTCTCAATTGAGTTCAAATCACGAATTTTTGTTTTTTTGTGAGTTTGATTTGTATTTTCGAAATCGCGAACGTTTTCATAAAGGACTCAGTTGTAATATGCGACACGCACGACGTACAAAACCATACCGATGTGGAAAAACCATCGTGGACCTGAACATTTCAGTACACGTTCAGAAATTAGATAAATACTTAACGGCTTCCCTTGCAACTATAGTGTGAAATGACGTCACGCAAGTTCACAACGTCTAGTTTAAAGCTTCGGCTCGTCCAAAACCCCCAACAGCATTATACTATATGTGAGTACTCGTCTTTGACGGACTTTTAACAACATAAAACTTTATGAATAAGTGCCAATGATATATAAAGTGATACGAATCCAAAGACAATGAAGTTATCCATAGTAAATTATTCAAATGTTAATAAAACCAGTACAAAGCCTTGATTCGTGAGATTTACGCACGTAATTCGTTTATAAAAGAGCATTAATGATAGTCCTAAATAAAGTGTTATTAATCCAAAGATAATGCAGCTATTCGGAGCCAATAATGAAAGGTGTTTTGACTTTCCTCTAAACACTGATAATGACTTGAAATTCACCAAACTATTTACTTAGCATTGAAATCTGCCCATACTCTTCCAGTGATTGAGATGATTTTGTAATGTTTCCCGAAACGTGACGGCTCTCTCAGATTATTTGTTACGCTAAAAATATTACCTATTAACTGACGAAAATGGGAATAATTATTTCATTGCAGTAGCGTCCATTATCTGCAATTCGGAATGCCTATAAAACACGGACGGGAAGACTTTGATCTCCATCTTTGAATAATAGTTCTGGAGTAAATTTGTGTTCAACCTGTCGTGTGATTTGCTGACATCTAGAATTGCTACTGATCCTACAGATGCTTCATCACTACGATTTTATGCACTTTTGTTTATATTTGCTGACGACACATTCATGCTCTCCCATAACTGACAACCAATGCATTAAAAATTCATCTAAATGGACAAGCGTGGACACACAAGTGAAAAATTAAAAAAGATAAATCTGTGCAAGTCAATTTCACCGTACGACCAGTGTCGACCTGTTTATCTAAATGACATACCCCACCTACATCATCTTATACAAAATACCTAGGGATCAATTTAGATAACAGGTTAACGTGGAAACAACGTGTAGTTAAAAAACGTAATCCGATAGATGTCGAGGGAATTGAATGTTTATTGGAAAAAGGAAGCCTGCGAGGGCTATTCTCTCGCAGGGGAACCTTCCAAGAGAGCTGTGGAGGAGGCTACATTTGGGGATGCCTTCTGCTCTCTCTAGTTTTTTGAATGAAGGTTCCCACAAGCCAAGGCATATCGTCAGTTTTGAGAGATGTATGTTCCGGGGTAGCTGACCTTGGGCATACGGTAAGAGTTTACCGCTATTCCTATTGGAATAGTCGGCCAGTTGCCTCCTAAACTAGTCAACGCACGGAAAGGGGAAAGCTGCGACCCTACAGCAAACTCTACTCCCGCCATTGGAAGATCGTGGGAGAAGTACCAAATGCCCGACCTGCCTGACGCAGGTTTTTCTAAGGTTTTCCCTGCATCACTTTTAGGCGAATTGCCGGGTAGGATCCTTAAACCATAGCCCGGGGACCCTATTTAACCCTTGGCAAACCCCATTTCAAATCCCTTCCTATGCTATTAAAGGGAAGTTGCCACCACGTGGATTACCCTCATGTAGCCTGTTACCGCCAAACCCAAATCAATGGTTATTGATAGGAGTTCCAAACTAACACTTAAAAAAATAAATTCTTAACAATCTATCCTTAACCAAGATGTCTGGGGTTGGATTAGCAAGTGTAATATGGCAATAACAAAGTAAAATCAAAGAAAACTATTTCGTATGATCTCCAATACCCCATGGTATGTCTTTAACGACACACTTAATAAAGACTTGAAAATGACACTCGTCGAAGATGTTACAACTGAAAAAATATCAATCTCCACTCAAAAATAGAAAACAACATCAACACGCTCCTGAACCCTCTTGCAAAATGAAGGGCTTAAACGTAAATGGCCAAGTGATGTAAGGAATATATAAGGATGACTTATCTCTAGAGAAGACTTCAGCACGTCAAATCAGAACTACATAGTTCTTAGGCCACCTCATTAGCTTATAGAATTTTATTTTAACACTGATTGCTAATACAATAATTTTTTTAAAAAGTGCTCCAGCTGTTCTTGAAGGCCCGTGTGGAACCAATCCCACACCTTACAAGTACCAAGAAATTCTCGGACTACTCGAGCTACTAGGTACCATAACAACCGCCAGAAAAAAGTTCTCTTCAAAGAAGGTAGCGTAAAGTTCCGGGTAAGACCGCTACGTAGAAAGTGAGTGAACGGTCGGGACGGTCGGCTGCGTACGCCCCTCCAGGTCCCGGTCTTGCAGACTCAGTGCAGTTCAGCTCTCAGATGAGGAACCTTGCCCTGGACCTAGCAGCCCTGCTCATCTGCGGTAAGGTCCCTCCAACCACACTGCGCCACTTCGTAGTGGAAATGAAATCATCACACTACTTAGATATTGGAAACGTGCTCGTATATAAATAAAATATGTCGTGCGGTGAATCCATTCAAATTATTATAATAAGAGATTTGACTTGCTTTTTAGCCGTAAACTGGTAAAAATCTTCAATAAGAATTTTGTCTGGTGCAAAATCGTAAATATATAGAAACATGCTTCCAAGTCGTATTTATTGAATGAAAACTACACTCATTTATGATATTTTCGATTAACAATTATTACTAAATATTTTTTATGATTTTACCACCGTTACTTATGGCCTGAGAAATTTGTAAAACTTCAGTGCTTCAAAATCACTGAATCTGACATTTTATATGTGACATTTACTTTTTTTTATAATTTAAATGTGAGAAAAGTGTTTTCGAGTCAAAAAAGAGGAAATATCTTAAAGTAACTTTGTAACAAATTTCGCAAACTCGCTGATATTCGCAAAAGTTATATATGAAAATAATTTTCTTCCGGGATCAATAAGTGGGTTTAATAATTTTTTTGCAAATAATTAAATGTATAATCAAAGTGGAACGTACGTTATTACTTTAACACACATCGTGTTCTGTATAAGAAAATTTAATTTTTTATGAATCACATTTAAGTCATCAATATGTTAAAATGTTATAGTAAGTATTTTAAATTACAATCGTAATTAACAGTTTATTAAATACAAATACAAATATTACAATGACATTATTAATTAAAAGGCAGGTATGATGAGTAATACGCCAAATATTCCCAACCCATACCTCATTCTAATTTTTATGAAATATGATCAAATGACAGACATAACAACTGTAATACACAACAAGCAATTATACTGCCTTATATTTGAGTAATACAAATAATACAAAACATTACACTGTATTAGCATGAATATATATTTGGCCAGGCGTCAGTTATACGGGGGAAGAATAAGAATCAGGATTTGTATTTATAAATGTAAAGATTCATTATTCATCCATATATAATTAGATAGAAATAAGTATTTACGTACAAAAATTTGATACTCGAGTTTTTTGTTTCTTAGCAATTACAACTTTTATTTTTTCCTTTCTTGGCGAGAGTCAATCTCTATAACTTTATTCTATATTACCAAAGATGGGCGTTAGGCATAGAAAATTCAAATACATAATTATTCGTAGCTATAAATAAAACTACAACATATTCATGATTAAAACTGAATTTTTAAAGTCAATATTTTTTTTTTGTTTATTTTGTCCATTTTCGATGTGGCAATCTCATCCGTTCAGTAATTTCAGTATGCTATGCATAATTATTTGAACTGTGTTAATGTCTCTTGAAGACTTCCTTAAAATTTTCTCCTAAATTTAACTATCTTTGTAAAGAGCATTTTTATAAATTTCTTCATCGGCAAACTTACTTCTTACACTTTTGGTCATTAGGTGTATATCTGAAGAGTTAGTTTGTTTCCAATCTAATCTTTAACGGCAGTGGTTATGATCATCTTATAGTGCGCCCGGAATATATCTAAATAGTGACACAACTATAAGTTTTTTATATCCTGGAACTGAAACCAGTGATTTTCTTCGTCCTATATGTGACTTTCTTCTTATACAAATACGTCTCAAATATTTTTTAGATTTCTTCAATGTGGCATTCCGCTCTGATGTAGTGCAATTATAGCTTGGAAATGTTTAGTTGTTTTCGAGTGATTGTCGAGACGATAGGATATACATAGGACATTCTTTCTTTTCTCATCGCCGCTTCAACGCTTTCGGGGCCTTGGCTGTCATCTTACATAACACAAAATAAGAATCTTTTTTGGAGTGGGTCGTGGTCAGCGTAGCGTTTTTCCTTCAGTCTTTACCTCAGTTTTCCCGACCACGGGCTGCACAAACATCCATGTCCTTTGCCCGAACCCGGGACCTCCGATACGACTTACATTGGACATGCTTTACTAAATTGGTTAAGTTGTTGAGATTTCTATGTTTCGCACAAACGGCTAAATAAATGGTATTCTGTGGTCTTGAATACTGGCGAAACCATTATTCTCATCATCTGTGTCGTTCAGTTATTCGCAATATCGCACTATTCTTAAAAGTTTCAACTATTTACTTCAAGTTTGAAAAATTGACATCTCTGCTAATCTCGATGCATATCAAAATTTAAAGTTTACATACATAATTGACGTACACGTCTATTAGGGAGGAAAGAGGAAGCTTAAACAGGAAGGGCTAAGTTGTTATTTTGGGATTTTCTGTCCTTGTAATTTAAGTCAAGTCTTGACACCAAGGCTTGGTTTGAGGACGTATGGTCTGGAATCTCAGACGTTGGACACACAGCACCAGTTATTCGCGGTTCTCATTGAACCACTCGACTAACTGTCTCCCCCCCCCCCCCCACTCCCGACCCAAATCAAGTCGTGGGCATGGAATCGGGTAAGTCGCGTCCCCGCAACGAACCCTGATCTTCCGTTATCAGAAAGGCGTGGGACTAGTACCAAGAGTCCGACCTACCTGATGCTGGTTTCTCTTGGGTTTTCCCCGTATCACATTTAGATGAATGCTTCCTTGATTTTTGAAATACAGCTCGGAGGCCATAGTCACTACTTAGCTACCTTATTCTCCTTTCCGTATCCCCCTTGTATTGTCTTACTACTCTAATAAAGGGCAGCAGCCATCAAGTAGCATGTCACTAAAAACGTATTCCAATTATATCGAAACAATTAGACGTCTTAGATCGGACAATAGAGTTTTAATTTTTATTATCCAAATTATTTTTTTAAAAAATATTTAAGTTCCGTCGTAAAATCACTGATGATTACAGTAAGAAATATTACTGGAAACCAGTGTACTTGAAAATTAAATTATATTTGCGAAAGAATAAATTTAAACAAATTGAATGTTTGTGTAGTTATTAAATTACACAGTTCATTATTATAATGAGAATTATTGTTGTTGAAAATGTTTATATAGGCCTACAAGATTTATGTAGATTTAACTAGTAATTGAATTTGCACGTTATTGTTCAGATTATGGAAATGTTATCGAAAGCTATAAGAAAATTTCAAAATTGAATATTTTGGAAACTTATCAAACAGATTTATTTCTTTTTAAAAAATTGTGGCTGATAAAAACATTGTTACCTATAAAAACATTAGGGATTTCATACCACTTGTGCATGTTGTCAGACGAATCTTTATTGAATTTGGCTATTTCGCAAGTTAAAAATGAATCTATAGAGAAGGTTAACCGGTATGTTATTGTCTATATATTTTTTAATCTGTATGTTTTTTAATCTGTATGTAATTTAATTTCCTCCATGATATGTAGTTAGATCGACAAAAAAGGCAATTTCAAAAATCT
Organism: Zhengitettix transpicula; assembly: GCA_037074705.1. Taxonomy (NCBI): domain Eukaryota; kingdom Metazoa; phylum Arthropoda; class Insecta; order Orthoptera; family Tetrigidae; genus Zhengitettix; species Zhengitettix transpicula. Next base: position 113,921,678 of record CM073591.1, on the reverse strand, counting down.
CAAATAACGAATAAACCCACTTAAATTCAAAATTAATATGTAATGCGTCCGCGTTAAAAAATACTAATTCGATAAACTAGACAAATAACAGACAAAATGAAGTGATAATATATGAGCGGGAATCAATAATTTTTTTCTATTTTATTTGTCATGGCAAGTAATTGCAATTTACACAGCATAAGCCCACATAATTAATTATTAACTTTTCACTTTTCAATATATTCTCCGTCCTTTTCCACAGTTTTTTTCCACCTTATAACAAGGGCATGTATTCCACTGCGGTGTAGTCACTGCAGTAACCGGCTTGCCGCTTCGCTTTTCATCAGCCAACAGTGTTTGCCCTTCGGCTTCGTTACAGAAACGAATCCATCGCCAAACAGTGCTGACGTCCACTGTTGCATCACCATACACATTTTTCAGCTTTACATGAATGCGAATAGGCGTTTCACCTTCCGCATTAAAGAATTAATTCACAGAGCGCTGTCTAATACGTACGTCAATGTCAGCCATTTTGCAAGAGGGTTCAGTGCTGCCACCAGTTGAATTAGGAAGTTGTTACTGCAGTGGATTGGAGAAGAATGTTTGAGGAATGGCGCCAAATTCAAAATTATCACAAAACTAACTTATTTAAGGAGAGAAAAAAATAGGAGGCATTACTTATTGAAGCTATCTCGTATGTGTAGTATTTATATTATCACTTCATTTTGTCTTTTAGTTGGCTATTTTATCTGATCTTGAGAAAATCTCAAATCAAATTAAATTATCATAATTTAATTTCAAATAGGGGGCATATATCATATACATGAGAAAATAAATTGTGTTAAACGCGTCATTTTGTACGCATTATTCATAGCACCGTTAATAACTGATGTTTACATTTACAGGGTGTCTCTTGCCGTTGGCAGCCGAATACTGCTCGTCTCGTGAAGATGACTCTTGTTCTACTTCAATTAGGAATTCGTCAGTGACGATAAGAACTTCCCACAGACAACACTGCAGAAGACGATCGCAAGCATCTATTAATGGTACGTCGCAATTATGAGCTACATCATTCCATAACTCAGCTAACAGTAGGAATATTAGTTATTCGAAAGTAATGAAGAAATGTAGTGCATATACTTAACATAATGATCGCGTCACAGTTTTATGATATATTTTAGTATCAGGTATGCATATTAGAATTTAAATATCTGTTTAAAAACCCCACTATTCATGTGTTTAATACCACTCTTTTGTGAAAAAACTTAAAAAAACTATCATCAGATTTTAATATCAATATTTCTCTTCTGGTGATCTGTGGATACTGAGCCGAATTTTTGGAGTTGCTATATTGTAGTTACAATGTGTGCCAACTGATGGTGATGCAATCGATGTTTTCTTTGCGAAATGATTAGTATTAGTACTTTTCTGCGAATGGGAAGTGAGCAATATATCAGTGTGCTTCTTGAAAAAAAAAAGTAGAAAATTGGATTTTGAACAAACGATGCTTATAGTTCACGTGCTTTTACGTGTTTTACGTGCTTATACTCTATATTTGATTTTATAAACGACTTAAGATTAAAATCGTTTGCTGATTCTAATAGATTCATTTCAGAAATGAAACCATAATTTAATTTCCTTCCCACAATACGAATTCTTTCTTCTTTATTGTTTTTGTTAATGTTTTTTTTTATATTTTTATATTTATGATATTGGACCGGAAAAGGAATTAATTAGACACCAAGATCTGTAATTAACGTTTTGCCACATACACCCCATGTCGAAAGAACAGTACTTTAATTATCGGCGACATGAAATTAAGTTTTTTGGACCATTATTTCCTATTTTCACACCCCATGCCACACAATGCCGATGGGGGCTGAACTTCAACGTAAGCGACATCATGAATGCCAGCATTGAACTCAGTGATTCGACACCATCTGTTACCATTTTGGCATTATTTTTTTAATTCTATTCCACCATCACCCTTAATCATGATCACCCTGGATCATGAGTAAAACGTCGACAAAGTTGGTTGAAATTGCGTTTAAGATTGTATGTGGAATATACACGTATACTTTGGAATAGAAGTATTGTATACGTTACCTAAGAATGCGATTGGCAATATTTAAAAAAAATCTGTCGTTCATTAAATAACAGATATTTTTATTTATTGAATTACAATTATTCATCATAATGACTTGAATACACCCAAATTCTAAAATAATAAAAATGCTAACAGCACTCAGAATATAAAAAGAGATAAACACACACAAACAAATGTATCAGCCAAATTTTTAAATCATATGTAATTAATTAAATTATATGGTTATATTAAATGTATTGAATTATAATTCTTGTATAATTATGAATAGTACTTAAGTCAAATATCTTCAGGCGCAAAAATTACTTTTTTGCAAATAAATAATTAATCTGATTTCTACGATTTATTGTAATGTAGGCCTATGTTCTTTTCTAGTTTTCAATTATTTACAATCCAGTAAATTTTTTTTACAGTTTATAGACTAGTTCATCTCATACAATAAATCAAAAACATAAATTATAACCTTTACATTGACATTCACTTAAAGTGATTTATTTATTAATAAGTCTTGGCACCATTTTTTACGCTTAATTAATTATTTTATGTACTTTATATTTGGAAATAAAACTACGAATATTTACTATTTTATACATCACCATTAAGGCACTTTGCGTCACTATAGACCTACTTCTTTATTTGCCGATAACATAAACTTCCTCCAAAATTTCCCCCCTTAACGGAACGTTTATTATATTTAATGCAGTACTTAACTACACTGTGGCATACGAAAGTTTCATGCGTTACACTACTGAAACCTTAGTTTTTATATAACATTTTATTTATTCGGTCCTAATGAGTAAACCACATTAGTGAAATAACAAGCGTTTCAAAATATCAGTACGTTACGTTCTTTCTTGAATTTTATAAAAAATATAATTCTGAGAATTACATGGTTCTCAGCGAAAATTATCTCACCGCGCGCCTGATTTTTGTATGTTTTGTTTACTTTACGAAACATGACCACTCATTTCCGCGGGCTACCTTTTGAAGTACACTCGCCTAAACTTTTCCGGATCAAAGTTTGTATTCTACCTAAGTTTCTAAATATGCGCTCTTCAAGTAAGATATACGCAAATCAATGTAGTTGTAAAAAATTTCCAGCAGGAATCTGATTGCGCCTTTTAGGGTAAATTTATTGAAGTAAGTTATTTTGTGTGGGGGAAAGGCGTGGCAGCCATCTGCAGATGAGTCCGAACTTTACCGCCATCTCTGAGCCGCATCTGCAACTACTCAGCAGTATGGCCTCAGCTGTTCGTGGGTGAAGGCATGCTTGTGTCGTGAGGTATAAACTAGTGCCTTGTGATGCCTCTAGTCCCTTGAAAGCATTTAAATAATCACATCGCACAACATGTTTTCCATCAGAATACTTGGCACCATCACACTTTTGTACATATGTGTTCTTAATTCCGTCTCAACCAGTGATCAGTCTAAAGGTTAGTGAATCTAGTTTTTAGTTTCCTTACTTTTACACGTATAAAATAATTAATAAACTGCATTTACCACAAGTTATACTATAATTTGATTCGATGAACGCACTGTGGTCTCCAAGTTTGTCATTTGTCATCGGACAGCCCTGAACGCCTCCGGATCAAAACAAACCACTGAAACACTTAATTGAGTCAATCACAACAGTCTATCAAATTGTTTGGAACTTATTGTTGACTCACGCTACATTCTTACACTGTGTCTGTGTCAAAGAAATACATTCATTGATTTGATTAACTCGTAAAATTTTAGAAAGAGGAAAATATAATTTTTTTATTTTAAAAAACAACACATTTACCTATTTTTTTAAAACAATATAAATATTTATTTAAAGCTCTGATTGATATTGAGGTTATCTATTTTTTTCTTTTTGAGTAGCCGGCAGCATTTCTCAATGAAGAATATTGGCATAATTTTAAATCGAAAAAAATGTACGCCTGATTGAAAATAATGAAGAAGAAAGATAGCCATTACAGACAAAAAGGGAAATATAAATACCACGCAACGTTTCTGGGATCCTTGTTCCTTTCGTCAGGTGCTAAGAATGGCCTAGAGAAACACAACTGCACTATCTTTCTTATTCATAATTTTAAATCTTTGAATGAAGTTGAGCTGTCAGTCTTCGATAATATCTTTAGTGAATATATTGAAATTATAGGTCTTAAGTCGTTAATTTATCGAGTCCTTTTCACATTACAAATACTTATGCGGTGTTATTATGGCGAAGAAGGGAAAGTAATCGAAACGTCATGGCAAATTATGAACATCACCACAGATGAAAAGCAGAAAGAACGTCGTCTGTACGTATTATTTACGGCCACCTATTCAATTAATTAGGTTCTTCTCTGCTTGTAAATGCAATGTAATAACCATAGCTTTAAAGCATGGAAATTTCTGGAATGCGGCAATCCCTAATCCAGATACTCGTCGCTGACTTCAGTTTGATACTTCGTCCCGCCGAAGCTTAGGAATTCCTTGTGACGAAGAATTTAGTACATCGTGTTTTAAATCTAATTATTTTAAGTAGCATATTCTTCCACATATTCCGCAAATTTTGCATTTAGTTTATTAGTCCCAAAGTAACTGAAAACCTGTCGTTGCTCTGGCATTTATTTAACTCAATTTTATTACGACTGGAAAACGATTGAATTCCATCTACAGTGTAAAATGAAGTAATTTTATACTTTAAACTATGACATCAACATAATTATAAATTCAGTAACTTATTCACTATAATATTAATTAGCCTCCAAACTTTACAAGAAATAATATTTTTAATTTCAATTGTTAATGCAGGAATAAATATCTACTTGAGTGAAACCTCTCATGAGTAATCAACATAATTTTGTCTATGAGAGTAGTATAGCGATCTCAAATCGAATCTGCAGTACTTAATAGACTGCCCACGTGACTTGTTCGTAATCGAGAACGAAAGTGTCACTGTTAATTGAAATCCCTTAGAAGTTAAGAGGGAAATCCGTCCGGATGATGGTCTTCGTGAGATAAAAAACTGTTTCACTCTGTCACGAAGTCGCTTCGATTAGATTTACCAGAATCTTCTTTACGTACAGCCTTAAGGTCTTGCAAAGATTTGTCAAATAACTGGATATCCCGCTTTAAGTATTTAGTTTGAAATAATAGACCATTCACATAAATGTGAACTTGAATCCAAAATGTGCACTGCCAAATTTTTTGGAAAAGCATTGAAATAATTAAAAAAGCGATACTGTCACATACACTGAAAATTGATAAACTGAAATACCTGCCAAGATGGTTTTCATAATAAGAAATTGGATTGTTTTCAAATATCAGGAGCATAATGGTACTAAAATATCCTAAGTGTTGTACCAAATTCTATTCATTACGGCAATTAGTTGATACGTTCAACTGAATTATACTAACTTCGGCAATATTTGACGATATTCTACTGAATTCTATTAATTTTCATATCCTTCCAGAAGCTTTTCCAGAGTGATATGAGACCTATTCGACAAAATTTAGGGTTTAAATGTAAAGTGAAATGTCACCTCTCAGCATGGTGATCCTGAAAATTTTAGTATTCGAACGAACTCTCGGCAATTTTATTTTTATTCCCTTTCTCAAAGACTCACACGCTTCTTTTTCATAGCCAGAAGGATTGAAATCGAGTCATAAGTGCCATTGTTTATCTCAGCGATCTTGGATACTATGGGTTAGAATCTAATATGAGTACTTTCCGCATTATTTTTCATGTCACTCCTTTAATTCCAGATTGTAAGTCATATGGCTACCACACTTCATTGAAAATGCTCCAGGTAACGAGAACATTTCCTATATAAATTATGAATAAGGCGTACCAGGGTTCCCAACCGAGTTAAATAGTTTGGTGGAATGCGGTTACTTGTTAAATTATTGTAACACAAGTAATAGCTGTCCACCTGACGCCGATGGAAGTGAACGCAATCGGAACTTTGGGTATAAATAAATATTTAATCTTTAGAAAACCGAGAATGTTTTATTCATAGTTATATATGTATGTACGTTTGTATACAAGCAGATGGATTAATGCGAAGTTCTAATCATTTGATTGTTACATTATTTATATGCACCAAAAGTTCATCATTGTAATTCCTGTCACTACTTTCCCGAAATCATTTGTAATTTCCTTTCTGTTAATATTTTCACTCCTTCCTGTTTTAATTCGTACTGCAAATGCAATGTCCTAGAAGTGGAAATCAACAGTGAGTTAGTATTACAACGTTAGTCTGCATGTCTTGACTAAATTTTACGTTTCAGCCTTTCTCAATGCCTACTTACGTATGTACACATCTATAGTTTTATTTGTGGTTTCTTGTGTATACTGAAATGCGTGATCCGATTAACAATTATTCAAGCGATTCGTTGTTCGTGAACGACACTTAAATTGGCAGAAATACATCTGAAACTTCTAAATGTAAGTCATCATTCGTATCCAGAAAGCCAAAATTTAGTGTTAGACTAAAGCTAGGTCATTGCCTGTAACGGTTTGAGAGTTTCATGCTCTTGCTCCGAATTAACTCCCTCTGAAAATGAAGAATGGTCCGACCGCGTAAAACGGCGTTTAATTCTTATCCGTTTCATCTAAGTAAACTGAGATTTCTATTTATTACTTTATTCCTCTCATGATTTTTCTGCATGTTTCGTTTCATGCAGATTACTGCCATGCTGGTGCCCCATTCTTCGAGTATCAACATACATCTATATAAAAATACTACTGAAATAATATTTTTTAATTGCATGAAAAAAGCAAATTATTGTTGAAAAATAAGTTAACATTCTGAACGTTCGTCGTGTGATGAAGCCCTGGGTTGAATATTTGCCTCTGTGGTCGCTCGTGTTTTGTACCCCAGACTTTGTCACTTTTAAAGTTCAGACATTTAATGTGTTTAATGCCCTGGAAATGTTCCTTTTGTATCACGTATTTGGAAGAAGGACGAAAATAGTTGCATGCAATGGAATAGTTGCGGTCAAATCAATTTCTTTTCGCAGGAGCGGCTGTGAAAGTGAAAGCTGCAGGTCTGATTCATAACATGTGCGTCTTCCGATGAAGCACACGAAGGCTTTAAAAATCGTAATATTTGTTGAGGAGTCCGTGCTGTAGTTTCCAGAAACAGTAAGCTTTGGAATTATCCAATACAGGAAGATGAACCAAATTCAGTCATAATTTACAATTTACTCTGGTACTTGCATTAATATTTGTTCATAATTTAACATTTGCACTGATACTTGCATTTGATCATAATTTACAATTTGTACTGATACTTGTATTCATATGTGGTGCTTGATAGCCTCCAAATATCAAAAGTTTATATTCTAAAAAATATTTAAAGTTTAATAAATATATTACCTTGGTTGACAACACGTACTGAAACCATGACAAGGAGATTTATTCTTTTACATCGCACGTCATATTATGATTTGAGTTCTGCCCAATTTCTTGGAGCGTATTGTAGAACAGAGTATTGCACACGGTTTTCTTTTACATAGGAACGCTTATAATCTTCGTTATAAACTTGCTCTCTATTTAAAATGATAATTAACATTTCCTCGTATAAACTTCAGCAGTTCTGCGATTAAGATAAGCGAAAACACGAGCAAAAATGCATTATTTCTACTCCCTGAAATATATATAACTAGTTGTGTGCCCGGCGTTGCCCGTGTACTTATTTATATAAACCCGAAAAAATATTTAATTCTATATTAATCTTGAGTCAATAAGTGATTTAACCTAAATCTAACTGTGCCTAGTTCCGTACATACTTTCGAACGATAGTGCATTAATTGAGCAGCTTTAAATGAATTTTATTGCATCAGTCACAACAAACATACATCCGAATTTCTTTACGAATAGAATACATAAATATACTTCTTGAGTATTGCAGGATATAATTGTCCCTCAGTCTTCAGACATTACGAAAGATTAAATTGATGATATTGTTAGCTACATCCTCAATGTAAACAAATTGTCGCCATATTGGAGTCACTAATATACCGCGAAAATTAACTTATATTTCCCGCAAGGATCGTAAAGTATTTAGTATTGTTTTTTATCATCATTCGATGGATAATTTCTGGATAAAGTTGAATTTTTAGTCAATAAAAATATTTCTGCTTTTTTTAATTACAGAAAAAGGAGATATTTCTTTTGTTCGTCGCGTAGTAACGTCTCTCTCTCTCTCTCTCTCTCTCGTGACGTCATGGTATCTATCGCAGTAATGATTTATTTTTCAATTACAATTCTTTCTGCCTTTATGCTAAGAGTTTCTCACCCACCTCAGTACCGTTTCTCGTGTGTTTTAATAATATCTGTACCAAATTTTCTTGCAATCTGTCCACGCGTTTAAATTTGTATAAAGATTAACGTAAATACATACAAATATACATACTTTTTTTTATTATAAGTATATATATATATATATATATATATAATTATATATGGGAATATAATTTTGTACAGTGGTTCGAGATGTTTTAAAAATAACCTATAAGTACTTTTTACTTTATTCAATATGTCCTCATTCCAATTTAATTTGTTTCTGCTCTGGTTTTATGTGTTTTATGTGTTAAGAAATAAAATTCTTATTATGCGTCATCAAATTACTTGGGTCAGTTTCTTCAGTTTAGCAGATAGACCTATTGAACGTTTTACCTGTTTGTGTTTGGATAAAAGTTATGTGGTGAATTTTCCTTTACTTTAAACACTTCTTCCAAACCTTCCTACTCTGACAAGAGGAGAGTCGTTTGTATTCGTCGGTCGTGTAGTCTGCTTGTTCAAACCGTCTTTTGGACAAAATAAAATAATTACGAAATGGTTTCGTATCAAACTTATGCTTAGAAAAAGCAAATACTGTCACCAGCGAAGCGCCTGTCGCGGGCTTGTCCTCCAGGAAGCTGTGAGAGATAAAGGCGGTGACGTCACGGGAGACGCATCACCCACGCACCGCAGCGCTGAGCTCAGACACGTACGCAACTCGATTCCGACAAAACTCGGAATGTCCTCACAACAGGACCATGAAGCGAATTAAAACATCTTAATTGGGGAGACCTAAGAAATGGTGTACTGCCTTCCATCAATTAAGAGTAACTTGAAATTTACTTGGCATTGCTGTGCTTATATCAGAAAAGATTTTGTACTATTGACGCATTGTCTGTAACTAAAAAAATCGAAAGGGATGACAGAGTGAAATGAAAGAGAAAATAATGAATGAGTGACAACGATTATCCGTCATTTATAACTCTAGAAAAATTATGTTTATCTTAAGGAAGGATAGAGAAACATACTGAAACTTGATGCGTTATTTCGAAATATATCTACTTATTAATATTTTGACGGCTGTTTAGGTCTGAATAAAGTCTAAATTTGGTATCTCATGTTTCATGTGAAGAGAGAGCTCATGAGGAAGATGTGATTGTTCCACAAGTCAGCAAAACTGGGGTTACTTTGGGGCAATGGCCTGTTCTGAGGTCGGAGATAAGTTGTGAAGCGATATCTGGAACGTTCAAATTAGTTTGGGGGACTAAATTCTGCAAATGTTCGTGTACTCACATCGATTGCGGGACTCGGGTGCTTAGCACCTTCAAATTTCAATATTTGGCCTGAAGTTCTAAGAATGTTCCAGTATTTTTTCTTGTCCGGTTCTCTTTCCGTACTCAGGCTTCAAGATTAAAGCTTTTTCTGTCATTCTCCTCGGAAGCGGACAAACGAGATATTGAAGCTGGGTATGTGGTCATAACAAGAAAGAATGTTGTTGACAGTCAAGACCAATCAACAAGAATGTTTCATAAATAAATAAACATCAGCCAATTTTAAGTCAGAAAAATAATTTATTAATGTTTCGTCGCTTTCGGCCCGGAATTCAGCGGAGATGGACCTGTCTATAATTTTTTTTTTAAAAAAACTTGAACATGATGAGGTTGCTAAATAAGCGACGAAACGTTGTTTAATTTTATATTAATAAATTCTTTTTTCTGACTTAAAATTGGCTGATGTTTATTTGTTTATTAGTTTTCTCAAATAGTCAGAATATATATATAATTTAAAATGTTCCATGTTCAAGAGGAAGCTGACTGAATTTGGTGAATATTCTTGAATTGTAGTATCTACTGAACTGGGGAAACTAATGGAGAATGAATTTACAAAGTCTTCTTTAACTTCAACTTTGTTACTGAATTATTTGTGTGTCATTAAACATTTTCTTGCGAATACTAAAATTACCATTTGTTAATGTTGGAACCAAATTAAAATTAGTTTTTCACTTAGGAACGAATGATTATCTGTTGAAGTATAAGACTCCAGACGTTCTTCGAAAGTTGGATGTGGTGGACAAGTCACAATGAAAAAAGTCAATATTAGCGATAACTGCTAATTCATCCGGCGCCTTCTTCTTCCCTCAAGGCGGAAAACTCTTTATGGACGAGCGATATTAAAGACAGAAAAATGTTCTTGTACGTAACGTATCCTGTATAATTTGTTAAATTGTTCCATTGGTATCATATTTTTTTGAGTATTGAAAAGGAATTTGTTTAAATGACGTCTGTTGGAAAGTATCATTTCTGCTATAAGAAGGTTACTCCTATTTACTTTCTTATTCTCTTTAAGATCGTGGTTCGCACTACCATATATCAGACTCAATGGAAGTTTCATCTTACGTTTTACAAGCATTCATTGACAAATACGAAAATTTACCGAAAATTAACTTTCCGTGTCAGGGGAAAAGACGAGAAATCAGATAAAACTGTGCAATCTTCAAAACCTATACGATTTGAGAGACGTTAAGAATCCTGTTAAGGACGAAAATATTCTGCCGACTTAAGCCCAGTAGATCTATACACTATTAAAATTTCTTAAATTTGTGTCATTAGCAATTATGTTAACAGAAAGTTAGAAAACGACTTAATATATGGTGGAAACAATTGCCATAAATCTAATATTAGTTTAAGTTGTTAATTTATGTAAATAACATAGTTACTTTTTAATAATGTAACAATTTGTCGATATCAAATGTTATATTTTCCTGGAAAAAGTTTATAATTTTTGTAAGAAATTCTAATTTTTTTAATAATTTATTTATTTTCTGTTTATATCAAAAGATGTAAGAAACACATGTTAACAAGAATGTTATTAAATTTAAGCCCTTCATATAATTTTCTATTAATAATTGTAATTTTATAAAACTACGTGATTTTGACAGTAACAGTTGTTTATAGAAACAAATTTGTTGTTATTATTTTTGTTTGTGACTCGTGTGTGAATGTTACGAGGTGTGCTTTACAGGCTAGCAAGCGTTATGAACGTAGAGGAATGCTCACTTCTGAAAGGAATAATTAGATATTTAAAGAATTTGATACCGTGATTTAAGCTATGAATATCTCAATAATTTGTATATTTTATATTTAAAAAATTAGCAGTTAAGATTTAGTGGTATGTAATATACGTTGGTTTCTATTTGTCAGTAGTACAGTATGGATTATATTACTTGGGGAATCGAAGAGAAAAAAATGCTGAAAGGAAGTTACATTATTAGCAAATGGAGCAATTGAGTGGGGTGAAGTAGTTTAAAGCTGAAACATAATATCAGTTGAAGCATAGGTTTGTAGGTTCTACATACATTTATATTATGATAGGGAATATAGGAATGGATAAGTATTTTTTGCATAACTTATGTCAATAAATCAAATACGTTTAAAACTATGTCAATATTAGTAAAAAAATAAGACCGCACGGCCAAACTATAGTCTAAAACTTAAGGTATCACTTAGATTTTTTTTACGAAAATTGAAGTGAATTACTTCTTGGACTCTGACCTTGATGTGGAATATTTCTCAACTACAATCATTTATCCAGGAATGTGGATTACTTCCTCTGAAATTGCAAACGAAAATTTGTAAATATTGCCGTTAATTAATTTTAACTACTTTTTTGGTTTTATATTGCCCTTCTGTTTTAAATAAAATTGTTCTTTTTAAGAAAAATAGATTATTTTTATCAACGTTTATTATTCCATTTTTATAGAATTTTGTTTCTATATTTTATTTTGATATGGAATGAATATTTATGAAGCCCTAAATTTCAGAAGAGGATGAAATAAGGTAAAAATAAATATATAAAGAAAGAATTTCTTGCTACTTCTGTACAGGTCAAGTCAGAAGAATTATAAATACAGGGTTGCTTCCTTATAGTAATTCATTTTATGTAATTAAAAATGTGTTTTCTTTTTTATTAAATATTGTAAAGCAATATTCCCTGTAAAAGTGTTAACATTAATGTTAGGAAGGTAAGATCCACGACGAATGAGTGGATGATTCATTAAAAAGTGAGCCCGGGACTCTGATCCGATTTCTTCCTTAATAGAGTCTGAAAAACATGGAATTTATATAGCTGATTATCAATATAATTGCATTAAAATTTTTATTGAAAATCACATCTGATATAATTGATATGAAGTGGCTTCGGCACTATTCGAAATGGTAGTAACTTTTTAATGTATAATTCGGTTGTAAAACTCATTTTTTAATATAAACCCATTGATATTTTAATGTTTGAATTATTTACAAATAAGGAAAGCCAAATATTTGCTGATTTTTCTATTAATTATGATTGTGGTGAAGCTATATTAATTTAAATATGAGTAAGAATGCACGTAGCACAAATAAATTTTTGAAAGCAACAGTAAGAGATCGTATGATGAACGAAGACTTGAGAAATTGTACCGTAATTAATTAAGTACATGTGAAATGAATTTTAAATGACTGTCAGCAGGGTTCATTGTGAGTAGAGAAGATTGTCCATATATGACATGATTTGTGAAATGATCATAAGCGAATAAGAAGGTTTATGGTTGGAAGACGTACGTTAAAACTTCACGGAAGAAAGCATAACGTTTACAGTGTCATTAAGTATGATTATATTAGTATTCATGATATTACGAAATTATATATTATTAACGGGGGACACATTCACTCACCTGCTTCCATTAATTAGAGTAGAGACTAAATCTCGACATCAATAATGGGAGGATGTGCGATGCCAGAAGCTTGACCGTGCGCAGTAACAAGAAGTATCTAGAAGTAGCTTTTATATAATGCGAAGAGTTTGAATTCGAGAAGTCTAAGCAGAAGTCACATTCGTCAAGTGACTGGCTGTACATAATCAGTGTGCGCAGCAGCACGAGTGGAACACAATTAGTGAACTATTATTTACCGTAAATATTTGTCACCTGTGTAAAGAGCATGAAGTAAATATACTATACCACTTTTAAAATACTATATTTTTGGACGAAACACCGATATCGTAACAATATTTTCTGCGATTGTCCAAAATGTTCGTAACGTACTGTGACAGCAGCCATTGAATTTTACCAGAAGATGGCAGAAATGGGCGCCGGGACGTCAGACGGTGCTTGAATTCTGAAGAACGTTCATTAAATATCGATGCCCGAGAAGCATGCATTTGTGGTTTTCAAATTTGTTCCCGTTATACGTGTCTTCAGTTTTAGGGAGTGTTTCTAGAGAGTGGAGATTTGGTTGGAGTAATTGAGAGGTACAGACATAACGATCAATTTTAGCAAAAGTACCCGATTGAGTGTTTTCTCGAAGCAACCACAGAAACGGAGAGTTTCACTACTTAATACCCCAGTTAGGCGATTCCCATGTACTTAGCGAGTAAAATTGTTTAGAAAGCGTGATCGCGATGGGATGTAAGAAACAGATGGCCGATGTTCCGTGACAACGTATCCGGCGTGGTCCTGAAAGAGCCACAGACAAAGCAAATTCAAATAATTGGCCACTTTCATTCGTAACTTTAATTATTTGTTTGGAATACTTTGTTCTACATTTTCAGCATAGCTTCGTTCTATATGTATTATTTCAATATTTTAATGGCAATATTATTAATTAAAGCACTACAAGATCAGATTATGTTTCCTTTATTATTATTATTATTATTATTACGCAAATAAAGTAAACTAACAAGTTTTACTTTCAGTATGCAATATACTACATTGTGACCTTAGTTTTTTAATTTTTTAATAATAAATTGTAACCTTTGACTTAAATGTAAGCAGTTTTCCGTTTCTAAGATATTTTTCGACTACGTAAAAAACTCAATAAATTGGAATCTTATACTTAATCTATTCTGATACAATACCGAAACGTTCGGAATCTCATGCAGTAGCAAATACTTTACTTCTTAGAATATATTTTTTTCTTTAATAGTATAATACGTATTTTTGCTGTTATATTTATGAGAAACAATGGGAAGTCCTTCAGTGGCCTTATCACATATTTGCTTTCGTATGAACGGTTATTTAATCCTCTATCGCTGATTTATGGTTTTGCATGTATTCTGTATTTTTATCGCATTTTAAATGTCGTATTATTGCATTATTATTTTTTTTATATAAAAACTCGTTATTGTGAGAGGAGTTGTTGAAAGAATTATTAGATACAGAATACTTAAGGAAATTGATGTAATGCGTCAATCTTACGAGAATTTTCCCATAGTAGCGATATTACGCACATCGTATTCTATATATAAATAATCCATCACCATCAATTTAAATGTACTGGATGAAAGTTTACTGACTTTTGTATATTTCTTTCTGTAAGTAGCGATAATACATTAATTAAATTTCTGGTTAGTTACCGTGAGTTAGGAAAAATGTTTGTTTGCATACCTTTCCACTTGCAGAAATATTTCACTAAAAAGATCGTTCATTACCACCATGAAGGCATAAAAAAATGTTGATGATAATAATATATTTCGGTTAGCGAAATATAATAGTTTTTAAGGCTAAACTGTAGTCTCTATTTTACATCGAAATTGAATCATTATGTGAATATGTATAATATTTATTAATATTATACATCCGTTCTAAATTGTATTTTCATGTTTCCCTTTAAACAAGCCTGAAGTTAAATCGTACATTTATGAGTTGACTGTTAGTCTTTTCTGTATTTTTCTAACTTCAAAGTGTTATTAGATTTTAATACCATTATTATCTTTACAATTTATTAAATTAAACTGAGTATACAGAGCGATCGAATCGCAATTTTGTAGCGGCCATCATCTAAGTAAAATTTATGCCAAAGTATTGAACTTTATAGTGATGTAATTATGACAAATTACGCATCCACGTAGCTGATTGTATTATTACTGTACTAGAGAGAAGCGAGCATTACGAAAGCTTTGTTCCTCGAGTTTTAATATAAATCAAATCGAGTCAGCTGAATAATAGGTCAACGAGGTAAGTACAGAACTTTAGGATTATTTATGAAGACACAAAATAAAGCATAAGTTAGGATAATTTAAAATAAGTGATACTAGTTAATGACATTACCTAATACTTTCACAAATAGTGCATATTAATAACAAAGAAATTATGAAAGCAGGTTATACATGTTAGATAAAAGTACAAATATGTATGACTAAACAGAAATAATTTACTTCCACAAGCAGCACAAGTAATCGGTGAAGCATACATCACAGTTCGCCTTTCTTGCTGTAATCTAACGCACAGGAACATCGGTTCATTAACTCAGTCTATATTTAGAAGAGAGGAAGGAAAAGTCCGGCGTTTATAACAAACAACATTCTCATTGAATATTGCCGGAGTTAACTAACGTATTTGAGGTGCTATAGAAATACTGGAAATTTTGGTGGACTGATATTGAGTAGCCCCTTAAATCCATAAAGCCAATGAATAATTATTTGCATCACATCAGTTCCATGAAAAATCAACTAAAAAATTAGAACGATTTTTTTAGTCCTTCGCTAGTGACTGTCGGTGAAAGTAATTCCACGGTTAGAAGGTTTTGGTTTTACGTGAGAGGATCAGTACAGATTATGTTTCTTAGACTTCAAGAAAAACATGTCTCTGGAAATCATTGGATTGGGTTTGAAAACGAAAGTGCTTCTACTAAAAATAAGACTTTTTGCATCCGAAGTTTTCCTGATTAATTAAATACGAAACGCGTTTGTAAAAAACAAAAATTGGTGGAGATTCAAAAGTCTTTGCAACTACATGAGTTCCAGATTAACAACAACAAATCCGCAGTCATGTCAGTCACTAAATACATTTACGGCACATAAATCATGTATTACCATGAAACGTCTAGCGTATTTTCCTCTACACGTCGTGCCAGTGACAGTCTTGTTAGGAAAGCCATATAATTCTTTCATTAATTATTCCTTAAATCATGTACTTGCTACCTTGTTATATTGTAAATTTTTTATGTCTATTATTATTTTCACTATTACTGTCATCGTTGTAGTTACTACCGTAGTCAGGGTTATATTCGGCTGTACTGTTTTTTCGAGGGGAATTGTGAGACTTTCACTCACTAAAACCACAAACCCTTTCTTCGCGACCGAACTCTATTCCGGAACCGCTTTCTATTACTTCGGTGTGTCGTGAATTCCACGTAGTATCTCTTCGTCTTATTTTACTTCTATTTTGCCTCCACTATATGAAGGTGGAAGAAGTGATTATTAAACGAAGTAAAAAGTTAAAAACAATTTACAGAAATGAGACACCAGCGGCAAGCATGTTTCAGATTCAGAGAGTCGAGATACTATGCTCTAGTAGCCCTACATTCTAGGATGTTTTGAATTTTGAAACGGCTTATCCATTATCTTCGTTTTCTGCATGCTTGTATCAAGCTTTACGATTGTAAATACTAATTTCTTGGGGGGAAGGGGAATTTACTATAATATTTTTATATAAAATATATTTACTTTTAATATAAAACAATAAAAAATTGGATACATAAATAATACAAATTTTGATTTTACAATGTAAAAAATTTATATCATGGACCTTTTTTTCAGGATATAATTTCGCGGGGAAATTATTCATAGCAAAATTAATGTGGCAGTATGTTCAAAATTTTGTGACCAAAATTTATCTAATTTTATCGTATCTTTGATTGCCCAAAATGAAGCTCCTAAAACCTGTAAACATCGCACACCTCTGACAGGTTTTTCGATGATAGTGTGCTTACACTGTCCATTTTATCTTCACTGATATTTTCTTTATACTTGTGAAATAATCTTTTTCAATATCGTCGTATTATTACTTTTCTCCTTTCGCCAAATTAACTACTCTGATTTTGATTTCAATAAAATTACACTTTCTTATAATTTCGTCGTATTAATAGGTTTAACATAAAATTCTATAACTTTCCACATTATATCGAAATAACATTATTATATATATATATATATATATATATATATAATTAATTATGAAGTTAATATAGAACATTTATTAATTTTTGTAAATGTATTCGTTATGTGAATCTTTCCATGCCAACTCAACAAACCTAATAAGTTGAGCATATTCAATTTCAACAACATTCACAGTATTGATTGTATTTATAGCATAATAAATAAATATTTTGCTCAAATATTTTAATAGCTCAGTTGTTTTATAAGACATCGTAAAATAGTGGAAATCTGCGCAAAATATATAGTTTGTTCTTAAAACTATTGGAATGGATTTTCATATATGATGCCACGTGGCTACACTTTCTAACACAATAGTTCAAGAAAAGAAAAAAAATGTTTCATCTGGAATACAGTACTTTAAATTGTGCAATAAAATAATTTAATATGTAACTAATAAAATTTAATAACTAATTATTTATATCGGCGATGCGTGTTCATTACAAATTTAAAAATCTGAAAGAATAATTTTTATATCACTTTATAGTATTTATTTGAATTACTTAACATGAATCTGAAGTTTGCATTTATTTATTTGTTAACATCGCATCGAATGGCCCATGCGTCTTGAATTTCAACTCAATTTATATTCTCAGACTAACCAGTCAGTAGTATACTCGCAGGTAACCGTTTTACTGCAAAATCAACCTTGGCGCTTTACTGTTTAAGCTTCTGAACTTATATAATAAAATATATGTAAATTCTTCCATTATCTGTCATGATTTTGACAAAGTTGTTTGTCATGATAGTTCTAAGATTTGCGAGATACTTAATCAGCAGATTGTGTTCAAAGCGTTTGTGTTTCATATGTTGGCTGTATTGATTGTAAGTATATTCCGTAAGAGGGAGCCATGAACAGGAAGATAATTTGGCGTTCTTGAGGTGTAATGATGACAAGGAACTACTGCTCTAGGTCTCTAGGCCAGTTCCTGACTCAGCAAGGGTAATGAACTTATTCCATCTCAACATGTACAACACGGAATTAAAACTTTCCTCACAGTCCATTAAAAATTCATAATTAGAAACTTATTGACTTTTTCAATTCAGTCCGATTCATGAATATGTTACCAGCCTTTTACCTTTATTTCACGTGACGTCTGCGGAAGCGTGCGAAAGCTAATATGGAGAGGTACCCGCATTCGTCCACGTTTGTATGTGGCGGTGAGAACGAAATGGTTTCGTATAAACAATTACCGAGGAAGGCTTCAGTAAAAATGAGAAATTTTCTTGTGGAATTAATTAGTAATTATTCAAAATAGAATTAGAATATTAACCAATGCACTTTTAACAGACTTTAGAGATATTTTCTGTTACTTATTTCTTTAACAGTTTCATATGTTTCAATAGGGAATAAATATTGATGTCGGTTAAAAATTTAAAGCCTTTCTATTACTGAAAAGGGAAATTTCCGACGTTTCATTTACTGGCCACGTCATCATCCTCTAGCGAAGGACTAGATTACCCGGCTGGAGTTACGAGAAGTCTTTATTCCGTTTCTACACAGGATAAACCTTCGTTCTACAACCAATAGAATGGTTTTAAAATTTGACGCTATTCAAGCCGTATATTTGCCTGTCAGAGCATAAATTAATGAAATGTTCGAAATTGAGGTCCTAATTGTTGCTGGTTTGAATGTAGTTTGTAATTTAGACATCTAATTATATCCTTTTTGACACGTGTAAGAGACTGGAGGTCTTTTCTTAAATAATTGCTTAACCTGTTATATGTTAAATCATATTTGGACACCTTTGTGAACAATATATAGTCAACTGTTTTTTGCAAATTAGATTTTCTTTGTGTTCAAAGTTCTCCGTATTATCATTTTATACCCCTCAAAACGACATTTACGACCCTTGAAAGCGAGGTGTGTGGACTGGCAGACGCATCTCATTAATACTTCAACTGTATTTTAAAAAATGCTTTTTTTCTTCAAAATATGTTGAGCTGCTGGTGTATCGTGACCACTGAGCTCTTGTCAAGTTGTTTAATCAAGAAAGCCCGCTTTCGAGAGCCGAAGGACGAAATCATGACGCTCGTTGTTGCCTCGTTGGATGGCGGTGAGAGGATGGGCGGAATAAACGCGATATTCCAGTTTGGGTACTGACCACGGTAGTCGGTGGAGAGATATAGATTGAAAGTTCGGCCTCAAATGCGTATTTGTGGTCGCGTTCACAAGATGCTATAAACGAACCCAGCAAAAACATTATTCTATTTCTTGAGAATATAAATCAGACTGAAGTACTTTGGAAACATTAAATGAAATTTACAATCAAAGACTGTGTCAGTTGTGCCGGACTGGACCTTTTCCAAATACTATCCGCAAAGCTTAAAGATTTGCTGGTCTCCGACAATTTCCTGATTTTTTGCCTCTTCTGCGAGGCCGATAATATATGTATATAGCGTACATGATTGTAGAATACATAGATTTACATTGAAAGGACGCGGTAGTGCACAGAAAAACTTCTCGTTGACTGTTTTAAACTTTGAATGTAATCCGTAATAAGATAGTGGTTATTCGTTTACTGGTAGTTGGTAGATGAACTTTACTATCGTAAAATTACAGCGTCGGATAAAAATGTTATAAATTTACTATCGGGTTTATTGTCATCCAACGATTATGCTTATATAGACAGGAATGTTTGTTGCTTACAGAATTGAACAGAAAATTCGTGTGTCTTTCGTGAACATGTGGTGTTGTGTCACTGAAAAGTGACCTCATTGCCGCAAGAAGAATCTGGAGAAGTGGGGAGGAGCAGTGCAGCTTCCTGTTTGGCTTAGTCTCACTTCAGTCCCAGTCTTTTTAAAGCTTTACGACCATGGCGGGAATAGATTATGGGGTCCGTGACCTTACTCTTCTGGATCCCTTTATCTTAAAAAATAACCTTTGTGCACTTTCGGACAAAGCAATATGTTACTATTCACTCTTCTGTGTATACAATTATTATACATTTCAGGGATTATGTAATTTAGATAAAAAAGTTTGAGTTAACATCCTATACAGTTAACTATCTTATCACTTCTCATCCATTATAATTATTTTCTGATCTCTTATATATTGATTTTCTTTATGGCTTAGGTTTTTAAAAAGCAGTAGAATACAGGAGATAAATAGCTAGTCGTGTAAAATTATGATGCACAGTTGTCCACTGGCCTGGGGTTGTAGAGCGGTTAGGCCGGAGCTCACTTTGAAACAATGTTTCCACGGCCTGTGATTTGTCGAGTGTGACTCAAAGTTGGTCATAGTTATTTATAGTTATATTCATCTGACTTCAAAAACGATAAGTCGCGATAATTTTTTTTAATATGTTCTAATTTTTTATTTTATTAAAATATATTTCACACAAATTTGGTTCGGCTATTCATTTATTTATTAAATTGAAAAAAAAAATACGTCTGATTGAAAATAATGAATAAGAAAGATAGCCAATAGAGACAAAAAAGGGTAATATAAATACCACACAACGTGTCTGGGATCCTTGTACCTTTCGTCAGGTGCTAAAAAGAACCTAGAGAAACACACCTGCACTGCTCAGTTACCAACACTCAAAAGTGTTATAGTTATTTATGTTATTAATTTGTTTTGTTATTATATTCAAATTAATTAATCGGTAAACTATGGAGTGGAGTCATGAATTAGCAGTGGTGTTTTTAGATTTGTGCGAGGGAGAATTTGTCATGCAGTCCCAAACATCAACAATAAACATGAGAACCAATTTTATGATGCTTGGAAGGTTTTTAAGAGCTAAAGAAGAAAAAATAAACTTTAATGGCTACTTGAAGGACAGAATCCACCAGCGTTTGGCCATTTTCATCTTCTTCCTGATACAATTCCCACCAAACAGCTGCTACTTAATTTCCTCGCTCATTGTTTTTTTGAATTCAACAGGCCACAAGAGCAAGAGCCCCCAGATGAACGGCTCGCCAAGTCGCGGTCCGTGAGAACCCATATTAACACGAACCTTGATACGGCAACTTGTTGGTGTTAAAACCATTCTGAAAATATTGACGCAAAGAAATATATTGTGTTCAGTTGGAGATATTTTGTACGTCAAAAAACTCATCCATAAAAGTTAAGAGATGATAATTACAGGGTGTCGTAAAAAAAACATTGCTGTTGTCTGCATATTTATTTTGTAACAATGTAATTAATACAATTAAGAATGTCCCCAAGGAGTATCTCCACCTGACAACAATACTTCCCTTCATCTTGTCCCTCCTCCTACGATTTGCTATATCTCGCGACCCGTACTTTTATACAAACACATCATATACACAGTATAGTGAGAAATTGTGAAAAGACACTCGAAAGAAGTATATAATTATAGAGAATCGCTTGCCGACTAAATTTTCAATGCCAAGTGCAAAAAATTCAGGAAACCTGCTGGCGTTAAGTAAATGTTGAGTCAACAGAGCATTGTAACATTGATGTTATCTTTATTACATACTTGAAGTTCACACATCAGGGAAGACTGTCTGGAAGAGTAATAATATATCACCTTTTACTTATCATAATACTTATATTGGTTGTTAATGTTAAGTTGTGGAAAAGTAACTTTTTCACATCAATAAAATATTACAGTTAACCATTCAACCCTTTAGTTGATAAAATCAGTAAAATATTATAATTGATAATTAATGCTGATTTGCTCAAATTACCTAACTTTCATGTAACATGTTAAACAACCAGTTATTTTGAGCAATTCTAATGCCTTCATATAAATTATTTTGAAATAACTATCACAATAATGCTTAACTTAATTTATTAGTAACCTCTCCAAAATTATTCACAACTGGTAACAATATATTATACCATAATTTACTCAAATTATGAATATTAATTTACACTGTTCTATTACAGATTTCCTTCTTATTACTGTTGCTACCAATGAAACAGATGGCTTCCAAAGATTTTTACGATCCACAAAGGTGTATGATGTACCTGTTAAGGTACGAAGATCTTCATTCTTGTTAAAATAGTAATATTTATCCACATTTCAAGACATAAATTTCTTAACAACATAATTTATTTCAAACTTGCAATGTGGGTTTTTAAATTTAGTAAAATCATTAATCCAAACAAAATATTTCTCTTGGTTACATGTTAACAAAATTAACTTACTATATATTAACTTAATACATATTGTAAAATATGACTAAATTATTTCTTGCAGGTACTTGGAATGGGTCAGCCATGGAGAGGCGGTGACATGAGATATGCTGGTGGTGCTTTCAAAATAAATCTACTTAAAGAAGAGCTTGAAAAATACAAAGACGATGAAAAAAAAGTCATTATGTTCACAGATAGGTAATCTTAACAAATAATTTGGCCAATGTGTCAGTAATGATAAATTAATTTTAATTAGCCTTATTGTTAGAATATGGTAAAACAAAAAAATTGTTTCATTCCTTTTTATAAAATATGTTCATGTCATAATCTTGATATATTTAATAAAACTCATATGTGTGGTTAATCATTCTTATTCAAATTTACCTTATTTTAATCTTGCTATTGCATGTAAATTCTTTTCTGTAGCTATTGCCACTTTATATTAATGTTATGAATATTACTGTTTGTACTTCATGTATTCATTTCCAAATCTTATCTTAATTTTAGCTATGATGTCATGGTATTGGCTGGTGTAACAAAAATTCTTGATCAGTTCGAAGATTCTGGTGCACGTGTTTTGTTCTCAGCCGAAGGATTCTGCTGGCCAGACAAAAATCTAGCAAACAAATATCCTACTGTATCAAGGGGCAAGCGATTCCTGAATTCTGGTGGTATGTCTAATGTAATATGGTTTAGTACATTAAGTAATAATTTTTTTTAAAAAAAAAAGAAATCTATTTACTGAAAAGTATAAATGCTTTTTTTCAGCTTTTGTGGGATATGTTTCTGATATTTATGGTATAATAACCTCCTCAGAGGTGTCAGACACTGATGATGATCAACTATTCTATACAAATGTGTACTTAAATGAAGAATTGCGTAATAAATATAAAATAAAGCTTGACCACAAGTCAGAAATATTTCAGAACCTCCATGGAGCCACAGGTAAATTAATGTTTTTATCATTTCGTAAAATAGTTTTGCTTATTACTTAATTTTTTAATTTGATTTTTGACATTATGTATGACATAAGGATTTTTATTTTTTGCTAAATTTAAAAGAAAATTATTCTTTACCTTTTGAGTTTTTATATTATATAAGATAAGAAGTGTTTCCTCAGAAAGTGGAAAATAGCGAAAGTGCCTTGATATTATTTAAACAATTAGGATAATACAGAAAGTGTCCACTCTAATGGGGATTCAAATCAATATGCTCCATCTCTATGACAATTTTCAATTGCACTACTTAATACCCATATATTCTGAATGAAAATAAATGATTATGTTACCATCACAACTAATACAATTAGATCCAATCAATTATTATCACATTTATTTTATTCAGCTTAACATTACAATTTTTCTTGTTATAAATTAGTTTTTATATGATTACTTATTACTTTTAAATTTACATACACAAACCTTGAAAAAAACTTCAGCTACATCTTTTCCTTTTTTGCAGTGGTTAAATTAAGCTCTAATGTTATGTATAGTGCTATATTCAAGAAAAGAAAGCTTTAAAATTTATTAAAACATACACTAATTTTTTATATAACTGTCAAATATTAGATGATAATTTATTACATAAATGCTGGCATATAAATTTCTGGTTTCAACCCAGGCCAATGTTTGAATCAATAGTGTTTCGATGGCAATCCCCAACATAGTCGCCTGGTTAACTGTGAGTCAACCTGACCACAATGGTGGAGCTTGCTATCAAAAAGTTGTTTAATCAAACAATGGTCCAGGTTTAAACTTGAGCTTTCTAATCCGAACAATTTCACTGGGAAAGCATTCACTCATGTTTACATGAAATTAAATTTCTTACTTTCAGCTACTTTGTGCAAATAACAGTCTTTTAGACAAATCTTGCTTAGAAAGAAAAAAATGGTTACAATATACTTGAACTTATTAACTGAAACAACTGTATGATATCTCTACATTCTAGAAAGAAGTGTATTGCCAATTTCTTTATTTCAGCTGACCTGGAGTTGACTCAGATAGTTCAATGGTTAGAACATACCAATTGGGAGACCTGGGTTCAATTCCCGGTCTGGTTGAGATTTTTCCATCCTGATCCTTTGATTAAAAAACAATTTATTATGTTTTTGCTGTTTCAGCTGATGTGGAACTTCGATTCAAAGGCCGAGTAGGATACTTGCAAAACACATTATATGCAACTGTTCCTCTAGTTGTTCATGGCAATGGATTTAGTAAAACATTATTAAATACTTTAGGCAATTACTTAGCAGAAAGTTGGGACCCTGAAGAGGGATGTCTGTCATGTTGGGATAATGTTGTCACACTAGAAAATGTTCAGGTGAAAACCATGTAGACGTATAATTTACTTTGCCCCATACTAGAGTTACCAAAATATAAACACGCAATTCATGATTATTACAACCAATTTAATCCAACCTTTATTCAAATTAAAATGTTGTTCTTGATTTATTTACTTTTACAGGATGACAAATATCCTACTGTTTTGGCAGCTGTATTTATAGAACAACCAACTCCATTCATTGAGGAATTCTTTGAAAAACTGAAAGCCCAAGTGTATCCAAAATCAAAAATTAACCTTTTTATTCACAATACTGTAAGTTACTCTAGATCAATTTATAATTCATTTTAGTTTACTATTTATGTTATATTTTAAATCACTTTTAATTATTTCAAATATCTAAACCAAGCTTAGATACATTATTTTTTGGCATTAAATTAACTTTATAGTTATCGATGGTACCATAAAACATCACTAGTTATGATATTTAGGAATTATCTAGTAATAAATAAGGCAGTTAATTCCAGAGTGGGCTATCCCACATATTTGTCTGAAACTATGTAACTTGGGTTTAGTGAAGTCAATGCAAGATTGATCTTATTGTAGTTTATTCAATACTCAAGAGATGGCAGCAGAATGAATTGTGGGATCAATGATAACATAAATATGAAGGAGAAACTAAAATCCTCATTATCTCAAATAGGTTCAGAAAGGAAATAGCCCTCTCTGGCATTAACCGTCTCAAATAATTTTGAAAGTGATGCCTACTTTCTAATGAAATTCAGTTTTTCAGATTTGTTAGTTACTTTGTAAGGTCAAAATATGTAAATCCTGTTTCTTAATAATAATGCCAAATTTCTAGTTAGTATTAAAACTATATTTAAATATGGAATTCATACATATGCATGTAATTTAAGAAAAAATGTTAATGTTCTACTAATAAACAATAATATTTTACATGATAATTTTAGGAACAATACCATACCAAGGACATAGATGATTTTGTATCCAACCATGGAGCAAAATATGCAAGTGTGAAGAGATTAGATGCAATTGATAAAGTGCCAGAACAAAATGCCCGTAACATTGCCATGTAAGCAGCACATTGCGATTATAATTTATAAACACAAAACTAAGACTTTATTAAACAATGGTGTTTGTTGCAGAGACCATTTCATTAATAAAAAATATGACTTATTTTTCAACATTGATGCTGAGGCACATTTGGATAATGTTCACACATTGAAGCTGCTTGTAGAGCAGAATAGGTAGGTTTGAGAAAATTTATTATAATACTAAAAAAAACTCTGTATTTGGGCTTCAATAAAATAAATGAAATTTGAATTGTAAACAACTGACTGCTCTAATTCAGTTAAGTGCAATTACTTTATGTAGTAATGTTTATGCTTGAGGAGAAATAATTCTAAATAAAGTATAATTTATATAATTGTTTGTCTATAGGAGTATAGTTGCACCTCTCTTAATCAGACCATATAAAACTTGGTCAAACTTTTGGGGTGCTCTTACACATGATGGCTTCTATGCAAGGTCTATTGATTATATGGATATCATAAATAATGACAAGAGGTAAGTGGAAAAATAACTTTTTCTGATTAAAATAATTATTAGAAGAGAATGATGGGCATCAAAATATAGTTACCCAAAATTTAAAATAACCACCTTTCATTTGAGAGGCAAATACCTGAATTTCAAATTAAGAGTCTTAAATTTCATTTAGTAATGAAAACCATATGTTTTCAATTAAATTATGAAACTATTTCTATTAGTGAAACTAATGTTCAGAATGACAAACTCTGCAAGTATTGGAAAATTTGTGTTTCAATTATTCAGAAATTAAAATTAACTGAATTACAACATACAAAGTTATTGACTGGATTTTAGAAAAACCAATCTTTTGGTATATATGGGGATGATGTTTTGTTATCTTTATATCTCATCTCAGAAAAAAATTAGCCATACTTGAAATAACGATAGGTGATTTAGCTAATTTGGATACAAACTATGCACTTTCTCTTTCTGTTATGTAATAATTACTGTATACAATTATTATATATTTTAGACTAAATCCTACTCTAAACAGATCTAATTGTTTAACTGTACTCCCTAATAAAATTTCTCTCTAGAAATACAGTGTTAATAATATGGTTTAATCAAGCTTAATTTCAGATTTAGCTTTTAGTCTATAGTTAACTAGTACTTATTTGCATGCCTTAAATGGAATTAAATGATTAAAATAGGCATATGTTATAAGAAAGTGCTGTTTTTATACAAGGGTCCTTAATTTATACAATCTAATATTTCATTTTCTTTGGAAAATCAAGTAAAAATTTCTTACATTACTTAAATCTCTATTTCTTTTGCTGGCAATTGCACCTTTTATACTTGTTATTATTGCATTAAGACAATTATTAAGAACAAGCATAAGTTATATATGAGATATAATTTTAATCATTTTTGGCCAATTCAACGAGAGAAGAAACTTTACAAAAGGTAATTAGGTTTCAGAAGTGCAAGAATTATGGATAAAGCTAGAGAGGCTGTTCAAGCCATCATCTGATAATCAGCTGTACAGCATTTGTATTTATTAATTTCAAGTTGTATGAAAAAGATGTTGTTGTTCATTTATCCAACTCAAGAATATTTGGAACGAAGTACTAGGCACGAAGCAAGGAAACATGTTACCAGATATGCTTTTAGCTTGAAAAAGACTGTACATTTTACCATAGGAGTATATGTCATTCAAGTCAAGTTAGTTACTTCTAAGTGAAGACAAGATAACAGTGGATAATCTTACTGTGCAGTTGTATTCTCATGAGAGAAATATGAAAGGGGAAATAAAGTTAGAACCTCTTCATTAAGATGCACTCATAACAAAACATAACAAGCAGAGGTAGCCCAAGTGTAAAAAGAATATGTGCAACTATTGTCATAAGAGAGGACACTAAGTGAAATCGTTCATTAAGTGGATCACAGATGGCAGGCCATCTAAACCAAGCTGAAGACAAAACAGGAGGTCCTCAAGTAACCTTGGACAAACAAGTCTGTACTGCTGAAGAGAGTTCAAGCGATTGGTTTATTGACAGTGGAGCATTGAAGCACATCATAAAAGAGGGTTACTATTTCACAAGAGTTTGAAAAGTTTCAGCATTCACATGGAATTACATCAGCAAGTGGTAAAGTTATACCAGCTGTTGGGAAAGACACGATTAAAGTTATTACTTTTGTGAATGGTAAAAACCAGTTTATAGAACTCAGCAACATTTGGTAAGATCCAGGTATCAGCTGAAATTTGGTTTCTGATCTTCCAGCTCAGGTCAGTTAGGAAGGAGTACATTTCTTTCCACAAAAAAGTTGATGATCAAGTTCATGAGAAACATGAGAGGAGGAGAAACAAGATTGATTTAAGTGTTTTAGTTCCGGAGCACCCAGAAGTGAATAATACAGAGACAAAAAATTCTCTTCTACAGCTTTATCATTGGGCTCATCAGCACGAAAGTCATACGAAAACAAAGCTTGTTTGACATAAAGGTGAAACTAGAAAATATGGTTTTCTACTTCGGCATAAGACTGTACTTGAATAATCTTTTGAGAGATGCATAGCACATGCAAAGAATCTAGGACATTGCACACAAGGAAATTCTTAGTAATAATGGTGGTGAATTTGACAAAAAGAAACTCAAATGTATTTTACAAACGAAGGGTATCACTCATTGGTTAACGGCTCCTTACATGTCTGAGCAGAATGATCTGCTGTTTACCTGTTGAATCATACTGAAAAAACATCATTATCATCAGTTAGCCTGTGCAGACTATGGAAGAATAAGAAACCTTGGATCAAGCATCTTTGGATTATAGGCTCTGTTTGCTTTGTTCATATTCTGAGCCAGAAAAGCACAAAGCAAATAAAAATCAAGCACTTTTGTGGAAAAGTAAATTAAGGTTAACTAGATGTTCAACATATCCCATCAGAAGATCAAGTTGCAGATATAAGGACTAAACCATTTACTGGAATTCGGTTGCATTAGTTGTGCAAATGTATGAGACTTTCATGAGCTGTTATTTTAGAAACAATAACAAGGGAAATTGTTCAGAAGTGTTAAATTTTGGTTACTTTATTATTCCACATTTTGTGACGGTTTATTCTTTCAGTTCAGTACTTTATTGTTTTCCTTAGATATTTGTTATAACCCCGCTCTTCTACAAATGAAGTTATGTGTAATTTCTAATAAAGTGCAATAGCCTAACCTAAGTTTCTACCATAACATGTTTTAATTAAATTTAATCTATGAAAATATTTGTTTAATGGGCTACTTTAGTAATATCACTTAATTCATAGTTTAGAAAGTAAAATTCTGTCAAACCATGAGATATTTTGAAATTTCTTATCTATTTAAGTTAATTAGGAGACTCAAATCAAAAGATTTTCAAGAATAATAATTCCTTAATAATTTTTCTCATTATATTAAGTCATAAAACCAGAAATAGTTAAAAATGTTTCAAACTTTAATCCAACATATTATGATTTTATATTAAATTTTGAATTGATTTTTGTCACAATTTATTATTCAATAAATCTAAGCACTATTCAAATGGAGCGTGTTTATTCATACATATATTCTTCAGTAATACACAATAGAATATACACTATTATAGAACATATTTTTGAATTGTGAAATGTCAGCTATTAATCAAAAGCTATACTGAAATCAGTTTTGAAGCTGCGTCTGTCAATCGAGTACATGTTATCAGCTGAACATTCATAAACTCCAGCATCCATCTGAGTTGCAGGATCTATTTCAAGTTTGGACTTTATTCGGTCCTTGCCAATTGGCCATTCATGTACCTGGAATAAAATAATCAGAAATAATATTAGTTAAGGAGGGAAAATTCAAATTGGAATTTGCCCATATGTATCACAGTCTTCAATGTGTACCCATATTATGAACATTTCTGTTTAATTTACAGTAATATTTAAATATTTTCAGGTGATATAAGATATAATTTTTATGTAAAACTTTTCTTGCAGTTTCTCATATGTTAAAATATATTAACATTTAATATTTGGTTCACAATTGTGAATTACAAATATGTACAAATGTATAAAGTAGATAGAAACAAAATTAATAATCTACTTCAATTGTGCTGTTCAGAAGTCACACAATTTTACTTATATATTTTACATGAAAATAATAATAATAGGACATTAATTTCTAGTCTGTAAAGTAGATGTGTAAATATTGTTATTACTAAAATTATTTGAAAGTTACCTGTGTCAAGCCATATTTCATTCTAAAGCAAGCCTATCATTCTTAGAATTCACCTGGTCTTTTTCTTGATATTCTCTATGGATTTGGTATCACACTACAGCAATTGTCAGAACTAATTTATTATTATACTTTGTAAAATAGATACTATTTTATCCATAATTGAATGGATACATAAAATCTCAATTTTATAAAAATGCAAAGAGATCTTATAATTTCAGTTTTTCAAATTATCGGAACGAAATATTGCAATATAAGTTATTTATTTCTTTATTACTACTTACATGCAAGTAGGAGTGAGAATACAATTCTACTCCATCTTTAAACCATGTAACTTGAGGCCGTGGTGATCCCTTTGCCACACATACAAACACAATTTTGTGGCCTAGCAAGTATTCAAAATCAAAATGAGAAGCTGTTAATATTTTTGCACCCTGGAAAATGTTGAAAATATTTATGCATTTTTACAATCAAAAAATTAATTATCTTTTAGTATTTGTAATTGGTGTTGAAGACATTTTTAACAAACTAACTATATTGTTCGTAATTTGGAGTGTTATCTTATTCCTTTTCTCAACATTTTTACTTTTAATGGGAAGACAAATACCTAAGATTTTTATGGAAAAGTTAAATAATAACAAGCCCAAATAAATTTTTAAAATGGATTGATATCAGTAATGCAAAATTGTGACCCATAACTGAGAAAAATGTATTTTCTTTTATATTGATTCAAAGAAATTTTAACAAAAAATATTTAAAAGTATAGAAAACAAAACTAGAATTTTTAATTATTAGGAAGAAAATTATATCTCAACATCCACATCTGCTAAAAAAAAATGACATATTTCAAATTTGTATAGAACTGGAGAAACAGGACATTAATTTGGAATGGGTTCAAGTACTGATAGTTGTAGTTTTGATAGCATCACTAAGATTATTGAAAATCATAAGTCATAATTTAACTTCACACATCAGCTACATTATCGTTATCGTTGGCTGGAAGATTATAGAGTAGATTGACTTCTTATACCCGAAATATCTTAAATTTTTATCATGTGGTGTTAACAACCAGATGAAAACAAAC
The DNA here is from genome assembly GCA_037074705.1 of Zhengitettix transpicula. Taxonomy (NCBI): domain Eukaryota; kingdom Metazoa; phylum Arthropoda; class Insecta; order Orthoptera; family Tetrigidae; genus Zhengitettix; species Zhengitettix transpicula. The sequence continues at coordinate 113,890,613 of CM073591.1, read as the reverse complement.
TGTAATGTTATAAAAGTTAGCAACACTTATGTGAGGATATATCATGTATAACATGAAACAGTTAAAAGTTTACTGTAGTTAACAAGGATCATTTATTACATGAAGAATATGGTAGAAAAATATGTGGCCAAATAGTTGTTGGGAAAGTCAAAATGAGAATCTATCAAATCAATGGTAACTAAAAAAAATTGTAAATTAAATGGCGAAAAGTATGAAATGAGTTCAGAAAAGTACCTGAAAAATCTTGAAATCAGAACAAATCAGTTATATAAATACAACTGAGAAAGAGCAATTGATTTTTATGTATTAAGTCTTAAAAATAAGGCAGAAATTGTATCAATGTTTTGAAGTAAAATAGAACATGCCCAAATAATCAGAGCATTATCACAGCAAATTATATGAGGATCACAAGATTTCTCTCTCAACACCAATTAATCTTTTTTAAAATGTTATTGGGATTTTTCGTTTGGAAGTATTGAATGATCTGCAACAATTCTTCCAATAAACTGGTATACATTCACTGAAGGAGATCTGTTCAGCGCGACCATAAGCTCCTGACCATACGTCAATTACTTAAAACTTGAACCAGCGTTGAAGGGTATATGATCAAGCTGGCAAGATGTGGTATTGAGAACATAATCGAATTTTCTACACATGACATTCATTTTCAACATAGGCAATTAATCATAGGCTCTTAGATAGACTATGGAAGCTGACCTGTCATAGAAGTCTGGTCTTAGAAGGCCACTTATCATGATTACATTTTGGTGAAAGTGCTACCATGGGTTACAACTTCATAGTATATGGACACCAAATTAACGTGGAAACACTACATCACAGACGTATTCTGAAGAATGTGAGTTGACATCCTGGAGTTCCAGTCCTTGATCGAACAATTGAATCAGACCTTTGTTTGCATTCACTAGAGAGCACATAGAAGATAAAGAGACAACAAACGGCTAGGTTTAAATACCAAAAGGTCGACTGTGTGTGAACGAAATTAATCTATAAACTGCAGAGATAGCTGTGCTTTCTGCAACACTACTATTCTCCTCCTGGCTGTAATGTGAGGATTTATAGGAAGTAGTATGGGTTATACTTTACATGATCTTAGAGAACGATGGAAAGTCAGACGATCAACGTGGTGAATGATGGTGGTTTTCTTGGACTCACATTGTTGTTATTGTAGTATTTGTCGGACTCGGTGTCGCGGTACTGGCCGGTGATGGGCAGGCCGATCTGCACTCTGCTCTTGGTGCGCCCTCTGCCTCGCCCTCTGCGGCCATATGCGCCAGCCACCAGCGCCGTCAGCAGCAGAAGCATCAGCAACGCCCGAGGGCCCATCACTGCACAGTCCAATACTTCTTATCTAGAATAATCTCTAACAAGAACCACTTTTTTAATCAAATCAATATACATTGGTACTGATGAAGGAAGAATAATAAGAACAATATGAAGAATCTCGTAATTGACAACTGTTTTTGTCAAGTTAACGGAGTATTTGAGTCATCATCTTGTTGCAACGAATATTTGTCTTCGTTTACGAATTACAGCCAGTTAAATAGATTCCATATATTTACACATTGCATTCTGGTGATGAATGCCAGATTTGGGAGGTTTCTTAAATAGATAGCATTTCCTAATAAAGACTTCGTTTCTCGACTTGACTAGAATATTGCGTTTTACAATGAGTGGTCTACTAATTTTAATTTTCTGGATTGACTCTTCAACACAAATAATCGATTATTGAATATTTTGCAGTGTTTGACTGGCCACAGCCATTGGTTTTTACTAATTCTCATGTTGAGTCCCGTGAATAATCTCAAATGGTACGTTTCTTTCGCTTCAGTATAGGATCCAAACTAAAAATATATAGAAATTCTCTCCAGTCATAAACGCAGTCCAAAAACCAAAATTCCTGTAAAAGTTAAATGAGATCACTCGAATTAAAAAGAATCTACTTGGTCACAATCAAACGTTATGGATTCATCCAATATGTTATTTTCTTAATTTTTCCTTACACGATGCCCTGTGAGTCAGCTCATTGATCTCTAAAGCTAAAAATCAGTTTTATCAGTTAATTAAAATTTTCCTGACGTTAAATGAGGCTAAGAAGTAACATGTTTAGGTTGAAAGTGGTATTATAGAAGTGATTGGTTGATTCACCATTTCTGAGTGACAATGGCCCCTGCTTACATTCCGCCATTTAAAGATAGCAGGAACGCCAAAATCAACGCATTTTTCACACACGATCCTACCTTATTTAGTACCCCAATAATGATGTGTTGCTAGTCAATACGTTCGAAAGTGTTCCAATTTAGGGTTTTATTTTCACGTTTTATATTATAATTACATCAGAAGTTCATAGACATTTAAATATTACAAGTTAGAAATATACATTTTAAATGAAACGGCTTAAACAGATTTCTAGGTCCGCGTATTAAACCTTTGCACTTTAGAATTTCCCATATTTTTTGTTCTCGTTTATTTTAACTGCATTTTTTCTTCGTTCTGCCTATCTAGCACGCTCCGCAGTACCTTTCTATCAAACGCGCCATATTAAATATTTCGTTGCGGAAATCTCGCGGGTTTTGTCATAACTATTTGACGCAATGTCGTGATTAGGACTGAACTTGCCCTTCCTTACTTGTTGCACGTCAAAGAGTTACGTAAGATGCGAGACTGCGTCGACGACTTCCAGTGTCTGTTTCCGTACAGAAGCGTGCAAAGCAGATTACCTGGGACTTTCCGAGGTGCGGGACAGGAATCACCTTTTGAGAGTGACTGAACGTAATGCGATCTGTGCATCTGGTTTCATTCTCCCCACTCGACCACGTCTGGGGGTCTTTAACTAGCGCCTTCCTCTGCGGCTGCACTAACGAGCCTGTGCCGCACCGCCGCAATGGCGATTGTGATAGGGTGGCCTGCGAAATCACCGCACTCGGATAGGGCGTCATCCACGTCGTCCCGCTCACAACGCTAATTGTTGGGTTCGTTCATTCCTCGGTGTGCATTCTGTGGTTAGTTGCCCTATCCTCTGTCCTTACTATGAAAGTATGCTTCCAAGAGCCGTGGTCTTGAAGAATCACATCTTACCTTGACACATCAGCAAATTTGATTCTACAACTTTCGATAATTCTTTTGTCATAAAGGCCCATACGGAGAAGGAAATTGTATCAAAGAAACCCACGACAGTGTACCCTCTTCGGAATGGTGACAGTGTGATTTCAAATCACTTTCTGATTGCTTGGCGTTCTTCCAGTTCTTAGGAAAATTATTTGGTGGATTCGTAATACATACTAATCTGGAAATTTTTAGAAGAGGGTACAGAGCATGGTGCATCTAAAATATGGTCAGTGAGCCAGAATAGAATGCGATCGAAGGAAGATGAAGAAGTTGGAAACACGAGATAATAAAGGCTATGGGCAAACTTACTATATCTGAACTGCAGAGATACGGCTATTTTTTGTAACTGAGCATAGGTTTACATGAGTTTATGCAATCAGTTGTCTTTGATAGATGAAGACGGAGCAATTCTAGTAGAAGTTACGAATTATTATGTCTATTTCCGTACAGAATCTTGCAAAGTTGCCAAATGTTGAACTACAAATTAAATTTATTCTCGTGACTTTCCTTGTTTTGTTGTTTTATTTTATCCTCTTAAACTTTAAACGATCGCAATTTTTTCTCCGCTTTGTCTAATTTAATGCAAAACGTGATATGATTACAAAAGATCACTTGCCCTTACTATTCTCTTATTTGGAACAACTAGAGTAGAAGTTGTTATCGCAAGGGTAGTGGAGAGCGGGGCAAAGGATTAGTTCTAAAATACAAAACCCTAGTTATATTGGTAAATGGGACCATTCAGTTCACAATAAAATACAGGAAACCAAATAGGACGATAAACATCTGGAATAATTTACCTGTAGTCGTGTTTTGGGAAAGCTGTCGTCAATAATGCAAGTTTGGGTTAAGTTTAAGGACGAGAAGGCAGGGAAGTTGTTTAGCCTCCAAAATTTAAATCTATAATAGGAATCGAAGTGAACTGGTTTTCCTCAAAGATGAAATTAATACTAAAGCTTATAAACAGTTTTAAAAATGTGAGAGCGAAGTGAAGTGCGGTATTAAACTGAAAGTAATATAAATATGCTTATTTTCAAGTTGAAATATATGTTATTGGTAGTTTAGATTTAAGTTTTGAATCTGCCGCCGGAAGTTCCGATCATTTGCAGATACGTGTATGTTTGTAATTGTAATATTTATTTATGATCTGTTCGATTCAAGAAGCCGTCCATCGATCCCTTGAATGCTACACCAAATTCTAGTCAGATTGTGATTCTTTGGAAATGTTACATTTCAAATAGGCCTGTACGTATATTAAGCCTGTCCCTTATATGGCGGTGTCTTGACATACAAATGTTACGGAAGTTCGATATGAATTAACTGGTCATTTTATTAAGGTTTCCTTTAATACTGGAATTTGCCAAATTTTCTGTGTTTTCCAAGTTACGTTTACTTTAAATACATTATTTAAGTTGATAAAATCTCGTAAATGTGGAAATGCCTATCTAATTTTTACGATATTTTTCATTACTTTTTCTTAATCTCATCATTCTATAAAAGGCTTTAATTAGTCATATAAGAGCTAATATTCCAATAAATTACTCTTCAAACATATTTATAATCTAGCTTATCTCCAATGTAGTACTATATATTCGTATGTCATTTGGGAAGATCGAAATGTTTAAGAGGTTCGTATATTTAAACGCTCCAATTTACGAGGTAATAGTGATGCACAATTAAACAAAACTCTATCAAAAAACTGTCAAACATTTTCCCCCGTAAAGTTGGTTAGAACTCAAATTTAATTTTTGTCTCTTGTAGTCACATATATTAGTTAGGCAAGTGCGAGACCAGTAATACCATCTTTCCAAGGTTTTGTACAGAACTGAGGTTAAAATTTACGTATGGATTATTTAAGCTAAATGACGAACAAAAACCAAAATAGAATTTCAAAGTCCGTCATTTATTTTTATCAATTCCAATTCGTAATGCCTACTCTCACACTTTGACGCAATTAGCATTCTGTGCTACAGTGCATAGAACTTACAGGTAACGAACGAGTGCAAATAGTTGAATTCGACAGTTTTTGGTCAGCACGCTATAATACACCGTAGCACAATGACGATATTAAAAAATATCAACAAGGGAGTTGACTACGACGGTAGTCTTTTCTGTCACTGAAATAATTGGTAGTGCAGTTTTCTGCGCTTAATTAACGCTTGTCAAGGTTAATGAAAATAGTGTCACTATGATAAAAACTTCGTAAATTTATTCCCGTTGAATTAAAACTGAAGATCTAAATTTTATAAAAGCAATTTTTGTTAAAGAATACTAATGTAAGAAGGTTGTCCCTGAGGTCAACGCAAGGATTGCTCTCCCTTTAACTCCCCCGCAATGGCATTAATCTTTCTATTAGCGCTATTGGCTGATCTGAATGATAACCGCGGGAACTCGGCAATCTTCTGACGGCTGTGTTTTGTAACATTTTATTAATAAGACAGTCTATAAAGAATATTGTAAAAAATTATTGGAGGTTAGAAAACTTGCTTTTCATGAAACATGAACGAGAATAGGTCTGTTGAAATATCAAATATTTGTGATCCTATTTTTTTGCGGACTGAAATGTCACTTTTGTAGTCGTTAATTAGTGTAAGTATAATTATTAAGTTGGAGACAAAGAAAAATATATCCAGAGCAATTCATCTGGAGATATGGATACGTGATGATGTCTGACGGTTTTCAAAGAACATCTATAATTTTTCTGAGTTTACGAAGTTTTACTTCCGCGCGTAATTTTCATACATCTTAATTGAATAGTATGTGCATGATTATTATTTAACCGTATTTAACGCCGAACCCTCAAGTTGATATTGGAAGGCTGGTGATTAGAAATTATTCGATGAAGCTTTGGTGCATCTACCTTATGACATATAAACTTTAAATGCAAAATTCAGGTCGTGAAACTGAACGCGTGTGCTAAAAATCCTAAGATCGAAACTAAATTTTTTGGATAATATCGACTGACGCATTTCTGAGGTTTTTGTAAATTGAATGTTTTGTGGAGAGAGTACAACAGTTAAAGGAGGATTAAGAGATTTCTCGAAAAACTTATAACATTATCTCTACGTCTTTAATTCATTACTTCTATCTCACGATACAATCTAATATATGAGTAGATTTTATTTTACCCATTCTTGCCCCGCGAGAATAGCTACTTATAATCCACGTAAGTGGCGTAAAGTTATACTTGTTACTATTTAAATTAAATATGATATATCATTACGTGTAGCATTAGTTATAAAAAAATTATCTCTTCAGCTTTCTGTTTTAAGATCTAATATCTTATTTTCTTGAAAATTTTTGACGTACCGAACCATAATTCTTTCAGGTTCTATATAATTTCTTGTCGTTCCATGACGACATTTAGCAATAAATCCTGTGTCTTTCCATCTACTCTGCTTGGGTTAGATTTAACATTGTCGGTCCACTTATTTTCACCATCGTAATCAGCTTCTTTCAACGCTTTAAAATATTTTCTTTCTTTTATCTGTCTATATTTCAGAATCGTACAGGGCAATACTCTCAAACTAGGTTTGTACCAAAGTTTTTACAGAGCGCCAAGTCTCATTTTTCTTGTTATAAATAATGTTCGTATAATCTTTCTTTGCCATTGCTAACCTAGCTCTGATTTCTTTAGTTCAATAAGTGTCCTAAATTCTTAAAAGTACTGAACATATATAATTGAACTGTGGTTTTAAGACTTTGTTATCCTCATGGTCTTTCATTTGCCTATACACATCCCAATTCCATACTCTCTTCCCATTTGCTTAAGTATTCTCTTCTTTCTTTAACATATCGTATTAACATTTGGTATTAATTTTCTTAGTCTTATCCCTAAATCTCCTAAGTCTTCTAAAGCTTCTTTTGCCAAGTATGCTCCATATAGATTAAATAATACGAATGGAATATATATATATATATATATCTTATGGTTCCTGAAAGTGTAGTGATTAATACTAAATAATATAAAACATGAACCAATCCTAATCCATTTTATTATTTAATACTTGCTGCTACTTTACTGTACAAGGATTCTCTCGCAGGTAAACCTTCCCTGAGAGTTCTGGCGGAGGCTACCTTTGGGGATGCCTTCACAACTCTCTGGCTTTTTGAACTATAGTTCCCACATGCCGAGGCACCTCGGTCTGTTTTGAGAGGAGTATGTTCCGCGGTCGCAGACCTTGGACATACGGTAAGAGTTGTCCGCTATTCCTATTGGAATAGTCGGCCAGCTGCCTCCTAAACTGGCCAAGGCATGGCGAGGGGTAAGCTGCGACCCCACAGCAAACCCCTCTCCCGCCATCGGATGGGCGTGGGACAAGTACCAAATGCCCGACCTACCTGATGCAGGTTTTTATAGGGTTTGTCCTGCATTACTTTTAGGCGAATGCCGGGTAGGATCCTTAAACTGTAGCCGGGGGGCCCTAGTTAACCCTTGGCTACCTTCCTCCACCCTTCCGCATCCCCCCTTTCAAATCCCTTTCCTGTGCTATAAGAGGGGAGTTGCATGTGCTTCTCAGCAAGTAGGCTATGTCCAAGTTGTCCTCTGCAATTGGTTTACGAGCCAATCCATCAATTACTTCCTTCCAAAATACATTATGGAGCAATACATTGACTACGTTTCCACCTAAATAAAAATCCAGAATGTGTCAAGTATGACGATTTTCTCTGTTGCTAATTGCTTTCCCCAAGGGCAGTAAGAATTATGTTCGTAATATAAGCCCCTTCACCAAACAATATAGTACTACAAAGTGCCGCGGTTTTCTCTAAGAATATTTTTAAGTTAAACTGTTTATATGTGAGATATGACTGCGACGTTTGGGACATTTTGTAATGGAAGTGGGCGTGTCTAGGACAGTAAGAGGCTGGCCTATTACATTCACGTCACAGCCTACACATTATTCAGCGATTACCATAAAAACGACTCAATTGAAATAATATTTTGGCCAAAATAACTCACTCTGTTTTAAATATTCTCATACGAAAAGTGCATATAATTTATTTTAAATATTCTTATGAATGCATTCTACGCCTCTTTGTTTTTTAAAAAAAAATTGTTTTATTTTGAGTAGAATAAACTGCAAATGTTTAGTACATATTAATTATTATAAAGTGGATTGTTTTCCTATATTTCAACGTAACTGTTAGTCAGTTGCAGTAATCCAATTATTAATCTTTGATATAGTATTTAATGCAGAACCTTAACGATGTTTCCTTTCAAAGTTTTGTGATATTCACATTTAAATTTATATAGCCATAGCTATGACATATCTATTCTGAACGTTTGTATGGAAGAACGGTGGATGAATGAACCGTCAAATACTATTGAATTAATTATTTACGTTTAATGTTTCGTTTATGAATATCCGAAACTATGCCAATTTTATTTTTCTGTTGACTACAAATTATTTTGCCGACAATAAGTTTTAATTGCTTTTATTTTGAATGGCGTTATTCTCTTGCAAGTAATATTTATTTGTAATGGTCGATACTCTTGTAAACTTATAAAAATAGTGTCCGTATGTTTTCAAGCAGCATTAATAAAAATCTTGTGATATTACAATATCACAAGTTTAATTTATTTTACCGGAAACCACAATAATCACAATTCTAGTTCAACTAGCTGAACACCTTTCAGCGACAAGTTTAGATTTGCATTTAAAATTTTACACAATTAATGTTTACACTCACACTTTTGTAGAAATATATTTCTATGAAAACATCAGGCGATATAATTTACATAATCTTATTATATAAATGACACAATTCTTGTGCTTTTCCTATTTATCATTCTCGTATCTTTCTGTTTGGCATTTTAAAGATATGGGAGTTAGTTATATATATATTTGTTGTTCCGGAATTTAAAAACCAGATCTAAACAAATAATCAATTTATTGCACGATTTCTAATTTTGTGAATTAATGCTTAATGTGCTAAATTAGTTGTTACCATAATATCCTATAAAACATATTAGGGACAGCATTTAGAATGTTGGTGAAAAGTTGTTAACATAAAACTTAACCTCCGGACAAACAAGAATAAAGGACTGTGTTATTTAATTTAAAACTATTTAATCGTTTCCGTTCATATGAAACGAAACGTGAGCATCTGTTAATTAACTTAATAAAAATATTTTTCCTCTAAATTATAAACCAGAAGTTTATTCGCAAATCTATTATTTTTATCAAAACGCGACACAATAAAAATAAGGGTTTCGAGTGTATAACGTTCTCAGAGTGAGCTACTACGATCAAAGCTCACAGGGTTTAATGTTGAATAAACAAAATAAAATCGTATGATGTACATACTATACCTAGTTTACGGTGATATTTTTACATAATCCGTATACTATAAGTAATTGATCGTCAAGTAATTCAATTATAACATTTTTGTCTGGAGGAAATGTATTTTGTTCTGAATTAGGCTCATTTCTTACATTTTCATAAAATAATATTTGTCATTTAATTCTATTTTTTATTTTTAATACAACTTCACTGTTAAATAATTATTGAAAATCTTTTTTAAAAAAAAAATTGATAATCTGTAAGACTGAAAGGATATATTTATGCATATTTTTTGGTCCGTTCTGGAAAATAAATTATAAGAAGTAAAACTATCTGAATTCATTCGCTTTTCTTTTATTGTAAAAACGTTTTCCAGAATTTTTAGAGCATAAAGACGAATAAAAATTTAGTAATTTCAGGACTATTTATTTTACTTTCTTAATTTGAAAGGAGCATTTCTCTCCTTTCGTGGTAAATATTTCTGAATTGACGTTTTAAGGTTATTTTGAGCACTTGAGGGTTGATTTTTGCTTTATCCTAAATATTAAATTTTTATAGTTTACACACAAGTATTTCATGTTTTCTTTGATAATTCAAAACGTAGACGATCAATTGATTGTTTTTATTTATAAGTTAAATTATTACACTTGGTTTTTAAGTCCGGCTATGTAAACACCTCACAATGCCTGCCTTGAAATCAAATTTTTTCGCCAAAATCCTTATTACATGGGAGATAACTAACTGATTATGTGTTGATCTGTGTTATTATTAGTAAACACATATTTAGTTTTTTGTTGTTTGATTAAGTGAAGGTTTCGAGCTTATCGAATCATAAATGCGATTATATAAATATGGCGTATCATCATAGCAGGAATATATCGGATGTTATGCCGTACTTTTTTTTATAAATAATACTATGTTAATAAGTGTAGATGACGTAATCAGTCCGGAAGCCGCGCCTGTCGATGGAGTATTGGTTGTCTGCCTGGCACTCATAATAACCCGCATCTTTCTGGGTCGTGGGATCGATCTCCATCTTCGACTTGATCGTGTCGTTACCCGAAGCCCACTCGTGCACCTAAATATATAACATAAAAGATTGCCACTGTAAAAATAATAATTTTAATTCAACAATGGTTGAACTTGAAATATTCGATTACAATTTGCTTTGGTCACACCTATATAAGAAAAAATAGCTAAATAGAAAAACATCCAATTTGTCAGAAAAAAGTTAAATAAATCAAGCAAAACAAAAATGATTACAATACGACATTTCGTATAAAAATTTGGAATAATTGGATATTAGACCTAAATAATCAAAATTTATACAATAAATTAGAACAGTAAAATTGACAATAATATTTTTAAATAAATTATTCATATTTGAAGATTCGAATTATTTTCTTCCAAATATAAATTATACAGAATTACAGTTTTGAATGTTTGCATATATGTGTATGTTAAAATTGAAATTCGAACTATATATTTAGTTGTAACCGAAATGTATTTTAAGGAAACTGAGTAACATTTATATTTTAGTCCGTTAAAGTTAACAGTGTTAATTTATGGATCTAATTGAAATAATTATATATATGATTCGTTTATAACAACGAAGTAAATTTTGTTCAAATTGTTAGTGTCATTTTTAATATTTAATTCTCTAGGATTATATTTAATAAAGGTCTATTATCTGTTAGTAAATGCATATTATCTGATGTAACCCAAAATAGTGAACGAAACGTCGTATTGTAATGTTTTTTTTAATTCTCCTTGACAATTACACTTTCTTTCACATAAATTGGTTGTTTTCTGTTTAGTAATTAAATGATAACTGTCAGCATATATTAAGTAGAATAAATAATATTTAAAAGTACCTTTCTATTGGAAAGCAAAATATTTCCATGATTCATTTCATAAAATGAATGACATCTTGTTATTTTCGATCTCTCTTTCCTTATTTTTACTTGTAATTTTATAATTGAAACTCGTTCTGCAGCTCCATGTTTCAAATTGCCGAGCATTATAGCACTCTACCTTTTCAATTGCTTCCCACTCCTAAAACTCTTTACCACAAACAACATCCGTTATGTCATTCGTAAACTCAAAAGCAGCACCAGGTCATGATCAAATCACAAATAACCAACTCAAAGCACTGCCTCCAAAAGCAGTAATTCTAATTATGCAAATCTTCAATGCCATTATCAAATCCGCTCACTTTCCACTAAGCTTCCAAAACCCCCCACAAACCTAAATCTAATCCAATAAATTACCGACCAATAAGAATTCTCCCTACCTTATCCAAAATTCGAAAAACTTCTAGTACCAAAACTAAAAAGCCATCTTTATCTCACTTAATCCCCAATATGCAATCCCGTTTTCGATCCAACATTCTTGCCCGCAACACCTCTTCAATGGCACTGATTACATCTACCCATCATTTGAAAACAAAAACGTATGTGTAACATCATTCCTAGACTTGGAGAAAGCCTTCGGCAAAGTACACCATCCTACACTTCTCTTAAAACTAAAACCCCACGTAACAGACACTTTCTTCCGACTCATTACCAATTTATTTTCTAACCGCTCATTTTCTGTCAAACATGGCAACTGCATAACCAAACCATACATCCTTTCATGTGTTCCCCAAGGGACTGTTCTCGGTCCATTTCTATATACTCTTTTTTTCAGATGACATAACCATCTTGAACCAAGCTCCCGACTTTGAAACAGCCGTGCTTAATCTTCAAAATTCATTAACTTAAATGGGATAATAAATGGCGACTAAGCATAGATTACAGCAAATTAACCCATTTTCGCTAAAAAAAATCCAGTTCACAAACAGTATCTACCTTGACAACTCAACGATAACGAATAAATCCGCTCCACATACGTCGGACTAAAGCTAGACTCAAAGTAACCTGGGCACAACACAGTAGCAATCTCAAGTCTAAGCTCAATAATAGATTATCACAACTCAAACCATTAATAAACAGAAAATACCCAGCATCCTTAGCAACAAAAACGTTAATTTATACCTCCCTAATAAAGCCCATCTTGCAATATGCTTCCTCTATTTGGCGAGAAGCAGACAATGAAACCGTAACGAACTCCAAAATAAATCCCTTGGAATAATTTCATGATGTCCTTGGTACTTCAAAAACAACATCCTGCATAGTGACCTCAGTATACCTGCAGTCAAAGACGTTATTAAAAAAACCTTTGATTCCCTCATTAAAAACTCAACAGCGCATACCAATCCAACCATAGCAGAAATTACAACCTTAACTCCTCCAGAGCCTCAACAAAGACGACTGAAAACAAAACGTCCACCAGAACTCCTCTACTAATTACTGTTTAAATTTTATAGCTAATTAAACTTAGAACTTTATTAAAACAATATAATTTAATAAGTGATAATTGTTATGGACAACCTAATGGTTACAACCAACTGCATGTTACAATGTTACTTTCAATGGAATACTTAAAAAATATTACCACATCTAAAACATCGCAAAGATAAAAAAAACTTTTCACCTCGAAAGTGGTTATGCAACCACCAACACTGACGTGAAAGACAGTCAGCCTACGTTCCAGGAGGCATTAATGTTAGACCGGGAGGATTTTTACAAAAGCTTGAACTATATCCTCTATATTATTCGCCTATTTTAATAAACAAGTTATTAGATATAGCTTTTATTGTTATCTTAATAACAATTATTTTTATTGGAACTGAATTTGGTTTTACAATAAATAAATTGGTTATAAGCCGGAAAAAATCAATAAAGCAATTGATAAAAATATATTTACTCAATGTTTCGTCCTTAATGTAGTACTTAATCAGGTGCACATTGGTGTAATATTAATAATTTTTTACATTGCCAAGTTCTACAGTTAAAATCTACCAATAACGTTGTGTAATTATATTTTTTTAAATGCTTTAATAATATTTTTTTCTGATTTATGCCAATGTATACATTTATTGTAAAACTATAATGTTAGATAATTATAATTATTAAATTTGGTCTCATGCGTTACCTGGAAAAACTTGTGAGCGTACAGCTCTATACCATCCTTAAACCAAGTTATGTGAGGTCTTGGGAAACCCTGGGCCATGCAGAAGAAGGTTATCTTCCGGCCCAACATGTAGTCCAGTTCAAAATGCGAGCACTTGACAATGCGCGCCCCCTGCAAAGAATAAAAGAAGACCTTGTTGGATTAGACGCAATATCTACTACAATGTGCCGTTCTTCATACAGTCCTACTCCATGTTATTTGACCTATGCCAACAAAACTGTTTTCTTTATACCAATCGTCATGCAATGCATAACGACACTAAATTAAACTAAAATGCGTTCTTCATATAATCACAATTTATTTTCGTACACTCTTTAAATATTCATTAATGGAGTATTTTTGATGACTTTCACTATAATGTATTTGCGTTTTTGACAAAGTAATTATGTGCTGTAGCTTTTCTTAACTATAAGTGTGGTAATACAGTTACACTAATAATTATAATCTTAAATAGTGAGAGAAACTACGTCATTTGAGTTCTTGGAGGCTTGTTGATGCTAAAGTTTTCGGATTTCCCGCTTCCTAAAAAACATATCATTCCAACTTCCATTATTAATCGCATATAAAAATTACACACAAAAGCGAGAGCTGAGACATCTGGCTATTTCAAGTTGAACTGAATAGAAAATAATTTAATCTGTAAGCATTCTATTTCCGTGAATCTTATCACCGTGAAAACGTCGCCTTCAACCGTATTTCTTGCTTAATACGTCATTTCGTCCGATGAGAATTTCTCGTTTAACCACACGGCCAATGAAAAACCAGAAAATAGCCCTTTCAACTGTTTTCCTACAAATTCTAAATCAGATCTCTGTCCTAAGAGTAGACTAAAATTCTCTCTTTATAAACCAATTATTTTACAAGAAAGCGGTCAAGGACCTTCAGATACGCCTACTAACAAAAATTTCTGAACAGTTTTCACTTGAACGTCTAAAATAATTCTTTGTCTTTATATCAGTTTTCATTTTATGTTTTTAATACTCTTATTTTCATTCACTTTCAATCTACACCTTTAATAATTTCTTAATAGAATCATCTTAATTTTAATAAAATAAGTTTTCTTCTATAAGTACGTATAAGTAGAATATAAATTTACAAAATAAATTATGAAATAGGACGTGTAGTGAGCGCAAAATAGCCGTTGAAAAATTTGTTGGAGTGAGGAACGGTAAGCGCCGAAAAATATAAGGAAGAATGAAAGCTCGTTTATCGAACGGAAAATGAAAAATTTGTGGCGAAAGCATAGAATACAAAAAAACTGATTTAGAAGCCTTTCTATCACTCATATAATACAAATATCTGTGCGCCTGGAGGACTGTAAACCTCACGTTAACAAACAGGATACTCGTGTCCGATGACGACAGTGTCCATTTACTGGAGAGAGAGAATATTGTTCCTATATGAAATTTTTAGTGTCTAGTGAAAGTAAGAATATATATATTGTTGTCACTATTGTTATATTTTGTTTGTTGCATTTTTTTTCCTCATTACTGAACTACAATTTGAGCGTGTTGATCTCCTGCCTGAGTCACGTGGTCTTTACTCACGTCCTTGTGGTCGTAGTAGTTGGCAGAGGCGGGGTTGGGGTTGTGGATGGGAATGTGCATGCGAGAGCCGAAGCCTGTCTTGCGGCCCCTGGAGACGGACTTGCCGCGGCCTCCACCCCCGCGCGCAGCCCCCGCCGCCCCCAGCGCCGCGAGGATCAGCGCCGCCGCCAGCAGAGCGCAACACTGTCGCCTGCTTATTGCGACCATCGCGACGTGGACTGGGGCTCGTGGCCTAACGTAATTGTGCGACGTAGAGGGGAGCAAGGAAACTGATGATTGCTGGCGAGAAGGGGACAGTTGCGATTGTCTCTGGGGCAACCATTCAGGAAACGTTCAAGTTCGCGTCAGGGCTGTGCCCCTATTCGCGGGGCTACTAAATTTTTAACTATTTTTGTTCGAGAGCGCAAATTAATCGACACGTTTCTTAAATTCATTTTAAATAATTTGCGATGTTCGTACTTCCTATCCAAATGACTTACTTGAAACAGTGGAATTTCAATCTCTGGCCTACTACCCGCATGTTTGTTTTCCTGGATTCAAACATTTCTGAAAGGCATTTTGATGCGATAGACCTACTTTTATCCACGATCTGAGCCCTCACATAATGTAACAGCTATAAATGCTAAACATTACCTTTCCTATTAAATATTTAGTCAAGTTAAAGTTACTGACGCTTGTGCGTGAGTGTGTCTTATGGCCCCTGGGGCCTTTAAACACTTTAACAAACGTGGTTAGTTTTCTTCATATCAGTTAATGTTTTCAGAACGTCACAATAAATGGACGTAGTATCTTTGGATTCATCAAACCGCGTATTACTCCAGGGAACTTTGTCAATAGAATTTTTTCCCTTTAACTAGATGTGCCAATTAACATTTAATCATCTCTTGATATTAATATTTTGACCTAAAACTTGGCAATACTAAATATAATTTTAATCGGTGACTGTAAACCTAACAGAGTTTTTGCAACGCCCACAAATGTACATATTTACCAACGTTGTACAAAACTGGTTTGATATGAATCTCCATCTTTTATCCTGTGTTATTATCTTCACATCACAGTAATTGATACATATAACACTCTTCGTTAACTTATTGATGTTATTGTAGTATTCCCCCTAATATTATTCCCTCACACATTCGTACGTTCTATCAAAACGTGTCCTCCGCTAATTTTCAGAAAGTTACAAATATTTCTTCCTTCACAGAAGCTTTCCTTCAAAGCTTTCTTATTCCTGATTTTATTTTTAATCTTTTACTTTATTATGTGGCACCATATTTCAAAAGTATAGAGTCTTCTTTTTTAAGGTCTTAACAAATTTACCAAATTTTACTTTGCTTTAAATCGTATTCAAAACATTATCCTTAACCATAACTCAACGGTAACTAAACGGTAACTCTTCAAGAAGTTGTCGTTTTCTCTGCCAATCATTTGTAATCTTACTTTGTAACGATATAATACTTTCATTCTATCAACTACCTGAAAAAATATTTTAATATATAGTACGTTAAAATTTATTGTTAACTATGTTGTAATAAAAAAAGGAGGTTATTGATATTTAATCACACTAATGTTTAATACTAAATTATTTGTTTATTATAATGGGACATTTACTAATTATTAAATTATAACAAAGGGTCATGACTTGTTGGAGTCGTGTAGCAGATGTTTGTCATACTCATCTCAGTTCGAAAATAGACACACGTCTGTCATTGCTTTTCCGAGTCCGGGACCATGTTCTGCAGGTAGACAACAAGCTGTAGGTAAATTTCCGGGTATTCAGAGATATTTCCCAGAAGTCTGGCGCTAAGTGCTCGTATCTCGGGGTGACTTTTCGTGTTAGTGGTGTCAATGGCCCGGGTGTTTGAACTCTAGTACATCTACTTGTGAGTTTTCCCAGGTTGTGAAGCAAAATGCATTTCTCTCCTCTCCATGAAAGCTCCTGTTCAACTGCCTGTCTAGATACTACATCGGACTCCTTCAAACTGTCCTCTCCAAGATCATATTTTGGAGCGGTCCTCTCCAAGATCTACTATCGAACTGCGTCCTCCCAGCTGGACCCTTTTCTTCCCCGCCAAAGGGGTAAAAAACAGTCACCTGATAGTCCTCCGCCAATCGGTTTTGTATTCATCTTTCCGCAGAGACCAGGTTTCGGTAGTGGGTGGAGCTGACCTTAGGAAATTTTGTGTGGTTGTTGGCCTTCCGTTTCAACATTCCCAGGGGCTCTGTAATGCGTTACCCGACTCTGAGGAGTAAAATTTAATGGCTGGACATTCCAAAGCTTCGTCTTGGTGCTTTACGTTGTTTCTCTCCATTAACCAATTACCAATTAATTATTTTATTTAATTGGTGGCGTACTTTTGCGCTGCAATATCAAATAGTAATTATTTGTTTTTAACACTAATATTTCCTGCAGTAGCTTTTTTTAAATATATATTTTTTTTCTCTGACGATATCAATATGTTACCTGGCACTTAAGGTGTATTCCGACTCCTTATATTTAGACTAATTTTTCTGAAGCTTCTTAACATATTTTTTTTTGTTTCTGACACACTTAAAGTATCATAAGTTTTCCGCAATGTCCTAAGTCAAAACATTGGTGTATTGAACGCATTTGATGTCAGCTGGTAATTCGATTAGGTTAACTTAAATAAATAATAATAAATGAAACACGTATTTTAAATTCACAAACAATTCATTGAAGAAACATAATTAAAGCAGTTAACTGGATGGATGAGCTCGTTGCTCACTACACAATTGCTCATTTCGCAAGATACTTACTTTTTATTACGAAAACTCAAGATTTGCATAGTTAGGAAGTTACAAAACGAATTAATGTTCTTTGAGCTTTACCACTGGGCAGCGAATATTCATCTTTTGCTAATTTCAAAAAATCAGAGAGTTCTACGTTGCCATATTTTGTCTTCAATGAATTGTCGCAAGAAAATTCAGATCGAGGTTTGCTCGAAATGGGCCTTGAATCCATGCGAATTAGTCCATATTACTTACGTGAAAGGATTTTTCGAACCATTTGATAAGGTGTGATTGGTGATCTTCAAAAAGAAATTTTACATTGCAATACAAATCAACTTCATTGGAGATTGCAAACTGGTGCATCAAGGGAAAACAATATTTGATATCATCTTCATTAATTGTTCGTTTCCATAGAGGAAATTTTTTTTTGAAAGCTGAAATCTTCCCGGTTGGCTTTAAAATGAGCATGTTCTGCCCTTGCAGGGAAAAGTTCAACGCATTTAACTTTTCAAAGATATTGCATAAGTATACTAAAAATTAACCAAAAAGTCCGTTTTTAACAAAATATTTCGCATGTGTTTTCCTTTTCTTCTTTAAGAAAAGTGTATTCCTTACTGTAATAGAACGTACGAGACGATAGATTGCCACAAGGGAGCCATCGGGGGTGACAATAATATAACAAAGACGTGTATTCGTGTCTCATATGTTCACACAAATTTTTAAAAATCCTTGTTTTCACTGTCAGAGAGTTTATATAGTTTATATACTATTCACCTCACGTTCTAATGGTGCCCCTAGACGATCAATATTATCGTCAATGATATTGCACAATGAAAATTGCAGAAATGAATACACTCGTAAAAATGTTGTGGGGGAACGGAGAATATGTGAATTAGCTGATTTTCGAAACTCGGAAGTATTATTTGTTCCAATATTATCCACATCGTCAATGTAATTCTTACCCTCTTCCTTGTCATCCTCTGTCTGAATGGTATTTTGTGTGGTACACGGTTCCTCCTGACCTATTAAAAACTTAATGTCTTCAAAATTCCAAAATGTTGGTTTTATTACGTCACCTACTCCAGCACCACTTTTTTATAATCCTTCATCCACTTCAATTATTTTCTGAAGTTAGTACGCGACGAATTAAAATTTTTAACTAACTGCAACTTATCAGCATCTGGATACTTCTGTATATATATACAAAGCAAACGGTTCTTTTTTAAAAAAAATTCTATTACTATAATAATTCTTTTAATATTTGGTAAACTCTGATACGGATCTATACATTCTAAAATAATTTTCCTTTCTTCGTGTTTTATTTGTAGCCATCTCATAAAGTAAATTGTAAAATGTTCATTTGCTCCTCCTCACTGTAATTCGATGTTCACTGCGTGGCTGCGAAGAAATAATTGAACCATTATTGCGTAAAACTATCCACTAGCGATACAATACTTTCATAAATAACTAGCTCTTTTTGATTGGCTCAACACGTTGTGCAATATTTTTATATGATCTACAATAATATGGTGCAATATCAATTATTGCTCAAATGATATTGAACGTCTAGGTGTCGCTTCAGACTAGATTTAGCGGAGGACTAAAATACTTGGACGCGAGTCAATTCGGAGCTTTGTTTCTAATAAGCGACCGTATTTGGCCGGACATCAAACGAGCACCGCCAGATTTATAGAGCATCGATTACTTCTTATGGTTTCAGTTTACTCAATTGAAGACCTCGTTTCTTTACTATCATTGTGGCTGCAGGCTTGCGCGAAGTGACTGGCATCTTTGGAACTGTTCGCCAATCACTCATTCGACGCTACCAAACCTGTACTACTATTGGTGGTCGCAATTTTGAACATTTATTGTAAATATTACTGTAAAGAAGCACTATTCCATGATGTTTAAAGATAAACAATGTTTTTCTTTTCATGTCTTTTTTTGTGTGTTAGTGCATCATCAACGCGTCACTTCTGACTACACATTCATATCCAAGAAAGTATAATTTAGTAAGCTGTTCCATCCCTCAAAATTTGTCCCATGACTGTAGAATCACCCTGAATAATAAATCCATATAGAATACAGAAAATATAATATATAATTTGTATCACAACGGATCGCGAATATGAGTCAAAAGATTTTTAATTATCCTGTGAAATCTTTTACTGGGCTGAATGGGTCTTATTGTTAATATTTCCGCGGCGCCCCTGTTAAAACAGCCGCGGTGTTATGTGAAGAACAAGAACAGATCTTGTCATTTTTCTGTAACTCACTCTGTAATGGACTATTAACGGCATGCTGTCAGAAATCTAACGGTAATACCTTGATATGACTTACCTTATTTGGATTTGGCTTGTTCATTTAATAATGTAAATTAGAAACAGTCAATTTAATTCTTGACATAAACTTGTCATTTTAACAAATTCAGTCTTGTGTGAAAGTCAAAGTGTGTTATGAAATGCGATATTTATTTTTAATTATTAAATGAAGTGGTTTGTATGAATATCAAAATTGAAGTTAAATGTTAAATTGCTCTTTTCATCCAATAATTTTTTCAGTATATCAGGAATATTTCCCCTTCAAACATTTCAATAATAAATAATATATAGTTTAACTTCACATAATTCCTCACAATTTTTATTTGTAAATGGTGTATTGTTTTAGAGGTTTATGGAATGTTCCATACATCAGTAGCTGTTATCTTATAAATGGCTCATTGATTCAAAATCCAGAATTCAAGCCTAATTATATAAGAGAAAATCTGGATCCTGATATGGCTTTCTGTAGCTACATGAGGGATAAGGTAAATTACTCTTTTTTATTTGAAATAATAAATATTTGCATTCTTTGTTTAATTATTTTCTTATGCAACTTTATTTATTCCAGAACATATTTATGTATGTCAGCAATAGAATGGAATTTGGTCATCTTGTTAATCCTGATAGCTTTGACACAGCACTGACCAGCCCAGAAATATACCAAATATTTGATAATCGTTGGGATTGGGAACAGAGATATGTTCATGAAAACTACACTGAAAATTTTAATCCAAACAAAACAGCACTTCAGGTAAGTTTAAACCAAGCAATAACATATAAAAAGAAATTCTCAGAGGTAATTATTATGGGTATGATAGTTATAGTAGCAATAGTAATGTTTCTATGTTTTTGTTCAGCAGATCTGAGTGTTTTAAATCATACTTCAATTAAATTAAAGGTACAACAATATTACTCAAAATATTTAACGCATTTATGACTATTGAATTTATTTATATTTCTTTCAGCCTTGCCCTGATGTGTACTGGTTTCCAGTAGTGAAGGCTCGTTTCTGCATAGAGTTCATTAATATCTTTGAAAATTATGGACAGTGGTCAGATGGTACTAATAAGGTGTGCTATAGTTAGTCTATATATTATATCTTTTACAAACCCATATATATATATATAATATTAGTAACGAAATGACATTGTCAAAAATAATTGTGGTATTGGTAAGGAAAGGAAAGAGTGATAGCTTGTGGCTTTCCTGAAAGTGAAGTATGGTGTAGCCATAGGAACCCGAAGAGAACAGAAAATCAGTTGTGAACCTTGAATTGAGGGCTTATGTGTCATATTGGAATCAGTTAATATTTGTAGAAGCCCTTCCTCTTCCTCAGGAGATAGATTGTCTGTATCTATACACTGGCTGACTGCATAGTCAAAATGTCTTGCTTTCTAGTCCATATAAATTATTTTGGTAATATCATATTATCCTTACTTTGTTTGTATTTATAAATATAGTATAAATTGATTATTTTTAGGATGCACGCCTTGAAGGTGGCTATGAAAATGTACCCACACGAGATATTCACATGAAACAAGTTAATCTGGATCTTCATTGGCTAGAATTTCTCAGGCTATATGTGAGACCTCTTCAAGAAATGATTTTTACTGGATATTTCCATGATGTGAGTTTCTGTAAATGAGTTTTTTAAAATGTTTTGAATGTTTTTTTTTAAAAAAATGTATCAATGTTCTTCCCATTTAAGTGTTGGACAAAAGTAAATTGAATAATTATTAATATATTTTATCTCCATTGTTATAAATATAATTTCATTTTTGTTTAAAAACCTGCAGCCTCCACGCTCGCTGATGAACTTTATTGTTCGGTATCGTCCAGATGAGCAACCTTCACTAAGGCCTCATCATGATTCTTCAACCTACACCATAAATTTGGCACTGAATACTCCTAAAGTTGACTATGAGGTTTGTAAGAAATTTTTTAATATAGATCTTAAATTACCATAACAATAACAAGAATCAATAATATTTAAACTCAATCACAAGGTTTATTTTTAGTTAAAGGAACTTGAATCTCTATTTAGACTGTCTTTTTTTTTAATTATTTAGTGTCACTTTTAAACATCAAGAATAGGAAGTAGAGACTGTTTAAAAGTGACACTAAATAATACAAAGTTAATAAGTACAAAGACAAGTAAATTGCAAGAACAAATTGGTAAATGACTTTGATTAATCTTGAGAGGTGAAGGGGATAAACATTTTGTCAGTAAAAAGGCAGTTTGAAAGCAGTGCTGAAGTTGGAAGGTGGAGGAGTTGAAAGGCGAATGTATGCCTGTAAAAATGTGAGAATTGAGCTGCGGCGTTTAGGCCAGAAGTGTGGTCTAATACAAGAAATGGGCTCTGTCAATAATATTGGTCGCTGCAGACTTTAAATTTTCCCTGAATGCAAACATCAGACTGTTGTTGTACACTATACTTCCATCTAAACAAAGGAAAACCCTACCTACAATAATATTACAAAAAATGGATAAATATGTGCACTCACAAAATTTAAGTGCAAACATAGTTTTTTCTTTTTAATTTAATATATAGTTGCATCAACTGCCAAGCTCATTAGTGATGTTGCACCCTGTTGGGTTTGACTTTGGCAGGGAACTAATTTCTTGGAGTTTCTCAGTATGGGAAAATACACTCACAGCATTCACAGCTACCTTGGATTCAAACCTGGGACCTCTGTGATTCAAGGGAGTAATGCTAACCACTAAACCACAGGAGGCCATCAACAAAGCTTTGTTGGTGGTAAACATGAGGGAAGCTGTTATTTGGCACTTTCAGAGTTTAATCATCATCTGCTAATAGAAAAAAATTAAGCCTCTGTCTGTTAAAACTCAAAGTTGGCATATGATTGAAGCCAATTCAATGGGCATTTAAAAAAAAGTGTTTGTCCACCAGGATAGTGTGCCAACCCACACATCAGCTACTGTTATGAATAGTTCTCCAAACACCCTCTTCCCCAAATATATTCTCTGATATCTAAACTTAAAAAATTTGAAATTTTTTCAAAGGAAGAGAAAATTATGCAGTGACTAAATATCCAACATTTTGTAGAAATTTATCAATCCACTTATTAGCCTATGAATCTGTTCACCAATGTTCACTGTCACCATTTGGTACACTTACAATCAGCTTTAAGAAGTAAAATTTTAACTGTACGTCCTTAACCTCTGTCACTTCAATTGAATTAGTACTAACAGTAATAGGTACTTGTCACATGGAGGCTAAAAGTGAACATCTAAGACTTCATTTAATGAACTGTAAAACTTATTTTCCTGGTGGAATAGATAGTAGTAAGATAAACTTCATATATTTCATGCAATATTATATCTATTTGTGTGATGCTATCACTTTCATTTTGTACATTAGTTTGATTTCTTTGTTTCAGGGAGGAGGCTGCAGATTTATTCGGTATAATTGTTCAGTTACTGATACTCGCCTTGGCTGGCTGTTGATACATCCAGGAAGACTCACACATTACCATGAGGGGCTCAAAGTAACTAAAGGGACACGTTACATCATGATTTCATTTGTGGATCCATAAGTGCATCCATTATTCAAATGAACAATGAATTATAGGTAGTTAATTAATTTTCTGCTGAAGATTAGACTGAACTCACAATTAACTAGACTGTGTGTTGTCATCTTTCACACACAATCCAATTATATTTTTTACTAAAATAAATAATCACATAAAAATCTGAAAATACATCATTTTTTGTGCTTGCACAATTTTGCAGCTCTATTAAACTAAGGAAATAATATGAATTGTAATTGTACAATCAGTATTTTAAAATTCATATGTTAATATTTTATTTGAATTAAATCTATACTTGTATATATTTTGTTACTAACTGAAAATACCTTGTGTATATGTGATTCTTGCAAATATTTCAAATATAAAATCACATAATGCATATCATCTTAAGAAAAATTGAAAGAAGAGACAAAACTAAAACCATTAAGTATACAAGCATAAATTTTGATTGAGATATTGAGATCTGTAGAAAATAGTATTATGGTTCTAATCTTTTTATACCTAAAGACTATATAATATGTCAAAAGTACAGTGTGGTTGTATTTTATACATTGGAAGGATAGTAAAGGAAGACCGAGAACATATAAAGAAATTTATGCACCTTCCATTAGACTACAAAGTTTGCAATGAAGATTAAAAGCCGTAGAAGAAATACTGATGTAACCATCCCTATAAAATACTGACTTGTTTCACAAAGAAAGATTCCAACCAAGGAGGAGCAATAAATAAGCTATTGATATACAAACTAGTTTGATATTGTAGGATTTAAAAAAGTTTATACCAATTCAGAAGAACCGGAAGATGTGTGGGAAAATAAGATGTTTTGTTTATCATAATGTAGGCACTGGAGTGGAGAAAGAATCATGATTGTAAAGATTGTGATAAATGAGTAATTAAATTGGATAGTAAATATACAGAGGTAAAAAGATTCCTGTAGATGACCATAAGTTATTTTGAATGCGCAATATGGTTGTATTTAATAACTGAAATGAAATAATGAAAGAGAGGTGTCTAAAAGGGTTTACCAGAATAACAAAGATGGTGAGCATGCTTGATATCAATTCAAAATTTAAATACCTTCCAATTATAAAATTGGCCACAATATACTATCTATATAAACACATTTGATGCTTATGATTCCGTTTTATTCCACTTGATGAGTAATTGAATATTGTAACATTGTAAAGCCCAGTCTGTAAGACTTTCACTGCCTAATATATTTTCCTAGGAATTTGATAAATCTGCTGACCTATCTTTCAATTTGATACATACACGAATCTAATATATTACAAACCTTCAGATCTTGAACTCATTATATGTTTCAAAAATGATAGTATTATTTATATTATATCATTAATAAAACTGTAAGCCCAATAAACAAACTCAAGTTAAATGTGAAATGTTTGGTAAAAGCACATAAAGGCATAGACAAAATGCTAGTACTGTACATAAAAATATTAAAACATTCTATTGCTAAAGTATGTAGACTTAAATTTTTTAATATATGAAAATAGACTTTCATTGAGTTTTTAATATTTGGTTCTATGTATAAATAGTTCATTTAATATTTTATAGTTTAAAAATCAAGCTAACTATATTATAATATATATATATATTTATATTAAAATATTTTATCTTCTTGTGGATTTTACTATAATCTATAGACATTATCATTTTGATAAGACAATTTTAAAATAGATGAGGGCCAATTTCAATTATATATTTATTGGGTAGAAAAATTCTCAGGTTTCTACACGGGTGCAACATTGATTATAACATGATATTCAATTATACACAGCTCTGTCATAATCTTTTAGGCCTGTTCCCATGTGAAAACCCAAGAACTTTTCCTACAACAGCTACACTGGGAAAGCCTTTGATCATTTATTGGGTGATTGATTTCTTCTTCTTCGGCAAATTGTACAACTTTTAACTGATTGATGAATTTATCTGTGTGCCATTCGTCTTCAAAATATGAATATAATCAATCAGAAAAAGAGAAGTGTTTCAATCTGATCTGTTATACAAAGACAAGTGATTTTACAGCTCTTGGGGGTTTTTGAATCACCTGGCGAAAGCAATAAAGATTGCAGAAATGGTGTGTGCCATTTATTTGTCACTAATTTTTGTCTGTTATTTGGCTTTTTTTTAAAATCAAATTTGTATACTTTAAACACATGCATTTTATCTTCATTTCTGATATAATTATGGAATAGTACCTGGTGTCAACACCTAAAATCTTTGTATTTCTCCAATCAAATTAATGTTTTGAATTGATGAGATGGTTGGAGACTACATATTGTTCATCAAATGTGCATCAAGTTGGTGATAATTTTTTCCACTTTTAAAAATTAGACACTATTGGAAACTATGTACACAGAATAAGAAATGTATCATATCTTATCTTAAAAGTTTCAACGTGAGCTGAAAATACAGGAAACTACCTAGGAAGGTATTCAACATTCATGTCTGACACAGTTGTTATCAAACACAGTGTGCCCAAAGATCAATATAAATTTTGTTTATAATATATACTGATGATTTAGCTCAAAATGTTCACTGTGGCACAAGTGGTAAGTCAGCATGTAGTATATATGTACACAAAAAAGAACAATTAGAATAATGAACAATAATAAATCATGCAGATCTTATTTTCTCAAAATGGAAATCATGAATCTTCCTAATGTATATATCTATAATACCATATTCTTTACTATATATACTATATATACAATTATTTAAGAAATCAAAATCACATTACAAATAAAACTGAATTCCGTGATTAGAATACCCATTAATGTTTGGATACTCATAGAAATTGCAATAGAACCTCAACTAACATTAAAGGTGGGCTAAACTCAGACTCAATTTTTAAAAATAAACTTCCTTAAAATTTAAAATATACCTGAAACAATTTCAAAATTAAGCTTGATCTATAATGTAAAATAATTTATGGAAATGTCTTCTAAGCTTATTATTTCATAATCTTATAACTTCACAAAATACATTCTCCGATGTTTGCTCTTTACATATTTGCTTAATTTTGTTTGTATGTATGTGAATGAATTAATTTATTATGTCAGTGCTTGTCCGTTATATATTTGTTTAAATATGTCTGTATGTATATGTATGTGTTAATCTTGATTTGTCCTATATCCAGTAGCGGCTCATGAATTTTTGAATTTATGTGCTACATCGCCTCAAACAATTTTATTTATAGGAATAATTACGATAATAATACTAAAGCAGTGATAGTGTTACCTATACTTTGTCCCAGACTGTAATATGCTAAATTTCTAATGCTGTCTACATAGCTCCATATAGTGTCGAATTTCTAAAAGTAAAATATGTGCATCAAATTGATGTGTATTTCATATAAAATAATATCCATTCATGCATTTCTACCCTGATTATTTTTCCTTTGAAAAGTTTATTTTTGGAACAAGCCACTCATGATGGCAGTATTGCATTTATGGTCATGCAGTAGGGTTTTTTTCTATGAGAAAAAATCCGTGAAATGCTGCCCCTTTTATTTAAAATAAACAATAATTATTTTTTTTAAGTACTACCCAAAATGAACGAATTCTATTTTTGTTTTGAAAATATAACCTACTTTAAAATAAGATTTTTAATTACTGAATGGTTCAAATTTAGATTGATTTCGTAGCTTCAGCCTGCTACGCCTACATCTGTGTCATTGCAGGGCATTGCTCTGTTTGTTGGCTATGCGCTGTCCGTTTCGTAGCACAGAAAAGAGGAAACTTGCTTATCTTTGCGGGGTGGTGCATGGGGAATACGAAGGACTGCATTTCTCATTCCAGACAGAATTCGTGTCCTACAACCGCGACTAGTATAGACGGCCAGCTGACTGCATTAGCGGGAGCGAGTGTGACGGCGGGAAGCTTAAATAAAGTCTTCGAAATTGAAGCGGAAATTAGCACTGTTACAACACACTTATTTTGAAGGGCCTTAAAATGAAAAATAGTTCTTACTAAATTAATTTATGTGCTATGGAACATATCCTCCACCCGCCACTGTCTATCTGTGCACATTTGTGAATTCTATGGGTCGGGTCATTTTCCGCATAGTATTGGTAACATATATATATATATATCACTTTTATATATATATATATATATATTGTGGTAATTAAAAAGAAATCATTAATTAATAAACAAATATTTGGACGGCAAAAGGCACACGAGTTGTACCCAAGTATGTAATGATAGCATAATTGAGCGGCAGATGGCAAATTAGAGAAGGGTGAGTTAAGTGTGTGTGCCCGGATCTGTGCAGCGGTGTGAAAAAGTGCGCCCGAACTCTGTGGGGTGGTGTGCAAAGGCCGTTGTGAGCCGTAGTTGGACGGGTTGTACCCAAGAACGACGTAATGAGGGATAATTGAGCGGCATATGATGACAAATTAGACGAGGGTGTGAGAAAAAGTGCGCCCGAACTCTGAGGGGCGGTGTCCAAAGTGCACCCGGATTAGTGGTGCGGTGTGAAAAAGAAAGATATATAAGTTGTCGTGTAAGAAGAATGAGGGGAGTCTGTTATCAGCGTTCGTCGGTGTTGGTCCTCGTAGACATTGGGCTAAGATAGGTGGCCGAAATAAATCGGAGTTCGTCGTGAATGAGAGCAGAGGAGGTCGTCGTGAGAGGAAGAGTCTGTCAGGAGAGTTCGTCGGTGGTGGTCTTAATGGACATTGGGCTAAGTTAGGTGGCCGAGATAAATATAAGTCGTTGTAGTGAGAAGAAAGTCGCGTGGTGATAGTCTGCTGTTACGTTAACAATCTGCTTAGCTGTACGGACGAAAGTGTTCAGTTTAAAGTATGTGCACAACTTGGTGCTCATTATGGCCTGTATTTAAAGTGAGTTAAGAGTGGTATGCGAGTGAGCCGAATTTAATGGATTACCAGAGACTGTAAGTTAGTATTTCACCGTATTCATATTTGTAAACTTTTAAGTAAATGTATAATCGTCAGATTTCAGAATTCGAATTTGGTTATTGTATGTGTTTTCTTTATTGCATTGTAAAAATTGTTTGACGAGTATTTGTTTTATTAAAGGCCCAGTAAACGACCCTGAGAAATAGAATATTTTGTTGTAAAACATTCATTATTAACTGTTTTAAAAATTTATTTGATAACTTGTGTAAATTCAATTGTTGTTTGTGGTAATAAATTAATTTGTTTGTCTATTTTAAAATCTTGATTTCGTACTAAAACATCCAATCATTTTAATATTTGAGTAATTATCACAAATTGACGCTCCAAAGTGTGGCTTAACTGAGAATTTATTTGTATTTATGACAATATATTACATAATTATTGTCTTAAAAATTGTTGCTTGGCGTGATGTAGTAAAAATTTAAAATACTCACGAGCCGTCGGTGTCATCCATTGTCAATCACTCGAGAGAGGTACGATAAATAAATTTACCATGATTTAATGACAGGCTTTCAGAATATTTCGTTTCCAGAGAAAATATAGCGATAGCTTGGAAAAACATCACATTCAAAATATGGTTTTATACGAAGTAATATGTTACTGTACATAAAATGCGAAGGTACCAACTAATAGCCACAAAATGGATTGTTCGCCATACTTAATCAATAGCAATAATAGGTTTGAGTACAAAAATTGTTAATGTGAATACTTATATTGACGTTTTAAAACTGCATTCGTTCACAGAGCTGTCGAAACAATAACTTCGATAATCAGATTAGATCATCGGAAAAATTAACTTCATCGCCTTCTCCAATTGTCTTGAAATCAGAATTATCTCTTTAAACCGTCCAGTCTGATCCAATATTATTACACGGAAAGCAATAGTGTAGATGTGGGTTGTATTTCTCATTTAAATCTGTTTTTTAATTCACATTGGTACGAATCTTATACCAATATTATAATTAAACTGACGGTATTTCGAGTGGTACAGTTTGAGCTGCATACACCGTAGGAAGCAAAAAAAAATCGTAGGTACGTTCATTAATCGGTGTGCTCGCGGATAATGCTGAAAATATGGCGCTGTAAGTAGTCAGAATGAGGTGTGGCTTTAGGAAAAGGGGAGAAACGATCAAAACACATGATGACGGTGGTTCTGTCACGTTTATTAGGATATGGTCACAAGTTACAACAAGTGTTCAGTATTGTCTCCCGACGGAGCAACATGCTCCATCCGTAACACGGCTTGGTCGACGGTGTAATCTGAGAGATTTCCATCAGATGAGGAAGTGTCCAGATCCCTGATAGACACGATCTTTCAGATGCCCCCGCAACCAGAAGTCACATGGATTTAGAACGGGGGATGTGGAAGGGCACACATTTTGAAATTGTCTAGATATGATGCGATCGTTACCGAAGGTTTCTCGAGGCAAATCTTCTACTGACAAGCGACATGTGGTGACGCTCTATCTTTCATAAAAATGGTGTTGTGGACACAGTTGCGTTCTTGAAAAGCTGGAATCACGTGTTGCATAAAGATATCCTTATAACGTGCGGATGTCAGATGAGGCGTCACCACATGTTGCTTGCCAGGTGAAGATTTTCTTCGAGAAACCTTGTAGCGCTTTGAACTTAATAAAACGGATTCACACCGTTGGCAAAAACCCAACAGATGAGAAAAGCGAAAAAGAAATTTTTAAAGGTCTCGGGTGCTCGTCTATGACATATATATTGATGAAACAGCAGATTCATCCACCCAGGAAGATTCCCCAAGTGCTAAAGAACGATGTGAATGCCGAATTGGATCGGTTTGTTAGAGCGGACGCGATAGAGCCCATATCTAAACCGATTCCAGTCGTGAGCTCATTTGTGATAGTTAAAAAAATGGAAAAATTCGATTCAGCAGACATAAACAAACATGTGAGAAGACATTACCCGCTCAAGACATTCGACGAGATATCAGCCAAGATAAACGGGGAAAAGTATATTGCAAAACTTTATGTAAAAGAAGATTTTGGCTAACTGTATGAACTGACCGAACATCGAAATACTTAGCACGCCGTGGGGCCGGTCCAGATTTAAAGGACTACCTTTTGGAATTGCCTCAACCCCGGAAGTGTTCCAGCAAATGATGGCGGAATTATGAGGGGGTTACGAAATTCCGAACACGCAATTGATGACAACATCCTGTACGCAGCAACAATAGAGAAGATACGTCAAGTCATCTCCTTACAGAAAAGGAATTAGACCTGACACTGAAAAGGTCACGACTATCGATTAACTCATGCCTCCAAAGTGTAAGTAAGAGCTTCGAAGATTTCTGTGACTAATAAATAGTTTTTCTATCATAATATATATTGTAATAACCAGGTAAGAAGGACATGAATTTTGTTCTTATTTTTATCAGATTTGTTTACCAACTCAGACTGGGGATCCTTGAGTGGTTGGTACATATAAAAGATAATGATAAAATGATGGATAAGTGGCTTTTAGAGAAGGGGAGGACGATAATTTGGGCATTTTTGCGGCTCTTAGGGCTAAATGCTTGTGACCGACGGAACCCTGAAAGACATCATAACAGATGGACGAGGCAATTATACTAAAAGGAGATGCTTATTTTAATTGATTAAGTGGCTCTCAGAGCGGGAGAAAGCCAACAGATGGTGTTGTTTGGCGAACATGGAATTTCAAAACAACTGTGAAAACAAGGGAATATTCTGGCGCCGGGATATAAATAAGAGAGCAGATAAAGGCATAAATAGTCAGGGAGTCAAGAAGAGGTGGCTGTGAAAGCAGAGTGTGAGCGCAACCTGGTGCCTTTTAAGCCTGTATGAAGTGAGTGTGTGTCGGTATGCGAGAGATCCAAATTGCATGGACCAGAGAGCTTGTAAGTTTATTTTTCTGTATTCATAATTGTAAATTGTTAAATAAGGGTAAACGTCAGATTTCGTTTCAATCATTTCATTTCGTTTTTCATTTATTTTAACTGTATTTGTTTAATTATAAAATTGGTGTTCCGTTTCCTTACAAACCCAGTAAAGACCATGGGGTACCGAGTCTAATTTATCAAATGTATTCAAGTTAAATAAAATTGTTTTGATTTTATAAAATTTAATTTGATTTGTGTAATTGTAAATTGTGTCTTAATAAATAATAAATAATAATTGTTTGTTTAAATTGGTAGTTTTATTGTATTTGAGGTATTACAATATATAATATATTCAGAAATATTCAATGCTTATTGAACCGCTAGGACGCAAAAGATGTAACTTGGGAGTGGACCACAGAACAAGAACAAGCCCTACAACGGATCAAGGATTCACTCAAGTCACCGCCGGTTTTAGAGTATTACGACGTCAATAAATATGTACTTTCTGTTGATGCTAGTTCCTATGCTGTGGAAGCAGGCATTTTTCAGGGTGGTAAGCCAGTAATTAAGCTGTAACACGCTGCCAACAGAATTACCCGCAAATTGAGAAGGAAGCATTTGCAATCCGATTCGGTTTGTAACGCTTCCACGAGTACATCTCCGGCAAGCGATTGCCGGTTGAAACAGATCATAAACCTTTAGAAAGCATTGCCAAGAAAACAATCGACAAGACTCCAGCTATCCAGAATATTCTTTGATGTGTTACAATATTCTCCAGAAATAAGCTATAAAAAGGCAAGGAGATTCCATTATTCAGATGATCTAACCCGAGACTGTGTTCTAAAACCAGTTGACTCAGATTTCGAAGAATTACAGGTGCTCATTGTATTGCCAATGTCGCACAGAGCATCAGTAAAACTACGAGAGGCCACACAGTCGTGTCTTACGTCGTGTCTTACTTCGTGTCTTACTTCGTGTCTTACTTCAGACAGTTCAAACAGGATTGCCGGAGACCACTCAAGAAGTGGACAAACGATTGAAGTCTTTCTGGACGTTAATAGACGAGAACACCACGTATGATGGGACATCGAATAATTGTTCCAACTGAGTTGAAATCGCATTATTTGGAACGCATACATCAGGGTTTAGGAATCCAGTCCACTGTCGGAAGAGCTCGGGACGCACTTTATTGGCCAGGCATGAGTCAAGACATCGAGGAATTTCTACGATGTTCTACGAGCCAGAAACGCAGAAGGCAACAAATAAAGATTCTATAATGGCCAAGGCAATAGCCGACTTACAATTCCAAAGAGTAACGTCGGACCTGACGGAGCTTAATGATGTGATTACCTAATTGTCACGTATAGTTATTCAGGTGACACCGCAGTCGTCGACAAATTTAGTTCCGACACTCGAGACAGGCAGACGATCAGTTAATATGACCAGGAGTGTTATCTTATCTGATGAATAATTGATCACTGAATTTTTTTGTAAAGCATGTTCCTGCCAATTTTTTTTTTTAAAGGGAGATGTTACGTAATGGAAAGTTCCTTAAAGTGGCATTCTGTATAAAAAAAATCAATATAGTTAAATACTTATAATACGAATATTCAATTTCGACGACACATACTTTTTTGTGTAATATCAAATTTATTTGGCGTCGGAAAACAGCTGATATCGCACAAAATTGTTTAATAATAAACTATGATATACAAGGGACCATTCTAACCACGACAGTGGTTTAGACGAAACACTCAACAAGGGAAAAAACTGTATTTGGTAGGTATGCCTAAATGGATTTAGAAAAATATAATTAGTAATCATGTACAATCGAACCTGTCATCGGGCAAATACCTACTTGTAGTAATAATAAATACAATACAATACTGTGTATACAGTTTGGGTAATGCTTACATTACAATTTAAAGAAGCAGCTTGCAAGGATCGTAAATTAATTCAATTATGGCTCTTCGCTTAAACCTTTTTAGTCTCTTGATAAAACGAAAATTTATTTATGTAATGGATATAGCGTAGGAGTTTTTAGGACTGTGCTTCTATAATCATCTTAATCAACTTATATCCATTATTTGAAAACAAGAACTTTATTAAGAGACTGTAATTTACAGTTTTTATATAACATACAGTTGTACAATATAATAATAAAATTAATTGGTATAATTGACAAGAAAAAATTGTCTCCAAATGTTGCAGAAACTATATTAACATTGACCCTGAATCAAAATGTTTACGAATAATTCAAACGCTCTTTTAAATTATCAGGAATTTGAATTTAATTTCTGATTGCCATAGAGATATGAATAAATGGTAAAATGAGATTAAAACTTTAATAAAACCAGAAATACTGAAATACTACAAGAGAAAAATTACGTTTGGTATTGATTGCTCTTTTAAAATTGACTTTCCACGAATAAAGAGATTTTTTTTTCTTAAAACTCTTCTGGCGTCTCTTTATAATGTCGGTTTATAAAATATAGGGTATTCGACTCTTGATATTTGAGTGACAGAATTTATTTGAAAAAATAAATTCTAATCGCTTTATAAGTGAATTGATATAAATGAGAACTTTTTTTCACTCAACAAATAAAATACTAAGTTTCTTTATATTTCATATGTGTCTTATTGCTATTTATCACCATTTAAATAGATTATTTAAATATTTCTCATTATTATATGCAATGAATCTGCCTACTTTGTTCAATAGATTAAGAAATTCGGAAAAATCGTATTTGTAAATAAGAACGTAGTTAGTGGGAATACGATCCACAATTTGTATGATAATAGAATTTAGCTACATATGTGATAAACAACCTTTCCTTAATACAGAAAATTTGTTGGCATTATTGGAAATTAGCTGTTTGACACAAGCTAAAATACTTATTTTTCCTGCATGAACTTTAAGAGAATGAGAACTTATTAATGGTTAAAGTACACTGACTCTGTAATTTGACAGTTTATAGCAAAGATACAAACTGTCTATCTTTGTTGAGTTACTAATTATGTACATCTGTGATTGGATGTGTGCCGTACGCCGCAGCAGACAGAAAAATAAAAACATTAGCCATGCGCTTTATTTGCATTGGCTTTTTCAATAAATCAGTTGATATGAAAATAAAATGACCTAAAAAAAATATCAACATGTAATAACTGACGTATGTCATTATTTCTATACGTCATGGCATCAACTTTTCATAGTCGTTGTGGACGCCGTGTGATTCTGACAAATAGCAACAAAACTGCCGTTAGAAATTTTTCAGAATTTAATTATGGCCTTGTTTTTAGTAGTAAACCTTTGGTTGATGACCAATTATACCAAGTTAGAATCGACAAAAAGGCAAGTCATGCCAAAGATTTAGAAAGTCCTTATATTTGGGTTCCTAATCTAGACTCTTGTAACATCGATTACGCACGAAGTTTGCCAATAAATTTTGCAAACAAAAAAAAAGAATTTAATTTCTTTGGTTGTCGTACACAATTAACTTAAGAAAATTTAAAAAATGTTTTGCATGATGCACTACATTGTTTTGTAAACAATTTTGTTTATTTGCATTAGGTTGTTCTTGTGTTTCCAGTACATTTATTTATTTTCTACATTTGTTCCTAAATTTGTCAGTATTTGTATCTTATTTTTGTTATAGTCAGTAAAAGCATTATGTAATTAATTATATTGCATAAATATATAGAATGAATTTCTTCCTAGTAATAGTCTTTTGCATGCCAGACTACCATCTAACCGCACATCAAATGTAACATCATTTAACAAATATTTTTCTTTTTTAAATGTTATGATATCTATCCAATTATATAACTTCTGTCGTCCTTCATATTGATATTTGCTTTAGAAATAAACATCAATTTACACAGTGTATCTGATTTATGACGACACATTGGGTTTTCAAATTTATGAGAAGAACACAGGAATGTTGCTGTCTGACAAAAAATTCATTGCCTTCCCTCGAAATTACCTGGTTTTAATTCAAAGCATTCATCATTCAAATATCTCCATAAATGATTTGTTTTCTTGTTTCATTGTGTCTATAAATTACTATAAAGTGGTTTCAATGTGTCCAATCACACTAATGCCATCCTTTGTGGTAGAATTAGTCATTTAATTTACTTCATTACAATTATTATCTTCTAATTCCTATGTGTAAATTGTGTACTAGATGTGAATGTGTATGTGTATGTGTTTATAGGTTGCTCTATTTATAAATTTGTATATTTTTAGTAGGATATGTTTATTGATTTCAAGTTATATGATACATGTTGTAATATATAATAAACTACACTGTACTGAGCCATTTAAGAATCATTCCACATGCCTATTTGCTTTACAGGGATAAAGAGTCCTTATAAATTAATTGCTCATTCTATTATATAACTGCTTAACCACAAAGACATGTTATGAGTGAATACAATAATTATAAGTATATATGGTTGTAATTTTCCTGTGTCCTTATATATATATATATTTGTCTTGTTTCTGATCCCTAAATTATTTCAGTAGCCCTAAAATAATTTAGGGCAGATATTTGAGAAATGTAAACAGAAAAAATTAAAATATCACCCATCCTGAATCAAATTTTGACCATTTACAAGTCAAATTGTTTAATAACTTTTTTTTGTGGAAACATTTACTTACAAATCATGCTAACTTCCTTGTGATTTCGGTGTAAATCATAAACTATTTCTAAACTTACTATATATTGATTATTTTCTATATATATATTTAAATCCAATTAGATATTACTCTATACTTATTAACATATTGTCCCACTTATCTACAGTCTACACACACACTTAAGATTATGTAATTTCTTGCTCATACATATCCAATGACTTTTTTCCTTTTAACAGTTCCCTGCCCATTATCATTATAGGTTTCTTTTCCCACATGATATAACTTTGCCATATTCAATAAGGTTCATAATTTAATTTCTTGTGCTTGAATTATGTGCCATTCACATTGTTATCACATATATAAACAACTAAAGATGTGACGTCAAAATAATTAATATGGACAAGAAATAGTAATAGATAGCGGCTGACTTACCTTAAATAGAAATTTGGTATCACTATACAGCAAGGAGCATGCCAAATATTTGAGGGCTTAAGCCCTCTTCCTGAGGACAAACAGAAATGAACCACATGATGGTTGACCGCACAGTGGCAATCAAATTCAAACTCCAGCAAATGTGTATACATACATACACACACACACTTTTGTATAGGATAGTGTAGCCGACTGACTCAGTTGGTCCAGTCAAGCTTTGCAGAAATAAGAATCAAATTTTGGAGGACCTGAGCCCCCTTTATAATGATCGTTGGTCTAACTATGTGTGGGGAGGGCACAAATGGGAAAATTTGATGAAGTTGAGGAATAGAGATTTTGAGAC
This sequence comes from Zhengitettix transpicula, assembly GCA_037074705.1. Lineage (NCBI taxonomy): Eukaryota > Metazoa > Arthropoda > Insecta > Orthoptera > Tetrigidae > Zhengitettix > Zhengitettix transpicula. The sequence goes on along the minus strand of CM073591.1, from coordinate 113,853,733 downwards.
TTACTGTGTGACAGATTCTTGGACAGATCTTGCTGCCAAGTGTGCATCATGGACAGATGAAATTTAAGTATACAATGTAGTAGACTTAACTACATCCTCCACAACCATTATCTTTGTTTATGATGACATACACTTTAGTTCTGGCCTAATCACCACATCAGTCCATATCAATCTGACAAACATGTTTCATTACCTCAACTTCACTGGTTGTAACCCTGACTACTAATTGGGAAAGTGACAACAAAAAAAACACTGCTTTCAACCCGGGAAAGGTTTGTGAGATGGGGGAGGGGGGGGGAATTTGTATGTTAGGAAAATATAATTTTGAAAGGAAATTTCACATGAGTTGTGTGTAGCAATGATCAAACCTGGGTTTGTAGTATGTGAGGGGGTATATGGTGATTTCTGCTACATTCTATGAAGTATTGAGGATGTTTGAAATATGGCATAATTTTTTTTTGCACAGGATGACAATACAATTATGGTGTGTTGTCAGTCATAAGGGCTGAGGAGATATTTTTTGTAGAAGATAATAGAATTATTTTTATTTACTTAACTAGACTGGTGAAGCTAATATAAGCATCATGCAGGGTTTATTTTTTCCATTGTATTTTGAGTTGACAAGGTTGATAATTTATTGTAAATGGGTTGTTGTCTTTTTTGTACTTGTGACAGTAATGCTAATTTGGTGATAAATATATATATATATTTAATTCAGTTATTTCTGGTTAAGACATATTGGCTTGAAAAATAATTGTGATTTGCATCATGAATAATAATTTGCATGGAATGTTCTATAACTGTTACACTATTAAAGTTGGGAATTTTGGTATACAGATAAATTAGAATCTATTGTTACCAGCAGATATCAAATTTGGTCTTCAAACCTGACAAATTATACCCTTTCTGAACCCAGTTTATTATAACATTATGCAGTTTTTTTACCAAAATCGGACAATATTTTTTTTATTTACGACAATGTTTTGGTACGTGTTTGTCCCTTCATCAGGTCTTTCCTGCGGAGAAATTGTACAAAATAAATTATATTATCAAGAAGCCACTATAAAAGTGGTTGAACAAAAAATAATATACTATTAACACAATGAAACTAAGAAAACACTCACTTAAATATGCTAAATGTTTAAACCTATTTTCACATCCTATTGAAAAAAACACAAATGTTAGAAGTTTTTCTGAGGCACTTATTCACAAACTACACACAAATGCGGTTGCAGCAGAACTTAAGAGGATTACCAACCCTCAATAGAATTGTCAAATCCCTTAGGTATTTCAAATCTGTGCCTGTATCCTTGGGACGTGTCTTGCAAATAAACGTACTGAAACTTTGTCATAAATAAAAAAAATATTGTTTGGTATTGGTCAAAAAACTGCATTGTTTATTAAATATAAACAGACGTACAAAAATACAACCTTATTATACCATTGTTCTTGGAAATAGTTACAGGGAGTCTGGTCCAATGCCTACAGGTACAATAAAGTTCCCTGTGACTGATTTAGTAAGCCGTATTCATATTTAAAACAACATTAAACCAACAACCATTTTCAGAAGAACCAATTAGATTACATAAGTAAATTATTCAATTCTTAATTTATCTTACAGCATAAATTCTATATACTTAAAGCTGCAGAATTCAAAGAAACAAGACTCTCTTACTATTTTACAATTCATTTTACACAGACCAAAATGAGAGTAATCAGTAATGCCAATGATGACAGTATTGATTTAGCTGTGTTTATTTATTAAGATTTGAATGTTAAAAATTGTAAAATCTATTAAAAATATATAATATGGACATATATTTAACAATTTACATTATTTTTAACCTGTTTTTACAACAATCTTTGTTAGTCAATTAAAAGGATGTTTAAAGTCTTGGATTGAATGGCAGTGGTGAATTTAATTCAGGGATAATATTTATTGGATGTTTCATTGTCTGATTTGGGGAAGTATTTGAACTGAGAGATGTAGACAGAAAAATTAGATTGGACTATAAATTATGAGGTTAAAAGTCTAATATTTTTTTCCTTGAACCACCCATAGTTCACATATGTCTTCTCCAAATCAGACATCGCCATTATATGGCTTACCAGCTGTGCGATAAACAGACTGGTTAAATTTGCACTTATTAAGTGAAAGTAAATGGCAATTAATATAATGAAACTGAAAATATATCATGTATATTTATATAATTATTTTATTGAAAAGTAAATTGGAGGAAGTTAATAATAATAACCACAATATTTTTTTGACTCTCATTTTGTACATGTCTTAATTTTTCAGATTTTTTCATGGAGTGGTAACATACAAATCGGAGTAACTGAATGTGATCCTGAAACTTTAGAGTTACCTTCAAGTGCCTCAGAACTGCGTGGTGGATCATGGGTAAATTATATGTATATTATTTTAAGAAGAAATGCACTCATTTTTCTGCACTTGTATATGTTTGATTATTAATTCATTCATACAATCAAATTGTATACAGTGTTCACCTTTTATTATAACAACTTTGTAATATTAAATTACAATTTTCAGTGTAAACTTCATCTAGTTTTGATATTTGTCAACTGCTTTATTGTAGAGTGAAGAGTTCTTGGGATTTAACCTCATATTGACATGGTAGCGCCAGCCATTGAATCATGTGGCAAACAAATATTGTTACCCTGTTGAAATCCTGAGAACTAGTTCACAGTTTCACCAGTAAAATGTACAACCCCTATTAGCTTTCTTGTGTTTATCATGTATTTATTTGTTGTGTGTAAAGAAATCAAAGAAGCAACAAAGAAGGCAGAAGTGGAAACAAAAGGACAATAAGATGAATAATCCAATGTGGATTGAGTGTGAGAGAAAAAATGATGGAAAAGGAAAGAAGTAAGCTAAAGGATGGGAAAAAGAGAAATATAAAATACCAGTTTCAAACAACAAGGAAAACTCTGTCATCAGAGAATATGTATATTCAAAGCTACTGTACAAGTGTGTAGAGGCTTGTTGATCTAGAGAGACAGCTATCTTCAAATTTTTCATCTCTTTTGGTTAAACCGTATTTGGTTTATTTTTTATTTTATTTTATTTTCTGTTTGCGCTCCTGCATTCTTTATTGACGTTCTATTGTTAATTTATTGCTTCACTTTGTGTTCTTACTCAGGCAACACACGATTTAACACTTCCCATAATGTAAACTGACATTCACATTTTAACATACCTTTTATATAATACTAAAGTGAAAGTAACAACTGTTGTGTAAAATTATATAAATATATTTTCTGCAGTTGAGATATAGATTACTAATGTGCAACTATAAAAGTAAAAAATTCATGTGTCATTATTTTCTTCTTATTTTAGATTCTGTCTGGTACATCAGTACTGAAAGATGGGCAACCAATACTGGATATGTATGGCGAAGACTTAGAAAAGTTGTCAGAAGGAGATTGTGTTGGAGTGATGAAAACAGCAGAGGTATACATTTATTTACTTAAACTCATAAGGTTCTTCATTTAAATAAAAAAATTACACCTGATTGAAAAAAATTGGCTATCTTTCTTATTAGTTCTTTATTTAAATAATGCCCTCAAGAATATGAAACACTTATGTTTTTATTCTATATATCAGATTATAGCTAGTAATTTGGTTTAGTGCTACAATTAGAGATTAATATGGCACATTTGGATTTAATAAATAGCAAAGTGGTGGTTAGATAATAAATTAAATTAGTATTAATAATTATTACACTTGGTTTTATTTGTTTGTCTAATAAATTGTCTATATTTTTATCTAATAATTAATAATTTTTCAACATTATTATCTACACATTTGTAGGGAGAACTTATCTTCTATATCAATGAAGAATTTCAAGGAATTGCAGCACGAAATTTGCCTAGTAAAGTTTATGCTGTAGTGGACATGTATGGAAAGTGTGCCCAAATTACTGTTGTTGAGGATGATGAACAAACACAAGATGAATCTGATAGTAAGACTTGTAAACTATTAATAATGGTTTTTCCACATTATAAAATAAACTTAAGTTTTCAGTTTCAATTATCTAAAATCTGGTAAATGTTATTACAAGTATTTTTAGTTTTAAATAAATCTACATTTATTTTTAAAATAGTTTTCAGAAATATTTTTAATCTGCAGTTAATTTAATATTAAATTTAGTTATTTATTTTCAACATTTTTCTTGTATGACATATGTCATATTTTTGCTTCTAGGATCAGACTCTGATGAAGTTAGCAATGAACAACCAGTCCTAATGGCTGATCTTGTTGTGTCTATGAATGTTGACAACGTCACTACAGTGACTCCGACAATTCCACCAATTGTACAGAATTCTACTACACAAAGTGAAGAGGAACCATTAGCTCCTGTTGTAGCAACAGATAAATTGAAATTTCATGAACGTTGTGGAAGCCTTGTAAAGTTATCATGTGGAGGCCGCAGTGCTGAAAGGAGAAGACCACTTGATGAGTTTAACAATGGTGTTGTGATGACACATCGCCCACTAATGGACAATGAATTGTTTGAGGTAAATTATTATATATAAAAATGTATAACCTTTGATTTTTAATAATAATTTTTATTCTAATATTTATTTATAAGCACCAATTTATTGTAAATATTTCTTTACAATTAATGTTCAAATATGTTGTGTTAGTTTTATAAGCTACAGTTTAGGCCATTTTATTATGTTGTGTTAGACCACTACAAATATACATGGTCTGTAAAAAAGTATTTCACCTTTGAAGAGCAAATTAACCTTAACTCATGCATAATATATTTACTCTTATTTGCTTCAAATCAGTCTCTTATTAATGACCACTTTTCTCCCAGTGGTCCTGAAATTTTTAACTTTAGTAATATCCAAAAATCACATGAAAATAATTTGTTTGCCCCTGTAAATCTGATTCATATGGGTTCTGTCACCTGTTCATTGTACAGTCTCCGAACCAATGTTGACTTTTTAGAATGGTTTTCACTTTGGTAATATGAAGATTTTGATATATTTTTTTGTAATATCTATTACTAAATTCTTCTCAAATTATTTGAAAATATATATGGACAGGAAAAATAGGTACAGAGTGGCGGACTTACCTTAAATTGATAGTTGGCATTGCCACATCAATAGTTAGGAGCATGTCTAATTTTCAGGGGCCTTCACCCCCATTCTTCAGGACTGCACTTTTTGCTGATCAGTCACACTGTGCCAAATTCAAACCCCTTTAAACAAAACATTTGACACCCAGCAAAGCCAACAACTAACTCCCTTTAAAGAAAAGGTCACAGCAATAGAAAATTTGTGACAAATTAATGGAATAATATATATATACAAATGTACATACAAACATTTATAATATACAGAAACAATACACACACACAAAACTACTCATAATCCAAGTGCCTTCGAATTTACAGCAAGTATGACCAACATGAGGTCAGGCACCATATTGATGTCTGGAAGTGGAATTCTGACAAATGGAAATGGAACAAGATGGTAATGTAGAATGAATTGGAGAGTTCTGAAATATGAGTTCAGTTATTAGTATTGTAATTGGTACTGGTGTGAGCAGCTATCAGGATTTGTATTTTTAACAGCTTAATAATGCTGCAGTGGTCAGGAAGAGCTCATTTCGTTTTTCCTATGTAGAATGCAGGGAAGAGTCTTGCAGATTTATATGGTTCACATTGTGTCACATCTGTTTATAAAGGTTAAATTAGTTACATTAAATTGTATTACACTGTACTCAATTTATCCAATCTAATTAATCAATTTTAACATTGTATAACACCACAATAAAATATTTTTAATTATACTTTTTACTTATGGTTTACTTTGTGCAATAATTTATAATTGGTCAATATATGCACAGATTCGAATTGATCGTTTAGTGGAAAAGTGGTCTGGAAGTATTGAAGTAGGAGTCACTACTCACAATCCAAATGCCTTAGAATTTCCAGCAACTATGACCAACATGAGGTCGGGCACAACAATGATGTCTGGAAGTGGTATTCTCACAAATGGAAAAGGAACAAGACGAGAATATGGAGAATTCAATCTTGATGAACTGTGGGTATGTTAATGTAATAATGTATTTTTAATGTTAATTAAGCTTGAAATATAAAGAACTGATTTAACTACTTCTATTGTACAAACAAGGAATTAGATTAATAACAATTATAATATTCTGCATGTTCCTGAACTGTACAAACATAAACTTGCTCAACAGTCCTGAAGTTGACTCATCTGTTTTAATACCTTTCTGAACATTTATTTAGAAATTCATTTGCTGCTGAGTAAACATGAGGAATTCACATAGTTGTATCTTCATGACTTGTGGCTATTGAAACCAAATTCCTGTTTGTGATTGTCAGTAATGGTGTTTCATTAGTTTAAATTGGTGTCCTATTCTTGGCACTTCATTATTTATTTTCAAGAATGCACATCAGTAATGTTTATTAAAATTTTGTTTCCATGCTTTTATTAGAGTTTAATCATTTACTTTATTTTTATGAAACTATATTTTAATATTAAAACAGTAAAATATTACTAATTTATTTATTTAATGTGCCACTTTTACACCAAATTGAGAATTTGTTTTACATTTCTTATTATATTTTCTTTTACTTCATTTTACTGTATAATAATATTGATGCCAACAGACTTGTCCATTGTCCATAATTTACTTAATCTTTGTAGGAAGGTGATCGAATTGGTATGATGCGTAAATCAAATGGTAATCTTCATTACTTCATAAATGGTCTGGATCAAGGTATAGCAGCCACAAAATTGCCTGCTTGTATTTGGGGTGTTGTTGATCTGTACGGTATGACTGTAAAGGTAAGAATGTATTATCATTACTGAGTTGAATTAAAATATAGTGTATTTGTTAAAAGTATAATAATGAGATAAAAAAGAAGTAGCTGAATAATAGACAAAAATAAGTGCAAAATAAATACCACACCTATTTTTGTTAACATTATTATTTAGATTATTTGAATATTCCATTGTCTTGGAGTAGATAAGTGAGTAAGAAAAAGTGAAAAAAGGCAAAGATAAGTAAAAAAAAGGAAAAGCAAAGAAACAACTTATTAATCCAAAACAATGGAATACCTTAATAATCTAAATAATAATGTTACCTCAACAAATTTCAAATTCAGATTATTTTTCTTAGTGTGATATTTATTTAGCACTTGTTTTTGTCTGTTATTTGGGTACTTCTTTATCTAATTAGTGTATCGAGTTTAATGTTTGGGAAGCTTTATGCCAATGACTAAGTACCAATTAGGTAGTTAATATGTCTAGTAATTTCTCAACTAATCAAATTCTGTTTAATTGGGAACTTTGTATGGAAATTATACTGCATCTTCATATTTCTGAAGTACAAAATCACAATCACATTATTGTATGAGATGAATATTTTTTAAAACTCAAGTTAACAAATTGTAAGATTAATGGTCTGTGTGAAATAATTTCACATTATTGACAGTTTATATTCACTCCTCCCCAATTCTGCTCTGCCCTAAACAAACTCAAAAATAAACACTCCGCTGATCACAACCTTATTACTCCCTTCCACCTGAAATACCTCCCTTAAAAAGCTTTCACCTTAATCACAATCATTTTCCGTGCAATCATCCATACAACATATTACCCAACAGCCTGGAAGCACACACATCTAATAATGATCCCTAAGCCAAACAAACCCAAATCTTGTCCCAATAGTTATACACCCATCTGTCTCCTCCCTTCTTTATTCAAATTGTTCAAAAACCTGTTCCTTCCCCTCCTTGGCAAAGAATTAACCCACCTCATTCCTCCTGCTCCATACGGCATTAGACCGAAACACTCTTGCACCCAGCAACTTTACTCTGTGACATTCTACATCAACAATGCCTTTGACACCAATAACTTGTACATTGCTGCCTTACTAGATGCAGAAAAAACTGTTGATCAAGTACACCACCAATCACTACTTTCCAAAATCAAAGAACCACTTACCCTCTTCAGAATCCTTACTATCTTACTAACCGCTCCTTCACTGCCAAATTTAGCAAAACCATTTCAAATTCCTTCCCCCATTTCCTCTGGCAGCACCTAGGCCATTTCCTCTTCAACCTCTATTTTCATGACATACCTCAAAACCAGTGTACTAAAACAGTACTTTTTGCAGATGACCATGCCATACTACTTCAAACATCCTCTCTAGACTCTGGGTCCAGAAAGCTACAAATCTCCCTAAATTATATTGAAAGCTTGGCCAAAAAAAATGGAGAATCTGTATAAACCCTACCAAATCCACAATCATTCACTGTACCCTTAAAACCAAACATTCCCTCAACTACTCCTTCTTTCTGAATGGCACCAAACTACCTATCCAGCAAACTACACCATACCTTATCCTCAATTCCAAATTACCGTGGAAACCTCATATAACCATATTATCTGCAGAATCAACAACAAAATAAAACTGTTCCCTCTCATAGACAGAAAATCTCCCTACCCTTAGTACCAAAAGACTTCTCTTTCTATCCTTAATCTGCCCCATATTATCACACTCATGTGCCATATGGGGATCTCACTCCAACAAAATACAAACCAAACAAAATTCTCTGATTAATTTCAAATTCCCCCGGTACCTTCACAACTCAGTTATCCACAAAGACCTTGAAATTCCCATAATTCCTATCATAATTTAAAATCTCTAATAAATAGCTCCAACAACCACCCAAATCCAAATATTGAGCTCTTCTACAGCAACCTGCCTCTTCCTACACAAAACCGCAGGCTCAAACGTAAACTTCCAATTGATATCATCCTCCCCCTGAATCTCTCCAGAATTACCAAACTAACTCCCTACCTACCAACTGGCACTACATACTCCCTAAATATCTGTTCTTCCCATCATCCCCATAACCTCCTTATTGAATTTCATAACACCAAGTTTCCCTGATGATCAGATCTTTCCCAAACATCGTGCTGGCAAACCTTTGTTAATGTTGTTAGCCGGTTTCTCTCGTTTCTAACTTGGAATGACAAGGGTCATATCCAAGACTCCAAGTTTACTTGTTAAATATTTAGAAATTATAATTATAGTATTATGTTAAATTATCACAACTGTTAAGTCTCCAGACTAAAAGTTAATTTTAATAAAAATTAAAAAAAATAGAGTCAGTTTAGAAGCCTCTCTGTGTGGAGTAATACTTTCCTTATTTATAACTTTGGTGGAGTTTCACATATTTTAAAATTCTTAAATTTGTTTTCATTCAAACACCAGTATACATTTCAGTGAAGTGTAGAGATAATTTGCAGTAATTTCGCTGTTGTTTTAGTAATTAAGTAAAAAAGTGTTTAATTTTATTTCATCTGTTATTGCATATATTATAGGTTTCAATTGTTGATCGGGATGAAAGAGAAGAACAAAACCTAATTACCAGAAGGAATACCACTCTGCGTGATCAGCAAATGATTCACAGCCTGAACGGTAATTCCATTTGTTCACCTTTTTATTCATTTGTTTTCTGATTATTCAAGTAATCAATTTATTAGACAGGGGGTTAGTAATTTTTTTAGGTATCTATTTTAAATTTCCAAGTGCTGATAATGATTTTAGTTATTTACAAAATTCAAATTGCACCCATTAAATTGCCTTTATTTGGTTTTAAAATAAAACTTCTAACATAATTATAATTTTTGTAAACTGAATGCTACAGGTAATTTATTTTAATTATGCAGAGGTTCCAGAAGAAGATAATGTTGATAGATTAATGTTCCACGCAAATTGTGGCACTCATGCTGCAGTCATTAACAACAATAGAACAGCTCATCGACCACAGTACGTTAGAAGTTTATTTATTTATATTTTACTAGTTGGGAAATAAATGAATTACTTAATCTGATTTGTTAGATGTTGGGTGTGATGACATTATCATTAGATATGTTTTATTATGACTCAATCATTATTTTATAATTTTTTGCTGGTACATAATTATTTCTGTCTATGAGAATTTTGTTTTTCTATTTTATCTAGACTTACATTATTTTCTAGGATTCAGACTTTTGATTCTTGGTGTTATTAAATGCCAATTAACTAAGACATGTATCCTGAATTCATATTTATCAACTTAATAATTTCATGTTGTTCATATCTGGCATTCTTACTCACAATATGATTACAGAATAATTACTTTGTATTGAAATCAGTTTCTCCTGATCATGCTTTTCATCTCTCCACATATATTATCATCTTTTAGTATATATTAAACTCATAATTTAATCACATATTTTAAACAGATTATAATTGTCTTTAAACCAGGCATTTATATAATATACTTTGTTTTGTAATAAATTATTTAATAGACATATTGTGCCATATTACTTATATGAAATCATTTTTATTTAAAAACAAAAACAAAGTGTTAATGTCATCACTATTGAAATTATCATCTAAAATTAGCATTTTGTTTAGTTTTTCTTGCCATATTTTCTTAAAATTCTTATTTTTACTTAATAGTGCTTTGGATGATTTTAATAATGGGGTTGTATTAACAAGTCGTCCACTTAGACCTGCTGAACTTTTTGAAGTTCGTCTTGATAAAATGGTGAGCAAGTGGGCTGGCTCCATTGAAATTGGAGTCACAACTCACAGTCCAACGGAGTTAGAATACCCATCTACAATGACTAATGTTAGGTGAGTAAATAATTTTAATTTTTTTATATGTTATAGGAGCTGTCATTAATTAATTATTTATTACACTCAAATTTTCCCTTCTTAATGAGCAAAATATTCAAATTCTTTATACTCTGATGTTAAAATTAAGATTATTAATTTAATATTTCAATTGATGTGGCCAATCTTCAGTCTGGTTCATTATGTTTTGTCCTTTAAAACTGAAGTGATTAGTACTGTCAGTAATTTGTTCTAACTATTATATATTTATATAACTAAAAATTTCTGTACATACACTTTTGTAATGACACAAATTGCCTATTGGATTAGTCCCATAAATTATGTTTTGTATGAGTTTTACAGATTATTTACCTATATCCACTGTGTAACAAGAATTTTGTGTGTTCCGAACATATAGTGAAAAAACTTTTTAAAATGACGATCATTTTTGTGTATTGCATTGTGTTGTATTCAATTATTTCATTATGTAGGTCAGGTACATGGATGATGACTGGAAATGGAGTAATGCATAATGGAATGACAGTTATTGATGAATATGGGCAAAATCTGGATCGTCTTCAGGTAATTCGAGTACATTGATGTTATTAATTATTTTCAAGAAAATAGTTTTCAAATAAAGAGTGACAGAAATGTTGGGCACATTTACTTTTCAATGGCTGCATTGTTCATTAACACTAAACCTACCTCTACCAGTCAAATTGATCATTTTCAAACTTTTGTTTTCATGTTATAATACCGCTATCAAAGTATATGACTTTCTGAAAATATGTATACAATATTTTTACTTCTAGGTTTTTTTTCTCTTTTCGGATAAAAATTTATTGTGTTATTACCACAGTAGGTCAATTTGACCAGATGAGAAAATATTTTATTTACTATTTTAAATATATTTATCTGTACAAACTAACGGTTATGTCAAAGTCAGTTGCAATTGAAAAGAGTAAGCAACACTAGTATTGAGTACAATCTCAATTAGAGCACTTCTAATGAGATCAAGTAAAGTATAACAACTTGGATGTAAATTTTTTATTCCTTACGTAGTGTAATATTCTGCAGTGGATATTTACCCTAATGTCAAGGCATTTCAAAATTACAAAGTACTTAGAAAAAATAACGGACATAGAAGAAGAGTATTTAGTATGTGATGAACAAGAAATTTGTGTAACATGGAAACAAATAAAGAGCTACTCACAACAAGTGAATTAGAGGCAGAGAGCAATAATGAAGGGTAAAATATTATAAATAAATGTCTGGGGCAGAGAAAAAATATTTTTAATGACAACCAAAAGTGAGACAGATGTAGAGGACCAACACCTTGAAACGGTGGTTGATGGAACAGTTTGGGAAGAAATGACAGAAGTCTCAAACCTGGCAGGTCACTAGTGCATAATATTTTAGGGATATTTCAGGCCCAACATGATATGCTAATGCATGCAAAAATTTATTTTACCATGTTTATGATCGCCTTGAGGAGTATACCTATACCGATATTGCTAATCTCCATTGTTATTCTCACCTTCATTTCATCCAGTGCGTGTGTGTGTATGGCTTGTCCTTATAAACCTTTCCTTTAAGGTAACCCACAGTAAAAAATCTGTTGGCATTAAATAGGGAGAATTTGGGGGTCATAATACTTTGGAGATTATACATTTGCCAAAAAAATTGTATAAGAAATGCATTGTTTCATTGGATGAGTAACATGGCACTGTCCTGAACCAACAAACATGTTCTTCAATTTCAAACAACAAAATAAACTTTGTAATAATGTCTTGGTACACAACTCGGTTCACTGTAGTTTGAAAGAAAATAGGGCCCATTTTTCGATGATGTAATAAGGCATTCCAATCCAATTTTTTGACAGTGCAACAGGTTTTCATGAAAGATGAGGTTTTTTGGTTGCCAAATTCTTGAGTATTAAGTATTCACAAATTTACTAAGGTGAAACCAAGCATTATCACTAAAGAAAATTGTTGTCATATTCATAAAACTTTAACACAATTAATATGCATAATATTTTTATGTTTAATATATAATTTTTAATTCTACCTATGACTTTTATGGATATCTTCTCTTCCATACAAATTTTGTATTATTGGTTAGTTTTATTGCACTTCCCTTCATGATGTGTATTTATTTGGTGTACCATTTAAAATAAATAGTATACTTATATATTAGACACACTAATTGTACTAATTCAAATTATTTGCACTGTTTATTGTCATCTTACATTTTAAACTATACACCCTGTAATGTTTTATCATGTACTAATTGTCTTTCAATTATCCCAGAATTTTGATATCTGGTACCAATTTCTTGCATAATATTCAACACCTTTCAAATCTTAAAATATAATTGCTATTAGACCATTCTGTTGCCTTTAATTTTATTAGTTTAATGCTTTTAAAAATACATCATTTTCACAGATATTTGAGAATCACATTCTCTCACATGAGATTGTTAAATGTGTGTTAAATACTAGAGACCAACATTTTATTATTATTTTTTTCATTTTGTAAACTTCTGTCATTAATTCTTATAAGGTATGCTGAATTTAAAATGTATAACTTTAATTCCTTATGCCTTACACTTGAACACACACTAACAAAAAGCAATGCTTCATTATATTAATTTAATCTATTTGGTACCAGTGAGTCATGTCACCAATCCACCAGATTGTCTTTCTCATAAAATACTGTGTACTTTATTATTCATAACATTTTTTATCAAACATATCCTTGATTTTTATTTATGTATATGCTTTGAATATTTATTTGATACTGAGTTTATTTTTTCTTATTGTGTTGTTGTTTATTCCATTGGCCTTTTTCATTTGCTGACGGAAATTTTAGAACAAATATTTGCTGCTATTTATTGTTAAAAACATTGTAGAAGTCATTAAATGTGAAAATTTTATTTTCTTGTCTTGATTCAGAGGAGTAAAATAATTACTTCTGTGATTTTCATTGCTAATGTATCAAGAAATAAGATTTATGAAATGTTTTTACATATATTGATAGGCTTTTTTTTCTTAATCTGAATAAGATTCATTGACTAACCTTACAATGAATTTTTTAGGTTGGGGATCGAGTGGGTGTTATGAGAACAGAAGGGGGTACTCTACACTTCTTTGTTAATGGCTCTGATCAAGGAGCTGCTGCAACTAATGTTCCAGAAAAAGTGTATGGTGTTATAGACTTATATGGTCAAGCAGCCCAAGCAACAGTGGTAGATCCTGTTCTTGAGAGATTGTGCCAATCTTCATCTGATACTGCAAGCCTATCAAACATGGCTGCCACAGCTGCATGCAGGCATGTCTTTTCATTTATTAATTTGATAATATTTCTCAGCTTATTGTGTAGCAGCTTCATTGATAATGTGATAATCTCCAAAAATATTTGGAGAATGTTGTGATCTTCTGTTAAAAACATTTTTTACGTAAATATATTTCTAAAATTTGATAAATCACATGCCTGATTTTAACCATTTTTCTGACTCCTTGAAGATAGAAGACTATTATAGTATTGAAGTGTTTTATTCTTCGCTGATTTTCCTGTCATTTCAGTAGTATATTCAACTCATTTCTTTTGTTTGTTGTTTTCATAAGTAATTAAAGCCACTTTTAAGTCCACAGTATTTTAAACTGTTACACTATGTATTATTTTAATTCTGTTTTGTAACAAAAATTATCAATAACTGTACCTTTAGCAAGTGTAATGCACTTGTGAAATTATCTTTGGCTAATTCAATTTCTATTGTATAGAGCTTAGTGAAGGACAATAGTTTGTGAAAATAACTGAAAATTTAATGGAGTCTTAATAGATGACTAATTAGATTTGACAATATTTTATATCAATGAAAACTAGTGTCTAGGGTAAACAGACACAATCATATAAATATAAAAACTTATTCCCTAATTTTTTTAATTTAAAAACTTTGAATTATTGACTAAGCTCATGTTTTACAGTGATCTCCGTTTTCACCATTTACATGGAAAAAATGCACGTATTTCAAAAGCTGGTCTGACAGCTTCAAGGCCTCGGGCTTATGGAGAGTTCAATGATGCAGTTGTTCTGAGCAATCGTGCTTTGAGGGATGGAGAATTGTTTGAATTTATTATTGAAAAGACAGTAGATAGTTGGTTGGGCTCTGTTGAAGCTGGTAAGTAGTCAGTTATAATAAATATGTGTCCTATTATATTGGCTGAAATATTATTTATTACATATCATTTACTATTATTTCACTGTATGCTGTTTCAGGTGTCACTACTATTCGACCAGATGAACTTGACCTCCCATGTACAATGACAGAAATGACAAGAGGTACATGGATGTTATCAGGATCATCTGTTACAAAAGATGGAGTTACACTTCGTAAGGATTACCCATGTAACTTGGATGAAGTAACGACAGGAAACTGCATTGGTATGTTGCGTGATTATGCAAGATTTATAGTTGAAGCATATTAAGAGTACCAATATCCTTAATGCTACTGATAATCATCATTACCTTCAATGTTTTCATAAAACATTCATAGATTGTGTAGGACTTGCCTCCAAAACAAGAACTTTGAGTATATACTTTTTCCCTAAATGTATTAAATAAACTCATAATAATTACAATAAAACACATTATTGATTCTTAAGTTATTTTGTCACCTGAAGAGTTGTACAAATTTGTTCTTATACCTCATTGTTAGTCTGTATGGCTATAGTTAGTTGTTACTGACTATCAGAAGTTAATAATAACTTCATTCATGTGTCCTGTCTGATTCCTGTTAGGTGGTATATCATTATGCTACTTTTTTAGCATTTAGTACATATGGAAATGTTGGCATTTCTTAAATATTATTTCCAGAGATTTTGGTTACTTTTATCAGATTGTTAATAATTGCCACTTGACCTAATACTGATCCAATTGATAACTTTTATTTGAACCTCTTGTTTTAGTTATTTTTGTCAAATTAATGCTTTCAAACTGATATCATCAATATATCTTTAATTTCTGGAATCATAATTGGGTTTCCAACCAGGTAGCATGACTGAAGTTGACATTTCATCATCTAGCACTATCAACATCATCTAGGTGCTTAGTCAATGCTACCTTGTTGGAAGACTGAGAACAGTCCCAGCAGTACATTCACCAGTAAAACCTATGTAAATGAATCTCTTTAGCTGTTACTAACATCTGTTATTTTCTCTAATTGTTATTACATTGAACTTACCTGGAGAAATAATATATTATCAACATTATCTATACTTATTTTTTCAGGTATTATGCGCTTTGCCGATGGCTCTCTCCATTTTTACTTAGATGGTGTGGATCAGGGCCTTGCATGTTCTGGTGTTCCATCACATGTTTATGCTGTTGTAGACTTGTATGGCCAGTGTGCTCAGGTCTCAATAAGTCAACAACCTGGGGGCAATGGAGACAGTATTGCAATGATGGATGACTGGAGACAGCAACAACAAAATGTTGCTGTCAATGTAGGTAGTGAAACTCTTCCAGCTAATAGCCAAGCTCCACCTGACACATGCCACAGGTATTTTATTCTTGTTTCAATTTAATTATTTCTTGATACCATTGTCTAAATGAAAAACAGGAATGATAATTGAAATCTGTTATGCTTACAATAATGGATACATTTTCATCATTTCTTGAGATTTTGAATGTCGGGGAAACTCCATTTACAAATTTAAATTCAAAGAATTTTATATTAATATAATTTTAATTCTTGACCCCCTCATAAGTCATTCATTGTTATATCTATTAATACTTGGAGATTCAAATTCCCTTAGCATCACAGATTCCTACTAAACTTACATACAGGGAATTTTGATGTGCCAGCCCTTTGTCTTACCTGACACACAGATTACCTATGTTACATTTTGTGTGGAACTGATGAGCCTAAGTGTGTTTGTGTGGAACTGATAAGCCTAAGTGTGTTGGTCCATCTTGGAATATAACACAGCAGCAATTTTGTATGGTATCTAATTGACTAGTCCTCTGTAGGTTTCCAGAAGTATCTCACACTAAATGTCTACACACAGATCACACTATTCCCTTACATTATGTGCTAGTGGTTTGTGGATATAAATATGGCATCCTAGTTGCATTCTACCAGGTTCAGGTCAGGCAAATTTGGTGGCCAATACATCAATCAACATGAGTTCAATAACATGCTTCTTAAGGTTACTGTAGCACGATACTGGCCTTGAGATATGGACAGTTATTCTGTTAAAAGGGATGATATCAAGCTTCTACACTGCTGAAAGGTGCGTGTCTGTACCAAGATTGGACTGTACCATTAGATCTTAGAACCTCCACATTCTTTGATGAGGCATGGGCGTCCATCATCTTGTCTATGTAGAGTACTTTTAATTTTACTGTTCTTCAACCACTTTCCATATATGCTTGCACAGTAGCACACAAACAGCTGACCAGCTTCACCATTTCTGAGATGCTAGTTTCCAGACACAGGACATAGCAATCTGTACTTTGTCAAAATCACTTATATCAGTGAATTTCCCCATTTTCAGCATGAATCTTCACAAAATTATTCCTCATTTGCCTCTGATCTGCTTATGTACTTTTCTTACTCCATGACATGCCCATAAAGTCATCATTAAATCTTGTGGTGGCCAAGGTAATAAAATTTTGGCTCATTAGTTTTATACACATAAATACTTAATTTTAATGTTATGAAGTAATTGAAAATAATTTGAATTTAAAATAACAAAATCTAATATTTTTAGATTTGGATCTTGTTGTGGAAAAAATATAACTCTTCACCAAGATGGCACTGTTGCAACCCGAAACCGAGGTTATTCACATGCTTTATGCATAGGATCAACCCCTCTGGAATCAGATGAGTTTTTTGAAGTTGTCATAAGGGAGATAGCTCCACAATGGTCAGGAACATTGCGTGTTGGTGTCACTACATTGGCAGCTCATGGTGGAGAACCCCCAACACAAGGTGGACTTCCGCAGAGTGGTCTTCCAGGATTAGGAGCAGACACTTGGTATATTGTCCGTAAGTGAATAGTGTAGTGTATTTTTTAGATCAACATTAGATAATTTATCTTCAGTACTATGTTTCTCACCCAATTACTTCTGTATGTAGGTATTTGAATATTTACAATACTTACAGTTTGTAGGTTGTCTCTATTGCACAAGTCTAAATGAAAAATTTCAGTTTGATAATATTCTCTAAAATGAAATAGAGAGAAAAATTGACACACAATAGCTCCATTTGTGTATCATACTAGTATTTAGCAAACATTAAGTTTTTATACTACGTGTTTGCCATGTTTATCTATTTGCATTTACTGTTTTGTATGATAATATAAAAGAATCTGAACATATGTAACATTTTTTAATCCTACAATTTAAACAAAATATAAACATATGTTATTAGCAAACATGAAAATGACTACCCATTTAAAGTGGACTCTGAGTAAGGAGTGGAAAAGTATTAGATTCCTTGAAATAAACATAAATAAATATTTCAACTTTCATATAAATAAGTATTAATAAATGTATTTCTCTGTTTAAAAATCAAATAATTGTTATTGTAGGCAATGAAATTCATAGGAATGGAAGAATGATTCATACACATTATGGCCCTAGTCTTGAATGGTTAGGTGTGTGGGATCGTGTTGGTGTGAAACGTTCTTCAGATGGAAGTCTCAGTTTCTCATTGAATGGTGAAGATATGGGAGTAGCCATTGATTATGTGCCAAAGGTAATTTTAAAAGCTTTGATTAGCTTTCATTTATATACAGGAAAATAACCAAGTTTACAGTCATAATTATTTAATATGTATGTGTGTGTTTTACTTTGGGCTTTCAGCTTATTTAGCCATTATTATCTATAAGATAAAAACAAAATCTATTAGAAACATAATTTGAAATTTCTCATATCAATTTATACAATAAATATTAAAGAAATTGGTGTAACACATTTTTTTGTAGAAACATGTTTTTTAATATGTAGACACATCTGGGTATTAAATATTCTTTAATTAATTTCTTCCTTTTTCTCATTTTTCTTACATCTATCTTCTGCTGTTTCCAACACTCGTTTATTAATTTACTTCCTGTTTTTACTCATCCTGAAAAGAGATCAGTAGCATTATTGAATGGAGATTAGTGCTGTCACCTCTGTTGAAGTTTTAAATCTATATTTTAAAATCAACAATTCTTGACTATGGTTAAATTTATTGAAACAGTTTGATATAATTTGTTTGGCATAATTTATTGTTTCATAAACACCTGCTCCTAGTATAATGTCCTCTAATATATATTCCATATTAAACCTGAACATTATTTAATTAATTTAAATTTTATTAAAAAATAAGTATTTAATATTTGTAGCTTAAATTTATTCAGCCAAATAAATTTTGAAACATCTCAACTTAAATATTATAAAATTAATTACTTGACTAAATATACAGAATTTTTAATTCTGTAATAAATGTCTATAAATTTATTAAACTCTAAACTAGGTTGTTGCGAAAAGGTAGCTCACAAGGTTGTTTCTGTTAGCTCATAGAAAGGTTATTAAACATGCGATTAGGAATCTATGTTCTCTTCAGTTATCATATTTATTAATTTTTTTGATTTGTGTCAGCTGGGTACACAGTTCAGTTCATCATTCCTGTCAAAGGGGACTCGGCCCTTGAAAATTTCAAATTTTTTCATTCCTCAGCCCAACAGCTCTAACTATTGATATCAAGTAAGTTGACTTCGCTGTCTCTCTTTCCTATTTAAATGTTTTATTTAATTTAACCATGTCATATTTTCCATAAGTATTTGTATAGGAAAAAATATATCACCTTGACAATTACATCTGAAAGGCACTGCCATCCAAATGACAGTGACCACGAACAAACTCATTGCAGAGAAGGGAAGTGATGCTTCCAATTGAATTTTATGTATTTATTTCTAATTATGTTGTGTATTTAATTTTAGGATTTTTAGAATTCAACTCCCAGGATTGGTGAGTTTGGTTACCCCTGCTCTTAACAGAGTACTTTCTAAAATGTGATAAAAAAACAAATATTTAAATTTAAAATAATGTTATTGTGATGTCTATAATAATATACTACGTTACAAAATGGCAATTGTCAGAGAAGTAGAATAATGCTAATTTATTATCTGTTAATCATGTGAAAATGATGTTCATATTATTCAAGCAAATGTATTGTTTCAGAAAGTTTATCCTGTGATAGATTTATACGGAAAAGTGATTAGTGTAGGAGTAACTAGTGTTAGTGGTTTAAATCTGCTGGATGGGACACAAATGGACCATGCAGGTGGTGCTGTTGCTACTGCTTGTGCTGGTGAGGAAAGCTTACGGTCTAGCAGACTTCATGACTCACTTGAGATGCTTCTTGATGCTGCAACACCAACAATTGCTTCATCTGTTTCAATACTGCAAACATCCTCTCGAAAAGCCCCATTGTAAGTAATAGTATTAGTGTTGCAGTTCTACGGTATTTTATAGTATACATATATTAATTATTGAAACTGTCTAAAAGACTTGATGAAATCATTAATGTATTTAATCAATAATTAGAAGGCCCAAAAACTTTTCATAATCATCATAACCATTTATGTAAGAACTGTCCTGAAACTTTAAAAATAAAATTATGTTAAAGGAAATACAATCTTAAATTCTAGTATTAAATATTAATGAAAGGATAAAAGATTTTAATGTGTTATTAACATTTTTCTTAGGAGCTTACTACTAATTTCCAAGTTATAAAATTTCAATTAAAAAGCTAATGATCAAAATTATTTATTTTTATGATAATCATGCCTTTATACTAATCTTAAAAGCATTTTGTTATTAACTATATATAAGCCCAGATTAATTTTTTATGTTTATTCAAGATACAATGTAATATTATATTATAAGAATTTATCTTCCCATTTACATTAGTATTTGTATTTTTCTCTTATGAATTCAGGGAGCCAACATCAGAAGCTGACACGGCTGAAGAATCAAAATCTTTTGAATGCGTAGTAAGCCAACGGCAAAATATGGAATCAGCCATAGAAATAACAGAACCAACAGCAGGATGTTCAAAATCAAATTGCCAGTCAAATTCTGTTCTACAAGAAGAAAATAAAACAGATAATTCTAAAATTAGTAAAAACACTGAACACTTCAAAGAAATACCTGAAGCACCTTTACTATTTAATGAGAAACGAGGCAGAAACATAGAACTTACTTGTTCTGGTTGTAGAGCTTCAAGAACTAGCAGTTACAATCAGGGTGTAGTGATTTCTGGAAGGCCATTGTGTAGAGACACTATATTTCAAGTATGTGAACATCTCAACTTCTTAAATGTTTATAATATACTATACTGCATGAGTATAAAGATCTATTTTTCTTCCAAAACATTTTTTATTATAAAGCTTCAACAAAATATTTTTTTACAGATAAAGTCTCCATGGCTTTAGTTCCAACTTTATCATTTATATTTTACAAATGACACATGTATGTTATCCTATCTGCAATTTATTTGTGAAGACTATGTTAGTGAGGAATAAATTCAATTAAATGCACACCCAATGTTCTTTACTTAACTGCCATTTACTTTTCCATTTAGCATTCTTATATAAATAATATATTATTTCCATCAGTATGCCTGGTGTAAAATTTATTTAATGTAGAACTAAAATGAAACATGATGATAATGCAGGTTATTTTAATGAAAACTGTGATCTGAGTAATTTTTATACAAACATTTTAATACCATGCTTCATTTCCCTCAGTGATTGAATATATTTTTCTCTTTTAATAATGATTTCACCAATACCATAATACTGTTAGAATAGCATATTTTCCCTTTTTCAACAAGTAATTTTCATTCAATGAGAAACATTCTTATCACTCACGGCTAACTTTGAAAATTTGCAAAAAAAAATTTCCATTCTAATTTCATTTTCTGTAACAAACAGGTGCGAATTGAATCTATTAACCCTAGATGGTTTAGTTCAGTCAAAATTGGAGTGACTGGTATGGCTCCAACTGATGCACACTTTCCTGTGACTGCCTTGGGGTTTCGGAAGGATACTTGGATCATATCTGGTGATCTTGTCTCAAGAAATGGCCTCCCTGTAAGTAACACACATTTCATTTATTGCAAACTATGATTTCTATGATTTATTTCATATATATATTGTAACATGATTTGGTTAAATTGTTGGTTGTGAGTCATTGTCGACGTCTCTTGGCCGCGCAACAGCATTGTTGAGCTAAAGCGCGGGCTGAGACGCCAGTTGTGGCTTAAAACTCGACGAAGGATGGAGCTCCGAGTGTTGAACATAAAAACTTTAACAAACCACGCCCTGCTTGACAAATAAAGTAATCAATTATGAAAAACTTGTTTTGGTGATTTTCTCCAAAAAAATTACCTGGCGCCCAAACAATATTATATGAAAAACGCAAGGAGGGTAGCGGCTTTGCTACAATATTTATAAAATGTGCTGGCCGGTGCACCTTAGTTTGAATTCGTCAATTTATGCCGAGCTGGCATGCAGTTCAGACCTTCTGCCCTCAAAAATTTGAAATATTTTCACTCAGCTCGACTGGACTAACTGTTGATTTCAGGGTAAGTCAACTTCGCTGTCTCTTTCCAATATAAATGTGTCCGGCTGGCACACAGTTCAGATCTTCCTTCCAGGTGAAGGGGGCCCAGACCCTAAAAATTTGGAACCTTCTCTCACCTAAACCAGACTGCACCAATTATATCAATATACATAATTATAATAAATGCCCACTTTTCAAATGTAGCATACATACTCCTATTAAATAATATTAATTTTGCTTGAATCACATTTTCTTATAATTTTTAAATGTAATTTTCTATTCTATATTCATTTTTTGCACAGTTGCGAGATAAGTATGGTCCAAATCTTGATAACCTCAATGTTGGTGATATCATTGGTGTTTCGGTTGACTCTGGCAGTCGTTTACATCTTTACGTGAATGGACAGGACCAAGGGATTGCTGCACAAGACCTTCCTTCTGAATGCTATGCACTTGTTGACATTTATGGCCAGTGTGAACAGGTGCTATTGATATTACATTAATTTTATGTTACATTTTATTTTATGAGGTCAAAGTATTAACTTTCTTGCTTTCATGAAGATAAAACTTGTTACAGGTGACAGTGCAGATTTAGATGACATTGTCACGATTAATAGACATGAACCTGTCTCTACTTTACCTGTACAGCAGCCACTTGGAATGTATCAAGAACCTTCAAAGTGCCTTGAAAATCTTAGTGAGAAAGCTGATTTAGAATGTGGTGAGAAAGAAAAGTCAACTGGTGCTATAGAGAAACAAAGAGAGAGTGTTAAGGACATAGTTGATAGTGGGGTAAGTTGTACACAATGACTATCTTTAAATATTATTTATTGGAAATGTGAGTAATGTGATTAACTACACAAGAATGCTTAATCCATCAACTGTGTTGTAAATTATCAATGTTTTTACTTCTAGACTTTATAGAATTCAGTATATACTTCTATAAATATAAATAATCATTTTATTTTTGAACATATTTGAATTGGTATATATGACTGCAGATTAAATGTATCTGTATGACAACTCTACTTATTAATACACCCCTTGAGTAAATTTATTTGGGTTTTTGGCAAAACTGAATTATTGTATACGATTTATGTTTCTGTACAGAAAATTTTGTTCATTAAAATAAAAATAATGTTGGATTACAAATATTTTTACTTTTTCTGTTTGGAATAAAAGTTTAAAATGTATTATCATTTTCCTCGTGTATGACTATTGACATATCTATAGTATTCTTCATCAGAGTCTTTATATTGTTTTTTTTTGGATGCAACTTTATTTGATTGTTACATTTATTCATAGGTTTATGGTGGCAATTTCTTTCTAGGTTTCTTGTTTTCTAGAAATTTTAAAATACATTGTGTTTTAAGCTTTTATATTCTCGAAGTCGTCAGGACAAAATGATAAATATATTCACTTGACGTGCAAGGTGATAATTTTTAAATGTTTTGTTTTGTAAATTAAAAATTTAATTTACCTGTTCCAGTTGTAGCATAGAATAAAATATTTAAAAAAAAACTATTTCAACCATTATTTATTAATGTTCTATGTACTTCCGCTGTGGATTTAATGTAACCTAACAAAACATGGTAATAAAATAATTATATCTTGTCATTAGTAGTCTATCTGGTACTGTTATTCTGTGTACATATTTACAGAGATGGTTAAAATGTTAATAAAAGTGACTGTTGTTTTATAATTGTTCCTGGCAGTCATTACAGATTATTACTGTGAGTCAAAAGTATTAATTAACCTCTTTAATATATATATTGTTTAATTTCAGCTGGGTGTGTCTGACCAAATGTGCTCTTTCTCTGGATCATTGTCATCTTTACCACCAGCAAACACTCATCCTACAACAATATCAACAAATGATATTTCTTACACACAAATGAAACAAAATACTGCTACTCCAAATTTGGTTGGAAAAAATTCTGTTCCTACTACTCCTGTGTCTGAAAATAAGTCTCAGAACCAAATAAAAGAGGGGATTACTGTTGAAACAATGCAGGTAAACATTATTTGAATTTATATTACTAATTGATTAAATTTTTACATGTGCACAGTGACTCCAACCAGGTAAGATTATTAGTACACAGTTTTTACACAGCAGTCATCTTCCAGTGGCTGGGAGTTGAAAAGGGAGAAATTGAATCAGCTTATTATGTTGCAAATAGTTTCTGGAAAATTTGGTATTAAAGATATATGGGTATAGGATACAAACTAACAACTACTAATTTTTGTGAATCATAGTCTGATGTGGACATTCATGATTACAGTCTCTGGGAATTGTTGTTTACGCTTATGAAGATCTTATAATCAATAGCTCTTCTCTCTAATGTTCAACTCTTATTTCCTCTCTGGGCCTATATATGTATTTGATACATATTTGATATTAATGGGTTAGGATTGTAGTGGATATTAGTAGTGAGCATTAGCTCAGCTGTCTGCAGTTTGCTTGACAAGGGAGTTTATCATATAATTCCAAACAACATTAACTTGTTATAAATACTCAAGAAAAAGGTAATATAATTTTTTTATGCATTACATGCCTTCTACTTGTAATCTGTTATGTTATCTCTCCATTATTTCTCATTTTTATTGACATTGCAAATTAGTCATACCATATTTTCTGTATTAGTTAGTTTCTAGATATTATTAATGTTGAGGTTTTATATTTTCTACAACAAGTAAAATTTATTGTATTTTTATCATTCTGTAGTATTACTAGCTAATAAATCTACAAACAGAATTCAAGAGTGATTACTATGTTTTATGTTCCAGATAACTGTAACTTCTAATGATGTTTCACCTCGGAAAGTCACTCCTGTTTCTTCACCTGCAGGCTTTGGAACTCCAACTTCTCCAATAAAGACAATGAATCACTCTGCATCTCAAATACGGAAATGTGATTATTATAATATGTGTTTACGATTCAAAGTTATGTTAGGACTGCCAGGTTAATATACTTATATAAGAAATACATTTTGGAAACTTATATAATGTTCACTGTGAATGAATTGTGGCAACTAGTAATGAACTGTAATACTTCTTTGTGTTTCTAATAATTGGTTAAAAGAAATTTTCTTGTCACTTTGATGCATCTTCTCATTTGCTCAATCTGGAATTATTTTCTTTTTAAAAAAGATATTTTACATTTGTGATTAATTATTATCAATACTACAATTTTCATATAAGCTGCTTACCTCATACAGTTTGTTTATTCCATTCATTTGTGTATTAAGTCAGATAAAAGTTATTAAATTAATGTTTCATCACTTAATTTGTGACCTCATTTATTTATTACTTTTCTCAATAGTCAGAATACATATTTATATGTAACATTATTTTATAAATAATTTACATTCTGAGAAGACATAAGTATAGGAATTTGTACAATAGAAGAGAGTATTTTTATGGTAGATTATATTTTATTATGAAGTATAAATACATTTATGCTCTATGTAAAAAAATGTTCTACTTTATATCAGTTTCATTTGGGGATTGAAATGCCACATGTGTGAATTTTTATTACAATAATTCAGTATTTAAGTATTAAAATAAGAGAATCTAATTATTAATAATAAAAATAGCCAAATACAGCCCAAAGACACCACACGTTTCTTCAGGGGCAAAGAAAACTAAAATAAACCAAGAGCCTAGAGTGACATAACTGCACAATACAGTTGACAAAACTCAAAAGCTAAGAAAACGCAACAACAATGGGAAAGCAGAAGGGTTTGCATAACAATAAGGGAACAACGGCTATGGGAAAGTAGAAGGGTTCGTGTAACAATAAAGGATCATAGCAATTGTTAAGTTTCAAAATGTCTGTCTGAATATTAATTGCTGTGATGCGGGATTTAATGTGAAACATCTCTGATATAAGCTTGGAATGGTACCTGGTATCAACATCTAAAATCTTAGCATTTTGCTAATCAAATTAATATTTTGAATTGATGATATGTTTGGAGACTACAGATTGTTTATTATTGGGAATTTTGATATTAGACATGTTTCTTAATATGGATGTTAAGGGAAAGTTTTGTTTGCCCTATGTAACAGGAATTACAATTAAAGCAAGAGATTTTGTTAAGATTTTACCAAGGTACCATTCCAGATGGTTCACATTAAATCCAACATCAGAGTATTATGTATATAATATATATTATATGAAACTCAACAGTTGCTTCCTTCCTTTATTATTACACTAACACTTCTGCTTTCCAAATTTCAGCCTCCTTTTTTCTCCTGTGCCTCCCCACCAGCTTGTTTGAGAAAAATGTGGCACAGAGTCATGCCATGGGAACTCTAGTAAACGTTGGCCACCAGCTGTTGCACACCCAGTGTGGATGCAAAATTAATAAGCTTTTGTAAACATTTTCAAACTCTTGTTCATCAAGTGTGGATGAGGCTTAATGTAAATTGTTTGGCTTCAAATAGGCAATTTAGAATATTTTCCTCTGGAGCTACACTCTACTAAGTACTGAGTGCATGTTCATATTTTGGATAAAGGCTTCTGGGGATTTTTTTATCCAACATCTACACCAGAAAATCTTTGTTCTTTGATGTTCATAAAAATAAAATAAAATTGTGTAAACTGACCAGCACAAAGTGGGGAAGGGGCCTTAGACCCTCAAAAATTTAACATTTTCATTAGTATCTAGCCTAGCACACTACCTATCAATTTAGGGTAAGTTAGCCACACTACATCTCTTTCCACTCCACACAAATTTATATATGCCCAAGCATATGCTTTCGAATAAAGCATATTTCGGCATTTACAGTTTATTTCTGTCTTTCTTCACTATCCAAGATCCAATGTTCCTTTGTCACCAAATTAAGTCTGCAGCTGGTCAGTGCATGGAATGTAATTCTGTTGAGGAATTGCTTTATATATTATGATTGCAATCTAATGCAATTATTTTGGTGTTGTTTGTTATTATTTTTTTGTTTTCTAGTTGATAATGTTCATAATTTCTTGTAATTTGTCATCAGTAGGAGTACTCCTGACTTTCTATTTCAGATGGATTTTTCTTACCTGGAGAGCAAAGCACATGTTTTTGCAATCTTTGTTGCCAAAAAATATATCCTTCATCACCATCAGAGTTGCGGCCTTCATCCAATCTCCACCATCTCTTACATCACCATCAACAATTGCAGACTGGGAAATCTTCTACACCTGGTACTCCTGTTGACCCCCCCTCTATCGATGTGCCTGACTCAGGTGGAGGAACTACTGTAAATCCCAGTGAACTTCCAATAGGATGGTGTTGCTTCCCCCTCAGGAGGCACCCTTCATCCAAAGTAGATAGTGAAGCCAGTTTAACTGAGGAGACTCAGACTTCTTCCAGTAGTATGCGTGAATGCTGGCATGTAGCATTTTATGGTGTACGGTTGGGAGATGTCAGAAGAATATTAGATCATGGAGAGTTGTTGCTTCCAGGTGTGTAAAGAACATGTTAAACAAATATCTTATACTGTTACATATTAATGTACAAAGTAGTGAGTATTTCCTTGTCATTTAGTAAGCTCACATTAGTTCACTGTATTTTTAAATGTCTGTATTCATAATTTATTGCCTTATTTGCAAAATGTATATGTAAGCTAATATAATAATAAGAATTTTTTTTGATATTCCATTGCCTATGTTCCGGAGAAGAACAAATTTGTAGTGAAAGGCTGTGAGTTGTTGTAGATGACGAAAGGTCACATAACATAATGTTCATTCCTGTTCTGTCCTAAGGAGCACCAACTGTTTATTTAAGGTGTCAGCCACTCTCTCTATCCTTCTTTCCTGTCCAAATGAGTTAATTAATTTGAAATGCTTATATTTGCTTAAGAAAAATGTGACGAGGTCAAATTAAAAAAATATATATAAGAGAGAGCAAAGTCAACTTACCTGAAATCAATAGTTGGTCCCATTCAGGCTGATCAGAGAGAATATTACAATTTTTTGAGGGCCTGAGCCCCCTTCATCAGGAGAGGAGGTCTGAACTTCGTATCCAGCCACACGCAGTTCAAATCGTCTCTCCTGATGAAGGAGGCTCAGGCCCACGAAAATTTGTGGTATTCCCTCACCGCTGCCAGAGTGGATGAACTACTGGTTTCAGGTAAGTCGGCATCACTGTCTCTCTTTCCTATCTAAATGTGTTATTTAATTTGACCTCATCACATTTTCCTTAAGTGTTGCATATATTAATTTGTATGGAAAGGAAAGAGAAATTTGAAGAACTTCCTTCTGTCCTGAGTGTCACCACAGATATATGTATATGAATTAAATAAGGAAATGTTACAAGGTCAAATTGATTAACTTATAGGAAAGAAGGACACAGAGAAGTGGCTTACTTTAAATCAACAGGTGACAAAGTCTAACAGAGTAAACTATTGTATTAAAGACACTCAAGGCCATCATCTTCTAGCATCACTGTTGCAATCCCCCATGCTAATGACTTGGTTGCCCTTGAATATTTCTCACTCCTTCCCCACCACAAACTCTATGATTACCTTCATTCAATGTGCCCACATCAGGAATATTTCTAAAACAACATCTACCATGTAGGCTTGCTCCTTTTGATTTGGTAGTTTTAAATATGACCATGTCATACTATTATATAGATATTTATAAATGAAAATTTTATCATGAATAATGAATTAATAATAAGAAAGATATCCAAATACAGACAAAAGAAATGATAATATAAATACCACTCAACATTTATAGAAGTCATTTCTTCAGGTGCAGAAAATATGTAAGAGTACTTTCTGCACCTGAAATGTGTGGCATTTATATTATCACTTCTTTTGTCTGAATTTGACTATCCTTGTTGTTATTAATTTTCAATCAGACGAAAATTTTTCATTTTTTTCATTTCAACATAATGGATTAAATTGTAATTAAATGTAATAGACACAAAACACTTTTTTTAAAAAAAAATCAGTATATAATTTGTTCATTAATTACATTAACATTCTTTTATGTGTGGTTTATAGGTGAACTTGGCTTGGAGAGACGTAGTCATAAATCCAAAGAAAATGACTCAGAACAGTCTCAGATTGTTTTTTCGCCAAAATTAAAGCATGCTGTATGTAACACACTAAAAACAAAGAAGCGTTCAGTGTAAGTATTTCATAAATTTAAATCAGTTTTAAACTATAGAGTATTTCTATCATTATTAATTGCTATCATAAACAATAATAGAAACAGGTTGCTTGTTTGTTTACCTTATTGGAATAGTCGGCCAACTACCTCCTAAACTGGTCGAGGCACGGAGATGGAAATGCTGCGTCCCCACAGCAAACTCCTCTCCCGCTATTGAAAGGGCGTGGAACAAGTACCCAATGCCTGACCTACCTGATGCAGGTTTTTCTAGGGTTTGTCCTGCATTACTTTTAGGCGAATGCCGGGTAGGACCCTTAAAATATATCCCGGGGGCTCTAGTTAACCCTTGGCTACCTTCCTCATCCCCCCTTTCAAATCCCTTTCTATGCTATTAAAGGGGAGTTGCCACCATGTGGATTACCCTCATGTAGCCAGTTACCTAAAAAAATTGTATCGTTTGGTGTCTATAATATTCGATTAAGGTAACCACTTTCATTCATAAACTACCATTTTTTGTCTAACTTATGAAAGTGAATTTATCTGCATGTTGCTCTTTCGAATAACAAATATTTATATTGCAATCCTTGTGTAAGGTAATGAATTAGTACATTTATTTTTGTGAACATAATACTATATATTTAATACTGAGGTTTAGATATGCATTTTTTATATTTTTCCTTTAATTTATATTAATGTTGTTAAAATTCATTGTGTACAGTAATAAACATTTGTTCTACAGGTTTGTAGATCCTAAAACAAAAAATCGCTATAGTGCCTTTGCAGCATTCCAAATATTGGTGCAACCTGGATCATACAAAGCGACAGGTGCACGAATTGGAAAAGTGGAAGCAACATCTCTCGGAGGAGCAGAAGAATGGGTTACCAAAGAAAGAGGCACAACTGTCTTATCAGCATTGTTGTTAAAATTAACTTCAGAGGAGGAGCAGTTAAGGGCATAATGTCGACTGGTAAGTGTACAAGTATAAAGAGGATGTTTCCCATTATGATGTCTATGTATTATATGTCTCAACTTGTGTTGTATACATGCACAACTGAGGACTATTTTATTTCAAATAATTTTTTCAGTATGCTGGATAGTTGTATTAAATTGATGCAATCGTAATATTTGAAAATAGAATTTCCATAGATCTGGTTATGTTGTGCATCTTTTACTTGCATACTGTGTATTGTGCAGCTGTTTCATGACTTTAAATTATGGAAGGAGCTAATTTCATGCATTAATGTAGACTAAATTTTCATTAAACTTGAGTTTATGAATCTTTTATGCCCATTATTTCAAAATTTTTAGGAAATCCTAATTAGACCCACTGAAAGTAATTTATAAGTTATTTCCTTGTTTTAGTTAAATAATTGTCATAACAAAGTACACACCTTAACTTAATAATTATAATAATTGAATTTATACTTTTGATTATAAATCTTTTGTGTTTTTCTACTACAGGTGACAGTGGTATTCCAGGCAGGAAGCCAAACACAGCAAGTGAAATAAGTGAAACATTATTTAAATTGTTGGTAAATTCTTGGAAAATATTCTAATTTGCAAGAAAATTAACTTATGCCACATTGTTGCAACTAATTGTGCTAAAGTTAACTGCTGCATGCATTTACAAACAGATGAAAATGGTATTTTCTAATATTTACACAATGGTGTCATGAATTTATATTCTCACAAAAATGTTACAAACTAATTTTAAGTTTTATTTTAATTGTTCATCCATAATTCAAGTATGTACAATATGAGTTTTAAAGTTAGGATTGTATATTTTGTGCAACAATAATATGAACTTAATGTGAATCATGACATTTAGATTTTAACAGGTATTGTAAATATATGTAATTTTGTGTTACATTTGTAACCAGATTTCTATTATCAAGTTTGCTATGCTATATTTAGGTATAACTTCTTTATCCTGTCATCTTTTATTGCCAAACTTAATTAGTTAAAGACAACTTTTATTTTAGATAAATATAAAACTCCTTTAAAATGAAATTGGCACAAATTTTTCAATTTTTATTATAAATTTACTTTATTTGTGTTATATTTGTAATTTTATATTTATTATAACTGTAATTTTATATGTATCATAACTCTTAGATTTGAAATCCAAAGCAGGATTCTTTTCTTACCATCACTTGAGCTGTACCAACCCAAACATTACCTAGTAGTACATACTTAGTTCAACTCGGTCACAATTTTTCTTTGACATTCATTACCTACACAATTTGGTTTAATTATAAAATATTGAGAATTGCCAAAATTGCACATGCTTGAAAAAGTGGAATCTTATTTGTTAATTTCTACAACTTCATGTTCTCACACCATTGTGTAACAGTTACCATGTTAATGCCAATGCAATGTTCTTGATTCAGACTCTAGAAACTAGCTAGTGGTACAAAACAATAGTTGCTCATTGCCAGCTGCTTCTGCCTTCTACACATTGCTTTATGTATAATTTTTTTTCTTTAAGTTCCTAATAATACTACTATAGCTGTAGAACAAGGATAGAATTCTCTTTATTTGTAATTAGTTCTATATTAGAAATGAGCTTTAAATTATTGATGAGGCTAACTATCTCAAGACCAATATGTGCCAGTATGTTTTTAAATTAATTATGTATTTATTTTGTATATATCTTTTTGTTATTATTTATGAGTTTATGTGTCATGGCTGTTTGATGCATATTTATATCATTCTATGAATGTTAATAAAACATCAAATGTTCAAGTTGCTCCATGCTCAATACCTTACATTTTAAAACAAGATATGTTAGAAGTTAGAATTTATATTATCTCAGGTGCTGAATTAGATAATTCCTATTATTTGCAATTTTAACATATTCCTCAGTTTCATCCAATTCTCGGACACATTCCTCACCTTATTTTAAAATCATTCTAAAGCATTTGTAATCTCCAAATGTGTTTATAAACTCCTTCCATTTTATTTACAAGCCAGTATCATTACTAAAGCATAATGGTTCAAGAGCAGTGGACACTCAGCTCTAGTTATGAAAGTGAATTAAAAACAGATTAGTATAGAAAAATCTAAAGAGGACCAGGAGGTGAGCCTGTCTTCAGTTATGGACAGAGAAAGCTCACATTGTATAGAGAGTCGACGAGGATAGTTCATCGGTTAGACTGGCCACATTCTAAGCTGTTGTCATTGATTCGGTTCTGTTGAGATTTTTCTAACCTAATCTGTTAAAACAAAATGTTTCAGTAACTAACGTGCCACCTTCTGCCAGTTGGTTAAAGTTGACCGACCCTTGTGGAACTCTTATTAATTGGCACACAGTGATCATGGTAATAACTGCAATCAGCTGGTTCCTGCCATTCTATGACAGATGTCATTTACATGAAGATCCCACTCACATTTAAATGGAATCCCCTGTGATTTATTGTAATCAAAATCTCAGTTGCATACGAAAACATCACTCCACTGCGTGTTGATATTATCACTTGGTTAGTTATTTGAGCACTTTTTATCAATTACACTATGAATACTGATATCTTAATACTTCCCATCTCTAAGTATTTTTAAAATATTTTATGTCAATTGTTTCATTTAAAGTTAAATTTGATATTTTCGTGAGATAGGCTTCAGATAGTGAATGTAAAGAAGACGAAGTTACAGTTGAATGTGCAATTTAACTATACAAATATATGAAGTAGTAACAGTATTAGTGCACACTTATAAATATAAATTGAAATATATTCATAATGGATCTAGGTGCTATACATTGTGTTTGACAGGTTATGTGGCAAGTAAAGAAAACAACTTTCTGCATAAAGTTAATTAAACATATTGACCGAGAGGAGGTTATGGGTGTTGTCTCAAGTAATTCTATATGACAAGCACACAATTTCTTAGGAAGCAGCAGGTTAAATACCATTGAATTTGTTATAATAATTGATTAAGAATAGAAGGAAAGGTTTTAATGAAGCTCCGCCATGTAGGCCATGGAATTTTTATTAAAGAATCGGTATGTAAAAATCTCGTCCAGACTGGGAATAAGGAGACCCAGGATCATTTAATAATTTATTTTCAAAACCTTTTATAAACTTTCTATAAAAATTAGCTTTCTGACAGATAATCCTGAAATTATCAAATTAACAAACAATTGTCACTTGCAATTTTAAGACCCACTTTTTTTTTATCTGGTGGGTATAAGTGTAAAATACACAAATGGGGAATATAATCATACTGATAAGTTTATTTTTAATTATGTATGTCTACCAATTTGACAATTATGTTAACATATGTAAATTATCACAATTTACTTTATATGAAAATAGGAGGTAAAGTATTTATATCAGAGTGCTTTCTGCTACTCATCAATTGGTAAAACTGATAAAGGTAAAGTGGAATATTTTAAAATATGAATTATAAAATATGAAACATCTAAGTTAAAAAGTATACTAATTAGATAAATAATTAGCCAAATAACAGTCAAAAATTTCTCCTATTTATTTCTATCCTTCCTAACTATCCAAGATTGACTATATACATATGAATTGCAGAAACATTGCGAGATATTTATTTTATCACCTTTTTGTCTTCTTGGCTATTTATTTATCTAATTAGTATACTTTGATATAGGTTCAACATATATTAGCAGCAGCTACGAAAATTTAACTGTGACCACAGATTATGAAATAGGACTCCTCAACTGTCTTTAAATCATTATAAAATTTTTAATGAATGGTTGTGGGTGGCACACTACTCTGATAAATGTATTAAAGTGATGTAATTTTTTTTAAATTAAAAAAATAATTATTTACAACATGACATTTCCATGGTTTCTTTTTCAGTAAAGGCAAAAAAACCATTAATTATGGAAATTTATTAAATGAAACAATATTTTTAATGCATAGAAAATTCTTAAAATATCTGGCATTCTAGGACCGTTGGAATCCAAAAATCTACATTTTTAAATCCATTATTGAATTTTTCTAATTCTTTCTCTTTTTATCTATGAGTATGGAGGCAGTTTCTTATATCATTGGAATCACTCTAAGGGTTTTTAAAAAAAGTCTGTTAATTATGTCCATTAACACTTTCAGATGTTGACGTTTCATATTTTAATTTCAATTCTAACAATTCAGGCCTAACACAGCTCTCTCTCAAGTTATTAGATTGATGTCAATGGATGACTAGCGTGTGAACAGGAAGCATCAGTAGAAGTTTGAGATTAGAAAGTGGCTAGAGGGTTATGAGGATAAGAGTTTATAAGCAGCATTTTTAGGAATGCCAAGGAGAATAATAAGCAAATGGGTGCAAGTGTAAAATATTGTTGAAATTATAAAATATAAAACGTGTTAAAAGTATATTAATTAAATAAATAACAGACAATAAATACCACACAACATATTTGCAATCCTTGTTGCTTTCGTTAGATGATTGAAAAAGCAAACGGCACAACACACAAACCAGATGAACTCAAAAGTGATATTTGAATTTGTCACCTGGTTTGTGGGATGGTCTTCTGGTTCTTGTGTATTTGATTCACTTGATAAAAGCAGCAAGGATTGCAGATACGTTGTGTGATATTTATTTTATCACTTAATTTTGTCTGTTATTTGGCTATTTATCTAATTAGTATCAGATCGTGTCTGGATGGGGATACGAGCAGAATAGTTTAAACAGTTTGAGTTCCAGTGAAGGCTATGAAAATATTTGATTGATGGCACTTGTCAGTTCACTGGGTCATAACAGCAAGAATAACAAATAAACCTGGAAGGAAACTTGGCAAGAGAGAAAGTAGCCAATGTCAATTGAAACAATGAAAGTCTTGGAGACATAATCTCGCTGCTGCTATGAAATGTCTATGATATAGTAGTAATATGTAACCAACCTTAATTGCCACTAGTGTATTTTATTTCTGATGGTAGCCCATTATAAACACAGAACCAATTATATTCAATTGGTTAAATTTAATTGTAATGTAATATGTATAATTTTATAAATAAAAGTTTATACCTGTTTTATTAATCTATTAACCAATTTATTTCACTATTTTAAACAAAATCATAATCCACATTAATCATTGGAAGGTGGTTGTCCTTAATCATCTTTTGCACACCAGAGTACAAACATTTGGAATGTACATTAGCTATTTCAACCCTTTTTTGAGGCATGGTAACTCTTGCCATTTTTTTAACACACACACACACACACACACACACATTCTGTATCTAGTCTAAAAAGGGAATTAAATGATTACTAGAAGTTTAAATAACATTTTTAATAATTCTGTATCATTAAGGAATACTGTATTGACAAAAGCTGAGCAGCATGACTGCTCATTAGTACAATGGCACAGAACAATATTTATTTGGAAATAAAAATTGTATGATTAACAATATTTTTGTATACATTGTACATTTTGTATAGATATATATTTATATATACTTTATATATGTACGTACGAGTGTAAATTATATACATATACATTGTATATACTTTATGAAAATAACACTGTATGTACAAAATCACATTAGTTTTAAAGTAAACTAGATGTTTGCTTTACAGAATCATCATAACATACAAACTTTTACAATAAAATTCTATTAAATAACAGCAACATTTCTGTATGTACACAATATTACCGATGGAAAATGCTGCCTTTATGAAGCCCAGAGGCTTGCAACTTTTTGTAATATATATAAATATAGGATTATAAAATAACAGAAGACTAGGAAAACAATGACTTCAAATGAAAACAATCTTTCTTTAAAATTTCAATAAAAAAACATTAAAATCTTTCTGCAATAATAAACACATCCATTAATCTATCGATACATACTTCGATACGTAGTTTCAACGTTGTAAAGGAACACTAAAATAACCTCTCACCCTCAAAAATTAATTGCACATGGGAATGTTTTATTAAAATAAAAAATTTCGTACTTATACTTTATCTTTCGGAACTCTCCTCACGTACACGGAACTTTTACCGTCCACGAAGAACTACTACGGAAAGAAAGTTTCACTTGA
Source organism: Zhengitettix transpicula (assembly GCA_037074705.1). NCBI lineage: Eukaryota > Metazoa > Arthropoda > Insecta > Orthoptera > Tetrigidae > Zhengitettix > Zhengitettix transpicula. The sequence continues at coordinate 113,817,314 of CM073591.1, read as the reverse complement.
CAAAATGACGCCCCTAGAAATTTGAACATGGCGACAACTTTTACCTGCACGGCACATGACGATTATTCTCATTTGGGAAATTTAAAGCTTAATTTTATGTACATCTCGTCTCGTCGTGTGACTTAACTCCACGGCTACAGTTAAAGTTGACGATATTTCGTGTACCCCCACGATAGATCGATACAAAAATAGGACCAGTTACAAAATGACAAGATATCGAGCACGATGACAAATATGTTTCGACATTTCTGTAACTGATACTACCATCAGAAATCTACATGCTAAACAGATAAGGCATCAGTGTTGGTTCTATTGAAGCTCACACTCATAAGCTGATGCACTACACTTGTTACAGTAAGTTTCATAGACATTAAATTTGGATATGAAACAATCATTCATTCACATATGTAATCTTTATGATTATTTATCCGAGCATTTATTGATCCCACTTAAATGTCAACAATTATTGCCTATCAGATACAGTGAGATATACAGTAATCTCTTATCAATAATCTCCATTTCTTTTATACATTACTTTAATACAATTGTATTTACACAAAAAAGCCACACAATAATACACTCAAAGCATTATTTTGACAATACTTCATAGATGGAAGGATTTAACCAGACATAAAGACTTACAACACAAACTGTCATACAGTGTGTTTTAAATTTGTCTTTTATGCAAAAAGAAAACAAAAAACAATATTTACAAAGATATCTCACAGACTTAATAAAACACTGGCCTAACATTTGGATTAAATCTCGTTTTATAACATATGGGAAATTAAATAATTTTAAACTATCATAATAAATGCATATGGACACCAATATTCAGTGTCTCATGTTTCACACATTTAACCTTTTACACATTCAAAATGCTATGGTATGTTATTATAAAGTATCAAAAATAAATAAATAAATACAATATTTAAGTTTTCAACAAATTGTTCTATGAAATGTTTTTTTTAGTAATGAGAAATATTTTTTAACATCCAAGATTCAGATTCTGAACAGACACATTCAGTTCAACAGTCATTCAGATTATCATTACCATATTCATTGGTAAAGTTTACCATTAAAATATTTTCATATTAACACAATATCACAAAAGTTAGGAATATTCTACATGCTATATAATGTTATAGTGCACACTTTACTTGAGGGCTGAAACAAGTATTATTTTTATATAAAATGTAATATGACCATTATGTTTAAGGAAAATTCAGTCTATAGGGGTTAAATATACAGATTTATTAAACATATAAGTGGCCAATGAAAATCTTTGGTGTTATATTTATATTTTAACATATTTTTAATCAGAATAACAGTGTAAATATCATGATTTTGAGATGTAAGCAATATAAATACCTATTAAACTTGAATATATAACTGAAAATTTAAAACAATATACTAAATACCTGAACTTCAGATAAAAATGCAGCATTATTTATTATTTAACTATTCTGTAATCTGCCACAAGTTGCTCTATCATCTTTAACATAACAACAAACTATAAATCTTCAAAGTGATGGTTTTCAATGGCTGCTTAAGAGTCCAACAATTATAATTAATAAATGAATAAACTTACTTTGTGTACACCATAACTTACAAATGTAATAACACAACAAACTAAAAACAATAATATTTACATAACTGAGCATATTTTTTTGAGATCTGAATCAAATTCATCGTCTAAGTCCCTCATGTCAGGAGTTTTTCCGATGATACTCGGCATGTACTGCTGTTGGTCGAGTGCTTCCCTTTCATAGAAGAGCATGTAAGCCGAACTGGTGTCCATGAGGGACTCATTTATTTCCTGAAACATATACGCTTAAGTCAAAACAAAACAAATGTGGACAAAAGAGTGAAAACTACAAAGTCAAAAACAAAAATACAAATTTGTACTTTTTAATAAACTTTTTAAAAAATAATCAGAATTAAATTGAACAGGAATGGACAGATTACAAGAGACTGTATGGTATGAATAGTACAGATTTCTACTGCCTAAAATATCATATCCTTATTAAAATATTTTATTTTCAACTTCACTTAATTCATTAATAAAAATAATATTCTTACACAAAATCACTATCATAAGTGCTTAATCTTCGTTTGAATTGTTTTATACTCTGTAGGCACAGCACTAGCACAGTTGCAGGCAGGTTATTCTAATCCCGAATGCATGAACTGTTTATATTTCTCCAAGCCAGTTTGTTATTGTGTGTTCAGAAGAACACACAAATTCTTGTCAGTTTCCTCCTATTTGCCAGTCTCTAACTCATTAATCGAGATTCCTTTACCACTTTCATAAACGGACTATGCTTTTAGCTAGTGACAGCATTTCTTACCAAAGATGAACTCATTAGTCATGGTTGTACATATTTTAAAAGGGTTTTTCTAAAGAAGTAAGAAATCCAGAGACACTGATGTGATCCAAATAACTTTCCTAATTGCAGTTGAAGTTATTTTTTAGAAGGCAAAACATTACAACTTACACCAAAGGCTGAGAATTTGGTACAAATGATACTCTGGGAGGGAAGGTAGATTTAAATCTGCACAACATTTCAATGGGCTATATGCGCAAACTTACAATGTCCTTGGGTAAAAGAAATATAGTTTGTATGTCTGTATCAAAGTACAGCAATATAAAATTTTTATTAAACACTTGCTGAATTTGTGCTCAAATGCTCTTTCAAAAAATCTCCTAAGTAAAAGTATTCTAGTTTTTGAGTTAGTTAACAATACTGAGGTATCAGATGGTTGATTCCTCCAGGAGATAACAATATCTATGAGTTAAAAAAGAAATTCTGAGACAGAACAGTACCAGAGATAATGTTCATAGTTGGAATTCTATGGATAGAAAAATGATTCAGAACTCTATACATTGAGAGTTGGAATACTATTTTCTTCATACACCTAAGATAATTGTTATAGTTTACTTTCACAATTGAATGAAGTTTTACTGATGAAGTGAAATAGTAATAACATAAATGTGAGATGTAGCAAAATAATTTGTCTTTGTCTCTGTTAATAAGGGTATCCCAGTCCCAGAATATATTGCTTAACTTCTCTTTTCTCTTGAAATTATAGTTGTAACACTGAAATGAAATAAATATTAAAATGAAAAATTTATGTCTGATTGAAAATAATGAATAAGATACCCAATTCAGACAAAAAAAGTGATTATATAAATACCACACAACACACCTGACGAAAGGGTCAAGGAACCCAGAAACATTGTGTGGTATTTATATTATCAGTTTTTTGTCTGAATTAGCTGTCTTTCTTATTCATTATTCGAAATAAATATTAACTAAATGTTTTAATGGCCTGAGAAGCAACAATAAACTTCTAAAGTAAAGCTATGATGCACCAAGTTTCTCAGTATATTAACTGGTATATGATCATACCTTACAGCTGCTGTCATTATAACAGTACCATCTCCCATTAGGGTTGCAAGCATATGACACATAGTGCCCACCTCCAAGTATTCCTGAGTGACACTAAAACAAAAATGCAGTATACATGTTTCTCATCACTGTATCTACTAATTTCTCCCTGGAGATAAAGACATGAGTTATTGAAAATTTATTAAAAATTTAATCCATAGACATTTGAGTTCATTAAAATGAGTAAAAAGTATAACATAGTCACTTGTACCAGGTGGAAGGTTCATTGACCTTCCTGTTCTTGTGTTCCTTGTTGGTGTAGTTCTGAGGGGGTTTGGGTGGAAGTTTGGGATGTGTTTTGGTTAGTGCTAAGTTGGTTTGATATGTCAGGGAATGTTGGTGTAGGATTGTAGATGTTATTGAGGGATTATTGGTTGTGGAGTACATGATAAAGGTAGGTGTCAGGAGGTGCCCCGAGTGCTCACGGGAGAGGATGTTATATATGGGGTGCTTGCGTTAGAGGCGTCAGTCAAAAGGAGGTTGAGGAAGGGGGGGGGGGGAAGATTGGTATTGAATTGTTCTATTGTGGATTGGGGCGATTGATGGACAATTTGATCATGGATGAGGTTGATTTGTTTATTTTGGTAGTGATGATAGGGATCAGAGGATCTTGTTTTGTTGGGTTTGGATTTTCTGGACGTGGGTTTTCACAGTGGAACCCCAAATGGGACACGAGTGGGTCAAAATAGGTTGAATGAGGGACGGGGGTTATATTATATGTGGCGTTTATGGATAAATTGGAGTTTCTGTGGAGTAAGGGGTATAGTAATTTGAACTTCATTTTTCATTTATTGGGCGAGATGGTTGACATGCGATTGCCAGGAGAGTTTGAAACTGATACATGAAAAGTGAATATTCATCTGTATATACAATAAAATGTAAAAAAATGTCGTCCTGCATGGAATATTATAGTAAAATTATAATATGTAACACTTAAAATAAAGGACAAAACATATGGAATTAAAAAACAGACTTTAAAAGATTATGTTCACCATTAGCACTTATCTACAGTTTTAAAATGTTTTACCCATAGCTTTAAATGGTACTGTAGAGTACAGAAAGTCATGATAGGTAAAGGAGGCACAAAAATAATGAAGCAATCTTCAATTTATATTAATGTTTTATAGATCAAAACCGTTGTTTTGTATGGAAAAAACTAATCGGGGTTGGATTTCCTGAAAACTACAACTGAGTAATGTCATTAATAGTATCAATATATAACTTAAAGATACAATTAATAATCAAAGTAGACCTACCACAACAGCATACAAATTGTACTTCAAGTTGAATGGATCGCTGTCTTCCATGAGCTTATGTTGATGAAAATCTTGTAATGCTCCATCCATTACAGGCGTTTTTACAAGAGATGTGGATTCTAGCCTCTCTCTCGTTAAAGACAAGGTTAAATCACCATTAGGTATACAACCATTTGCCCTCATGGAGTTTTGAACATTTAACTCCACCTCAGAAATCTGTGTCGAAACATTCAAATTCTTATCCAAAATTTCTTTACGATTTGTGTCAATATTGGACACAGTTAAACCTTGAATAAATTTGGACATTAAGTCACAGTTATTTTGTATTGCATCTGAGCTTCCATTTATGGGGCCTGTGGCCATTTTGTCTGGTTGTTGGATACCAGTATTCCATCTACAAAGAAAAACTTAGCCTTATATTACAGAAATATTTATTTAAATTAGAAGAACATTTAATATTCAATAAAGTATTCAGTTTCAGACTGCACAGTATTCATTAACTTACTCGTCTTCCAAAATACCTTCCATTATTTCTTTATGCCTAATTACAGTTTTCTTTGGTACAGATGCCAGATAAGCGGTAGGGTCAAAGTCTCTAAAAGGAAAATTTACAACTTTTTGGGACTTCACCCATTTTCCATTAACAAATTGGAACCTTTTCAAATGAACAATCTGAAATTCAATAATTAAAATCAACATTTATATAATAGAGTTTGATAGTTAGGAAATAAATATATACACGAGTTTGACCTCATATTTTAATGACTAAAAATAAAACACAGTTATCGTCCTACTCATGGAATTGCTCATTAACTTAAATGACGAAAAATTGACTAAGTGTTATGAATTTTGAATAGCAATTACAAACACAAGCTACTACATGCATGGAATAGTCTCATACAGTTATAGGACAATATCTGAAGTCTTCCTTTTTCTAAAATATTGTAGTAGGCAGGCATAAATGAACTTGAAGAATAGCCAACCACTGCAGCACTGGCAAACTGTCAAACTTTCCCAAATTCAATTCCCAGCAAAGACACAACACAAACAATTTCAACCAATGCTTTACGCTCGCCATCCTTAAAGACCTACCCCCTAGATTCATCAGAGGCAGAACTCTATCTTTGGGAACTCTCCTTCCAATATGTCTGACAGTCCAGGCAAAGCCCTGGACTCAACATCCTTTAAATAGTGCCCTCCTATATGCCACCCCTACTCGCACAAGTCCATATGAGTATGTACATGTTTACATGCATTTGTGTGTATGTATGTGCATATTTGTATTTATATAAATATTAGAACCTTTCCTATGCCACGACCATTCCTTGGAGAGAGAAATTTAGTAGCTTGATGGGGTTTTTATTGTTTATGGGCTACTGCTAGCCACACGGCAGTCAAAATTAAACAGTCTACAGCAAGCCGATGCTCAGAATGGTGTAATACTCTTTCCTAAAGAAAAAGGCTGAGAGCCTCTGAAAATTTGAAGAAATTCCTTCAGCCCCTTGAGCTACACCATGCTTTGATTTCAGGTACACCACAAACTCTCTCTTTTTCCTTTCCATACCAAGATCAAAATTATTTTGACAATGTCATACTCTCACTATCTCTCTCTCTATTTATCTATCTATCTATCTACATATATATGTAAAAAACACTATAAGGAAAATGTGATGTGGTCAATTTAAATATACATGCCCAAATGGCACACAGTTCAGATCTTCCTTCCTGACGAAGGGAACTCAGGCCCTCAAAATTTTGAACTTCCATCAATGCCAGCCTGGACTAACTGTATTTCAGGTAAGTCAGCATCACTGTCTCTCTTTCTTATCTAAATGTGTTCTTTAATTTGACCTTGTCACATTTTTCAGATTTGTTATATGTTTAACAACTAAATTATTTTCTTTTGTGGTTCCCAGCCCCTATTGTACATTAAATGATTTATTATAAATATTTTAACTTGGCTGGTAACCAATTAATGAAATTATTCATTACAATACATTTACCAATATTGGAGGAAGTCTCCAAATTTGCAGTTTCTTGCTAGCAATTTGATGTTGTTTGCATTTAGAGCAATAGTACTTTTCATCTTCTCCCAAGTGTTCCTCTTTAGTGAAAGCTTGTAAACAATAGTCAAGATTAATTGGTTCTGATTGCTGTTGTCTTGTTAAAGAAACACTTTCATGCTCCACCAGTTCCTGTAATAAAAATTAATAGCTAACTAAAATAAAACAGGAGAGCAGAAACTACCCAGTCAGATAACATTCCCAGCTAAAATCATCCAATTGATTACAATTACTTTTACTCAAGGTATCAAGTTTCACAGAAAATAGAATGTTAATAACTAAGTACACCTGAAATATATTGAATATAATCTTTTCCACAATCTGAAATATCATTGGTTCTTTACCAAGGTGCAACAAACTTTATAAGGTATATTTTTTATGGAAATAAAATTTAAAACATTTGTGTTAAAACTCTAATAATTCGACAAATATGCAGCCAAATAAGTGTAAATAAATACCACACAACATTGATGCAATAATTGTTGGTTTTGTCTGGTGATTTCGAGCCATGAGGTAGATACCACGCACAAACCAGATGACAAACTCGTAAGTTTGTCACCTGATTTATGCAGTGTGTTGTTCTTACAGCTCTTTTGTTACTCAAATCACCTGATGAAAACAACAAGGATTGCAGATATGTTGTGTGGTAATTATTTACACTTAATATTGTCTGTTATTTGGCTATGTATTTATCTAAATTTTTTACAAATAGTAATTATGACATGAACTTATGTTACTCTTACCCAGATTCTAATTCTAAAGCACAACCAATTAATAAATAAACATACATCATACTGACTACTAGTGTATATTAGAGAAAATAAAAGATCCCCAACAGATAAATTATTACAATAGTTTTAGATTAGCTTTAATGAGGTTATTTGTATATTCAGTATTACTAATGAACAAAGTTACAACTCTTCCATAAAAAATGATCCACATTATTATGAAGATACAGCATGTTAAGTCAATTTCATTCAAATGGTTTCAACTGTAGCCTTCAACTGAACTAATCCTATATTTTGCTTTCTAACTGCCACATCCAACTCACAGACACTTTGAATTCCAATTAATGCAATAATTGTCAATTAATTGTAGGCTCTAATCACTACCTTCTTCAGTGTATATCTACATTAAGTAAATCTATCAATTAAATTGTAACAAACTCACATTCTCTTGAGACGACTGGTACCGTAGATGTAATGCTGTCGGATCCCAGTCAATAGCAAGATGGCTGCTGCGAAAGTTGAACTCGTCATCAGAGCATTGTATTCGACAACCTCGACAAAAATTATACCATGGACACCAGGCACATAAAGTTCCATCCTTTTGAACAGCTTTCAATGTAAATGGGAACTCATAACCAAGACTGTCATCACTGTAAAATAAATATGTATGTATGAGTGCAGGTGTGTGTGAATGAATAAAGAAATATATATTCCTGAAGTCAGTAGTTGGTCCAGTCTGGAATACATGGAAGTTCAAATTTTTTAGGGGATTGAGCCCCTTTTGGCAGGAAGGAAGTGTCTGCCAGCATGCAGTTCAGATCTTCCTTCCTGACGAAGAAGTTCAGGCCCTAAAAAAATTGAACTTCCACCTTTCACTAAAGAGGAACACTTGGAAGATGATTAAAAGTACTTCCAACTACCTATTTCAGGTAAGTCGGCATCAGTCTCTCTTTCCTAACCTAATGTGTTATTTAATTTGAGATAGTCACATTTTCCTCAATTGTTATATATAAATAAATGCACACCCTCTCTCCTGACGAATGGGGCTCAGGCCCTCAAAAATTTGTAATATTCCTTCACCCAGAATGGACTATATTTATGGGGGATATGCCCCATTTTATGGGGCTAGTAATAATTAAAATTAGTGTCACAAGATAATGTACTTTCAATCAAAAGTTTAAGTTAATTATATTAATAAAGGCATCTAAATGTTTTAAAACTGGAGCAATAATCCAACCAACTCATATATGTATATATACAACTAAACTCACCAATCCTGTGCATGATTTGGTGCTGCAGATTCTGAAGGAGGCAAAGGAGAAACTAAGCGAGCCACTTGTACCCACACAGCCTGGTATAAATCCTGATGTGTAGTTGTTTCACAACATGGTACAATCACTGGTAGACCAAAAAGATATGGTTTTGCCTTTTGTGATGACAAGAAGTAAACATCTTGCCGCATCTGTAAAGTGTGAACAGCATCCAAATTTCTTAAGTTTGCTAAACACATTAAAACAACTGATGTGTTGTATCCTATTGCACATACCTATGTTACAGTAGATATATGAGAATAACTGTAATATTTTGAACAATTTCTTGAGTTTTTCTGTTGCTCTTTTATACTAAACATTTCATACTTTTTCCCACCTGCTTTCTGTTCAGCCTCCAAAAAGATGAATTGTTTAAGTGCAAATCCATGGGCTTGGCTAAATTACAATCCCCTGAAGCATGCTTTAACTGTTCCAAATGAGTGAACTGTAAAATTTCCTTTATTATGTGGAAATCCTTGTATTTGTCATAAGATACTCATACACACATTCTGACAATTACTCTGATGCACTAAATAGATAAGAGACAAATATGCACTTTAGGCACGCATTCACTCCAAAAATATTTTCCAAATTCACAAGGAAATTCTGTCCAGTTTCCCCACTTTAAATAAGAACACCACTGCCATACTCAACACACAACAAATTTAAAACTGATCGTGCAGTATACAGACTATTTTGGTAGAGGTTGTTTCTAACCTGTAGTATAAATAGGACTCTCTGGTGAGGTTGGGATAACAATTTTCCCCAATTTCTGCTGCAGTGCATATATTTCTATCTATAGTATAGTTCAAATTGCAATATAGCTGTGTAATAAGTTGTTAGAAGCATGTTAAATTTTTGGGTATGTTACAGTTTTCCACTACCATTTAGGAGCAAATTGATCAATAAGATATTATAAATTAGCTGCATAATGAAATCTGTATAAGTAGAACAGTTTACTTACCATCTTTCTATGAAGGGCAACAATAAAACCACGAGGCATGCTGCAGTCTGTGTCACTAAGTCCAGCCAGGCTTCCAGAACTTGCGCTACTGTTTCCGCTAGATTGTCTTAACGTTGCTTCTTCTGCTATGCTTCCAATATTATTGTGTGTTGGTGGGATTGCATTCTAGAGAAAAGTTGGCAAAGTAAATTATTTTCTGTTTCACTGCAGAAATGGTTGTAACGACAGTAAATATTAATATATTTTATACAAAGTGATTATATAATAAGAAAAGTATTGTGGTTAAAGCATTCCCATCATGTTCAACATGTAGAAAGATAATTGTGTAATGTAAAATGTTCATATTCGCAACCTGTTTACTTGAAAGCACACACTAAAATTATTCCTACCAGAACACTGAAAATAAAATATAGTTTTTATCTAACTCAAAACAGCTGAGCTACATATGATTTCACCAATCAGTATGTGTTATTGTACAATAAACTGTGCAGATAGAATATAGTTTATGTAACCCATTATAAGCATTAAATTTGAAGAATTGTTGTGACTTATATCATAAACACCAAACATAACTAGAAAAATAATTGTTCCACACACAAAAAATTTCAAATATAAGTATGATATTTGTGGATTGAGAAACATTTAACATTTTTTTTACATTAACATTATGTGTGGGATGTAGTCATGGAGTGAAAACAAGTGAAACGATAAATATAAACACTAAATAAAATGTGCATAAAACAATGAATATCATAATCACTTCATCTGCACTACTCTACTTACAAAGATTGGTAACAAAAGCCTTAAGGTACCCTTGAGAGGCAAAAGAAACTATGTATGTAAATGGCACTCTTCATTAATAAATAAGAAAACTTTTACAAGTGTTAGTAAAAACACTGGAGAAATATCTTGAAAAGATTGTTTAAAAATTAGCAGGTCCAAACCAAAAATTAATTCAACATAAATTTGTGAGGATTAATAGACTGTAAAGAAAAATATTGCAAATATTTCAAGAGTAAGAGTAATATCACTCATTATTAACTCTGTAATTAATTAAAATCAAGTGTTCAAAAAAATAATTTCTTATCAAAGCCAGTACTCAAATGAGACATAGCCACTAGGGAGTACAAAACATTAGATATACTTTAAATGAGTTCCAAGATTATTTTCTGAGTTATATACAGTATAAGGCAAATAATTATGAAAGATACAACAGTCAGCTTACAAAAGACTTTCTGTTTTTGTTGTGTGTTCATTGGGTCAATTCCACATAAAATTATCGTTCATTTTTCTTGCCCATTATTTTTGGAAAGCAGAAGGATTGTATTATGATTTCATCCCTCTATTTTCTTGAATGATTTGGTGAAAATCAAGGATGTCTTGAAGGGTGTTCAAACAATAACTGTTGCAATTTAAAATTTAAATGCTTCTTCAAAATAATATTTAAAAATGTGGATAAGAGAAAAAAAAATGTCTCAATTAATTCAGTTTCCAGAAAATTTCTAACCAGTTGCAATTCTATCAATTTTGTTGTATTTGAAGGAAAATTATCACATAAACTAAAACTTTACTTTAATCTGCCTTTAATCATAGCAAATTATTATGTTAAAAACTTAAAGAAACTCATGTTCAAGCCTCGTCACATACACACAGAATCAACAGCTTACTTGTTTAGTGATACATTGAATTCACTTTAGAAAACTGATACACCCTCAAAATCTAGTGACTTATACAAATACTTTTTGGTTTGGTTTTTGTAGTTTAAACAAATTTTAACTTTTAAAAATAGCATGCAAATGAGAATATGGTGGTATGGACATTACCCATTATCTTGATCAGGATTATTAGTTTTAGTTGATAACTTTAAGTACATTAGTATTTACAATTATGCTATATAATGTTCTTGTTCAATTCATGATTCCAACTGAAATTGTTTTAGATAATGGTCTTCCTCTCTTTCCAAAATATATTCCAATCTTCTGCCTCAAGAATGGTGTACAAGGAAGTAACTCACAATATTGTTCACCATCACATTAGTCTTGCTAAAAATCCGAAAGCAAACCCTACCTTTGGTAGAATTTTTAGGTTTTCCAATGGCTATTAGATTAGAAACTATCTGAGAAGAGAAGAAAAACTGAACTCTGCTTGACTTCAAGGCTAGAGGAAAGAATAAGACCTATGAAAGTCAAAATACTTCTACATTTATACAGCTACTAAATTCTGATTGTTTGCTTCCTACAATTTCATTCAAAAATAGAACCAGAGACGGTCTTTGTTGGACTTAATTAAGTTGATCTTATGCCTTCCAGATTTTCTTCTTTTTTAAATAATTTCAACACATTCCTTTTTCACATATGTTTTACTTACACGGATTAAATTTCACATTAATTTCATGTCAGAATTATAAAATTAAAATTTATATAAAATGTATTTGACAAATGTAGAATAAAGAATCAATTCAAATGGAGAAATTGTGTTCTAAGACTGAGCATTTTGTAATTCCTCTCTTTTATAGTTTCATACATATAGTAATGTCATGTGTGAAGTAGTAACACAAGCAACAATCACCTTCAGATTTTCAGCTTTCCAGTTGTCCAGTCAGCATTCAAATCTTAATCACTACCTCTTTTTTTTATTATTATTTATTTTTTGTTATCTGAACATATTATGTTTCTATGTAAATAATTCATAATTTTTATTATGTTTTTTTTCTGTTTTTTTTTTATTAGACAAAACTTTTATCATAAGATTATTTGTTGTTACATAATGTATTAAGAGTATATTGTAATGCCTCGTAATTGAGGCATTGTTTCTGATTAATGGTCTGGACTGCCGGAGGGCATTTTTGTAATGTGTTTACTTAGGATTGGTCTTGACAATTTGGAGCAATACACGTGCGGGTGGCCTGTCGCAAACTAAATCTGTTAAGTGAGGCATTGTTTCTGATTAATGGCCTGGATGGTTGAAAGGACAGTTTGTAATGTTGTTTATTTAGGACAGAGTAGGACTGAGTATTTCTTTGTTTTGAAAAGCTGGGTGTGTGGGGGTGCAAAGATAGATAGTCTTACCCAAAGTAATTACGGGTCCTGTCTCGATGGTCGGCTTTGTGACATGACAGAGTAGCTAGCTATTTGCTAACTAAGGAACTGCAGCTGCATAATATAAATCTCGGGATAATGGAGGAAACTGTCAACGGGCAGTTGCGACGTAGTTTTGGAACAAAGGAAAAAGGAAGATACTGGGGTATATAAGCGGAAGATAAGCTTTTGAGAAGTTAGTTGGAGTTAGAGTTCGTGAATCGTACGACGAACACCGAGACTGGAGTTAGAGTGAGAGTTGGGGAGGCGTATGGCGAGCACCGAGACTGGAGGATTTGATAGTTAGTTATTCTGCGACCACTGAAGAATGACTAAGACAGAGACATCGTTTAAGGGAGGAGAATGTTTTATAAGTTGCAGTCTGCGAGAGAAATAGCAAAATATTCAACAATAAATATTTTTGTATGCTGAAGTCTAATCTAGTCTAACCACAAAATTAGACCACTGTCTTCGATTGTAGAAGACCAGGACACTGCATCCGGTGTCGAGTAGTTTTCAGAACAAGCAAGTGATATGTCCGTCACGAATGGAGAACCAGCTTTCGTCAAACCAACAGTGTGTGTTAGAATCAGTGTTTAAAACGTCCAGTATATAAAGTGTGTGTGTACGAATGAGCCAAATTTTCCTGAGTAATCGTAAGTTGAAATTTCATGGTATTAATATGTGTAAACCGAATTAAAAGATACAGTCAGATATCGTTCTTTTCTTTTGTGTTAATAAAATAAACTCTTTTAAATTTAATATCAACCTTGTAGAATAAGTTCGTCGATCATTAATTTCGTCTATGTCTAGACGAATAAATACTTCTTTTTAATTTAAAATAAATTGAATGTTCTTTGATTATTTAAATGTTCTGTCCGTTATCAAACCCAGTAAAGACCTTTGAGAGAATGAGATCCTTTTTATAATTTTAAATTGTATAATTGCAAAATTTTTGATAAATAAATTATTTGTTGTTTATAATTTTAATCTTTTTATTTAGACACCCGTTAGATTATTACATTTTGGCTACCACAACGTGGAGCAAATGTATTAAGGTAAACCGTTTGATTATTACAATATACAATTAAAATCCCGTACATAATTAACCTGGGAACTTGTCACTTAAGTTAATCCAGCAATTAACATAATTTTGCAAATTTTTTTTTCATGTATTCTAATTTGGGTGTCTGAGGGGCATACATTGTTGGGTTATGAGGGTTCGCTGGTGATGTTGAATTTGATGGGATGGATGGAATGGGTGGGTGGGGTCTGCGGGTATGAGGATGGGGTGGGTTAGGAGGTGCCAAAGTGTTCTGGGGGAAGGATGAGGTCAATAGGGCATTTTCTCTTGAGGCGACGTGCATGTGGGGGTGGGGGAGGGTTGAAATGGAATTGCTGGATCGTGGTGTCAGGATGGTTGAAGGTGCTTTTGATTAATGAGGATACGGATTTGGTGATTACTGAGTTGACTTGGGGAAGTTTAATGTTGTGGTGGATGATGGAATTTCTGAGGTACCAGGGAGAGTTAGTGATGGTACGAAGGATTATGTTTTGTTTGGTTTGGATTTTGGCTGAATGGGTTTTGGCTGTTGCTCCCCATATGGATGAGGCATAGGACCAGGTGGGTTGAATTATGGAGAGATATACTAGGCGTTTTGTGCTGAGGGCGAGTGGGGATTTTCTGTTTAGGAGAGGATATAAAGTTCTGAATTGAAGGTTAATTTTAGAGCGGTGTTTAATGTGGGGTTTCCAAGACAGTTTTGAATCGAAGAGGAGTCCTAGATAGGTGGTTTCTGTTTTTGTGGGTATTTTGGCGTTGTTTAGATATACGGGGATGTGCGGAGGAGGATTTTTGGATAGTGTGAATGGGACGGTTATTGATTTGGTGGGATTTATGCTGATTCACCATTGTTTGGACCAATGTTCTAGGTGGCTGAGCGCTGCCTGAAGGGGTTGGATATTGGAGGTGAGAGAGGAGGTTTGGTAGGAGATGGCAATGTCGTTTGCAAAAAGATTGTGCTTGTGGCGGGATGTTGTGGAATATCGTGGGAGAAGATGTTGTATAGGAAGGGGGCAATGACGCTTCCTTGGGGGACTCCTGCAGCGATGGGGTGGGGTAGGGAGATATGGTTATTTATTTTGATGGAGAAGGTTCTGTTGTAGAGGTAGTTGAGGAGTATTCTATAATGGATGTCATTTAAGTAATCTTTGATTTTTGAGAGAAGGGAAGGGTGATGAATTTTGTCGAACGCTTTTTCTATGTCAATAAAAGTGGTGATACAGGATTTACGTTGTTCAAAGGAGTTGTTTATGAGGTTGGAGAGGGAGTATAATTGATGGCAGCAGGAATGTTTTGGACGAAAACCGTATTGTGTGTCAGGAACTAGGAAGGAGAGTTGTTTGATTAAATGAGGGAGAAGTAATTTTTCAAATAGTTTGGAGGTTGTAGGAAGGAGACTTATTGGTCGGTAATTTTCAGGGTGGGATTTTGGTATGTTGGGTTTCGGTAACATGATTATGGTAGCATGTTTCCATTCGGCTGGGTAATAGGTGGTTCTGAGAATCACTTTGAAGATATAGGTGATTAGGATTATTGTTTTTTTGGGGAGATGTTTTAGATGGCAGTTGGTGATGTGGACATGTCCTGGGGAGGCTTTGTTTTTTAGTTATTTTATTGCGGTTTTGATTTGGGAAGGGGTGAAAAGTTTAGGGAGGGGGATAGTTGTAGGGGCTGATGGAGTTTTGTTGCTATGGTGTGATTGTGATTGGTGTAAAAGTAGGAGTTAGGGGAAAATTGGTTAGTCAATATTTGGGCGAATATGTTTATTATGGTGTCAGTGTGGACTCAATTGACACTGTTTGTATACATTTGAACAAACAACAACACAGGTTTTTTTTATATTTTAAACTCCATTTACTTTGTCTTACTCAAGTTGGATACTTGGATCGTTAGGAAAAATATCCAATGTGACTTCATCACAAAATTTTTAGTCCTTAACATTGCAATTATTTTTTAATTAGGGCTCCAAACTTTTCACTTCCTCTACCTTATCCATTCTACTTCTACATCTAATAAGACTGAATATATTTGCTTAGGTTGGTAGTCAACTAGATAGCTTAGTTGGTAAAGTTACTGCTTACATAGAAGAGTAAGCGGGGTTTGATTCCCAGCCCAGCCAAATATTTGCAGTCTTTCCTTCCCTCTCTACACACTGAACATATACTTTACTATGTGCATAATTATATGCCTGAACATATGCTTTCATTAAAAGGTGTATTTCCATCTTTCTCCTAAATGAATATATATATATATATATATATATATATCAATGTTTGTATTAATATAAACTTTGAAATTGTTTGGTTGTAAGGTTTTGTTGCACAAGATTATGACCATGATATTGAATGAGTGTTGAGTCAAGAAAATGTGAGAACATCGAAATTAGAGTTTCTCAGATGTGTTTGTTCGTGAAAAAAGAGTAATTGTCAAATGTTAGTGGCTGAAATATATGCTGGATTGAGCTGTGTTGTGTTCCCACAGTAGCAGCCTTGTGGTGGGGGTTATTTGGGAAGTAAAATTTGATCAGTCCATCATGAGATTTTGTCAGCGGAGGTTGTGGTGCAGAGAGGACCCCACAGGGAGGGGTAATGTCATCCACAATTGGACAATATTATTGAATTTATTAATAAGTTATTAATAAAGTTGTATTGAAGTTATTGAGAAAGTATTATTCCGTCTATCATCGACAAATAATAATATTACAATATATAAATAAAGTAAAAATTTAAATTTCTTTAATTATTTCAAAAGTTTATTAAGTCATTAAATTGCATTTCAAAGGTAAATTCAGTATATAATTAAGGAATTAAAGTTATATATTAGATTAATTGGCTCAGAAACGTAATAAAATTAAATAATTTAAAAGCAACTTTAGTCTATATTACAATATATATATATACATATTTGAATGAAGAAGCACATAGAAAATAGTATTGCTTTTATAAGAAAATAAACCCAATAATCTTTTTAGTATTTTCTAAAATATCTATTGAAGAGCTACATATATAGAAATTAAAATGGATATGCAGATATATTAGAGAAAATATATACATATATACAGATATTTACACACAATACAATTTTTAGTGAAACGTTTGAATGCAAAGCTCATGTGTTAATAAAGTCAACAAACAGGAGTACAAATGCAATAGTAACTATCTGCTAAACTTGGTTATCGTTATATGAATGTGAAATCCTTACAAGGAAAAGCATGCTATTTTACTCATATTGAGAAATATATTTGAAGAAGTTATAAAAATCTTAAAGTTTAGTCTAATGCTTATATTTGACATACTTTCCAAATCACTCAAAGTACTGTTTTTCTATCATAAATCCCAATGATACTTAAGCTCTGAGATGCAAATATTTTTTATGAAATTACATGCAAGTATTTACAATGAGCATTACAGCCTATCAAATACAAAGGAAAAATTATGGACGGAAAATTTTTCATCCATAAGGATCAAACCCTAATTTCCAGCTAACCCATCACCAGAAAGAAGACTACAAAGGCGTAAAGAGCAGGCTTGCATTACCGTACCTTGAAGCACAAGAATGTGGCGGGCATGCAGAAACTGGAGTGCCACCTTACCTCCGGATTTGAATTGCTTGCACTGTTGTCTTCAATTACAACCTTATTATTACCAGCTAGCATTGGCGATTCACCCTCGGGACCTGAGTGAACAAGAGAGTTGCTTCCTACTAATCCTGAAAACATATTAAATAAATTTGAATTCTTCTTTCATTAATGTTTTTGGAAAATATTATATTCTAATCAATATATCTCTTGTAATTTATTTATTACAAACATTTACAACTGAGCACAAACCAATACAATAATGCCAAGATAGGATATAACACATGTCTGGTATGAATAGCACTCAAGATATTGATGATTTGAAGAAATGTGAAAATATTGGATTTCAAAGAGAAAGTTGAGGTTACAATTAAATATATTTCTCATAATGGCTGAAGACTGTATGTTAAAAACAACATCAGATGCTATGCACACAAACGTGTTATACACATACATAATGTTGTTTACCCATAGTAAATTTTACGGGAACAGAGAACTTGAAATAAAAACTAAAATAATCTAAAGCCAATAAAGAAATATCAATAATATGAGATACTGACTTAAGGGCTATAATTGCAAATTCCATTCACTGGATTTTATGGAGGTGATTTTATTCTTGGAGTGATATTTCAATGCTGGAATTTGAAACAAACAAATCAGTATGTGTCAATAATTAATTAGATATAGATTGAAATTAATGAGTGTTCATAATATGTCTAGCATTAAACAAATTAGAAACAGTTGAACTGTTCTCAATTTTTTTTTCAAAAGCACAATTTGATAATGATTAATGTATCCTCTAAATTTGTTTTAATTGACCCCAAGAAATGGTAGTATTAGATTTTCAGATTCAACAAAAACCTTTTTGTTAACTCTCTCTCTGTCTCTCTCTTTACTTTACTATGAAGCATGAATATTACGCTTATTCTGGCCTCCAAGTTTACTGGTAATGGTTTGGAATAAACTGGTTGATACCAATATAGAAATGTACAGGCTGTACAATGAATAGAAGAGAAGAAGTATAAGTGGCAAAGAAAGACAAATTTACCCAACTGTTCAAATAGTAAAAAAAAAAAAAATTCTGGCATCAATGATAGTTAAGGAATCAGAGCTAAAACAGAATATTCCAAACATATTTGACTCAATGTAATCAAAAGTCAATGTCAATGTATCAACTTACCTATTCAAATGTGAAAACAGTTCTATATGTGTACAATAAAGAAATTGAAAAAAATAATAAGTATTTTTTACTTTACAACCTGTAGCAAGAAGCTGAGGACGTGGTTGTATAGAACGTTGAATTGCTGTAAATGTCTGTGCCTCTCGTTGAGATTTAAGAGAGCACAGAGATACACGTTCTTCCTCACCACAAAATGATCCCAAATCAGGCAATTCATAAGCATATAAACAGCCTCCAACTAAAGTCTTGATTTTTTGGTCATCTGGAGGTACATTCTGTAAACATAATATATAAACTATAGTCTATAAATATATAATTTAGATGAAACACACAACTCCTTGGGTAATCTAAATATTAGTAGCATATCTAATTAAAATGGTGTACATTTTTTATTGACAAGTATGCATATAAACATATTGCTACTTATATGAATTACAGTTTACATGAATTCATGAATGAAGTTTCTGAGGATAGAAAATTCTAAAATGTCAAAGTATTTTAGTTCTACAAATGTGAGATAAAACAAAAAATATTGATATTAACACATCATGAAAAATCCTAAGCACATTTTTTTCTCACATATATAAAATTCTGCAATTAAAATTTTTAGAGGTCTCTTATTGCAATGCTGCTAGTACAAAATTATGAACAAAATAATATGCATATTAAACAATCTTTGAAGAAGAATTTAATTATTTTCCTTTATTATAATTTATAAACACCATTCTCCTTTCATAAAATAAAAAGTTTTGACAGCTTGTTCCACCATCATCACTATTTTGTACATTTTATACATTCATAAGTCCCATGAAATTCAAATTCTGCATATTGCGGTTTACAATTGTTTTACCTTTATTTGTGCTGAAGTAACTTCTGCTAGCCTGAGTAAATGAGAAGGAATGCCACAAAGTGGTGAAAGAGCAGTTTTAATACTAGTATATTTTTCATCCATATTAAGTCTGAGTCCATATTTAGTAGGTACAGAACCATCTAATCGGATAACTGAAACAAAAATACACAGTTATTTCCTATTATATGTGTATATATATATATATATATATATATATATATATATATATATATATAAAGGTATGTGGATGGAAAAATGTCCACCAGATTGGGAATCAAACCTGGGAAAAATATTTCAAATGTGTTCTTGGCCGGCACACAGTTCAGACCTACTTTTCCTTTCTGACGAAGGGGGCTCAGGCCCTCGAAAATAAGAAATATTTTCACTCCTCAGACAAACTGGACCAACTGTTGATTTCAGGGTGAGTTGACTTCAGTCTCTCTCTTTCCTATCTAAATGTATTTTAATTTAACCGCATCACATTTTCCTTAAATGTTGTGTGTATGTAAATATATCTCTTTCCTTTCCATGCCAATATCGCAATTATATATATATATATATATTTACATATATATATATATGTACACACACACATAAGATTAAATGTTAATTCCTTAATGGATGCTCCTAATACTTCTTTCCCTCTACTCTATCCGTCCCTCCTCTAAAAATAACTATTTATCCATAATAAGTTAGTCTTTATTTGCCTATCTACTGAGCAGATCCGCATCCGGCTGGTGCACAGAATGGTGTAACACTCCTTCCTGAAGAAGGAGGCTGAGAGCCTCCAAAAATTTGAAGTTCAACCTTCAGTTTTTTATGGCGACACCACACTTCACTTTCAGGTAAACCACAACCTATCTCGTTTTCCTTTCCATACCAATATTACAATTATATATATGTTAATAATATTAGTAAGGATGTGACATTGTCAATGAATCACACAAAAACATACAAAATCAAAGAAAATATCACCTGCCTCTCCTCCCTTCTACCCTTCTACCAAATTAACTGCAGACTCTGCCCTGCCAAACCAAAAGACCCCTTTCCATACCAATATTGCAATTATATATATATATATATATATATATATATATAGGTAAGAGAAACTGGGTAGTCTACTCACCTTAAATCAACAATAGCAAATTTTTGAGAACCTGAGCCCCTTTCATAAGAATATCAGGTCTGAACTGCATGCAGGTCAGGAATGAATTGGAAAATTTTCCTAAGTTGAGGGGGGGGGGGTGGTGAGGACATCAGTGTGGTGAATTCCAGCTGCCAGGTGTCCATCAAGAACAGATGAAATTTAAGTATATAATGCAAAGCTGCATGTGGAGCTCCTTCAAAGAGTTTACATTGGGAGTGGATGAGGAACAAGTTGTGAGTTGGTGAATAAATATAGTTACAAGTCAGAAGTTATAGAATTTTATGCTGAAGCAATTAATATGATGGAATGAAAGTAAGAATGTAACATGATAAGATGTGATATTCAAAAGCAGAGTGAAAGTGCAAATAAGTGAGAGCAGTATATAGTGAAGTACAAAGTGTATATTTCACAGAGAGAAATATTCAAAACAGAGAGACAGTTTTGGAGAATGTGGTGTGATAAACAGAGGAGCAGACACACATTCAGCAAGCAGATCCTGAAATGATACCAGCACAAAAATAATCTCTAACTACATAAATGTTGTCACTGAAATTCATTTATACTGCCACAAAATTTTAGCCTCAATAATAACCCCAGGGAAATTATACCGAGAAGGAAATAGTCCATTTTTTAAAAATTAAGAAAATTGGCTATTGTCATGCTTTCAAAATTTGATTGTTAATTAAATATTTAATATAGTATTTATTATATATATAATATATTATTTAAACATAAAGACTTCATTGATATCAATTAAAATAACCAAGAAGTAAGTCTTTATAAAATAGTCTCTAAAACAAAGATGCACTGTAGAAAAACTTCACATTAAAATTAGTTATGAATTTTATATATTAGTAAGGATGTGACATTGTCAAAAATAATTGCAAAATTGGTATGGAGAGGACAGAGAGATAGACTGTGGCTCACCTGAAAGTGAAGTGTGGTGTCGCCATAAGGAACCGGCCGGTGCACAGAATGGTGTAACACTCCTTCCTGAAGAAGGGGGCCGAGAGCCTCCGAAAATTTGAAGAAGTACCTTCGGTTCCTTGTGGCGACACAGCACTTCACTTTCAGGTGAGCCACAACCTATCTCTCTGTCCTCTCAATACCAATTTTGCAATTATATATATATATATACATATATTTACATTTTCAGAATACAAATTAAATAAATTGTTTAAATAATTACTTAAACACTTATTACATACCTATAACTTGTACGTGTATATAACTTTCCATTGGAAGTGGTAATGAGAGGTAGTTAAAGGGATCAAATCTCACACTTTCATGGCCACAAACTTTACAAGTTACCTTTGATTTCAACTGACCATGGAAAAGGTCAACAATAATTGACTTATTACGAAGAATATGATTCTCCCATGCCTGGAAAGAATAACCACTTTGATATTTTAAAAAAAGAAATAAAAATAAGCTTAAAATACAATGAAAAGTTCAATAAAGTAAATGAGGATGATCTATTCTTGAGTTTAATCTCCTTCAATATGTAACTAAATCAAATGACTAAAACTGAATTTAGATGTTATTTCACCTCTAATTTAAATTACCTATAATCTAAATTATAAATATAATACAATTACCTATAATCTAAATTATAAATATAATACAATTACCTATAATAAAAAATGGCAGATATTTCTAAAGATTTTTGAAATTTGGAACAGTTATTGTTGCAAAGTTATATAGGTATTCATATACAAAACATAATATCATTGAAACTTGAAAGAGTTGCTTTAATATATATTATATTAGTAAGGATGTGACTCCTTCCTGAAGAAGGGGGCTGAGAGCCTCCAAAAATTTGAAGAAACACCTTCAGTTCCTTATGGCGACACCGCACTTCACTTTCAGGTAAGCTACAACCTATCTCTCTGTCCTCTCCATACCAATATTGCAATTATATATATGTATATGAGTCTATGAGCAATAAAACAGCATTTAAACAGTTTCATGATTATATTAAATTTGTCAGAATAATTATATTAAAAGTGGCAAATTCCTATGCAACTACACAAAACCTACAATGTGCTTTTAATGACATTATAATTATGTAAGAAACCAAAAGTCATATGTTCAGCCCTCATTGGTATGTGGAAAGGTGAGAAAAGGGTTAATTATAAAATATTCTGAAGTACAAACAGAACAGTGTGAAATTTATACTTTTACAATCTAATACAAGATTGACATGCTAAACATAAATAAATAGTAATGCAATTTAAAATACCTATATAAAAAGGTAACATCACAATGAAAATATTAGCCTCCATAAAGACTCACAAATATATCCTTTGACTTGGTGTCCAGCATTTCCCAGGTTGTCATAATTGAAATGAAAAATTTACTTACGATTGAAAATTAATAAGAAAGATAGCCAAATACAGACAAAAGAAGTGATATAAATACCACACTGTTTGTGGAAGCCTTGTTTCTTTCTTCAGGCACAGAAAAAACTCAAGAGCCTAGAGCAACAAAACTGCACCAGTCAGTTGACAAAACTCAAAAGTCACAATTAAACTCAGTGACATCCATAACATAACCCCAGATTCAACTCTAACCTGGAATGTTTACACAATTATGTTTATGTATCACCCCTCCACTCCCATCCCTAAGGGTGCTCTCCTCCCATGCCTAAAGGGGTTTAAATTATACACATAAAAACATCAGGAGAAACACTATCAATCTCATTGATGCCGACAAATAATTATCTGGTGCAAATATCGGCCATTTGAGCATTTTGAAAATTTTTACCCTCGCCCCCTGGAGGTGATAATTGTGCCTTACCCCCATAGTGTTTTTTTCCAGTTCAAAAGGAACAAGGATATGAAATTTGGTCAAATTTTCTCCATGGATGTAGAAATCTACATAAGCATACACATACACAAACACATACAGTCTATTTTATTTATTAGAATATAGAAGAAGATAAATCAAATTGAAGTAACTATAATTACAGTAACATTCCAATATGTAACAATGAAAAACTACCTCCTGGGCTACAATAACATCAGGTCTTCCATTACTATCTTTCAATTCAACATATGGTTTGTCATGCACTCTATTCAAGTCTTCATGTAACCCATCGAGGAGGAAAGCTAGAAGTTCTTGAGAATCATGTTGCTGGAAGCCATTAAATCGTGGTGCATACTTTCCAATTGTCCACTAAAACAGATATTTCTACATCAGGCTAATAAGTATAACACCATACACAAATGAAAAGTATTATATCAGAGGATAATATTTAATGTATGAACGTTACTGAAGTCAAAAATTGAATATTTTGTTTATAATAAGCATGCAATTTTGTATGGCTAATTATTTTATCACTTTGCTCAATTCTTTTCACTGCTCCACATTATTTAAAAATACACTAATTTATCAATTGGCCTGCTGATTATTTTTGTTATGAATTAATGAATTCATAGTGCACTAAAAACAGTTGCCCCATAAATAAACAACTTGTATGTGATTGAAAGCATTAATTGAAATCTATCAATTATACATAAATTATTGTGAAAAATTAAAGTTAGTAACATTGCAGAATGTTAGCATTCCCATGTGAAGGATGGGTACCCAACTACTTGTACTCAATACTTAAACAGCACATTATCAAATGCAACATATAATTATATAAAAACCATGAAGAATTAAAACAGACAAAAATATGCATTTTAACAAGTTAATTAGTTCCTAACTATCTCACCCTCAGCTTAAGAGGAGCAATTGTTTTTGCTGTTCCACTCCATATGTCGTGAATTAAGTCTCCATACCGTTTTGCTATGTGTCCCTTCATGCCAAGCGGATTGGTTCTGAAATGAGTATAAAATTACTCAGTGAGATAACAGAATTCACACCTTGCATTTATCTTGAACACTTAAGGAAAATGTGATATTGTCAAATTAAATTATACATTTGGATAGGAAAGAGAGACAGCAAAATTGACTTACATGAAATCAACAGTTGATCCAGATACACCGTCTCTCTATCCTATCCAAATGTGTTATTTAATTTGACAATGTCACATTTTCCTCATATATATTTATATTAATTTTGAAATATTTCACTACGACTGCTGGATAATCAGTTTTTCTTTACAATGAATACACGATAAGTCTGCAATACATCAACAAAACAGAGGGAATTATATACCTATTCAATTCATATAAATGCATGTTTCCTGTAAAGTATTGGGTGAGAGCTCGAGTGTTGCTGACACACTGGAGTGCTGCATTCATAAAACATGTATTCCCTAAGTTATTCAATCCAGTAGCACCTTTCTCTGAAGGAACTGAAAAATAGAGCACATTATGCTTTAAAAATGCATTCATTTTCAAATGAATAAAACTTTCTACTCAGTCTATTAATATAAACATGTAGAAATAAATACATTATATTTTATTGGCCATTTAAGAAAAATAAGCTGTTTTCTTATCTTTATCAAATACTAATAGAAAATTCCTTCCGATATTTAATTTAAGAAGTATTAATACAAATAACATCCCAGCAAATTTTTTCAGTTCATTATTACTCTAAACTTTTGCACTAGGTTATATTTGCGTCTGACACGTTTAAGCTTTTATAGCAAATGAAAATGAATATCTGGCAATTCTTCACTTCTTTTTTCTGTTCCACTTCATGTGTCATTGCTGAATTGGTGAATTCTCTCACTCTACTTTCTACTACATTTTATAATTTTTTTAAAAAAATCTAGTGTAAAATAGTCATACAGTTGTGTAGTGGATGAGTTTACTAAACTAGCAGCAATGAATTATGCAAAATGTGAGTTACTAAAAATCTCAGAAAATATTCTGAACTTGTGAAATATATGTTATTTTATACACTGCTTTTAAGTAGAGCAGAATGTGAAAATTTTATGAATAACTTTCAAGTTTCTGGAGGTGTGCAATTAAAATCAAACAGATGAAAATTAGAGATAACATTAAACTAGAAAAATTGGTTTCTTGTACAAGTAATACCTTGTTTACGTCTATCCTGCATATTATTGGCAATAGATCCCATCTCCTCAGGCCATGTTAAATCTTTATTTCGAATTTCTATAAGTAATTGATCCTCATCCATTATCCCCAGTTCTTCCAAAGTAGGCTCATCGTCTTCTATAAGTAACATATTATTCTGAAAACAAATACATTTGTTAATAAAAAAAAGTATTCATCAGAAAATGATAAGGTAATAATTTTTGGCTTATTTAAAGAAATACATCCTGTTACTAACAATCAGTAGGATTTTTACTAAATCACTTTGCATTATTATACATATGGAAACAAACATGTTAAAATTTACCTCATCTCTGTAAATCCACAATCGTGTGTTCTCAGGTCTTATTTTGAGACGAGAACACAAATAATCATAAACTTGTTTTACAGTATCCATTCGACTAAACGCTGCTACATAAGCCAAACATCTTTTAGGGGGTGTGGGAAAATGTGATACATAAGCATAGCCCGTTGTACCTTAAATGAAACATAATATCATTCTTAAATTTATTTCAGTTTTAAGAGTAATGAATTATATATGTGAATATAGATCAAATTCTATATAACTTACTTAATGCTGCTGCACCATAGCCACCCACTACTCCAGACCATGATGCTTGTGGAGCTCTTGTTGGAGATGTCTGATGCCGAAACAACCTTAGATTTACTGGATATAGCTCTAGCTCAGGAGTTGGACTATTCATTGGCAAAATAACCTTTTGCAAAATAAAATATTAGTATTTAAAATTATCATCTTATATTAAGTCTAAATACAGAGGAATATTCATGACATATATATTGTACAACACAGAAAATATAAATTAATGTAATCAACTTTTTTATATGTCAATCTCATTAATTTTCATGCATTTATTTATTTAATTATGTTAGGTTAAGGTCCAATTTTTATGAATAAACCAAATCAATGATATATTATAATAGTTCTGAATTTTGTACCTCACCTTTCGTGGAAGTATAGGTGATCCTCCATACCATTCATGTAAAGCTTTCCAAAGAGAATCAGGAACCAACTCAAAATCACGGGAATGGTTAGTTAAGCTTTTTTTCAATTTTCCACCTTCTAATGTTATTGGAACAGCCTATATGAAAACCAATTTCAATAGTGTATTTTCATAAAATATAGCTAATGGATTATTGATACAGGATATGTTTTCATATGATAAGGTGACCAAAAACTTGAAAGAAACTATGCTTTTTTTTTCAGTAGTAAATCTTCTTTCAGAAAAGAGAATATTTTTGCAGTGGTTAAAACTGTTATCCTCTTCCAAAAATCAATTAAGTAACTGAGGTTTCCTCTGAATCACTTTAACATACCACAGATTTCAGTTATAAAATATTCCTACATACATTTTTCTAAGCTGGTATACATAATTCATTCTTTATTGATTCATGTTTGATGTCAAACTCTAATTTCTAACTAATATGCTTCACAAAATTCAATGCATTGTTCCGCTTCTGATGCTATTTCTTTTTTATAAAAGCTACATTTTGTGTCTTTATAAATTCATTTTATAACATGACCTATTACTTCAATAATTTCTTATGATGTAATTTATTTTCTTGCTTAAATTATTTGCCATCAAAACACATCTCAAACTCTTGAAGCACAAATTTATTCAAAGATCTAAATTCTACTAATAGTGTAAAAGAAGATAGAAGGATCATCAATTTATATACTTATATTTTAAAAATTGAAATTTTCCCTATAGTTATACTTAAATTTAGAAACATTTTTTTCAAATATCTACCTTGTGTGCATGTGGACACACTAGACTTGTATTATCAATAGGTCCAGGTGGTGAAGTGAGCATTCCTGCTAAACTCATACCCTTTCTAGGCTGCCTTGGAGACTGAGTAGGACTTGGTGTACTGCTTGAAGGCCTACAGATTTCAAATAAATTAACTTCTATGTAAATGTAAATTTTATAAAATTATTTTACAAAAATACAACAGTTCAATCAAGGAACCAAAAATTAATGCTTCAAATATGTATAAATATATTTTATGACACCAAGTCAAAGTTTCCTTCCTTTTACCCTAACATATGGAAACAGAGAAACTGAATTATTAATAACATAATTGAGTTTCTTTAAATTACATACATTAAATAGTCTGCATCAGTACCTATAATTTATTCATGTTTTTCTAGGTCCTCATTGATCTATTAAGAGAAAATAAACAGTAGTATACTGAAAAAAATTTGCAGTTAACAAGGAACTTCAGACCTATGTTTGGCTTACTGCCTGCTCAGTTTCATTCACGCAAGCATATTCAGTATAGGTAATAACTAATATTGCTACAATAATTTCAGTATATTTTTCTTAGGGTATGCAAAGATTAGCAAAATTTATACATAGATTAGAAAGGAGGCCTCAGTTTTGTAACAGAAGTAAGTTATAATCACTTCTCTGTAATGCATAATATGAGGAGGAGAGCACAAGAAGGTAACAGTGGAAGAGTCTAGCAAAAATATTCAATAAATATATCAAAAGCCAAGATGTTTTTAGAAATTATATATTATTGATTAGCATTAATATTAAAAGTCTACAGAACAAATAACATGGAAAAAGATCATTGACACTGCAGCAAAACTTCTATTGAAATTCTATGTATTCAAAAAGTAAAGATTCATAGGTAGCAAAATGTATAGCAGAGTAAGATCAAATTACTGTTTTGTCTTAGTTTGCCTGTAGTTTTATGTGATAAATCTTATTTTTACTTAAATTACAAATATTGAAACCTTTAATATCTGTACACCCTCATAAAATATGCAGCTATTCATTAATATTTTCAGTTAATAAAATGTACTCTAAATAAGCAGTCAAAATTCAGCCATTGTTTATATAAAGGTAAAGATAGTTGGTAGGAATGTACGAATTACAGTTTATGTACTTTGATTCAATATAATAAACTCGGTTTATGCTTAGAATTATTTTAAAATATTTTTTTTTAAAAAAAAGAGGAATTATTAAATTGCTGAAATTAACATAGATATAAATTCTACAGGTTTTGATTTGAGAAAGACAAAATCAAATATTGGTGGATTTCTTGCAATATATAATAGAAAAACTGCAGAAAGTAATATTATACTGATATGATGATCAAAGGAAAAGAAAGTGGTGGCAAGGGAAGCTAGTTATCGGAAGGTTATTGAAAAATAAGCAGATGGATCTCTTGGGCACCTTCATTGCAGAAAAACTTGGTTAAACTAACATATCTACTTGGATGTGTTTTGTGTCTTATTCATATGGCAGTTGACATCTACTTGTGGTTCATATGTAATTAAGTTTTGTGCAAAATGTGGCGTAGACATTTGTTTCCAGCAAAGATGAATGTCTAACCCACCAAACATGATTGTCATATCAGAAATAAATGCACAAAATATAATTTATAACTACTGTCTGATAAAGCACATTTTACCTGGAAGACTCTTGTGCCAACAAAGTCAATGAAGAACAGCTAGCTTTTTTGGGGCTGTCTAGTGAATTAATAGCTGTCACCACTGCAGCTTCATTGCAGTCTAGTGCTAAGGAATCTTCCAGGTGCTGCTGAGATCGCCGCCCTGAAAGTCTGCCAGTTGAACGTCTCAAACTATTTGAACTGCTTGCACTTCCAGGGCTTTCACTTCCAGGCTGAGATCAAATATTATCTATCATTAAGGTACACAACTATGACAATTATTTTTTGTCTTGCACACTAATTAAATTATTATACTAAACAATATTGGTTTTCAAGTGGACTTGCATAATTAGTGTTTAGGGAAAATATTGGAAAATAAAACATCATCAGTATTTTACAGTAATCTTTTCCCAGCACTAATTAAAGATCAAAGACTTTCCTAGTTTAGTTGCTAAAGTACAATTAATGAAAGTTTCCACTCAGGTACAACAGTAATTAAAATATGTCCACTTTGCCTGGAAGATAATTGCACATGGTTGTTAAAATGTCACATTTTAATAAGTGTTGTGCCTGAATGGAAACTCAAAAATTTTGTCTTTATCAGACTTCCCCATTTGTATTCACAAATGGTCAGAACATGCAAAGAACATTAGCAACTTGATTTTCACTGTTATGATCATTAATCTTTCTTGATCCATGCATTCATCCTCTGGATTTTCCTGCATATATGATGTCGTTGGTGAACAAGATCAACTTTTACTCTTCTACATGTTCTGCTTTCTTCAACCATTGTATCCACGTATGCATACCAATACACATAAAGATATAATGTATGGTCATTCAGAAAATGCATAAAAAGTGTTTCACGTGAGGTCTGTTAAGAGGTTGGCTTTGTAGCAAAAATATATTTATTTTTAATGGGAAAAAGAAGCTTAGTTAGGAGACCCAGAAGTGCATAACTGAGCAGGATGAGTGTCCTAATTTATTCATTTCCATCAGTAAAACATTCAACCTCATGTGGTTAACATAGTTGAATTTCCAAAGAAAAATAACATGTAACAGTTCAATGAAAGGTAACATGAAACTGAAGAATAAAGTGAATATTTCAAAATACTCACCACAGCAGAAACATAATCAAGCCAAGTGCGCCACCAATCTATTGCAATTAGATACCAGACTTGGCCAACACAGTATCCTCTTCGTACTTCTCTGTCCAGCCACCCCCGAACAATCTCTCCTTCATCTTCACGTGACACTGGCCGTAATCCCAAAACAATATGGCAGACCTAAATATTCATTGCAAATAATAACTGTATTATAATACTGTAACAGCATTGCAAGCTACAACACCTTACCAAATAATATAGATTGCAATGAAGTGGAGGTGAATAAAAAAATTATAAATTTAATAATGAATGTTATGGAACAAAGAAAAAATCCCATCATTCTGTATTAGTTTTTCAAATATTTGTAAATTAATGTTTCTTCCAATTCATACACCATGAAATTATATACATCCTTAATGAAACTTCGGTCATCTATATGTTGACAAAAAAACAACAACCAATAATTAGTATCTGTATTTGGAATAGTCATTACTCCTAGAAGAACATTAATTTATTTTGAAGAACTGTTTTGTATTTTGACCCTAAAATATATATGTAAGTATGTAATAAAATAATTATGGTAAAAAGGACTGTTGACGTAGACGTTGATGAGTAGAAAAAACCAAAAACAGTCTCCAAGTTTATAACTTTATTAAATATATAGTCGGAAGCTTTCAACTCATTGTTATAATCAACCTATCTAACCTGAAATATAAGATTCAAAAAGTCCATTGGTAAAGGGTTGTCTACAGTCCACATTAAATATTCTTCAGTTGTAAGGCCTTCCTCACTGGTTCCATGTTTTCTGATTTCTTGCATTACTGATTCAACACCTGAAACAAATGTTTTATGATGAATATATGATATCAAAGATAATATGGTCACAAATTTGTCTGTTCCATTAATATTCATATTGATTGTAATCTCTAATTAGATGAAAACAGACAAAAAGCCACAAACATGCAGTACTTATTTTATCGCTTAATTTTCTCTGATAATTAGTAACACAGAAATTCATTAAAAATATATGTCATTACTACATGACAACTTAGGCAGACATGTGAACATTGAGTGAGAAAAAAAAATCAAAATCAGGCATATTGGGACAAGGGCTCAAAATCAGAATTTTAGTCATATCTAATAGAAGAGAGAGAGAAAATTTTAATTTGTTTTAAGAGATCCTTTAATAAAAACAAATTCTCATGTAAGTTTAATAAAATTTCTCTGCACTATTCATCTCTTTCATTTTAACAAAGCTCTGTAAAAGGGAAAGTTAAAAAATTGTTTTTAATAACACTTTCTTACCCCACAAAATTTCCGATAGTAAATTTACAATGTGTATTTGAAAAATAATAATAAAATTGAGACTTTTTTGAATATGTTAAATGGGAAAATTAGATGGGAAGAAAAAAATTTTTCAGAGAGAAAGAAACTCAGCTTTCTAAATCAAATATGTTGGTATAGCATTGTTAATATTGAGCAGAATATGTGGGTTCAAGTCCCACCCTCACTGAATATTTTCAGTTTTTCCTTCTTCTTCCTTTTTTCTCCATGCTTATAAACATAGTTTCCATTAAGGAATTGGAACTAATTTGGTGACAAAGTCACATTCGAACTTGGATAGTGAGGAAGGATAGAAATAAATAGGAGCATTACACTTTATGTGTATTCATAACCGAGATGGTTAAGGCGTCTGTGTACTGAGCAGAAGACACAGATTCAAGTCCTGCCTGGGTCAAATATTTTCAGTCTTCCCTTCTTCCATCCTTCTCCCTCCTTTGAACATATGCTTTTCTATGTGCCTGATTCTATGCCTGAGCATATATGATTTCACATAAAGTGTCCTCCTATTTCGCCTATTTATTCAGCACTGTCAAACTATCTAAAATCCAATTCCCAGTAGCTGCTCACGCCCAAAACCACAACGTAAACAATTTTGACCAATGCTTCACACTCACCATCCTTAAAGCTCTACCCCCCGATTCATCAGAAGCAGAACTCCATCTATGGGAACTATCTTTCCAACATGTCTTGCAGTCCAGGCAAAGCCCTGGACTCAACATCCTGTAATTAGTGCCCTTCCTACATACCATCTCCTCTTTCACGAGACCATGTGAGTATGTATGAGCATGCTCATGTATGTGTAAGTATGCATACATGTGTGTGTGTGTGTGTGTGTGTGTGTGTGCATGTTCATGTGTATTTGTATGTATGTTCAAGCATACATGTATACATGGGATGCTTTGTATGAATGATCTGTATCCTAACCTTTCCTATGCCACAACCTCCCCCTGAGAGAGAAAGTTAGTGGCTTGGTGGGGGTGTTGATTGTTTATGGGCTGCTGGCCGTGCGGCGGTCAAATCTCCGCAGTCCGCAGCCGGCCGGTGCACGGAATGGTGTAACACTCCTTCCTGAAGAAGGAGGCTGAGAGCCTCCGAAAATTTGAAGAACAACCTTCAGTTCCTCATGGCGACACCGTACTTCACTTTCAGGTAAGCCACAACCTATCTCTCTATCCTTTCCATACCAATATTTTTGACAATGTCACATTCTCACTATTACAATATATATATATATATATATATATATATATATTGTAATGCATATAATATAATGCATTGGATTGAAGGCAGCGCACGTGTTGTGAAGAGAATGCGAGGGAAAAGGGACCACGGGTCCTGTCACGAGGTGACAAGACGGAGCGGTAAGACATTTGTTTGGGATGAGTGCTGGTGAGCGGCAGAGAGGAAGCCGTAATTTGTAGACAGTGTGTGACGATGCGACAATTGGGTCTAAAGAGTGATTGCGGGTCCAGTAGCCTATTGATTTAGGAAACGGTGTGAAGAATTCGTAAGGCAGAATGTGGGCGAGCAGATGTTCCCAAAGGGGCTATGTTAGAGCAGGCTTTTGTCTCTGATGAATGACCTGACAAGTGCTTGGGACTTGCAAGAAAAGATTTTGTGCGAGTCGGACAAAAGAGAGCAGCTGACAAGTCCTGAGAAATTGCGGGGGCCGAAATATACTGCAGCTGCAAGCATGTCTAATGGCGCAATTGCTTGGGATGATGATGGTCCAGGCACTTGTTGACCTAGGATTTGGAGAAATTAGTATCGCGCACTTGTGAGCGGAGAGGTCCAAAGACAAATTGGACCTGTCACGATTGTCGGGGTTCGGAAGGCGGAAGGACTCCAGTGGCCGGAACGTAAATTAGAGTAATGGGATTCTGTCACCACGCCGTTGCGACGTAATTTTGCAGCAAGTGAAAAACAAGGACGCTAGGGGTATATATAGGGGAAATCACCTATTGTACGAACAGTTGGCAGTTAGCACAGGAGAAAGATGGAGGACGCAGCGAAGAGTTGGACAGTTAGAGAGTTAGACAGTTGGCAGTTAGCACGGGACAAAGACGGAGGACGCAGCGAAGAGTTAGACAGTTAGACAGTTGGCAGTTAGCACGGGAGAGAGACGGAGGACGCAGCGAAGAGACAGTTAGTGAGTCAGCGTAGGAGAAGGGTTCTGTGAACATCGACGGTTAGCGTGGGAGAGGAGATAGAGACAATTGGCGTGGGAGAGGAGATAGAGACAGTCAGCAAAACTAAAACAGCTATGAACATTTTTAACATACAGAAGCTCTATCTGTATGAGTACGAGAATTTGACCTGTCTTCGATGGTAGGCGACCTGCATGCAGCAAACGACGTCAAGGAGTGGCACAACGAACACCTGGAATATTTCACTGGATATGGAGAACCAGATATCGGCGAACCAGTGATATTGTGTTAGAGTCAGTGAGTGAATGTCAAGGCTATATATAAAGTGTGTGTCTAAAGAACGAGTCAAAGTAAACCTGAGAAACCGTAAGTTGGAATGTACAATATTAACAGATGTAAACGTTATTAAGGGATAACAGTCAGATCTCGTTCTCTTCTTTTGATAATAAAGTTAGAAGCAAGCTATAGGTTAAGTTTATAAATAAATTTAGTAAATACTTTTGTTTAATTTAAAACTTGAATGTTGGGTCTTTTTAATAGTTTGATTCTGTCCATTGTCAAACCCAGTAGAGACCCATGAGAGCAAGAGTTTCTTATTATAATGGTAAAATATTAAATACAATTGTAAATTCTTCTTGTGTTAATAAATTTGTTTGTTAAAATCAAAGCTTATATTTTATTTTATTTTATACCTTTGTGGTTATTACATAATGGCGCAACAACGTGTGGCACGATTTTTGATAATAGGGCAGAGTCATAATTAAAAAACAAAATCTGACTAACCGCGGTATTGGTGCAAGAAAGTATTTTGTATTGGATAGGATGTGCATGCAAATTGTTTTGGAAATGAATTGTACGCGTGTGAAAGTTAGAGAGAAAAAGGGATTAAAGGTGCATTTAAAGTTAAAGATGATAGCTTAAATTTGGTTTAGTTTGTGGTTTTGAGGGTTAGTTAGATTAAATTTAATTTAGAGAAAATGGGTTCTAGAATTAATAATTCACAGAGAAAAATGGAAGGAGATAGTGGATATATGATGATATTAGAATTAATAAATAAAAAATTTGATGATTTTGGTAAGAGTATGGATAAAAATTAGGCAGGTGTGAATAAAAACTTAGCAGATTTGGGTAAGAGTGTTAGAGAGGACAGCGCAGACATAAAATCTGATTGTGTAGAAAAAGTAAACAACCAAAATGTAAACATTGAAATTGAAACATGTGAAGTGGCAAATAAAGTGGGGATAATGGAGGTTAAATGTGAGGAAAATGTAAATGAGATAGAAGTGATTGTTATGGAAAATGTTGAAGAGAATTTAGTTTTCACGGGGCATGAAGCTGAGGATGTTAAAGGAGAGATTAAAGGGTTAAATATTGAAGGTGTTGATGAGCAGGGAGAAGAAATAGTGGGAGAAAGAGGTGAGATAGGGGCAGATGTTAATGAAATAGAAAATTATGAAAGAATAGAAGAATTACAGGGAGGTGTTGTGAATCAAAGTATTACAGAAATGTTTGTTTACAAAGATGAATGGGGAACAGCTGATGGGAGCATTGCAGTGAAAACATTGAAGAATATCGAAATAAAATTGATGACGATAAAGCAGATGGGATTTAGAAATTTAAGACAAGTAGTTGGGAGTATTGAATGTTACATAAACATAGAATTTGGAAACAAGATTGTAACATTGGTGAATGGAGGGGAGAAGGAAGTAAAGAATAACCATCTGATTAGATGCAAATATGGAACAGGCGGAGAATATTGGCAGAATGCAGGTCAAAGCGTTTTTGGGTTCAGAGATACTAGACAGATGTAAAATTTTAAATAATTAGGGGAATTAACGCTCTTTGTTAATTACACGCGTGGCATTCGTGATTACTCCCGCTAACAGGAATATTTTCTTATTTTTCAATATTCTGTTTTTCTTCAATCTTATACCTGAAGGGATAGTAGTGTGTAAATGGAGAAGGTTTAGGAGTAAGTTAAGATAGGGTAAGATAATTTTGAGAAATGTAAATTTAAATGAGGGAACATAGGTTATTGTGCAGGAAAAGGGGCGTGGCATGTTTAAGCTGTCACATGAG
Organism: Zhengitettix transpicula; assembly: GCA_037074705.1. NCBI lineage: Eukaryota > Metazoa > Arthropoda > Insecta > Orthoptera > Tetrigidae > Zhengitettix > Zhengitettix transpicula. The sequence continues at coordinate 113,781,542 of CM073591.1, read as the reverse complement.
GAAATTTAATTTTGTTGGAAGTGACGTTGAGATGTTTAGTGTGTAAATGGAGAAGAAGGGTTAGGAGTAAGATAAGATAGGGTAAGATAATTTTGAAAAATTTAAATTTAAATGAGGGAACATAGGTTATTGTGCAGGAAAAGGGGCGTGGCATGTTTAAGCTGTCACATGAGTAAATTTAATTTTGTTAGAAGTGACTTTGAGATGTTTAGGGTGTAAATGGAGGAGAAGGGTTAGGAATAAGATAAAATAGGGCAAGACAATTTTGGGAAATGTAACTTTAAATGAGGAAACATAGGTTATTCAGCAGAAAAGGGGGCGTGGCAAGTTTAAGCTATTTCTTCTTGTTCTTCCTGAATAAATATTGAGGAATTCTAACCAGAGAGGGTATGATGAAAACATTCGAAGGTTTTAAAAAGGAAACCATTGTAACATGGATTGCTTGTTTTGTTTTTGTTTGATTGAAATACAGGGGTTTTAAATATTCGTTTTGTGATAGGGGATTACTGATAAGTATTCTGTGGATAGGCGAGCAGCATTCGTGACCGAAAACGTTTCTATATTTTTTTTTCTTGCTGTTTTCGTGGCAGTTGCTACAATGTTTGTTTATAAAAAGATTTGATGAGGGAGTGGAGAGATAGGAGGATAGGTGGAATGAAAATGTATGTGGTAGTTATTGAAAAAGGTTAAAGTTTGGAGAGGCATAAAGCTGAAGTTGAAGAAGGAGAGAGTAAAGGTTATAGTGGAGAAAGGGGGTGTGGCATGTTAAAGCTGTCACGTGAATAATGGTAATGAAGTAGATGTTGTGAGTAAAGGTTATAGTGGAGAAAGGGGGCGTGGCCTGTTGAAGCTGTCACGTGAAAGATGTCGATTTTGTGTTGAAGTAGAGGTGGTGCTGAGGAAATAGAAGGATTGAAGGGAGGAATTTTGAATCAAAATAATATAGAAGGATTTGTTGACAAACATGAAGTGGGAACAGCTGACGGGAGTAGTACGGGGAAAACACTGGGAAATGCCAGAATAAAATTTAGGAAGGGGTTTAAATATTTTAAGAAAGTTAGAAGGAGTTTGAATATTAGCAAAATGTTGAAGTTTGGATGGTTTAACGTCGATAAAGTGAGGAGGAGGGAAGGAGAATATAAACAAAGAACATGTGATCAGATGTAAACAAGGAACTGCTGGTTGGAAATAAACATGAACAGTTGGAGAATTTCAGGAAAGAAATAGGTCAAGGCTTATTTGAGTTTAGAGACACAGGATGAATTCAAGGTTTAAATGATTCTTGATTAGAAAATAGGTTTAAAGTTTAGAAAGTTAGTTAATGCTTTAAAATAATGATAATTAATAATATTTGATTTTTTTAAAAAAATATATATATATAAAAAATAATAAGTCAATGAATGATAATAGTTACGCTTAAGTATACAATTAAAGATAAGATAAAATCTAAGAACTTTAAATGATATGAAGGGTTGTAGATATTAAGTTAAAGGGTTGTATTTGGTTTTGTGGCACAAACATAGAAATATTTGTAATATGGGGCATATAGATGTATAAAATTAGGATTAAGACCAAATATGCACATTTAATTAAAATCGTAAAACTTATTTAAAATCTTAATACAATTTATGTAATGAAAAAAATAATAAATTGCACCAATATAATGGGAAATTTTGTAAATCTTTTAATTAACGGTAATTAGATATAAGTTTCTGAACGAAATCTGACAAATTAGGGCAATTATTGTAAGAAATTTAGTTTTTCGAAGAGTAAAAGTCTGGACATCCCTTTCTCAAACTAAATTTGGGGCATAATGTAATGCATTGTAATGTAATGCATTGAGGGAATGCATTGGTTCAAAACAGCGCACATTTCGTAAAGAGAATGCGAGTAAAAAGTATTTGCGGGTCCTGTCACGATGTGACAAGACAGAGCGGCAAGACATTTATCTCTGATTAGTGCACTTGGCCGGCAGAGGAAGTCATAATTTGTAACGACGGTGTGACAGAGGGACGAGACATTTGTTTCAGATGACAGGTCCAAAGTAATTGCGGGTCTGGTCACTTGTTGATTTGGGATCTGTGTGGAGAATCCGCAACGCAGAACGTGGGCGAGCAGCCGGTCCCAAAGTGGTTATGTTAGGGCAGGCTGTTGTCTCTGATGAATGACCTGTCAAGTGGCATATTTACTTGGGATTTGTAGGGAAGGACGGAAGAATGAAACGACAAGTCCAGAGTAATTGCGGGTGCAAAGTAGTTGCAGGACATGTCTCGATTGTCGGTTTTCGGACAAGACAGAGCAGCTGGCGAAAGGACTACAGCTGCAAGGAAGTAAAATCTCTGAGTAATGGAGAGATGTCAAGTGGCGTATTTACTTGGGATATTGAGGGTGAAAAGTAATTGCGGATCCTGTCTCGATGTGACATGACGAAGGGGCTAGCAGCTAGCTAAGGAAACTGCAGCGGCCGAAAGTAAATTTGAGTAATGGAGAAGCTGTCAGTAAAATCCGATGTGGCCATGGGACAGAGCGGAAAACAAGGATGCTAGTAGGATATATAAGGGTGAAACAACCTATTGTGAGGACAGTCAGCGACAGTCAGCGTGGGAGAGTCAGTCAGCGAGAGTCAGCATGGGAGAGCAGTTTAATTATTACTGCAACAAAACATTGGCACTTGCACATTATGAAATGTTTTCATTAAATTGAATAATACTGATAAAATGTTTGACATACCCATTTCTCCAAAAGGATCACTCAACAGTTCTGAAGGAGTTTTATTTTCTTGTTGAACAAAAAGGAAAACTTCAATCATGTGTCTCAGTTCTTCTTCAGTTAGAACACCATCTCTATCACTATCAAAAACTTTGAAACAAACTGAAAACATGAACAATTAAAAATTAAAATTTTACACAATCATTTTAAGGGTAACTATATATATATATATATATATATATATATATATATATATATATATATATATATATACACACACACACACAATATTAGGAGAATCCATTAAGGAATTGGAACTAATTTGGTGACAAAGTCACATTCAAACTTCGATAGTGAGGAAGGATAGAAATAAATAGGAGAAATAGGAGGATTACGCTTTATGTGAATTCATATGCTCAGGCGAAGAATTACGCACATAGAAAAGCATATGTTCAAAACAGAGAGAAGGATTGCTTTTCTATGTGTGTAATTCTTCGCCTGAGCATATGAATTCACATAAAGCATAATCCTCCTATTTCTCCTATTTATTTCTATCCTTCCTCACTATCCAAGTTTGAATGTGTGTATATATATATATATGTATATATATATATATATATATATATATATATATATATATATATATATATATATATACATACATACATGTATATATACATATTTCATGTCCAGCCAGCAGACAGTTGAGATCTATTTCCCTGATATAGGGGCCGCAGGTTCTCAAAAATTTGAATTTTTGAGATCGGCTATTATCTCTCTCTCTCTCTCTCTCTCTCTCTCTCTCTCTCTCACTCTCTCTTTCCTATCCAAATGTGTTTTATATATAATTATATATGTCTGAGTAAAATGTGATTAAGGACGTGACATTGTCATAATAATTGAGATAATTAGTAAGGAAAGGAAAGAGAGATAGTGGGTGGCCCAACTGAAATCAAATCTCAGCGTAGCCACTCAAGGACAGAAGGATGTTCTTCAAATTTCCAGACCATGAGGTGGGGATAATTTCATTTCGAAATATTTAATTATAATCTCTGACTTTAGATCATGATTTTGGAAAATAATGCATTAATTTGATCCTATATATTATTTTCACTGTATGTAAATGAATTTGGCATATATTTAGTAAGATTTAATAAGTATATCATTAAAGGTTAATAATTATATCAACTAAAACTATAATACAGGTAGCAACAAAAAAAACCACTTACATTTCTGCCTCTCAGTCAAAGGACCACGACATGCAGCTGATATCCCACAGGCCATTTCTTTGAAATCAATGTGATTATCCCTATTTTCATCAAATGCACCAAACAAACCAGCACAAACTGACAGTGGAACAGGTGGTGTAATCAGTGGAATCAAAGTATCAAGATCAAGTTTGCCAGTATGTGATTGACTTTTCAACTTCCAATAGCTTTTCTCTAATTCTATTATATCAGTCTCCTCCACTATAAAGAAGATCATAACATCCCAAGAGTTATTTAAGTTTTTAATAAAATTGAAATAAGAGATACAAACTAAAATCAATAACTTTTTTGCAAACATATGCTGAAGGGTCAATTACAAATTTATAAATGTAAGCTTACAGTGGGTTACTCCTGCTAAGGTTTGGTAGAAAGTTGGAGTTTCCAACTCATTGCTCAATGGCACTGTGCATGATTCAGATAAGAGCCAGCGACTCAAAGAAGTGGCATCTGGATGTGCAGTCAACCAGTCCCTGAATTCTTCATATGATGCACGATCCTTCTGTGAAATACATAAACTCAATATTATATAATGGCAATAAGAAACATCCCAAATTTTCATGTGCAATAGAACAAATTCTACACTAATGTCAAAATCTTTTCACACATTTACCAAAAAAATAATTCATTACATACTGTTAAGTAAAGATCTGTCCAAATATGAGACACACTCAATAAGTGCCTCATTGTTTGATATACAGATGTCCACAGTACTCTTATTGAAGGTTCAGAACACTGTGATCTTTAATCTAAAAAGGGAAGCTTTTGCAGGACCTGTACCTTTGCTTGTCAGAAACAAGCAATAGACTAGGGAGTTGTACTTATTTTCACTATATAACTCCGTCATTGGTAACGATTACCAGATAGGGATATGGCGTCAAACCAGCAACATAATTAAGATTATTTTCATGTTTTTAAAACTTTCTGGAAATGTGTGTATTGAAATAAAAATATTTAATTATATAATATTTAATAATTTAATGACAAGAGTGATTAAAATAGTTAGAACAATAATGGCATACATTAGTTACCTCTGCAAACAATGAAGCAACAGTATCAGGAACATATCCTCCTTCAGATGCTTCAAACAATTTCAGAAAATCATCTCGCACAATGTAGCTTCCGCTTTCATTAGAATATAAACCAAACAGAACTGGAATACAGTAAAGAAAAACATTCACTACATTAACTGTTAATCACATAAACTAAAGAGATGGTTGAGGACAGGGATTAAACTCCACAGTTGGAGAAAATATCTTAAATTCAAAACTGAATAATACATTTTTTAATATATCTGGGAATGTACTTTAATATGAAATTTTCAAATTCTCTAAGTTTGAATTCAACACTGCACAGTCAGTGAGTATGAAGTGTAAGACCATCTCCTGAGCAAGGACAACACCAAAAAGTTGAAAATTATGTTTCCTGTCTGATACCTCATAGTTTCAGGTAATACATGACTATGTGCCTCAGCCAATAATAATGTCATATTGCAGTGATCCTGTATATGAATCAAACTTCAATAATGTGAAAAGTTTCAAGGTAAACATGTATTGTTTATTTATATAACTGATCAATTATTTGTGGCAGTTTGTTAAATTTAGAAATGCCTGAATAATGGACACCACTCTGTAAAATTGGCAATGACTTACATTTCTTGTATAGATTATGTATGTTTCTTGTGATGAATCGAGAATATCAAAATTGTTAATGATTAAGTGACTTTGTAAACACAAATAACATTAATAAGTAAATATATGGGCACAACAAATTTTTGTAAGACTTTTCTACACAAAGTTTGTGAAGTAAACCTGCCATATTGTTTGAAGAGCAAACCTAGTCTTTGTCTGTTGAATTTTCCCATAATATAATCAAATAATATGACAAAACAGAATGAAAATATACAAAGTAGACTAGTTTTCTTGTTTTTAATTCATTGAAGCTAAACATTAATTTTACTGCATATGTGTCAGTTTCTTTAGTAATTGATTAACATGATCAGTCCAATTCAATTCCGTAGGAGACCAAATAATTTATTACATAAAGTTTAATTTACCTTATTGTCATTGTAATTAAAATATAATACATCTGTGATAAAAAATATACTGATTAGATAAAATAGTAAAATAACAGACAAAATGAAGTGATAATATAAAAACCACACAATGTTTCTGGAATCATTGTTTCTTTCACCAGGCAATTAAAACACGAGAGACGTGCGTATGACAAACAGCACAATCCAGTTGACGAACTCAAAAGCCTCTTGAGAGTTTCAAGTTCAACTGTATTCTGACATACAACTTTTGTGTTTTAATCACCTGACAAAAGGAAAACGGATTCTAGAAACTTTGTGTGGTATTTATATTATCACTTCATTTTGTCTGTTTTATCAATCAGTTTTTTGTCATTGTACCTTAGAGTTAAATAATTTATATATATATATATATATAAATTATTTAAATTAAAAAAAGTTTTTTAATATTTATCATAGGCTAATGAACATAGATAAAAGTTTAGCCAAATCAAATTATTCTTGAATATTTTAAACATGAACATTAAAAAATAGTTCTTACACTTAAGCTTTTCTTCCTTTTTTCCTCTAGTGAGCAGAACAAGACCACAAAGCAAATCTTTCATAACAATTCCTTTCTGTGTTCCTCCACAAGCTGTGAATATGTACTGCAATCAAGAAATTGTGTAAAAATTACATAAATAATTCAACAAGAAAATAAATGTTTTCAATTGAAGATCAGTACTAAATGTTATGAAACAGAATTTAAAAATCAGGATGGAAAAATCTCAGCCAGATGAGGAATTTAAGCTAGGACATCTACTTAGAAGAAGGGTCCTGGTTTTAATTCCCAGTCAGGTCAAGAATTTTCCATCCTTTAATACATAATGAAGCCAAATGTATATTTGTATCCAAAAATAGGTTTACTGTTTAATGGATGAAATAATAATTCTCTTTTCTTGTTTACGAAAGCCTTACTTTGTAAGTATGGATTTTGTGAATGGAAAATACAAATAATTTTAATATTATATATAAACTAAAGATTCATTATGTCGTTATAGGTTTATTGTATGTCATTTTGCAGGGAATTTACTTTACATGGAAATTAAATATCACTTTCTTCCACTAACTAAAAATCATGACTTTGGAGTTGCCACAATCTAATTGTAACTCAACGATGGCTATGATCCCCTATTAATAAGCTAACCCTTAATATCTTTGCATAAAAGCTCATTTTACTTCACTTTTGAGTTTGTCTCTCATTTGTTGAAATGTCATTCTTGTGAATTTGAATCATTTGACAAAAGCAACAAGGATTTCAGAAACATTTTGCAGTTCTTTATGTAATTACACTCCTAGTATTTGTTATGTGTATTTCAATTATTAAGAATTATTTAAAATAATTAGTTGAGCAATAAAAATATTTTTAAGGCAGTTGAAGAGATACTTAGGGAGTATAAGATTCCTCCAAAACTAATAAGGATGATAAGATTGACCATGAGTGAAACTAATGCAAGGGTGAAAGTGGGTAACAAATTCAGCAAAAAAATTGAATACAATTCAGGAGTAAGACAGGGAGATGGACTCTCAGCAGCTCTATTTAATCTAGCACTATATAAGGTGGTAAATATAATTGATCAAAAAGGAACAATATTTGTGAAGACCAGTCAAATATGTGCATATGCAGATGATGTAGCAATCATCAGTAGGACAACCAGTGTCCTGAAACAAATGTATATGAAATTGGATTAATTGCATTAAAAATAGGTCTGGTAGTTAATTAAGAAAAAACTAAATACATGAGATTGTCTAGATCAGAGGGTAGAAGACCTCACAACATAGGGATTGGAAATAAGAAATTTGAAGGAGTTTCTGGATTCAAATACCTGATGGTTATGTTGTACAGTGACAACTCTATTAGTAAAGAGATCAGGGAAAGAATACAGGCTAGGAACCAAGCATATTATGCAAATAAGAATTTATTTACTAACCATCTCATCACAAGGAAAACAAAAATAAAAATATACAATATACTGGTGTAACTGGTGGTGATTTATGGAGCAGAGACCTGGACCCTGAAAGATACTGATGTGAAAATACTCAGAGTATTTGAAAGACAAATCTTAAGGAAGATATTTCGACCTGTAATGACAGATGAAGGCTGGAGAGCAAGATATAATGTGGAGCTGGATGAATTGATGGAAGGTAAAGATGTGGTTAGATTCGTGAAGGCACGGAGGATTGATTGGATGGACCATGTAGAGAGAATGGCTACAGAACGAATGCTAAAAAGAATCCTGAAAGAAAGGATCCACCATTCAAGAGGGAAGGGAATGCCAAGGCATAGATGGATCGACAATGTCATTGCAGATCTGAGAACGATAGGAATAAGAGGATGGACAAAAAGAGCACATGACCAACGATATTGGAGGCTGATTGTGGAGGCGGCCAAGGCCCACCGAGGGCTGTAGAGCCAAAATTAGATAGATAGACATTAAATAAATCATTCATCAAGGTTTTCTCCAGTCCTTATTCAACATTAACAGTCAGTTTCATGGAAATCTCATTATTTTAAAACCCATGTATATTACTTTTAATACATATTATACATAGAATGCAAACAAAAACTGTACAATTAATTTTGTGTAACCAGAAAAATTTTATTATTAAATTTTCAAATAAATATTATATGAGACAGTCTCTTCTATATAGAAATCATAGAAAAAAATTTCGAAGTACAGATGTGAATTTTTATTTTAGCTTTAAAATAGGTTTACTAAATTGTTGAAGGAAAGTACTCAACCAGTTTTTCACATTAGATTACTAATTAGATCATTTATGCATCATTTCAATTGCATTACACATCATTTGTAGTTATCAAACCACTGTTATAATATTCTTATAAAAGAATTGTATAAGGATGAAATACGCATATTGAGAAGACGTTTAGATGTATTTCTTGTTTTAATAACACATTAAGAAAGGTTACATATAAAAGAACTTTTTGCAATGTAAATCCTGAAAATATATTAGAATCAAATTCACTTCGTGTTATTAAATGAGACTTTAAAAGCCTAAAAATAAGTAAAAAATTAAAATTGTTAAACGTACCTCGGCTACCGTTAGCGGAACACCTTCACCTAAAACATCTTTCACAAAAGATTGTTTCGTGATGCACCCATTTAAAGTCGAGATTTTTTTGAAAGCTTCTTTCAATCTCTTCAACTCTGCTTCAGTAACTAGAAGCAAAATTAAAAAATATTTTTTCTCATATTTACAGGTGTACCTAGCAGACGAGTTACATTATACATAAAATAACAACAGTAACCTCGATTGACAGCATCCTCATAAGTGATGCAACACGGCTTAGAATCTTTTGCTCCCATCTTAATATCTCGAATGGAAGCTAGATATTTAATTATGCAATTAAATCAACTTTAGGTGTTATCAAAACATTGGTACTCGTATTTTCCTCCATCTTGTATTCCAAGTTTAAATACTTCCATAAAACAATACATACATCTTATCACGTATGGAGTGTCACAGCACTAAACAATAAACGTCATATTAACCAACTTTAATGCTATATATCAAACTGTTTATTTTAATTATCTGTAACATTAAGAACAGTGCCCATCACAATTTAACACAATTATACGAAGACTGACAGACTAATATCTTTGATTTCTAAAGATATAAGTAACCTGCACGGATTAGACTAAACAAAATAATGTAATTACACATTATAAATGTCAAGTTATAAAATGTAGACAACTCAATTATATACAACAGTTTTAAAAATTGGGACTTCATACTACATTCACTTGTCATTGTAAACGAATTCGTTAGTGGTTGAAAACAACGCAAAAAAACATTATCCACAAATTCTGAAATGAAAATATTAATTAATAATAAGATAAAATAATGATATAAATACTCTGATTATTGCGACAACTTATACATAAACAACAGCCAATTTGAAGTCAACAAAAGGATAATTATTTATGGAAAATTAAATTACGTTTCGTCGCTAACTTTGCGACCTCGTCAGGTTGAAGTATAACAAAACTTTGATAGTCAGGTCATTCTCCCATTACTGCTGTGGCCGAAATTTTTTATAATAATAGTCGTAAGGTATTACTGAGTCTCAAAAGAATGGGATAACAGCATTTGATCGTACTTTTATGCTAATCGTATTGATACCTGTCTTGGAACCGTAAAGGTTGGAGGCCACTTAATTATACATTTAAAGGGTTATTCCATAAGAATTGACATTAAACTCAAAATATTATTAAACTACAATATCTGAAAGTATATTGAAGAAACTTGAAATAGTAATACAGATTATACAAAAAATGTTGAAACCTATTGACATAGTCAATGTTTAGAGGGCCTTTTAGGTCTAATTTTAAGAATACGTGTGCAGTTGAAATACAATGAAATAATACGTGCATACGAGCTCCGAAGCATAATGTTTGGGGTTACAAACGTGTATTTAGTGAAAAAAAACTAACAGGTTATAGATTAAGAAGTTCATTTTATTTCCCGACATAGTTCGCGTCGGTGACATAGAGGTTCGTGTACTTTTACTTATATGTCGCATAGAGATTAACGCTCTTGTACGACCTGGTGGGTTTTACTAATGCAACATCAGGCTAAAATATATTTACTTTAAAAATTACACGAATGAAATGTCAAGGACAAACTATCTATGGCATATTCAAGGGAAAAATAATAATCTAACACGTCAGAAGGCGTGTTGTCGCCTCTGATGACGGTTCGTGGTTGATCGTGAATTTTTTATTGTTAACAGTCATGACTAAGCAAATAAACAAACATCTGCGGAATGTTAATTAGTACTGCTTTCAATTATGAGTTTCATTCTGTACGTTACAATAAACTAATAACAGTAATCGGGTCTGTAATGCTAATACATATGTTGAAATAAATCTACTTCGATTCTAGTTTTTTCTCAACACTTCAGCAGAGTAAAACTCCTAAACGTTGCAAAGAGGGGGCTGCAGAGATATAATTTTTATATTAATAAATAAAAATCGTCCAATTTAAAGTCAGAAAAAATAATTTATTAATTTAACAACGTTTCTTCGCTTAATTTGCGAGTCTCAAGGTTCAAGCTTTAAAAAAATTGTTCATTCTATGCTGACTGCCGTGGCCGGAAAAAAATAATTGGCTGTATTTATTTATTAGTTTTCTCAATAGTCACAATACATATTTATATATAATTTTTATATTGTATTTATACTACTTAATATGCTACCATAGGCTACTAATATGTTTTACATAAATTACTTAGAGAAGTATAGTTTTAGAATATGGAAGAGCTAGAGAATAGCTACGGAAATATTGACTAATTTCCATCATCCGACATTAAAAAAAGAGTTACCCATTACTGTCATTAAACGTGATAGAGTTCAAATCTGGCACTATGGATAAAATAGAAGCATGGAGTTCTATGCTTATCCCGAAATTTTTGATTGACCACAAATATTTAACGATCTACCCAACTACCGCAGACGTCTACTACAATATTTTCGAAAACGTACAATGGAGCAAAGAGAATATCAACTGGGAGACCGAATTAGGGTGAATTACGCCTGTTCCAAAATTTCTGACAAGCAGCCAGGCAGGCGCGGAACGAAATTGAGACCTTTATTGGGACCATCCTCTGTCGAAAGAACGTCAAAATGGATTCACCCGAATAAAATATCAGACTCAGCAACGTATTAACGTATATTAATCTGGAAAATAGGTTCGAGCTAGGGGCCGAGAGAGCTACTCACTCCACTAGTGGTTGGTACGGACCAGTTTTCCCTCGTAAAATTTTAATACAAATATGTAAACTTGATATTCACCATTGCATAAGGTTTTAACAAGGCTCCAACATTAATTTGGCAAAACACTTTAATCCTCAATTTGACAAATTACATTAAAAATATGATATTTTTTTGTCATGTCAGTTACATAAAATAAGTAGTGACCAAGTTGATGCGATTCAAAATATTTGAAAAAACAAATATCTTAAGAGTGTGTATTTGCTAATACCAAAATGTACTAGAGCACAATTGGTTATGTGTATTTTTGTACGATTAATTGATATTGTTTATTACTTAGTATTCATTATATCATTCATTGATCTCAATTACATCCACTCCCCCAAAAAAAAAAAATATGGTACCCAAACTAATATTAGTATACATTCAATATATTGTTCTCGGAGTTCAACCGGGTTTTGCATAATTGTAGAACGCAACGTTTCGACGACTAAAAGCTCTGTCGTCATCTTCTAGGCGAAGTGTCGGAACCAGCAGCAGCGACGACTTACTGGAGGTCCAGCCTCCTGTAGCTATGTTCAGAGTTCCTTCCTCTTGGAATCTACTCTACAATTAAGACGTATTTTATGACCTGAAACATACTAACATTTGTCATTACTAAATGTCGCTTATTTGGATTCATACATTGTAAATGATTTGCCTTGAAGGCATCCTAACATTTTGAAACACTCCTCTCATTCGCTCACACATTCATTCTAGCATTCATTCCATTGTGCTGCTGCTGTTGCTTCTTCTGCTTCCTCTTTGGCCTGTCGTCCTCGCTTCTTCCCCGTTGTGGTTTTATAGGATAGGGATCTTATAGGGGATTATATAGAATAATGTAAATATAAATAAGAATAAGTATAAATAAATTTACGGCGTACAAGTGTAAAAAGCTTGTACGATAATTTATAACCTTAAGTTATTACCTTACAGGAATATCGACAGTGGTCGGTTCCTGTTTACCTTTTTGTCAGGGTCGTATCGTCCTAGTGATGAGACCAGCTCATTACTGGAGTCATACGCACTGCGGTAGAATCGCTCAGAGATTCTGAGGACCCGCTCCCACAGGTGCTCGACTCCTGACATGTCCCTTACTACCTCGTTTGGTATCCGTGGTGGCAGGTTTAGGGCTCTCCTTAGGCAGCGTCTCTCCAGCACCGTCAGCTTCCTTAGGTGAGTCTCTGCGATGGTGGCCCATACGGGACAGGCGTACTCGATTATCGGGCGTATGAGTGAGATATAGATGGAGAGCCCCACTCTCGGCGCCAGCTTCGACCTAGGGTTAAAAATCGGGTATAATACGTTTAGCCTTGCCACTACCTTTTTCTCGATTTCTTTAACGTGGTACCTCCACGTTAGCCTTGTATCCAGGGTCACCCCCAGGTACTTGGCTTTCGTGGTCCACGGGATTACTTCACCAAATAGACGAAGGACGGGTTTCCTGTCCCCGGTCCTTCGCCTTGTGACCATCAGCGCCTGGCTTTTCGTTGCGTTGATGCTGACTCTCCAGGTTGTTGCCCAGCGTTGAATCTTCTCTAGGCCCGTGTTCAGGCGAGCTCCCACGATGTGCAGGACGTGCGACGCAGCGTAGAGTGCAGTGTCGTCTGCGTAGGTGGCGATGTGTCGGAACCATTCTACTGCATATTATATATATCCTCCACTGAATCATCACGCTGTGAGAGCCAATCGGCGCTCAGTCAACAGTCAACAAGGCCGGCCACTCGCCGAGGTACATTACCCTCAGCAACCCCAGCCACAATAGAGCTCCGGACCCCTTGTCTTAACAATGTTATAGCTGGGTCCCAAGTCTTGCTCAATTGAAACCCGGTGTCCCGGTTTAGCAGGTTGTCTTGTGTCCTAATATGTATGGCCTCTTTGATTATGCGATCCAAGATTTTGGTTTCATTGAACTTTATGTCATGGCCGGATTCTATGGCATGTTCTGCAACCGCTGACTTATTTGGTTGTTTTAGTTTCAGATGTCTTTGATGTTCTGTGCATCTGTCCATTACCGTGCGAATAGTTTGGCCGATGTACTTCTTGCCACATTCGCACGGTATGCTGTAGACCCCAGGTGTTCGAAGTCCTATACGGTCTTTAACCGAGCCAAGCATTTCTTTAATTTTCTTTTGTGGATAGAAGACCGTCTCAATGTTATGCTTGGCCAGTAGCCGTCCTATACGATGAACGTTGCGTTCTACAATTATGCAAAACCCGGTTGAACTCCGAGAACAATATATTGAACAACTGCACCGGGAAAGGCTTCAATCTTTGATTAGTATACATTATTTTAAATTTGCGATAGTCTCTGAAAATAATATCTTTGTGGCAGAAAATTTCTGTTTGAAGTGTCTTTGAGGTACAGCCTTGAATTTCAGTCTTATTCAAAGTTAAAATTACTCCTGAATTTCGAGTAGGTTGAGAATTTAGAATGGCTGGAATATCATCGACTTTATACAACGCAATATTCAGGCGAACATCCACATTCGCTTTAGCGTGTGTAGCAGGAGCGTTAGTTTTTGAGAGGGTTTTGGATGTTGGGACAACTTATGCCTTTGAAACTATTAATAGAGGAGTAAGTATAATGAACGTAATGTAATACGGTGGTAATAATAATAATAATGTAATTAAAATATTACATACAAATTTTTGTTTCAGAAATTATTTAAGGATGTCAAAGATCAATTTACTCAAGAAGAGTGAACCACTTGAAGATGTGAATGTGCTAATAATTCTGTTATGATTGTAGACTTTAGTTGGAAGTAATTACAAAATGTAATAAATGTTTCATCCAGACAAATTCATATTGTTCCATTCTCATAAATTTAATTAAATAGAATTTACCTTTCTCTGTAAAAGGTCTCAACTAATTAAGTATATTGAAAGTACTCGACATTAGTAGTAATTGTGTTACTTTGAATGTTATATATACACTGTTAACTTGTGGATAAAAGTTTTATGCCACAATAAGAACTGGTATATGTTGAACACCACAAATATATTTTTGTTTGTATAAAGTCTTCTTAAGCTAATACTCTTTTAAATCCTTCACTTTTTAATATTTCTATTTTATTTTAAGAATGTGAAGAGTGATTTAGAAAATGATTAACAGTTTAACTGAAGTAGCGACATCAAAATTATTTGTCCAGACAAATTAGTTTCCACTACTTACAAAAGTTATAAGAGCAAATGAATTACGGCAGTAGAGAATTTACCAAAGAAAACCTAATTTTATATTTACTACTTTTTTGGAAGTTGAGAAAATCATTGAGTATAATTGTTTTCAAGTTATGAGATTCTAAGTTTTATATTGAAACTTCTCAGATAATATAATCAGTTCTGTGTTAAGTTAACATTTTAATCAACCACTAGTTATTGGAATCTGTCATGGTAGTTAAAACATGCAATAGTGACATTAAAAAATGTGTTGACTTCACTGTTCTATAAAATAATTGAGAAAAAAATTGTATCAATTAGGGATTATCTGTCACACCTTTAAAATCGGCTGAGAGTGTTGATCATCATCATAAAATTGAAGTACAGAGTTTCTGAACCTGGTCCTCATTGCACACCTGCAACCGTAATCAAAATTTATTGTGGGCAAATAAAGATGGATTCTATTTTGGGTCCATTTTTAATGATGATTTCATTGGTTTTCAGCTAATCGATTATCAATTAGTTGTAAGGATCACATGCAATTTCAATAGTGGTTAAAATCATTTGAGTTAATAACTATGACAGGTTAGCAGCATAGAATAAGATTACATTAAAAATGTCCTGCTTTAAAATCACAAAAAATATATATCTGAATTTTGTTTCTTACAAGTTGAATTTTATCTCTTGGTACATACCTGGAAAAGCCATTATTTAAATAATAAGAGAAGTAGTATGTACATGACTTCATAATTTAGATGATTGCAGAATAAAGCAAAACAGTCTTAAGATTGATATAATTTGAAAAAATGGTTTCAAAATTTGGTAAAAATATTTTGCTATCAATTTAATTATTGCTTACTAGAAAATAATGATAATCACTCTGTTTCCATTGGCTCAAATATGTTGACATACGGCTTTTATTTCTCCCCAATTGAGGATCATGATCGAGATCAATTTAATTATTGCTTACTAGAACATAATGATAATCACTCTGTTACCATTGGCTCAAATATGTTGACATACGGCTTTTATTTCTCCCCAATTGAGGATCATGATCGAGATCAATTTAATTATTGCTTACTAGAACATAATGATAATCACTCTGTTACCATTGGCTCAAATATGTTGACATACGGCTTTTTATTTCTCCCCAATAGAGGATCATGATCGAGATAAAATTAGTTTTGCATTAATCTGGCTTCAGGTCTATGAATATATGTACACAAAAGGGAAATAAACCTATTATACAGTCTCAGACAAAATAATATTCAATTAAAATACATAGATGTATATTGATTTAGATTTTATAACCATAAGAGATTTAAATTTATTGGTATTTTATTTCATGGTTTGCATGAAACGTAATAATTTTTCTGCCTAACTTGAAATATAAGCACAGTTTACTTTTAATTTAAACTGTCCATATTGCAGTAATAAACCTACAGAGGTATCAAAAGTAGTCAAGAACAGGATGAAATTAGTCAATAGAATCCTAACTGAATTACCCCTATTGTAATTCTTTAACTTCTAGTGCACAAGTAAAGTTAGTGACCTGTAGGTATTTGATTATCTACTACTAGGCAATAGCCCATTGGCAGAATGAAATGTTTATGTACAGAAACTGCACTAAACCACAATGGGGCAAAAAAATTAAATTTATCTATCCTCCTAGTCAGCTGTAATTAACCATTCACAAAAGTTAAAAATTTAAGTTTTTCTACTCAGATAATTCTTTATTAACAAACAAAGAGAATACAAATACTCAATGATCACAAAATACACATTTAAATACATTACAATGCAATATAATAGCCACTCTGTCATATTTGTATGAATATATTGAAATTAAAGATGAATAGAACTTGCAGTAACAACCATTTTACCATGTTTGTATCTTTTCAATAATTTTTTTTAAAAAATAGAAAATTGTTAGTTCAAACTGAAAGAAATTGACAATATTGTTAAATAAAATGTAAAAAAGAACACAAATTTATAAAACATTGTTGGTTACAACTAGGATAGATTAAATCTATTACTGGGTAAAACTGTAGTTTCTGTAAACCTCGTGCTTACAGTGTTGCCAAATTAATAAAATAATTCTTTTTCTTTAACAAGCGTGATCATAAAAATTTCTACTTTAATATCAAGTTAAAAATTAAATGATTTGAATGAATGAACATTATATTCATTACAATTTGGTTAATAGAAAATATCTTTGTCATAACTAGCTCAAATAAACTAATTTCACACAGAGGAATGTGACAATGTGCAGTATGACAAATCTCTGCATTTTTAATTTTTCATAAGTAATTGTTAAAAGTTTGGGGTCCCTGTTAAAATCTGTGGTAGTGTCGTAATCCTCACTAGGGACCATACACCAGCACTTTTGTTGAGTGATAAACACGATAACTCACAAATGAAACAAGCAAATTGGTAATTTGTTTAATGGTATCAAATAATAATTAATAAGAAATTATTTATGATCTGCACAACATGATATGACTTAAAAAATTAATATATACCTGCATCTTAGTTTTTTTTACAAAATGTTTATATAACAACTTAAATAAAACTATCACATAATCATGAATACATTTTTAGAAAAATTAACACTATTGGTAAAAAAACAATTTTAACTTGAGTTATATGTAGTACTATTTTAATCTTTACTATATTTCCTCTAGTGTTCTTGTGAAAAATTATTTGTCAAGTATTTTTGTCACTAGTAACAGTCACCATCTTGTGTGTGAATACAAACATATCCAATAATTTATTTGGATCATCTTGTTCCACTTCCATGGTGTGGAGGGTGCATTAACGTGGATGAGGAGGTGGAGGGGCGCGATACTTCTTCGGAGACTTCACCTAAACAAAATTATGTGGTTATTTAGACTGCACCAAGAAAATACAATGAGCAAATAATCCCAAAATGTCCAGTAGTTCAAGAAATTTAAAATTATTGCAATTTTCAATATTTAAACAGTATTTACTTAATTTGTTTTTCTAGTATTGGCCTGAAGTAATGAATGAATTACAAAGATGTATGTAAAGTAGGCCAATCCAAATTCTTTTATATATATTTCCTTACAGATAATGTATCAAAGAATTAAGTAGTTTTGATTGTATCAAGAAATTAAAATTAGTACTATACAACAACTTAATCCAATGATATAAATAAGAACCCAGGATTGATTTTAATACTTCATTTTGCAATTATTCCAGGAATTTTCAACTTCAGTGAGTCATAATCATCTTCAATTTTATTAAAATATCCATATCAGAAGATTATTTCATTACTAATAATCAAATAATACAATTCATTTTATGATTATTTAAAAAGGTTTTTTTTTTTACATTTGTGACATTTGATAATTTTTAATCATCAATACCTAAAACAAAGACAGAATAATTTAGCAAAGTAGAAAAAAAAATATTAAGTGATAAAGTTAATACCACACAATGTTTCTGCAACACTTGTTGTTTTTGTCAGGTGATTGAAAAAGGAAAGCACACAAACTAGGTAATGAACTCAAAGCTTGCAATTTTGAATAACCAGACAAAAGCAACAAACATTACAGAAATATTGTGTCGTATTTACCTTATCACTTAAATGAGTCTGAAATTTGGCTATTACTTCATCTAGTTAGTATACTTTTAATACACATTTTATAATTTCAAAATTTAACAAAGTGAGTATGGGAAATAATTTATTATGTTGGACACAAAATAATAATGGCATAAATATAGACTGAGCAATGATCTAATTCATTTTGTCCTATCTGACTTAACATTTAATAATTATCACTCCTATTTAAAAATTGCTTCCCCCCCCCCCCACCCCCCAATATCAATATCAATGGCAGTGATTACCACTGAAATATAGTTGCCTAATTCTTCATTAATCTGGCTGGAAGTCAAGGAATTACTTATCTAAAATATGATATGAGAATAAAGTCAAGTTTAAGATAAACAACTAATAATCATAAAATGAATATGAAGTCCTAGAAAGTATTTTGTTTCAACTCTAAATTACTTCGTACTTCTAACAATCTTTACTAGATGTTCGATAATTTGTGTATTTGAAACAACGTTGCTAGTGTGCATACATAACACCTGTTCCAATTGTTTATACCACCTACAAAAACTTTCCTGAATATAACTAATGGAACACACAACTCTGTTAATAATTTTCATTAAAGATGAATTAGAATGATTAGTATTATTACAAATACATAAACAGTGTTCATAAACATTTAAATGTGAAAGCTGTGACATTTGTAATATTATGAAAGCATATAACTATGTTTAACTCCAATACAAGATTAGTTATGTTAATACACACGAATATTGGCACGTTTTCCTGCCTTCTGTTTAGGTACAGCTCCAGTTGACTCATTCCTCAAAGAATAGCCATTAACATAGCTGAAAAATAATAAATTATTATAAAGAATATCTTCTCAAATAATGGAAAATTTCACAATAATAAATACACGCACCTGGTTAAATTATGCTGATTTGAACTACTGAAATCGGTGGGTTGAGAAACATCTACAAAAAACAACAGAAGTATGTAAACTAATATTCAGTTATATATACATTTTAATCAGATGACAACTTACCAACTGAAGGCACATTCGAAACAGGTTTTCTTAAAGCTGCTTGAAATTCCAACAAATAGGGGTTACGGTCGTCAACATCACCATTAGTAGGTGAAGATTGTCTTTTGATAGGAAATAGTTCTTCATCATTAGAAAGTTTCAATAATTTTTTCGAGTCAAATTTTGGCCTTGTCCACTTAAAACGATTTACTAAAAGGTTATCTGATGAAAGGAGATCACTCTCACAGGCATCCTACAAAAATTTTAGGATTATTATAATTAAAAAAACTTTTATTTATTTCCAAAACAATCACTTGTGTTACTTAGAGTAATAATTAAAAAATAATATGACTGTAGTTTTCTAACAAATTAACATGAAAAACAATTACACAGATGTTTCGACTTTTTTTGGGTCTTTCTCTAACAACATTCAAACATAGAATTTAAGTAACTAGATAAATAAATAGTCAGGTAACAGACAAAATGAAGTGTTAAATAAATACAACATAATGCTCCTGCAGTATTTGGTGCTTTTGTCAGATGATTAAAAATGAAAGAGCTGTGAGAACAACACAAACCAAGTGACAAAAGATTCTGAGCACATCACCTAGTTTTTGTGATCAAGTAATTCTCATGGCCCTTGAGTTTCTTGAATCGCCTGATGAAAGCAACAAGTATTTCAGAAACATTGTATTGTATTTATATTATCACTTCATTTTGTCTGTTATTTGGCTATTTATTGATCTAATTAGATTACTTTTAACAAAGAATATTACATTTCATTTCCTTAGAATTTAATTTCCTATGCTTAAATACTTTTCAGTGCAATTGTTTCTCATATTAAATTTGTCAGGAAATTAAGATCATATTTCTTAAAAATTGCATTGGGCATTAAATCTATATGAAGAAGTAATTAAAACCTAGACTGTGTAAAAATATTTTAGATTTGCATTTATTACTACATTACTTTCATAAAGTCTTTACAGATGCCAAGTCTTCAATTGAATTTCACAAATTCAAGCTTTTAAGTAAATTTATCTGTGTATTGCTGTCTTCGTCAAAAACAATCCTCATTTTATTTTCACAAAACACATACTGAGAATTTTTTTGTTCTTAATAAATAAACTCCAACAAGTACTACATCCAATGGAACTTAATAATTACCTGATGCTGAAGAAGAGAGTTTGGTGGGAACAGAGCACCACAAAATTCACATGGTAATCCATCATTCTGGGGTTCTGGTAATGTTTT
Organism: Zhengitettix transpicula; assembly: GCA_037074705.1. Taxonomy (NCBI): domain Eukaryota; kingdom Metazoa; phylum Arthropoda; class Insecta; order Orthoptera; family Tetrigidae; genus Zhengitettix; species Zhengitettix transpicula. The sequence continues at coordinate 113,760,718 of CM073591.1, read as the reverse complement.
GTTCTTTTGAACAGTGCAGACTGGAGCAATATACCGTGCAAGTTCTGGTTCACATCCAGTCTGTAAGTTGAGGACAAAATTTATCATTGTTCATGAATAAAATGAGTTTAATCAAAACTATTTAGCATGAAAGTACATAAGAATTCAAATAATTTAGGATAGTACCAAAATAAAAATTAATTACAACAAGAAGTACTAGGTAGCTAATGGAGTAAATATACCAATTCTAATAAAAAGAAATAAGTTTTTGACAAATTTAAACCACTATTTACCTCATGCAACACTAATTGGTTTGCAGGAATCATTGCTTGGCAGAACTCACAAGGAAGAGCAACTAGTTCAAAAGAACTATTTTCACTTTCAGGTGGTGCTGTAGGGGCTGAAAATGAATGTTCTTGTTCTGCCAGTCGAAGTGCCAATAACAGGTCCAAATCCACCTCATTTTGATCTAAAGCACCACTTTAATTTAAACATGATGAATTATACAATATTTAATAAATTTAGTGTTAAGAACTTGGTCTACAGTGAAGAAGTTAAGTACATCTATATATAGTCCATATCACAAAAACATAATATGAAGGCCAAGTAGGTAACAACCTACCACCGTGCATCAGTGTCTACCCACATCCCAGTATTAGAACTGTAGTTGACCGCGTTATCATTTGTGTGCTGTGCCCAGTTGTGTCTGAGAAAGATAATGTATCAGATCACTTAAGTGACATGAAGAACTACTTGAACACAATGTTCGATAACATAGCATGACAATTGTGGCATTGATATTACACTTTTGAAATGTGGACTATAATGACCATTCATTTATATTAAATACATCATATAATTTTAAATCTGATTTTAACATTGTAAATTTTTTTAAAAAAGTTTGTTAGTAATGGTTTATAATACAAATTTTATTTCTCATGCAAATAAATATGATTCTGTTGAAAATAATAATCATTCAAGTCTTCATATAAAACAAACTGGATGACAGAATTATTTTTAGACTCAAATTGTCAAGAACTTTCAGTTTTGTTCGGCAAGTATACGAGTTTAAATAAGTTTATTGAAAAAAAATTATTGGCTGTATTTGAGGGAAATAGGAATTATTAATTTGTAAATAACATTACTGAGCACATGCTTCCTTTTAAGTGCAGTAGCACAGATAACATCCCATAGCAGCCAAATTAAGAGCATGCACAGACAACTAAAAACAGTCATTCACTTTTGTAGGCTCTGAATAATTATAGAAGATACAGGCAATTGAAATTGCTAAAACAATATTACAGCAAAACTTGAGTTTTCTATGCAACAGCACCGATGTATTGAGTAAACAGCAAATTAGCACAATATTATGAATGAATAGCAACACTGATAACATGAAATATGGATGAAGAATATGATTTTATAATAAGATTTTCAACAAAATATATGTATTCAGCCCCTAGAAACTTAACACAATATTGAGATTGCACGGTACCACTGATAAATGCACATTCCACATTTGGCATGTGGCATTTACACAGATTGATATTTCCCAAAATTCTTGACTGACAAGTACAGGGATGTTCTAATATATTTATTTTACATTTTGCTAATAATGACTGCTTTAAGGGAAATAAAAAATTGTTGGATAGTCATACTTTGGGATATAGGTAAAATGATTCATTATGTTTACATAGAAGCTGTTTCATTTTTATTCTTGTTGATCATGATAAGATCAAAATATAATACAAATAAAAAAGTAATATTTCACCTTTGTAAATCAGTTGGATGCATAGTGACACCTGTGCTTAAAATTAGTTGTGTAGTGATGTTCTTAAGCAATTTCAACTATATCCATCTCTAACAATTATTTAGAACCCTAATTATTTTTGCAATATTCTTATTTAAAATTAATTTATTTGTAGAAAAATTTCAGTTTTACTAGTCTTTTATAAAACCTGCAACTATTGTCTTGACAAAAAAAAGGTATGTGATGGAGTGAGGCGATGCAGAAAACATTCACCAACATGTGTTCATGTATTACACAGCTCAACACTTCCACTCGGCTTTGTTGTAAATTTTCAACAAGTGTAATCACCAAATGTGTATTCTACCACCCTGCACTACTAAATGAATGAATGAAATCTGATGTGAACACTGACTCAGCAGAACTGGTAGTAAACATAAGCTACATGACATAAACAGTTGCCTTCAGACCATTTTGTTTCATACTGTGAACCGGGAGATTTGAAATAGATTCGATCTTCAAACTTATTTTACATAGTAATAGTATATTTCTGGACATGTGTTCCTTATCAAAACTTTATCTACTAAGTGCCCTATACTGCCCTTAGAAATATGTTATAGGAATTATCAACCTCCCTCTATGCATATATATATCATGTAAGCAACTTTAATTTGGTCACATGTATAGGAAGGATAGATAGAAATAAATAGGAGAAAGGTTGGAATATGCTTTATGTGGAATCATATGCTCAGGAGTAAAAATACACACTTAAAAAAGCACATGTTATTTAGCAAGGAGAAGGAAGGAATAAGAAGGAAAGACTGAAATTATTCGGTCAGGATGGGACTTGAACCCACGTATTCTGCTCAGTATGCAGACTCCTTAACCATCTTGGATACTGTGCCTAGTCCCAGACTAGGCAAATATGGACAGTCTTATTGGATTTTTCTAAGAGGATAGGAGGAATGGATAGAGAAGAGGGAGCAAAGGATTAAGAGCATCCACTAAGGAATAATTACCATGTAATATATATATATATATATATATATATATATATATATATATATATATATATATATATATATATTGTAATAATATGATGCATTATATTATTGGAGACGGCGCACGTGTCGTGGAGAGGCGTGCGAGAAAGAATAAAGGGCGACTCGGGTGGTCCTGAGAAATTGCTGCAGCTGCAATGAGAGACAGGGGATGATGAGGGTCCAGAAGCCCATTGATTTGGGAAACGGCGAGTCGAATTGGTTACGCAGATGGTCACAAAGGGGCCATGTTAGAGCAGGCTACTGTCTCTAACGAATGACCTGAAAAGGACGTTGGACAAAAGAGAGGAAGCCGTAAGTTAAGTAGACGGAGTGTGACAATGCGAATTGTCACAGTTCAAAAGGCGGCCGGAACGAAAATTTAGAGGAATGGGTTGCTGTCACTGCGCCGTGGCGACGCAAGTGAAAGACAAGGGAGGAAGATGATATAACTAGAAGAGTCGCCTATTGTAAAGAGAGTTGTGGTATAGCACGGGAGAGAGACGGTCAGCGAGCAGCGGAGCAAGCAGTGAGTTGGTTGGTGTTAGCGTGAGAGGAAAGACGGAGCAAGCAGCAAAGACAGTGGTTGCTTAGCACGAGAGAGAGACATTTGTTACTTAGCACGAGAGAGAAGACGGAGCAAGCAGCAAGGTTGGTTGGTGTTAGCGTGAGAGGAAAGACGGAGCAAGCAGCAAAGACAGTTTTTGCTTAGCACGGGAGAGAGACATTTGTGTTTTAGCAAGGGAGAGGAGACGGAGCAAGCAGCAAAGAGTGGAACAGTGGTTATTTAGAGTCAGTGAAGTGAATATCAGGACCTATAAAGTGAATGTCTTAGGAACGAGTCAAGGTGGACCTAGGAAACTGTAAGTTAGAATATACCATATTAAATAATGTAAACGTCGTTAAAGGATATTAGTCAGATTTCGTTCCCTTCTTCGATAATAAAATTTAGAGGCAAACTATAGGTTATGTTTATTGTGTTTGATTTGAAAACGTAAATGTTTTTTTTTTTTGATGGTTTGGATTCTGTTCTTAGTCAAACCCAGTAAAGACCCAGGAGAGCAAGAGATCTCATGTTTTGATGTTAAAGTAGTAAGTTCATTGGTAAATTCTTTTCGTATTTAATAAATTTATTTGTTGTTCATAAAAATTATTCTTTTTTTGTTTCGACCCATTTATATGTTTATTACAATTTGGCTACCACAACGGTGGACGGAGATAGGAGTAATAGCTGGTTATTACAATATATATTATAATAGTAAGGATGTGACATTGTCAAAAATAATTGTAATATTGGTATGGAAAGGATAGAGATATAGGTTGTGGCTTACCTGAAAGTGAAGTGTGGTGCCATAAGGAACTGAAGGAGGATTACGCTTTATGTGAATTCATATGCTCAGGCTTAGAATCACGCTCATAGAAAAGCATATGTTCAAAGCAGGGAGAAGGATTCTATCCTTCCTCATTATCCAAATCTGAATATATATATATATATATATATATTGGTCACATGTATAGGAAGGATAGATAGAAATAAATAAGAGAAATGTTGGAATATGCTTTATGTGGAATCATATGCTCAGGAGTAAAAATACACACTTAAAAAAGCACATGTTATTTAGCAAGGAGAAGGAAGGAATAAGAAGGAAAGACTGAAATTATTCGGTCAGGATGGGACTTGAACCCACGTATTCTGCTCAGTATGCAGACTCCTTAACCATCTTGGATACTGTCCGCAGCCGGCCGGTGCACGGAATGGTGTAACACTCCTTCCTGAAGAAGGAGGCTGAGAGCCTCCGAAAATTTGAAGAACAACCTTCAGTTCCTCATGGCGACACCGCACTTTACTTTCAGGTAAGCCACAACCTATCTCTCTATCCTTTCCATACCAATATTTTTGACAATGTCACATTCTCACTATTACAATATATATATATATATTGAAAATGAGATCAAAGTGCATAGAATAGAGGAAACTGTTCAAACACAATAATGACCAGTTACTATGATTTTCATAACTTTGTATAAAGCTAAAACTTGCAGCATTTTGAAATGAAAAAAATTACGTCTGATTGAAAATAATGAATAAGAAAGATAGCCAATTCAGACAAATAGTGATAATATACATACTACACATTTCTGGGATCCTTTCCTCAGGTGCGAAGAGCATAGAGTGACACCTGAGGAAAAGGACAAGGATCCCAGAAATGTTGTGTGGTATTTATATTAAAAGTGAGTTTAATAACTGATACTTTGGCAGCTTAAAAGAAGTAATGGGTTATGTTAGTTCAGCAAAGCATACATTTCTGGAATGTTTTGTTGCAAAGTTGTAAGCAATTAAAAATATGCTCCAAATTGATGTGACAGATTATTTGAGAAAATTTGTGAGATAACAGCAATAAAACTAAAACTTTTTAAACCTTTGAAAAGCAACCTCTGTGAAGAGCATAAAAAGTAGTCTGTTGTTGCCATTTTTCAGGAAGCCAGCTGCTACAGTTCCACAACAATACTACTTAAAACTTTCCAATATGTTAGAACATGCATCAGTAGCGCATGAGTGACATTTATGCTGTAGACCTTAAATTATAAGTCTCAAAAGTGAACTAATATGACTCTAAAAGAAAAAAGTCTGCTCTTTCCAGTGGTAACAAAAATAACTTGATCAGAGCAAAAAGTTTTTTGCAATTTGGGTTTGAAAATTCATAAAATTTGAACCTCATATTGAATAAAATATATCATGACAACAAAGTGAGCTTGAAAGCTGATACTTTGGCAGCTTAAAATCAGTAATGGGTAAGTTAGCTTACCAAAGAATAAGTTTGTAGATTATCTTGTTTCGAAGTTATAAGGACAAAAAATCTGCCTCCAACTGACGTGACATTATTTGAAAAACTTTGTGAGATAACAGCAATAAACCTACAACTCTTTAAACCTTTGAAATGCAACCTTTGTTCAGAGCACAAAAAGTTGTCCCAAGTTGCAATTTTTCAAGATATTACCTGCTATGGTTTCACAACACTAGCATTTGAATCTTCACAATCTATTCACATGCACAGGTGACTTTTTTTAGGAGGTCCTCATGCCCCCTCTATACTACTAGTGAAACTTAGATTTTTCACATCATTTGAAGCTTTATTCAACACTAACACCAAATTTCATCAGAATCCAAGGTTGTACTTAAAAGGTGGTTTTGGTCACTTGACATGGTATGACCCGATTATCACTTTTTTGTCTGAATTGGCTATCTTTCTTATTCATTACTTTGCAGCACTTTGTTGGGATAACAGGCCGAGGTTGGTCTCGCTGGGACATCATAAGTGCTCTCTCATTATTTAAATTTGGGAAATTTTAAATGCATATACCTTCTAAAATAGTCATTTTTATACAAAAAAAATTCTGAAACCTTCTTAAAATGAATGTTTCTTAGGTAAAAAAAATTAGAGCATTTACATACCTTTGATTTATCCCATATGTATAGTATAAATTAGTTTTCTTCACTTTTGAAAGTTATAATTTAGAATAAATCTTATAACAAGTAAATATTTCTAACATATTCTTCTTAGACTTCCTTAACATTAACACGCAGGAATAAATTAAAAATATGAATGTGATACCTTGTGGAATTGATGGTTTATTTAAAGCCTTAGGAGCGCTGAACACTGTGGATGAATTAACTTGAGGCATGTCATTCGTGCGTTTACTTGGCGACAGTCTGTTTGATGCTGCAGTTGGTCGGCCTGAATCTTGACTTGCATTTGATACTTTTCTCTGTCGTCCCAAATCATTTAGAACATTGGCAGTGGTACGAGAAGACCATGAAGGTACAGGGCCTGGCTCTAAAATAAATTCATAATAAAGAACATAATAATTAACAATCATAGATTTAAATCTTTAAATTTTAAAACATTTTAGCACAAAAATTTACTTTTTTCCTATGAGTAACTCAAGGAAATTAATTTTTAATTTTGGTCATTGATTATCACTTAGAGACCAAGCTCATGTCTTTAAAATATTAATGTAACATGGCCTTAAGTCAGAAATTTATTACATACAATACACTAAACATTCCTTCCTTATGATCAGGGACATTTTTAGTTGCGTATAATTAACAAAATATGAATTGAACAGATAAAATTCATTAAACTGCATCCAACACCATTCAGGGCCAAAAATCTTAACATTCTGTTTAATTCTAAATAAACAAAATTTCTAAAAATGATACAAAGAAGTCTGATTTAGATAAAGTAACCAATAAACGAAAACACAATTAAGTGATGAAATTTGCTACTTCTTAATCCAAATACTCAAACTTAAAAAAGTTTTTTCTACTGCATGAACTGAAGTCCTATTGGCTACTATGATCCAGTCATGTTCTATATCTTAACATACAAAAATAACATACTCTAATTTTCAAAAAAAAATTTTGGTTTGTCTCAACACTTACAGGACATTCGCCAATTCAATTATTAACACAAATGATAATATATTTAAACTATAATAATTATAGTACATTTCTGACAAGACAATTAAACAAAGACTTTCCCGGCGTATGTGATTAACAGTGCATTCTCAGGATTCCAAAGATGGTGACAACATTATTTCTCTATGGCATTATGACGATGGTCACTGCCATCTTCAAGTTAAGTGATGGAAGTTACTGCTGTCCAAAAATTGTGGAACGTTTCCACCAAGAACACTTTGTTAAAGTAAATTATAATTTTAATCATCACACATTATACATGGAAATACATTTTGATAAATTAATGACAAAAAATAATGCAAAAATCACAAATAAACATGTGCAATCTGAAATATTGAGGTTAATGTTACAGTTTATTTAAGGTTATTTTAAAAGCATTATAACTAGTATATCTCTATTTGCTGCAGCTAGCAAACTTTTTGAACTAAGCTAATTGTGCTTATTCTGGATTGATAAAAATTGTAACTATAACACACATAATGGCATTAAAAAATAAAATCTTAGCAAAATTCATGTCAAAATGATTTTTGTTTTAATACACAAAGTACACATAAATTTAGCAAATTATACTGATTTTACTAGGTTCTTCTAAGCAAGTTTCATCTGAATCATGTAGATCCAAACATATGACTGCAGTTTCTACCAACAATGTTAATGTAATACAGTGAAGATAAACTGAGCTATATTTTCCTTTACAAATATGGGTTCTCTACTTCTTCTCTATTTTATTATTTACTTCTGAACTTAATAGATTGTTTTAACTGAAAAATTTCATCTTCAATTTCTACCTCCTACACTGAACAATATGGACAATTTCCTTACTAAATACATAAACTACTTTCTACACTCTACCCCTAACCTTCCCACAACTTGGCCTTCAAAGTTGGTACTCATCCACACTCACATGTTCAAATGCCTCAATTTCCCTCAATATTCTGCTAAAATCTACATAAAGACCAAATGGGAACTATCCCTGTGCCACATTGCTTTCCAGTCTATTTTCTGAACAAAAATAACATTAAACTTAAAACGAATTGTACTAAGCACATTCATTACTTCATACCTTGAATGCTGCCCATATTCTAATAAGCCATGTAATTTGTAAATCAAGTTTTTATATAGCTTCATACAAAATAAAAGTGAAATAATACTTTGCAACACAGCAATTAGCAATACATCAATAGTAGTATAATAGTTTCACTATAAACCAAACAGTGTGTAAATTTATATAAAGTTAAAATATCTGAATGAATTTACCAATATGAGTAAATAGTACACAAAAGTTATGGTGAATGTAAGCAAATTGTAACCTAAAAAAACTATTACCATCATCTAATTTTAAAAAACCATGATTCGAATCCTGGTGAAGTTGTTGATATTTTAGCATCACAAATTCTCCACAATCGTCACATCTTTCTGTTCGACTTCCACAATAATTTTCATGTTCAGCTAACTCGGCTGCTTCTACCTCAATATGACAGAATGTACAGCAAATTTCTCTACGGGAACATGATGAATTCTAAAACAAATAAAGAAAATCAAAAGGCTATAATACCTCCATTCATATCAGTTAGAACGTTTTATTATACTTTAAATGTCATAACATCAAACAAAAAGTACTAAACTTTAAATAAAAGTTAATGATAAATATTCAAGATGGTTTCAGAGTTAGTGATATGTTGGCATGCAAGATCGTATTCAATACATCTGACCGCAGCAGTCGTATATTATAAAATACCTTATGTTCTGCTAAGTGCCTCTTTTCTAGCCGGGTACCACAATCTGGACACTCGGTAAAAGAATGTAAATTTGCATTGTGTGCTGCTAGTTCACTTTGTGGGATAGGTTCATCACATTTCGTACAAAGTGCAAGGTTTCGTTGACAATGTACTATATGCATTGTAAAGTTTCCGGACGGCACCTCACGTTTGCTGAATAAAAGTAGTGTATTTAGTTAGAAACTTAAGAATAAGTCGCAAACAGGGAAAATAAATTTATAACCTTACCAGTTTGGGCAATACTGGACATCAGTTTCACTCATCTTGCCGTATATATTTAATAATTCGAGACAGTTATTCTGCTGTCAACTACAGCTTTAACCTGTGTGTGGCATTTAGATCAAAGACTTAGATACAAGATTCGAGGGGAATCCTGGGTCAAAGTATATTCCACTACCCCACTCCAAACCGGGAAAACAGATGCTGTTTATATATAATGCACAGGTGATGTGTATAACGATAGCATCGATGAAAATTTACAAACGTAAATTCGTTACACTGCATGAAACGTTCAGCCACACAATGACACTCGCCACGGGATTTTATAAGTAACTGTGAATGACTTAAAAACTCTATTGAATCTTAAATTCAAAAATAGTACTTGTCATGCGATACAAGTAACTCACAGCGGACACGCGTCCTCATTTTCTTTTTTTATTTTTAGACTGAAATTAAGGTTGAAACTATTTCCTTGTCTTATGCGATTTAAACGCTTTATCTATTTCCGCTACGTTCCGAGTAATACTGAAAAAACATAAAATACAGCAGACTCCCAGAATGTCAATTTTAAGATCTATTAAGTTGGTAAAAATTTAATTCCTTCTCAGAAAATATAATTAATTATTAACTCTATGTTATGAACATATCATATGAATTAATTTCTGCGCTACTACCTAATATTCTATTAGGTGACACACTGTTTCTGACAATAGATATTTCGGTTTAAAATAGACTATCTGTGATGAAGAATTTCGTACTGTCAATTTATTTATTCGGTTGTTGTTTCACAATTTTTTTATCATATTTCTTTAAAAATCACTAATAACACACGATTTTTTCAGGTATACTGGATAATGCTACATTTGCGCTTTATTGACGATTGATTTGAAAATTATATCCAATAGACTTCCGGCAAATGAGGAATCAAACTGTGACTCAGTTAATTTAAACTAGAATAATTGGTTAAACTCATTAACATAACATCGATTCCTTCTTGTATTTTTAAAAGCGATAAAAAATTTTCGACTCATTAACGTCATTATTTTTTTCCACATCACGAAAGCTTCCTCTCCGTTTTTTATAAAAACTTTCCTTTATGTCAAAATAAGCATTGGCTACTTTTTTATTATTATTTTCAAAACCGCCTGTTTAGTAAACGCAAATTTTTTGGTCTCTTAAATTAACATTCTCGTTATTTACTTTACCTCCGTATTAAATTATAAAAAGCGTTACATGGAACTAACAAAATTTGGTTTGTCTACACGTAAAAAGTATTAATACACAAAAAAAACTAAAATAGGATCGACATTTGTCGAAATTATTCTATTCTAGTCCGTGTAGTCGTTTTATTTAATTTGTGTTGAGACTCATTAAATGTGGTATTCATAACACGCGTAACAAGAAGATTGAATTCGGTACCAATAGAACTATTTGAAACACTAATTTGATCTGATTTATTTAACTACGATGATCTCACTATCATTCGTAACTGAAATAAGATGAAAAAAATCATAAAGTAAAGACCGTGTGTTTTACGAAAGATAGGTTACCCGTGGAATTGAAAGATGATTTGTGAGATTTCTTCTTGAATAGAAACTCTGTAAAACTTATTTATTTCCTTCAGATGTCATGATGTTTCAATAAAATCGTTTTACGGATTGAATCTAGACGGAAGAAGGATGCGCGTTGACATTATCTCTGTTTTTGGCTCTTACGAAACGATTGTAAATTCGTCTGTGGATTTCAGCAAAATTACTTAATCAGGAATGTAACAATGTTCATTCAATTGTATTTGAGGATTTATTACCACAGATTGTCATTTGTATTAACTAATTTATGCATTAACAGTTTAAAGAATCTGGCATTATTACAATAATTTTATATTCAGGTATGAATACGCAAAAATATAATAATTTATATAAGATTCAATCTTTGCTTACTTACACCTGGAATCAGTTATTTCTAGTATGATTTTCTGTACAATAGTTGGTGTCAAACTTTTCTAAGCATTATATTGTAATGCCTGTTAAGTGAGGCATTGTTTCTGATTGATAGGCTGGACTGTTGGAGGGACATTTTGTAACGTATTTATTTAGGTCTAAGCTTTTCTTCGTCTTGGGAGTGCTGGATGTGTGGTTTTGAGAAACCGTGCACGTGCGTGTGGGGGTGGAGAAGACAAGTAATTGCGGGTCCTGTCTCGATTGTCGGCTTTGACATGACAGAGTAGTTAGCCATTTGTTGACTACGGAACTGCATCTGCATAATATAAATCTTGTGATAATGGAAGAATCTGTCAACTGGCATTTGCGACGAAGTTTTCGAACAATGGAAAAAGTAAAAGACAGGGAGGATATAAGCTTTTGAGAGGGTCAGTTGTTCTGCGATCACCGAGGCTGGAGGATGTGGGAGTAGTTGTTCAGCGCTCACCGAGGCTGGAGGATGTGATTAAGAGAGACATTGTTTAAGCGGGGAGTTGTTCTGCGATCACCGAGGCTGGAGGATTTGATAAAGAGAGACATTGTTTGAGAGGGGAGTTGTTCTGCGATCACCGAGGCTGGAGGATGTGATTAAGAGAGACATTGTTTAAGCGGAGTAGTTTTTCAGCGCTCACCGAAGCTGGAGGACGTGATTAAGAGAGACATTGTTTAAGTCAGCGCTCACCGAAGCTGGTGGATGTGAGTAAGAGAGACATTGTTTAAGAAGAGTCGTTGTCGAAAGATTGCAGTGTAAAGTCGCAGCCAAAGCAAAGGAAGGAGAACTTGTTAAATTTACAGTAAACCAGTCGTCGTCGAAGCAGAGCAGAGTAAAGTCGTCGAGATACCACAAACTTTCTTTTTCAAACCAACAGTATTTAGTAGAATCTGTGAATTTAATAGAAGCTGTGAAAACCCCACCACTGTGTTCGAAAGGTGAAAGTATCCTGGGCAGCCGTAAGTAGCAGGAGAAAAGTAAAATGATTTTTGTAAACCGACTTAAAAGATAATGTCAGATATCGTTCTTTAGTGTTGATAAAATAAACTGTTTAAATTTAAAATCCATCTTGTAGTATAAGTTCGGCGATATATAATTTTGTCTATGTCTAGACGAATAAATGTTTCTTTTTAAATTAAATATAAATTTTGTGATCTTTGATTATGTTTAAATGTTCTGCCGTTATCAAACCTAGTTTGAGACCCTGAGAGTTTTTTTTATTAAATTGAAAAGAGCTTATATTTGCACTTGTTCGTCATCATTCAATGGAAGTTATGGAAAATCGTGCTCCTCTTTTAGAGAATTTGCAATGCTATGAAGTATGAAGCAATATGTAATGATTCTGGGAACGTTATCTGCAGACACTCGCACTTTATATTGAAGGATGGGAAATCTCTGCTTCAGTTGGCCAAAACACCTGTCAATAATAGCAAGTTCTTTATTAAATATTCTGTTAAATACTTTATCTTCAACTTCATTTCTTGTAGTTTTGAAAATATCAGAGTTTCTCCAGATCCATGAATCCTGGACTGAGCCAGGCTATGATGTGACGATGCTCGTGAAGTATTCTTCCGCATCGCAAGTGGCTCACACGTTAGTACTGGGATGTCCCTTCGGTTGATGTACTTGTCGCCATGATGTGAAACTTTCTAATTCTAACGTGAGTGCAATAACTCCAATTGCAATTGCCACGTTAACTTTGTCTGTAAAGTGTTAGTAGGACTTTCAGAAAATATCCAATTTTCACCTTTGGCAACTATCTTCTCAATAACCTCACTCACCATTGTTTGATGGACCCCGATATCTTCTACTCTTGAAAACCGGGGTCTGCAATAAACCTCAAGAAAAGTTTTTAATTGGTCCACATTAGATACGGTACCACCGCTTCTTTCTCCCTCATCTTCGCACAAAAACGTCTTTGTGATGAATTCAACGTTTTATACGGAATATCGGTACGTTTTGAAATAGCACCTCTCCTAGGAACAGTTGCAGCTCATGGGTTTTTTAAATTATGTGTTACATGACCCCCCCCCCCCCCAAGAAACAATTTTTACGAGAATAGTAAAATAATAATACTACATCCCTGATAGTGTTATCAATACTTTGACCCGATACGTAACATGGTACTTTTCTAATTCTGTCTTCATAATTTCCAATAGTCTCTACTTTTTAAAAGCGGAATAGTTTAGCACCAAATTGACTCGCAATTCTAATCCGATAGAATTTTTTCTCGGTATATATTTTAAATAAAGCCATTGAGCAGTGTGGCATTCAGTCTTGCGGTAGATTTTCGCACTATGATACCTCTTAAGTGTTTTTTCCTATAAAACTACCTTTCATTGTGATATATTTTAATATTATAAAAAATTTACGAATATTATATTTGTTTTGAAAATATTTTGTTGCTTATGTGGCTCCCTCTCTGTTTCATTGCACGGCACGGCTATGTTTGGAGGTCAACAGCTGTCTGCATTGTAGCACAAAAATTAGGCAGTTTGTGGGGGGAAGGGTGGTGAAAAGGTGTACTGCACATATGTCAATACAAAAACAGATCCTGTGCTCAGGAACGTGGAGCACTAACATAGGCTGCTGGCTGCACTAGCGTTAGCGCGTGAAATGCAAAGGTGGATAGTTTAGTCTTAGATATTGAAGCAGATATTCTCACTGTTAAAACAAAGTTAATATTAAGGTCCTTAAAATTAATAAAAACTCATTATTGCTAAATTAAATTGTGCTGTAGCACACCAGTGCATTTGTACCAGTCACTACTGCCTAGGAGTATAACATTTTCATGCAGGAAGATTTAGCATAAATTCTGCAATTTGGCACAATTTCATGTGTACAAATGGCCTCTGCAGACTGTTTGGTCACAGCAGACTCCAATTATACCAAGTATATACTTTACCAAGATAGTAGACTTTTTTATTCTTACCCAAATTAAGTTCCTACTTCACTGTTTTTAAATTTAAAGTAGATACTCACTGGAGTATCTACTTCTTCATTTTTATTCCTATGAAACTAATCTACTTCCTTTTTTGGAGTATAAAGCATTTACTCATTTTTATTCATATCACCCATTGTGCCATAAAAATAAAGTTGTAGTAGTTTATGCCATTTATTTATTGTTATAATTCCATATAATCAATTGCTGCCAGCACATTTAATTTAAAAATCAGTTTACTAAGACAAATTATCCCACTACATTTTTACAGATTGCCTGTTATGATTCTCATTACAGCCTACAATTTAATGTCTGTCAAAGAGCATCTATATTTACTCTTGTTGATCTTCATGGAAGAAACATTTTGCTTACAAATCTAATATATGCAGACCCAAATATAGAGAAAAATTTCCCAACAAATTTCTTCATACATGGAAATTTTAAGCTGGTAATTTGTAAAAGTGAACTAATGTCACAGAGTGATCTGATATGCCATTAAGTTCAAGCTGCAGCTTCTCAGACAGTGATGGGATAAGAGAAAATTGAATTTAGGCTAAATTTTCTTGAAATAATCTTGTTACATCATCCTACAAACCCTTCACGGGATCTGTAATGTTAGCAGAAACACTTTCTAGTTTCTTAATAAAGGGAAATGACAACAATTGCCTTGCATATAAACACAGTTTTACTTCAAATGATTTTACATGTTTCCACATTTAATGTGCAAATACCCTGCAATTTCACAATCAGTTTCTCAAAATATATTAGCTGCAAACATCATATAATATCTCCACTCATCAAATCCCATTTTTGAAACATCATTCATGTACAGAAATCTTGGTTTTAGGTAGATCTTTCTGTCTTAGCATGTCACAATTTACCCATCCATGACCTAGTAGGATTTCCTTCTTTTTGGTAGTTATACCATTATATTATATGATTATCTAAATTATGAGTAGACACTTTCTGATAATAGATTATTTAATGTATATCAAGATTTGAATAATTATGTTTCTCTTTGTAGTTGACAAAGTACCTACTTATGGTTCACCAGAAATCCTACATCTGTAATAACATGTTCCCAAACCTGCACATGCTTGTCCTCGAACCATTATTGATTATTCAGCCTTTATGGAAATTTTCCACATCTCAGGGACAAGACATTCATATTGACTCAGTCTTCCACATCCACCTTAATATTATTTATATATTTTCTTTTCTTTAAACCTTTTATGTTTTGAAATTGGCTGAGGATTACATGGCATTGTTTCCATTTGTAGGTATGAAAATCAACTGATTCCCTTCAATTTTGTTTATCACACTTTAATTTCTTGATTGATGTCAAAAATACTTCTTTGATAACAGTCAAATATGTTTTATTATTGACATGCTAAGTCAAATAAGTAATTATTCATGTAATATATATAACACATTTACAGTACAACAACAACTAGATGTAGTTACAGATTTTAGCAAAATCAGATTTCAATATATAAAGAGAATGGCAAATCAGCATTATCTACACACCTCTACTCCCAGTTTTCACCAAATCTTAAATGACACAGTCTCTGTTCAAGTTTAACATGATCAGGAAACTTTATATTCTTTTTGACAAATTCTGCATGCCATTTTTCATTTTTTTTCAACTCTTTGGCATGTCCACTTGATTGTTCCTGGAACAAATTCAATGTGTTCACAAATAAAAAGGATTATATAATAAATTTAATGTTATCTAAATCCATTTGGTGGAAACATCTTAATATAACAAAAAATACAGCATGACTGTATTATTCATATTTCGTTTATTTATTATGGTCTTTAATTTCAATAGTAATGTGTTAATATTTAAACATTGCTATTACAATTAAGAAAATAGTCTGAAAATAATTTCATAAAATGCTATAATTATAAACAACAGCCAATTTGTTTTTTATTTATAAGTTGTCTTAAATAGACTATATATATATAATTGTAATATTGGTATGGAGTAATACCTTCACAGTTCCTTATAGCAACACCACATCTCACTTTCAGGTAAGCCACAACCTATCTCTCTGTCCTCTCCATACCAATATTGCAATTATTTTTGACAATTATCCAGTTTTTTGATAATTTTAATAATATTTACATATTATTAAATAGAAGCTTATAAATGTATTTTAAGCATTTAAAATACATTTTTTTTAAGCATTAAAATTATCAAAAAACTGGATAATTTTTAGTGCTTGCCTTTTAACTCAATATAATTTATTCTCACTACACAATGTAAAATTTGTGTGATAGGGTGAATCCAAATCAAAAACATGATGGCAGCTTACAATTTAATTACCATTTATTCAAGTTTGTACTACGTTCAGAGTTCCTGAAAAACAGGAATTTATTTATTCTTAATATCTTCAGTTTATTTTTACCTGATATTTGTGTAAATCACTCTCCTAGGATTTTATTTACTTAATATTAAATATTCTCATTTAACAATTACATTAAATTTTAAAGTTATAATCTTCATTCACAAGAAACAGATTTATCAATTACAGTAAAAATGTAACATTACGTTTAAACTTAAGAAAGTAGAGTGAAGCAATAAATATATTCTTACAAAAGTGAGGTAAGGATTCCTTAAAAGCAACATATTATACTCCTCTCTTCGGTAATCTGAAACAAGATCTTTTTTTGCTTTGTCATCGACTACTTTAACTAATCTGTATTTCCTATAAAGAGAACAGAAGAGGTAAATAAACAAAAATCCTATATTTTAAAATCTAAAAATCATTATTTATATTCATTCTTTCAGTTGTATTACCATTAAAGAATAAATATGTAAACATAACTAATTATTATTATTTGACAAATCTTTTATCATAAGATTGTGTGTTGGTCAAATATCGTTATAGTATATACAAATTTTAAGTATATACATAATTTACATGGTGGGATGGTAATTTGGTTTCATGTTAATAGGCCGTTTCTAAAACCAAATTTGGGTGTTGTAAGTTGTTAAGGTCATAATTTTCTCGTCAATTTGTAGACTCTTATTTACTACATTTAATCTTAATTATAAGAAAATTGGTTACCCTCTAAATATATGACCACGAGGCAGTTTAAATTTCTGTAATATTGCAGTTATCCGCATCGTCTACTTCCTATAAATTAATGTAAATAATCTTAAATTCAAATGTTGATTTAATAACCTCAGTCAGAGATACTACAAGCAAGGCTACCAACTTAGACACATTAATATTTAATTGATAATTGGCTTGTATGGTTACAAGACAGACTCATACATTAACGCAACATACTCAATTAATTTAGGACTGTTGGAAGAGAAATACATTTTCTTTATTCTAATTGAAACATATTAAACCCAGTAAGTAAAAATATTTTTTCCGTATTTTTTAAAATAATATTTAAAACATATACGATGGTTATTCTTTAACTTTCGTTGTTAATAAAAATACAAGTGTAATATTTGTTAGTAAAACATTGCAAGAGCGGTTTATATATATATATATATGTCTTTCGTTTTTCATAAAGAAAATAAGTATGAAAAATGTACAAACGACGAGAAACATATAGGTCAAAGAGGTGTTTATGTATATATTTGATATTGTTATTAAAACGTATCTATACATAATAAAATGTTTTGATTTATTCGGTGATACCAAAGGCTCTCTGCGGACTGTTCTAGTCATAAGGTGTCTCAAGTAATGCCCATTATCAGCTCAGATACAAATTATACCAATAGTCTTAACCTAAAACGCGCAAAAAACTCAACAAAACCAATATTCTATGTGTATGCGTAGTTTAAATAAAATACTCTAAATCAGACTGTTTTCCGCTATACTATTTATTTAATTTCAACATAAATAACTACTAAAAATCTGAACAGCGAACGGACGAGATATTATGATCAGATAATATATTACATGGATTTATATAAATGAATAAAATATATTAAAATACGTTTACAGAACTATAAGGTTCCCGTTACGTCGGCCGCTCATTGACAACTGCTCCTCTAGTGACTCAGTCTGCTGACAGCCTTTACAAGAGGAATGTACAACCTGTTCGCTGATAAAATTGCATTTATATTCATAATACAAAATTGATGATTATAGCTTCCTGGAAGATTTTAGTGACAAATAGTAAGTTCATTAATATATTTTTAATAAAAGTTATTGTACATGAAAAGGAATCCAAGTGTGGTGTATGTAGCACTGCTATTATGTTAACAATACGACAAGTTAGTAATTTTTTTAATGTTAAGGATTATTGAGCAGTCGAGAATAAACGTTTGTCAATGTAACAACACGTCTTGTATTTCTTCATTCATCCTAGTACGATCCTCAAGATACCACAAACTGGCGTCGAAGAAATGTGGGTAAACAAGGATAGAGCGATTGAAGAAATCACTTTGTTTTAAAGTGTTTAGTTTGTGGGGACGTAATTTGTAAGTCACAATTTCAAGTTTACCAAAAGGCGAGTGACACACGTATGTTATCTGCTGAATTTTACTTGACGCAGAATTTTTGTGAATTAGTTCATATTTAATGTTCTGCGACGTTACAAACTTTGACATTTTCTTTCTTCCGTTCCGTTTAGGTGAATCAGTAAACGACTTGTATGCAAGAATTAAATTTATCAATGATGTGCAAGTTCGATGAGAGACAAACAGCAGTTATAAGGGACCAATTTGTTATTGGTATTTTCGATCACTGGAGTGACCTTTTGAGAAAGGCGAGGTTTCGACGCTGCAACAGTTGTTGGACTCTGCGGTCACCAGAGAAAGTATTGTCCGTTTTTTGGCGGAGCTGGAGGTTAACCGACTTCGCTATGCAGCAGAAATATTCGGATGTTAAGGCTAATGTCACACGAGCTCTGTTTTGCACGAACGCGGTCAGATATATGGTTTTTCCGCTTAAAATGACGGACATGCAAGGATTGTCAGACGTCCGCTATTTTTCACTGACGTAACTTCCCCACTGCATCGTAAAGATTCCAACTTTCCAGAATTCATTTTCAGTTTAACTGCAGTGAGGTGCACTTTCTGTCTATAATAATATTGATTTTTGTAGAGTCTGTAGTTTTGTAATATTAGTGGAAACATAGTCAACGCGAAAAAAAAAAGTGAGGAAATATTGGGTGCACCCAGCAAACAGTAATCGGTTTCTATCAGGAGAGTTTTACGTGAAACATTCTAAGCTCCAGATGTAACCTGAGAAGTTTCTCTTAACTATTATAGAATGTTAAAACCGTTATTTGAGGGGTTTTCCTTCTACTAGGAACCTTCAAACATCCCACATATCTTTTTTTTAAAAAACTAAAAAACAAAGCCTCCCCAGGACATGACCACATCACCAACCGCCATCTAAAACATCTCCCCCAAAAAACAATAATCCTAATCACCTATATCTTCAACGCCATCCTCAGAACCACCTACTACCCAACCAAATGGAAACATGCTACCATAATCATGTTACCAAAACCCAACAAACCAAAATCCCACCCTGAAAATTACCGACCAATAAGTCTCCTTCCTACAATCTCCAAACTATTTGAAAAATTACTTCTCCCTCATCTAATCAACCAACTCTCCTTCCTAGTTCCTGACACACAATACGGTTTTCGTCCAAAACATTCGTGCTGCCATCAATTATACTCCCTCTCCAACCTCATAAACAACTCCTTCGAACAACGTAAATCCTGTATCACCACTTTTATTGACATAGAAAAAGCGTTCGACAAAATTCATCATCCTTCCCTTCTCTCAAAAATCAAAGATTACTTAAATGACACCCATTATAGAATACTCCTCAACTACCTCTCCAACAGAACCTTCTCCATCAAAATAAATAACCACATCTCTCAACCCCACCCCATCGCTGCAGGAGTCCCCCAAGGAAGCGTCATTGCCCCCTTCCTATACAACATCATCTCCCACGATATTCCACAACATCCCGCCACAAGCACAATCTTTTTCGCAGACGACATCGCCATCTCCTACCAAACCTCCTCTCTCACCTCCAATATACAACCTCTTCAGTCAGCGCTCAGCCACCTAGAACACTGGTCCAAACAATGGCGAATCAGCATAAATCCCACCAAATCAGCAACCGTCCCATTCACACTATCCAAAATTCCTTCTCCGCACATCCCCCTCTATCTAAACAACGCCGAAATACCCACAAAAACAGAAACCACCTACCTAGGACTCCTCTTCGATTCAAAACTCTCTTGGAAACCCCACATTAAACACCTCCTCTCTAAAATTAACCTTAAATTCAGAACTTTATATCCTCTCCTAAACAGAAAATCCCCACTCGCCCTCAACACAAAACGCCTAGTATATCTCTCCATAATTCAACCCACCTGGTCCTACGCCTCATCCATATGGGGAGCAACAGCCAAAACCCATTCAGCCAAAATCCAAACCAAACAAAACATAATCCTTCGTACCATCACTAACTCTCCCTGGTACCTCAGAAACTCCATCATCCACCACAACATTAAACTTCCCCAAGTCAACTCAATAATCACCAAATCCGTAACCTTTTTAATCAAAAGCACCTTCAATCATCCCAACACCACGATCCAGCAATTCCATTGCAACCCTCCCTCACCCCCACACGCACGTCGTCTCAAGAGCGCTATCGACCTCATCCTTCCCCCAGAACACTCCGGCACCTCCTAACCCACCCCATCCTCATACCCGCAGACCCCACCCACCCATTCAATCCATCCCATCATATTGAACAACACCAGCGAACCCTCATAACTCAACAAAGTATGCCCCTCAGACACCCAAAGTAAAATACAAGAAAAATTTGCAAAATTATGTTAATTGCTGGATTAACTTAAGTGCCAAGTTCCCAGGTTAATTATGTACATAATTTTAATTGTATATACTCTAATATTTTATGTAACAACAAATAATCGTAAGATAAAAGTTTTGTCTAATAAATCAAAAAAAAATCTTTTTTTTTATTTGTTTATTTACAGTCGCAACATTTGACGTTATTAGCAACTGATTAGGTACTCAGTTGCATTTTATCTTTGTAGGGAGTTACTCGGTGTGGAAAGACGCACACAAACACCCGCGGGAATCGAACCCGGGAGGCTGTAACTATTTTTTCTTGTATCTGTCTTTATATAGTTCACTGTTAAGCCCCGTCCAGACTGACGAGCAACGAGCCGAACATGTCAGTGCGCATGCGCCACATGGACCAGGATTGCTCGCCCCGGGCTCTGGCTGTTGTCGGTTTACTGATGAAACATCAAAGGACGCCTCTTCATTGACAAAATCATTGTTTCCCTGAGAACTCACTTGTTGAAAGAGACACGTTTCACAAATATATTGGTAGTCCCGTCCGTTCAAACCCACTGTCGTGTGATAACTATCATTAGCACAAGCACCCGTCACTACGGAGGGGTCCACGTCCCGTTGTGTGTATGGGGGAATTTTGATTGATCCGTGACAGGTCAATGGCATTCTTATCTCGCTCGAGTGACAGTATCCTAAAGACGATGACCAGTGTAGTGCTGCGCTTGCGGTGGGTGTGTTTAAGAAATGTTCAAAGATGTAACACGGATGAAAAACTTTTTTTCGTAACTTCCAAATAATATTGATGATTCTAATACACGTAAAGAAATAATTTTTGAGGTTAGTGAACGATCGCCAAACAGGGCACATCGATACAGAGAACACGCAGAACTTCGACGGATGTTTTCTTATTTAAACACGTAAAAACTTTGAAAAATCATCTTGCTCATATAATGTTATAAGCGGTCTCGAGAAAAGAAAAAGATGGCGGCGTTTAATATCATGCGCATACAACCCCTTAAATGAATGTAGCCGGAAAAATAATTTCTTGGGAAGTAGACTCAGGAGCAAATTATTTTCGCGTTTTAAAATTCAAACTTTAGATGAAGAGAAAAAAAGTTTCTCGGGCCATATCGACCAGCTCCTGGCCACTTCAGCACCCGCGTGCAAAAGGAACAGAGAGGTTGGAAAGTCGCGAACTTCTGAATAAATGTGTCTGTAAATAGTAGGTTTTCAAAATTTTTCTAACGACTACCACAATATAGCACCACTGGTATTACACACAATAATGTCCACCTGTTACAAGTAACAATGTTATACTTTTTGTGTATGATAAAGTTAGGTGTCAAAAGGTGCCAGAGTGATCACGAGAGAGGATGTTTGCGTTGAGGCGTCGGTTAAGAGATTTGGGGAGGAGGGGGGGGGAGATTGTCGTAGGATTGTTCTATTGTGGATTTGATGGACGATTTGATCAAGGACGAGATTTATTTATTTATTTTGGTAGTGACGGTGGGGATTTTAATGTCTTGACGGATGACGGAGTTGCAAAGGAACCAGGGGAAGTAGGTGATTGTGCAGAGGATTTTGTTTTGTTGGGTTTGGGTTTCCTGGAAATGAGTTTTCGTAGTGGAACTACAAATGGGGCAGGAGTAGGTCCAAATAGGTTGAATGAGGGAGAGGTATATTAATCTTTTGGTGTTTATGGATAAATGGGAGTTTCTGTGGAGTAAGGGGTCTAGTAATTTGAAATTTGTTATCACTTATTTGTGCGCTTGCCAGGAGAGTTTGGAGTTGAGGGCGAGTTCTAGGTACAATATATTGTTCTCGGAGTTCAACCGGGTTTTGCATAATTATAGTGGAACGCAACGTTTCGACGACTAAAAGCTCTGCCGTCATCTTCTAGTCTTCTAGCTTTTAGTCGTCGTTCCACTATAATTATGCAAAACCCGGTTGAACTCCGAGAACAATATATTGAACAACTACACCGGGAAAGGCTTCAATCTTTGAGTTCTAGGTAGTTTTTTTTTGTGGGAATGTCAGTTCCTTCTTATTACCACATTTTATAGAGACCCATAACCATTCTACCTTTTGCTTACTTGCCAAAGGAGCAGGATCAATTGTTTACTGTCCATATGCTCCATGTATGCAATTCCAGAAATCTGATGATTATTAACTCTGCCTGAATGTTCTTCAATAGCATAGGCATTGGTGTTGAACTTTATGCAGGAAGAAATATTTTGTTGCTCAGCATAGCACAAATATATCCACTGCTGTAGAAAAATAAATCAGACATTATTTTTTGTTTTGTTGTCAAGACTTTTGTCAATTTCAATGAACAGCCCTGGAACTATTTGTTGAAATTCTCTTTAAATTTATAGTACGATGATGCTGGATGTTTTAATACCTAGTTTTATGTTCATTTTACTGAGCTTAATAAATGCAAGCCTGATAACAAAAGTCAACATTGTTTATAAACAGGTAACTGTCTGGACAGCTCATGTTATGGCTAACATTATCAAACTTGAAAAGTTAAGATCATTCTAGTTAGATAAAGATGTAGCCAAATAACAGACAAAATTAAGTGATAAAATAAATATTTATTTTCACATAATTTTGTCTGTTATTTGGCTACTCTTTACCTAATTAGTATACTTTTAACACAGACATTTTATGTTTTAAAGATAATCCTAGGTTGAAACTAGATCCCATTATTAATTACAGAAAAACAGAAGAGTCAGAATGATATGATTATATGCACATTAAATATATATATTGAACAGAACTATAGTCAACACCACAAAAATGTAATATCGAGGTTGTAGACTCTTCAAACTATATTATCTAAATGGTGTCCAATAATGGACATGTGTGGTGACTAAGGTTAACTGGTAGTGTGGGGGGTGGGGGCAGTAAAATATGGCAACACATAAGTGGTGGTGCATGGGGTTTGCTACTTTACCTTGAACATACATTTTTGTGCTGCTGACTATAAATCATAACAATTTTTGTATGTATTATTTGAATTTATTTTTTACATTTAATTGATAAATTTTTTGTGCACACCCAGTAGGCAGAAAAATATGTACACTGAAGTACCTAAAAATGAACATAAATTTACAATTAAAAATTGAGTACAAATTGTAATTTAAAGCAAAGAAGTCAGTTTGTAACAATAAACAACATAGAAATTTGAAATTTCAATAAATATTAATTACCATTTGAAAGAAATACATAATATTTTTACCATATAAAACAATATTAGGAACATATTAAAATTTCTGTCTCTCTAATTTTGTATACAAGCTTCAAAAATAGTGATTGCCTTTCTGTATGAGAAGTCAATCTGCTACACAGTGTTTACAGGAAAAGGCATTGTGATTACAAAATTATTTCTATCTGATTCAAATATTTATTCCGATACTTGAAAACAATAAAAATTGCACGTTTACTTTGAACATGCCATTTTTTTAAAGCACTGAAGCTATGAGGAATTTTAAAGTACAAGTCAAACATGCATTGGAAATTCCTACAGGCAATTATCTGTCTTATTTAGCTAAAAATACATTGCCATTAGTATCAAAAATTAAAAATCTGAAAGACTTTGAACTTGCAGTAGCAACTGTATGTTGATTATTATTGATTTTTACATGTGAGTGCATTAGTAGAAAACTATTATGTATAATTATCCATTGATGCATTGCACTGTTTCAAAAAAAGCATCAAAATACAATCATAAATGGAAATGCAGAAATATTTGGAAACTATTTGAATTTAAACATTTGCTTCTTATTTTTTTATGAATGAGGCTAACATTTATAAATGCTTTCACAATTGGCTAGCAGGTCTATGTCTATAACATTACATATTTACAATTAGAATAATTTTATTATAATACTTTCAGTCCATATTTTGTAAATCTATATAATACACACATTGCCGGTATATCATCATCCACATGGTTTAGAAATTTCTTTTGAATTTGTGATTGTTAAATGTCATTATTATGTGGCTAGAGTTCATTGCTGAACTGAACAAACATAATTGCATATGCAATGATTTAATTCAACTTTTCTGTAATATTACAATCTTATATGGTATTGATAATTTTTTCATTTATGTTGTATTGGTTGAGAAATTTCAATTTATAACAAAAAAAGAATAATTTAATACATATAACTCATTGGAAAGAGAAACAGAGAGTAGCTGACTTACCTTAAGCAGTTGGTGCAGCAAGACTACGAAGAAATAGTATTATAAATTTTCAAGGTCCTGATCCGCCTTTTACACAACTACTGTCCTGAAGAAGGGGGTCTTAGGTCCTTGAAAATTTATATTATTATTTCTTCCCAGTCTTCAGTCTGACTGCACCACCTGATGATTTAAAGTAAGTCAGCTGTTCTCTGTCCCTATTTCCTATCCAAATGAGTTAATTAATTTGACTATATCACATTTATACCTTCTTCATCTGATGTTTTGACCTACTGTCCTGAAGAACAGGGCTCAGGCCCTTGAAAATTTTAATTGCTATTTCTGTCCAGCCTGACTCAACCAACTGGTGATTTTATGTAAGTCAGTTATCCTGTTTCTCTTTCCTATCCAAATGAATGAATGAATTAATATGACATTGTCACATGACCTCTACATGCTTTATATATACACTTAAGGAAAATGTGACAAGATCCAATTGTGTTATTACACATTTGGATAGGAAAACAAGACAGTGTAGCATGAATTTGGGCCTGGCCAGCACATAGTTCAGACCTTTTTCCTTGAAAATTTGAAATTTTATTTTCTGCAGTCTGACTGGACCAACTGTTCATTTCAGGTAAGTCGGCCATGCTGTCTCACTTTCCTATCAAAATGTGTTATATATATATATATATATATATATATATATATATATATATATATATAAAACAATGTTTACCATTTAGCTTAATTATCAAAGCCTTTCTGACCAGAATACAATGCTTATTGTTCTACAGTATTATATAATATGACAAATGAGTAACTTTATATCAACATAAGCAATGAGTAATCTAAATATCTAAATCACACAGGTGTACCAAATTCAGGATCACCTAAATTTTCAACCCTGAAATAATTAGTGGGACTATTACCTAAAGTTACATTTCCACTGGTATTATCTACTGTTAGACGCTGTGCCCTCCCACTTCGATGGCCATGGTCTGTCAATCTAAGACCAAACTGTCTGTTGTTTCTTTTACTGTGTGTCTCAACAATACTTTCTTCTAAGGATGCAGAAGATAATTTTGTAATATTGTCCAATTCACAGTCTGTTATCACATCAACACTACTATCTGTCTTGGATGTTTTGGTTTTTATCTTAACTTTCCTTGGTGATTTTTTACTGGGAGATTTATCAGCAGATGATTCAGTACTTGATGATTTTTTGATTTTATTTTTCTGTGTTTTTACAGTATTCACAACTGTTGTTATATGTTGAGAATCATTGTTTACCTCATTTTCAGGTATTTCTTGTTTGGATTCTGCTAAGTTATTTAATACATCAATCGTAAATTTTGGATTCAAACATTTTACAGACAAATTTTCTTTATCACATGTATTGTTAAGCACAATATTATCTTCGGCTTTAAAATTTTTATCATTGCTGCTAATTATTGATGTATTATTATTTGGAGTAGATGGAACAGAAGCACTTATTTCACTGCTTTTGTAATAGTTTTGAGAACAGTTATCATTTACTGGACTTCTCAACAAAGATTCTTCACTTAATGATAATCTGTCTAAATTGCTTCCATCAGTTGAAACTTGCATAGGAGAGCATGGTGATACATTTGTATTTGCAACATTAAAATTTGTATCTGACTGACTGCTCAGCGAATTTGTGGAACATTCTGTTGCAAAGGATGACAACTGCTCAATGATTCCTGTAGTTTCTTCATTTGATGATTGCGTTGCCAGTTTGAGGATTGCAGACGATGGGCTTTCTGGCAGACTACAAAAGGTTGTAATAAATTAGTAATATGTAGATTAAATAGTCCCTTAAAATAACTTTATTTAATGTATGTAAAATTAAATATAAGGACAAGAACATAAGGGAAAATCTATTTTAACATTGGCATGATTAAGAACACATTAATAGTTATGACATTTAATGATGAAATAAGATATAAAATGCATGCCACTGTAACTTGAGCCTTCACAAATCAAAGTGGTGTCTATTTGCTCAAGGGGCAGGTCTTTGAGGAAACCTCTGTGTGGAGAACATTTCCTATACTAGAGAACTTATTGCCTTCCACCTGACGATAATGAAAGCAAAGGACTCATTGCAGTACTCTACCATGTGAATGTGGCATCAGGAGCTCTGCAATGGGTTTGTTTATTATGCTGAAAATGAGATAAACACACACAAACATCCATACCTTTGCTGGTATTCATACTTAGGACCTCAGTGATGTGAGGCAATGGAGCTGACCGCTACACCACAGCATGTCAGCTTTTTTAAATAAATTTTATCCAGCAGTGTAATCATACCATTATCTCATCTCTGTAGTAGTGTTATGTCAGAAGTGCTGCAAAGTACCCATCAACCATCACAATCACTTTTCGTCTGGATGAAGAACATTTAGTTGTACGGAAAATTTTTATTTTTTGAAACGGATAGTATTCCAAGGAAGCTAAATATGTGGAATAGGTTGGATTTTCTACACTTTTTTTTGAAAAGAACTTGTTTTTTCCACCACCTTTTGAGGGCAGGCTCATTGTCCGGATGGTAAATTATTCTTTTTCTTCAAGCCAGGACCGTTTTCAAGAATTTTTGCATTCAGTTTTGTTTAAAAGATTGGAGTAGTATTACACAGTTATTGTTTCCCCTCTTTCAAGAAAGTTGATCAACAGAATTCTTTTCTCAACCCAAAAAATTATGCTGTGACTTTTCCTGCTGATGGCTCTGTTTTAGCCTTCTTTGGAATTAACCAATTCAGCTTCTATCTATTGTTGTTTCAATTTTGGTATGTAATGATGAATACAAGTTTCACTCAATGTCACATAATGATGCAGAAAGTCACTCTTAATTTTGTTAAATGCGCCAAGTCTTGAAATGTTGTTGTCTACAGAGCTAACGGGGTGTAATCCCAATAAATTTTTTTAATCATTTGAATTGTATTGCCATATAAGGGAAAGACCTTGTATATGTTGGGTTTTTCTTCAGTCAAGGCCATGGGTGACATATTATAAACAACAATAGCCAAAAGTTGATAAAAGTAATTTTAAAACACTATAGGATGACTGACATTGATTGTGAGAAGAGAAATTGCAGCCTGAATATGTGTCAAGAGAGGTACAAGAAGTTTGTTGTGGGAAGATATTTGCCAAGTTCACTGGAGAAAGAAGTCAATAAGTATGTCCATGAAGAGTGTCAAAAAATTTTTGTCAAGGAATTTTCATTGTAATATGATGGTACACTAAGGACATTGTACCACAAGTAGTAAATGAGAGTGGACAAAATTATACTCCACAGTCATCCTTTAAGGATAAGTACAAGCCACTCAAATGGATTTATTACACAGTCAAATAACAACCAACTGAGGACAGTATGAGTATTTCTCAGAACTACCTGTGAACCTGAGGTGGACATCTGCAGAAAGTTCTATTTGCATGAACAAACCATTAGATTTTCCTTTTATTCACTTCTTAAATAATTGAAATTGATGTTTCTAGTTTCTTTTCCATGAATACTGTAAGATTAGAAACTTTGTTAATTTATTTTTAACTTTTTACTGTGCCTTGCACTGTATGATATAATTAATCACTAGCTAAATGAGGAAGAGTGGAACATGCACTGATACTGGTCATGAAATTAAATTTAATGAGACCAAGATTTTGGATCACACTAAGAAGTTCTGAGATAGTATTGTATTGGAAGTGGTTGAGATCAAAACAACTATTGGTGTTTGAACAGGGATTCAGGCTTTCTGATAAGCATGGCCTGGGACCCTGACTCAGCCTGCACTGGTAATAATAAAGAAATGAGTATGGACCGTAGATCATGCATGACATGATTATAATGAGTCTCACCACATCCATGGGTTTATATGGCATAACAATAAATATGAAGGATTTGCCACTTTTTTATGAATACAACTCACTGGAATCAACATTTAGTCAGAAGATAACAGAGCAACTTATCAAAACATTGAATATAACATATATCTCACTCAGTTCTCAGATGTTGTCTTGGAAATTACTCAGAGTAGCCATATTTTAAAATGATAAGTCCTAATAGTATCTCTAAAAATTTATGTTATATCCAATTTATAACATTTATTGTCTTATTTTGATACTCTTACCCCTCCACATTTCTGTGTCTCCCCTGCTTCCTGTCTCTAATTGTCTCCCTTCCATCTATTTGATTAGAATTGACTTCAAAGGGTAAGTAGTTTCTTGGCATTCAGACAAAATTTATCTAGTGCTTTCTTAAAATAAACATGTAAATTTTAAGGAAGTGTTACCTGCTTTGTAAGTTTAGAGACTCAGGTGTTCGAGGGGCCGTTGGTGTTGCCATCAGAGCACAATTATTATTATTCTGATTGTTAAGATACCCATTCTGAAGTGGATGTAAATTGATTTGTTCTGTTCCTTCTAAAACTTCATCATCAAAAAATCTGTATCTGAAACAAAAAATTATGTTATTTATTATTGTTGTTATTTGTGCATAAATTCTGAGTTTTAAAATATAGGCCTCTAACCTGAACCCATAAAGATCTTCACCCAATGAATTGTCATCATCACTATCTTCTGCTGCTACATACTGTACTTCTAGATTTATATCACCTGTTTGTGCTGACAGTATTTCCACAGCTTCTTGATGGCATGCCTGAAAAACAATGGAAATCTGAGAAATAGTAATGCACAGAAGTTGCTGTTTTACTCTCCAAACACTTGTTGGAAGACAATCATCTAGGTAAGAGCAGAGATATAATGTAAAGGGTCTCTCGTCCTCAATTTTTTTCTCTACTTTTATGGTTAGGTAAGCTCAGTTGATTACTATTTTCTGCATTTTAAAAATTTATAGTTATAAATTTTTCCTCCTTATTAACATCATAATGTTGTCTCCTTGTACTAAAAGTCCATTTATACTTATATGCCAAATGTATTATGTCAAATTAATACGATATTAATTCTATGTACAAAAGTAAAATTCCATGAATAGTTAACAATCAAACGTTGCATTTTATTGTGTCTCCCATGTTCAATATGGAAAGACAAATATTGGACATCGACCTGGAGGTGAGAATTGCTCAGTCCACCATAAATACAATTTTATAAAAATATACAGGAAACTGTGATGGACTACCCTTAAAGGATATTTGGACACTATGCAATGTTGGTATCAGCAATACAGACTGAATTCACAATACAATTGACTTTACAACAAAATGAGTTATTGTTGCTGTCTAATGGCTGGTGCACCATGGTTTAAATTTGACAATGACTGTTCTGTAGGAGTCAGTTCAGGTTCTCAAAAATTTGAAATATTATTTCTTCCCAGCCTGACTACACCAACTGCTGATTTAAGGTAAGCTAGCTGCTCTCTGTCCCTCTTTCCTATCCAATTGAGTTTATATATATATATACATATACATATATGTATAGTACGGTGTAGCCAAAGAGAACCAAAGATAGTTCTTCAAATTTTTGGAGGTTCTCAGCCTCCTTCTTCAGGAAGGAGTGGTGCACCATTCTGTGCACCAGCCTTTAAGGAGGGTCAGTGTAAAGCATTGGTTGAAATTGTTGGAGTTGTGACTTTGGGCATGAGCAGCTATTGGAAAGTTTGATAGTGTTAGCAATGCAAAATTAAAGAAAACACCACCTGTCTCTCCTCCCACATAATTTACCAGATTAAATGCAAAATCTGTTCTGCTTTCTATATTTACCAAACCAAACAACCTCTCCCTGAACACACTGCTAACCACCACAGCACTGTCAAACTGTCCAAAACTTAATTTACACCTGTTTTGAAGCCTTACAACTCATGTTAGAGATGCTTATGTTTGTATACCTGCTTTAGATCCAGACTATTGACAGTAAGGATAGCATCACCAACATACAGGGCTCCACTTCTTGCTGCTGGACCATCAGGTTCTAGTTCAGATATTAGAATTGGGACTCCATGTTCTCTACCACCCTATAAATGAAAATTAATTAATTAGTTCTTTAAATAAATGCATTAAATTGTTTGTACTTGCAGATAATGGTTTAATGATTACAACAATTTATTGTAGTTTTGAATGGGAACAAGTCTCAGATACTTGGTTAAATATCAAAATAATTGGAGGCCAATAACACTTATTAAAGCATGACAAAATTATTGTCATTCATTTGATTGGGATTTCTGTCTTAGTTTGGATTTAGGAAAGTGTAACCAAAAAATTAAAATAATTTAATATTATAAGAGCAGTACAAATTTACCGTTATAGAAATTCCAAGCCCTTCACCAGAATCTCTCTGAACAGTAACATATCTTGGTTCACCTATTCCTTGAGGACTGAGATTTGTGACATCTGCATCACTTGATGGTGGTGGTTGCGGTTGTGACTGTGGACCCCTATTACGACATGCCCTTATAACAGCTTTATGTCTATGAAGTAAAATTTCAGCTTCAAGTTGGCGCCACAGTTTATCTCGAATTTCACCTCTCATTTCACGGCCCAGTAGTTGAAGTTGCTGTATTCTGACAAAAAAGAGTAAACTGTAATAAACAAAAACTTTGGAACACACTATCTTACAAACAGTAGGAATAACTACCTACAGACCACTGAAAGTAATGACAAATTTTATATAATTTTATTAATCAAATCCTTTCATAATTTTGTGTTCAATAGATTAATGGTCCGGTTATATTTTATTGACAGATAAGAGGGAAGAAGTTTGCTTGTTGTATTTAATTACTGACATTTACTCAAATAAGATTAATTTACCTGTAAATAATTAAGAAAGTGTGGAAATTCTAACCTGCCTGCCAGTTCTTTGTCCAGATATTTTGCAGCTAGTTTGGCTCCATATAATTCACTGTGAAGAGCTAATAAAGAATTACGTAGGGCAGTATTCTCACGATATAGTTGAGCAGTTTCACTCTTCAGTGAAGCCGTTTCCATAAGGCCTAGTTGCAAATTTTCTTCTTTCCCTGGAATATAATATGACAATAAATATGGTTAGCTGTGTAATTCAGGGAATTAGTCATAAAACTCAAGATAAAATATTTTTTGATCTATGTAAACATAATATGAATTTCTAAATTCCTTAAAATATTCAGACAGATGCACCTTTTATTCATCTTTTTCCTCATTTAATAGATGAAATTCAATCAGGCCTTATAAGTTATTCATATATTCAAATATAGGTTAAATATAGTTATACTAATAAAGTTAGATCTTATAAAGAACAAAGGACTGTGCATTATACGGTAAGGAAATAATAGATAACAAATATTTTGAAAGCAGTAATATGTTCAGAGCTTTTAAGTTTCATTCTTCTCAAAATTTGAAATATAAACATAAAATTGATATAGACATTATCTCCTGAGGGAAGAACACCCCTCTGAAAAATTAAATTCTGTATTGTGCCCATCACGGTGTCTTTTACAAGATAAGTTTCAACATTCTTTCCTATCCACATCAATTGCTTGATTATGTCACATTTTCTTAATATATGTGTAAGCAGAATTTTTATACTACAACTCAATACAGCCCTGGCATAGTTTACTACTTGCATATGCGCATCCCAGAAGAAGTTTCTTCTTAAATAAAGGCAATAAAGTTCCCTCTCAAATATTGTAACTATTGTTGTTTCTCAAAATTACTTTACATTTATTAATTTTGGATACAAATTAGGCAGTCACTATGGTGCATAGTTGTCACAAGTATATTTTTAATGGTGTGGTGTAGTAGTCTGCATCATTGCCTCACATCACATAGGTCCCAGGTTTGAATCCCAACAAGGGCATGAATTTTGTAGTTTGTGTTTACATTATAATCAACAGAGAATCTCTCACTGGACAGTTTCCTGTCAACATCAGTAAAAAGGACACCTATGTTCCTAAGGCAGAACATTGACCTACAGAATATTCAAAAATTCTGATTGTCAATTAAAATATAGAAAAAATTTCTTATGTGACAAAATGATGTTACATAATAATATATCTTTATACTCCATTGGAGAATCCTATAGTTACAAATACAAATAACTATGAACACAACAAGTGTTAAGTAATAGTAACTTTTCTTGCAATAATACACTGATCATCACAGAATTGGTTGAAAATATTTTATTAAATAAAATATTAATGTATCATTCAATAATAGAAACATAATAATCATTGTAAAAATCCACATTAGAATGCATTCCAAATATACACATTCATTTCATTCAGATCCTTCAAAATACCTTGTGTTTTGTTATTGTGTCAGTCATTCATGCTTAATTCAATTATTAACTAATGAGTAACATTATTTTTTTTATTCTCTTGACACATTTTTACATTCTTTTTTTTTACTGCTGATATATTATTTCTTGATTTCCAAATTGTCAGAGAGATGAAATATATTTTATAATAACAATTAATGTTAAATATTATTTTGGGTGTCTCTTTCTTCAAATGAGGAAACTGAGTCAATAAATTTAACAGTTTAAGTATGATTTATTTTTCAGACAGTTCATCTCACCAACTGGAGCTAATGTCAAATGTAAGATGTTCTCCAGAACAAAAGCCAGCCAATATATAAATATGAAACTTAAACCAATTTTTTAAACCAATTACGAAATTTAATTTGAGTTGCCATAAAAATATAGTAATAAATAATATAATTCAATTTTTGTATTGTATAAGCAGAGTAATAATGAACATAGATGCGAGGAATTATAAAATAAATTCAAACTGTGACTTGTCAACCCCTTTGAGACATATTTATTACGTATTAATAAAGCAGTTGAGAGAAGCAACCATACTGGGGCATGTGTAACTTTGAAGACAATTTTTTTTTTGAGAAGCATAAAATGTGTCAATATTTAGCTCATAGTCAAATAATTTTTTACCAGAGTTGAATGGAAGCATAAAAAACTACTATTAATCTTAGTGTTATCAACAACAGTGTTAAGTTATGAAATAAAGTTGCTCTTGACTTCCAGCTTAAAATTGAAAGCATACCATTTCTTTTCTGATGACTGGGTGAGCGCTCTAGCTCCTCTTCGAGGCGGCGCCGTATCCGTTCGGCGTCGGGTTCGAGGGCCGTGGGGGCGCCGCCTCCAGGGAGCCGCTGTAGCTGTGCTGTGTGCAGACGAAGCAGCAGTGCATGTAGTTCCTGCTCCAGGGAGCTACGCTGGGCCTGGGCCTCTACTAGTTCCGTGCGAAGGTGTACCAGTTCGGCCTGTAAAAAGTGGAAAAAACATTAAGGCATTGGTTTAGTTTATACTGAATCAAATATCAAAAGACTACTATACAACATAATATTTTTATGATTTAAACCCCTCATACTTAAATCTTCTCACATAGCTGTGGATCTTAAATTAATTTATTTTATATTCATATATTATTATAATTATAATATTTTACGAGGGTGGTCTGAAAAGTTTCCGACCCAACAATGATAGAAGATATTTTTTTTTATTTTTCAACATAGTCTCCTTGTAACTCTACACTTCTCCCAGCGATGCTCCCATCTCTGTAACCCGTCCAAAAAGTACTCGGCGTTTTTCTCTGCAAAATAATTGCCGGAAACTTTTCAGACCACCCTCGTATTACAATAATTATTATATTTTTGTGTAAAATATAATTGCTGGTTAAAATTTATTTAATTTGAAAGTTCCTATTAGAAAGAAAAGACCAATTGTTGATCATATTTATAAAATGAATACCACAGTCTAATTATAAAATTTTATTGCATAAGATCCATGCAAAGTTCAAAATAAAACTCTGCACTTTGAATGGATTTTTATGCAATAAATTTTGAGGAATGATGCAGTGGTTTTCCTTTAAGAAGTTCGTATTAAATTTTCGAGACGTCAAGCTATTTCTCTTATTGATACTCACCAAAATACTACACGCCTAATTACAAGATTGTGCAAAATTGTTAATAACTTGAATATAATTACAAGAATTTGCGGTCAGTTAAAAATTATACACGAATATTTATTTTAACGAGTGATATTGTACTCTTAAATATATAGTGATAGTTTATTTTGAAAAATTATTCTTCGTTATTTCGTAAATTGGACCAATTTTGTCATTGTCATAGATATGTGCCGAAACTAAAATATAATACGTCTGTGTAAAATATAATAATTAGCTGAAATAGCCAAATACAAACAAAATTAAGTGATGCTATAAATACCTCTCTACGTTTCTTGGACACTTGTTCATTTTGTCAGGTGATTGTAAAAAATACAAGAGCCAGGTGCGACACAACCGCACAATTACAGTTGACAAACTCAAAAGCGAAGTAAACACACGCAACAACAATAAGAGATCTCTATTATTGAGTTTTTATTATCAGTTTGTATGTTAATTGCTGTGATGTTGGATTTAATATGAAGCATTTGAGACGTCATTCTGGATGGCGACAACGTCTAAAATCTTTAGAATTTTGCCAATCAAATGAATGTTTCTAATTGAAGATATGTTTGGAGACTACAGATTGTTTAACGTTGGGAATTTTTTTTATTAGACATATGTTCCTTGATACGGGTTTTAAGTGAACGATTTGTTTTGTAGCAGGAATTGCAATTATAACAAGAGATAATCTCTATAAATAATAGCCTAGAGCGACACAACTGCACAGCTCAGATGACAATCTCAAAAGCTTTTCAGATTGCCAACTGAACTGTGTAGTTGTGTCGCTCCTGGATCTTGTGTTTTTCCTAATTATCTGACGAAAGGCACAAGGATCCCAGAAACGCTGTGTGGTATATATATATCATCCCTTAATTTGTATTTGGCTATTTCATCTAATTATCAAATATATGCAGACCTCCTGTGGTGCAGTGGTCAGAGTCACTGCCTAGCATCACAGAGATCCCGGGTTCGTCAATGGATGATGTGAGTATATGTTTTCATACTGAGAAACTACAAGAAAGGAGCTCCGCGAAAGAGTCAAACCAAAAAGCGTACAAAGTCACTAATGACCTCAGCAGTTGATGCATCTATAAAAAAATCATTTATATAGATATAAATAACTTCTAAATTCAAAAACCGAAATATATTATTTGACGAACTGAGTTTCAATATAATAGTAGAAATAAAAATCCCATCCCTTCGCCTATGAATACAATAAAACACGCTATGTATGGAAGAACAGTACATAAGGTCACACCTGAAAAAGGTAAATGGTATGACCAACTTCTTTTAATACTTTTATAGCTTTTGAACATGCATGTTATGAGCTGATTTGTATACGTCGTGTATTTCAAAATGACCTCCCAACATTAAGAACGTTTATTAGATGCGTCAAATTAAGTTAATAACAAAGTAGGCAATAGTTTTCCAGATCAACGCAAACCTTTTACGAATAGTTTGTTGGAGAACAATAGTCGATATTGTAATCCCGATTTCATAGCTAACACGAGCAACAAGTGGTGTGTAATCCTTGAGGTGTTAAAAGTTACTTTTCATTTGAATTACGTACCGCGTTTTGACTAACACAAAATACCATTTAAAGGTTTGTTTTTTACCCTCTCTCTACTTCAAGAAGGTACATCAAAATGGCAAAGTTTCTGACCCTTGGCATATTTTAGACGATTCCGACAAGAAAAGTTCACGTAAAAAAACAAGAGCCATACATTCACGAAAGGCAAACATTAAACGAAATAACGGGGCACAACAACAGAATCGACGTCAGTAATATACAACTCCCTGAGCGACGTTGTACACGGGCAACTTTAAATTAGCAACATCACCACAGACCTGCATTGTGTATCAAGCCGGGAACAGGCAAGAATTACATCACTGCAGATAAATAAACATACGTTCTGAAAGGGACAATAAACTTTATCTCAAACTGCGTGAAACTATTTACATTAATAAAGACAAGGACAGTCAACAGATTTTTCAGGAATAGTGTAATAATAGTCCATCGAGATTTCGTCAAAGCTTTAATTGTATAGATGTTTGTTGTTAATACTGTTCAAGAAATCAAGAAGAAGGTATCAAAAAGGCCGAATCTACGAGTATTTTTTTAGGTATTTTGTTCGTCTTAAAAAATATTCACATCCATTGAATATATGTCCTGACCCTCCTAACGCGAATCGACTGTCACCGTTGGTGTGATTCTAAAGAAAAATCAAATCCTTGTTGAACTACACCCTTTTTCAGTACAACATTAGTAACAACCATTAACTCTAATATCAGGTCCTTGTTTTGCAAAGTCCAATAAAATTTAATGTTATAAAAAAATTCCCGTGCAAAAGCACGTTTTTGATTAACACAAGTTATGAAAGCTAATGAAATAGAATAGATGACATTACATTACATTACATTACATTACAAAAATGAAGCTAGATACAGTCGAAGGGAAAAAAAATTATAATTCTATATATTTAGAAATCCAGAACAGTAGCCACATGAAAAAAGTTGGTTGTCGCGGTTGCAAAGTGAAGTGCTAGGACAGAAGAAAGCCTTCCAGAAGATTAAAGGGAGCCGCAGTGTGGAGTGTATCTGCAGTCTAGACGAGCTCTAATTGCACCACGAAAAACTTTCGTCTTTACGAGCACAACCTCAGGCAAGTAATGGCTCAATAACCCGTCAGTCAAAAGCTACTGCTTGAAAATCGTCGACAATGGACATTACTGGCAGTTGGAGAGTCGTTTTTTAATGTTTGGCCAACTATTTGATAACAACCGGTGCTGGCATTGCTAGTATTAAAATTTAGGGCATTAGAAAATTGGCAAAGTTAGCCATTGTCGACTTTAAGTAAGTATAAAAACATTAATACATGAGAAAAAGAGTATCGAGTGTAGATCAAATTGCTAAATAGCTAATGCAATTATATGAGGAAATGGCTCATAAGCCAATGAAATTCACAGCCACACCGATTCTGTATAATTACACAATAATTGTTTTTATTAAATAATTAGATCAATAAGCTAAATCTGAACACGAAGACTGATTTGTATTTTATCGGCCCTTTGATCTTTTAATACCGAAACATGCAGCTTTAGTAATCTTTATCTTTTATATTTTATATACATCGAATTTATTAAGAGACAAAGGTTGAATCATTCTATTGGTATCTGTGATTAAATCCGCGAGGGAGGCAACGAAAGAACAAATAAAACCATAAAAGCCCATATATCAGTGGAGCAAGCTTGTATAACAAGATACCAAATGATATTTAAAGGTTTAAATGGGAGGAACTTTAAAATTTCTGTTAAGGAATTGCTAATAAAACAAATGTCTCTATACCTTAGACGAATTTTAGTTTGTAGGCCTATCTGTGTTGAGAAAATATAATGTAAATAACTTATTGTAAGGTTATAGAAATATGTTATGTGGCCAATTGTCTTGTCCTAGCAGGCCTGTATATCTAGTAATTAAGTTAATTTTAGCTCTAATATTTTGTAAATACTAAATATTAGAATTGAAAATGCTATATGACTTTGTACAAAGTTTTGCTGGCAATAAATGAAATATGAGTTGAGATGATTTTGTAGTATTCGGGGCGAAGTTTTAAAAATCAACACATCCAACAGCAAGTAGTCACACTGAGTTAAATGAAAGTACGTTAGTAAAGGTGAAGTCGGAAGTAATTTTGGTGAGACGTTTTTGTAAGAGTGAGGTTACGGAAAAAATAATTATGGAGATGAAAGAAAGATTTAGACAATTACATAGATGGAATGGTATTTTAACGGATATGGGAGGTGCAAATTTTGGTGGTATTTGAAAGATAACAGGGAGTTTTTTTTTTGGGTGTAGACAGGCTATGTATAGGGTAATCCACATAGTGGATTATAGCATAGGAAAGGGATTTGAAAGGGGGGATGCTGAAGGGTGGAGGAAGGTAGCCAAGGGTAACTAGGGCCCCCGGGCTATGGTTTAAGGATCCTACCCGGCATTAAGGTCAGATCTATATATACTTGGACATTAAGGAATAATTAGTGTGAGAGGATTTATTGAAGCCCACCTCCGGAAAACAGTGCATCTCGTCGCCTGTATCGACCGCAAACACTGGGACTCAGACAATTTTTTTAAAAAATGCAGTTAAATATTTTATTTTAAATTATGACTATGGATTTTGACGCCTCTTCCATGAGGACAGTATTTCTTTATTCGAACCACTGGGCTAGAATCGATTTTACTTAAGTTTACATGTGTTAATTTATCGTTAGTATTGTTGTTTCGCAATTAAATTAAAATTTGTAATATTTCATATTATTTACTTTTTTATTACAAATCCCAAATAAACGTCACATCTAATTAATAAGAAAGATAGGCACTCAATTCTAAAAAATAGACCAAAAATAATTATTTTATTTATATAGATGTGATGATAAAATGAAAAAATTTACGTCTGATTGAACATAATTAATAAGAAAGTAGCCAAACCAGACAAAAAAGTGATAATATAAATACCACACAGGTGCGAAGAAGAGCGTAGAGCGACACAACTGCACTCGTCAGTTGACAAAACTCAAAAGTGTGATATTTATATTATCACTTTTTTTGTCTGGTTTGGCTACTTTCTTATTAATTATGTTCAATCAGACGTAAATTTTTTCATTTTATCATCACATCTATATAAATAAAATAATTATTTTTGGTCTATTTTTGCTATTACTATTACTATTACGAGATGAACGAGGAATGCTGAAAAACTCAACTAATTGTCTCATGTTTCAATAGCAGTGTGAAAAAACCTCATCTCCTGAAAATTGATCGTGGTAATTAAGTTTATTGATACTGAACCTCTGATCTTTGAAAATATTACCGATCTCATGACACATTTTAGTCCCGTTTCAGCAAACATTCAGCTGTTGAACCCTGACTCTAGACATTTAGTTTCTTTTTATATTCAACCCTCTGAAATCATCTGTTGTACGAGAATACGTCTATAAGTCTTTAAATATCTGCTGGTAGCAGCAAAACAAGTTTTCTGCTAACTACCATCTATAAAAAAATATTGTGTGAATTATCACTTATTTATTATATTCAGTTATGTTTTTTATAATAATTTTAAATCTTATCATATCCTTTCAATATACCAAAACAAGAATTAGTAATGGAAAAGAGATATCAGAAGAAATAGAAACGAATCAAGGAATTAAACAGGGATGTAGCTTGTCACTTAAATTATTTAACATTTACATAGATGATATGATACGGGAATGGAAAACACCATCAGGTATAAATATAGGAAGGAATAAATACATCAACACGATGCTTTTCGCTGATGATAAATTCATAATTCAAGATAGTGAAGATAAACTACAAATAGCTTTACATAGACTAAATGTAAAAGTCAAGGCTATAAGATGAAAATTTCCATAGAGAAAACAAAAACAATGGCATTTTTAGGCAATTATTCAGTCAGAACAAAAATAATTCTAGATGATAACACAATTGAACAGATATAACATTTCCTATACTTAGGATGCGATATTTCATATGAACAAGATAAAGATATACAGAGAAAAATTAACATTTTTCAACATATATGTGGCACAATAAGAAGAACCCTGAAGGGAAAAACAAGGATAGAAACGCAAATAAAATTTTATAAAGTAATGGCAGTTCCTACTTTACTATACGGGGAGGAAAGCTGGACGCAAAGAAGTAAAGATCTAGAAACATCAGAAATGAAGTTTCTAAGAACAGTTAAAGGATGCACTAGAGAAGAAAGAATCAGAAATGAAACAATAAGAGATGAACTAGGCATACAATCAGTAACAGAGAAGACGATCCAACTTAAAGAGAAACGGAAAGAACATGTACATCGTATGCTGCCACAAACAAATAATGGAATATAACCCAATAGGAAGGAGTGTGAAGACCGTGGAAGAGATGGTGAGACCGGAACAGGCCTAAGGCCTAATTCTGGATTGATAGAATTACTTTACCAATAACGCAATATTGTATTGATTCTCCGAATAAAATAATATTTTTACAGATGTTTATATTTGTTTAAAAAAACACGGAATGCTCCGAAGTCTACTTCAATCAGATTTAGTGGACTCTCGATTATTCGCGCACGGCTTAACCGCTTTGCTGCTCAACTGCAGAAATATTCTAGAATGGTTTCAAGTTGATTGTGACAATTTAGGGCAAGAGATTGTGCCTGACAG
This sequence comes from Zhengitettix transpicula, assembly GCA_037074705.1. NCBI lineage: Eukaryota > Metazoa > Arthropoda > Insecta > Orthoptera > Tetrigidae > Zhengitettix > Zhengitettix transpicula. The sequence goes on along the minus strand of CM073591.1, from coordinate 113,719,430 downwards.
TGAAATCGTTAAAGCGACATTTGGGCAGACAACGGATTCTGACGAGAGTGAAGACGAATCATGGAACTTACTACTGAAACAAGGATAAGCAATTCATCAGCTCTTTAATGTACTGAGGCTTTGATACAGTTTCTAGAGCAACAAAGCTATTCTCGTTTTCCGATCAATTGGAGGTTCGCAGATTGAGCAACCATAAGGAAGAAAGATGCCATATCACTGAAACAGGCTACTTTTCCTAAACATTCATAGTTTTTGTTGTTCATTTATTAAACTTAATTTATTTTAGCGTACAGTATAATGGCATTATATTGAATTATTATTGTGTTACGGCATTAGGATATTACTGAGGTTAAAGTTACGGTGTACTTAATCTATAAATGTACAATAGAACAGTTTCAACTACAATAGGCTATGTACTGTATTTCAGAACCTTTATAATGAAGAACATTGGTCTGCACCACAAAATGTAAGCTTAAGAATGTGGTTTTATGGCGTAAAAAAATTAACGATGTTAATTTTATACCAGTATATCTGGCTTGTATATGTCTAATTTATGGTTTTTGATTATCCGCGTCAATTCTCCCCACCATGACCGCGGATAATCCACTCTACTGTACTAACTCAATTTTTTACTACAATATAATAAGATGTTACCATTGTCAATGTTTCTAATTGAACAAAAGTATCGTAGTACTGTAGTAAAACAGTATAATGAAAGATGGAAATACCAGAAAAAATTCTCAGAACAGTTAATTCATAGACCTTAGGTCTACATGAAATTTAAATATTCTAGCCCAATAATTTTTCTTAAATGGCACCTCTCCCGTTTATATAGTTTAGAGTTTCTACAATCATTTACTTAGCACGTGCGGTATTCTACGACTATATAATTGTAATAATGTAAAATAACATCTCAACTGATCAGACTTAATAAAAACTTTTCTCGTTGTACATAATAGATCAAATTGTTTTTCAGAATCTGAAATTCTGCTTGCGTAAAGAGTCGTATGACTCTTGTGCTCCAAATAAAATTCACATTTGTGATATTTCTTCTAATATTTATTATTCTTCATCCTCTACTGTGCTACCATAAATCAAGATTATGTGGTGGTTTTATTTCATCCCACTAGCTACATAATTTCGTAGCTTATCAAATAACCTAAATGGGTTTATAAAATATGAAAAACGTCTCTTAGAAATTCTTGTCTGCTTCGTGGAGATGGTATCCGAAGGTACCAATATTGTTCGGCAGCCTATAATTGCTGGAAGAAATACTGCTGATGGCTGACGTCGCTGTTTAACATTACCAGTTTAGTGGACAATTACTTACCGTTGTCTAACCTAGCGATTGAATCTATTATTACCTACGGAGCTGTGCGTGGCTTGAATTAATCTAACTGCCAATTCATTCATGTTACTCAAGAATATTGCCGTTTTATGGTGCCCTCTAACATAACCGCTGTAACACCGTTGAGGAATGCAGAATAACACGTGAGAATCTTTCTCGGAACAAAGCAAGGAAATACAATCAAATATCTCTGTACTCATAAAAACCATTTTAATACTCGGATTCAAACGGAAAGAGAAGACCATAATATCGGCCTGTCGGCTTGATGACTCAAATAATAGTTTGCTCCGCATTTTTAAAACGTTTCATTCTATCTGGCTGAGCTCCTATAAAATATTGTAATCAACGCATAATGAGTTACAGATAGATTAGTTAATTGATTTATTGAAGTTGTAAAATTAAGTATTGTTGAGCGTCATTTGAAAATTATGGTTGATCATGAGAATCTAATTGCTGTGCGACAAATATTCAATAATGAAGGCAAGTGTTACTTCTCAAGATGGGAAGAACGTCAATATACATATGGGTTCGTATGTCATTGGGGTTTCAAGACTTCTTGGTGCAATCATAGACGCTTTCCACGATGATAAAGGACTTATCTGGCCAGAGGTGGTACCTCCTTTCAGAATTGGTTTAATCCATTTACAAACGAAAGTGACGGAGGCATAGACAAAGCTTTGAAAAGCGATGAAGTGCTTTACGATGATACGGAAGGGAGTGTAGGAGTAAAATTTTCTAAAATGGATCTGATAGGCTTGCCGTGTCAAATTATAAATTTTGATTGGATCGATTTCCTATGTCCCGGAAATAAGTAAGTATCTGATGGTAATTGGTTCATCGAAGCAGTAGCAGGTTGGATGAAAGGCCCAAGAAGTTAGTCCACAACGGGACTTATTAAAGGCAAGGGTTGAGTGACCTCCAAATGTTGAACTATATGGCAGCATTACGTTCTATTTTAGAATCGGCTTCTGGACTTACAGGAGGATTGATCAACGTTGCCGAATATAAAATTAAAGTCTGGAATTAGAGTTGGCCGCTCGAGATGGACTAGAACAGATGTATTATAAGAGTGACACCACAAAATTAAACTGCAGAGATATTTATTGAAAATTTTAGTGAGAATTCATTATCCTATTAGTAGAATACAAATATTAGCTGCATTTTTTTGAGTCACAAGTTCCGTGCATTTTCTGCTTCGAAGGGTTTGCCTAATATTTATTCATAGGATTACCGATTTATTAATCAATGGTTAAATAAATATAAGCTTCTCTATTTTCTAGAGTAGTTTGGCTTTCACAGCCTAAGACCTCTTTCTAACCCGATTAAATTTGTGACTGAAGGAATACCAAAAACAAAAGAAGTCTTCATTCATGCTGCTAAATCGTTGCTTTAGATGAATGCTCGGTTAACCCAGATATTGCGATTACTTTGTGTCCTTGTGCAAAGAAAACAGTAGTCATTAAAATAAATTAGACGATAAACTGCTTAAACAACAACATCCATGTTCTTCAATAGTTATAACTGTGTTAGAAGGGAGACAGTAAATATTTTAAAGGACCGTTACAGGAAGGATGATCGTGAACAATGAATAAGTTTTAAGAAGAATAGCGAGCGAATCCAATAATTTTGATTGATTTCGTATGGTTGAAGAATTGGGACAAATCGGTCTTGGAACTAAGAAATAAATAGCGACTGATGAAAAATACTAACTATGGATTTCTAAAGCGGGAAATTATTCTGATCTAGAACAGGATTATGGAAATTACGAAAGAAAAACCAGCACGGCTTGGAACGAGAAATGACCTACCTTGAACCAACATCTGGGATAAATTATACATTTTCACTAGGCATATAGGAAGACAGATGTGTGGATATAGGAGAACCTTTTCCAAAATAAATATTACAATGAGCTGACGACTTCACCAAAGGTTAAAAATTTATTCCTACCATTAAATTTACAGACTATTGTTTTAATTATTTATGACGAACTAATTGTGAATGCGAAGAGTTTACATTGTATGGCATGATGTAGTTTAAGGATAAGTAAAAAAATACGAAACGAGGGGGGCGGGACTGGATACAGACACAAGGAACTGGGACAAGACCTGAAAATTTGAGCAATATATACAAATAAATACTCGATCGTTTTCAAATGGACTATAGTATGATTGAAATAGACAAAAAAATTGTTTACAAACGAGTCTATAGAAAATAAATGTGGACAGAGCAAAGTTCGTGTACAATATTACAATGATCTGTGTTATGAATAGTTTCACGAGGTAAAATTTTGATAATTTTATATATATATAAGTTCAGTTAGAAAAATTCTCTTGGCATGATCAAGCAGCAGAGGAAGAAAACAGAAAACCCAATTGGATTCGAAATAAATAAACAATGACGAATTTTCCTTAGGGCTTAGTAACCTTTTAAACAACGATCTTGAAAAGTGTGAAGAAACGAGGTTAAATAGAAGGATGTCGTATTCTGAGCGGCCGTGCCCTGAGCAAGCAGGTATAAAGTTTTCCACTTTATCAGTCTTGGTTTTAACATTAAGTGAATGTAATACAAGTTTAATGTATAACATTTCTGAAACTTATCTGGATTTATAATTTATATTTCTATCTATAATATGGTAACTGTTCCAATTGGTAGTGATTCATTTAATAAATATGCTTAGAAATGATCAATTAAGACACAAATCTTTTAACAGTTATATTTATCTGACGTCCTTAAATAAATTAAAACATCAACCTGTATACTTATAAATTTATTATTAATTTCAATTTTTAAACATTATAATAGAAAAAATCTAAAAGTTTAATCTCTAATTTATTAGGACCTCTTCAGGAGTTGTTAAGTCAATTAAATGATTTATTTCAAACTCTGTGTTTCTAAAAATTCCAAAAAGGCCAGATTTTACAAAAATTATAATTTATTATAATTGTTAAAGACAGATAAAGTTGCTCTTCGGAAAACTTTATACCTGCTCGCTCAGGATTGAGGAAGGGACTGTTGTCCGCTCATGGCACGGCCGCTCAAAATACGGCGCCAATAGATTTGTCCGATGGGAAATGAGAGAATTATACTAAAGTGAGAATGTGAGAAAAGGACGCAAGCATAAAAGTAGAGTCCGATTCTGGAAAATTATATATAGTTAATATCAGTCAGTCATCTGAAATGGAACTTGAAGGTTCATGCTCGAGACTTATCGCTGTGAGGAATCATCCCAAAAAGCCAGCTTAACGGTTGTCAGGATTCCAGTTTTCAAGAGTTATTTAAATTATACGGCTGCGTTTAAGGGCTATTTATTATGTTATTTAATCAACGTGTAATAAAACAATCCTTTTATTAAGTATTATTATTGTGGTTATTATAATCATGGGAGTACAATTATTATGGTTATAAAATGAAAATAATTATTTTATAATTTCAACCTCATCCATTTAATACATCTGCGGCCTCATGGCTCTAATAAAAAGCTATGGGCACTTCAAGCGACGACGGGACCATCCGGTTAGCATGGACATGAGCATGTAAAACCTCTGGAGAGCCGCCAGCACGTGACTTCCGGTAAGATGCCTGCACGCCCACCGGGTGCGCTCGGAGTTTCGATGTGAGTGGTCCACCGTGAGAACTCGCGATATCTGAATGTATTGGCTTCTATATATTCTGAGAAGTCATTAGTTCATATACAGTGCCGATGCCTTTGATCTCCGAGATCAATATTTCGCCCGCCGGCTTTAGAAACTGGTCTCAGATTAGGATTGACGAGGCCTACTGCGATTTGACCAACCTGGGAAAGGAGGACAAGGTAGTATGAAGTTAGGTACGGTCGCATAAGACATCAGTATCTGTTAGGATTATTATTTTATTCTAAATTGGATTATATAATAAACTTCTTTTTTAACCATTGGTAACATTAGTCGTAGAATGCTTGTTCAGAAATTTTACTGACCGTATTAATGGAAAGAATATTTAAAAACTTTAACGTTAATGAGGAACTTGCATATTCCTGACCATGTTAGGATATATATATTGTAATGAATAACTGATAGCGATTTAATTTTCTCCACGTTGCGGTAGCCATTTATGTAATGAACAACATGTTAGGGTTAATTAAAAGAAATGATTAATAAAATTATTAATATTTAAAGTTTTTTTATTTCCCAAAAATGCACATTATTAGCCCTATCTTTGTACGCCGGTCTTTGATCAAAATTTACAAAACTTTACTTTACTTATTTACAATTTATGTTGTTCTAGCAAATACACATCAATATTTAAAATCCAATACGTTGAAAATCTCTTAATCTCAGGGCCATCACTGGGTTTGATAATTAGAGCAAAATCAATGTATAACCTGACAATTAACAATTCAAAATATAAAAATTAACCTAAAACAATATGAAAATAAGTGAAAAGAAAGCTGAACGAAATGAACTCTGAACGAAATCTGACTCTACTCTTTTAATTATCGTTTACAAATTTATATCAAAGTTTTGGTTACTCACGGACCGTCTGTCTGGTACCAGATCTCTGTCTTGTATCTTGATAACTAACACACTAAAAAGCCATTTTTAGTTACACTGACTCTACTTCATTGCAATTTTAATACACACGCTTGAATTTCTCGTCCTCAGCTATCTGGAACCTCGGATGAGCCTCCCCTTTCTGGTCAGCTAGCAGACATCGGATTCCTCAATGCAAAAATTGTTCCATCAGCGTGAGCCAACCTTTTGCTTCCCCGTTTGCAAATTATAATGAAAATCTCTCCGTACAACTATTTGATTGCTTCCATACAGGAACTCGCGATTTGCAATTTATATTTGCTGACTTTACTGTTTGATACTGTATTATATCTCTCGTACTCCGCTTTTAGCCTCCTTTTCATATCATTGCCAATTCCAGACTATAACTTCTCGTATGCAGATTTTAGACTGAATTCCTTTCGCGACCCAGGCTCCTTGCAGACTGCCGTTCCTTACGCGCGCGGTATCCATTTCGGCTTTTCGACAAAGGAAAAGAACTCGCCGCCATTGTTGTCTTTGATAGCTCATACCGCTACAATTCAATTTTATTAAAAACAATTAATGGCCCACTTAATTGGCATTACAATATATATATATATGTCACCATAAATTAGCATACTCACATTGAGTAGGGTAAAATAATGTTATATCCATCTTTATCAATTAAATATACAAAAGAAGTATTTTGTAATATTGATATCTGAAAGACTTAACATTTCTGCTATTACAAAGTATACTTTCTCTATGTCTATCTCTGTGTCTGCACAATGCGAAACAGCACCATTCTTATCTTATTCGAAGCATAGAAAAAAATAATGTGCTAACAGAAAAACTTGAATCTTTAGCTTTAATTTACTTCAACCTATTTTCCCCCATTGTTCTGGGCGCTACTAAGGCTGTAATTGGATGCGGCACATTAAAATTTAAAATAAGGGAATTCTTTCTTGATTTCAAAAACAATTCATAGGAAAATCTTGAGAACGAGACTGATTACTTTTCCAATATAAATTTATTACCTAATCATAGATTCAATATAACGAAACTGAGACGTGAATTATAAAAGTTTACAGCTTGATAAAATAACTCGATAAATTGCACAATTTACAAAAAAAAAACATCGCAAGAGACATTTATCTAGAATTATTTTCCGACTCTTAAATATAAATAAATTACAAAATGACTGAGATTTGAATTCAAATGAAATCAATACGAAGAAGTGGTGAAATGTTATTACTAAAAAATGCTACATTCAATGACTGTCCTCGATGCATACAAAAATAAAACAACTTGACGCAAGATTTAGAAACTTGTAATTGGAAGAAACTCCACTAACTTTAAGGAATAAACACCTGATGTACAAATTCATCGTAAAACCAATCCGGAGAATTGAAGCGACTGAATAAATTAAGTTTTATAGCGACTTAAAAAAAAAATACTGATTTCAACAGTGAACGCACCTTGGTAAATTACAGATTCAGTTTTTCACAAGAACTCAATGCGTGAAGAAAATAAAGTGTGTAATGATTGTTATACCCCTGCAATGGTGTTCCCACCTTATCGTGGTGCAGGGGTTTGCTTGTGTTGTCGATCCCGAGAGCTATGGCGGCGGTAGCTTAGCTACTAGCAGGGCCACCCAAGCCGGACAGGTCGGAGGGGAGACACCAGGGGAAGAGGAACATCAAGGCCCTCCAGGTTGGGGGTTGTGCGTGGGGCTGACAACCCCACCACGGAAAAAAGCAATTGTTGCGAAGAAATTAACAATTGAAGCCTGACTGCCCACTCGAAGACAAACACTGCATAGAAATAAGGATATACAAACCATGAAAGTAAGAGGATGGCGGAGACTGACACAGGAGAGGGCAGAATGGAAGAAAAATATTAATAAGGCCAAAGCTCACATTGGGTTATAGTGCCAATAAAAGAAGAAGAAGAATGATTGTTATAGAAATAGAATAGACATGCACTTTCAACGAATCTCCTAACCGATAAAAAATAAATCGGAAGAGTAAAAATATATAACCGTATATTTAGTAAATAGATTCATATTGTAGCGCGGTAGTTTATATATATTATTTACTTTCATTACATATTGGCAAGAGTTGAGAGCTTGGCTTGTTGGAATTTGACCAGGCGCAGGCACCGTGGCGGAGATAATCCCTGAAGTCTGGACATAGGCACGTACGAGTGGATCCTGGACTGTACCTGGAGTGTTGCAACCGTGGGAAACCGATGTCTCCAAAAATATCAAAATTAATTGCACACGTGATTGCCTGGACCAATCATATTTCTTGGTCAGGAAAGATCGACCTAAAATGTTCGTGAATATCGAGTTTTTTTTTGGCACGCAACGAAGGGGCAGTGGACAGAGATTCGACAACGAACCGTAGCCAGAGACGGACGAAAAGCTGGAACGTGCCAGGGGAGTCTTGAGCGAAGAGTACAGCGAGTGAGACCGGTCCACGGATGTAGCCGATTGTCACAGATACACGCAAGGTAACTGCCAAGTGTCTCATTCCAATGTGGGTACCATTGTGAACCTGATAATTAAGGATCTGATTGTTTTTCCGGCAAGCCAAACCCGTATAGTTTGTATGTATTTGTGTATGTTTAATTTAATAGTTATTAATAAATTCCTTTAAACGATCACTTGATTTTTATGAATCATAACCCATCCCGTTACAACATATTTATATAAAAAAAAAACACCACCACAAACAAATTGTTTAATTTCATGTAACGACGAGACTATCCTTTAAAAGAGACGCGTTTAGTCTAAAAGCAAAACATAAATTGCAGTAGCACAGTGCAGAACTGATTGTACCAAAACTGCTTAACTAAAAAAAATATTTTTAAAAAATAAAAAACAAGCCACAATCTTTCCAGTCGCATGACAAAAAATGAGCCCAAGTAACACTTGAATCGGAGTGAATCAACGCCAGTTCAAATTTCAACATTATTCCTATCAAACGCTCAGGCCCGGAAGGAAGATGGATATAGCTTATATTGTTAGTCATTTGCCAATATATTGGTATATCGCAAGTAGGGACGTCAAAATTCAGTAAAAAAAACCTCTGGTAATTCGCTGAATTCCAAATAAGTTGCCGAAAACCGTTTATTATCAGGGAAGAATCGCTATGACCGTCCCGCAGTTTTCATATTTCGAGTTCAACAAATAATATATACCATGGATCATACATGATTGAATTATGTTACTCAAGCATTTTCCACATGCATTTATCGCAGATGATGCTCATCGAACGCAACCTCTTGAACAAGGCTTTAAACGTCAACATTCGGATTTGAAGGCGAGAGAAATGAGGAAGAACCTGAAGAATAGACGGCCTTGGCAAACTAAAAAACGCGTGAATCACTCTTTCCATTCTCAGGTAATTTATACAATAACCTCACGGTAACTGTCCTCCCGCTAACAAAACATTCCACAGCTTCCCACAAATCGTCTTTGAATATTAACTTCGCCAGATTAACAACAGTTAAAAATATTATTTGAAGGGCTTATGACAGGGAAAGGGATTTTATTTATATCGAAGATGATCTATGGTTTTACCCCGATTAATAATACTTTTTAAGAAGTTTATAACAAAGCAAACCAGCTTCTGAAGTATTATTTAATTCTACAAATATCATCTTGTTTGTTTCACAGCCATTGATAGTGAATGCTCTCAGTGAATTTGTAAAAATTGAAAAAAATCGGTCATCGTTATGTGATACAAAATTTTTATTTGAAAGATCTCAGATCAAACAACATCAAAGTCGAGCTAGATTCTACTCTGGGGAAATCTGATATTCGTTTACAAGAATAAATAATTGGGTGGCAGAGTTTAAACAAGGTCGTACGAGCTGAAGGTCGTACGAGCTGCCAAGACGAAATACGCTGAAGTCAACCAAATGAAGTGACCACACCATAAATGGTGACGAAAATCTAAAAAAAAATATTGGATTTAGCTTTACTTAAAGTACGAAGTTAGTAGACAAGGTAGGTATTACAAAAAGTGCTGTACAACGCATATTGACTGAAAATTTTGACATGAGAAAGTTGTGGACGAGATGGGTGTCGCGTTTGCTTACAATGGAATAGGAGCGCCGTAAGGCTGTTTCACAGAATAAAGCAGAGTTTTTGCGTCGATTTAAAACCATGTATGAAACTTCACACCTAAGACGAAAAAACGTTCAAAACTATGAACTGAAAGGGGAGAATCTGCTCCAAAGAAGGCGAAGAGAGTTCCATTTGCTGGCAAGGTCATGATCAGTTTTTGGGACGCATGTGGAATAATTTTCATTGATTAACTTCAAAAAGGAAAAACAAGCATCTGCGAGTATTATGCGAACTTATTGCAGAGTTTAAGTGATGAAATAAATAACAATCGGCCACATTTGGCGAAAAATGTTGTTTCATCACTACAATGCACCAGATCACACATCCATTATCGCGATGTCCAAAATCAACGAGGAAGTTGGAATTGTTTTCTCAAGCATTTTATTTGCAAGAACTCCCTTAGATTTTTTCCTTTTTCTAAGCTTGAAAAAATGGCTTGGGCAGTAAAAGATTTGGCAATAATGAAAAATTGGAGTGTTGCGGTGATGGTTATTTTTTTTAGGGTAACAGGCTACATGAGGGTAATCCACATAGTGGCAACTCCCCTTTAATAGCATAGGAAGGGATTTGAAAGGGGGGATACGGAAGGGTAGAGGACGGTAGTCAAGGGTTAACTGGGGTCCCCGGGCTATAGTTTAAGGATCCTACCCGGTATTCGCCTAAAAGTAATGCAGGGAAAACCCTAGAAAAACCTGCGACAGGTAGGTCGGGCATTGGGTACTTGTCGCACACCCTTCCGATAGCGGGAGAAGAGTTTGCTGTGGGGACGCAGCATTCCCTTCTCCGTGCCTCGACCAGTTTAGGAGGCAGCAGGCAGACTATACCAAGCAGCTCAATTCGGTTTATTCCTTATGATTGTAACACCTGAATGCGAGTTAATACCTAGTTTGACTCCATTATTTACACCGTTCCTACTCATATATATTTTTTAACATATCTATGGGAATCAGATTTCATGTCTTAGAACTTGCAAGTATTCTGCAACAAATTGACGAGTCAAAGTCATAAAAGTAAGCGGTAAGTGGAATTAGCCAACTCTGTTAGGATAGACTAAGTTAAGCAGGTTTCTAAGTCAGAAAGAGACTTTCATTCAGTATATCTCAGTTTCTTGTCCACTATGCCGAAAAAAGCGTTTATTTTTCTAAATTCTGGTTTCAACGTGTCTTCGCTATCAACGGTTTCTGCATCATCACCAATACTCAAAGCCAGTCTGGTTTCACCTTTCCCTTCTAAAATACTGAAAGAATGCAAATCGAGTGCACGTCTTGTTTCGGTTCTATCAGACACTAAAGATAATATAGCATAATTTTGGCCTTCAATTTAGTTTCATGAAAATGCAAATGTTGCTGTGCTACACACGCTAGTGTAAATTATCATGGAAAAAGACTTCGACATCCGACGTCGATGTGAAAAACTAATGACTCGTTTGGCTCTTCCGCTGTTGGCCACGTTCCAATTTAATCCTGAAGATTTCATTTAAGCACAAGAGCCAATAACAAGTGAAAATCAATTACAGCCTCCCAAATTATTGAAATTGGCTACGTTCCGCTTTGCTGGCAACACTTGATGTTTAAAAACGTTTTAAAAATTGGTAATACTATTAATAGGTAATTTAAATCGAGATTACGGTTGTCTCTCCGATTGACGAAAGTTTTTAATCGTTGAAAGGTCTTCATGTATGATGATCAGTATCAGTACTGAGCCTCGTAAACTAACATGAATGAGTTAAACAGAGTTGAAAATCTTACGTTGGAGTAATGAAGGACTATATCTTTCGGGTATCGGTAAACTGAAATGATTGCCGTTAATGCATGACATGTCTCTTTCAAACATACATAAAACGGGATCCGTTCGTTTGCCCGACAGTACATTATCCCAGTTGACGTTTTCTCGACAGGTCATTTTCCCCGAAAGGAGCGTTTTTACGAAATAAAGCATAATATTAATATTGTAGAACACTTGATATGTTAGTTGTCTTATTACACATGAATATTATTATAAAATAAGTTACTCATTAATGCGTGGAACAATTTCAAACAAACTGATACACGTATCAATAAGATCCGGGAACAACCCCCAAAGGATTTAAGATAGGGTGCAATGCCAAAACTAAACTTAGCGGTTAACATAATACCGTATGCGATACCAATCTTGGTTGTAATCGCAGTATTTTCCTCACCCCCTTTCGCCCCACCCCTACAGCTGTCCTTAGAGGATGAGAACATCAGAATCTGAACGACGTAAACTATTTATTCAACGACAATATAGGCCGTTATTGCATATTTTGAAATTCCACCCCTACCCATAGGTGCTTAAATACATGCAGGTTGTTCCTGAATCTTAAGTGATAAGTGTACGAAGTTTGGTTGAAATTGTTCCACACATTAATGAGTAACTTAATTTACAATAATAATAATGTATAATAAGATAGTTAACATATTGAGTGTTCTACAGTATTAATATTAACCTTTATTTCGTAAAATCGCACCTTTCGAGAAAATGACCTGGCGGGAAAACGTCAATCCGGTTAATGTACTGTTGGACAAATGCCAATTGGGATAATGTACTGTCGGACATATGCCAATCGGGATAATGCACTCTCGGGCAAACGTCATTCGGGATATTGTTGTCGGGAAAACGTGCTTCGGGCAAATGTGTGTCGCGATTTTGTACTAGACCCCATAAAACATTTGAGTAATAAGATTAAAAATATTTATTGAATTGGGGATAATATTGAAAACCTATTTTTTTACACGACACTGGATGTGCGAAGAGACATGTCTTGACATTTTTTCGGTTATTGTGGTAATCATAAAAAGTATTTTTTTCCCGAGCCTCCATATTTAACCTCTAACAGTCCCAACGAGCAAATAGTTACTTAAAGCGTGATAATAATATACTAATAAGCGAAGGGGAGTCTGCGAGGGCTATTCTCTCGCAGGCAATAACTGCGAGGGATGTTCTCTCGCAGGCAGAACCTTGTAGGGAAGATACGAAGGGGCTACCTTTGGCGATGCCTTTTCCTCTCCGTTTTTGAACTAAGGTTCCTACAAGCCGAGGCACCCTCGGCCTGTTCTGAGAAGTGTATGTTCCGGGGTCACAGACCTTGGGCATACGGTAAGAGTTGTCCGCTATTCCCATTGGAATAGTCGGCCAGCTGCCTCCTAAACTGGTCGAGGCACGGAGAAGGGAATGCTGCGTTCCGACAGCAAACTCTTCTCCCGCTATCGGAAGGGTGTGGGACAAGTACCCAATGCCCGACCTACCTGATGCAGGTTTTTCTAGGGTTTTCCCTGCAATTCTTTAGGCGAATGCCGGGTAGGATCCTTAAAATATAGCCCAGGGGCCCTAGTTAACCCTTGGCTACCTTCCTCTACCCTTCCGCATCCCCCCTTTCAAATCCCTTTCTATGCTATTAAAGGGATTACCCTCATGTAGCCTGTTGCCCTAAAAAATATATAAAAAAATGTAATAAGCATGTAATAATATTGTAACAATATTTTGAATTTTTTTTCGCTTTTTAAAGTTTTTTTTTTACTCATTTACGTAATAGATTTTGTCAATAATGAGTTAGCTTATGCATTACGTTTCCAAAACATTTACTTCCTATTAGTAAAGTTTATTTTCTCTTCGAAATATTTATTTTCTATTTTGTGTGTTTAATTTTCTGATTGACATTGAAAATGTTGAGGTATAATTGTATCACTTATTATTAATAAGTATGTCTTCAGTAGAGGACTAATTAAGTACATAAATGCAATTATAATTGGCCAGTCAGTCAATAAATTCTATATCCTTCTGACACTATGGTTTAACAATGGAGCGCTGCATATGATAGTGTTGGTTTGCAAGTGTAGTTAAGAGATGGAGTAGCACCTTTGAAGCTCGGTTAACATTGTTGACACAAGTGTGCAGATGGTCCGTTCGGACTATTTTTGTGCACTCTAAGCAGCTTAAACAGTATAAATTTTGGACGTCAATTGAGCAGAAGAATTGGAATCTTGCAGGCACCGCGGGAAGTTCTGCCTTTATGAAAAAAACAGGGATAAATGAAAGTGGACGTTAATTAAGCATAGGAGTCGTGCTCATTGTTTTTGCTGCCGAAAATGGAGAGCGACTTTACATTACAGTGTAAGGGGCCAAATAAATATGCTGTTTCTGCCTAATATCTGAATTTTCTTATATTTTTGGGAATAAAGAAAGATGAAATAATTGAAGATATATGTAGCAAAATTTACAATTCCAAAAAAACTGCCAGTCAAAACAGCATTCAAAATTTGTACCACAGTTTTTAGACATCTTAACAAAGGTTTTAATATACTTTGTGCCGAAAGGAGAATCTTGTGCCATTTTTAAGGCTGGACTAATAAATTGCCTTTATAGGCTATAGGTCTACCGTACACTATTTTTAATTCCTGAATAGTCTTACGACAGAATAATCACTTTATGTATGGCGGTGTGTGTTCGTCTTTAGGAAAAGAGGATAGAAGAATTCAGTTATAGGATAGGTGTCTGAATACGTATATGGACGTAGACTTACTTAGTTCGTCCGTGTCTTAGAAAGATAACTGCGGAGCTTTGTCTTCTCAATCTGAATTTTTATTCGGTAATTTTTTCTTAAACAGTAAACCTATAATTTCTTCACCACAACTGATCCAAATTCAATCGTTATTTTATTTATTTTATTAGTATCATCATTTAATATACTCAAAAAGTCGATACGAATTAGAACTCTAATTCGGTCTTCCAGCAGCTTTTCTCGCCTCTCCTCCTGCTTCACAGCGTGACGGATAGCGGAGACATTTCGATTATTTGGACAAGTTATGCGAGGACGAGCCGTTGTTTATCTTAGGTCAGAGAAGAACGCAGCATGAAATAAGAGCACGAAGGCAGCTTTCACTCATTTCCCTATTATAAATAGCCCTATAAAGGGCCCCTCTATGCACGAGAGCGATCTGAATGGCCCGGATTCAGACAGAGTGGTCTGCTCGTCCCTCCCAGGAGACTGTTCTCCTGTGGTAATTTATGAGTCGTTAGGAATATATTTCCTCTCTTGCAATTTAATAATTTTTGTGCTGCCGGTCGGTCGCTTGCAGTGGCTGTCGTATAACTCATAGCGAAGGCGGACGCTCTCTGCAATTAAATTTGGAGGTCCCAGTTTAGATCTTTACGCTCACACCGTAAGATCAATAACATTCAATTACCTCGCAGATCAACCATAAAATGAACGTAACTACGTCTTAGAGTTGATTTAAATATGCGATGTTTTTTACTTTTAGTAAATTCTACTCGCTTCAGTGCTCGTTAAGAACCATTAAAACAGGTTACTTTTACAACTTCCTATTGTTTATAATGACCCGTTTAAAACGGGGTGTTTGTACAAATAACATACCACGAGTCTCCGCATGAACTGTTTATGATGATGCATCTAGACAAAACTGCCGAAGAGCTACTTTACTTTCAAAAGATGAGAGCCAAAGTCTTGATGTTTGATATACGGATTTTTATTGTATGCAGTGCAATGCCTTTGTCAGGTTTTCGGAAATTGAGTGTCTTTTGTCTGCCACAACGCTTGAGTAGTCCTTACAGTCTAATTATCAATCGAATGTTTAAAGAAAATTGAATTTCGAATATCCTGAGGTATTTTTGAGGTGTATTATTTCTAACGGGTGCATCCGATTGAATTTCATGAGGAATATTATTGACTAAGGAGCCTCGCGCTGAATATTATGGCCTATTTCAGGATCTGATGACGGACGGAATTTGATTATAGGATTTATCATTCAAAGATATAAGGAGAAAATGAAAGAGTTGGGATAAGTAAATTGTAAGAGAGGTTTAAGGATGGAGTACTTTCGCGACGGGTCTGGAGTCAACAGGGATTAGCTCAGTGGTCAGAGCATCGCTCGGTAAGCGGGGAGTCCCGGGTTCGATTCCCGAACCGGTCGACAGTTTTCCATCCACATACCTTAATTAACTTGACCATGGCCTTATGGCTTGACGCTTATATAAGCGCTCTCTCTCTCTCTCTCTCTCTCTCTCTCTCTCTATATATATATATATATATATATATATGTATATATTTATATATATGTATATATATATGTATATATATATATATATATATATATCTTTGAATGATAAAACCTATAATCTATTTACGTAAAAATCCGTCCTTCATCACATCCTGAAATAGACCATGAAAAAGTTGGGATAGTTAAATTGTAGGAAACTGCAAGTCGTCTACAGAATGGCGAATTTGTTGCATTTATCGTTTGGTTATGGAAGGTTTGAATTAAATAGTCATTGACATTGACATATTCACAAGGATCGCAACAGTTGATCGAAACGTCTTCATATTTTTTCAAATTAATAAGTTCAAAATTAATTTCTGTTTTTTGTCTGTTATACAGATCGTTAATTTCTTATTACAGACGTTAATTTTGTTTTCAAAAACTTATTAAATTAATTTAAGATCAATTACCTGTGTAATACCAAAATATATAAAGGACATTAGACTAATTTAATATTTTTTACATTAAACATTATAATTACTTTTCTGACACATGGCCATTTATTTCTTTATTTATATGATTAGAGTAAAGTCACATTTATATTCGTCATCACAATACACAAATACGTCTTATCATGCTACTTCAAAGTGTAATTTATGTTCTAAAAAAAAGATAAGAGAAAGGCAGGAATAAATTTGAATGTAACAGAGAACAACGTTCAGCTCGTGGTAGCAACAGAAACTTACATTATTTGCATATAAACTAGGCGGAAAAGCTTACTCTATCTTTCCCAAAGGAAGATATCCTGATATTGATGGAAAAGTTTTGTAATTCGTACGTGAAAAGAGGAAGAACGAGCAACATGTGACGAGACACAACAGAGAAATGAAAGGAAAACAAAATGGCAAGAAGTTCGTAATACATTCTTTGTAGAAAAATATTCAGCTTACGAGATTCGCGCAAATTCAGATAGGTAGCTCGTGATTCGTCAATTAGCGACCATGATGCATTTCAGCACATATGACTACAATTTTCTGGAACAGGTGTTAATTAAGCAGGTGTATTATGTATTTCTTCCTGAATTAGGGGGGATGAAAATATCTTAGCCTAGCGGACTTTGGCGCAGTGCACGCTGGAAATAGCTTGTAGAATGCAACACGCGACTAGATATTCGGTGGCGATAGCAGGGCTATTTAGACTGCCGTAAACAAGGCCTCTGAGAGCCACTCACTTAGACACCACGATAAAAGTGGAAAAGGACATCAGTATACACCAGTATTCCCGATATAAATCCCACCTCTTTGAAAATCCATTTAGGTTGCCGTTAAAAGACCACTTTTGGAATTCAAAAAAAGATTCTTCTTTGCTGGCATGGAATTTATAGAGCCAATCGAAGTGAGAGGGGTGTAGTGTTTCCAAACTTGGTGGCTTGCCAAAATCGATAATCACTAAATATAACTTTTATTGGAAAAAACGTCAGAAATCAAGTGTTGCTTTAATTTAATTAACCTAAAATTATGTATCAGATTCAAAAATATCAATAAATTCTATAATCAGACTATAAAGGCCAAACGTGTCATGAAACGCAATTGAAATTTGTGCCGCTCGCTCGACCTAGGAGATATTCAGATTAACTTGAATAATAATATGTTTTTATATTCGTGTGAATGGACTCCAGTATACTTCATAGATAGTAAAACGTAATAATGTTATAATCGTAAATCACAACTTGTCAGATATTAAGTTCACTAATCACAAATATCAATTGGAATATTTCGTGAACATGAGGAAATTCAAGGCGCAGCTGCACTCATTTGAATTACAATCCAATAACTCATGGGTAGTTACATACAATATTACTATATTTTTATACTGTATTAG
Organism: Zhengitettix transpicula; assembly: GCA_037074705.1. Taxonomy (NCBI): domain Eukaryota; kingdom Metazoa; phylum Arthropoda; class Insecta; order Orthoptera; family Tetrigidae; genus Zhengitettix; species Zhengitettix transpicula. Next base: position 113,701,544 of record CM073591.1, on the reverse strand, counting down.
CAATCTTTGTTTGGTATACTGGTTGTGGTTAGACACTATATAATATCGTGGAAATAGATCATGAAAGTGAAATAATTTGATTAATTATTCCGGGAATGAGATAGGAAGAAATGAGCGATAACTAAATTAACAGAACAAATAGAAAGGAAAGGTTAAAGAAACGAAGTAGAAAGGAAAATATCAAAGCAGGGCTTCATAAGCAGACTACACACAGAGACGTTAAAATTCAGCAAACTTGGTCGCTTGTATGGTATACTAAAGAATTTTAAATGCACCTGTTTTATAAGAAAGGATGCCTAATTGCACACACAACTTTAACATTGTTGATAATTATGGACAGTGGAATTACAGAACTCCTTTAAACGTTGTAAAATTTATTAACTTCACAACAAGCTGAAGTAAAATATTTCAAGAACATTATATATAGTTGAAGATATTGAACAGGGAGCAGATTTTCCTGGTCAAAATATGAGACGACATTGTCTTCATGCCGGCGAAGGAAGATGATAGTGAAGATGGCGTAGGACCTTCCATTATCTATATTATAGAAAATTATGAAAGAGGGAAAGAAGGAAGATCACTTTAAGGTTTGAACATAAAAAAAATGTTATACCTCTCGGAAAGAATCAACATAAAAACTTCTGTATTAGATGAAAATTAACAAATAGATAATGAAGTAGCCAATTAACAGCTACAGTTAAGCGACTAAATAAAAACCACACAACGTTTCTTCACAAACCAGAAGAAAGGAAACAGTGTTGTAGAAACGTCGTACAGTATTTATTTTATCATTTAATTTTTGCTACTTTATTATGCATTTGTTAAAGAATTATTGTCCGAACACTTCTGCACAATTACTCAATTGTCTGTTGTAGAGCGTCTACAATGGAGTTCTTCGCATCAGCAATAATTCTTACACTTTCCCTTGAATAATGAGGTCTGAAAAAGGCAATTAAAATTAGAATTTAATAAATTTAATTTAACATGTTTCAATCCACATCAGGTTTGTAATAAAGATAATGGATACGTAAATTCTTTTTTAATTGGCAGTTTTTGGCATCATTAGTAATATAAAATATACAGTTGAAAAATATTATTTTCCCTTGAAACGTTGGGATTTCTGTCTGTCTTACCAATTTCACAATTTCCTATTATTGGCAACGGAATACCGGCAATCATATTTACGAATTGTGTCAATACCATTGTCAAAACCTAAGTAGGGTATTAAAACGAATGGGAAAACTGCTAAAAGTGTGACTTTCAGCCTAAAAAGAGCAAAGATAGTTGGATAGTAACTGTCACGAATGTACATTGAAATTCCATCCAATTCGGCGCAAGAAATGAGAAAACAGTTATGCTATTTATGGAGCAAGATTCACATGGATCAGCGAAGCTGAGAGGATGTCAGAAGTCGGATAGAACAAGATAAGAAGACATTAGTCAAGGAGGAAACCTATTAGTTCTCAAAAATTAATAAGTATTACGAAAAAGGAAAACTAATCAGTACGTATGGAGAACAGGATTGTATGAACGAACAGATGCGAAGCGTCAAAACTGAAAAAATATGGAGCTGTAAAATGTGTTGCTAAAAAAATATATGGGTAGATAAAATTAGAAAATATTCGAAAATTATGGTGCAGGCAAAATATTTTTGGAACGTTCTGTCAAGTAAATTAAAGAAAACATGTGGTGAGAATAGTAGCGGAAAAACGAAGACCAAAATACACAAATTAAGTGATGTTGGGTGTATTAAAATTGAGATATAAACAAGCTTCTGTAGTGAAAATGTACGCTTCTTATTTTTCCAATTTCAATGTTTGTATCTAGTACATGTTTATAACCGACATTACAACGATATGTGTCTTTAAATTAATAATCGAACGGAAAGAATTTATTTCCAATAGATTATTATTGTAAACTTGCGTGTTTCTTCAACTCTTGCAACAATTACCGGTAATATTGACGTGATAAACACATGCTCAATATTTGTTTCTCTAATCACTAATAGTCTGCTTTCTGTTTCATTTAACTACATTAATGTTAACTCTTCGGGCACTCCGCACACACAGAAGTACAACATAGAGTAGAAATCGTTCATTTTTGTTCCTTCTATCCCATATATATATATATATATATATATATATATATATATATATATTACGTTAAACGTTTGTAATGACTTATATTCTGACGTTTATGTTCGACAAGACAGAAAATTAGAATAAATATACCATAATTAATTTGAATTTTTTTCCTTTCACTTCTAGTACACTAGAAACAAATGTCGAGTACATGTTCCGACCAATATCTCTGAAACGATGATTGATGTACTTTCCTAAACGCGTCATTTATTAATAGGCAAACAACTGTAAGCCTGTTTTAACAAGTGTCTGCTTCAAAAGAAGTTTTAAGATATGGCCAGCAAGGACGGGAAGGTAACAAGAGGTCAGCACGAAATAAAGGGATATATTAGTGGTAATCTATGAATACAATGTTATCGGGTCCAAGTTTGGAAATCGTACTTTTCCGCGGCTATATCTGTCTTCCAGTAACGTGATTGCACGATTTAAAACTTGGACCCGGGTTGAAACGGGAGACATTTTATTAATGCAACTCACTAAGCAAAAAAATATTTTGGGGTGAATCTTGTTTTAAATAGAAGCCCGAATTTTAACATTTTATGACTAATGCAGACCCGTAATATCTGCAAGGTTTTAGAGATATAAATAGCGGAACGTGTTCAACACCCGACTGAAGTAAAGGGCCCTGTTTTGAATCCAGACGGACATAGCCTGCATCGTGTTTCTAAAGTAATAATTTGTTTAATATCAATCTGAGAAAAAAACATATCAGCTAAAAAACGTACTTACATCGTAATTCTTTTAAATCTATATAATAAAAAAGGATGTATATTTGTATGTATGTATGCATTTACGTTAATCTGCATACAAATTTTAGCGCATAGACAGATTGTAACAAAAAATTGGTACACATTATTCAAACCACGAGAAACGGTACTGTGGGGGTGAGACACCCATAGAAAGAATTATAATTAAAAAACGTGATCATTTTGTGTTAAATTACTGCGCGCCAAGAGACCATGACGTCACGGGACGAGAGACGTTACTACGCATTTAACAGAGGAAATAACACCTATTTCTGTAATGAACTGAAGCAGAAATATTTTCATTTAATAAAATGTATAATATTATCCAATAAAACTCCATCGAATGATAATGGAAAACAATACAAAATACTTTACGATCCTTGCGGAAAATGTAAGTTAATTTTCGTGCCAAATTAGTGACTCCAATGTGGCGACTATTTGTTTACATTGTGAATATAGCTAACAATTTCATCAATTTAATCTTTCGTAATGTCTGAAACTGAAGGACAATTATATCTTGCAATACTCGTGGAGTATATTTAAGTATTCTATTCGTAATGAAATTCGTAAGTATGTTTGTTGTGATTAATGCAATAAAATTCAATGTATATTATAGCCTTTAAATTAATGCACTATCGGTGGAAAGTATATACGGAACTAGGAACAGTTATATTTAGGTTAAATCAGTTCTTGACTAAAGATTAATATAGAATTAAATATATATATATATATATATATAAGTACATGGGCAACTACCCGAAAAAAAAAGATATCGGCTAAAAAACGTACTTAGATCGTAATTATTTTAAATAATTACATAAAGGTTCTGAAGTTTAGCAACAAACACGCTTACACGACTGGCTTTAAAATATATATAATATTGACTTGTAATGTATCAAACCACATATAAGTTCTCATCATATATTTATTTTCCTAGATATTAAAATATATATTATCCTAGGCATTAAAATATATATAATATTGGCTTGTAATGTATCAAACCACATATAAGTTCTCATCATATATTTATTTTCCTAGATATTTAAACCACAGGAGCTTTCGGCACCTTTACCTTGTTCATAACAAAATTGACGTAATGCACTTTATAAAAGTCACTGAAGACATTTTGCAGTAGATGACAGATGATTATGGCAAAGGCGTCGTAATCTCCTGTGGTTTTCAATGTATATGAACATATGAAGAGAACTAATATTTGGTTTGATACATTACAAGTATATATATCCGAAAAAGTTTTTGTTACTTCACAGTGTTTATTTTTTTAAAAAAATATTGGCTTTGCGAATAATATACTGTACTAACTTCTTCGGGGCTCTTCCTTTTCAATGTTTACTAATGTTGAAAATCCCAACTTCTATTCAATTACGTTTCCTTTTAACAATTTACTAAACAATCCCATATTATTAATTCAACTGTCAGTTAAACTAGTAACATTTAAAACTAGATAGTATACGATATACTTAAGTCAAAATATATCAATATAAGAAACATTTATTTGTTCTATATACATTTAGTTTCATAATATTCGTCAAAGTAAGAAAGTTTCCTTGATAATACAAATACTCCTCGTAGATGTCTCCCTGTCGTCGGAAAATGTGTCTTCAATTGAGACGTCGAGTTACACGTATCTTATTTTGAATCAAATTCAGTAATTTTCAACAGCAGTTTCAACTTGGAGGATAGAATAAAATATTACGGAGTCATGCCGTGAAACTAGGAAGCCCAACCAAACAAGAAATTAAAAAGTTGACGAGATACTCGAGATGCTGGTGCCATCATTTCCGAAGTCCTGTTTGTTCTCCTGAATGTATTACACTTCCAAGGTATTATCAAATTTGGACGTAATATCGGTTACTTAAGCAAAAATTGTCCATCTGACGGACGCTCAGTACACTTCCTCATTCATAGACCAACTGCCAGCGACAGTTGATCACTCTGTGATCTAGGAAAAATTCATGATCGCGAATGAAGGACTTCTAGAACGCCTCTACAGAAGGACGTCTCTAGTGCTCCAATTGTTTATGCTGAAAAAAATTAATCATCGTTATTATTATGACCGCCCATAAAGTTATGGGTTCTACGTGGTTTTGAAAACAACTTTTTTATTAATGAGATAAGTCAGAGTTTTCTTTGGATAGGAGACAGTCGAAATTCCTTACTAAACTGTTGTGGATAGTAAGACGGGTAAAAATTCTTGTGTTAAGATACGGTTATACAAATATGTGCTACAACATATTTGTAGCACTTAAAATAACGTTTCAAAGTTCAGCTAAATTTAGCGCAGGTTAACTACGGCAGATGCAAAAAAAAAGTGGTCTGGATGCTTATACGACTAAATTTCCGGCATTAATACCCTGGCATAAATATAACCGCCGCCCACCATCAAAAGACGACCTGGACGCGTATTAACGAGAATGAAACGTCTCGTCGCGATAAATCCTAATATAGGTACAATGCAAAATGGAAGCTTTACTCGTCCAATTTAGTAACCCAGGCGGGGGTCTATTAGATCGACAGCAGATATTGGCAGTACGTTAGAGAAGGAGGAGGAGAAGCTGGAAGAGGTCGGAGCTAGACGGGGTCAACAACCTGGACGTCGCTCGCGCGCGGCCAAAATTCTGATAAAATCGATTTGCCCTGCGTTTCGGGCCCCGGGCGCAGACACTTTCAGGCAGCAGGACGACGCGAAGAGCTAACAGCGGAAGGTGACGGTAGAGAGCAAGCACAATTTATAGCATGAGGAGCAATACATCTACCGCTGCCACAAGTAGGAGCACAGCCTTACAAAGAGACAGGAATATTTTTGGCTGGTAAGCAATGTATTAGATTCGCCGCTTTGAGAAAACGTGTTTTTTTTTTACTGTTGATTATATTTTGAGATGTGCTGTTGCAAAAGAATGCTGAAGATCAAGTGGATGGGCAAACTTAAATTGTAAAGTATCGATAAATATTGGTAAGGATAGGACTGAAGCATTTGAAAAGAGATCCTGACAAATATTGGAGTACAATTTACATGCGAAACACAGATGGACGTAGTCTCGTGGGTAAGAATACTATGAAACCATAGATACATCAGAATATAAATCAGACAATGAAGTGGATGCCGTTATGCTAGAATATATATATTTGAACGTGGTGCAACCAAATATGTTGTGGTGACTAAAAAATATAATAGTAACGAAAATGAGGAACATAATGATAGCGTGCTACTGATGGATAATAATAAAATGAGGTATTTGAAAATATATTTGGATGTCTTACAGTGCAGTCAGTTTAGTCAAGAAACGCAGCTGTCCATGACATGGTTAAAATCTCAAAAAGATAGTACTGCTATCTGAGAGCAAGCTGTCCCTTCGTCCGTGTATCTCTCTGACAAATCGTGTTTTAATTAAAGGAAAGGTGGATGAAGTGTTATCCATGGCTCAATGGCTTATAAATTGTATGCAGTTCGAGAAGTGTCAGAGAAAAAAATGACAATGAAATCAACGTTTCCAAAATCAAAAAATGACAACTATGTTAATCATAGGAATATAATTCGAAAACTCAAATTAATAGTGAATAAGAATGATAACGAATTCAGACAAACAAGTGAATATAAATACCACACGATGTTTCTGGGATCCTTGTTACTTTCGTCAGGTGTGAAGAGGAGCCTAGAGCGACACAACTGCACTTGGTTTTGAGTTTTGTCAACTTACAAGTGCAGTTGTGTCCATCTAGGTTCTTATTATCACTTTTTTGTCTGAATTAGGTATGTTTCTTATTCATTATTTTCAATCTGACGTCAATTTTTCATTTTATAAAATTAATAGTCCTTTTACTTATTTTCTTTGTACACAAATGGCCTAAATTGTGAACATTCTCTTATTTTGTTCTTTGTAGCTATTCCAAGGTCTACTGCTTAACAGTCTTAGTCTACAATGGTACACCACTTTGAGCTGCTAGTATATATGGTACATTGGAACACTTTAAATTAGGCAAGTCAAAAGTCTGTACAATTTACATTTACGTATATGTTTCTATGGACAATTTATTAATAAAACCGGTAAATATTTACAATTATCAATTACTTTGACATTAACAGTAGTAATCAGATTCTTTATACTATTAATTATGACTAATTAATGGAACAGTGCTCTGATAAAGACACGGGAAACACAAAAAACTGAGAAAAAGTATATTGATTATCTGAAAGTTCTCTGCTTTCACTTTGATCTATTGAAGATCGTTTCTCGGATTTCAATTGAAGCGAGTCAATGATAAAGTTTTGAGGAAATAACAAGAGGAGATTCCTATCATTAGATTAAGTATCCGATAACAAGTTAGGCCGTTAAACTGACAGCCGGAGATCGGGGCTAGAATTTTTATCACAAAACTCTTGAGCGAAGAATGATTTTCAATTTATTTGAGTTGTCATTCGGCCGTTTCTTAACGATCTTAAATCGATATATTTAAGTCAGCGTGATGGTGTGTCTCGAAATTTTGTTTCTGGCCAATCGTTAAAGAAGCGTAGGACAGATTATGGAATTTTTAAACAATACTCTGGTTTCATCAGTCCTTAAAGATCTTCCTCACAAGCTCTTAGTTCAGTTTGACCAATAGGAAAAAAAATATTTATTCTATATTTTCTTCAGTTCTACCAAATATAATTTGGTTTCCCACACCGTCGTATCTTCAGCAATCTATTCATTGCGCGGACATGTTTCTTTTCTCTGTGTTTCTTACTCGAATAAATTCTAACCGCTAGTAGTCCGGTATAACTGGCTTGCTAATAGCGGAAGCTTAGATTTCCCCACGACGGATGTACGAAAAAGATGAGTGCAGTGTACACACTTCAACACCGCGCTGCGGTCAAGAGCTCTGTAAACCCGCACACTTCTTACTTACAACTACAATGATTACCATAATGTGGTCGTACACTACCAACGAAAGAAATTTACAAAAAGTATTTTTAAAATAAAAATTTTCATTGTAATACTTTTTGTCGAGTATTTCCATCGGCCAGCAAGTCTGATATTGCATGCATATAAAAATGCTAAGGAATATAACATCGTTACGAGCGAAACAGTTGCCAGTGCAGCCCAGTCTCGAGTACGCCAAGTCAGCGAATGATCCAAGTCAACATAAATAGTGTGAACCGCGAGTGTCGACATAGATAATCAATTTAAAATACTGGGGAAATATGGGAAAATAATATGTAAGAAATATTTGGGAATATTTTTCTTCTATTATTCAATCTGTTCTTCACTATATTTGTATTACGTATCCTAAGTATATAAAGGAAATTTTTGTCTCCACTGACATCCAACACGACGCAAGGTTTTCTCCAACTATATAAGCATCTATTAGAGAATACATGTGGAAAAAACTGGCAACAGTTGCGAGTCCTTCCAAGCAAAGTTCAAGGGAAATTTTACATTAATAATATTTTTATTATTGATGTCCTTCTCAGGATACAAGCTTAAATCTAGTAAATAGTAAACAGTTGTGATAAACCTAACAAATGGAAACACGAAAACTTAAAATACGTTGATCGCTGAAAAGAAATTGAAAATAACGAAACTTGAAGACTTTTTACAAATAATTTTTTGAAAGTTACTTAGCGATAAAAAATGTAGTAAATATTATAAAATATACCTCTTTCTTGGTAAGAAATAAATAATTCAGCGGCTTAGAGTACGGTTTCATCTTGATGTAGCGTAAGAATATGCATTCAACGTAGAAGAAAATGTAACCACTTTAACACTATGAGTCCTAAAATTAATTTCACGATGGAAACAATGTCTAATAACACAATTGATTTTCTGGACATGAGCCTATTGCCCTTAATACCATTCTAAATTATTACTCCAACCACCCTAGATAATTAATGTTGCAAAAAACCTAATACGTAATGCTATATGTATTACTGATACGAATTGTCACGCCACATTGAAAACTAACATGTTTAATATGCTTCAAAACAGTTTTTTCCCCAAGAAAATTACATCTCAATTATGGATTAGTAATATTAAAAAATGGCATAGTACTAAATTCAACCTGAAAAACCAAACTACCAAGGAGCGTACTATAAAAGAAGCTAGACTGCTATGGTTCAAAACAGGGAAACACATATAGACACTGTGAATTTTAAAGATCCTACTCAAACTAATATTAAAGCTTATTTTAAACCAGTATCGATAAATAATACGGACGTTGTAAACACCACAGATAATTACAAACTAGCGGAAATAACTACGATTCTTCCAGTACTCTGACAAAAAAACAACCTACGTATTACAGCTTTACGTATATTTAAAAATTGATCTTTAAAATCATAGATACCTTTAGGAAAAACGATATTAATGATGTTAAAATAACAGTTAAACCAGTTAACCATATACAAAATATATTAACTAAGGTTAAGGACAAGACAGAAGAACAGTATAAGACAAATCTCGTATACAATTGTCCAAAAACATATATAGGTTAAAACCCAACAAACATTAAAACTAGAATGTATCATCATATAAACAGACATTAAAACCCACAGCCAAAAGGAACACAGCGCTGTCCACCCACACAAAATTGACTAACCATGAATTCGATTTTAATAATATTAAAATATTACATAATAATATTGATAAAATAAAACTTAAAATAGCAGAAGCAATTTATATTAACCTAAACAGAAACAATATTGCTAATAATAGAAACGAAGGTTTAGAAATAGAAAAACAGTATGCAGAGATACTACAAATTTTGATAAGTAGAACATCCAAAAATAATAATAAAATATAATGTAACCAATTATAAGTTTGTATGTATCGATGTTGATGTGTATATGTTTGCATGCATGTATAATCATATATATGTATAGGTAAATAATAACTAACAACATGATAAATCCATACTATAGTATCGATTTTCGATTGTAATTATACTCACTGAATCACCTAATGAAGCAGTTTAATAACGGACCTTGTTGAATAAACAACATTGTTTTATATTAGTGACTAAGTACCTGTAGGTACTAATATTTTTAAAGTTATTGTAATTTTAACGATAGGGCAGAAAGGTATGTTATGCTGATGGTTTTGCAATGAATTCTTAATTTGATGTTTATATAAGTAGTAACGTTTGATTGTTCATTCAGGATGATTATAAAAAAATAGTTGAAAGCTTCCAACCGATTTTTTAATCAAATTAAAAACTTGGAGACTGTTTACGGTTATTTCTGCACATCAACGTCAACAGTTCTTTTTACCATAATGTAGTAAGTACATGCGGAAAAAAGAAGAGAAAGTGACGTTATAAATCGATATCTCGGATAAGACAGTTCCAAGAATCTGAGAATGTCGCTGTTGCGAATGGCATAATTGATCCCGACCCCTAGAGGGTCTGAAGGTAAGGTGTCAAACAGGAATGTACTCTTGTCAGTCCAGACTGTTTGAACGCACACGAAGACAGCTGCTCCAGTTCGGGACACGCAGCAGAGTGGGTGGCCGGCCCCTGGGGGTGCGCATCCCTCTCAGAATAAATTAACACGTCGGTCCATCGACTTCCCAGAACCCAACATCTCATATCGTGACAGCATCCAGAAAAACCTCCGTATAAACAAAGGGCTAGTTCGCGCATAGTGAGTCGAACGCTAGAACATCAGCGTTTGCATCTAACACTTCCAGTTTGTAATTCGTCGCATAAAATTTTTTTTCTCAAAATGAATTATTTTAAGAATAATTCATGTCTTTTATGAGCTAATTATAAAGTGACTTCTATCTAGAAAAATGGTCCTTTATTGTTTTATTTTCTGACTTTTTATGCTTATTACCTTAAGTTGGTGACTAACTATTACCACAAAATGCAACGAATCATGCTCGTGGTGTAATATAAGTGATTTTGCGTAAGATAGGTTTGCTTTGTGCAAGGATGAAAAATCAGTGAAGAGTATGTATAAATTATTTACTAAGATTTTGGCTCCGAATTCCAGAGGTACGGAACCGAAAGAGGGGGGGAAATTGTTGTCATTCACAGTGGGTAAGAAGAGGACAAAAAAGACGACGAGCAAGACAATTACTGCTTATAATTGAGGGTAAGGAACTTCGCCTTGGACGGAGGCCGGATCCTAAGAATTAGTCTCAACAATTTGATGAGTAAAGGGGCAACTCAAATAATCTCGACTGGATCGGCATTCGAAAGCAGCCTGGTCTCTCCAATGCATGAAATAACCAGATATAGTGTGTGTGTGTGTGTGTGCATGCATATAATTTTACTACGAACAGGATGGATCAGTTTTATCAACCAGCTGGGTGCTCGGCGTTGCCCGTATACTTGTTTATATAAACCCGAAAAATTATTTAATTCGATATTAAGTTTTAGTCAAGAAGTGATTTAACCTAAATCTAACTGTTCCTAGTTTCGTTCATAATTTCGACCGATAGTGCATTAATTAATTGAACAGCTATAAAATACATTGAACATACCTCCGAATTTTTTTACGAATAGAATTCTTAAATATACTCCACGAGTATTGCAGGATATAATAGTCCCTCAATCTTCAGACATTACGAAAGATTAAATTGAAGAAATTCTTACCTAGAATCACAATGTAAACAAATGATCGTCGTATTGGAGTCACAAATATGGCAAGAAAATTAACTTACATTTTCCGCAAGAATCGTAAAGTATTTCGTATTGTTTTTAATTATCATTCGATGGAGTATTACTGGATAAAATTATACTTTTTATTCAATGAAAATATTTCTGCTTTATTTAATTACGGAAAAAGGAACTATTTCCTTTGTTCGTCACGTAGTAATGTCTCTCTCTGTCTCGTGACGTCATGGTCTCTTGACGCGCAGTAATTTAAATCAAAATTATCACGTTTTTCAATTTCAATTCTTTCCACATTTACGCTAGAGGTTTATTACCCACACAGTACCGTTTCTCGTGATTTTAAGAATATTTGTATATATATATATATCCATTTTTAAATATAGATTGATTAAGAAATGATGAATAAATTCTCTTACATTTCGATGATTATCCACGTCATCATCATCTGCTGAAGATGAATCCCGAGAGAATTTCATCCACTGTCTACGCCGGAATAATCTTCGGTTTAAAGAAATTATGTTGACTGTATATTGTTCTCAAATTTAAAATCACTGTTCCTAAACACTTCATTCAAGTAAAAAATTATTATTGTACACTACACATATTATTTAAGAGAAATAAATTAAAAATGAAAATAAACAGGAAATAAAGTTATCCGCACCTAAAATCGATTTTAATGCATAAGTACTGTTGCAAGTTATCTGTTCCTATCACTTTTGGAAAAGGTGGTCATAAAATTAAGATCAAAGCGAGAACCTAAAAAACGATTGATCCTAATTTTTCCGCTTTTCTTGCTTATCGTTTATGTCCTTACATGGAGTTTTCCCGATTTATGACATAAATAGACATATTCCATCTTTGGGTCTTGTGGTTATTACATAACCATCATCTTATCTAGCCCATAATCAGGTTTGGAATTCAAAATTTTTATTTGACAAAACAAATAACTCAGATACCATCCAAGACTCGCAACATACGTTATGCAGAATGCTGAAGAAAACTAACGACATTAAAGAAGGAATACTCTTTTAGTTTAGTAACAGAAAACGTCTGGTACGAAACGACGATGCCACAGCTCAATTATTTTATGTGATAAATCACAGGCCCTTCCGAACAATGTGGTTCACACTGTCATTTCACCTTTACAGTCATAAACGACTCTAGGTACCTGCGACAGTAAATCACTGGAACGTATTGTGGATTGTAAACAGGAAAAAAGACGATTGAAGTATACACGGTGTCCAAATAATATAAAACTCAGGGTTGTAAGTGCGCCCTTTCGAAAAATTATGTAGCATGCATTTAATTTGTGGAAGACACAAATAAGTTCGCATTTTTACAGCAGTTCGGGTCAATTAGTGCCTGGCTGCTCTATAAAAGAGCTAATTTTACTGGAATCTATAATTAAGCGCTTGCACGACGCGTCGACTTTACGGGCAGAGGAGAGATCATGGGAACGAAGAGAAGAAAAAAAAAGGGGGAAAACTTTTGCTTTGGGGAAATAAAACTCGTTCTGGCGTCAGGTGCAGTTAGGCAAGACGAGCTAAGGTTGAACTGAGCAGCTGGAGAGAGATGAGCATCCGACAATTGCTGCTCTCAACTTTCACATGACGCATGCCACGGACATCGTTCTCCAGCAGCCTCGCATCTGGACTTACGTAACCGCGTTATGGAAACATATCTCACAGGATTCAAAATTCAGTATTTACTCTGTTCAGTTGTAAGAATGCAATGACGTCAGCATACAGCGGTACACACAATAATATTTTCTATAGAATATGGCATTGCATCGACAATTAAAATTCTATAAATATAAATTTTAAAAATTAAAAAAAATAAAGTTTTAAATTTCTGGAAAAAAATATTAAGGCTCTCTAACCCCTTCTCAAGTCTTGACGTTAGTTCAGCTGTTAGAACGGTCGCATGATCCTGTGTTCGATTACCGGTCTCGGTCCTGTTTAGCTTATGAAGCTGCTTAATATGAGAAATTTTGAGCATTTGTTGTTCTTCACCCCTCAGAGATGGAATTTTTATAAAATCCCATCTTAGTTGTTACATGTATGGTAATAGTTTCATCTTATAAATTTCAAGTTTCCGTTCTGAGTCCAGTATCCCCTATAGATTAGTCATGCTCGGGAAATTAAAGGTTGAAAGTATTGGCAGTGTTCTGTCAATAAGGACTAACGCTAATCTAGACAACGTAGGGGTATGAACGTAACTTAACCAGGACTTAATCATGCCCGAATTTATTACACTTATCACTGCTTTGTTCGAGGACTGCTTTCAGTTACATTTAAGGTGGGACGTTTAAAAGACGAATGTTTTGTTTTGTAGAATAAATAAGAACTAAGATTTTATAGTTCTAATCTAACCAGTAAGTAGATCTTCCACACCAGAACCTGTCATATCAGCTTTTAGTGACTATTAGCACATTAGGCGCCCTGAGGCTGAGTAGATCGTCCGATATAATTTTAACGACAATACGACAGTCGCTGTATCTCTGATTCAAAGAACCCTCTGTTTCACACACAAGGTGTCCGATTGTCTTGAAAGACGCGTGCTCGCGAGTTCGATCTACGGTAGGATCCGATTGCCTTTCCGAACGAAGGTTAAGTGTGGGTGAGCAGTCCAACAGATAATTCCATAAAGGCCAAGGACTCGTGGGAGATTCGACATATGTGCTCATGCAGGAAATCCGTTATCTATTCAAGTAGTACACCGGAAACATACTTAGAGCATCGCGGAAGGCCGGATTTGGCTACCAAAAACGCAACGACAGCTTTAAAACTTTCTGCGCGGAGTATTTTCCCCCGCCACTTTCAAAGGGAGTTCAGAAACGTAAGCAACGTATACGATACAGTAACAGTAGTGTTAGAAAGAATATGTTAAAATGCCTCACACAATCCCACTTTGAACAACACGCACTAGACAAACCGTCTGTTCAACATCCAGTTGAATTCTTATCTGACTTCTTTAATGACGTATAAATCACCGATAGTCTCGTAAGGCAATGTCGGTTGACGTTATCTTACTTTTTTAATTGTGGTATGGTAGTTACAGTCCATTCTTGACAATTTTAAACTCAGTTCCTCGGATTGATATTGCTACTTTTTAATAATAAAAATATAAGAGTAAGACGTTTAACGTCAATAGCACTAAAAATATGTGAAAACGGAGGCAATAAATAGGTTGTAGATGGTAGAATTAATCTTAAATCGTTTTAATGAGATTAGTGCACGATAATATTGGGTTTTCTGCACTTTATTTATTAATTACAAAATAATTCGTAAATATGGTTACGCACTTCTAAAAGAAAAAAAGTAGATCAACTTAAACTAGCACGAAAATTATTTACTAGAGGTAGTAACAGGTAAGCGTACAAAGTGTCGTATCCTGTCTGCATGCCCTTTAATTTGATATCCACATTTTTTAAAATACAAAAAAAAAGGAACTGAAATATTATTATTAAATTTTTCGCGGTTGAGCAGCAGGTTCAGATTTCTCGATGTTGACGTTTCTGCGGTCATTCTCTACCGCTTCATGCTGTGTCAAAACCGCGAAAAATTTATTAATAATTTACACCGGGAAAGCTTGCATTCATTAATTGCTGAAATATGTTAACTGCATAATAAAACGGATTCTTTTTTTAAAAAAAATAATTTATGAGTATAATTTTAAACTAGAGAGATATATCTAAAACTGTCTTCATCCGATGATGAGAGTAATTTTTATTTCTCCATCACAAGACTCCCAACAATCATATCATATAATTTAAGCAGCAGTGAGCATCACTGCTTATGCTTCATGCTAATACTCCCTCAATCAATGTATTTCGTGAAAATACTTCGACCCAATAGATCATTACCGATAATAAACTAAATATGTATTAAAAATCTAAAATGTGTTCCCTTAGCTGCTGATAAAAGTTACTAGTATCCTTATGACGAGTTACGTAGCAGCTTCCCATCATCCTTAATCTCTATGATGTGTAGTTTCTTCTTTAATGTTGTCTGCGAAGAGTTCAATGCAAGTACGAGGGGAAATATAACCAATATGGTTTTACACAGCGAATTCGTCTCTTAATGAACAGTATAAACATTCGGGAAAATAAAAAACAGGTAAGAAACACAAAATAGGAAATAGGCATGGACGATTTTCATCAAATTCAACCGACTTTCCGCACAACACATGGTTTCTAAATGAAAGCAATTTTGTCACATAATTACATGGTTCTTCATGACCTGTGACTCATTTTGTCCTCGGCTGCTTTTTCATTGTTCCTTATCTCTTTCTTTGCAACTGAAGGTACTCGTATAATTCTGTGAACTACTAAAGGTACACAGCCAGTCTTTTATTTGAACGTATCCTAGGCTCCAAACTATAGCCATACAGTTAATTTTAAACCGGATATTGTGTGGTTTGTGACAGAAACCATGTTTGAGAAGCGGTGAAAGGTACTCAGGGTATTGGACCGACTCACATTTAACACGAAATTGAATGAAACTTTTGCACAGTAATGTGCCAAACTCAAATACATAATCTGATTTGAGATTATTAACAGGTTTGGTCGCGGCATGTATTCTAACAGTTTTTATTCTTATACAATATATTATAGAACGAGAAGACGGAACGTATCACTGAAAGTAATATGACGATTCAGGTGTGGAATTTATTTTGGATGGATGCGCTAAGTTGGATGAATGGAAATGCTATTGTAAAGAGATCATTATTCCCCACTTGAGTCTTTTCAAAGACATTAGGTAAAAGAATAGTTATTTTGAAAGCGAAGTTATACTACCGTCAGTTTTCCCCGATATAAATTCCTTACAACGGAAAGAATTATAGCTACGCGTGAAGTTCTGGATAATGTAATGAAAATGAAAACAGCACCGACACAAGAATTAAAGAACTGTCATTGAAAGAGACTGTAGAGTACGCAACGTTACATAGATATTAATCTCTTTACTTTTGGTTGGCGTTATTTTCATCCTATTGGTGTCTGACCGTCGATGAATTACATTAAGAGACGTATTACGCTCCATTGTGGCACAGTGGGTGTAATTTCTATTAAATTTGATAGTTCTTCATTTACACGGACTCTGAGCCCCCGGTTTATCAAAAATTCTGCAATCCAACGAACTATGTAAATGTCCACATTCGATTCTTGATGTTTAACTAATAAAATTCTCGTGGCACCAAATAAAACGCCTTACAGATATCTCTCATTAGCCCGTCGATTTTTTCCTCCATCTGCAATATCCTGAAATAACGTTGCTGGTTGGATATCACAAGAATATAACATAGAAATTAACGTCTGTTAAAAAATAATACGACCTTCATACAGATAAACTTTAAATAGAGAAACAACTAAGAAAATTTAAATTTAAAAGTGCCGGAAGTTTCGACGTGGATTGGAGTCTTTTTCTAACGGCGACAAAGTTTTACGCAATCATGGCTTCTCCTAACTAGAACGCCTACCGATTTATGAGCTTTTATTTTCTGAATATTCAGTTTTAATAAGTTAATTTTAAACCGTACGGTCATATAATCGAGGACGTACTCAATTTAATCCAATGGAGGCAATACGAATAAATCAGTACCATTGTCATTAATATTAAATGGAATCTTGTATAGCCTAGTCCAATTGATAGGCAATGTGTAGTGATTATATTCTCGCCACAATAAGGTTCTAGGAACTAGTCTCTAACAATTTTGGTATAAATTTCAGATCACATACGACGATTATTTTTGAATAGGGTTTACCTTCATATCATATTGCTTTCCCAAATGCCCGCTTTCCAAATTAAGTTTGGTTGTACCAGTTATCGACGATGTTATGAGCTGTTATGTAGCTCGTCCTCAAGTTCTGCATATCAGTGCAAGATGATAGCAGTAGTACTGCAAAAACTGGGGACTGCAACACGCACGAACGTCCACTTTTCTGATTTGTACTTCTAAACTGAGAGTACAACAATGATCAGGTCTCGTTTAGGTGAATCGGGTGCCACGTATATCACGAACATTTTGAAACCAGACAAAATGCAGGGTATAAATATGTACAAAAAAATTGTTTCCAATCAAATATTCTTTTTGATGAAATATAAAACGTGACTATTAAATTTAATGTCTTTAGGCGTTAAAAATATATATTAAGCGTAAAATATTTTTCATTCAATAAAAACATATGCCTGCATACTTAAGTGCTAACTATCCAAACTATAATTTGTAATAGGTAATTCTATTTATGGATTAGAATTTTTTTGAGGCATTTGGTAATATGTCTGAAATAGAGAAAATTATAAGAGCCAAAGAAGGAAGAAAAATGACAACGTTTCGAACAGTAAAAAAAAATCTTTTCGTCTTTAAGGAAACAAGGATCAGAGTTTTACAAACAATTCTGAGCAATTATATAGGAAAAATATTTCAGAGAGTTGACTTTCGCGTTCTGTTCAATAGTTAGTCGAACCGAAAACATATTGCTTTTACAGATGGGGGACACGATACAGCCAAGCAAAAATGAAAAACTATTGTACATTCCTGTGCAGCTATGCAACTGCACAAGTCACTGTCAGTAGAACGTGCAACCGTTCTACAACACCAATACTGATATTCAATGCAATCTCACCGAAAAATGAGATATTACCGTCAATAAATTTTATAGTTATTGACAAAAAGAAGATACGTTTTTTTTTCACAAGTCTGTATTTACGAACGACAATTCCCGATATTCATGTTTGCTACTGGGTATTTTTCCACAGCGATGATTTATTTCCTCAGAGCTTTGATAATCGCGCAGTCTGATTTTTTCCCTCTCGGAGTTTTAAAAGTCAATTCATTTTAAGAACACCTCATGAAACAAATACTGTTGTTATCTCTTGCAGGCTTTTCAGTCATTTACCTGGCCTGCACGATAAGGGTTCCAAGAGGCAGCATTGTACGACAAAATCGTAAGCCATACATACACCACTGGCTGCCTTCAGTACTCTCTTTTCAAAAGTTATGTCTTCAATGACTTGGAAAAAAATTGTTTACGTGTTTATCACAGTCTATCTTTTCGTTTACGCTTAACCAGAGTACTTTCTTTGCACTTACATAGAATTGGGCAATGCCATCAGTTAGAAAAGTAAGTTTTCTCAATTCTCCTTCGTACTAGTGTAGTCGTTTCCGAAGTACTTGCTCGAGGATCGCTGTGGAGAATTTAAATCCCGATTTTGTGGATCGGACGTCTGGTCCGAAGACTAAGTCGGAGTTGAAGCGAAATTGTGTCCGCGGCCGCGTGTCCGGAGGAGGTGGAGGGGGAGGTCCGTGGCCAAGGCCGCGTCAGTCTGCGGGAGGATGCGAGTGCTGCTGCTGCTGAGCCTAGGGCTGGCCTGGACCCTCGCGGACCACGCGCCCAGCGCGGCCCCCGGCGGCTGGATCACCTACAGGCACGCCGCCGTCTCCCAGCAGGTACAACCCTTCTTTAAGCCCAACTCCGTCCCGGTTTCGATTCAGGAATTTCCGAAACCCAAGGTCGAGGTTCGTCAAATTAGACCGGCTAAATTGTGCCAACAATATCCGCGCCCCTTAATAGCCCTGTAGCTGAAAAGGGAACGATAAACGCCTAGTGCATATTTAGACGGGGATTTCATTTCGCAAACGGGATACCGCTGATTTGTCAGGGAAGTCATTGACGACTGATATTTCTTTACTTTCTTCCAAGATAGCCGTTCCTGTCAGCTGTATCCCACTCAACCTTGGAACCCAAAAGAAACGAACGTTTTCAACACGACGTGCGTTACTGAGGTTCAAACTAAAGAAGTGACAATAGTGTAAGAGTGATGTCCATAAAAAATATGAAAACTTTATTATTTATAGTTCTTCCAGTACCAGTCGCGCGGTATCAATGCCAAATAAAACAATCAACATGACCCTTTCAATTATTAATGATATTATTTTTCGTTATTTTTCACTATCCGAAAGTTACAAGTGGGGGTAGAATTATAGAGGAATGCAGGGTGGAACTGGGATTGTTCGCTACCTACGGGGGTCTCGTTTCTGCATCCCTCCACAATTCGACCGCCACGTATGCCAAACTAAGTAAAAATCTGAGCAACAACAATTTTACAGAATGCTACATTTGCACAGCATGTGCTACCTCACAACGCAATTGCAGCAACGCAATATTGATATTCAACGTGTAATAAGATCCTGTTTTTGTTTTCCAGTCAGACTAGGACGTTTTCTCCCTCCGATGGTCTGCATAAATGACATTGTTTCAATTAAGGTAAATGCCCCCTTCCGCCAGACGTCAATCTGTGATACGAACGTCTGGATTGTCCTTAACAAAGAACATCAATATATCGGGAGCAGTTAGTTTTTCTTCCATTCATTCTTAGGGGTCTACGAATAAGAGTGAAAGAACTTTAAATGGTCTCGTTGACAACAATTCTTGAAATTTTATCGTGTGAGTGATGTTATTTACTAAACAGCAATGTAAAAATTTATAATACGTTACAAAGTTACACATCATTTTTATTGTGTTGGGTATTCAAGTTCAGATGAATTGACTAGTTGGTAAACAGAGCTCCGCCCCCTTCCGTGAGACCTGTAAAGATAGTTCAAAGGTGGCTTAGAAAAGGTTTTTCTGGTGCCTTGTCCATGGGCGAGGATAAACTAGTGAAAAACGTTGCATACAATACGAGTCGTCAACAATTCATTCCTACCGGCCGCGCATTGTTCATCCTCTTTCAAATACTGGTACCAATACCGGTTTCTTATTATATTTCGTGTACTAACTAGTAAGTTCATCAGATAATGTGCAAAAATCCTTTTGGTTCGCATCAGTAATTAAATCATGGTCTAAATTATTGCAATTAAGCGACTGAGCGAGATTCTTTACACCAGATATTTAGAGACGTCGAAAAATAAAACTGTATCCGAAGGCCGTGGATTCTTCTCCCGAACTAAAGAAAATTTGTATAGGATCATCTGGATTCAGCCTTCCTACTTCTGCATACATCTTAAAGTCCGGTCGGTCCGAGTAGGGAGAAAGGTCATGGTGTACGATCCTACATTATTAAAAGAAAAATCCAAACCTGACTACAAACAATAAATAGGCAAAACTTATTTCTAGGACAGTAAATCTATTACACGGCAACAAACTGGAATTTACATCTGCTTTCTTTATAGATAACAAAAAACTGGGTAGATGCTTCGAATTCCTCCGATGCAGAAAAATACGTTTACTTGGTGATCGGTTCGGTCATCTGTGCTTCCTCGAACTGCAAAACTTGTGAAGACGAAATTATTTATTTATGTGTATATTGGGCCGTCAATGCCAATTGCTACAATATGACAATTCGTGCTTAGAAGTAATTACCATTGGTAAGTGTCGGTTTAGCTCATTGGGACCATGGAAAACAAAGTTTTTGAAGTCTAGAAGGACAAGAGTAGTTACATTTTATAAATGCCCTCGAGTATCCGCGGTATTGCGTTGGTAATAAGACAGTGGCAATAAACAAGAAACAGCAACCATTATTACCTGTGGTGTGGATGCCAGAGCGGCTAATAAATTCCGAAGAAACGTTAAGGATTCCTGGTACACACGATGCATTGCTGTAATCCCAGAAGCAAATGTAGCACGTTATTGGTCAGCTAAATCTCCAAAGGCAAAACAAAAAGTATAAAGAAGATTATTTCTACCAGTGCTATGGCAAAGAACTTTGTTCTCCAAAAAGTAATAAATTAAAATACAAGATTTTGTAGGGATCGTGGGATTTACTGTACTGCTGGATGAATGGTTCTGATTCCAACCGAGTGAGGACGTTTCGATGACTGGCACTGAAACGTTGAGGCAAACGTTATCACCCGGTTGGAATCACGAGAAGTCTTCATCCAAGATATTTGTGGTTAAAACTTGTCTTCTGTACTAACCTAAATAAAAGGCAAAATTTACGTCTGATTGAAAATAATGAATACGAAAGATAACCAATACAGACAAAAAAAAAGTAATATAAAGACCACAAAACGTTTCTGGGATCCTTTCCCTTTCGTTAGGTGCTAAGAAGAGCCTAGAGAAACACAACTGCACAGGTCAGTTGGCAACACTCAAAAGTCTTTTTTGTCTGTATTGGCTATCTTTCTCATTCACTAAATAAAAGGCATTAAGCGTTTCAACAAAACAGCGTAATATGTTGATAAAAAGTTATTTATGCGTATATACACGGCATATAAAACATATCGAATCACCCCAAAAACTCGTAAAATACACTTAGCCTGAAAAATCGAAAACAAAACGTGTCAATAATTTGAGAGCTATTGAATATCGACAATCGTAATCCCGTCCTATTAAGTAGAAACCCCCATTTCGAATTTCAAATTCAGAATTTCCATAAAAAATATTGATTTTGTTCAGAATATTTCAAATATCAATAGGTGGGGGCGAGGGGAAACTGGGGTTCGAATTCTTACAAATAATTGAGAAACATTTGGAGCCAAAATAAGAAATAGGCATTAAAGATATAGAAATATAAGAGCAATATTAAGGATGTAGTGATCGTAACCTCCAATGAAAATTAGGGATTTAGCTATAAAAAAAACACTGTAAAAATCAGATTAAATATTCCATAGAGCTGAATTAAAAACCCCTCATTTTCGTTATGTCTCAAAATAAACTAGCTGCGCATTTTTCGGTTGGGTTGGGATCAGATTATTTTTTTCCACATTATATGAATTTACAAAATTTTAAACAATTAAAATATATAATCAATTCAGTGCAGAATTAGGAAACACGGAATGCGTCGAAGCTTTGATTCGTTCACAATAGACAATTTAAGAAACTGACGCATCAAGCTGTCGACGTAAAACATATCCACTTCTATAGAACGCGAGACAGGGATGAATTATGCAGTAATAAGTAAATTTTATAAAGTTGTTCACCGACAATTATTTAGAGGAAAGCTGTAAATTATCAGTTTGTTTGATAGACTCGCACATCGTGCATTCAATTTAAATTGTTACCGGGCAATTGACTTTGTGCGAAAACATCAATACTTCAAGTTGTGAATTTTCTTGGCGACGTCAGTCTTTTTTCAAAATAGGATTATTTGCCTATCTGTGGTAACATGGAGGGATTAAGAATATATCCATAAGCGTTAGAGTATGCAGGAATCTAACTGATCAGAAAATATGGTTTTGAAAAGCAATAAAAATTGCCCGTGTTCAGTTTGCATCAATCAAGAAAAACTTAATTCTGACCCTGGAGGGAGTGTTATCTCAACTTTATTTGCTAAGATGAGATAAGGCTGAATAGTCGTAATTACTCTCTTCGTCGCGGATACCGCCGCTCTCGCCAATTCCGGAAATAGGTTCCGTCCAAAGGCTAAACGGTGCGAGAGCAGTAGTTTATTCCCAGAATGTGAAACACTGGACACTTATCAGCATGTGTGAGAACGGATATGCTTGTCAAGCGGCCGGTTCTCTTTGACGGGAATCTTTTCCCAGGCGTTGAGTGGCCACAGTTCCGCGTTCGAATCCAGGACGCTAGTTTCGTCTGACCGGGGCATCCATCATTAGCTACTTCGTGCGAACTTGCCTGTTAAGTCAACATGCGGCATTTAAAATTAGAACCCTCTGCCGCGTATCCACAAACTTGTTGCAGACTGTCCCCGAATAATTTGACTACAGTATTACAAATTAACTGTCCTCGATTATCACTTCAATTCAAGGTTCCCAACATGAACGACTATAGATTTATGTCACAGGGTACATTTATTTAAGGTTTCTCAATCTGAATATGACGTCACAATTTATCAAATGAATTAAATATTTTTATTGTTTACATAATTCAGCTATACAGTGGGACTATACCTGATTGCTCTAAATTGTTTTCTGCGCTAGTCTGAAGGTAGGGTAAATCGCTAGATTAAAACGAAATTTTTATAAATGAAAAGTGACAAAAGAAAAAGGGGGTAAATTAGCTGCTCGGCACTTCAGACAAGCTTAGAAAACGATTTAATTGAATATAGAGAAAGGGTTCGCTAAAACCTCCAAAGCGAAAATAAAAGTTTAAAGAAGAAATCAACTACACATAATCAAACATTTTCAATCGAACAGATGTACGGATATCCTTCATTCGGATAAGAAGACAGTTAGCTTTTTCAGAAGACTTGTCTACTTTGTATTCTTTAACGTGTTATTTACAACAAATTGTACCATTATCAAGTTTGTTAGTACTTTTTGATACCTCACGGTTATACCTGGGAGATAAATTTACAGATATCTTCTCAACTATTCGCGACAATAAAAAGTTTGTTTGCCCCGTAAACAATAACGAGAATTGGGCAGTTTAAACTGTTTCAAATGGTGGATGACAATTTACGCTATCCAGAAAGTTAATTACAGAGAAGAACCGTTCAGAAGTTCTGTAAAGCCAACAAAATCCTTGTCCAAGTAGTTTAAATCAGCTTTCTTGAACGTTTGCCATTGCGAAAAACCTTATTACAACTACCGAAAAACATTAAATCGAAATCGGTCCGACCGTTTCCTTGTGAAGAGCGAAGATCAACTCCATAAGCGTGACAGATAGAAAAGAAGGTCGATTACATCGGTTTCAGATTCCCTTATGCATGAAACGTAAAGATAAAATTACTCGATTCTAAGAGATTAAGCAGTCAAAGTATTATTTTATTTGTATAGGTATACCTATATAGGTATAGGTATAGAAAAGTTTGTACAGTAATTTTAGAAATAATCTGTGACGTAATGATATCCATGTATGATAATTAATTCAAATTTGTATATTTCTGTGTTTGTCTCTTCTTTGGGCAGAGAGAGAGGAGTATCTCTGAGAAGGAGTTGTATCTTTGGCGTTTATGTTAAGAAGTAGTTTTTTTATGTTGTGTGAATAAAACTAAAGAAATAGTACTGAAAGCGTTTTTCGTATATGTTATCAGAATATTAATTTCATCCATTTAATTATCATTGTAGTGAGATAATAAAAGAACATTTCATTTTACTTCATTTTGCCTGTCATTTGGCTATTTCATCAAATTAATAACTACCTTCATTGCGGTTACAGTTTTAAACAGTCATCGGATAGTCAAAGAACGGAGGCAACCTTTAATCATTTGCCAACAATGCCGATAAAATGAGAGAATGTAACGCTACCTACCTCTATTGTGCTACGATAAGTTAAATAGAAGTCACCACCGTCGCTAAATAGACTAATTGATTTAAGGCGGAAGTTGGAGAGTGGATGATTGTGCTTGCCGTGGGTACATTCATTATTACAGAACATGCCCACATCAAATTTAAACTTTCTGCATTCAATTGCTAACTCAATATGACGAACGAAGAGGTAGATAAAACACAAAGTGAGGGCCAATCAAAAAAAAGTATCAAGACCTAAAAAAATTCGAAGTATTAAAAAACTTTGGTCAAAGGCACACAACAGAGTAGAAAACATTTTTTTTTAAAAAAAACAAACATCGTAATTTATAGTTGTGATCATGTATAGACTGTAAAGTTATTAACACGTGTGAATTAACTACTCGTAAAATGTGGTTCTGTTTCAAATTATCAGCAGGCCGTTTTATTACACATCGAAGCACTTTTAAAGAATGCTTCGGTAATGCCTCGTATAATACATAGCAGTGAAAACTGCCAACCGGTCAACCAGATTTGGAAGGTTGCGCTGCAACAACTGGAACTAAATTGCGAAAGCCGGCACTCGGAAGATTAATTCGACGTACTATATAATCATTAAGCTAGCGAACTTAAAGGAATTCCTTAACAGATTTTCGCAAGGAATGGCGAAAATCAGTGTAGTAGCTATGTGTGAGGTAAAACAGTTCACTTTATAAAAGCAAAATATAAGTCAAAATAATTCCAGAAAAATTGGAAATAATGAACTGGCATAAGATTCTGTTCGATCAGCTGTGATTTCTTTTAAAACAAGAATTTGGATGTCTGCTTTGAAAATGTTCACGCAACCGCAAATCTAAAATGATAAACATTTGCTGTGAGGCTGAATTGTACATAAAAAAAAATAATAAAGCCTTCAAGCGAAACATCCTCAATATCAAAGCAGATAAACTGGGCAGAAATGCGCCTTTTTAACCTCTCATAATACGCACTCGTCTGTTTTGAATGTGAAATTAACACGATTCTCAGAAGGGATTTTTAGCTGAAGTAACGAAATCTCCTTGATCACAGCCGATAAATTGCAGAGAACAAACGGATGTTTTAGAAGATGTATCTTCGCTACGATAACAGGAGCGTAGCAGTATAATAAAAACTCGCTAATGGATGGTTTCCGAAATGGCCGCAAGTAAACATTCTGGGAACGGCATGCAACAAAACTGTCTCGTTCTCTTCTTTTTTTCTCTTTCGATCGGTCGGATCTCTCATTGTGGAGTCCACAGCATGTGTTTAACGCACACGCCCTCCGAGGTCTCCAACTGCCGCTTTGAATCAATTAGTGTGGCAATTAAACGATAGTCAAGGTAGCGACTGGGGCGGCTTCTCTTTGCCCTAACACAATACAGCTTGATTCACATTATCGGATTTTATCTGCAAGGTCTTACCATTGTTGGCGCTACGCTCGGTTCTTTTGTTCCTATATGACTGTAAATATTACCTTTAAGTTGAAATAAGAAGCAATGTAATTTAGAAAAATATAAACTTCTTAGATAGCTCGGGATAGACCCAAAATTCACAGAAAATTTCCCGTTAAAAATATTTTCCGATACATGCGATACGAATGGTTTTACTAAAACTTTTATTAACGGATACAAATTTTTACAGGCATGATATAAGAATTCTAATTAGAAAAATAAATAGCCAAACAACAGACTATATTTGATTCTGATACGAGAATTAATAAACAAAATATTCCACTAAAATAAAAAATTTACGTCTGTTTTGAAAATTAATAATAACAAAAAATATCCGGACTGAAGAAGTGATGATATAAATACACACAACGTTTCTGGAAATCTTGTTCCTTTCTTCAGGTGCTTTAGAGTTTTGCCAACTGACTTATGCAGTTGTGTCGCTTTAGAGTCTAGACTCATATTTTTTTTAGTTATCTTAGCACCTGAAAAAAGGTACAAGGCTTCCAGAAACGTTGTGTGGTTTTTATATCACCATTTCTTCTGTCTATATTGGGCTATCTTTCTTATTAAAACGTTCCAGTATACGTTTCAGTCCCAGAGCAAGGACAAGTAACATAACAGAAAAAGAATTAACAAAACATGATTTTAAGGAAAAATTTAAATAGTAAATTATTGGAAACAGCAGAAGCATCTGAATGGAGATACTTTCAACGGTTGTTACAATTCTTCGATGAAATTAAAAAGATGATTAAGAGTATCTGGTTAGTGAAATTAAATGAAAAAATTTACGTTTGATTGAAAATAATGAACAATAAAGATAGCCAATACAGACAAAAAAAGGTAATATAAATAACAAACAACGTTTCTGGGATCCTTGTTCCTTTCGTCAGGTGCTGAGAAGAGCCTAGAGAAACACAACTGCACTGGTCAGTTGATAATACTCAAAAGCCAAGTGTGATGAGGAACGTTGGTTAGTGAAATTGTTGAAAAGTATTGAGATGACCATCAGTTTATGCACAATAATTTTAGCTAAATCTTAAGCTAAACTTAAAAGGTTCATTTTAGGGGATTATAGAGAATGAAATAAGTCCAATTCAAAATAGCGGTTTCAATAAACAAAAATTCAAAGCAACATGTCTATTACCAGTAAATAAAACAATTATATTTCCAATCAAAGGAGAAAATATTTATATGGAATCTAGTATATTGCATTTAGCAAACAATTTTTTATATTCTCTTACAAAAACATGAAATTATTCACAGTTTAATAAATCAAAGGCACGTTTCTCTGGCTATATGACTTTTTTATTTTTGCCAATCTAGTGACTAATTTGATACGGTATTCCACCTTTTTTGTAATTATTTGAACTATATAGTGCGATCGCTGACCTTCCTCTACTATTGTTGCCCTCCACTGTGCCTCACACCAGCGAGTTAATTAAACCTAGATGTCTGAGTATGCGCCCCACCAACTTCGCTTGTCTTGTTAGTGTAATCCACAGACATCTCATACCTTAAAACAGTTCGTGTAAGCTTTAGAATGTCAAAAACTTCCAGTCGACTCCTTTGTTCAGGTTTCTCATCAACAAAACTTTGTATTCCCAAACTTTGCGATAGCTTTTAATCCGTCGCGAGTTTTTTTCTCTGCATGTTTAGAGTTTATGTTATAAAATATTTTTAATTTAGTTGTTCACTACGTGCAGTCCAACGGTGGTGACGTGCTCCTCAAATATTTACTTCGTTAATATCTGCACAATATTACAGCCTTCCGTCTTTGATCTACACAAATATTTTCACAGGGAAAATTAATGCTGTTTAGCCTGTCAGTACTGTTAACCGCAGTTTACACGTTTATATACAACGATTTGTTCATTTTGGAAACTACAGTGAGCACGTTTATTTTTGACATACTGAAGAACAAGTATTGTTTTATTTATGGATTCCATTTCATTTGCGTTATAAGAAATGTATGTTCTGCATAGTATTGGATTAGAAATATTATATATCACATGTTGTTATGTATCCTTTAATATATAAGCAACTCTATATGTATATATATTCTTTTTTGTACACGTTACTTAGAATGAAAGATTTTTAGTAAGGCATGTCAAATTCCATAGTTTTAATTTACCTTGTTAGTGAAGGAAAGCGTCTATAGACTATATAATTAATAGATTCTAAGATCTTCCTGGTCCCATTTTATAATTACGTACAACTTAAACAAATTTATTGAACTGGAGAAAATGCCCCTCGAGTTGCGGTTCTCGGTAAGTAGACAGAACATTTTAAGGAAAGCAGACTACCGATTCCACCACTTCTAATATTTACACTAAAACTATTTGTATCAGTAGCTTTAAAGTTAATAAAATTTTCAACATTTTCAGGAGGTTCTGAAATAACTGGAAATTTTATTTTTACCTTTTTGACAATAATGTGAAAATTGTGTATTCGCCAGTATCGCATTTGTCAGCCGTGCAATAGGTACATTTAAAATTCAAAGGTACCGCACAAAGCTGGATAACGTTTGTTGAATTTTGAACGGCTTGATACGTGGCCAGACCTGTGAAGCCCTGCTTTGATTCTCTTCTTCCTTGTTTATTTTGAATCTATTCCTTCCTCTTTGTCCTGTTCTTTCGCTCTTTTTTTATATCGATTTATTTACAGTCACATCAACAGCACTGGTTATTAGAGTCTCAGTATGGGAATAATTTTTTTTCTAGTCGGGGGACTGATTTCCCGAGAGTTTCTCTCAGGCACACATACATAAATGCCCTCGCCGGGATTCCAACCAGGGACCTCAGTGATGCGAGACAGTCACGCTGACCCCCCCCCCCTTTTTTTTTACAGCACAGAGGTCGGCTCTTTCGCCCTTGTTTAATTCTTTCTGGCTCTTTCTCTGGAATCATTTTCTAAATCTTTCCTATCGCCTTCTTTGAAGTTATTTGCACAGTAAAATCATAACGTTATTAGCAAAAATAAATAGCTTAGTAAATTCGTCCGATTATATCTTGGCTAAACTCAATAAACAGTGCTTCTACCACATAGGGCGAACCGAAATCAAAATGGAGCGAATCAAACCCACCACGTTTAAGCATTGTGGCTTTTGTCGTTCTGGAAAATTCGACAAAAATTATTGGCATTTCCAATATAAATGTAATGATGTTCAAATGTCAAGAATTAATTTAAAGATATCGTGTTGACAAATTCTATAGAAATAGCGACTGTCAGTACATTACAAAACAGGCATACAATTTATAAATAATTATAATCTATTTAGCTACAGATGATTGAAATAATTCAATTTTGTACAGTCGATTCGTGAATTACAAAGTGTTCACAAAATATTACAATTGATATTTGTGATAAGAGAAATTGTATGACTTACAAGTATAACGTCATTTACGTGAAGCCTACTGCATTTCGATTAATGAATAATAATTTATAAATTCGATCAGAGCTCGATGGAAAGTAGATGAATATATTTTTTGAGAAAAGTTAATATTTTTGCTCATATGCAGTATTAACAAAGAGATAGATTTATTATACAATATTCAGTCCTTTTTCCAGTACGTACTTTCGCTATGTCTGTGGAAGTTTCGTGTTCAATACTGAAGACGGTTCTTCTGGATATGTTAGGTTGTGTTCGTGTTACTGAAGCGAGAAGCAGAGCTCGGGAAGGCATCCACGGCACACAGACATTAACTTTTTGTGGCGAGTTCGACCCTGAGCTACAGTCGGACAGAGGTGAATAGTTTCCGGGGTCTACAACGCTGGAAAGCTATATAAAACGTCTTGGTGAGGGATTCAGCTCACAAACCGAATTCTTCATTAGTTTTTTTTTGCGAATTGACATTAAATGCTGACAATCAATTTTGGATGTTATATTAATTTTATATTTTCAAATTTGTAATATTTCGTACATTAAAGCTTCGTGGATGTTAGTCACTGTAGTTTAAAACACGAAACACTGTATTCACCATTCAGCTGATTGTCTATTAACAATATTTATTTCCTTACATTATTATTGTGATAATGTACAATAACAGTGATTTAAACAGATTAGTAACATTTCATTTTTGAAGGATATAGTAAAAATAAAGTAAGCTTAATTCATGTTTTACTTCGTTAATTTAATAATTTTTATACAAAGTTATGATTAGTTAACTCCTTTCCGAAATACGTAATTTAAATTCCAGAAAATATTGTTTTCACTCGTATTGCGGACATTCATATGACATTGAAATTCTTCAACTGCCACGAAAAACATTTGTGTATGAATTATACGTTCAGGTTTCTTTAAACGTTACCATTTGAATTCTCCGCAAACGAATGTCAGATGAATGAATGTAGTGAAAGTATGCACATGAAACAAGTTCTCCGCGAATAAATCGTGATGATGTACTCAAATTTTTATAGATATCAATCGATAATTTTATATATTCAGTTTTAGGTAATGATGTTACATAATAAAAAAGCAAACGTATTATTAATATTAAAAATACTGAAATAATTTAACATTTAGACTAAATAAACAGAGACAACTAGTTTAACCGTATGGAAATATAGGACAAACAGATAT
Organism: Zhengitettix transpicula; assembly: GCA_037074705.1. Lineage (NCBI taxonomy): Eukaryota > Metazoa > Arthropoda > Insecta > Orthoptera > Tetrigidae > Zhengitettix > Zhengitettix transpicula. Next base: position 113,670,868 of record CM073591.1, on the reverse strand, counting down.
TGAACACATTTCCTTTTCTAATTAGATCAATTTTTTATTAAAAGCTGAATAGTATGTTAATTTAATTGATACACGTAAAACTCGTGTATATAAAAAAGAGGAATCGTCAGTTCTACGAACAGATTATAAATAAATAATTAACAATACTATTTTAACTACTGTTATAATGAAATTCAGCACTACAAAGTTTGTCGGGTCATTATAACAACACCGAAAAAACTTATTTTTATTGAAAAAAACGATGGACATGCATATGTGAGCTTCATTTGGAGGAAAAAACAATACGCAATGAAAAATTAGCATATCTCGATCAAGTGTGTGTTAATTCAAGTAATTTTGGGGACTAGTAGTCATTCGAAAGCAAAAATTCTGAAACGTACCTTCGAAGAAATGGACTGAGAATAAACAGAAAATTATCGTTCTAAGGTAAAGGAAAGCGAAATTATTAGAAGAAAAAAGTGCGTGTATGTTTTATCTGCTCTTGGAACGTTATAATGCAATATTAGTTCACCTTTCCAAATCTATATACATAAAAATGTATGTGCATGTAAGAATTTCAGCCATAATGAAAAGAACGGCTAAGGTCTAGTTCAACCCCTTCAACAAGGTGATGGGAGTGAGAACGGGTTATTCACATTCAAAGAGAATAAGAAAATATTATTGTATAATTATGTGGCCATTATGGCACACGAAGGTTGTAATGTGAATTATAATGTGGGATTGAATCTGTAACGAAGCATTCTCATAAGGTACTTAAATTTCTACAATACGACAAAGTAAATGCTTTGATGGATTGTTTGGAATTTTGATACTTACAGACACTAAAATAAAAAAATTAACGCCGTATTGCATACACCTCGAATCGCATTCTGGAAGATGAGAGTGAAATTTTATCGTTGGAAAGAAGAACGCTTGTCCTTCAGAAAAGATTTATCTTACATCGTTCCATATAGCATTAAGGTGATTGCCAGTTCCTGAAAGACTAGTTCCATAGAATTACTCGAGCGAAACTAAAAGAGGACAAATTAATTGGATCGTATATTAGGGAATCAACGAACGATCCAGACTTAAGAGAGAAAAAATTGAATTAAGCATGCAGACCCTTTCAAAGCGTAGTCTGGAATTTCGTGAAAACAATCAAACATATTTAGCTTCATATTTCAGTCTCAAAATTGGACAGTGTAAGTAATCGGTTGCCATCAGGAAATACACTTATCGTAAATAGTACCAAAGCTGTTATCTAAATGTTGCTGGCCTCGAAATAAGTATAGTGTGCAAGAACGTTCTCTGGTTTCACATTTTTCGACAGGTAAATGAAGTGTGCAACAGGCCTATATATTGAAAATTAAGAACGTAATAGTTATTCCTTTAACCCAAATGTGTCAAAAAATCCATGTCTGATAAATAAAAGGTGAAAATAAATCAGAATAAAAATATATTATTAATAATTTTTTAATTAAATGTCAAATGGGTATATTTTGTTAATGAATATAACGATATACAATTCCGTCAAGACATAACTTTCCATCGGACTACCCTAAGGTCCAAGTGATAACTCGCATTTGTTCCTTGTTTATATAAATGTAGAGCTCTGTTTTGTTGAATCAGGCTGCGCTTTCATAAAACACAAGCAAAGAAATAAGGAAACGTGTCCTAAGGGTCGTGTTTGTTGACAGCTGGAGAAGCGTTCCAGCTGCCTGAATGTCTAGGAACCCGGGGTTAATGCTGATTGATGAAGATGAGCAGGTTGCGAGTCAAGGCCGTGATTTCACCTGTGTCATTGTGTCTGTGGGGATTACACCTCTTACACGTGCGAGCAAAGCTCCGTCAAGCTTTCACCACACAAACGTGGGGGAAAGAAAAAGTAACCCTGCTGCATTAATAGCATCCATAACCTGTTCCTTTGTAACACACCTATTTTTATTCCTGAATTATTTTTAATACCAGAAAAACTAGATTTAAATTATGACCAGACATTCACATGCATTTGAAATTTTTTTACCGTTGTTTTCTTCTTTCAAAAAAAGTGCTTATAGTTCAGTAGAATCGACTTCGAATATTGAGTCCACCTGATAATTTCAACTCGAACCAAAAATTGTCAGCACACGTCACCGCCCGACCGGTCATATTTAATTTTCAAAGAAGCGACAAGACCTAGAACAGATGACTTTGAAGTTTTGTGGCAATTATATTATTGGGTATAATAAAGGAAACTATCCTACAATTAAAAGAAGGTAGAAAATTAGATGTTTTGAACAGTAAGGAACTCTTTTTGTCTAAAGGGAAAAATGTAAGAATCGTAGCATTGGAACAGGAGTACAAACATTGCTAGAAAAATAATTCAGTCTTTTATTCCTGAGAATCGGCTGTCGATGGCATCAGCGAGACATTCGCCACTTACTCCTTGAAGACGAACAGAATTGTTTATTCTTCGAAATGTTGGAAGTTCTTCCTGTATTATTTATTCCTTCTATTATGGACAATAGAATACCCGACTATATCTACCAATTTGAACACATGACTGAGAAATTGTGCAATGAACGCAATTTTAAAGAACTGCCGTGTTAACTGGTAGTAATACTATCGCCTCTTTACCCTTTTCCTCTTTCAATTTAGGAATTCGTTGCAACAAGTTCAATTTATCTCTGAAAATACTGACCCTCCCATTATTATAACTAGGCGGAAGTATTTCTTTGTTTTGGTACTTAACGAGGATCAATAGCAAGGAGAGACACTGCATAGAAGCCAGTAAATGTTTAAGAGGAACCTCTCAAGCTTCTAACATTGAATTAGTCTATGTAAGTATCAAAACATGTACGTTTCGTAATACAAGACTGAATATGTATGGAACCAGAACACCTTTACCGTCTTACAAGATAAGACAAGTTGAATTTTTACGTTATCTGCATAGATACAAAAATAAGAATGATATTGAAAATGTTAACGAAGGAAGGAAATGAGTGTGTGTGTTCGTGAATACAATCATAGGTGAAACGTTTGGGTAAAAAAGAGATTACAGTACATAAACGAAATGATAAAAGATGTTCGATGTATTACTGAACAATTATAAACACAATAGAGAACCGCACTACGGAAGTCGCCAACGTTTATTACGCTGCTAGTCAGTGTCAATGAAATTACCAATCACTTAGTAAAAATTGTCTCTCATACACACAATACATAGTTCATTAACGGCATATCTCAGGTATGGAAATAATTACAAGGGAATATCATCTTGGGAAGAACGCTGTAAAGAATTCGACCTTCGACATCACAGTAAGCAATGAGATTGATGGCCTCTCACACACAGGCAACTAACAATGTCAGGTCGTTTCATACACTTTCACTTCATTTTATTTTTCTGTCGCATAACCTTCCTTAGCGTGTGATTTAGCTTAGTATTACTACCAAAGGGGCGCTACCTCAGAAGCGAAAGGAGAATTTTCGCGAGTTTTTTTTTTCCATGTGTCAGAGTCGTGTTTGTTTGAGATAAAACTCGGACCAACGGTCATTTCCCTCGCGGGGTCCTGCCAAATCTACGCAACCCACTCTGTCAACCGGAAAATACTATTGTTAAACAACAAGCAAGAATAAAAATAATCATCTAAAAATCATATGGTTTATAAGTAACATTAAATCATTTGTAACGAATGCGATCCGAATGTATTGTGCACTATTTACGAGCACTAGACCACTGTACATGAGTATACGAGCCTCATAAAATTGATGCGTTGTATTAATCAGCACACATTTTCTTGGATTTTAAGTCTAGAGTTAATGATCTGGAGTAGGAACTATTTAGCTAGCTCCGCTTAAAATCATACAAATACCACACAGAAAATGTCGCAAACTATGTTTATAGGTAAACATGGTTATATCAATCAATAAAATGACGTGATGAGGAGGAAAAACATAATGCGAAATTCTGTATTATTTCTCTTTGTACTTTAATATCAATAAAACAGTAAAATGTTTTTCTTAAAGTATATTAAAAAGATTGATAATTTTTCCTTCGACACGATGAATATGGCAAATTGCCGAAAGCTTCTAAAAATCTAAATTAAAGATTTTTATAATGAAGAATTCGTTTTTCATTTCAATTTGATAACTGTTTAAAAACATACTAAAATTAACAGTACAAAGGTTTTGCATTGTATTTATATAATCAATATCAGTAATGAATGAGCAAATAATGGTGAGTAGAGGGAAAATTAGACGAAAAAATTAGCAGTAAAGGTTTTTCATATACACGCCGCATTGAAAATTGGTAATTTATTCTTATGCATAAAAACACCTAACATCAGCCTGAAACATAAAATATTTTTTTGAGTCAGAGTGTTTCAGCTATGATAAATATTCATTTATAATGATGATAGATAATGCACAAAGTGGTACGTTTGATGTAACTGGCCACTAAAAATGACACCAGAGTAGCTAGATTTTCAGTAAGCAAACGATTTATTTTAAATATCTGAACGAATGAAAATAATCATAGTATTTGTTCAATTACACGCATATCTCCCAAAAACAATGTTACGAGAAATAAAACTAAACATTTCTCTTAGAAAATTGGAACGGAGAAGTTGGAATAATTTTGCAAAAAGGCCCAATACCATGCTTAATTTTAATCTACAACAATTTTCTAGAGTGCCTAGTTACAAAGTGTTCATACTATTCTAATGTAACATTCAGATTTGTGATATTATTTACAAATAATGCTTCACTTATACATTTAATATTTATTGTTCCGTTGTCACATGCAATAAGTAACGATACTGTATGTGTCAGCTAATGCAGTAATTACCTTCTTACACTGGGATATGAACTGGGTACACACAGGATTCGGTCATGTTCCTGGCATTGCCGCTACGAGTATCAGTGGGATTGAAATTTAATCTTGCTCCCATCAAAATCTAATATTCATTGGAGGCGTCGACTACAAATTCCAACACAGCTGAGCAACTAGATACGTTTTCGTTCGGTGGATAAAACTTCTTAAAGTAATCCTGCGAGTATATATCGATATTTGGTCAGTCGCCATCAAGTTAGTTTGCGGATCTCCCGATTTACGCATTTCTGAATAGAAATTTGTGGCAATAATAGTTTATTCTTAAATAACGAAGCATGTTGTTCAGTTATTATTCAAGAAAATAGCCATTTTATCAAAATCACTCATTTTATTTATATATCTTATTAATAGAAAAATCCTAAAAATGTACAAGAGCAGGAAGTATACCTAAACTTAGTCCAGTTTCTAATTAGTCAGGCTTCACAAAGCCGGGACACGTGCTAGGCCAGAAATGCGCCGTAGGCTATTCGTGCGAATCTTCACGAAGCGTGTACAGTAATATTATTAGCGTCTAACAATTACATCGTACCTGCGTTGTTTCTGTTCTGTAGTGGCCACAAAACACCTGAGGGTTCACGGTTTTATGTATCAGGTCCGTTAAGTGGCCCGGCCGCAAAAATCGTTTTTTGATGGCTCTTTAAGGGAACATCAATTTTAATGTAACGTGCAATATGGTTCATCGTAGAGATCGCCTCCGTGGTTGATTGGATAACGGTTTCAAGGGCCTGTTACCTCTCACAGGCCACCTAAAAATTCTCTTGTGTAGCGAGCAAAAATCTTCGTAGAGACCTACCTACCAACTGCACAGTGCGAGAGAATTGCAGATGGAAGCTTGTGGAAATATTTTCCCCTCACAAATAATTGATTTTAAACGGAAGAAGAAAATACTTCATGCTACAGAAATAAAGATAAAAAAAGGAATGAGGAGAAAGATGAATAATCGATTCATTATGCTTAATAATGACATTATTATTGCGTTGGTTCAACTTCTTAGTACTTCATTTTCGATTGAGTAGTGAGCATAACAGCCTCTGCCATTACAGATGATTTATTTGTTTTAGCTTACGGGTGGACTTCACAAATTAATCAAATAAATGATTTTATAAATAAAACACTTGGCAAGAAAATTGGATGGCAGACGAACCAACAAAAATAAATCACTAAAAAATGCTATAAATCTTAGAACAAAAGCATTTAGATATTATCTCAGATTACGCTATAAATGGAAGGGACAGAAATCCATATAACATGCATATCAGAAACTTGGATGATGATAGAAACTATTAATGTCATAAAACAGTATATAAGAGCTATGTTGTAAACTCAGAACGTGCAAGGGGTAAGCTGGTCAAATAGAATGCATAAAGTTGAATCAGCACACAGCAGGATATATTACAAATTTATTGGAGATTTGAACAAAGCAGGACAAAAGAACGAGCTGTTTTTGGTGACAGGCTTCATTAGGGTAATCTACATGTTGGCCTCTCCCCTTTCATGGCATAGGAAGGGTTGCCAAAGGCTAGAGCAAGGTTGCCGAGTGTTAAATAGAGTCCCTGGGCTGGAGTGTAAGGAAATTCGCCTAAAAGTGATGCAGGACCAACCCCAGAAAAACCTTCATGAGGTTGATCGTTCTCTTGGTACTTGTCCCACGCCCTTCCAATAACGGGAGCGGGGTTTGCTGTAGGGACGCAGCATTCCCTTCTCCGTGCCTCGACCAGTTTAGGAGGCAGCTGGCCGACTGTTCCAATAGGATCAGCGGACAACTCATACCGTATTCCCAATGTCTGCCACCATACAGCATACAACTCAAAACTGGCCGAGGAGAATGGGTTCAAAATCAGAGAAAGGATTAGGTTTCCTGGAAAGCAGACCACTCCGTCTCTCTAAGAAGGTTCCTGTGAGACCTGAGACCATGTCCCACAGCTTTTGTGAGCGAGTTTTTTTTAAGGGTAACAGGCTACATGAGGGTAATCCACATGGTGGCAACTCCCCTTTAATAGCATAGGAAGGGATTTGAAAGGGGGAATGCGGAAGGGTAGAGGAAGGTAGATACGGGGTAACTAAGGCCCCCGGGCTATAGTTTAAGGATCCTACCCGGCATTCGCCTAAAAACAATACAAGACAAACTCTAGAAAATTTGCATCAGGTAGGTCGGGCATTGGGTACTTGTCCCACGCCCTTCCAATAACGGGAGAGGAGTTTCTGTGGGGACGCAGCATTCCCTTCTCCGTCCCTCGACCAGTTTAGGAGGTACATAAGGTGCTATAATATATCAATATAACAGCGATTGAATAGGCGAGAGAAAGGCACATTTCTAAAACGAAGAATACAACATTCATAACGCATAAATTAATACAAAATATCAATCTCAAAACGAGGAACGAGCGCAAAGTAGTTGAAGTAAAAAATTATAAGGCACCATTTGTTCCCCAAGTCAAATCAAATGTATGGTTAGCTTCAAATTAGGTATTATACTTGACCTGAGTAACAAATGATTACCACTTGACTACCCAAACACGTTTCAGAAGTTAGCAATTACGAATACAGGTCTGGATAAAATCCTAATTAATTCAATATGTTCGACTTTTCCGTTCGAATGAATCAAGTTAGATAATGGCAATTAGCAGCTCTCTTTTACGTCGGGCATTACATACAAATTAACTGTTTCTAAGATTATATTTATGACTCATTTTTGACAGCCAGAAAATGTAGAAAAAACTGGACCAGGATATTCTTGAATTCGTAGTTTTTATGTGAGACACGAAGACAAAAAGAAGCTTGTTCATCGAAATTAATGAAACGCGTTAGTGTGTTACAGAATTCGCAATATTTTGTAAGTGGAAAGAGCTTTAGGGCAAATTAAATTTGGGTTCCATTCAAGCCGGAACTCGTATTCTATACACAAAGTTCTCTCAGGTTATAATTCATTGAGCGATATCTAGTGGCATTTGTGAACGCAAATTAAAATAAATTAAAAGTATCTTGGCAGGTTATTAACATGGGTTCTCGTACAATATTAAGAAACAAATTTCGAAAACGAAACATTAATGACTCAAAGTAAAACTAAAAAAATAAAAACCTATTGGACCGAGTAATTTGAACAATTCATTAGCTCATTTGACACTTTATTGCAGGCATCCGAAAATCGAGGGACGAATATAGTTGTATTCGGAAACAAACAAACAAAAAAGTTCACGTTAAACGAAAAAATAAGACAAATACATAATCAATGTTAAAACCATATTGTTATTGAATATAAGGGAAGTAAAATATAATTAATCTTGAGTATCGGTCATTATAGAGACATTTATGAGCACGAACATACTTACGTACCCCATATTAGTACTGAAGCGACTTAAAAGCGCTGGAGTCGTTAATAATTGTACTAGCAACTAAGCTAAATGAGATTTATATGGCCTTTTTCCAAGAGTAAGTTTTATACCGGCTCTCAAATGTATCATTCTAAAACGTCTCAAATATTCGAAAAGAATTCACACAACTAAAAATAGAAAAAGATGGCTTTTGAGTTCGTCACCTGGATTGTGTTCTTACAGCTCTCTCGTTTTTTGAAACACTTCACGAAAACAATAAGGATTGTTGAACCGTTGTTTGGGTATTATATTTTTAACACAGATGTATTACATTTCAATTTTACTGTTCACTGAATTTAACTGGACAAAATATACGAGAATGTTTTAGCATTACACATTCCTCACCAGAAATCAAATGATGCACTTTACAAATGCCAGCATTTTATTTTTGTTTACACGATTTCCCCCCCCCCCCTCCCCCCAATTTTACGAGTCCGGCGGTTCTAATTAAATCATATTCGCGCTTCATTTCCGATTCATGTTCAACTGAAAAGACAAATTTTATTACTTCTAACCTCAGCACACGTTGCAAGTGCACTGAACATCAAAACCCGAAAGTCAGGACGAATTTACTCTAACTTAATCTCATTTTTATAAACATTGTACTTTGAGTATTGTTCCTGTGGGAGCAGTAAAATTATAGAGTAATGCTGAAATATCACTTAAAAATAATTCATAATATAAGTTAGGAAAATTTTAAAAATATATAATCTGAGAAATAACAAACCAAAAAAAGAGGGAAAATTGGATTTTAATAGGAAATGAATTTGTATTCTGTAATGCGTTTCTAAGCATGGTCGTTTTTCCAGTACAGGATTATGTGGATATAAATGTATATATTTATATAAATGAGCAATAGACCCAATATGTAATAAAAATTTATTTATTAGTTAAACCAAAAAATCGTTTCAATACAACGGTTCTTCAACAATTTTGGGATTTCTTCAAGTAATATGCAGGTTTGCATAAATATATAATAACGATTTTTTGTTTTAATTAAATAATAAATTTTTCTGACATATTGACTGTATTGATTATTTACTAAATGATAATAGCCAGATTATATTAAATACGAAGATTTTAAATCTGACGGTAAAAAAATGGTGAAGTGCAACCGCACAGAAAAATTATGAATTATAAACTGGGTTAACTCTTATAAAGTAATGTTTAGAAGTGGAGTTTTACGGGAGTATTCAAAAAATAATGAGACGTGTTATTAGAATATATGCTGTTCATAAACATACATTAGGGCAAGAGATAGATTATAGTAAATAGCAACAACTATGGCACGATAAACATATTTCGAATGACTCTAAAATATATTTGACATTTGTGGGATTCATCAGTGTGCAATAAAATAATTAGACAGAGGTTTTGCATAAAAGTTTACGACCACAGAAGGTTCCGATATTTTATGTATAACTCCCAAACATTCAAATGATTCCGCTGGGATCGTCACATCGTTATACCTAACGGGCAAACGAATATCCCCCGAAATGTGAAACCCGATAACGGCAATAGTTGATTTGATGCACCACGAAATATAGGAACACGATCCTAAATACGAAGTTTGGTCACAACTTTCTATAGACGCGAGTTGAAGTTCAAGGAACTCTCCTTCAGTAGCGTGTAAAGATTTACATATTTTTAAGCGCCGGTAAGCTTTAAAGGTGACTATGTAAATGGATTTAAATTCTCGCAGCAGCATATTTCAGAATTGTCCGACGTCACAGATGATATAGCGCTGGGAAAGGAATTAAAATGCGAAGCACACTCGAAGGCGTGGCAGGATCTCGGACAGGTGCTTGCCCTACGAAAATTTATCAGGAGCCTACTGTTTTGGCTTCTGGCGTCTACAACAAATCTTATTTATAGGAACTGAATAACAACATGATCCTAAATGCGAACCATGACTCACAGTATAACGCATTCAGTATAAAAGTCTATTCTTCATTTAACAATTTCCTGTATACAACAAAATTGGAATCATTAGTGTCATCAAGCTATGAATCATAACGGAGCTACCTAAAAGGATTATGTGTAAGAAATCTTCTTTATCAAATACGATAATATTAAAATTTGCATTGAAAGCCATGATATTTGTGTCTTATTACTGTAACGCGTGTATTTAGGTTTAAGTTTTTCTTTGTCTCGGAAGTGTTGTTTGCTGTGGTCTTGAGAATTCGAAACCGTGCAAGTGCGTGGGGATGGAGGAGATAAATATATCCATCCAAGTCCTGTCTCGATTGTTGGCCTCAACATGACAGAATAGTCAGTCATTGTTGACTACGGAACTGCAGCTGCGTGCTATAACTCTTGTGACAATGGAAGAATCAGTCAACTGGCATTTCGACGAAGTTTTCTAACAATTGAAAAAGTAAAAGAATGGGAGGATATAATGGAGGGGACGGAGATAAGCTTTTTGAAACTGGACAGTTGTTCTGCGCTCACCGAAGCTGGTGGATGTGATTAAGAGAGGCTCCGTAAAGTTGTTGTCTCTGATATAGTTAGAGGCAGAATCGTCGTGAGAAAGGAGCCACAACTTGTTAGTGAAAAGTTCACAGAATTGCACCACACAATTTAGTACGACGGCTTGCCAGCATTCAATCCCGGAGGCCGACGCCTTAGCCAGTGATCAACCCCTGAGTCGACGCCAGTACGTCGGTACGAGAGTTACAGCAGGCAACACAACTCAGAATAGCAGTACGCATTTGGTACGGGCAGCAGATCTCTTCTATGTAAAAACCACATGTGCCTGAGATAAGAGTTTTCATGTTTAACTTTAATAAACTTATATAAAATTTCTTTATTGGTCAAATATTTATTTTGATTTAACGTAAAAACCCAGCCCACAAAAATAATTCTTTACATTACTAACGAAAAAGATGACGTTCACAGTTTCATCAGACATTTTTCATTTCCCTAAACATGCGTTCTGCCGTTGTGAACGATCGGGAAAAAAAACTTAGTCCGGTATAGTTCTCTTGACACTACCAAATGTTTTGCATGATCCTTCACGGAACTTAAAAGTTGCTAAATCAGGATGACTTCCCTACTATACCTCGCTTTCCACCAAGGTGAAACGAACAGTGTTTTGCTGTAAGATGATATTTCTAGGAAAATCATCGCCTTTTATATGATTGAGGTAACGAGGTATTTGGACAAAAAAATGGGCAACGAGAAAGATTATTCCAAGATGCAGAAATTCAATGAAAAATACGCGACTTCATTTCAGAAAACTCAGGTCTACAAATATCCAACTGTTTACAATGCCTCTGATTTATTTTCTTTATGCTATAAAGGAAAGCTATTCTACACGCTTCCTGGTCACTTTGGTTTCTAAGTGATGAATATAACCTGAAGCATGAAGTTTAATAAACGTGAGTTCAATTACTAGAGCTTTTTACCATATCTTCGACTGCAATGACCCCCATTCCCCCATTTTCTTAAAATTTCGTCGTCTGCAACATTCTTGCCTGCAGCCAGTCTCCCATTGCTCTATCATCCTCTTTAGGAAAATTATTAGCAACTGCTACCTAAACAATGTTCCTGTTTTCTATATAATTTCTGCCAGAACCAGTGCATACGGCTTCAACAAAACGCTTGACGAATTCCAGTACCGGCGATTTCTTCTTACAGAGGGTACGAAAACGAACTGGCCCTGTGAGTTACATCCTTTGGTCACATCTTGATAGTTAATTGCGTCACGAGGTGTTGTCATCACTTTCAGTTTAGCACTCGTATTTGTAACTTGGGATAGACAGACAATGCCGACAGCTGGCTTCTTATCAAAGTTGTGAGATGCCGACAGCCTTGACAAAATGGCGACCTTTGTACTCGGATCATAAACACGCAACGTAGCCAAACATTTTAGGTGAATCGGAAGAGGCGTCAACGAGACGAGATTAAAAACTGAGTCGATGAACACTGCTATTGTGCTTCTCACAAATCAATTTGGGGAATACATCCGGCCGAAAGCCTTACTCAATTGTGCGGACTAAAATACGAGAGGATCAGAAGATTAGAACGATGAACTCATTAAACAAACGGGCGACCCTGTTTTCAGCTGCGTGTACGAACGGACGAGGAATAGGCCATTTCACTAATAACACAAATTGTGTATTGAAAATCCGTAAAGCACCAGCACTACAACCCGTGATATAAATCCGTTCACAATTTATTCAATTCACAAATTGTGCATTCAAAATTCGTAAAGCAGCAGCAGCAGCACGACAACCCACGAAATAAAACCGTTCACAATTTACTCAATTCTTTATTTCATTTAAGTAACAAAACCTTACAGTCTCCTTTGTGAATTACTGTACCAGTACATATTAATTTATTAAGGTGAATAAAAAAACACAAAACATTGTTCAGTGCTTCAACGGTTTACTTTTCTTTCTTCAAATACAAAAATTGTTTTACAGTAAACCCGTTTATTGTAACTTCACATACTGAAAAATTCAAATCAAATCGATATTTAATAAATAGTTCTCAGAATTCACACGGGTTTTGCATATTTATATTTAGATGCAACGTTTCGCAACGTCATCTTCTAGGCAAAGTCTTCAGTTGTCGAAACGTTGCGTCTAAATATAAATATGCAAAACCCGAGTGAATTCCGAGAACTATTTATTGAACAACTTCACCGGAAAGACTTCGATCTTTAATCAAATCGATATTCTTTTATACGGCTACATGCGCCGAAATACAATTGTCAACAGATAACAAATTTCATTTCATAAACCAATCTTCTACAGTGGGTTTGTTGACCTATTTTTTTAACATATGGATAATTTTGTGAAAGTATCTCGGAACCTTTGAAAAGGAGCAACATGTGTTTTTTTTAAAAAAAACTATTTACAAAATCATTTGTTAAGAATTATTATTGGGTTTCGTATCGTTTAACGTCGTATTAAAAAATGGAAACGACGATCAGCCAAGAGTCGAAACAATTAAATGGCTTATAATTATGTAGAGTATTAGGTAAGTTCACGGACGTTGCCCGGGTATTTATTTAAATTAACCCGGAGTGGAAAAAATTTCATTTAATCAGCACCAATAGCGCCAGTGTCATAAAATTTACCTATTTACGGTGCCCTCCCCGACCTAACCCCTAGGCATCTAACTTCAAATAAACCAAGACGACGACTTACAGTATTCGTGAATCTTCCTACTAAATAAAATAAAAGTGTCTCAAAATTAAGACGAACCTTTTCTCAACCGCGTCCACCTCCACGACGAGGAACATAACATTTCATGAACCACCATGATTAATGCGAGAATTAAACTCAGCGACTTCTATAACCCCGGAATTTACACTAACATCGGTCTTTTTTGCATTATTTTTTTATGTAAAAACCTTCCACCACCGCCACCGGCGCTGTAGTAGTGATTCTCTCTCGTTCCCTTTGGAGTTACTATTCGACACACAAAAATTCTAGAATGACATGTTCATATCAAGAGACCCCGGAAGCATTGTATTCGACGCTAATAATGGCCGTTTAGGAATTTTTTTAAAATCCACCCCTACTCTAGAGACGGTAGGTGTATCTTAACCCTTCAGTGTTTGTTCCTGGATCGTAACTATCGTGTGTATAAAGTTTGAAAGAAATTTGACTATGAATTTAAGATTGTAAACGGAAAAAACTACTAGAGGCTGTACTAAATCTTAACTAGTACTGTAAATGTCAGTGACTTCCATAACCCCAGATTCAATACCAGTCTCCGTTGTTTAGTCATTACTTTATGTAACGACCTAGCACCCACATTCTCTCCCAACCTTTGGATTTGGCACAAATCTCTGTTGTTTCGCGTTATTTTTATGTACTGACTCTCAACCCCTTCCCTTATTGGTGTTTTAAGGGATTGAAATTATACACAAAAACATCTTGATAGAAACTATTAATCACATCGACTCCGAAAAGTAATTAATCGACGCTAACCCCCGTTCACCCATTGGGAGTTTCCTAACGCTTCGAAAACTCGACAGAAACCTTCACGGAGGTGCGCATAACGACTCACCAAAGTTCATCGCATTCGGATTAATGGTTTAGGAGTGCATAGGGGACAAACAGACATTCATTTTTTTAAAGGCCTATAGAGAAAGTGATATTAATTTGTCATCAGACTAAAATTGGTTGAAAAAAACAATGTTGTAGACACAAAATTTTGTTTGAAACATTGCTTTAATAATACATTGATCATTTCAACTTCTAATCTACAAGTCCTTTTGGGTTTATCAATTATTGTAATATTTCGGTGCAATAAGATCGCAGCTCTTATTTTAAATGCGTACCGATTCCGAATTATTTGAGGAATATTTGGAATCAAACATACAACATTACACAAGTTTTGATCGTCCAAGATATTATTTTTCAGGGCAGCGACAGTTTGGGTCTGGTCTGTGCTCGTGAGCGGGTTTTACTTATGAGTTTATATATGGTATTTACATGCAGAGACCCTCACGAACACCACCCAACCAATTACATGCCACTACAATCTTGGGCCATAAAAAGCGTACGTTAACATTGTTCGTTGTAGCACGTACTGTCGAATGTTACAGGTTAGTGATATTCACGATTCCAAGGCTGTAAACCTCTTCAAGCAAATATTCTTGTCAACATTGGGCCTGAAAGAGTTAATTTTTGTGCTGTCTTACACAATTCTGTTTTGGGTAAATTACACAGAAAACATTCTGCAAAATAATACTACAATCATAAAAAGTATAAACACACTTGAATGTGCCAATGACCATATAGAAAACAACGTGAGGTAAACATTTTGCTGACGTGAGTTTATAAACAGCCTCCACAAATCACGGAGAAAGCAATTTATAAATATATTGATATAATTTCTTATTATCCACTACAGTCCGTGTCAAATATCTAGGCGGCCCAGTTTAATGTCTTGCCCAGTTTAATGCAGAGGCGATCCTTTCCTCCGGGCACAACTAATTTCAATAAGCGCGTAGAGTACGACCGCTTTAGAATGTATTGTGCGTGTTTTGCAAAAAACCCCTGTCAACGTAATATAAATGTGAATAATTTCAATATTTTTTCATAGTGCTATTTGCAGATATCTCATTCAATTGGAGACCATCTAGACATTTCCTACTTTCAGTCTCGACCTATACTGTAAGCTATGTGGGATGCAATCGATTCCCTTTTCACCCAGGGTTCGAGAAAATTCTGAAAAATTTACAACAATGTCGAGAGAAAAAAGGGTTAGTCCGAAGATTATTAGTATTTTTAAACTTAATTTTTGACATATTCAGTTGTTAATCTTTTAGAGCGGGACGTTTTTACAGGCGAATCAGAAGCGTCGAGAAAGTAAGAATAAATATGGGTGAAAACGATTTCGACAGAGGTAACGGCCGACCTCCTGTGATTTGTGGTCAGCGTCACTGTCTCGCAACACAGAGGTGCCGGTTTAGAATCCTGGAGATGGCTTGGATATTATGTGTGTGTTCTCCGACAGAGAAATCCAACACTGTAAAAATTCGCTAATGAGCGAAGCTGTTGATGCGATTACAAATAAAAATTGAGGTTTTGTATACGACATATTTAAACAATGTTAAAAAGATAGAGGACGTTAGTCAAAGTGACTTGATTGCCAACAATTTAATTGATATCCAAGGGAAATAGAGAACAATTTGCAGCTGTAGATAATGATAGATGTGTGTGTCCGTCCTTCAACACTGAATTAAGGTTGCTGTCTATTTACTAAAGTATATCCAATATATCTAGGTAATCCATTGGAATATATAAAGAAAATAAATAAATTCTCATCAAGGTAGTACTATTGTGTGCATGCCATCAATGATAAAAAGCACCACACGCTTTACTCAAACAGTATAGTTACTTTAGACACCACTCAAATCAAGGCGCGATGAAAAGCCCCCTTCCCGTCATTATCTCTCCTCTGTGTGATTCTGTGGCCATTCACGCTCTGACATCGTAATTTCATTTATGAGCATTTGATGCGAGACGAAATCGGAATGTAAAGGTGCCTGGAGGTCAGGCATCCCCCGTTGAATATGCATGCTCCATTGTGGAGAACTACGAGACAGAAAAACGATTCGGCCTGACCAAAGTGTTCAGCTTGTCTCCTCACAATACTAGATAATAACAGAAACGCTAACATTACACGTCACAAATTTCATAATACGGAAAGTTTCTGACGGCGAAGCGCATGGTAAGTGAATATTTAGTGCAGAAATTTATTACTCGCAAATAATTACTCGTTTCATAGTACAGTTATTTATTCATAAATCACTTTCTGTGATCGTTAACGTGTATTACTATGGGTATATTAACACTATATGTTCTATAAAATCTTCTATATATATAAAAATGAATTCCTGTTCGTTAGTCTCACTAAAACTCGAGAACGGCTGAACGGATTTATCTTACCTTAGTCTTGAAATGTTCGTGGAGGTCTAGGGAAGGTTTAAAAGGCGGGAAAAAATCGAATAATTTCCGGGAAAACCCTAAAAACAGCCCTTTTCTATTTCCCATACAAACGTTTTCTAAATAAAATACAAATCTACACCAGTCGATCAATTTTCAGCAAATTTCGTACACGTGTTCTTTGCGACCAGGAAACAAACACTGTCGGGGTGAGACGCGTCTTCCACCCCCAGAAGCGGGGGAGGAAATATTTAAACATACTAAAACAGCCGATATTTGAGTCGGATAAATATTTTTAGTGATCAAAGATATTGATAGTGTTTCGACCAATGTTATCTGAATACAATTTTCATCCCCTACGCCCTGTGAAAAAGACACCCTTCGGGTTTGGGGTGGAGATGCTTTACAGGAAAATAACAACCGAGACTGGAGTCAAATCAAAGGTTATGGAAGTCACTGTGTTTAGTTACGACATTCAAATTGGCATTTACCCCCTCAGATGCAGGGGTAGCGGGGTGCAAATTTTGGAACATGCAAACACGGCAGATATTTGCGTTGAAGAAATATTTTTCAGAGTTAATTATAATGATTAGGGTTCGAGTAGCGTTACATAAAAATTGCGCAAAAGCAGCCGAAATTGGAGTCATATCGGGGGTTATAGATAAATGACATCTCGGGCAACGCCGGGCACCCAGCTAGTATTTTTATAAACAATTCATTATACATAAAGAGTTCTCGGGTTTGTGCTCAAATCACGTTACCCGACCGGAAACCCGATAACTATTTATACAGAATATACGTCAGGAAAACCTACGCTCTTTATTAATTCATTATACATTGGTACTTGTATCGGTAGAAATTGGTTTATTTACGGAAACATATTTTTTATTATTATTGTTATAACTCCATTTGTTTACAAACTGCCCAAGAGGTAATAAATAATATGTATGTTAATAATAATAATACAATAGTTTTGTGGGGGAAAGCTCCATTAAGTCCTCACTATATAATGTAGGCCCCCTACATGCTTATCAGGGACAATACTAGTTACGATTACATTAATATATATACAAGAATATATAAATACAATTTTACTTAAAACGTCTAATGAGTTTCTTCAGTCTAATCTTCTGATATTATGTACAAGTTGGTTTGGGTAGGCACTTAGTCTGTCCTTGTACCCGGATAATATATATACATTAAAATATTAGTTAGGAATGAATGATATGAGAATTTGCAGTATTGACTCTAATCATCACTATAAAGATGAAATATATAAGTATTTAAGATCGAAGGATTTCCAGGTGTATTTTCTGTAGAAAGAGTTCCCTGGTTTTCAGCGTCATATTGCAGGAAGATGGTAGCCTAAACGTCGCGTGTTAATCAGTATTGTACCCGAGAACAATTTCTGCATTTATGTATGTCTACGTTTGTAAAAAATAATGATTTTAAGTAAATATCTTTTATATCTTTATCTCCAAATAAAAAATACTTATGATATAGATTTATTTAGCTACAACGGTATCAATATTTCCAAACAACCATTCTATTGAGGATTTATCACTCCATAATTCATATTCACATGGAATACTTAACAACAGTGGACGAAATCTTAACCAACTATTTATAATAGCAATACATGGGTACCATAACACAATCAAGTCCTCTCCTGAGTCAAATCAATTACCTATAAAAAATAATTCTTTTTTGATTAAATAATACATTTTGAATCAAATCTTTTCGTGAAAAATAATTACGTTGTTGAAGTTAGATTCGAACCTGGATCAAGATAACAGGAGATAGAACCTTTAAAGACTACACTGTACAGGAGTAGTATGGGTTATTGTTATTTGTAATAGAATACAAATGAAGACAATATGGAAGTGCTAAAACTCAGTGAGTTAGTCCAAAAAAAATTCACGATGTTGGCTCATATCTTCAAATCAGCCCCAACTTTCTAAAAGAAACAGTTCTATTAATTCTAAGATCCGAATAAACTTCAATCAGCATAATACGAGGAAAATACACAAAAGAAAAGGTAAAGGGTTCTGATAGCGTCTGGCCAGGAGTGAAAAAGTAATAAGGCACAACCAGCCTTGTGTTTTATAGTCAAAAACCTCTAACCGGAACACGTATTTATTTCAAACAATGTAAGTACTGTCGCGTTTACATATATACAAATATCAAGAGTGTTTGTAAACTGGTCGAGGCACGGAGAAGGGAATGCTGCGTCCCCACAGCAAACTCCTCTCCCGCTATCGGAAGGGCGTGGGAAAAGTACCCAATGCCCGACCTACCTGATGCAGGTTTTTCTAGGGTTTTCCCTGCATTTCTTTAGGCGAATGCCAAGTAGGATCCTTAAAATATAGCCCGGGGGCCCTAGTTAACCCTTGGCTACCTTCCTCTACCCTTCCGCATCCCCCCCTTTCAAATCCCTTCCTATGCTATTAAAGGGGAGTTGCCCAACGTGGATTACCCTCATGTAGCCTGTTGTCCTAAAAAAACGATATTTCACTTAATAATTAAATTATTTATTTAATTATTTAAGTTTTCAAGTCTTAAAATTGATATATAAAACATTTTCTGGTTTTAGGTACAAATAGGAGCATTTTGCATTTAACATACAGAAATTCCAAAATAATTCTCATCCGTATACTCCACAACGTACTTGATTTTTAAAGGCAACAACGATTTTGCAATAGTATATTTTAAAAAGAAAAAAATAATTTCGCGGTTACACTTGAATCTGCGAATACGGAGCCGTCTTTGAGCTGCCTTAAATCCTGACAATCGGTTTTAAAAAGTGTCAAATTGTAACCCGTTCATAAATTGTGCAGTTAGAGACTAGAAAAACACTTTTCTTTTAAGTTACATTTGTTTGGAAATTAAATAATTTATTATTATTATTATTTGAATATTCGAATTGTGAAAATGCATACTTTTTAGACACCTTATAACGAGAGGAGCTACTTATTTTCTGCCATCACGATTCACAGTCGCAAAAAACACCCTGTGGTGGGAGGAATTGTTGCGTGTTGCATTCATAAAGGGGAATTCAATTTCAGTATCAAGGCTTTTACGTAAGCGAAATCGCCATGTTTCCAACGTATTACACCCATTTAGTCGCTCACCCGCCCTACCGAGGAAGACAGAATAAAAATACGACTTCATATTTGAATATTTAGTTATATTATCTACTCTAGTCTGTTAGTAGTTATATAAACACACGAGAGCTAATCGAGTATGAGACCTTGTCGACATGATACATGAGCATACAGCTAGTGGAACGGTGTAAGTTCCAATATTTGTGAATAGCGTAAATAAATAGGAAGGAAGGAAGAAGGTGTAGACTTGCTATGTATAGGGTAATCCACACAGTGGCATAGGAAAGGGAGTGAAAGGGGGGGGGGTGCGGAAAGGTAGAGCAAGGTAGCTAAGGGCTAACTAGGGCCCACGGGCTATGGTTTAAGGATCCTACCCGGCAATTCGCCTGAAAGTGATGCAGAGAAAACCCTAGAAAAACCTGCGTCAGGTAACTCGGGCATTTGGTATTTGTCCCACGCCCTTCCGATTACGGGAGAGGGGTTTTCCGTGGGGTCGCAGCTTTCCCATTGTCGTACCTTGACCAGTTTAGGAGGCAGCTGGCCGACTATTACAATAGGAATAGCGGACAACTCTTACCGTATGCCCAAGGTCTGCGATCCCGAAACATACACCTCTCAAAACAGGCCGAGGTGCCTCGGCATGTGGGAACCTTAGTTCAAAAACCAGAGAGATGTGAAGGCACCCCCAAAGTATCAATGTAAAGTTATGGCTGATTTGATTTGGAGAAACACCTACGAGCTTGTAACAATTATGCAAAATTCTTCTGGCTCTAATGGGCTATAAAATGCATGGAATTCAAAATTAAATTGGTTATTATTATTATTTAAATATGAAGTAAGATAGTTATAATTGTTAATTATACCTAAAATGTCTCCATTGAAATGTTTAAATTTATTATTTGTAAGTAGTTTAGTAATTGTAAGGGTAACATTATTTTTAAATAATTTTTTGTGCGTTTGTCTATTAATCTATTTTAAATACTCCATAAGAGCATAAGTCCAACGATCCTGTTGCATCTCACGTAAATCTGCTCTTATAATTTGACGCAAAATAATTTTTACCTTAGCGCTCGTATTTCGTGGTAGAGGAAACCTTTTCTGGGTATTTGAGTTAACCTTGGTTCTCTGTATGTCCAGAGCCTACAGAACGTGCTGGTTTCTATTGAGGAGCGTCTACGGAATTTAGACGCGATGTACTCTCCACGCTACACGCCTCGTTGGGAGATGAGTCTGGAGCAGCAGGCCCGGCGGCTGGAGGCTGTAGAATCGCGTCTCGGAAGGCTCGAGACACTCATTGAAATCCGTCTCGACAAGCTATCTGAGGTTAGTCGATACGCTTATAAAGGCTTGTTCTCAGACACGGTAATTTAGTACGATAAAGCTCAATACAATGGCCCTTGGAAGTCCATAGACGCATTTTCATTTCCATCCAATCATAATTTAATTTCAGCAACAAAGAACAAATAAATATTCCTCCACCTAGGAGTGAGAGTCTCACCGAATCAGTAAATTAAAATATAAAACTTTTCATTGGACATTTATGTATAAGGAATGAAGACCGCATATTTACGTTTCGCAGACTCTCTCAGCGAGGCAATTGAAAGAGGAGCTCTCAAAGGATCAAATTAGTCGCAAATTCGACGCTGCATACGAGCGACTGAATCATCGCCTAGGTTATCTGGAAGATCGCTTCGGCCACGGCATCGACAAGCTTCAGGTGAGTTCTCCCTTTATAACATTGCATTCCATTGTATGGTTTTATTTTCACGTTCACTACTCACGCCAGGACTCCCGATATCCAAAATTTACTTGTAATTTGCAATTATGGGTTAGTGTGATTCGACTACTCGTGCGAAACACACGATTATTTTGTAGTTGATCAACATTCAGAGAGCAGTGAGCTGTGTTAACTTTCCTTAACCACAGTCCGCTATTACAATAGCTTATGTTTATCAAGTAAACTCAACATCAGAGGCGCAGCCTATGTCAACTGTACAACTCGTTGATAGAAACTTCGCTTCACATCCGAATGCAATACTATTAAAAGCGAAAGTATGTGCATGTAAAGTAATACAGTTAAAAATAAAAGCACTCGTGCGAAACGCAGTGAAACTGCCCAACGAAATAATAACTTACCGAATCCGTCAATTAAATAAACATACCATATTTTCTTATTGCATTTTTATGTGAATTTTATTTCATTCTTTTGTAATATACACAGTGGATAAATTTCGTTTTTAATTTAAAGAATATATTACTCAGTAACATAGCCTGATATGTACATCTATACCTTGAAGTATATCCTTATTTCATATTCCATGCAGGCTACTTGTGTAATTAGTTTTAAATCGTGCTCAATTCCCATTATAACTTACAGTTTCCATAATAACAAACTACCACGATTTAACGGGAAATATCCAAATGTGAATTTAAAAAATAAGATATTCGAAGATCTGTGCGTCTGTAATTCACATTTACAAATTCTCAGTAATCTAAAGTGATTTCTCCATTTTTTACAACCTTTAGAAATAACCTCAACTAGTTCAGGTTCATTTTATACTTTTTCAAAAGAAGTATCGTTTATTAGTACCCAATAGACAAATTAAATCTTGCTCGACTAATCGGATAAAGATTGAAACACACGATTATTTTGTAGTTGATCAACATTCAGAGAGCAGTGAGCTGTGTTAACTTTCCTTAACCACAGTCCGCTATTACAATAGCTTATGTTTATCAAGTAAACTCAACATCAGAGGCGCAGCCTATGTCAACTGTACAACTCGTTGATAGAAACTTCGCTTCACATCCGAATGCAATACTATTAAAAGCGAAAGTATGTGCATGTAAAGTAATACAGTTAAAAATAAAAGCATTAGAACGTATGAGAATCTTTCTCAGTAAAACATTACTAGTGTTATATGAACAAATCGAATTCCAAAAGTCATGGATGTAATATTCATATATCTGTATCGTTTGACTTGAATATCAAATCTTCGATAATTTCCACCCTACAAATAAGAAATTGTCTGTTACACATCAAGTAACAGACTTACTCGTCAACGTCTCATTCACTGAATAGAGCGGCGTAATTTTCTTAAGCAAAATGAATTTTTTGAAAACAAGCAAAACTATGATTTCATTGGCCCAGAAAAATTAATTAATGATGCTGATAAAAAATCAGGTCTCCCTTTCTTGGTTTCGTAGATGAGATCGCAATTAAAGCGTTTAAAAATGTATTTAATTATTTCTATATAATCCCGTACTTCACATATATATTATTATCGTGCGAAATATTATAGCATCGTATTTTGTTTTGATTCTAAGTTGAATATAGTGTTATGATTTTACAAGTCATGAAACAATAAAGCACTCAAATAATAATATTGCTATTTTATTTCATCTATTTGGCTAGAATTATTCTCGTGCCAGCCTGGGGAGTAGAAAATGCATTGCGTGCTTTGTAGATACTTTCATAATAGTATATATTATCTTTCACTTTTTGACATTTCTTTTGGTACGGAGAGATGTTCACGAGGTACGCAGAAAAATCGTCGCAAACAATAATACAGAATGTCGGGCATTAGTTGGTATCAGTGCGTGGACGCCCATAAATTGAAGTGGAGACAATCCCAAAGTCTTAAAGGGCGGAAAGAAATGATCCATTGATGTCAGGATTTCAAAGTAAATCTGTCTATTAATGAATTACAGAGTTTGTGAGAGACACTAATTTTAATGAAAATGGAGAGAGGGGCAAAAGATTTTAGGTATCTTAAGCTAACGATAGCACTCGTCCAGAGACTTTCCTTAGACAACCATAACATTAATCAAAGATCGAAGGTTTTCCCGGTGTATCTGTTGAAGAAAACGTTCTCGGGTTTCCTTCTTCCCGGGATCAAACAGCGATTGTGGCGTGACGTTTCGACGGACGAAAGCACTGCCGTCATCTTCTAGACGAAAATGAGGGCAGTGCATTTGTACCCGTCGAAACGTCGCGCTACAATCGAGAACGTTTTCATCAATAATATTTATATTCTTTAATGACACGCCCAAATCTCTGGTGATCCAGTGAGGTGTTTATGTCTGTTCAAGTCCAGCGTGGAGGTGACTTCTGAGAGGCTGGAGCGTGTGGAAGGGTCGCAGAGAACGCAACATTCCAGCATTGAGGCAGGGCTCATGGACCTCAGCTCCAGCGTCGCGGACCTGCGACGCCGAATGGATGATTGGAACGACACCATGGCAAGTTAAACTATTGTACCTCAATTCAACAATGATGATGTCGTCTAGTAAAAAAAAACGTTAGGTATTAGAATGAAGTATAGAAAGCTTTTAATACCGTCAAATGTTTAACTGAAAAAATTAACGTCTGATTGAAAATTTATAATAAAAAAGATAGCCCAATACATAGAATAAGTGATAATATAAATACCATACAACGTTTCTGGAATCCTTCCTCAGGTGCTAAGAAGAGCCTAGAGCTCTTCTTAGCACCTGAAGAAAGGGACAAAGATCCCAGAAACGTTGTGTGGTATTTATATTATCACTTATTTTGTCTGTATTTATCTTTTTATTATTTAGCTTTTAAAACCATCCAAGCCAACTCAGCACACAATGTAGTTATAATTTACTCAAATAAGAGTAACAAGGCATGAATTGGCCATAAATTCTTAACCTAATGCTTATAATGCGCACCTGTTTACGGAAACAGGAATTACGAAATAGCGCTTTCAGATTACTACTCTACAAATATTACATTTTTCTTCGCATTATTTTTATCGGACTGTATTAGTTGGTATTAACGTGGTGTTTATTATCATGGAATAAGAGCAATAGACATTTCCAAGAAGATGGTAGATTGATTTTAGCATTGATGAAATGTGCTCCATAAAGACTTCTGTGTCGTGGCGTGACAAAAGTTCCAAGGGGAAAATTTTTAGTCAGTTTTCTTAGAGTGCAATCCGTTATAGGTGGAGGAACAAGATTTTTTTACAGCGATTCTCCTGGCGACATTAAATTTGGACAATTCCATCGCTCTAACAAGATAAAGAAATGAGAAATATCGATTGAATAAACAGTTCTCGGGTATCAACCCGCTAGAGAAACCCAAAATAAAAACAAACATAAAATTGATAAGTTTCAGACTGACAGTACAAAAGAGCTGACAAAATCAGAGCCCACTAAGTTAGAAAAGGCCGGACAATCACAGTTTACGACGTCAATGGCCGAGTAACAAAACACACGACGTCACGACGCGTGATTGATGGAAGAGCAATTTTTTGGTTACATGCTAATGCTTGCAGATGATTTGAGATGGGATATGCTTTCTCTGTTATTAACATATCAGTTAAAGCGAAACCTCCAGTTTGGGAATATTATTTTGAATAATCTTGGTGAAATCTCCATTCGGTCATTCTTCCACGTACTCGGCATACTTCTCTAATGAGAAATCTCAATTTTCACTCAGTAGTATACGTTTGTAATTAGTCATTCTTGGCTGTGTGCAGACTACCATGGTGGCCAGAGAACATCACGGAACGCAGCACTTGCAGCAGATCTCAACTTCCTTAGAGCAACTGCGAGGTGATATCAACAAGACTCGTGCAGCATCAGAACTCAACGACGCCGAGGACCCCTCACGTCTGGATGACAGACATGCCACCAATCTCGGAACCAAGGTGAATAAACTTCTCGTCAATATCATTCTATACTGTATGCGAGTCGATTATCCAAATAAATAAATTATATTTACCTTACTTACGTTGCAGATGTTCGTGATGTGATATGTTCTTCTCCATATTCGTTAAGCGAAACTTCTAGTTTAAGAATATTAATGTGAATAATCTTGATAAAATTCCCATTAGACCATTCTCAAAATGAGGAAAAGTATGAATAATATTTAAACAAGTTCACAATCATATTCTACCTGTAAACTTCAAAACAAGATCATAAGGACATACGAAATGTTCCGGCAGTGTTGGAAGACGAACTAAATTTAAGTTCAAAATTCATTCTATGAATCGAGTTCTTCTAAATCGCGGATATATTTTACACAGAATGATTTAAGTTTATTTGTATTTTCGTTTTCTGGGTTCACTTCTGGCCTTCATCTCATTTATGGGTCACATTACCTCCTTTCTTTGGTTTTTGGTTCATAATCCTATTTTTATGGATATAACCCTCCCCCCAGCCAATGCTTTGATTTCTTATTGTTGTGAGATTACATGAACTATTCAAGTAAAATTGGGATGTGGTTCTAAACAAGCATCGTACTTGGTACCAAATCTGTTTCCCACGACTCAACGGTCTGAAAGGGTAGTACAACATACTTTTGTCAACTTGAGTTCGAAAAATGATACTGCCTGACTGATGAGTTGAAATTGTAATATAATTTTGAGAAACGCTTATCCTCAATTGTAATACATTATATTTTTTGTTGTGCACTAAATTTCCACTGTAACCAAAACAAAATTCTTTGACATTTTCGTAACTGCGGAAAATAAAAACTTTTGTGGGACTATTACCAAATTGAAATTTACACCTACCTTATTTTTTATTAGTTACATCACCCAGAAGAGACTACCAGATGTGCTTTGTATTTCTTCTTCGAAGTTTCCCAGCTATTAACACTAACTGTACTAATCCTAGTAGCCTGATATATTGTTCCTTGAAGGATACAATTCAGCGATACAATGCATTTCGTTTCCTCTTATTTTATAGTCGAATTGATAAGACTGATAAATTTCTACGAAATAGCGGAAAATATTTATTTAAAAAACTCAACGGTGTGACAAAATTCGTAAAATTAATAAGTTATTCCACTTTCTCCAACAACATCTCTTCGTTTGCATGTTTTCGATACCATAAGGGAACGTCCAGAAACTATGGAGGACATCTAGCAAGTAGTATGTTGTTCTTCTACAAAGAGCGAATTACTAAGCTTCATCAGCGGAGGGAGATGTACGAAAAACTTAACTCGGTATAGATGTTAAGAAAACTGTATAAAAGCAAGTGCTATTGTATTATTTACAAAAGTTCCAAAAAACGGAATTCCGATAGTATATGCGGGATAAACTAACATCAGAAATTTATAATAAAGAGCTGCATTTTCCTCATTTACATAAATTTATTAGATGACTTGGTGACATAGTGTTGGCTGTTTCTTTCTACAGAAACAGGCTTCAGGATTTTAGATTTTTTCCAGACTGGCGCGTTATTAGGCAGAACTCAACTTTCAAATATAGTAAGCACAATTATGATATGAACAACTTATGTATTCAGGTCACAAATATGTACAACGAGCTGTGGAGACGAACTCAGGTTCTCGAAGGACTAGCGAAGGACACAATGTCCTTGTCAAACGTAACGCGGCGTGAACTTCAGGACGGTCTTCGATCGCTCTTGGTTCAGCTGGGCAGAAGAGGCGCCTTCCACACCGACAGGGAAAAGCAAGATGCCACCAGTGAGTTCACTTTACGCCTTTTATCCAAGTTCTAATGATTCTTGAATGTGAAAAGTGAAAATAAATAGATGCAATACGATTCAAATTCAGATTCGCTCGAAGTAACAATGGATGCTCTAGCTGGATTGGTGCAGAGGAGAATGTCCGAGCTTGGCCGAAAACTAGACTCCAGCTTTCAGATGTTGATGCTCGGGCAACAAATGTTCCTCGAAAGTTGTCACAGATTACAGCTGGACGAGCCGCAAATAGAAGCTAAGCTCACCCAAGTTCTGGAAAGGATCCTGGACACTATACACAACAGGTGAGACCCCAATGGCGATATATTAGAGATCAGTAACTCTAAGAAAAAGTAAAATCGTGACAGAAACCAACTCTCTTACTCTTCACTAATTCAGATAACCTGCAAATAAGAAATTGCCTTGTTCATAACGAATTTGAGTAACACTACAAACAAAACGATTCAGAATATTCAATCTAATTTGTTTCTGTTGTTACATCAAGATGATATTCAAATGCATGTACCATTTAGTTCAGTCTAACTACAGACATTCCTAACATTTTATGCATTAGCCTGTTCATTTTGTGCACTGAACAGGGAACTCTGAAATGGGAAATAGATTTTCCTGTCTGCCTTATTTGAAGATCTACGGGTTTCATTTGAGGAGTTATCACTGATGAAGTATATAAGTTAAAATTCAAACAATTTGATTGGTGTTTTTCTTTATTTACTTTCGAATTTTAATAACAATGGTGTAGATTTAAAGTTATAACATGACTAAATGTTCAGAGAAGTGAGAAAAGTTGAGAATAAAGTACAAACTTACATTTTGTACAAATAAAAGAAACCATTTGTCTTCTTGATGGACCACGCTTGGAAAGATAATTCAATAGAAAAATCTGAAGTATATGTATTAATTTAGACTATCTGAGCTGGAATTTTCTTCCTCTGATTTTCCTAGTTTATTGCTTGTCACATAAATATTTATTCCTTTTCTAACATCTATCTACACTTCAGAATCATTTTATTCATGCACTTCTCTGTCATTTCACCTTTTAATGAAATGCTCCAGACAATGACAAACATGGAATGAAATATTCTTACTTTTAATGAGGAAGTACAGAGAAAAGGAAGTTATGGCTGGTGAGTAATGTCTTCAATTGTAAATTTCACTGCATTGTTGAAACCTTTGCTTAATCTATCATTGTAAGTCAATTTACAGAAAATATTACTTTGATTTTAAAAACAATCATTTTTGCCATATTTAATGTTTAAAATTTGAGTGTCTAGATAATAACAGCACAGTGTATTTGGTCTTACAGGAGTATGAGTACCATGCAAGAGGTTCAAGTGGTGCACGAGCTGCTGAAGTCACATCACAGCCATGTGGTAAGAACTGTTGGTCACACAACCAACACTGTAATGAAAGCAGCTGAAGAAGCAACAAAGGCAAGCAAGCAGCTACAATTGGCAGTATTGGAGGTCAATGACAATATCATTGCAGCAGACAAGGATTCTCAATCGGCCATTGCTAAACTGACAGAGTACCAAGCCACCGTCAATACCAAGTTGACAGGAATACTTGAGACAATGGAGGTAAGGATACAGTAAAATGCTAAAAATCCAGAGTACTAAAATTCTTCCCTTCCCAGTTTTTCTCAAATACCATGATAATGTACCAAGTTAAACTTATTTCAAAGGCATTAGTAATGTTACAAAACAATGCCAGTGTAGGTGGATTCATAGAAATTCAAGCTATTTGTGGAATAAAATTGGTTTAATTTCTCTCTATATTACCTTGCACAATTATTGAATCAATGCTACCCAGTTTGTGGGTGTCCTGAGTGGAATTTTAGTCACACAGCAATATTGTGCTAATTATTATTGATTTATTGTCCCTTTCGTCAGGTGCTAAGATGAGCCTAGAGAAACACAACTGCACTGGTCTTCTTAGCACCTGACGAAAGGGACAAGGATCCCAGATCCAGATCCATTGTGTGGTATTTATAGTACCCTTTTTTTTGTCTGTATTGGCTATCTTCCTTATTCATTATTTTCTATCAGACATAAATTATTTTCATTTTATTATTGATTTCTCTTTAAAAATAATTTTGATAATTGGCAAATACCCCATGGGGAAAAACAATATGGCTTACTTCAATACTATTTTTTTATACAAACACTAAATTAAGTAATTAATATCAATTTGTATGTTCACCTGCAATTAAAATACTATAATAATTGATTATTTTATATTTTTGCAGGATGTTCAAGACCAATTGGCAGAGGGTACTCCTGAATCAAAGACTTCTACAGAAAACCTAGGGACTGAAACATGTAAAGGCAATTTAAACAAAATAGCACAGATCTCAGCTGATTTTGAAAAAAATTATAACTCTATTCTGGCTTTAATGGAAAAGAGACTGTATTCAGACAATTGCTCAATTAATGCAAACTCTATTGCTCATAATCTCATTCAAGAACTAAGCAGAAGTAATCATTTAATTCCATTCAATGCGACAATGTGTGGCTTGAAAACAAATGACAGTGGTAATAACAAAAATTTAGGTGTTGACTACACATTTTTGAATGATTCAAATGTTAATCCAACAACAGAAATCCCTCTAATTAACAAAGAAATTATTACTCCCAGTAATACAAATACAGGAGAAACCCATTTAAATACTGCTGTAGTAACAGTAATTCATGAACTACCTGAATTAACAAAAACTTCAAGTCAACTGAAAGAAGATAATTCTTCTTCAAGCAGATCCAGTTTACAAAATGAGCATAGTTCTGACAATCTGCTTCCACAACACCACATTAGTAAAAATATATCTGAGGAGGAATGGAATAGTGTAGCAGCTGTAATTTCCAGTTCAGACTACAAGAACGGTGACTTAATAGATACACCCACTATTACTGTAATACACCATGAAAGGAAAGAGAGTGTAGAGAATTTTAACAACTCACCAGCACTTGTACTTCCAGAATCAGTTCAAGATGAAAAAGTTAATGAAAGTGGACAAAAGATTGTCAATAACACAGAAAAAACACTACTTGTACCATTTAATGAAGATATAGAAAATTTACCTAGGATAAGCAATTTTACAATTCTTGGAAATATTTCCAAAGAATCCCTTTTTAATGGTAGTTTGTCAAACATTATGACTCATGAACTCCAAAATAAAGGGAACAGCATTAATTCAAGTATTAATTTATCAGAAACTGAGTTAAATAATACAACAGATACAATTGAAGCTGGTAATATATGGTCTCTAGATGAAATAAAGGAAGTGTTTCACCATAAAGACTTAACTGGGAGTAATAACTTCACATGGAATGTTTTTAAACTTGATAAAAATATAACAAAACTAGAAGATATTATACACAGTAAATTCAGCCAAAACAGCTCAAGCATAGACCCTAATTCAATAAATCCTTTTGAAAATACCCAAGATCAATTTGAAGAAATGCTACAAACTATTGTAGATGACTACAAGAATAAGCCATACTCTAACATAACATTTCAAAAATTCTGGAATAAACTACAACAAATGAAAATATCAAGAGAACCAGTAAATAGTATCAAAATAGGAAACAGTAAAGATCAGACACATGATAGTTATGAGAATAAAAATTATGAAAAAGATCATTCAAATGAAGAAAGGTTTAATGATGGAGAGTCTGAACGAACACTAGCTACTATAAATAAATTGATGGAAACTACTTCAGAAGAAATTTCAGAATCACATATGATGGATCAAAATCTAGAAAATATAACCGTAATTGTTCCATCATTTAATAATAATTCTTCAGAGAAAAATGTTTCTGATGATTTGCACTCCATAATAGAAACGTAGTAATTTTAATTTTTAAGTATACAATCCAAGCCAAAGAGATTTTGAACATTTTTTAATTATTTTTGTACATTAATTGATAAATTTTTAAAAGGCATGCATCATTAGTTAGCATGCCTGTGTATATAATAATGAATTGCTCATAACAATGAAAGTCTGACTTCATATTGTACTGATCTATGTCAATATAAATAGCTTTAGTAAATCAGTATATATATATATATAATACATACCATTCTTTAAAATTACATTACATAAATAGTGAAATGGAATATTTAAATTTCATATTTAACGTTATACCACAGAAATAGTAAAAATCCTTGCATAAATGAATAAGAACATTTGATAATTATTAAAATAAAATAATTTGATAAAAGTTTAGATTTACAAATCAAAATAAATATTAGTAACATTACTCATATCTATACTTTTCAAACTGTAAATAAAACATGAAATATCATAAAAATAATGTTGAAAATTGATATGAAATTACATCATAGACAGCTTCTGTTCCAGACAAATCAAATAAGATGAACATGGCTGGCTGAAAGCTCCTTTTTTGATTCCATAAATGTGACATTATTTCTAATTGAAATAAATTGGTCAGAGGACTATAATATATGGCTGGTTTTAAATTATTACATAAGTCATGTACAGAAACTTTAAATTGAATTCAGATTTAAATGTTCTTGTGGGATAAAATTAGTTTCCAAAATTAAATAAACAATTTTTTTATTTATAATTTTCATTTATAAACCTACAAACAGCAGATTATTGAGACTGAAGAAGTAATACCGTCCAAATGATCATGTTTAATACAGATTAAAACAATACTATGTTTGTGATAATTTATTTACTGGAAGATACAAGACATAAAATAATACAATATGAAAAATTAAGGATTTTAAAAGGGAAAATGAAGTGACACAGGCATAATGCAACATAAATCTAAATATTTGTATTGAAGCCATGACACTACTTCAATTTCTGAATTTAGTAACATTAATTCATAAATGACATTTTCTGAAATATAATCCTCACGCTTAAATAAAAACTTAACAAGGCCTTACAGCCTGATGCTTGGTTAGGCTTTCCTTATTCTTGTTTATAATTAAATATATTAAATAGTTACACACTCAGCCTATGAATATGAAACAATGAAATTACTATATCATAGTATTTTAACATAATAGGATATACAAACTGTAAATCAATTTTTAAGTAACAAAAAGAACATATTTTATATAAAATTCATTCATGCATCATAATTATAGACAGAGCACTAGGTGGAAGCTATTTATAAAATAAAAACATAATTAATTGATTGATTGATAAGTACAGGAAAGAGAAATAGTAAACCTGCGTCCCCATGTTGAATAGGAAACCGTTAATATTTTTGGAGACTAGTCTCTTTCCTAATAAGTGACCATATATCACATAGCATGTTTGAAAATTTACAGTTCCATGTCTCTTGAAACCATTACCACGTTCACTATAGATGTCTGCTGTACAGTTCACATATGAGACAGAAGTAAGCCATATAAGAATGCAGTATAATTTTAAGTGCTAAATGGAAAGTTAACAGCCAGAGATTAATTAAAACAATATGAAACCAATTAACCAGTTTCGTGAGTGGTTAGAAAAAATTGTACGCAAGGATTTAGAGATTGTGAAAATGAAGCACATTAGAAAGTAAATGCTGAATGGAACCAACATAATTGTGTATTCTTAGTCCAAAAATTCTAACAATGCAGTACAGGAGAAGAACAGTTTTATTGAGTGGGGATGATGCCTGAGCTTAGAAGGAGTAAAGTACATATGCTGTCTAAATGTGCAGATTTATTAAATGTTAAATAAAAGGGCTAACAGCCACAGGCTTTTGAAATTTTAGAACCTTATTGATCCACTTTTAACACTTGTGCAAGCATATGTTTTTATGTCATAATCTATAAATAACGATTTTCAAATGCCACTGCCTGGACTGCCATTCACAGAAATTAGATCTACTTGATGAACTAGAAATTTTTCAGTGTTCTTCTGTAATGGACTTTCACTTATAGTTGAGTAATAAATAATCTCTCCTCCTTTAACAACGTTCCAAAAGAAATCATATATGTAAGAAATAAATCCATTCAATATTTTGTAGGTATTTTTTGCAGTCTTGGAGTTCTAAGCTATGATTCAAATGGTATTGTGAAATTGAAATTCAATTTTAATCAGTCAAAGAAGTTTTAGGAAATTAAAATTAATAAAACACTGCTTATGAAGTTTAATTAACCAAATAAACATTTGAAATGTGCTATAAATAGCTGCAACTCCAGACTAAAAATCTCTATTTAACAAATATGATAAAGTTAAAAGAGAAAAACTGCAGAACATTTTTGTAGTTGATATAATTAATTTAAAGTAGTTCATATTTACAAAATAAAAATAGTATTTGTACAGTATGTGGTGTTATTAAAAAGCACAATTGAAGCTTATTTTAAAGAAAGATATTTTGAAAGGACCTTATTGTGGTAATCAAGCATGAATAATATAGAATGTAAATCTGTAATTAATTTCTGTAGCAAGAAAGAGATGTAAAATTTAGCCAATCAAATTACAAATGTGATTTCCTTTTGGAGAGATCCAAAATCAGAATAATAACAATAAATTATGTATGGCATGAACACAAATTTTTGAAGACCTTAACTTTGAGAAAGTAAGATATATTAAAAAATAAATTATATATTGTAAGAAAATCTTGTTCAGCTAATGAGCTTCAGGTCACCATAATTACTCCACAACTAAGGTCACCGTTAAGTAGGTACATTAAGACTCGATGATGTGCTTGGTTCATATATTGAGCATAACACAATATATAATTTACAATGAATACTGTGATCATTTACAATTTTGAAATACATTTAATCTCATATGTTTCATGTATTAATTTTCTGATATAACAATGCCATCTAATTAGTTAAATATACGAACTGTTATTACGTAAAACAGTGGAATACATTGTTTTCAGGTTTCTTTTAAACATGCAAGTCATTTTGTGTAACAAAACTAAACATGAGTACATGCAACTTTTTTTTAAAGAACATTTCACACGGAACTAAATTGGTTTATTGGGATGTATGAATACATGCATTTTTATTTCTATTACATACCTCAACTTTGGCACTATTCTGAAAAATTGTTTGAGCTTTATGAGTAAGCTGAGCAAAGCACGAACTCAATGTTGCCATTTTCTGTCGAGCGGTGTAGACCATATCCGGTTCTTCAGAATCAAACTCATCTATAAATGAGATATTGGAAATAAGATGTTTTGACACTTTACTTACAGGTTATGTCCAACTTAAAACAAACATTATTTTGAAATCGATTCACCATTAATGGTAAATTATTGAGGCACTGAAATAATAATCACTAAATTCTTAGTACTTTTAAATCCGAAGAATGTGAAACCCGTCAGGTTTTGTGTATTTATGTAAGTTTATCAACAAGTGACAGCTACATATGCATAACGACTGGTCATGGAATAATACAACTAGTGCTTTAAATTATTATCAATTTGGTCGAAAAGATTTAACATATACAATTACCGATTAAAATTTCTAAATCCACAAATGCTTTATCGAACTCTTTTTCTAATATATCTAACCACCGAAAACTTATACCAGTTGCAGCCATGTTTCAATACTACGACTACAATTCAATGAATGTCCAAAAGATATGTCAGTAACAAAATGTCACAAACGTATTTAAAGAAAAATATACTTAAATAGAAAAAGTAACTATTTCATCTACTGGCTACATAGGGTTCAGTTATTTCTTGTACGTTAGTGCAGTATTTATATTTGATTCTGTCGATGACAAAAAATGGATACCAGTCATTTTGAGAGTTTATTTACATATTTTCCTAAAGATAACTCTGCTTGTGAAAAATATAGTGTTCCGGTTTACGAATACTAAACGAAATAATATTTCTTAAGCACAGACTATAAATACACTTTGCAAATAAACCAAAAAACTTAATAATTTTTTCCTGGTTCCTCAGTTAGTTTGGAATCAAAACTAAAACGTAGATTGAATGTGTAAATAAATAAGTTATCAACGAGGAATTTATATATTAAGGTTAGCTATTTTTGTATGATTTCGTTTATATATACTAGACTCATCATGTTTCCTGCAAGGGAAGGAGAAAGTTTGCAAAGTTATTCATAGGATTGGTGTCTTTTTCCTTCTGTAATAATGATTTTATAGTTTACAAAAAAATGATTGTTTTTATGACTGCCGAGAATATTCCTCTGAATTACTCGTAGGGTTCATAAACAACAGATTTTAGTTGGTTCTAATGCGAAGGTTTAATTGATTACGGAGTTGTGCTACCTGATGTTCTATGGAATTCACCATGAAATTCGTGTTTCGTGGATACTTCTGTGTTCTTAAATAATATAGTAATTCATTGAATTGGTCATTATTCTGCTGTCTATCTTCGTGATATATTATAAGGATATAATCTTCAAATGTGCAAAAGCGGCACATGAAAAAAGAATAACTACACAAGGAGCTTGGGATTCATTTTGTAAAAGAATAAATGCAACGAATATCTGACATCTAGAACAAACAATTTACTGACCATAAAAATAAACTTGCAAAGAAGTTATATATTACAACTACATTTACATCTAGAAAACTGAAAAGGAAATGTCACAAAGAATGGTTTATAGATAGAAAAATATTAAAAATTAAATTTAGTTCAACAAATACCTGTTGCTTGAATTAATTTTCTAGGAATGAGACGATATATAATACGTGGCTACGAATGGTAATCCCATTAATCAAGAGAAGGGACACTAATATGAGACATTCTACCGATTCTCGTGGTCTCTCCAAGCTGACTTATCGTTTTTGGTATTTAGTAAGCGGTTGTACCCAAAGAGGTATATAAATATGTCTTTGGTTGTACCCATCAAATTCATGACCGTATATGAACAACATATCCAAAGTGTAGGTTGAAAGGAAACATTCGTTTATAGTATGACTTTATTCTTGAAGTTTCATTTATACTTTCAAAAAAATTGGCTTCATTTATTATTTTTTTGCAGTCAGGAACCACAGATATTGCGATAGATCTCAATTTCTCTGCAATATATTTTCCATCAGCATCTTGGGGTTTTCCAGCATATGAAGGATAAGGAAGATCCAAACGTTTTGCAATCTATTCTAAAATTGCATCTGCTTTCTGTCGAGGCCGTTTGAATCTCGCATTGGGTGAGGGAGAATCATTCTAATCAGTGGTCTCAAACAAATTAGTATCTGAACAATTATTTTAAAACAGCTTCGTACGCTATTGCAATAAAAATTAAGTAACTAATTTTATTATCTCTTTGATTTTGTTTGAAGATGCCTAATACTGTCGAAAAGAGGATGGCGGTGTTTAAACGATTTGAAGTTATGCGTTCACATTCGGCGCGAATGTAAGAATAGCAGATTCCGCGGGGTGGGGTATAAAAATATGAATTTTTCAATAAACTCAACCTACGTCTACCAGAGCCTGTTTCGGATAATACAGCTTTCCTTTCTTGTTGGAGATGAGGCATTTTCGTTACGAAATGACTTTATGAACACATATAGTCAAAAATATTTTACCAAAGAGCAATATTTAATTGATCGTTTATCAAGGGCGAAAAGAATTGCCAAGAATGTATTCGGATTCATGGCTAATCGTCTAATAATTTTTCATAGTAGCATTATTTTGTCATTGGAAAGGATCGACCTTGTACTGGCATGTTGCATCCTACATAGCATCTTTCTGAAGAACAGTTCTACATACACTGTAAAAGAAGTGGGATTACAAGAATGTGGAGAAAGCCATTCACTAGCCCCTCTACAATGTAGCACTTCAAAAACATGCAAATATTGTTCGGGAAATGTTTAATTATTATTTAGTTGGTGAAGGACATGTGCCTTAGCATATGTAATTTATTTACCTCATCTTCATTTAATCTTGTTTTTTCATGGTAAGAATACTGAGGTAGCTAAAGTACCAAAGTTCGGGTACGTCAATATTCTCCCAGTAGTCTGAATATTTCACGTGAAAAAATGAAGAATTGAAACATTTATAAAATCATATTATAAATATATTTATTATAGGCACTTCAAATAAAAAAATTTGGTAAATATTGAATAGAAAGTAGACGAGAAAAAATATTACTCTCATATTTTTCTCAAATTTATTGTTTTAAAAACGCTAAAACAAATTTTACTTTTCTCATATCTTTCTCGCACACACTGCAGATTTTTTGTACAGTTTCCCGATTTGCTGTTGGATTCTTTGAAACAAATCCATAATATTGTCGAGAGCACGATTACTTTTTTTTAATGATACCCCTAGTGCTAAATTCGCCAAAGCCACCATGCTATTTGTAACAACATGATATGTAAAATGAAATTTCTACCAGTAGTAGCCATTGTATTGCACGAACATGTGAGAGGTACAATAAATTCATACCCAGCCATTAGGCAGAACTCGTCTTTTTGACTCATGGTATCGCTGTACGCAACACAGCCATAAAACCAAAGACAAATATAAACAACATAGACTGGACAAGTCGCCGCCATATTTGAAGCAAATTGAAATCTCAGCCGCCATGTTTTATACTGTCAGGTGGGCGTTCCCCATCGTCTGCTAGCCTTTACTGTGTCGCACAAATGACCAAAATCTAAATCTCTGCGGACAATATATTTTAAGGGTTAAGAAAATATAACACATTAAAGGCATAGAAAATTTTAATGGCCTATAAATAATATCAGTTTTGTATACAATTGCGTTATGTTGCGTCCTCTTTCATCCATTGCATTTTCTTTACATATATGACGAATTCTGCAATGAAAGCAATGTTTTAATAAAACCTTTATTAAAATTGAGTAGTGAGTTTCCTCACCAAATTCGGCCGAATCTATTAAATAGTCGAATTCACAATAAAATTTGTTTATGTCCCAACATCCGGAATACCTACACATTCACACAATTTTAATAGCAAATTCTTCTTTCCTATGTGTGTTTCGTTATTCCTCAATACTTTTTCAGCAAGTGTAAATAATTTCACAACGTCTTTAGACGGGTTGATTAACTTGTCTTTAAAGTCCTTTATCTTAATCAATCCAGTTTTTCTTTCAGAGCGAGGAGCAAGGAGAACCTCTAAACAACCTAAACACTTTAGTTTTTTTACCACCATCCTTACAACACTTCCTGAAATATATTCTACCACTTTTTCTGAATATAATGTTAATCTCTCAAATTCAGGGATGTAATCAAGATTTAAAATTACTTTTTTCAATTGCTACAACCAGTGTCTCCAAAATTCCTCCCGTACTATTGGCACTTTTGGATGTTTCTATCTGCGTAATCAAAGGTTTCCTACATGCTGCTCTGAACTGTATTTCCCCCACATCTTCGTATGCAAGAAAAGAAGAGTTCTAAATGGTCCTGGCTCATTCTCCTACTTAATATAAATTTGAGAACTGGAGAATTGTTCCACACATACTTCTCTGCCAGTTGCCTCAAACTGAGAAGATCTAAAACAATCCCACACACACCCATCTTCCTCCCTGACAAATATACTAAACTCCCATCGTACAGCTTTAAATTCAAAAAATACTGTCGCTCTATTACCTCTAAACAAAGGAGCTTTTGTACCCTTTCAATAAATCAAATGCTTTATCTACCATTTTTATGAACTTTACCGTGCCCTCACGATTTACAAATTCAGACAAACCCAAGTCTCTACAAAAAATCATAGCATCTGCTACAGAATTGCTTAGTGTCTGGGCAGCCAATGCTACCTTCATTTTCTGAGCCTCATACTGAATGTGTAGCCTCGTCATTCTATTTGCAACATGTAACCGTTCCTAGTATAGAGCAACACAACAGCACCTCCAAAGCTTTTTTTTTTTTGTCAAATGACGAGTGCAGTTAGTCGCTCTAGGCTCTTCTTAACACCCGAAGAAAGGGCAAGGATCCCAGAAACGTTGTGCAGTATTTATATTATCACTTATTTTGTCTGTATTTGGCTATCTTTCTTCTTATTATTATTATGCTGATACTTACTTAAAATACGATACTTCATGTGTTTTCGAACTACGACTATTACAATTGTAGGCTGAACACACACTAGGCATGGTTAATATTAACAAACAATTTATTTTAGCAAAAAAACTTCAAAACTTTCACCATCAGTAGCATAACACAAATCGGGTTTTAGGTGAAGTGGACCGACTAAAAAATGGCGGTCAGAGTTGTCTGTTGCTGCCACCCAGAGCGCTGTAACGCTGATATAGTCACTCTATTATGTTTATATATATCTTTGCATAAAACGGCACGATGCCACGTCGCGGTGAAAATTCGATCCGCCGAAAATCCAACCTACCTTGCCAAGGTCCATTCTCCAGTGGCCGGAGAGACAGAATTAAATAATGCATTTAAATGTCTAAATAATGGGGCGGCGTATTTAGCCTATGACCCGGACGGCCGCAACCCACACTTCGCCACTGATAATTTCAATATTTGAAATCTGACACTTGCAGTTTAATCAGCTGGCGACTCACGGTCGAGCCAACCGTTCGAACGGCCCTACGGCGTCCAAAAACTCAACATGTGTGGGGGGACGAGGATGTCAGTAGCCTACCGTCGGTTTCAGCAGCCCTCTTATTTGGGTATTTTAATCCGAAATGTTCCAAAATTTATAAAAAATTGTCGCCCCCCGCACGGGGCGGGTTGCCACCTCTACGCTACGCATCTGGAAATTATCTGTTAATAATGTTAAGTGATAGAAATGATACCATGGAATTTTTATTATCAAATATTTTTTATATTCACATATTATTAACTTTAGCTGACAGGAGCATCAGCTTTTAATAATATTGACAAACATACGAAATAGTTATGTGAATCCCCGCGTAATATTTAGTCGCAAAGATACTTCCTGTTTACCAACATCAACTTTCTGCTTGACAAAAGGTTTACCTTGCGATATTCCGAAGTGTTTATTTCATCCAATCGTAACAATATACCGAAAATTTAAAAATATATGTTTGTAATTCCCGGGTAGGATAAAGTGTGCAGTAATTCATTCCTTAAAGTTCTACATAACCATTGTAACTTTTGTTTCTCAGCATTTTAAAATTATTACATTCATTTTTATTAAGAACGAAATAAGTGTAGAATAATAGATTTCAGTGTATATGCAAGGATCTTTCCGAATTTACAGTAAGTAAACAACATCAAGATTATTAAAATACAAATTTAAGTTTCTAGACATAAATGCTATTTAAACAATAACGAATGTCACGTTGTTGTAGTTGTCATGATTAGTGTATGTAATATTAAAACCCGTATATGAATTTTCATGTTTTTATTTGAATAGCATCATAAAATTTATACGTTAATTATTATCCATATACAAATGATTTATGTATGTAATTTCTGAAATGAAAAAATTTACGTGATTGAAAATTAATAATAATAATAAAAATAGCCAAAAAAGTGGTAAGATAAATACCACACAACATTTCTGGGATCCTTGCCCCTTTCTTCAGAATAGAATAGCCTAGAGTGACACAACAGCACTCGTCAGTTGACAAAACTAAAATTTTTCTTTAACCCTGAAATAGTTAAAAATATGCTTTTATGATTTCATTTCTTTTCAATATGAAGTAATCGGGGTGGATTCTAAAAAACTAATTGACGATTTCAAACTGTTTCATCAGGCCTGTTTGGAAATGTTAAGGTTGCATTGGCTAATATTCAGTTTTTAATGTTATATGTCTAAAATTTAATAGAGTTAGTTCACAGCAATGTAAATTATATAGTATATTAATTAGATAAATAACTAGTCAATAGACAAAAAAAAGAATAAATAAAGTTCCATAATGTTTCTAAACACCCTTGGTTTGTGCCGTTCTTATGTTTTTTTAATCACATGATGAAAGCAACAATGTTTGCAGAAATATTGTGGTATTTAATAGAGCAGTTATTTATCTATATATACTTTTAATACAGACATTTTATATTTTGTCAATTATATAATATTAATTTAAATTTCGGATTATGCCCATGATAACTAATGTATTTTCAATGAGCACTAAAGTTTTATGTTATAGTAAAACAATTATATTAATTTGACTTATTTTTAAATAAATGTGAAAAACACCAGCCTGTTGGTCTGAAAACTATCATATATAACACTTAGGGAAAATGTGATGAGGTTAAATTAAATAACACATTTCTAGAGGAAAGAGAGACAGTGATGACTTATCTATAATCAATAGTTAGTCCAGTCTGGCATAGGTGGAAGTTCAGATTTTCAAGGGACTGACGAAGGAAATTTGAACTTCCACCCATGCAAGACTGGACCCACTATTGATTTCATTGATTGACATCGATGTGTCTCTTTCCTATCCAAATGTGATTATATATATATAAATAAACCATTATAATATTTTAAATTTTGTGACTTATATGGCTAGTATTTTCACATTTACTTACAATTTTTTATAGTAAGAAATAATATGCAACGTGAATTTGCAGAGTATTGCAAATTAATGATAGGATCCTACTTTATTATAATTGCAAGTAAGTTGTTCTTATTCATTGTCAATTAATTATGTTTGTCATGACCAGAGCACAATTTCTGATAATACAGTCAAATAATAACATTCAATGATCTACTATATCACATGTTTGAAGGAAAACAAGTTTGGGAAAATATGATTTTCATTTAATTTAATTTCAACCTGTTACTAATTGTTGAATATTGTAAATCAGTGAATTTCTGTCTATTCTAAAGAGGTTTGCTCACTATGATTGATACATGAGAAGCAAATAATAATTAATTTTGTTTATATAAATACACATTTACATCATATTTATAGTTTAGAAAACTAAGTTTATTTAAATGTTTCAGGAACAATGCACTCCAGATGTAGAGGTACATATTATCCACGAACAGATGTGACTAGGTTTGCAGTTCCTGATGATAAAGTTTCATGGGGTATAGCATGGCCTGAATATGAACCAAAATGCTATAATTCAAAATCTATTAGTGGCCAGGTTTGGGCAGATCTAGATTTATCTGACCCTACTTTTAATCCAAAATGGAACGCTATAGATGGAAATGTTAACAGAA
Source organism: Zhengitettix transpicula (assembly GCA_037074705.1). Lineage (NCBI taxonomy): Eukaryota > Metazoa > Arthropoda > Insecta > Orthoptera > Tetrigidae > Zhengitettix > Zhengitettix transpicula. The sequence goes on along the minus strand of CM073591.1, from coordinate 113,628,642 downwards.
CCAGTCACATGGGTGATTACAGCTTATCATCAAATGTTCCATTAAATCCAATTGGTCGTACAGGAATTTTTGGTAGGGGATGCTTGGGTCGTTGGGGACCTAACCATGCAGCAGATCCTATTGTTTCAAGATGGAAACGAGACACTGGATCAAACATTTTGCTTCATGATTCTGGTAAAAAAATTCTACAATTTGTAGCAATTCAAAGGAGAGATTCAGGAGAATGGGCAATTCCTGGTGGAATGGTAGATCCTGGAGAAGTTGTTACAAGCACATTAAAGCGTGAATTTTTGGAGGAAGCTTTAAATTCTTTAGAGAAAGATCAAAATGAGATTGCCAGCTTGCAAGACTTAATAAACAAGTTTTTTGAAAATGGAGAAGTTATTTACAAAGGGTATGTAGATGATCCACGTAATACTGATAATGCCTGGATGGAAACTGTCGCAATGAATTTCCATGATGAAAATGGATCTTCAGTTGGCTTACTGCATTTGTCAGCTGGAGATGATGCTGTAAATGTAAAGTGGGTGGATGTTGACAAGACATTAGCACTTTATGCTAATCATATTGATTTCATTGCTTTAGTAGCAAAGAAACACTGTGCACATTGGTAATGCCATCTATTGGGATACACTTCATAAAGTATTTGTAATATTTTTGTTCATAAAACAGATTTATAATCAAAACTTATTCTGGATTTAGTAAAATTTAATTTACAGAAGAGTATTGATTATCATCTCATCTTTCATATATATAGGAAGGACAGTAAAGATACACAATATGCACACTAAATGTTGATGTTCATAGTTGAAGAAAAGTTTTATTTTTCGAGTTATAACACCAATTCTTTAGAAGACCCTTTCCTATGAACTCACCACTACTATCTGAGATGTTTGTTGAAACAGTCAACTTTATTGCATTAGAGCCCATTCCTGCTAAAGCTTAAAAAATATAACAATAGGAACAAAAAATTGGCTGAACAGAAGAAACAGCTTTCATGTTCATTTGAACAAGTTATCCACATAGAAGACTAATACAGCTCTGCATATAAAAATACAATAACACAACCAAACTATGATTGTGAAATAATTGTATTTTTATAAGCAGAAACACTTATATAAATACTTGCATTATATAATACATGTTGAAATATTTCCTATCAGAAAATGATACATTATGTATCTACTATTTTATAATGGGTGGGACCAACAAGGAAAAGGCGAGCATGATTTTGAAAAGTCATATTAGACAGTAAATATTACAAGTTTGTTTAACAAATTGTATTTCACAAAAGTTTAAAAACATGTCAGTCTTTCCATTTAAAACTAGCTTTTAACATTTTTAATACTGTGATAAATTAATAAAAGCACAAATCATGTGACATACAGTGACAGTTGAGGACTAGACAAATGTCGTTAGATAACATTGTGAGCTTCAAAAATTATATGGCAGATTAACTTTATTCTATCGTTCACATGACATCAATAGAACAAACCATAAAAATCTTAAATACTGTTTATTAAAAATTAAAATCTGTAAAAAAATATAACTTGTACTCACAATACACAAATATTTGTCATGTAATCACATACATGTTGTCTATTAAATTAAGGCAATAAAAATACAGGATGATACAACTGTGCATATGTCAGCAAATGTTTTGCTTCTATTGTAACTGATCAAAAATATTTTTCTGTAGCCATTGATCTATTAATATTTTTACTAATACTTTATATTAACAAATATGTCAATATATATATTGTAAATTTCACAGCATTTACAAAGTCCAGATATAAAATTGTATAGAAATAAATAAATAATAAATAAATAACACTATTTATTATAAAATGGAATGAGATAAATATCTCACTTGCTACCATAATTTCCCATGTTCCACAAAAATAAACTTCATATTATTTTCAGTTTCAAATGTTATTAACATTTTATCTTAACTAATAAACAAAACTGTACAATATTATGTCATTTAATAATCTTTTCAGAATTAATTTCAAAATTTTAGTGTAAATTTAGATTCATTTTCCTCAATAAATTGTAGTTTCCTATAAAAAATACTATCATACAAAACTCAGTCCATAACGCTGAGTTACTTCTGGTGTATGAGTAGAGGCAACAGCTAAAAGAAGAGGTATATCATTTACTTCAAGATCCAGGGTTGATGCGAGAGTAGCTATATCACAGAAGTCTGTGGACAGTAATAAGTTGGAAACAGCTTGACTGCGTAGACAAAGTTCATGTAGTTTTGATTCTATATGAAGCAGACACTAAAAAAAAAAAAAAAATTAGGGATATATTGTCCCCCACAGTGTTGTTTCTAGATTGTTAAGTCATACATGCAACTAAGCTTGGTTGAAATTGCTCCATGAATTTAAGAGTGTATGCAGAACATACACATATTTATATATACAAATAGATTTAACTTTGTATTGACTGTTTTGCTAACATTTTGGTGTGCTAAAAAAACATTACTACTATTTTTGTTTATGAATACTTCAAATTAATTGATTATACACACTGAAAAAATTCATCATGTGATGAAACAAAGTAAAAATGACGTTTGGTGTCATCACTCAGAATAGGGGAAGTGTTTCAGATTCTATGGCCGTCTGGCATGGGGGATGTGCTAATGCCTCTGAAAATTTGAAGAACATCCTTCTCTCCTGAGTGGCTACGCCAAACTTCAATTTCCAGTAAGCCCCAACTATCTGTCTTTCCTTTCCATATCAATTATCTCAATTATTTATTTATTAGTATATATTAATTAAATGAACAAAAGAAATAAAATATTCATTCTCAATTTTATATACATAAATACTATTTATTAATCATTTTAACTGGTACCGATAAGCGTTACAAGTAATTAAAATTAAATATTTATATTAAATAATAAAAAAAGTTTATTACAAAAAGAAAATGTATAATTTATTCGTCCAATTATCACAATATAACCTACCTCCTCTGCAGGAATACGAAGCTGCCATAAGTTCAGTACAGATTCTAACATATTAGCAACAAGTTGTGACATTCCAACATGAACACCAAGCATGCCTGGTTGGTCCACAACATATGCATGACTGGATACCAATTGTACTTCCCTATGTTAATAAGTGGAGAAGATTAAAAAAAATTGACAGTCAACATGTTTTATAGATTACAGAAATAAAATAAGAGATTCATTTCAATTTCTCTATAATTTGAATTAAAATTTAGTCATGTTTTGTTCATTTTTAACATATATGTGAGTAATAAACATGGAAGTCTTATATATTGATAAGAGACAATAACTTACCAATTATCTGCATCAGCTACAATGCACACTGCTTCCACTAGTTCCTGATCCAAGGGAGAATGTCGCATGGTAAGGGCTAGGTCTCTTCGCAAACTGTTTTCCCAGTTTTGGTAATGTTGAGTGCAAGCTTGAAGAATTAGGTCTGGTATATATGAGTTATTTACTCCACCAAGAAGTGAGGCTGCTAAACCTGAATACAATTTTCCAGGTGAATTATCCAAAAACCTGTAAATAATCACATTTAAATAAATTTAAATATTTTTAATAAAACAATACAATAAAGTAATTACAAATTAACATTTTATACAAGCTTTATCTTTACTTCCTACAACAATACTTTGTAATATTGAAATTCCTATGCAGCCCTAATTAAAAAAATATTTAATTTTTTTTAAAAAATGAATATTACAAATGTTTGCATAAATAAAGTAAGAATGATGTAACTGTGAAAAATATTAACATTAATCCAGATAGAAAAATAAATTGAAAATATCCTATAAAAAAATTGATTTTTAAATTATGATAACACTTACCGAGGACAAGGTAGTTCTACAAATGCTTTGTCTTTGTAGGTTTTTCCTTCATCTTGACAATTTTCTTGGCATTTGTTATTAACTGTATCTTCGTCAGATAGACTATTGTAATCGTCAAAGATGGCATTACCTTCTTTATTCTGAGAATCCTTAATATCGCTATATCCAGTAAGATAAGACTTAAAATTTTCATTACAGCTTTCTAAACATTTCTTGAGACACAACTCACATAAACTGCATTGTAAATCAGTATTCATTCTGCATTTAGACTTAAGTTCACAGCAGTGAGTGTAATGCAAGTAGTTCAGGTCGGTACTTTCTTTAATTTCAGTTACTGGTTCCATATTTTCAACCTTTGTACCCCTGGAAGGAATTTCAAAAGTACAATTCTGATCACAATGTTTTAAATATGAATGAACTTTGCTGAGGTCTTTGAGATTATGATAATTATTTTTTACATATTCATGGTGGTGCCTGCACATACGAGATTTAATGGTAACAGGCTTATTGCAGGCAGGTAAAGTTAAACTTTGAGAGCGTGTCACTTGTTTCCCTGAACATGTGTGCAAACCATTAGCTATTCCTGCAATTTCTTCTTCAAGTTCTATGACTGTTGAATGAACTGTTACTACTTTCTGACCAGATCTTTCAGTTTCAGAAAATGGCTCTTGTTTACTAGAGCAGAAGCTATTTTCAGAATAATTCTTATTAGCAGTACTTAAATCAACCACAGACTTTGAAATATCACTTTTATTGTCACTATTTTGATAACTTAAATTATGAATACTGTCAACCAAACTGCCACAATGGCCACAAATTCCTCGAGTCCTATGGTTATCATTAATTAAGCAAATGCTGTCGTTACACTTGTTTAATTCATCTGTGTAGGAACTAGTTTTCTTATGAACAAAAAAAGTATCTTTGGATAAAATACAACTTGAGCATAATACTGTTTGAGAATTATGTGTCTGATCCAATTGGGACCCTTTTCTATCTATTGGTATAACAAATTCAGAACTTGAAAGCTTATCATCACATAATTTATTTGAGTCCTTTAAACCAACTAATTCATCATTATCTCCTAACACAAACAAAACACCATTTTTTTCTTCCCCAGAGTTTGTATTTTTATATAATTTGGATGCAGGACTTGGGGGATTAATATTATGACATATGTTTTGCTTAGGATCTGAAATAGATGACAGCAAATTATTATATTTAGATGATGTCTTAACATTTGTTAATGGCTGCATGGTAAGTTTTCTTGTCACATCTACAGAAGACAACTGCCTTTCTGCATCAACCTTTTTTGGCAGAATATTTTCTATTATTATTGAATCAGACTTCTGTGAATGATACATCAATGCATTTGGAGTAACTCTACATAACCGAGAAACTTTCTGTGATATAATTTCAGGGTTTAAAAATGACTCTTCACTATCTACATTATCATCCTCAATATTGAATAAATTTGGATATAATTTGGATTCCTTCAAAGAGGAATGGCTTTTGGTTATATTTATAAATCTTGTGGAATGTTCTGTTGTGTCATGACCTTTGTGATCAATTTCACTGTTTATTATTACTTCTTTTTCCGCTGCTACAGGAGAAATAATTTCTTGAGGTAGTGTGATTTTAGAAGCTAGACTATTCTGATTTTTATATTCTACTGTAGTCTTGTTGGTCCCATTATTTTCTTTGGTATACACAAAATTGTGATTTGCATTCTCCTTTCCTGTTTTTTCTAGTAATAACTCTTCTGTTTTACATGAATCTTGGAAGTGGTCTATAAGAGTAGTTGTAGAAACTAAACTAGTCATCGAACAGTTGTCTGCCAAAGAACTCCAGTCATCTTGTTCAATAGGGATTGCACAGCTACTACGTTTTTCAACCATACCACAGCGAATAAAGTATGTTAATGAATTAATAATCTTGTTTAGCAAATCAATTTTTTTGACATTGGTTGCTGTTACAATTGTGCGAGACAGTTTTGTCGGAAATCCCACAGCACCATATAGATCACCAAGCTGAGTCCATAATGCATTGTATGGATGTGAAGACATCAACGATGCAATCTGCAACACAACAAACAAGAAATAAATACTATAAGAAAAGAAATAATAAATGAGTGCCAGCTGGCTGAAAACTGTTCTTCCACAGCTAGCCGGCACACAAAGAATGTAATTCTATTTCCTGAAGAAGGGGTCGGAGAGGCAATCGAAATTTGAAGAACATACTTCTGTCTCGAGTGGTTATGCTCAGCTTAAATTTTAGGTAAGCCATTTACTCCTTTTTTTACATACCAATGATTTAAACTTTATATATATATGATATTGGTATGGAAAGGTAAGAGAGATAGGTCGTGGCTACCTGAAAGTGAAGTGCGGTGTCGCCGTAAGGAACTGAAGGTTGCTCTTCAAATTTTTGGAGGTTATCAGCCTCCTTCTTCAGGAAGGAGTGTTACACCATTCCGTGCATTGGCCGGCTGCTTTCAGGTAAGCCACAACCTATCTCTCTATCCTTTCCATACCAATATTTTTGACAATGTCACATTCTTACTATTACAATAAATATATATATATGTCTGCAATTGTATACATTTCTAAATTGTTAAATTATTCAATTTGTTGTTAATATTAAGGCTATATCATTGTTAGAAAATTTGATTAGTCAGCATGGCATGAGAATGTGAAAATTAAAGTCTTTCCAGATGATTTGTTAATCACATTGGCTTGGTGACAGCAAGAATTTTGATAACGTTAGCAGACAAAAACGAGGCTGATATGTTATGCTTAAAATGAAGAAACAATGTTTAGCTTGCTCATTATTGATGCTGCTGAGACGAGAGTGTGGCGGTGTGATGTACTATTCAATGCATGTTGTTGGTCAGAGAGAGTTGGCTGGTAGATGATGTAGAATCAATATTGGAGACATGTCCGGAAGTCAGTTTGACTGGAAATATGGCAAAGTAAAAGTAAAGTTATGGAATATGGTTTTGAAAAGTTGTTATTAGTTGGTGAAAGAGATATAACTCAGAGGCGATTTAAAATTGACTGGTTTATCTGGTAAAACATTTAGAAGAAAATTTAAGGTTATAAAGGAATCTGGTAATGGCTTTATTGTGTGTTATGTGGAAATTTGGTTTGTTGTGCTGACTTAACGTTCTGCACAAATTGTGCAACTTAGTGCACATTGTTTTTTTTTTAAAAAAAAGGATAAGTTATAACATATGTTTGCTTAAATGGAGAAAGTTTTAATTGTGTAATGTGATAAACTTTGGATAATATAAGGATTATTTACAAAATGGCATGTAAAATCATTTAATTTGTAAACTAGTTGTAAACGTAGAATAATTGTTCTATACCACCAAAATTTGAAATATTTTCACTCCTCAGCCCGACTAGACCAACTATTCATTTCAGTAAGTTGATTTTGCTCTCTCTCTTTCCTTTCTGAACATGTAATTTTAATTGACTTTGTCACATTTTCCTTAACTGCGTGTGTATATGTCGGTTGAGGATTTTAATTATCAAGTCATGAAATGAAGTCCCATTTGACAATTGGATCAAAATTGATACAATTGATTATATTATACAGGTTATTCATGACATTTCAAATACACTTATTTTGATTTACATATAGTTCCTTTGAAAGGTGGTTATAAGTAAAATGTAATAGTCATGATCACTTCATATTTTATCAAAGCATTTAGAAGAAAATTTAAGGTTATAAAGGAATCTAGTGTTGAATTTGTTAGTAACTTATTTTAGTAATTTAAAGTTCTGAATTGATCATAATTTTTCTTACCCCTGGAGAGGTGCCAGAAAATTTAGATTGAAAGCTTTTTGAAGACATAACTGTAGACACCCAGCCAAGATGGTGTGTCAACACGGCTGTCACAAGAGTGCTCACAAAACTGCAGGATAAATTACTTCTATTAATTTAAATTGTATCTTTGTGACCATTACAATGATTTATTGTTTTAAAAACTGATAACTTATTAATGACAATGTGATTTTATAACATTACTTTTCATGTTACAATTTCAAAGTTACATCAACAGACCTTGACATCTTTTGTGCTTTACAAGTGTCTAGATAACACTATACACCTTAAAGTCCTGTATGTGGAATCAGTACTATAAAACAGTATAATCTATTTAGTATACTGCTTTTAAAATTACAAGAAAACCTAATCAAATTTTTGAATATGTACCATGCACACAATAATAAAAAATGTAGGTCATATTACAATGTCCAAAATATGGTTAAAATGTAAAAAGCATAACAGCATATTATTACATATATGCAATTCCATAATAAATATTCAAGTACAATAAAAATATATTAATTTGAATAAACAAATGGACTAATTTATCCACAAACAAACAAATGGCATTAAAAGAAAAGTACTTACAAATTGGTTGATTTTGTATCCAATTCTTCTATAAGCTCACAAAGGTCTTGCAAAAAGGTGGAAGCTATCTTGTCCTTTAATGGGTGTGTTGAAGTAGTTATCCCAAGCCATATTGGGCATACTGGTCGAGATGCAACAAATAAGCTTGAAATCCAATTGGACACCTCTTGATAGCTTTCAACCATAAGATGTACAAATACATCTCTTTTTAAATAAGCTGCTTCCACAGACCCTCGTAATCGTTCCATGATAGATTCCATAACAGCAATATGTTCCAAGAGAAATGTGTGCATGGCCCTGAAAATAATTTTGAATTTAAGTTTGTTAGAAAATTACATTTTATAAAACTCGTTTGGGTTTGAAACCAATTTTTGTCACACAATACAATATGAAGTAAGCTTTGCAGAGGAACATCCACAATTTCATGTTAATAATTAGTATGACCTAACAGTAGAATAAGTTAAAAAGTATAAAAATGAAAAGATTTTAATCTTTCATTCATCTGGCATACTGTTTTCATTGTCAGCCTACAACCTTAGATTCAGCAACCTTTAAAGTCTTAACATTTTTTGTAGAATGATGAGTTACTTTCATGGAAATTATTTTATAAATCAAAAGTTTAAAAAAAAAATGATTTCAGGGCCTTTTGATTTGAATATTAAACTGGCTTTTCTTAAAACAAAGTGCATCCAAGAGCTAGTTCAGCTAATACAATTCAGGGAGTAGTAATTTATACACTAACACAGAAACATAAGTTCAATGTAAAAAACTGTCTCTACAAACAAACAAGTCTAGTAATTTGACTTGTGAATTCAAAGAGATATTTTCAGCAAACTTACTTCTCTTCCTCTGGCGTAAGAGTTATAATAATGGCCAAGCCTAACTTTGTCTTCAGTTTTTGATGCTGAGATCCATTTTCATCTTCCACATTTGAGGATGTCCTTCTTTCAATATCTGGGGACCTGCTACTCACAAAATCTAGGGATGTATTGACACTACGCCACCAACGCCGCCTTAAATTGGCTAAGCTACCATTAGAATTTGTAATTAAACCTGGTAAGTTTGATCCAGAACCTGAAATAGTTAAATGCAATATTAGTTTATATTATATATATGCTGGCCAGCACACAGGTCAAACCTTCTTTCCTGATAAAGGGGGCTCAGGCCCACAAAATTTGAATTTTTATTTTCTGCACAGGCCAACTGTTAATTTCAGGTAAGTCAACATTGCTCTCTCTCTTTCCTATCCAAATTGTGTTATATCTATTAATTCAATTGGATAGGAAAGAGAGACAGACACTTCAATTAGAAAGTTTTTATCACCAGGCTGAGACATAATAACATTTCTAATTTTAAAGGGTCTAAGCCCCTTGTATCAAGTAAATGACATTTGGGAAAGCCTTATTTCATATGTCAATATGTTACAGTGAGGCATATTGCCTATAATTAATACAACATTTAATTTTGTCTTAAAGTAAATTTTAAAACAATGTTTTTAAAGCATTATCAACTATAATGTTTTATATTTTTATTTTTCGAGGAAATATTCAATTTCTAGTATAATATAAAATGTGTTTGTATTTGTCTTTAAAAATATTAATGTTGTTGATTAAGTTTAACTTTGAAATAGGTAACACTTACTACTTCTTGATCTGTATTGCAGAGCTCCAAATATGCCATGTGATTCCACACTACTTGAGGATTGTAATGAGGCATCTCCATAAAATCCACTATCAACTTCAAGGCTATGAGCTGTTTTTTTCCCAATTTCAGAAAATGGTACATCTAAAGGACCAGTTGCTGCACTGTCTGAAATGCAATTTGTTTCTAATTATTACTTAAATGCTACCAATAAAACTAATACAGTACTCTATCATAGAATACTCTATATAAATATTAAATTAAATGCCTTACCTATTATTAAATCTGAGTTGTTTGCTTGTAAAGAATTTGTACCTGGTTCACTGATAGAGCTAATAGAGCTACTGAATGAATCTTCCAAGCTATGGTCACTGAAACATTTTTAGTTAATTAAAATTTTCTAACAATAGAGTACTTGGATAAATATAAAGAAAATTTAAAAAATCAATTCATATTTCATTAAATGAAGTTTCCAAATCCTCCATAATTAAAGTTTAATTAAGATTATAATAAATTACATACAACTTATAGATAACTTCTTTAACTGAATTGCAAAATTTGTGCATTTAAAATATCATACCTAATATAATTATTTTTTTTAGATGGTGCAGGAGAATGAAACACTTTAGTGAACATTAGAGAATCTGGCGATTTCATACTATGTACTTTGAAGGCAGTTCCTTTAAATGACATGGCAACAGAACCAAATATCATTTCACCCAGCACATTAACATCAGTTTTTGGCTTTAAGTACTGAAATTAAAAATAATTATAAGGTTCACATTAAGTTAAACTATTACTTATAAGATAAAAAAAAAGTAGGTTAAATGATTACTTGATATCCATAACCGTTGGTGACTTCAACGAAAATATCATTCCTTTTATTTTCACACATTTGCTTCGTTCCAAAGCGAAGTTTACCATTATTGTTTTTAACTTCTACTCTATGCACAGTGTTTGAGTCGAACAATAATTTTCTACCTCTCCAATCACATTCTCTAAAGAAAATAACACGTATTTGTGTCTTGTTGAATCCAAATGGTTTCCAGCTAGAACGAAAATAACATTAATTTTTGGATTTGCTTAAAGCAAAACAAGCAGTTTTGTAAAAGAGGGAAAATATTACCTGACTGAATCATTTAATCCTAAATTACTATAACCTAGTTTATTCTTCTTCTTCGACGAGAAAAGCTTATTTAATAAAGCCATTGCCACTCTAAACACACATGAATCATCACCGCCTGATCTTCATTTTTACCTCGTCTTGTTTCAGCCAAGTTTGGACTAAAGCTATATTTACGAACGAAGTAGACTGTAAATAAACGTCACGTGCATAACTTTCACAAGTCAGTCATATGATTTCTTGGTCACCTGCTAGGAAAACATCCGGTGGTGCAGCCAACATTACAGCCCGGAAACCACTACCAATAACACTGTCAGGCCTTCCATCGCTCACGTGGCCGATTTACTTGAAATAATATCATTTAAATAATTTTATTTTCTAAACACAAATTTCTAAGATTGCTTTCAATATGTAATAAAGAAATATTAATAAATATGAATCGCTATTTACGTAGGAATTACGCTCTGGATAATAAACTCTTTCGAAGCGTTCTGAGTCTAATTGGAAATTGTTAAATAAATACGTACAGGCGTTTTCTTTATAATCACTTGTATTTAGGCGTTTAACTATTCCTGACTAAATCCTTTAGCAAAGTCGATTTAAAAATAATTCCATAGCAATTAATCATGTTACCAAAATCTGATCATTCACTTTAACAGCCTATTCTAAACCATAAAACATACCACAAATAAATTATGTTTTACAGTGACCGAGTAGAGTTCCTCTATGGCGTCTATATTCACAATATAGAGGAAAAAATTGTTAAACAGTCCTTAAATTATTCTGAAATTATACATCACAGCAACTTAATAATTTATGATCATTGATGAACTGTAGATGTAATGATTCTTAGATCTGAACAAATAAACTTTATTTATTTCATTTAAAAATTCTTGCACATGGATTTCTATTACTCTCTTCTCAATACTTTTCGATGTAATTTATTACAAGACACTGCATCATATATAATATCTCTTTTTGACTTCTTTACAAGTCGTTTAAAAGAATACTGTTCTTTTCATTTAAAACTGATGGATTTTGCTGTAAGATGTTCCATATTATCACATAGAGGTTCACGGGTCTATGCTTTTTAACATATATTCTTTTAAAATGAAAAATTTACGTCTGATTGAAAATAATGAATAAGAAAGATAGCCAATACGGCTTTTGAGTTTTGTCAACTGACAAGTGCAGTTTTGTCGCTCTAGGCTCTTCTTCGCACTTGACGAAAAGGAGAAGAATCCCAGAAACGTTGTGTGGTATTTATATTATCACTTTTTTGTCTGTATTGGCTATCTTTCTTATTCTTTTATCCGTTCGGTAAATGGGTGCCATAATTACAGTTCTTCAACCCTCAAGTAGCGCCAAATTATTAATAGATTTGTTAAAAATACTTATTAATTACAGGATTTGTCTCTCATCCACAACTTTCCTGATCTTTATAGCATACATTGTGATGGTTTTTTAATTGATGTATTAAGAATGTGATTGTTCTGTCGTTAATCTCAAATATTGTTTTGTTTATAATAAAGAATTATATCAGAAAATTATTATTGCATACTTTAAAACGTAAATGAAATGGTTTGACTTTTCTTTATTCGATACTGCACTACGTCCATTTTAATTTCGGCTTTACTTTTTTGTAACCATTGTACGTAATTGAAATGTTTCTTGCGTTTCTATAATTCATTTATTTATTAAATTATATACTATATAATAAAACTCTTGGGTTCCCAATATTTTAATGTTTTTATTGTGCGTGGAAGTTGTATAGATATGGCGCTTTAGCCCTTGGATAGTCATGGCCTATTCCATTGATTGAGGGTCTGGTGACGCCATCCACTTCTTCTCGAGTTCTCCTCTATGTCTTCTAGCCAGCGTTTCTATGATCTCCCACTCGGTCTCTTACCGTCTGGTTTTTCGTAAAGGATCCGATTGGGGAATCTACTAATAGGCATCCTGTCTCCCCGTCTTGATTTAATTAACTATGTCTGGACATCCAGCTACCGGATTAAGCTCCGTATTTGTGCGAATTCTCCACTTCCATTATCACAGACAGGTCCAAATATCGTCCATTGAACTTTTTCCATATCCTAAGTCTTTCCTCATATTTAGTCAATAGTGTCCAGTTTCAGACCCATGTGTCACTTCGGGTATGACCACAGTTCGATATACGATAACTTTGGTTTTAAAGTTTACGCTTCGGTTCTTAAACATGGGGAGCAAAGAATAACACCGGTTTCCCCGGTTCGTCGGCGATGCTGTTACCTCCGGTTACTAAAGAACCAAGGTACTTAAAGGCATTGCAGAATTCTGCATCGAACCTCGCCTTCGTCTTGTTGTTTTCTCGACGAGCGAAAGTACTTTGATTTGTCGATATTGATCCGTAGCTGTAATTCCGCTGCACTTTGTTTCATATTGTGGTAATTCTCTTCCATCTTAATTTTTATTCGTGTCATGATCACTATATCGTCTGCATTTTCTAGACTATGCGTCATTCCGTTGATGTGAGGATCCTCTGATTTATTATAACCTTCTCGAGGGCTAAGTTGAACAATCTTCTTGACGGAGGCGCCGTGTAGCAGCCAACTCCTTTTAAGGTTGTCCTTCTACTCTTACAAGGCTAATTGAGTGTTCTAGCGTTATCTGGGTCACTCTGACCGGGATGCCAAAAGTACGCATACCTTGGAATAGTGACTGTCTTCTCACTGAGGTGTTTGAACTCTACAAACGCAGCATGTAATTCTATATTGTATTCGTAGAAATTTTCAGAACTGCCGAAATATGAAAAGGCCTTATTTTAACGAAACCCGCTCTGTTATTCTCCTATGAGATCTTCACCAGTGGAATCTTTTCGTAAAAACTTTATAAATGACACATAATAGATTTATTCCGCTGTAATTTTCACATAGGGAGTTGTCCACTTTAATGTGTATGGGACATATTATCCATACGTTACATTCCTTTAGTAACTCTTCTCGTTCCGAAGCTCTCTGCTAATATTAGTTACACACAAAAGGATCTCCATTTCCCAGAAGTTCTGCCGCAATATTATCAATACCATGATCTTTAAGGTTCTTCATTTTCCTTATAGCCTCCCAGACATCACGTTTCGAGGGTATCCTCTCAAAATCCTCTTCCCTACAGTCGGTATACAATCAATTTCTTCTTCATGCTCCGTCTTATTATTCAGAGGTTCATTGAAATTCTATACAAAATCTTTCTTCTCTCTCTTCTCTTTTCTTTTCTTTTCTTCTCTTCTCTTTATTATCCCTGCATAACTCTAATCTTGGTTGGAACCCTTTTTTGAACTTCTGGATCCTTGCACACATCTCCATGATCTTATAAAACTGCAGTGATATTATTTAAACACTAATATCTTCAGTTTAAGTTTTTTTTGTCTAATATAGACCTTTGTTGAATGCTATTTCTTGGTCTGAAAATAATATATTTGTTGCAGAACGCAAATTTAATTTCTCTCTCTCGCACGTACAAGCAATATCAATGACAATATGTTTCCATTCATGTCCGCTATTAAAGGGGAGTTGCCCAATGTGGATCACCCTCATGTAGCCTGTTGCCTTAAAAAAAAAAGAAAAAAGAAAAAAAAAGAGAAGAAACTATTCCCATTGGAATAGTCGGCCAGCTGCCTCCTAAACTGGTCGAAGCACGGATAAGTGAATGCTGCGTCCTCACTGCAAACTCCTCTCCCGCTATCGGAAGGGCGTGGGACAAGTACCCAATGCCCGACCTACCCGATGCAGGTTTTTCTAAGGTTTTCCCTGCATTTATGTAGGCGAATGCCGGGTAGGATCCTTAAAATATAGCCCGGGGGCCCTAGTTGACCCTTGGCTACCTTCCTCTACCCTTTCGCATCCCCCCTTTCAAATCCCTTCCTATGATATTAAAGGGGAGTTGCCACCATGTGGATTACCCTCATGTAGACTGTTACCCTAAAACAAAAAAAAAATACGCTTATAAATTAATTACGGTATTCGTATCGCAGAATGGTACATTAATAATTAGGTATAGTAATTCAAAAAACTTATTTCTCTTTGAGAAACAAAGGACGCTATAAACGATCTGTTCTGTAACCTAAACTACTGATATAAAATGATTAATAGTAAACGTACGTAAAACTAATTAACCTTTATCATTTTAAAGAATAGTGTCTGAAGTCTACAGTGGAAATCAGGTGAGCTATTGAGTAATATGACTTTCACTCTTCCTAACCGAATTTATGCTTTTTTTTCTTTAACAATCCATACAGGCTCTTACCTCCATTAAACGAGACTTTCAAAATGTGTAATTCCATTCTTATCCGCTGGCGGAGATATTTTTTAAGACTTGTCGTTAGTGTGACATTGCATAGTCGTTAGACTGAAACATCACTATCATGACCTTATTCGATCGATGCTCTTCTTTTCCACAAGTTGTGTAATTCCATAACCGTATTCGGAGAGAGGTAATCCTCCACCTCTTATTTTTGTCCAAAATCTATTCCTGATGTTCGCTACGCAGATACATCAATACTATCTTAATCTCTTTCTCTAATGTCGTCCTCATTTGATCCCAGTCTTCGAGAAAAAAAGCAAACAAACCAATTAGGATGTGGGTTCTCTCATGGCGCCGTCCTACTCTTTACCGATGACCGCAGTTTAGTATGAAAAAACTTTTTTAAAAAACCTATTATAATGTTTGCTTTCTAAGTCATCTGGAATCATCACTGAAACATTATTTTGGAGTAGATATTTTAAATGACTCGACGATCTTTGACTGGAACAGTTGAGTTGAATGGAATTATAACGAAGAAAACAATCTAATTGAATCGAATAGAATTCGTCCAATAAATCATCGTGAAGTTCTCTTGATGAGAATAGCTCCAAAACCAGGATAACTGGGTCACAAATACTTTATGGTTTTTTAAAAAAGGAAAGACAGAAAATCTTTATGATCTACTCAATGAACAGAAACAAATGATTCAAATCTTGCTGTTGATCTCCCACGTAATTTACTTTTTCATACACTGATTTTTTTGATGAATTGTGGAAACACGGTTGGGGCTTGAATATGAAATTCCCGCTAGTATTAGCACACTACACAGATTTTTATGGTATGTACGCTGTTCGTGTGTAAGTTAGGTTATCTTTGCCATATTTCATAAAGTAATGGCCTCATCGCATTGAAGTAATACCATAAACTCACGCCGTTCTTTATTACACGCCTCAGAGTCCAAAAATTAAAATTTATTTCTAATATTAAAAAAATTGTTCACGAAGTTAATAAAAATCCCATGTGGGCGATAAGATTGCATTTGTCCACAGATAACTATTTTGTCTACTGTAGCCACTTAAGTCACATATATTATATTGAAACTTTATGTATATATAAAGTATTAATTGCTTTAACGTTAAGTTAAATTATATAATTTGGCATTTATCAATACAATATATTACAATTCATGTCCTTCTGCTGGGACTATATAAATATAATTGTTTATCTCTATTACGAGCGACAAGATTTTAGACTTCAATGTTTCGTTTAACTGAAAGCTGTAATCAATAAAACACCTGAACGTTCGGTTTCATTTCATCACCATAAATACGCCCTGAAGGTGAATGTAACACTGTAGTATTAATGGATCTGCAATGATTGCTAGCATGCATCATTAAATATATTTTCTTAAGCAGTTTATTCTTCCATAAATTTCAAAGATCTCATTACAAACAAGCGGTTTAATGAGAATACAAAGATTTCAGACAATTTCACTGTGATTTAAAGAAAAAAATCACGTCTTTTACATATAATAATATTTTCATTTTTCTCAACTTAAATGTTGAGGTATAAAAGATATAAAAGCGACGACTAATAGTAATACATTTCAAAGTGTTACTTGTCTTGGATTAGGGCGTATTTTAAACGTGCAAGGAAAATTTATAGAAAATACATTTACACATCATATCTGTTTCCGATTCATGTTAATGGAATAATTTCCTCGAAAAATAAAAATATAAAACATTTTGTAAGTTATTTATAGTTGATAATGCTTTAAAAACAAAGTTTTAAAATTTACTTTAAGACAAAATTAAATGTTGTATTAATGCAATGATATGGACTAAGATGGTATAATTAATTTTTGAAACGCAATACAATTTTTGGATACTGCTTCGAATTCTAATTTAGATATTTTTCACTTTGTGGATCATTTTATGAAAATTTCTGTTAACAGTTGCACTTACTACTGTAGAAATTCTTTAAAGTGTGAAAGTAACAAATGATTTATAAAGTGTAAGTTAGGACGAACGACGAAATTTAATGAGGAAAAGATTGGATAAGACCACTTGTAGAAACAGCTCATGAATAGTCTTTTCAAAAGAGTCATAATTCTATCACCTATCAAAAAATAGTTAAATTATTTGGACATTAATAACGGTAATGAATTGGCAGATTCTGGAATTGCTTACTACAAGGGATTCCAAATTCCTGGATGGTCCCGAAGATGCCTGATGTGCACACCTGAAAAGTGATCGGTAATTGAGACGCGGAGTTTATACAAGTGTGTGTCGCACCAAAAATAGCGACTTTGTAATTTAGAATCGTGATGGCCAGTAAATAGTATATTAATTACTATTTGTGCACGTACAAAAGACGTTAAGAGGGTGCACGACAAAAGCTTGAGGAATCACTGTCAGACAGTTTCCGAGTGACATCCAAAATATTTGGCAAAACGAATTAAGTGTCCCGGAAGCGCCGCGAAAACGAGCATACTAAATTTGAACCATCTTGCAAGAGAATAAATTTAGATCAGCAGAGTTTGTAGCCTCTTCATTGGTTTCCATTTTGACTGAGGACGACCAATGAAAATTTAGTGAAATATACAGCGATTGGCCGTTTTAAAGTGGAGGAATTAGGAATGTCCGGAACCGCTATGGAAGGAGGAGAGAAGGAATGTTATTCGCGTCTAAGTGACGACTCAGAGCAGTGAGATTATGGTCCAAGACTTGACCGCGGAAAAGACTCGTTAAGAACGAGTCCGTCCGCTAAGCAACGCTTTATTGTCGCCTACCTGGACTAGGTGGCGTCAAGTGAATAGTTGTACTGATCATGTGTTCAGAGCCGCAGTTAAAGACAGACGAATAACTTTCAGAAATTCCCGAAAGTACGTCAGTCCGCGATGTGACAAAAATTACAGTTTGAATATTTAACTAGATACAAACCGTGCCCTAGAAAAGGGATATTGGGCACCTAGGAAAGAAAAAGAAAAGGGTACAATATTTTTGGGACACATGCTCAGAAACTGCTTGAAAATAGCATTTTTGCACTCACACAACGTCTTATTTTCAACTAAGATTCTCTCATTTTTGAAAGGGTTTAATTTATTCATTTTTAAAACATATCTGCAAAATAAACAGATTGCGGGAATGAATTTAGGGTTCAACAGTAGCTGAATAGAAATACTTCGGTGACATTTAAAAATGTGGTGTATAATTTAGAGAGTTTATCCTGGGACGGAATTAAAGAAGATGTTGAACGTATAAATTGAGACACTTGTTGAAAAACGTGCTTTTAATTATAATTTATAAATCGCAGTGTCATGTAAGATACTACATCAATTACGTTCGTATCAATACTGTCATTCATTTGTTTTATTGCATCTTCGATAATATAGTTTCAAATACATTAGTAAAGATTATTTATTTCAGCTTTCAGCACTCCGTTGTGCCATTATCACCTATTTTATTGGGAAGAAAAGAGTTAACATATTTATTACACACCACAACATGATACATGTGAATGATACACGACTTACAGAAACAATAATTTGTTAAAAGAACTAAACATTTATCGTTTTCCGTTTGTTAGATGAAATGTAAGAATTTATTGTATCTTTAAGATAACCTTTGCCTAACTATAAATTGAAAAGTTAGATATGCTGATTGGATCCTCTCCGTGAAGTGTGAGACACTTCGTTCATATTTGAATTATCCGTCTAAATTAAACACTTAAAATTGTATACAAAATTTATTTAATTTATCTACGACTAACTTTAATAAATATTTAAGTTATTTAGTGCGTCGTGAATTGGCTAGTGTGCCATGACTATTATTATAACTTATAATCAGATAGCAATAAGCAATTTTTGGTGGTGAAGGAAAATATAATTTGGAATAAACTATTCAATACGAAAGTGGCTACCAAAATATCAAAGTTATTTTTATTCAATATCACAAAGGCATGTGACTTAAGATGAGAATAGATTGCAAAGACATTTCCAATGATTAATATACAGTTCATGAATTGCATTTCAAAGCTACTTTAGATAGTGGTGACTCCAACGAGAAATGGAGGCATGAGGAACTTCTGCATGTAGTTGGAAATCTAGCTAACAGGTGGCGGAATACTACTCATATCCTCGTTTAACTCTGGCCAGTGATTCTGTTACCATAATTTTAACTTTTATCTGCACAGCAAAATATTTTTCTATTTTTATTTCTCAAATATCTGAATGTTCAAGCATAAAGCTGTTTTTAACGTCAGAGTAGAGATCTATTATATTATTTTAATTATATATTATATTTTGTTATTCACGATTGGGTATAATATATACATACATATATATTACAAAAAACGTTTAATCGATTATATATTACTTATTTTGGATATTAGAAGTTGATTTAACCCTAAGTGGATTTACTTAACACATGATTTTTTTTTCAAATGGATATTCATACGCAGTTAGGAATTATAGTAACGGATGAAGCATCTAATTATTAGATTATCAGGAATGGTATTGTAAAAAATATCGTTTAAGGATATCTTGAGATAGAGAAAAAGGGTGATGATATCATGATATTGGTATAATCGTATTTTTATCCTTGTAAGACTTAACCTCAGGTAACGACGATAATCCGTTCCAGAAACCGTTCCAAACCGTACACTATTCGAGTCACTATTTCCCGTAAGTTATTTTTTTCTTTCTTTCGTTCCCATTCTTGAAAAGCCGGATCGGTGACATCAACAAGGGGAAGGGCGAGAAGTTACGGTGCCACCCGCTACCTCCGAATAGAAACTTTATGTGAAAAACCACTCCCTACAATTCTGTTTGCATAAATTTGGTTATTTTTTGCATTTTTTTTTTCAAAAAATTAAGATTACTTTTGATGAAACAGCTAACGGAAAACGTAGACGGCTGTCTTTGAAGAGGCACACATCCGAATTTCACATTTAACGCCACGCGTTTGCAACAGTTTTCCCGCACATGACTGAGCTTGGCGATCAAGAATCGTTAACATAATCATACGAGGGTTATCGGCGCATTTATTTTTTACTGTTTGCTCGCTGGTAACCTGGTACATCGTTATCCGAGGTACCACTCTAATTTTTTGGTTTGCGTCCTCCCACACCTGTCCTGACCCTATGATGCAGGCCTACAAACGATGCTCGTCTATACCAAATTGGAGAACTTGACTTGCGGTAACCCAAATTATGTATGAGGCATATGGTAGACCACCTTCGTGGTTAAGTGGTAACACGCAACCTCTTCTGCTGCTACCACGGTTCCATTCCTGACTGGATCGGCCACTTTAAAGTAACAGTGGTGAACGTTCCAAGTCAATCAAGCTCTGGTCATCTCGAAATTACAAAATACTGTTTTCGATACTTAGAGACAGTATTTTAATTATACGCAATATTTTGTAGTATATGTACGACTTTACCATCCAATAAAACATATTTATTCTAATTTAACCTTAGTAACACATAGAGATAAAAATAATAATTATACAAATTTACTGAACATAAATGAAAGTTTAAGGACACTTTGTAAAATTTCCTTACAAATGCTGAGTTCTGTTCTAGATGAATGAATTAAACACTGAACCAACATATTACTTTTAAATTTCTCCTGGTCACCTTGCCCGAGCGTTATAGGACCCACTGACAATGCGGGCGGGTATACTCTCTCAACCCGCAGAAGGTGGACGAGAAAAGTATGAATAGGCAAGACAGGCATCCAAGGCCCAAAGTCGGATCTATTTGACATTATTATAGATATGATGCAAGTCCACAGAAAGCTTGCATTGAGTAGGTCTGGCACATATATTATCTCTTTTCCGTCTGCATACCTTTTCATATTCGTGTTTTAGAGGTAATACTTGATAACGTCAGTAGACAACCTATTGGAATATCGTTTGTGAATGAACATTTACCAACACCTTCTTTACATTTTGTCCGTTTTAGTGACTGATTCTTCCTACTGTTAAATGTATTATTGCGTCCCGAGTTTTACTAACTGTGTAAAGTTTGAAATTCCCAGTCACTCGAGCATTTAGAAGTCGAAACCTAACTGTTTCATTCCCCTCTAAGTCTAAGACCTAAATATAGTCTAGTCTGTTTTAAATTAGAAGATCGATGACGGTTAGTTCCCACATGAGTGTGACCTTGAATCAACCAATCACATAACTTGAAATAAAGCACCGTTGCCGAAAAATAGCGGTGTTATTCTACTGTTTTCAGTGGCCTGTACATCTCGTGTGTCGTACGTGGCATCAGTGATACTCTTCACGCCAGGAAACTTCTTATTTAAAACGGACTATAATTCAGTAATCCCGTTTTGCTACTTCACACTAAAGTTCCTGTATTGAACACAGCCAATAATTTTTTAATATAATGCACAACCCACGGGATACATATTAGCTAACGGGTATTTGTATTTTCCATCTATAATTATCACACAAGCACAAGACGTCGTTTCTTCACATGCATTTTGCACTTATGGAACACCAAGAATGTATTTTATAATATTATTTAATTACATGGGTAAACAAAGTCTCGCCGTACTTTCTAAATAACCAAAAATAAATTTATACGAATTAATGAATTGTTTTGTAGGGTTACCACATTACAAAGAGTCAAAAATTAATAATGTACATGTGAAAATTTGTATCTTGAAAACTGATAATGCATAAAAATGTAATCTATTTTTTGGTAGTTTTGTACCAAATTTGTAGACTGCTTTTTATAGGTCTAAGGTCCCC
Organism: Zhengitettix transpicula; assembly: GCA_037074705.1. Classification (NCBI taxonomy): domain Eukaryota; kingdom Metazoa; phylum Arthropoda; class Insecta; order Orthoptera; family Tetrigidae; genus Zhengitettix; species Zhengitettix transpicula. The sequence continues at coordinate 113,606,586 of CM073591.1, read as the reverse complement.
TTTATCAACAGTATGTCCTTTTCTTGTCTAAGAAACAGAATTGTAGATTCTGCTTGTGTTGTTCCAAGCTCGTAACCGAAATTCTATATTAAAACAGTCTCTGATATTTTCCCCAGATATATTCATGTGCTTATTGACTTATGCTTAATTATTACTGTATTCACTTAGTATGTAGAGCTAATTTTTTAATAAAAATTTAAGAACAAAAATGAAATAAAATTGTAGTTTTAAATATTTCACCAGAAAAAAATAGTGAATCCACTCAATAGACGAATACTTGATTTGTCATAACGTCTGAAGTTTGAGGCCATTAATTAAAAATGATATGTGTTGCCCGAAAATATATATAAAATGCAATTTAAGTAAAGAAAAGAAATACCAAACAATACTGAGTACAATGAAAAGAGCTAAAATGTAGAAATTATGTTATTCTTCACACATAAGCTGCAGTGTGAGTTATGACTCCTCTAAAACGGCAAAGTACATGCATGAACCATGAAACAGTGTGACGAAAGAATACGAAATGAAGAGGAGCAGAGAATGAGCGGACAAACCTTCAAAATTTTACATGGTGGACATAACCGAAAATAATATATTTTTAAAGTGAATTACTATAATATACAACCTATTTACTTATACTTGTACTTAAAATCTGACAAAAAGGAATGCTATTGGTATTTTTGTCGATGTTTATATTAGAAAGTGATTTTAATGTAGTACAATTCTGAAAGCATAATCATTTATTACATTTGTTTCGTGTAATTGGGTAAAAATGTTTGTTTATTACCCGATACTCATTCCCTGTATACCTTACATATAATTTCTATCAAAATGACTCACTAAATCAAAACCTGGTACCTGAAGTGATCTCTTTTCGTTTAATGTAGTAGAATGCCTATCATTGGATCGTATGATATCTATTTTGTTCGTGAATTTAAAAGTAACCAAAATCATTAATTTTTCCCGTAAATTTTCTTAATGATAAAGTTAGAACCAATATATAAAGGAGAAGTAGTTATTACATGAAACTTTTGGGTTTGCGAGTAGAGGTTCAACGCACTACCACATATGATTGATATTTTGATAGTGTACATTAATAAAAAAGAACAATTAATGTAAGCAATGGATTTCACAATGTTTTTCAGTTTGCGATCGTAAGATTTTCAAAATGTCTCGTGTACTAAGAAATATTAGTGAAGCACGAAAAACGTAAGTAAAAAATTACGTAACCAATTGCTTAGTCTACTTCATGTTTATCAATACATTTATTTAGCATTCGAAGTGAAGTGAAATTAATCCTTATCGAAAAGTAGTAATGTTGGTTTAATTGAAATGATTTTTTTCTTAAATAATGTTAATTAGCCACACTTCTTTGGTTAATACGCCTATCCTGTTCAGTGCCAATAATTGTCATGTTCATTTACTGCATTTTTACGAGTTATTTTACCGACAAATAATGGGCAGAAGAAGACTAACCTCTGATGTATTATATAAGTGAACGCTATGGCTTAACGGGAATATTCACTGCAGTACAAACGAGAATAGCGGTAACGTCTTCATCAAGTCAAATATAATTATAAAATAATAAAAGATTGTTTTGCTCCTGGTGTTTTTTATATTTATTGTTTGGTTCCATAATATTTTAAAATACATTTTTCAGCAATTACAACTTTACGATCGATATTGATTGATATACAAAATGTGTTCATACAAAAATTGACAGTATTGAAATTTGATTTAAATTTATTTTCAACCAACTTAATTGCATAGAATCAGATTTGATTTAACATGTCTAGTTTTGATAAACCATTTTTTTATGACCGACTTGAACGATGATTTTACAATTATATGAAAACTTGCATAGCTGACTGGGGCATCAGCAATCAGGATCCCTGTAAACATAAGTCACATTGTTCCATTCTGTTTTTACTGTAACCCTGTTCCACGAAGTACGTTTAGAGTCTTTTGTTAAGTTAATATACATGTAAAAAAAATTAAGTTATCAAGATAGTGAGGTGAACGATTAGAATTTTATCATCATAACTGATTTCAGAAAATCATCCGTTATATATTTTTGCACTTCCTCTATGGTTGCTGAGAACAAATATTATTATTGTTATATATAAATGAATAAGTTGAATTTTTGGTAGCGAATTTATTTAATGTTATTAAAAACCAGTAAATAAGTATGACATTACTGTAGAAGTAATTTAGTTAAAAGTGGAATTAATTGAAAAAGATTAGCGACAAAAGTATTACGGAGAATCTGGAAACAACGATGAACGAAATGTGTGTCAAACGGCTGGCTTATTATTATTTAGACAGGAGGTATCTTGTTTGGATGAACAGAATTTGGAACAGATTTACAGACATTAAAATTGAAAAATTAGACCTTAAGCGCTGTGAAGAAAAAATTAACGGTAAATTGAATGATCAATGTTGGGAATTACCTAGAGAGACATAATGAAATTTATAGATATATTTATGGATCAGCGTAATAAATCCCGAAACGGGAATACGCGGATCAGTTTGTGAGACGAGAAAATGACTGATGAGCGAAGAGTTATGATCTTACGTGAACAAGAGATAGGTCGTTTAATTATTTGGGACTGGAAAAATTGAAACAGGAATGGACTTTGCTTGTTGGTTGAAAGCAGCCCGTTGTGGAGAGAAATGGAGAAAATGTAGTCGGTATTATATGAAGGCGGTAGATGGACAATTAAAACGGGAAAAATAGATTGTACTAGTTGATATTAATATTGAACTACTTCGTAATGGGTAACGGAATTTTGGAATAACGTGTTACATTATTTTGAAATGAAGTCTTCATTGGGTTCGCGTTGTCCGTGGGAAAAGTTCTCACACGCCTTCTGGTTCTGTTCTTCTGTCCTAACAAGAACGTGTTGCAATACGTTCGTAAAATCTAAATTAACCTTCAATCCAAATAAGTAGCAAGAAACGGGGTTACATTTCGAACGTGCTCTAATCCAATAATAATAATCGAATTATTTCTTAAGACGTATTACCACGAGACATTTGATTTAGCTTTGCGTAATTATCGGCCCACTTGATATCAGTCCCGGTGACCGTCCCCTCCTCCTAATTGCATTTGAAATTCAAATATTAACCGCTTTCTCCGGCGCGTCCGTGTGCATGTGTGATATTTGTGGGTCTGGTGGCGTAAAGGTTAGGCCTGGAATGCCGTTGCATCACTCTCGCTTTCAGCCCGAGGATGCGATGATGATGCGGCAGCCTTACGCAAGTCTCTCTCCTCCCAGAACCGGTCCAGCTCATCCCATCTCCCTACTCGTAACGGTCTGGCGGCCCGTCGACCTTGACTCCGCCAATGGCGGGAAAGGTCGCCGTCGTCCGCGTGCCAGCTCGACATTTTACAAGTAGGTGTGAGGGGGAGGGGTGAGGAAATCTGTATTGCGCATCCTCTTTTGCAATGACCCGCCGACATTTCTGGAAAGGGGAAAGTTGCCTGGAGGTCACCCCATATAAGCGGCGCAGACGCGACACTCCGGTCCAGACAGAGAACGTTCGTCACAGACCCTTAACCTCCAAACGAAAACCAAAACCGAACAAAGATCTTGTCCCAACTCTCAATGACCGTTGACACTGAACGGAACAACACAAAGCGGCTCCCTGCCGCACAAGACTATTCTCCTATTTCCCTGTGAACCAACATTTTGAACATAAATTCATATGAATTAATATCTGGCACTATTTACTCTTTAATTCAGTTATAATTAAAAATAAGCTGTAAGCTGTAGGAAAATAAAGAAAATATATTAAAAATATTGTTTCAAAATATGTACAAGTCGTTCCATAGAAGTACAGATGTCACATTCTGCACAAAAACAGAAAAGTCCAAAAATGTTATAACAATCAGTAGAAATAGTCCGCTGACGATTCGACCGTAGCTTCCGAGGAACCAAGACTCATGAGTCTGATTTGTTGGAAGTTCTCTATTCCATTTCGGAAATAATTGAAAAACTTTCCTTCTCTTGGGAGACGCCGATTTCACCTTGCCTTCCATCGGCTTGATGAGTAATGGTAGAGATGGACCCAATGCTGCGCTCAAGCCTGTTACGTGGCAGCGTGATGTCTGACATTGATTTGATGACGATGATGAGACTGAGAAAGACAAATACAAACATCCGTGACGGGATTCAAACACGGGACCTCTATGGTGGTTGTTAAACATCTGAATACAAAGAAAGCAACATTTGTAACACCAAAATCAGAAATTCCTTCTTTATCTCAAAACAATAACTTGATTAAAATTCAGAAATAAATACGTATAAAAATTAACTATCGTCGTGACCTGAAAAAACCCGGGATGAAACAGCTTATCTATTCTAGTTAGTCTGTATTACTATAGTAAAAGACACACCTCGTAAACATTGTGAATCTTTGGTGATCCTCCTAGATCCGAGTCTTGCCAATCTCCAGTTTCTCAGGATTCAAAGACTAAAATCTTAACTATAATGTCTTATAAAAATTGTCTTGCATAATTAGAGAAGAAATACAATTTGACCGATAACTAACATTGACCATAACCTTACGGCCAATTTTTAGACTTAAAAAGTTCAGAAATTAGTGCAACGAATATAATATTTTGTGGAATGTAAGAAAATTTGTTGATACATTAGATAGATTCCAAACAGTATACAAAGTGCGAAAGTGTAGGAAGCAAAGGTGAAATAAATCTAACGAGGTAAGTAGAACGTGAATTACAATGATAGTGAATTGTGAAATAAATCCGAAATTGTAGTGAGATCGATGGTTGAAAAGAGCTCTGAAGAAATTTTCATATGGTTGGCCAGGAAATTATTAAAACATAGAGCAGGGAATTACTGAAGTTTTTTTAATTTTATTTATCAGGTTCTGCAAGTAAAATGCAATTCACTGCTAGTAAAACATTTCGATGTAGAATGAACAGAGTAAAAGAAATTGGCTATATATATATATATATATATATATATATATATATATATATATATGTGTGTGTGTGTGTGTGTGTGTGTGTGGGTGGGTGGGTGGGTGGGTGAGTGTGTGTATTAAATTTGTAATTAAATGAAGATATGTCATAAAATGACGCGATAATGAATGATAATGCAATATTTACAATATAATTACCAACGAGTTCATTATTGGTGATATAATTCCAGAAAAAATATCGTAGGATATAAACAATAAATATTAAATACCGATGAAGGGATCTCAGGTTTTCGAAAATTTGATATTTATTACTTCAAAGCCCAACAGTTGATTTCAGTTAGATCGGCTTCCCCTTTCTCTTTCCTATCTTAATCTCTCAACCCCCTTTATATATGTGTGCGTGTGTTTTTTAGTTTTATACACATTGAATTAGTTTGATGGTAGTAATCATACAAATTAGGATAATATGAAGTTTTCTTCTTCTATATTTTACCATACTTTCCTGTGAAATATTTCATACATACAGGAGAATGTATTGGATTCAGTAAGAGCAAAAAAGTCCACCCCAAATTATCGGCGGTCCACAATCGGGAAGATAATTTGTTCCAAACAATAAATCAAATACTAAGTATATAAAACCTAAAAGTTAAAATAAGAAGGAAGGAATATATCAAATAATCCGTACCTTAATCATCGGGAAGTAGTTTATTTCACAATTATGGCTGTTCGATATTTATTGTACATAATATAATGTATACGAATGAAGGATAATTTTTAATAGTTGATTTAGATAAAATGTGTTAAATACGTTAAAATAATAAGATTGAGTCCGTTTTCTGTAGGTAAAAAGATTGGTACAGAAAATACTATAAATTATTCCTCGAATAACAAGAAAACCTGGAAAGAAAAATGCTTAAACTTGACTGAAATTACTTGCATTTGGTGAAGCAGTATTATATAATTATAATTATTTTGGAATTAAAATATACACAGAAACTACAAAATTATATTTAGAGAACATTGAGAAATGTAGGCAATAAATTGAAATTATGTTTTTGCGACAGCAGGAAATCCAGAGTGAAGAACTGTTTGTTTATTTTAGTTTCCTATTACGTTATATTCACCTTGAACCTCGGCTTTTACCGTTACTTACGTTTACCTAGCTTAGGAATCGGCATTAATAATATTTTTTAACTCCGTAACGAGCATTAACAATGAAGTAGTTACGTTTTTCACTTACGCACAAATTGCGTTCGATTTGGGATACGTTAAATTTTTCGTGTTGTTAAATGATTTATTAAAAGGGAATTTTTCAAGTGTTAATTCCCGATTTCTCACTAAAACGGAGTACGCTTCCTAGATTTGTAAAACATATTTCTACAATTAATTGAACGTAAGGTGTGTCACAAACGTTTGCCTTACAAACTTGCTAAAAAAAGAAGAAAAATCATTGTTTATGTTAATACCAGCCGATGTTTTATATGACAAAGTTTTGTGCAAATTTTTAATTATCACATGGCATTTTCATTACTTAACGTGAACCAGATTACAAATATTTGAAAAATTACGCCCGTGGGTGATATTAATGTTTCATTTTTAATTTAAACTCGATCCAATAATTCCTGAGTAGATTCGTTGAATTTTAGTAGTCGTCTTTTCTAAATGGAAGTCATTTCAACCGTTCTGTCCCCCCTTGTTCTGAATACTGTCCAATTTTTCCTCAGCGGGCAGGGAGCATTAGTTATCTCACGGTGTAGCATCAATCAGGGTACAAACCGCAGAACATTTCGTGATCGAGACGAAACTACCAATTACAGACGAGTTCCAAAAAAGTAAAACATCCGCGGGTTCTGACCATGAGCGAAAGGATAGCGGCATTGAATTCCTCGGTGGTCTTGAAGATGTGGTCTCGACCTCTCTACATCCGCAAGATTGGGCATCTTTCCAAACACAGCAAATTACCCCTACATTGGTTTAGTGATGCAACATGTTACGGATTATTTATAGTTCCCGCGAGCTTAATCAGGTTATTTGTGAATATATTTGGATGTAAGAAGCGTATGTTAATTTAGTACAGTACTCTAAATTTTACAATATGTCATGGAGATTCGACGCCAAAAAATCAAGGAGCAAAATATTTATGAGAATACAGTGATCGAAATAATTCAAGACTATATTCTACTCTAGTATTCGGAAGGTTCACGGTGCACTGGACTACGGACTAAGGATGAAGATCTACGTTGGAGGGTCGACACAAGTTGTCAGATTTGTTTCATAGATACGTGATTGTTTTTTTTATTTCTTTCAGTTGTGTAACTTTAAACTGTTTGGTTCAGGCTATTGAATGCGACGTGTAGTGTTTTAGCAAGTTTCCAAACACCCTGCACTTCAGAAGCTTGAGCTGGATATTTGTATTTACAATTAAATCAGCATTCCACGAAGTCTTTAAAATATGCTTAGCAATAACCCTTAACAAGGTAAACTCTGTTTTAAATACAGCAGCATTTTACCAAATGACAAACACGACAAATTAGAAGAAGTAGCCAATAGTAGTACATTCAGTCGTCTACTACATTGATTTGGACTATCAGTTAATAGTAAAAAAAACCATTTTATGCAATTTCAAACAAAAAATTTGACTGCTACTTCTTAGAAATGGAATCAAAAAATGATGAAGCTGACAGTTCAACCTTCTTAGGATTGATAATAATTATATTGGAAAATTCACGTCGATATACTGGCAACCAAATTAAATTCAGCCACATGTGATATAATAATAATAATAAGAAAGATTATTTGAGATCCTAGTCCCATTCTTCAGGTGCTAAGAAGAGCCTATAACAGAAAAGCTTTTGAGATTTGTCAACTGACGAGTGCAGTTCTAGGCTCTTCTTATCACCGGAAGAAAGAGACAAGGATCCCAGAAACGCTGTGTGGTATTTATATTATTACTTATTTTGTCTGTATTTGGGTATCTTTCTTATTATTAATTTTCAATCAGACGTATTTTTTTTTCATTTTTTTAATTTAAAAATTAGAATAATGTCAAAATGCAGTGTTATGAGCATCAGAGAGTTATTTTCCTATATATATTTACGCGTTCTTGCCATATGGGATATTTTTTGGGTAATTGTTCAGAAAAAGACAAAATCTTTCTTCTTCAGAAAAAAATTAATATGCCAAGTATCCTCAAGAACATCTATTCAATAAATTGGGCATTATTACTTTTACATGCCAGTACATACTTAATGTTATTTGTGATAAAACAGAGACCTATTCATGACCAATTTCAATATAATTTACAAGAACAAATTTTACAAACACAGTTAAACACTATCAAATACACAGAAATAAGACCATTATACGCTACATTTAATAGGCTTCCATACAACATTTAACAACTAAAGGATAATGAAATCAAATTCTAATAAGAACTAACCAAGTTTTTGCTTAACCACATCATCCATTCAATTCATAAACTGATAGAATTAGTTTAATATTAAAATATATCCAATGTAAAATAAATATATTATGTATATTTATAATGTACAATTTTAATTATGAACAATTCATGACTCATCCCACATCCTTGAAGCCCAACTTCCTTACAGGATCTACGGGATATTACAAATAACACAAGTAATTAACGATCCATATAATAGACAGTAAGATGGAAGTAATATTGAACAATAAAGAATTTAAAAGTGAGTAGCCGTTGATTTATGAAAAAATTCGCAAAATTAATTTTTTCATACAATTTGATCTCTGGAGAAGTGTTTCTCTGTTAACTTCTAATTCTCCGCTATTTCAAAGAAAATTTATTTTACTTAACTAATCTCATTGTTTGACATTATGATAGCCAAAAGACTGTAAATCTATTGAGTTTTGATTTATATTTTACCAGTATATTGAACGTTTTATATGATATTATTTCTGCATGCGTCGAAGAATGCCTCTGGATAATTCCTGAACCACGGACCGATACGCCAACGGCCGTCGAGGAAAGCTCCTCAGTCACCATTGCTTTGTTCCTCCACTACTAGATGGCTCTCAATACAACATTTCTGCTTCTGGCACAGAAGACTTCAACTTCCAAATAGTTAATACAGCAAAGGAGGTTTTCTACGAACTATTGCATCTTCCAGACATAGATTTCAGCCTATAACAAAAAACGATTTACGAGTCTTTAACCGATAATTTATGAAGTGCTAACAATTTAAGTCTCAATCAATAAAAAGTTTCGGAGCTGTATGGTTTAAGAACTGTGTTGACTGATTCTGTCATTAATCTTTTCCGAGTCGAAAACATTGAAGCACAATTATTGTTATTTTTGAAAGGCATATTTTAACACTCGCGGGATCTATTAAAATAAATACTTTGTATGTTTCAAACACACCTGGAAGCATATAACTAAGGTTTACAAAAAGAAAAATTATGAAAATGAAATAATAATATTTTGAATTATTAAGTAAGCCATAGTCAAACACATTCTTTGAAGTTGAATATATATATATGCCAATATGTAAATGCGTATTTAATTAAATTGTTTAAAAGTAGTTATTCGGTAATATTATAAAACACAAATAAAGCTACTTGTAGCATAATTAGCAGGGTGGTTGACGCCATTGACTTTGGTTGGACTATTTATTATATTATTTACCTCACAGCGTTCTGAATTTAGACGAATCTGACATTTAGAAGAACTTTAACTTTTAGATCTTAATAATAAAACAGTCCGAAGTAATAGTGTTTTCCGTGTTGCATTTAGCGAGGGACGCTCAGTTTTAGTGACGAGGAATGTACAGCTATCATTGCTCGTAACGGTTTTTAATTACGAGATAGCGTTCGACGAGTCTAAATGTGAATATAGAAATTGAACTTTTAAAGAAAAATATAGATTTTAAGATGCCTAAGAAAATCCTTGTCGCTGCTACTAATTAATTGTAAGTTCTATAAAAAATAGGATTATTGTCTCTCAGGACCAATCAAATGTTTCATTTTATTTTGAATTTGAATCCTAGACAATTAAAGGCTTTAAAAATATAAAAGCTATGAGCAAATATTTGGTACATGAATCCGTTCATTGTTTGTTAAACATAGTGCCTGAAATATATATTCTGACCTTATATTCAGTACCAGCACTTAAACTCATGGCAGAAAGATATAAATATTAATTTAATAAAATCATTTTTGTCGCGTACAATTAGGACTCAGATTAAGCTATGTTAAAATAAGTTCTTTGAATGAAGTTTTCCTTATTCACGTACCATTTCCACTGTGCCTTTTAAGCTCTTATGAAGTTAATAATTGACAATTACTTCAATTTTTAAATAATGGGTAAGTATAGGTAGAGAATCATTTAATTATTGTTAAAATATATTTTACTTTATGTGAAATATATAAGATACTGCATGATGAAATTATCTAATTAATATATTAATTTTTCGACAATATTGAAACTTCTTGAAACACTTAATGTAAGAATCGTAACTCTTAATACATAATTCTCAGAATTATGTCTCTTCAAAACATCAATTAAGAATAATTTTAAAAAATACTTTAAAAATTTCACTTTTTTGTTAATTTAAAACTATCAAAATTTAAAAAATATTTAATTTGGCTGGCGACAATTTATTAGATGTGAGGATTATTAAACAATAGCAATTATCGCGTTTTTTTGGTCTGTTCGTAGTTTCCATGTTGTTTAGTTCATTTGTTTTTGTTAATTTGAAAACCTTAGTAGGTTCGTGTACAACATATGGGCCACGTACTATATAAACGTGATTCAGAAGATAAGACATTAATCACGAAATCTGAACCTTTCATTTATATACTTTTCTTTTTTAAAAACTGATCTTATGATGAGTTAACTGCATTCATCACATAGAAGAGTTCTTTTTATAAACATTTTGGGAGATTTCATTACTGTAGATTGTCATGACGATAGATGGGTTGTGGAAACGAATTGTCGACAAATAATCGATGAGCAATTTTTGTAAATATTAAAAATAAAACATTGGAAGATTATCGTAATTTGTGTATATTAACATGCAGGAAACCATTTATGAAAACCAAGTGTTATCGGGGGATAAATAATATGGCAGTATTTAGAGAATTATCATAAATGTTAACCGCATTCCAATAATTTATTTTATATTGGATTTTTTAAACTAATTTTATTTAGTCGAATGATTGGGCTACATATGATATAAGGAAGACATATATTTTGTTGAAGGACAAATATGAAAATTTAAATTTTTGCCGATGATTGCAGTAAACAAAAAATATATTATTTGATGATTAATGTGCTCCCTTCATTTTTATTTCTTTCCTCATTGCGCACAAAATAGTGTGTTAGTTTCTATGTACATAACTTATTTCTTCTTTTTTATTCAGCTTATTAGATAAATAGAAAATCTCGCTGATTTTTTTTCACATTCCTTATATTGACTTAGAATTTAACTTTTATGTCATACTAGCCAAATTATCAATATTTTATTCTATTTATTCCTGAAATTCACTTAACCATATTTAAAATATCGTCAACCATCAACGATGAATATTTGTAAAAAGTGAATTATCCTCTACAATAATGTCATTTCAGTGTACTGAAAATTATAATTGATGTAAATTTGCTATATTGCTTCTATACACTCTTCAACCACAAATTTCAAAACTCATAGGAATCAATTTTTGTAATAAGTGATTCTATTACGATGATTTTCAACACTGCAGACTAACCCTAGCCTAATTTATGAAAAGAGTTCAGGTCCTCTTGCAGCAGTTTCTTGATTTCTTTTACTATCTTTACAAATATTTATTGGCCGATGATAATGCCGTATGTAATTCGCTCTAATACAACTGTGCAGTCTCGGTTAGCGATGGTAATCTTTTCCAGGACTGTCGTCGTTATCCAATGTAAGATATCCCATAAGACTTCGTTTAAAATCAGTTGATTTGTTTAGTCTCTTTCTAAAAACTATAAAATATTCATATAATTATTAGATTATAACTAGTGAGTTTGTCGCTCTGTCGTTAAGGAACATAAGCGGTGACATCAATAATGGTCAGTACTGCAAATTACCTCGACGAGAACCTTCTAGCAGGATCTGCATATAAATGAGTCGTTACAATTCATTACGTATCAATTATTTGATGAAACAGTATTTAACTAACACATTATGTCGAGCTGCATACCTGACTTTAGCATTAATGTCATTTAATGCGACTGAGCCAATGTCTTCCCGCTCATGGCTAAGTGTTAGCTTTTGGCAATCGCAACAAACTACTTTTTCATCGCAGTGGTTGTCCTTCAATAATTGATTTGAAGCATGCATTGTTAACAGAGGAGTTCTTCTTACATCTCCTCGCCGAAAACCGAGTTAAATGTTATAATTCAGGAGAACGGGTAGTAAGAATCTACAAAAAAATGTTGAACATTAATCGACGAATTTGATTAATGTTCAAAATTTTTGTGTTTGATCTCGAGATCTGCTCGTGTCATCCGTAGCACGACACTTTCCATAGTTAATAGTGAAATTGGGGTTTATAATAGCAGCAGGAGTCGTATTCGTAAATGAATGTATGGTAATGGGTAGCATAACGATAATACGAAATTAAATGGCTCATAAGTGAGTATAACGTAAGGAATTAATAGTCGTACTCATGATGGGATACGTCCCGTCGAAGGTCGAAATGGAATGGTGTTTCTATTTAAATAAACCGTATTCACAACCAATATAACATTGGAGCTTTTTTTCCTGGAAGAAGTGGGATACCTGATGAAATTTGGATTGTAATTCTAGTCGGGTGAGCTCTTCGAAAATACGTGTTTTTCCATGTGATTCCAATTGTAGGTAAGAAGAGCTTAATAATCTGACAGGAATTTATAAGCTGAAAATAGTGCAACGGAATGTCCAAAAATAAATTATATAAATAAGGAGAACAGATACTGTAATAAAATAAATGTTATAATTCAGGATAACAGGTAATAAGAGTCTACAAAAAAATTAATTCGGAAGTAGTAACTGAAAGTACAAAAACAAGAAAAGCCACAATAAATCGATTGTCTAATAAAGCGGCAATTAGATGGGGAAGAGATGCATACATTAAAGGTAGTGGACAATTCCAAGTAAAATGTCTACAACAAAATTTGTCTCATGGCATTAACACTCATAAAATACCAAATCGGATTAATTTATTTAATCATGAATATATTTTTGGTACCGCCACATTCGATACAACATGAGATGTTTTGTATTCCTGTTCCACGTCTTGTTTGAAGATCTGTCACTTCCGCTGTTTGGTGAGTGATGTAACAAAACGTATGAGTTGTCTACTTTCTCGTCATGTCAATAAAGGATAGTACCGTTAAGAACATAGCTTCCAACCTGTCTTCGAAGATGCTCAGTTGAGAAATATGCGTGCAATCGGTCAAGGAAACTGCAACCTGTCGCTTTTGGCAATCGCAACAAACTACTTTTTCATCGCAGTGGTTGTCCTTCAATAATTGATTAACGATGTTGCATGCTGGGCACAAATTTATTGAGCCAGCTTTTTCCCTCACTCAAGTATAATTTTGGTGTTTTCATTACATGACGTGATAGTCTATCGTTTCACTTCTCCTCCAAGCGGAGTCCATAAACAGTATTATTTTAATCTGTAAAGTGAGGCACCTTTATGTATTTACCTTGATTTGTAGCAATTCATCTTTATAGTTAAATTCTAAACGTATATTGGTAAATAATATTCTAAGACAACCATTAGTATACATGGAATCAGTTATTATTTGATATTATTACCATATTAGAAAATCCGAAACATTAATTGCTTTACGACTTCGTTGTGAACTGAGTTCATTAATAAGAAACTAAACCAAAAGTAATAGTTAACATAATTATTAATTTAATACCGACATGCCTTTATTATTTAAAGATATTAAGAATTTGTAGGCTTCTGCGATTTATCAGAAAGATTGTAGATTAAACAAAAACAATGTCGACTTACTCCCTCGGTTTCTTCAGAGTTCTGACAAACTTTTCCTTACTCTTATCTCAGGTCAAGATAAAGAAAAAATCTTTCTGTATACACTGTATATTAAAGTACCAGCTGGGTACTCGGCGTTGCCAGGGTTGTCATAATTAAACCTACCAACATCCATAACCCCGGATTTGACAGTTGTTTATACTTTATTTTTATGTAACACTGCTCCATCCCCATCCCTAAAGGTGCTTCCATCCCATGCCGAAAGGGATTCAATTATACACAAAAATATCTGGAGGAACGCTGTATATCACCTTGAACCTGACAAATTTTCCTTCGACGAAAATATCGGCCATTTTAACACGTTTGAAAATTTACATCCCCGCCCTTGGGGATGGTAATCGAGTTTTACCCGAATAGTGTTTGTTTACGGTTTTAAAGAAACACGTGTAAGAAATTTTGTCAAATTCCACGGTTGTAGATTTGTATGCGGAACATAAACACACACACACATACCCACAAATAGTTAATTTTATTTATTAGAAGAAGTAGATAAATTTGGTCAGATTTCACGTAATTATATCATAAACATGGGATTAGTTTATTTAAAATTAACATAATATGATGTTTCTGGAGAACTGTGTATGAAGCATATTTAATTTTAATGAAGAAAACAATTGAGCTCTATATTATCTAGTTATAATTAAGTTTATAAAATAAATAAAAAATATCTATGATGTCCTTTATTATTTTTCGTTAAAGTAAAAAAAAATTAAGAATAATACTAGGACTCCAGCGACGGTTAGCTTATATTGTAGTTCATTTTATGATTTTTGACGAAATTTCTGCGATCTTGTTATGCTTATAAAATGAGGCAATGAAACCGTATTTTATAGTTATATCCTCTTCACTAACTTTTTGTACTCCAATTATATATATAATACTAAACTTTAATTATATGATCAATGTGTTACTTTAGTCAAGATGGTCACTGTCTTCCATTGCGTTCCAATCATAACTCCCTTAAGTAACGTACAATTCCTCCCCCTCCCCCTCGCATAATTTTCAATTAGTTCTCACATTGTCTGTAGCTCCCGTACAATTTCTAACTAAATAATACCCTGTGTGAATTATTTAAGTTTTTTCCGGTTTATTTAAGTTTTGGACACAATCATAAGTATACACTGATCAGAGACTTGTCTGTTACATAATAATACACATACACAAACTAACTTAAAATAACATATACAAATCGTAATTGGTACCAAGCTGTACCCAACCGCTGTATCAAATATCTTCGTATTAACACATTTTTTTTTATCATGTCTAAACTTACTACACGGTTGTTTTCAATTTGCTTCCATTGTTAAATCGTGGTTATGACAGCCAATATATCTCAACGTTCTCGCTTCCTGTAGAGCTTTCCCTGCCGGCTGTTATGCGTAATTACATTCACGCAGTTACATTATCCCTTTACAATATGTTTCGGCCTCTCCCTGCTGGATCCAGTTCAATCAAAGGAAGATTAATTTACTTGTGCATGTGCTGTGACCCTGGTGCTCTTGACCTTGCTAGGCTGTGAAATACTTTCTCCCGAAGCGTGGTGCTGAATATTCATCACGGCACACCCACTGCAACTAGACGGAGACGAACGAGTTTTCCCGATATAGTAACCACACAGGGAAACAGAGGAAAAAATACTATATACTATATATCACGTCTTTGAGCAAGCAATTTATTAGTAAGGATACTATTTGCTACGTAAGTCCTGAAATTTCCTCATAAAAACAATTGATATAATTTTTTCTCAAATAAATTCTATATATATTTCCACCAAACGGAGTGAATGGAATTTGACTCCAAGGAAGAGGAAATGATTTTATTTCCAATATCACGGATCAAATATATTTGTCTCGTAATTAGCGAAGATAAGTGTTACAATAGCGCATAATACTATCGAGTAAAATTTAGTGAAAAAATTGCATGCAATAAAAAAACTAGTACTCTTGAAATAAGGCTTAAAACTTAATTTAAATTTGTCCCGAGGGCACGTACCATTCTATACACGCAACGGTGTCTAGCTATCTGAATCTATAGGCTACTATTACTGGACATAAAGTGTTACATTAGTTCTCCTCATTTGTGTGTTAATCTTTACTTCTATCATAAGTGGATGTGGTGATAACTGCAAATATACTTTATTTGTCAAATTCTTTCATAACAGAAACTACATACATAATGTTTCAATTGGGCTTTTACTGGCATTAAAAAAAATAAAATAAATCAAATCAAATCAAATAAGTAACGTTGTATTACAATCATGATTATTTTTATAATTATTAATATCGTAATTGTGACTTTAAAAATTTAATGTTTTCTAAATAGTCAGGTATTTTCCACCTACGCGTTACCTAGAAACCTCTTCCTGAAGCTCGCATTATTTTACCGGACTGCATCATCTAGATATTTTCCTGGATCTCACGTTCTAACGATAATAGTTGTCAGTGTGCATTGCATCTTTCTATTACTTCTCGGCGGGAATGCAGTCATCTACGGAAATGATGTTTACGACGGATCAACAAGGACGATACACAAAGAGAATACAAAACTATCCACCTATTCGCTTTCGGCATTTACAATGTGTTGGCACGGATTTCAGGAAGAGGTTTCTAGGTAACGCGTAGGCGGAAAATACCTGACAATTTAGAAAACATTATATTTTTAAAGCCATAATTACGATATTAATAATTATAAAAATAATCATGATTGTAATACAACGTTACTTATTTGATTTGATTTATTTTATTCCATTACTCCTCGTATGAGGAAATAAGATACGTCAATACATAAAATTGAAATATAATAATAGGATGCTACAATTATAAATAATTATAAGATGACATAAAGATACTAAAATTCGTGAACACAAATTTCCCTGTCCAACATAAGGAAAATATATTAATAATAACAATAAATAATAATTCTTCAACTATACTAAGGGTATAATATAATATTTACAGTTCTAATAAAAAAAATCAATATGTACAAGTAAATAATTAATGATTCGAGAATTAACTATAATAAAATTTAGAATTACACATCACACAAGAATAAACACAAAACTTGACACACGCACACTAGGAGGAAACAAACGACGGACAAGTCACTTCCCGAAACAGAACGACGAGGAATCTGCCCTTTCGTAGAAACTCCAGGCAGTACATGCAACAAACAAACAAAAGAGCAGAATAGACCAACAGAGACTAAGCAAGTTATGAAATAAGTAGTTATTTTTAGCAACACTATCAACACTTTTGCAGTTTTTTAAAAATTCTTAATTATTAGGGGAACGATCAAGAAACTCCTTTACTGAGTAAAACGCGCCTTTCAGTAGAATACTTTTACATTGAATACCAAAACTCTTGTAATTATTATTGTTCTTAACAGCTGGAGGAAAACTATCCCGGAATGGTGAATACAAGGCGATGCTTGTCCGATCTTAGATCTGAGCGATTTATAGTCTCTCAATCGTGAGACTCGCCATTCCTTTGAAAAAGATTCATGTTCCGCTTAACAAACTTTAAAATTTCGTGAATAAACACCCTGGGAAGAGTTAAACGATAGTTGTGTATTTGGCAATATTTATTTTGTTCGTAACGTGAGATTGTTATCAGAAATATGTTTGCTTACAAACGTTTTCGTTGCTCCGTTAGGATATATCGTTAAGATTTATTCGGATATCATCTCGAAAATTTGTTTATGTTCTACGGTTGAAAGACCAACGGAGACTTAATAAAACGAACTTCTTCCTATGACGCGATGTTAGCCTGCGTGAGTGAAATCTTATAGTCGTATTGATTAATAAATATCTTCAACTGGGCAACGTTAGGTTTATTTGAGAATGTAACTGAACTTTTCAATCTATTATAAATAAATTTTTAGAGTTTCTTTATAAATATAAACATAGAAAGAATAAAAACTTTAATGTTTCAAAAACAAAATTTAGTGTAGATTAATTCTATCGCGTCACAATCTGTATTAAATGTGAAAACTATATTTTGAAATTATATTGGAATTATTATGATACTCCAATATTAAAATGTTTGCATATATATATATATATATATATATATATATAATATATTGATGTTATTACGTAATTATGTGCTATAAATTGTATTAATCCAAAATGAGTTAATCTAAAACAGAAGTTCCCTATTCCATACATCCAATTGGCAACGAGATTATAAGCATAATAAATTATTTATTGAAGTGAAGAAAAAAAGACATATGTTTCTCCAAGTTATTACTAATTTTATAAACTGGGCTGTTTTGAAAGACATGACTTTAATACTGTCATTAATAGTTGTCAAGAATATTTATGCAGTAATTTTCAGACTTAGAGTAGATGTATATTGTAATGAACCCTTCAAACTATTAAAATACTTAAGAATGTTAAAGAGGAATTGGAGTATTAAGATTCCAACTCATTCACACAAATGCAGGAGTAGAGATCTCCATAATGGAGGCTTCCATATTATCTTAATCTACTACACAAACGAAGAACTTCGAAATATTATTCTCATATCTTTACAATAATGGAAGTGACAAATAAGCTGAATATTTTTAACTTTACGAACTTCAAACCAAAATGTAAACTGACCAAATTGAAAGTTTAACCAACATGCACGTCTGGGAAAATGGGTACATATGACGGGATCACTTTCAACAGATACCAAAAAAGATGTTTAATTTTCACATTCCACGCGAATCAACGAAAAAATGTTTTATTCGTTTTAATTTAATGCATAGTGATTTGGACTGTGTATTACATATTAATGCATAAGAAATGTAATCACAAAAATCGTTTTGAGAATTAAGTGAATATATCACATGACGTAAGATAGAAAAAATATGCAGTAAATGTAGTGAATTCTTAAAGTTGTTGAAATTGACTTGAGAAATATATATTTGAGCGATATGATCGTTATATGGGCCAACAAAGTATTATCATTCAATTATATATATATATATATATATATATATATATATATATATATATATATTCACTTCATTGAGTTGTGTTCGCTGAAGCTTTTCCGTTACCTTGGCTCCATGAACAGTAAGACACCGCGTGTTGCGACTACCCACAATTAGATTAAGAATTATAAATATTACATAATATAACATATGTAATAATCTTGTAACTATTAAGCATTCACCAATGCACAGTGTTAAAAACCAGCTATTTAATTTAAACAAACATTCAAGACGGAAGTATGGTATCCGTACTTACTAGAACTTACTCAAGCGCCAACTTCCCCTAATATGCACAAATACGCAAGACAATCACTGATACAATACGCACACCCACACAGATATATATATATATATATATATATATATATATATATATATATATTGTAATAATTGGTAATTAAGGCATTGTTATAATTGAAAAGTTGAATTGTAGAGGACACATTATTGATAGCGGTAGCGGACGCCACAACAAACCGACAATGAAGGGAGAGGATTGTTGAGCAGTTGAGAGGTTTTACGCGCTCGAAATTCACGAGACGAACGGACAGTCGGGCATAGAACAGCGAGGTGTAAAGACCAGAAAAATTCTAATTACAAAAGTTTTACAGTCAGTCAGCAGCGAGAATAAAAAAGGGCTAATTTAAGGAACGAGAGAATGTGTTCCAGTAATAAGTACGCTGTTACATCAAATTGCAGAAAGTAAAATCAATCTTAAGTCAACAGACAAAACCAGTGAGTTGCATTTTCAACATGACTCACGAGATCTACAAATCCAGTTTGCAGTAAATCATCGAGAAGCAACCAATCCATTTTAAACTACAGACTATGCTAATTAGAGTCTGTGAGTAATTAGAATCTGTGAAAACCCCAAAATTGTGCACGAAAAGTTAAAAATGAGTCCTGGGCTGCCGTAAGTAGAAAGAAAACTTTAAAATTATTCTAAACCGTTTTTAAAAGATAAACGTCAGATCGTTCTTTAATTATTCAGATCATTCTTTAATTATTGATAAAATGAAATTGTTTAAACTCTATCTTTTAGCATAATTTTCTTCATGAACAAATTTCGTCTATGTTTAAACGCATCAATTTGCTTATAAAGTAAATGTAAAATTTGGTGTTCTTTTATTGTATAAATTCTGCCATTATCAAACCCAGTTCAAGACCCTGAGATCCCAATTATATTTAGTATATTTTATAATTGTTTTAAATTTGGCATAATAAATTTTGTTTGTTGTATAAAGTTAATAGTTTTTCATTTAAAAAGAACACATTTACGGTTAGTTTATGTTAATTATTACAATATATATATATATATATATATATATATATATATATATATAATAGAATAGTCCATAATAGGAGGAAGAGCCACAGCAAAGACCGCTTCCTACGAAGTAATACTTAACTTAATTGGTGTTTTTTTAGTGGGTAAGAATTCCACACTACCGTGAAGTGCGGACTGCTACCGGTGATTTTTTGAAGATTTTTCACCTAGCCTCGTGATATATATATATATATATATATATATTCATTTATCTCTTTGTGTGTGCTCCTTCATGGATAAAATTCGGGTAATTTCCAAAGTCTCGAGGCCACACTGTATCCTGACGAACTGTATTAATCGTACCTCGGCACATTCTGCGTCATATTTTTCGATGTTTATTATATTTAACATAGTTTGCACGGGAGCGGGATTCAACAATAGAAAATACACAAAAAAATGCTGCTAGTCATTACTACTGGATTAAAGTTAATAAAATGTATTAATTTATTTACACATTAATTCAACAAATATTTTAATACCAACTCATGCGATTATCATTTTTACTATTGTATTTTCAATATAACAATTTATGTAATTTTTATTTTAATCTGGTAATTATTTATTTTATCATTATGCATCCCATAAATATTTCAATATGAACTTAAATTTTCATAACACAAAAACACTGTTATTGTCTTCTCACCGACCATGGTAATTGATTCATATTCTATCAGAAATTTTATCGTTGCGCGTTCATCACTTAAAAACAGTGTATCAATTAAAATAATGTATGTTACTCATCTAAGAATTTAGAAATTTTGTGATTTTATCTGAGGATATCTTTCCATCCATTTATGGTGTGGTAATTGCAGGCCAAGGTAGTGTAGGAGATAAGATGCTTTCAATTCTTTCTCTTAGGCCATAGCAGCTTGAAACTGTATCTTCTCTTGCAACACAAGTATAAAGTCTTCATTCACTATGTTGTCACGAATGGATTTTTTTCTCTCTTTCCACTGTTCTTATGCTAATAATATTAAGTGAACCTAGATGAACGATTAATTAAGGAATAATTCTGTTGAAGTTATAGTTTAACAAGAAATTTCTGCTGGAACATCATTGTTAAGCAAGAGAGGAAGGTTTACATTACTCCCGACAATAATTTTTTTAAATCGTTCATTAATCTAAAGCCTAAACTTCTCGTTGTCTAGGACGTCTTCTTTTGACATTATTTACATTTAGAACCAGCAAATTAAATCTTCCCGCTCTCTTTCTTATTGGTAATACTTGTGTTTCAGTATATAAGGATACAGAACTACAAAATAAGATTTTCTGATACAACATTCGAAAACATTTGGATAAGATAAGTTACCTTTAACAAGAAATTTATCCAGCTTTTATTAACGCTTATTGCTAAAGGACAGTTCAATAAATGTTTATCCACGTGAAATCAGTAAAACAATTGATACAGTGGAATAATGTTGTTATAATGATCACGAATATGAACAATCGTTATATTCAAAATGAAAAAAATTACGTCTGATTGAAAATAATGAATAAGAAAGACAGCCAGTTCAGTCAAAAAGAGTAATATAAATAACACACAACGTTTCTGGGATCCTTGTCACTTTCGTCAGGTGCTAAGAAGAGTCTAGAGAAACACAACTGCACTTAAAGTTGACAACACTCAAAAGCGATGAAAACGCAATAACAATGGGAGAGCCGAAAGGTTTAGCGTGATAACAAGGGAGCATCGACAATGGTAAAACAGAAGGTTTAGCGTAATAATAAGGGATCATAGCAATTATTGAGTTTAATAGTGTTTGCTTGTACATTAATAGTTCAGATGTTTGATTTAATGTGAAGCATCTCTGAAATGAGTCTGGAATTGTACCTGGCGTCAGTGTCTAAAATCTTAGCATTGATTGTATGTTTGGATACTATAGATTGCTTATCGATAGGAAGTTTGAAATTAGATATATGTTCTTTCATACGTGTATTAAGGGAACGTTTTGTTTGCCCTATGTAGCAGGAATTACAATTGGAGCAAATATGAAATGTTTTGGAGGGTTTGAATTTGAATATGAATATGCAAATATAATTTTGCCTGACATTAACTATTAAGTATTGCTTGATAGAACGAAAACGCTTCGCCTAAACGAGAAGGGATTAATTTTTCTTTTTAAAGTGAACGTTCGCTGAAATAGAAACCGGTCGCAGTCAAGGTCGGGTAACAACCCCATTTCATGGCCTAAAGCTTAAGTTTTGTCTCATTTCCATCTCATCAGTTTGCAAACCTCTGCAATTTTCGAAATTGTTATGATCCGAGGAACAATAGCTTAACATTTTTCAGTTGAGTCGTGAAGTATTCCATTACTAACAATTAATATAAAAGAACATAAAACTTACAAGGCAATGCAATTGTTAATTTATAATTCAAATTGGAATCCAGTCAGTTTTTAACTAAAGGAAACGTCCAGAATGTGAGTATCTTTGAGATGTTTGGTCCCAAAATTAACGTTTCATAATGGCTGTATTACAGTATATTACGATTTTATGCTTTCTGTTCACAGGAGTATGTTGCTGTAATTTTTTCAAGTCTAATAACATTATGTATGATTCGATTTCAATAGATCCTTAGGATTAGCAAGGATTCATGTATGGGAAAAGAGTGATAGAATATTTTCATTTTCTAACACATTTAATTTATATTGTAATTCAAAATAATAAAGAGAATATATATATATATATATATATATATATATATATATATATATATGTGTGTGTGTGTGTGTGTGTGTGTGTGTGTAACACATGTGTATTAAAAAATTTTGAATTAATAGTTAAATAAAATGTAACAAAAATATATTCATTTTTAAATTAATAAAAGGTATTAATATTTTACTTATTCCATGGTCGAAGACTTTTATGGCGTTGTTGCTGCAGAAAGAGTTCTCGGGTTTCACAGAGTACCAACAGCGATTAAACTGCGACGTTTCGACAAAGCTTGCAGTAGTCGAATCGTCGCGGTTTAATCACTGTTGGTACGCGTCTAAGCCCGAGAATTCTTTCTGCTGAATATTTTACTTATACTACTCACACGGTTGAATTCCATTGGTAAGAGTAGGAATGTCTAGGAAGTAATTTATTGGGTTCTATTTTGAATTTAAGCAGAGTGCATCTGAATTTCTCAATAAATGCGGAAAATTTATTAAGTTATTTCTGTATAGTCTTTATTTTGGGGGCACACTTAAATATTTTATGTAAATTGATGCTATTATTGTGTTAAATGAATGAACGCCAGAGTTGGTACGAAAAGTATCACCCTTTTTAATTACAAATACCAACAATGAGTATATGAATTACCACTAAAAAGTAAATATACATAGTTTCATGAGCCGTCGTCTGAATAAAGTTTAAGACTTAACTCGATACATTAAATGATGACATGCTTCGTAATTAATAAAATCCTCCTTTTTCGCCGTAAAATTATCCAGAAACATAATGTCAATAGAAAATTATAGGTGAAAATATGTCATGTATTTTAGTTTAGTAAGTGTTACAAAACTGTAATTTGACATAATTATATCGGAATAATAATGTGCTCAGTTTATTAATGCTTTTATTGGTACGTTATATCAATTTATGTATTTAAAGTTCTAGAAAAAATATTAATTTATACAATTAAACCAATATGAGTAATGGATGATATATGATCATCTGGGTTAATTATTTAAAATCTTCAGGTGATATTTTATTATGTGAAATATATGTATGAATAATTTTTTAGGGCAATTGGCTACATGTGGGTAATCATAGCATCGGGTATAGGAAAATAGCCAAGGGTTAAGTAGAGCCCCCATAGCGGGAGAGGAGTTTACTCTGTGAACACAGAATTCCCTTCTCCATGCCTTGACCAGTTCAAGAGGCAGTTGGCCGTCTGTTCCATTGGGAACAGCGAACAGCTCTTACCGAACGCCCAAGGTCTGTGACCCCGGAACATACACCTCTCAAAACAGGCCGAGGTGCCGCGGCTTGTGGGAACCTTAGTTCAAAAACGGAAAGAGAAAAATGCATCCCCAAAAGTAGCTCCCCTTAAAGGTTCTGCCTGCGAGAGAACAGGCCTCCAAGAGAATAAAAATGATTAATTTATACAATTAAACTAATATGAGTAATGGATAACATATCATCATTTGGGTTAATTATTTAAAATCCTCAGGTGATATTTTATTATGTGAATTATATGTACGAAGAATTCTGGTCATACAGTCATAACAGACAATACCAAAAATCAGACTGCGCGAGAATTTTAATGTGTATCAGAATTTTATTAACGTGTTTATCACTGCTATTGTCTTCAATTAAATAATCTCTCTCTATTCAAGAAATCGCTTCCAATAATTTTTTAGGGCAAGTCTGGTCTGCGTTATGAGCAAGTAAGTATTGTAATTTACGGAGTTCAGCGCTGCAGAACCTGATCACCATCTCGCGACTTGTCCCCATATGAAACGCTTGAACGAGTCCTCGTTGTCAATGAACCCTTCAGAACTTGCTCAACAGGTCACGTCCTCGTAGATCGCGAATCTTCTTGGTCGCTGAAAGGGAACCTGTTCCTGGAAGGATCATAGTTGTCCAACAAGATGTTTGGTGCTCGTATATTTCACGGCTCCTTGGGCTCTGAGGAACGACATTGCAGTCAGGCGAGGAAGGCCACGTAGAGAACGCTGTATATTATTAGCAACGCCGAGGAACCCATCGATTTTTTTGCTCTGCATAATTTGAAAAAACTTGTTTCTGTGCATATATTGTGGTCTTGACCAAGGCAATTTACTTTCACATGAATAGGATCCCCTATCCTTGGAACAGGATACATGTCAAAATTTGTTGCTCAAAATAAAAATAACACCAAAATTTACACCAATAATTTTGTTAAAAGAAAAGTTTTAACCAACATTTCTTGGCGTCATGAATCCAAATTAATCAGTCAGAATTTTTATATTCAGTTCAATTATTTCCAATAATATGAACTCATTTTTACTTTTTCCTTATTCTTTTAATTAGCGTAAGTAAATTTATTAAAATGAAATAAGTAAGCAAATTCTTGGTTTGTAAATACGTGTCGCGTAATATGCGTAATAGAAGAGTTTCGAAAGTATGTGCTCACGGCAGACTTTCTACTAAATATATATTATCCATGCACATTACTGATTTTTAATGTAAAATGAATATAGTCCTTTGCAGTGTAAAATACCTTGTTCTCCTTTCCCTATCCCTCTTTCCATCCCTTCCAATGCCATTAGAGGGAAGAGGCTACCCTCCTGTAACCTGTTTCTAAAAACGATTCATTTTTAGATTTTTAGATATGACTGCATCGACACAAATGAGTAAAAAGACAAATTATATATGTTCCTTAATATATTACGTATGGGATGTTATTATATACTGGGCATGAAATTATCTTTACAAATACTTGTAAAAGATTTACTGAGTTTACAAATTTACTATCCTTTGAATTTTCTCTTCTTACTCGTGTGGCTAGTTGTGAGGGATGGCTAGCGAATTAAATAAAAATAAATTGCTAAGGAGACAAAAGTCATATTTCTGGAATTAAACGTGGCAAATAAAGAAATTACAGTTTCAGAGATTCTATCACCTCGTATAAAAATTACGCTTGATGATGATTTTATATATAAAAAAAAGATCAGGATGTCGACCGGACAGCGAGTAGAACCCAGGTCGTGAAGAAAATGGTTTAGTAAATTGTAGGTGAGTCTCTGCAGGTCTATACAATGTATGGAGAAGAATCGCACCTGGTTCATAAGGTAAAAGCACTATGGACTATATGAGTATCCTGAGTTTCATTCCCGGTCCGGTCGAGATTTTTCCATCATGATACAGTCAATTCAGTTTCATGGCTTTAGTGTTGACCTTCAAGTGGAAGCACTCGTTCTGTTCTTGATCAGAATATAAATAAATATCAGATGATCGCAGTGGCAAATGTTTCTAATTCCTATAAAGTGTAGTTTAAACATTTTTTATTTATTAGAATACAGATGAAAAGAAAAATGAACTATTCGGTACTTGAAAACATTTTAATTCCGACTAAGCTGAAGTCCTTACGATGAGGTGGAGCAGAATTTTTAAGGAAATCATAAGGAAGCCAACTACGAATACCTTATTAGTAATAGCCATGCAGGAAGTTATGCACTAGGCTTCTAGTAATCTGTTTTGTATATATTTCAGATATTTTCCTCTCATACGGTAGTAGTGTAAATGTCGAAAAGCGAGTACATTTTCGTTAAAAATATTCAGAGTTGGAAATAGTTTACAACATAAACACTGCATAATAGTGCTAGCAGACTCTCAGATAAACGTAAAAGTCATTCTCGATAATATAAAATATTAACATTGTTGCTACAAGAAGATCCAGATATTGCATTTTTGTTTAGGAATAAAGTTATTTTATTTTCAATTACGATTTAGCACTTGGCAATTACCACTCCCTTACGTACGTTACAAAATTACTTTTAAATGGAATAATTGTGAACATTTTTCGGTTGTATTTGAGATTTATACAACATTTCTTCCAGTTTGATTTTGTGGTATTCTTTTCCATTATAGATATATTTACCATATACGTGGATGAACGCAGCTAAATTAGTCAGAAAAAATTTATTCCCCCTCTCCAAAAACATTGACATTAACACAACGTTTCCTCCTCTATCTAGGACTTAATCAGTCTATATTAAAACAGGTGGTCAAAAGTATAGAAATTATAAATTAATTCTATTTTATATATTTTTCTACTACAAAAATTTTATTTAACAATTATTTAAATATAATTTTGATTTTTGATTTACTCTATTAATAAAGTTCTGAGTTGAGGACGAAACGTGATAAAACGACTGTGACCCGTGTTTATACTGACATTTTAAAGATAATACACCAAGGATATGTTGTCTCACGTGGAAACTCAGCCGATGTTATAATTTAGTGAGTGGAATTGAATTTGTTTCTAGAAATAATATTCAGAGAATGATTCTCACGTTGAGTATTATTCTTACTTTCATGTAAATAATACAAGTGTAATAATATTTATAATTTACTCCCTCTGTTTAATTGGTAGAAGTTCGTGTTTTATTTAAAAGTTGTGCTGACATATACTACCGTAGTATTGAACTAATGTTTTGACTAAATTTTAAAGTGCTGTTTACAATAGTTGAACTAACATATTGTAATGCCAATTAATTGAGACATTAATTGAGAAATTAAAAAAATAAATTGTTTGAGAAATATATTCTTACGGCGGTACAGAACACAGCAACAATGTAGCAAGGTATTGTTTCCTTTGTCGGAAGAGGTATGCGCGTTAAAAATTGGCGAGACGGTAGTCAGTTGGCTGGAAGGTTTGGTCAAGTACAGGTCGTATTAAAATAGACGAGATATTCTTTTAAAAAGTAAAGTTAAGTAGAAGCAGTGGGCAGTCAGACACGACAGAATTTGGTCGAGTTGAAATAGACAAGACAATTTCAAATATTCAAAGGAAATTTGCAGAGAAACATCGAGAATTACCAATCAACAGCTTTGATTTGCCCATAACCAAGAATGTAAACCGGATTAAAAGATAGATGTCAAATTTCGTTCCCTCCTTTTAATAAAATTTGTTAATTAGAATCCATCTTTTTAGTTTAATTTCGCTGACAAGTAAATTTCGTCATTGTTAATTGATGAGTAAATCTTTTCTCTTTTAAATTGGAATTTGTGTTTAAGTCGAGAAATAAAAAATGATTCGCCATTATCAAACCCAGTAATGACCCTGAGATAAATTATAAATTGTGTAATTGTGTTTAAATTGAAAATAAATTTGTTTGTTTGTAAAGTTGAATAATTTTTCATTTAATTAACACCGATCCTTTTATGTATATTACAATATAATTACAAATAACTCTTCATTGAACCATAAAAGACAAAACCTTATTTATTAACTGTTAAAATATAACAAATGTAGTCCGATTATTGTCAGTAGTTCCGTAATTTATTATCAGAAAAATTAATTGTACAGAGAACATTTATCTGTTATCAGGGTCACGTTTTTGTATAGACAAATAAATCTGAGAATTACATGAGATAATCACAATGTTATGCAACCTGTTATTTCAGCTATAATTCAATTGTCTACATAATATCTTTTGTCGCTTACAGCAATCAATACCTTAATAAAACGTTGTTCACTTTCAAAATAAAATTTGAGAACCATTCATGAATGAGTTATATATCTCCATATTGCCCATAGTAGTAATTACTAAGAATATTTCTAAATGAAATATACGGTTGTTTACAATAAATGTAACCGCATAATTATCTAGAATTTTCTTTTGATCGCGACAATGAACATCGTCTTATTCGTTTGTTAAATTATTCCAGAAACGTGAACAATTTAGTCATATTGTTTCCTCACAAAAGATGAATGTACTATTATTTTCCGAGAATATTATTCCAGCTTTTTTTTACTTTGTTGCTGTGAATTTGTGCCCATAAGATAACGAAGCATACGTTATAGATAAAGAAACGTTTATTTACATTTTATCCCACTTCCATACTCTTACCAAATGTCCGCATCTTACAGATATCTAACAATCTTGAATGTCGGTCCATATAAATTTAGTTATTTCCGTTGTTTATATCCGATATGTCGGGTGTGTTCACTTAGGTATTTCCTGGCACATTTCTCCGTTGGTGGAAAGTCGGCAGTGATTCATGCAACAAAGAGATGAAAGCAGTGATGAATAGTGTCTGGACGAGGAAAAGCTGTACTTGATCGTGATGCGGATCACCGCAATTTACGAGTGACCCGTTACGTCACACGGCGTAGTCTACCTGCGCTTCAACACAAATAAACATCTGTAATCACAATGGGATATATAAACGATGCGTGCATCCTCTCCATTTCTCTAGACAACCAAGTACTTTTGTTCTCTTTTCTCAGACTGTTTTATCCTCTGGCACGAGATCCCATCCATTGTGGTTCTTCGTCTCAGGCTTTAACGGAATCTTATGGATCGTGCTCGGGTCAATAAGTTTCACATTTTCTCACAGATAATAATTGATTCCGTTAATCCTCTACTGAGCAAATAGGACAAGTCGATGTCTACAATAATTGACTGAAAATAAATATACTTGATAAAATACAAAATTAATATTTTTTTATAAATTACACAAATGAGAAATTAACAAGTAATTTATATACCACAGAATTGAATATATAAATCAGACTATGTATTATATTAATTAGAGATAAAAATCAGATAACCTAATATAAACATGACAGAATTTAATACAATATCGATATACTGTCAATGTTTATGTTTTAAGCTAATGCTTACAGACAAAGGTATGTCTCATATATACTTCAAATATACATATTTTATTCCAACAAAATTACCAGTTTCAATCCGTGATACAGTTAGCCAGAAGTATTTTCCGATGCTCTAAATTGCTTCGAGGCCTTACTCTCGTGTGCCGAAATATGAAAAAGAAAGTGTTACTTTTATTATATATTTTGAATTGTATTAACAAATACACACATAAATCGATTGAAATCTGATTATTTTATTGCTGTATGCTGAAGAAATTACTCGAAATCTGTGGTTCCCACGTAACACATAACTATTTCGTCTGTTATGAGCACGATTCTCTCAATTTGTTTGAAACAAGTACATACTATATTTTACGTACAAATGAAAAATTTACGTCTGATTGAAAAAAATGAATAAGAAAGGTAGCCAATTGAGACGAAAAACTGATAATATAAATACCACACAACGTTTCTGGGATTCTTGTCCCTTTCGCCTGGTGCGAAGAAGAGCCTAGAGCGACACAAGTGCATATTATCAGTTTTTGTGTCTTAATTGGCTATTTTTCTTATTCATTATATTTTACGTATTTGAATATTTGAGAATATAACTGTGGCTTAATTTATAAACTGCAAGTTTCTGAACAGCGGTTTACTAATAATTATAAAATTACCATGAGTTATCCAGACTATTCTTTTTTTATTTTAAATATATTTGTGCTATGATAGAAAATACACCACTTTTAAATTCCGTATCACATACTCATTGTAAATTTTTAACAGAATTGATATTAGTTTCGTTGGCTGAAACTTTCCATGTAAATAAATTGAACAGAATCTGAGAGTTTACTAATGTGGTGGTTCCAGTTTAATTTATCAACAGCTATCTGGGTAACCGGCGTTGCCCGGGTAGTCATAAAACTCAGCGACATCCATAACCCGGATTTGAATCCCATCTCTGTTTTTTACGTTATATTTATTCAACGCTTCTCCACCCCAATCCCTAATGATGCTTACCTCTCGTGCCGAAAGGGGTTTAAATTATACTCAGAAATATCTGAAGAAACGCTATCTATCCCTTTGACAGCGAACAATTTTGTTTCAACAAAAATATCGGCCGTTTTAACTTATTTGAAATTTTACAACCCCGACCCCTGGAGGTTCAAAGACAAGTTTAATGTCGTGATTATCTCAGCGACATCCATAACTTCGGATGTGACTCCAATCTCGGTTGTTTTCGCGTTATTTTTCGTAACTCCCCTCCAACCCAACCCTTAAGAGTTCTCCCTTAACATTACAAAGGGGGTTGAAATTAGACACAAAAAACAGGTAGAAACACTTTCAATCTCATTGGCCCAGAAAATATTTTATCCGGCGGAAATATTGGCCGTTGAACATGTTTGAAACTTTTCACCTCGGTCTACCCCTGGTCATGGAGGTGGTAGTCATGTCTTCCACCCACAGTGTTTGTTTCCAGAGGAACACGTGTCTGAAATTTGGTCAAATTTGCTCCACAATATATTTTCCGATGATATGCTGTAACATACAGTGGCTATGCTGTTTGATTAATAGCTATTTTTTTCTTATAAGCATCTTCTAACACCGATGCAAGATCTTTGCGAACAAACTGTTGTATTTTATGTGCATAATGGCGTAATGAGTTGCGAAAACTCAGTGCGTTGCGTGATTATGTACTATGATACTCAGTACTGCTGTTACTTTTTCAGGTAATGTGTATTAAGTTTTTTTTACGGTTATACTTAGTTCTTATTTTCTAATAAATGTGGCATGTAGGCGCTTAGTTGCTGGGTAACACCTTGGAGGGCGTATTTCTAGGTTGTCTGTACAAAGTGCGAGCGTCCGTGTCCGAGGGCGTAATCGTTCGCTGTTATCAGGACACGGATCAAACAAGCGGGACGAGCCAGTGAAGGTGTTCCCCATCAATTTTTATAACGCGCCTTTACATAATGGACTGGCCATCTTCTCGGAATCCTGTTTGTTCTTGCTACCGTCTTTGTTTGGAAAGGAAGCGACTTTAGAACGCCATTAATTTTTATACCTCATAATGTGTTATGAGACATAACATACATGCATAATATCATATAATAAGCCAAGTCTAGCATTTCTAATTCGGGGAAAATCTTGTTTTAAATTAGCTTTCGCGTAGCCTTCACGCTTCTTAAGTCACCAATTAAACCACATAAATACGCAAATTTATGGCGTAAATATAGAAATATGTTATTCCTAAACCTCTCATATATTGATTCACCGTTTATAAAATGGCACGCTGACATTTATCGACCATTCAATAAATTAATAAACCAACTGGATAATGAGAATGAACTATCTGGTACAATGCCAGTTCCACAACCCCAAAAAATTATTAAAGAGATATAAATTTCAAAACGACGCCTTTATTTGGTAGTGTCAGCAGCTAACCACTAGATCTAAAATTTGGGGAATATTTATTTCAAATGAAAACATGCTTGCCATGTATTCCCCCATATTTCCTAGTTATAAACAATTGAATATTTATCAGATTTATTTTTGTGAAGACAATAATTTATAATGGCATTCATTTTCATATGGGAAAGTTTTGTATCCCTTACCGCGCATCTCACTTTTTAAAGAAGTTTAAATTGAGGCAATCTCTCAGTGCGTCGTGATCAGGTAAACAGGACAGCCGGAGTCTGAGATCTCTTGGAGTCTAGTAAATGATGTTCAATTCTGTACAAGGTCATAATACCGTGTGACCCGGATGTTGCGACCTTCAGATTTGGTACTTTTTACTTGTTCTATAACGGTTGAACGATTCGATGTCAAAGAAGATTTTTAAGACTTGCATGAGTCACCCATTTTTAAAGAAAGGACCCAAGGACTCCATGAATAAGTTCGTTCACCATAAATATAGCCTTGCAACTATATATGACCAACATTTGGGGTTAATTAAGCAAATTCAAAAAATTATAAAAAATTGGTCGCAGACAAAGCGCAAAAATATAATTCTGATGGTGGAAAGTTTTATTCCTCCATTTCCCAGAATTTTTTCCTATTATTAATCCGTTTGATTTGTTTTCAAGAGAAGCTTCATTGCCACGCAATTATTGTATGAGTTCATAAACCTGGATTACATCTGTATGTTACCTCACTAGTGGGCCGATTATCAAAATGGAAATTGATAAATGCTGAGTCGATATTTATCTGTTTTTTACGCAAAAAGTAAATAGTTTATTGCTTCTGACTGAAGAAACCCTTTCTTTTGAAGCTTAAATAATTCACAATATTTTTAATTTTGTTTCTATTAGTGAAGTTTTTATGTATGAAACCGGTAGCTCGTCTTCTTTGCGAACAATTAGTGTTTCTGGAATAATTTGGAGAAGGGAACGATCTGTGTTTACATTACAAAATTAAAAATATCATAAATGAAGAATTGAATGTATGGATGTAACATAAGAGCAAACGGTCATGTAAGTAAAATATCTGTATAGAAAAAACTAGTAAAATTGTTTTTCTGAAAGTCCACAACTACCGGCAATTGATAATCCTTTTGTTCCAACATGCAACGACAAAGAAGATCTGACATTAATTTGTGATTTGTGGAAGCAATATTGCGATGGGCTGCCACAGACAATTTATTATTACTACGCGGTAGAGGGTGAAAGTGCCGAACCAGAGTTCAATTAAAATCTCGTACATCTAATAACACTTTCACTGATGGGACCGGTTACGCAGTTCCCAACCTGACAGATGTCTAGCAAGCAAAGCTCTCAACACAGCAGACGTCCAGGGGTAAAGAAACCCTTTCATTAACAATTGTATCTTGAACCTCCGAATAAATAATTCTGAGGAGAAATGATTTTAAGAATAGATTTAGATTTATAAATCAATGTAAATAATACCAGTATTGTTATATTCAATTTAAAGCCAAATAGTGATAGCAAAGGATAATAACAGTGGAAAGATACTACAATAAATATAATGAAGTATTTTTTGATTTTGTAATCTTTATAGGAAGCAATTTACAACACAACAAGTTTTAATTACTTTTTAGAACATTATAAGTTGTTGTCATTTGATCGGTACGTTAGTAAATAGCGGATCGGAGACATTTTCAATAAAATTTAAAAGGCTTCATCCCAAGCAAAAAATATGGCAAAACATTCAGATTTTTTATAACGTAAGAGGATATTTTTAGGCTTCGCCTTTCTGTTTTGATCAACCACACGAGCTGTGACTAAGAGATGGAATGTCGTTCCTCTATACACGCCCATCTTCATACTTTTGAAACAATAAGCATTGTGTAGATGTTGTCCTGCTAATAGGGCTAACGTGAGACTGTCACAGCCAAGAATATACACACCAGCAATATTAAAATCGACTCCTAAGAACAGATGGTACAGCTGCTTTGGTGAAGGTAAAATTACAGTAAGTTATTTATCCTTTACAGATCTCAATAAAAATTGCTCGAATTGTTTAAAAGACGGGAGAGAAAGTACTATGAATTAATATTAACAGCTTTTAATTTGTCTACAAGTGCTCGAGGAATGTTTTTTCCTTATATATTATACTCCATAGTTTTTAAATACTATATACAATAAATTTGGTTGGAAAATGACCATTTATTCATAAAAAATGGAAAAATAGTAGTTATACATAATTAAAAATGATTTATCTTGGCAAATTTATAAACCAGTTGAAGCACATAAGAATTATTAAAATATTGGAAACGTCTTCTTTTTACGTTTACGCATTACTATAACTGACGGCATCTGAAAGTATCTCAGAGAGACACTGGACCCGCAATTTATTATTTATATTAAACTTTTGTTGAGGAAGATGTCTGTTCTCTTTAGTTTCCGTGACATTCACTTCATGCATTCTGTTTTATTTGTAACTGAACAAATTAATTATAAGAATAAATAAATACAGTCTTCATCAAATATTATATATTTATATTTTAATTGGAAATAAAATGTTTTGGCAAATGATGAATTCCGAATTTAATTACGCTCCTGCTACTCCGAAAATTCAAGTGAAACCTATGTTCTATAAGTGACAACTTTTGAATACTGCCAGAATGATAACTTTATCAGTAATAAAATAATTAAAATAATAAAATTATAATTTATACTAGACATTTAAAAAACAATATTTAATAGAAAAAGAAAAACGGCATTAAAATACCCGAGTTTTAAAAAATTCGACCTGAATGTGCCTCATATTCATTACATCTTTGCAATTGAAAGAAAATAATTATTTCTGACTAAAATTACTTAACAGAAGAGAAAATAACTGTATTCCATAAGCCCCTGTGGCCTAATGGATAAGGCATCGGTCTCCTAAACCGGGGATTGTGGGTTCGAGTCCCACCAGGGGTATACATTTTTTACATAGCTGAATCAATTTTTTAAAGGATGGTATTTTTCAGTCACTGTGTTATGCCTACGTTATGGTATGCTTTCATCTTAAATATGCAGTTTATATGAAGAGAAAAGTTTAGTATACTTAGCCTCGAGAAGCAACAGATAACCTCAGATTCACAGAGTTCAACTTATGCGCGTGTAAGACGAGGTAGTTGGCTTCAGCGTTAACTAGAAAACAGATATACATTAGTAGTGCCAGTAGTAGGCCTACACGCAAATTATAAATGTAGGAGTTTGCATTGCAAAGAAACTACGATCGACGCAAAGCTCATCCTTACTCGTAGGCCTAACATTCGCAGTTATAACTGTCATATAATGAACTGGTGTTGGAAAAAATTTTATTGAGTAGCCAGTGCTTTCACTTATTCTTTCAAGTGAAGTGTTTATATCATTCAGATGATTTTAATTACCCAAAATCTGTGTTCTTGTTCATGAACGAATGACTCGGAATCTTTTCAAAACCACCCAAATGAACTGAAAACTGCGGAAAAGATCAACCGTTTTACACGTAATTATTGTATACAAATAATTCGTTTTTGTGTTTGAGTCATTACCCTTCACGTCTGATTCAAGAAGTTACTCTAATTGGTGCTTCCAGGAGAAAAAGACACGTTTTTAGGTGCTCGTAAGGAGTAGTTTTAGGATTATATCACAAAAAATTCGTCTTCAGCTGGCGGATAGACCGAAAGAGAAAAGAAAGAACAAGTCGAGAAACTAGATACAGTGCAGGCATTTTATGGGAACTTGCATAAGTAATGGCCACCGGAAATATTTGGAAATCTTTAGTATGTCAGCGTAAAGATATGTTAGGGCCTAATGGACAACCGATACGTCAAAATCAAGTGTTATTATAATTATTTTATGACTTTCTGTGAAAGCAAAAATTATTATATTTTATGAACGGCCTTAGTTTCTCCGTCAAAAATAATGTAGCACGATCTCAAAAATTTTGCATTAATTTTCCAACACTCGAGTCACCAACTTTACTTTACTGCACTATAAAGCTGAAAAATAAGAGTTATATGTAAAAATAATGATTTTATACTAAGATAACTTAATCAAACTCGTACGCTTTGACAAGAGTAGAATAGTGGAAATTTTTACTTGATGAAGTCATTTATTTTTTTAAAATTACTTCAAACGATACGGTACAATAAATATAGTTATTATTTCATAAGCCAATATATTTACAAAATGAATTTACAAAAATTGGAATAATTAGCTCCTCATAATTCAAACATTTATTAAGTATTTTATTCAATAGAAATAAAGCCTTACTCGGGTTTTTAATCTCTACGTTTTTTATTTTCCAAAATGTACTCACATATTTTTTAATTATCTGATTCAGATGAAATTAACTTAAATATTTAAATAAAGCCAAAAGTATAAATTGTCAAATTCTTCTCAATCAAGAAATTACTAGCTTACTTATTTTTACTTAACTTTATATTATGGAAATTTTCCATTGCCAGACATTTTTTAAAGAAAAATTCTTTAATTCGAAGTTTAGTTTTTTTTTCACCCTGAATTATAATCACTTTATATCGCATCTGATAAATTCTTCAAGTATGGAGTACTACATTTGTAAGATCTCCGTTTTCAGAAAAAAAAATTAAAGTTACAGTATATTAAAAATAATGTTTAAAAATTTATTGCTTTCGAATTAGCTAATGAGAACTGAACTTGAAATAACAAATTTTTAAAAGTATGGCAAGCTACGCAGACGTGTCTTATTAATCAAGGCTCTGCCAGTTTAAGAATTTAATAATATGTTCGTATATTTGTTTTGCAATGTAAATCTTAAAAAGAACAATAATTTATTATAGAAATTCTGCACTACTTTACTAAAATAAAGAATAAATTAAAAAAAGTTGAAATAACTACTGTAAACACTTCTGAGTGCTGTTTATTTATTGTCTGCACTATTTACACTTACATGTTGAAGTTTAACAAAGGAATACATTACGTGGATTCAATTTTTGTTCACTGTAGTTTTACCCAATAAGTGTACATACTTCATACTTACTGTTTCTGTACAATGTCACTCAAAGTTATCTATTATGATTTTTAAAATTGAAACTCGAAAGAATTGAACAACTCGTGTTCAGACACTCAGCGATGTGCATATTAACTAAAAGCGCTGAAACGTTTATGTAAACTAGGTGCTAGAAAAATTGCTCAATAATTTATTCACTCTAAGCATACTGTTTAAAAAAATTGTTGGAATTTATTGCTGGAATTGCTCTCGGGTTTCCAACAGGATTGCGTTCATAAGTCGACTAGCACCGTGGACAAATAAATTCTTTGGAGTAAATATAAAAAAAAGACAAACTAAATTATTGTAAATTAAATCTAGGTGCTTATTATTTTAGAAGGATGAGTAAAGTAAATAACGTTAACAATCAAGTTTTCTACCACAAGCCCCTGTGGCCTAATGGATAAGGCATCGGTCTCCTAAACCGGGGATTGTGGGTTCGAGTCCCACCAGGGGTAAAATTTTTACTGATGTAGCATTACTTCGGACATTACACTTTCGCTTTACAGTACAGGTTTTTTGAAAGGTTTTCATTTCCTTTAATCAAACCTTTATGTCATTAATTTCCGTAGTTTTTCATTGTGAATATGTTGTTGAAATGTTATCGGTTTATGTACAAATCATTAATTAATCAACGCTTATTTTAATAAAAAAATTTTATTAATTACACAAGCCTTCAGACTGCTTATTGAAAACCACAGGCTTATTTAACTACAAAATGAATCGACTAATTTTAATCAAATATAAAAAAATAAAGACCGAACAACGAGTCCAACTGAATAAATTAGTTATTACTTTAACAATAACTTAATTTATTTGCCTTTCTACGGTTTCCTTTTATGAATCATGAAGCTATAGTTGTTATTTCTAGACCACTTAAATTATCAGGATTTCTAAATAATTTAATATTCGGTATAAAACACATCTCCCTTGCTAATTAATTCTGCCCGGTTTATTAATTTGTAACATATGATAAATATGATTTAGAAAATCTAGAAAATCAATCCGTATTAATGGAACTATGAAGTTCAAGTGCAATCCTTTCTTCTCTGTATTTCTTGGAATAATATGCTCTCTGTTGGAGATTGAAGAAAATATATATATATATATAAAAGGTGGATTTATTATACATGATTATTAAAAAAAATGCATAGAAAGAATGTTTAAATTCTCATGCGGCGATCACGATTATTTAACGTGAATATATATTTGGCTTGGCGTCAATCGGAATAATCTGAAGCGTGACACGATAATGTTATTCTTACGACGTGACATTTTTGAATGAGAACGAGAAATTCTACTGCGAAGACGCGAACTTAATCGGGAATCACGTGTACTTATTCAACGACCGCGGTTATGAACATGCTTTTAACTACTTACATCATCGTAAAATAATGTAAAGAGGCAAAAATATATTTATTATTCAACGTAATTTACAAAGTTTCCTTTATCAAATTTAGTGTAGCTGGTATATAATATAAATTATATTCTGGTTTTATGAATATTACTTTAATAAAAATAACATCTATTTTAAACACTGCATAATTTTCTAATATTTCTCTTGATTTATTTTTAAATTCTTTATTTATAATTTTTTTTAGGGCAACAGGCTACATGAGGGTAATCCACTTTGGGCAACTCCCCTTTAATAGCATAGGAAGGGATTTGAAAGGGGGGATGCGGAAGGGTAGAGGAAGGTAGCCAAGCGTTAACTAGGGCCCCCGGGCGATGGTTAGTTCCACGCCCTTCCGATAGCGGGAGAGGAGTTTGCTGTGGGGACGCAGCATTCCCTTCTCCGTGTCTCGACCAGTTTAGGAGGCAGCTGGTCGACTATTCCAACGGGAATAGCGAACAACTCTTACCGTATGCCCAAGGTCTATGACCCCGGAACATACAACTCTCAAAACAGGCCGAGGTGCCTCGGCTTGTGGGAACCTTAGTTCAAAAACGGAGAGGAAAAGGCATACCCAAAGGTAGCCCCTTCGTATCCCTCCTAAAAGGTTCTGCCTGCGAGAGAATAGCCCTCGCAGGCCTTCAGTTTTATTTATAATTTTTTTTATTTTTATTTTATTTTTTTAGGGCAACAGGCTACATGAGGGTGATCCACATTGGGCAACTCCCCTTTAATAGCATAGGAAGGGATTTGAAAGGGGGGATGTGGAAGGGTAGAGGAAGGTAACCAAGGGTTAACTAGGGCCCCGGGCTATATTTTAAGGATCTTACCCGGCATTCACCTAAAGAAATGCAGGGAAACCCTAGTAAAACCTGCATCGGGTAGGTCGGGCATTGGGTACTTGTCCCACGCCTTTCCGATAGCGGGAGAGGAGTTTGCTGTGGGGTCGCAGCATTCCCTTCTCCGGTCCTCGACCAGTTTAGGAGGCAGCTGGCTGACTATTCCAATGGGAATAGCGGACAACTCTTACCGTATGCGCAAGGTCTGCGACCCCGGAACATACACCTCTCAAAACAGGCCGAGGTGCCTCGGCTTGTGGGAACCTTAAATCAAAATTGGAGAGGAAAAGGCATCCCCAATTATTTAAAAAATATGAGAACAGGTATTTAGACATGATTTTATGTATAACAATTACGAGTAAAATTAGAAATGATTGTACAAGATTACGTAGCTACGTGACAATAGGAGATAGCCTTTTGCGGAAATTCTTTCTTTTACGATTCCAGTTAGTGATATTCAGTTTCAGTTTATACGTGTTCTTAATATGTGATATATAAGTGTAGGAAGTCAACATACCCAATTTTTCTGTTTTTTCTACATTACTTGTGTTAAAAAATTTAACAAATGTGAATTAAACGGTAGTAAAATAAAAGAACGGTTTTTTTCGTTACACGATTTTTTTTCAACAAATTTTATAATTACAGTAAAAATAAAATGAGTATATATCAATTACCGTATATGGTTGCCACGTCATAACAAAACTTTAGATATTTTTGGTTCTATTCAGAAATATTTTTCTAAATTTTGGTTTCTGTTGTGTGAATTAAATAGCTTACATCACAATGAAATTGCAGAATTTTATTGATATTGATACTGTGAAGTACGCGTGAACATCTGTCATTTGAAATGCGGCAATGAGAAAAATAAACGTCTCTTCGGACGCTATCTATTTCTTTATCAGAAAATTTAAAAAAGTTTTCTACCAGGCTTGTTAGTTCGACTAATTTTGTGAGAAGGAGATAATGTCAATGTGAGACATCACGGAATGAATTTCTTCTGTCCACTTCTGAAGCATTCGGAAAGCTTCATTTCTTATGTTACGTCTAGAGATAACGGTCCATTACCGATGACGTTAGTTAGAGAAAAACACCCAGAAATTAAGCTTTCAACTCTAAAATCGTGTCACTGCACTTTATAAACATATTCTTACGTAATAAGTAAAAGTAATGTATTTAGATTAATTTTTTTGGACATGCGTTGGTCTTCTTTTTCTTCTTTGTTCCGAATTGGTAATATTTTCTTGGGTAACGTGTATATTCTACTCGTATTCTATAGAAAGTGTATTTTATGTGTTACTCATAAAGAGTGAAATCGTTTTTGAAACGAATGTATGACGCGTTCTGGCAAACAACACCTGGATTTAAAGCCAGACCACAGACACGAAGTGCGTGCACTTTTATGGGGGTCGTGTTTCTCTTATGTAAATTACACATTGAAGAAAAAGGTAGAAAGATCCAAGTTGAAGATAGAGGACTGCATTGTTTAACGACTGTCGCATATGCAGCCGTGTGTCTTTAGAGTAAACGTGTTTCTTGGTTGTGCACAATGAGACGTAGCTTTGAATAAGCAATTATTATTTTCCAAACCTATGCACTCAGCGTTTGTTTACTAAACTTTAAATAAACTCTAATTGATTTGGGATATAATAACGTTATTAAAGAATTTTTAATAAGGTTATGGAATGAAAAGTTATAAACAACTCTACAATCACAAAATCTGGCACAAGCTGATCTGGAAAAGTTCCCAGACTAAATGGAGAGCAAACGGCATAAACGGTGTTAAATTTTCCGATGTTCATTGTTTATTTATGGGAAAGCAATGTTTTTCTGTTAGACTATAGTCTAGTCTCTCTGATTTTAGTTTTCTCAAATGGATTAATTTTTATTTTTGCTTAAAGATATTTTTCCTGTTATCGAACTGAACGAAATACGGTAACGAAATATAAGTTATTTACTGTATAAAATCGAATACATGTAGTTACGTTCAATGTATTGATTCAGCTCTACGATAAAATATGATACTACTTCGTTATAAACGGATGAGGAGAGAAAATTGGCATCATTATGAAATAAAGAGAAATACTGGCAAAAATCAAACAACGGAAATATCTTCAAAGCACATGTAAATAATAATTTATGTTAACTTTGTTTTGAAAACCAAACATTTTTGCTGAAGTAAATGTTTAAATCGGATGGGTATTTTGGTTTATATGTTAGCGTAAACATAGTTGTAATCTAGGAGGCGACGTGAGAAGTTGTTACTAGAAGAAACTGAGTAACGATAGTTCTGAGCAATAAAACATAGTGGAGACGCATTTTTAGTTGGGCTGTGCACCGCTGTTGTCGGTATGGAGTCGAGATTAGCGTCGCGGTACATCGCGGGATAACGCAGAGACAAGGCACTAACACAACTAGTATCCGGTTATTATCAATTTTTTTTAATATTATTATAAATATATTGTAAATGTTAACAGTTTACACAATAAAGTAATTATAAAATCAATGTCGAAATAAAATAGATATTAAAAATATAATAATTCTGTTCTACAACGGTGAATTCTTTAGATTAACTTTTAACAAAGTAACATGCTTTTCCAATTTTAATTCTTGGAATTATCTTAGCCAATTTTTATTTTCTTAAGCTTTCCCAATGAGTTTAGAATTAGTTTTGTTATCTCCAAAATGTGTCAACCTAATATGTCGTATGTATTCAGGAAGATAGTACCGAAGAGGAAGAAAGCATGCCAGATATTTATGTTTTCATTACCTCTTCATTCTGAATGTCGAGATGGCTGAGGTTCGGGTAACTAAAACTATCACACATTTTCTTGGGATTTGAACGATTCGCCCTTATTATTTCATTTATTTTTCAGTTACCGCCTGCTTCTCCAAATCAGCAATGTAACCAACTCCCGACAATGAATAATTGTGTCTTACGTCTAGACGGATAGGATCTCATAGTCATGTGGAGACGTTAACTGTGTAAATCACTCTGGATCCAGTTGTATAGCAAACTCCTCTCCCGCTAACGGAAGGGCGTGGGACAAGTACCCAATGCCCGACCTACCTGATGCAGGTATTTCTAGGATTTTCCCTGCATCACTTTTAGGCGAATTGCCAGGTAGGATTCTTAAACCATAGCCGGGGGGCCCTAGTTAACCCTTGGCTACCTTCCTCTATCCTTCCGCATTCCCCCTTTCAAATCCCTTCCTATGCTATTAAAGGGGAGTTGCCACCATTTGGATTACCCTCATGTAGCCTGTTACTCTAAAAAAATTGTTGTGGTAAAAACGACATGACAATGAACAATTTCCAACAGAAGTATCTCAAAGGTGGTTTAGCTTCGTCTCCGTAGAAGTGGAAGGTACAAACGGTGATTGCATCGGATTATTCTAAAGGATAAGAAATACACTTTTCTGTTTTCATTCCTCTTGGCAATTAATGCGCTGCTCT
This sequence comes from Zhengitettix transpicula, assembly GCA_037074705.1. Classification (NCBI taxonomy): domain Eukaryota; kingdom Metazoa; phylum Arthropoda; class Insecta; order Orthoptera; family Tetrigidae; genus Zhengitettix; species Zhengitettix transpicula. The sequence goes on along the minus strand of CM073591.1, from coordinate 113,563,861 downwards.
CTCAGATATGATTTCTTATATTTCCCGGACATCGTATATCAAAGTTGTCCAAGCAGAGCTCATTATGCTGATGTAGGAAGGAGGGTGGGGGAGGAACGGAAGGTAAGATTGATTAGTTCGCACGTTTAGAGCTTGGAGACTTTTTATCCGGCGCAGGTTTAATTGGATCAGAGTGCAGCTGTTGCGGCCTTGGCAGTGTGGACGGGCGTCGACCTGGAAACAAAGGACAAGAGCTTCCAGTCCAGCCTCCAGACCTGCAACACGGCTGCATTGCATAATTTATGAATCATTCCGACCCGAGCGGGATCCTCTAGCTGTAAATAGCAATACAAGAAACTCATTATAGGACGCTCAGTCACTGGGTTACAACAGCAACCCTGCTGCCCATATATCAAGATTAATCTTTCACCATTTGAATTCTTTGTGAATTAAGCACCAAGCTCTTTTCTTTTTATAGGCTAGCCCTAAGTCCGTAAGAAACAATACGATTTCGCTTTGTATGCTGTGGTAGTCTACTTTGTATCCACATAAAATGTTTTTACTCTTAAATTATTAATAACATTTATATTTGAATGGTCATAAATATATTATTAAATGAAGCGAAGAAATGAATATACTGCTTTGAGAGATGCTGGTTAATACAATTGACCATATTTAAGACTAAAATAGACTGTTAAGTGGCTCATGTTATAATTTTACAAATATAAATTATGATAAAATGACGTAAATTGTCTTTATTGATTTGGAGTGGTGAATTGTAGTATTACGTGAAATATTAAATATATAGTTACGTACAGAATTAATTTTAATTTGTATCAAGTATACAATTGGTCCAAATTATTCGTGTTATAACCATTCTTGTTATACAATATATTGTTCTCGGAGTTCAACCGGGTTTTGCATAATTATATTAGAACGCAACGTTTTGACGAAGTCTAGACTTCGCCTAGTAGATGACGACAGAGCTTTTAGTCGTCGAAACGTTGCGTTCTAATATAATTATGCAAAACCCGGTTGAACTCCGAGAACAATATATTGAACAACTACACCGGGAAAGGCTTCAATCTTTGATTCTTGTTATACTTTGGTTACATTTACGTATCTCTCCTCTTCTTAAAGCATAAATGTGAAAGAGCTAAAAGAGGCTAAATAAAAGGTTTTTTTTAATAAATACAATAATGACATTTAACATTTTTCTTATTATTATTTGTAACAGAGTTTTGTTACTATATTTGGGAAACCAGAATTAAAGTCAAAGGGCTATTTTCCTCCTTTGGGATTTTCCTGTTTTTGGAATTAAGTTAAGGTTCCTATAAGCCGTGATACTTAGGCCCGATTTGAGGGTTATATGTTCTGGGGTTAGAGACGTTGAGCTACGGTAAGAGTTGTTCGCTGGTTTCATAACACATGGGTAACTTGCGTCCCCACAACGAACTCTGCTCTCTCGTTATCGGAACGGCGTGGGACAGGTATCCTAGAGCCCGTTTTAATTAATGGCGAATGGCGGGTAGGATCCTTAAAATACTGCCCGGGAACGCCAGTTAACCCTTGATAGCTTTGGTCACCCTTCCGCATAACCTCTTTCCATCCCTTGCTATGCTTTTAATGTGGAGAGCTATAAAATAGGATAACGATCTTGTAGTCTACCACTAAAAAAGAATGCCATTATAATTCTGTAAAATGTTTGATATATAAATATAAGAGACATTATAATAATGGAAAATATAGCCGAATGCACTCTGAATAAATAAAAATGGTTATAATATATAGAAAATAATATAACAGTCTTGATAAAACAATATATAAAAAACTTTTGTTTACGCAATATAAATCTTCGTTACAACTGATTAAAACATTATTATTTTTATTTGAACTTCACCACTATTATCTAATAGTCTTACGTGATTTGCTTTCATTACTGTATATAGGATTTATATTATAATGTCGCCTGCTATTTTGCTAAACCTGTAATCGACACCAACAGATTCAACTATTTTTTCCAGCTTTATCTTTGGTAATTTAGATCTTATTTCTTTGTACTAAAACGTCTCATACCTGAATATTTTTCTCTCATTACAAGTCTTTTAAAGAATATTCGTACAGCTGTGGCGTCAAGCCCTGGAATGACAGGGCTATGGGTGTCATTCCAGCACTTTAATACTGGGATCCAGAATACTATTTTACTAATAAATATTCAATAAATTGACTAAATTGATAAAAAGGCAAAAGAAACAATACTTAATTGTAAAGTATATTAACCTTTTTTGCCATGAAGAATACATTGATATGATAATTTATATCTAGTTTAGTCACTTTTTCTCGTCGTAAAAAGCTGCAAAAGTTATTAGCATATATCTTTTAATTACATTAATTTTTCTCATAGAAGCAACTACAGAAACCTCGTCGCTATATTGTATTCTAGGCTTGTTTGTAGCGTATACGTGTGTTGATATTACGGTGATATATAGAAAACGTTTCTACAAGCGAAATTTTGTTTGCAGATCACAGTAAGAATTTTTAAAGTTATAAACAACTTTATTTTGTTATCCAAAGGTTAAAACATAAGAAAAACAGGATCTTTCGGCTTTTTGTGCTTCATTCGTACGCTTCAGATTCTGCAACATTCTTCTTCCTTGAGGATGCATATAAGTTCCCAGTCACCTACGATTTTTCTTCCCTGTCTCATATTCATTTCAATTAATCAGCAGAATGGGAGACAGATCCTGTGTTTTCCATGTTTTAACATTCGAATGAAAAAATTAAGGATTTTTTAATTTTAATTATCGTTTCCCTGTATCTAAATTTGAGAATACGTTTCTGCTGGATTCTTCAGTTTCAAATAAGTGCGAAGGCCCGTTGCAGTTGATTTGGTGTTCCAGGCACGCCGAGCGACGTGAAATCGCGATTATCTCATACTCTTTGAAGATAATCTTAGCTGTAGATATTATCTGAGTCCGGAACAGGTATTATAGCTCAATTAGCATCATTCACTCGACGTAATGTTTTTACTTTTATAAACAATAAGGACGAAAAGTTATTCCTTCCACATTTATCAACCGCAACAACAACGAATATTGGGTAGAAAACTTGATTTCTCATGTATAAAATTGTGAAAATTAAAATAATACAGTTTTTTTAAGTTTTATTTGGGTCATAGTTCTCATCATATTGAGTACGGGGCTCGAGACTAAAACTTTATTCAAATGTAGTATAGGAAATTTGTTGAAATTTGAAGATTTTTCTGTTATATTCAATAACAAATTATTTAAATCTCAATTTGTAAATTGTGGAATTTTGTGACGCTTATTTAAAGAATCATAAAAATAAGTCATTAAAAATCATGAATGTACTAAATATACAGTGAATGCATTTTGCTTTAGTCGTCTATACGACTTTCAGTGGTTCTAAGCCTATAGATGACACCTTTTTCTTCGATTATGGGTAACAGATTTCGACGTTATCGCTTCAGTCCGTATTTCCCTGTTCCGAATTAAAATTGAGCAATTGTCTGTGTTTTGTTTAATCAGATTTGTATGATATGAAGGTTTACCTGCAACTGATGTGTTTAGAAGATGTTCAGCTTCATAAAGCGACTCAATAAGTGTAAAGGAGGAGAGAATAAGATGATTGTCAACATTGACGAAGTCATGATTCTTAATAATCGAAGATTGATGACGTGACAAATATTATGAGCATTAGTGAGGGTTATGAATATGAAATTTCCATAACAGGCTCAATCGTATGATCAACAGTGGAAAAAAGCGGTGATTACGAGTATTGCTATTCAATCAAAAACCATTTCTTCTGAGTGTATCGAAAAGCTTTTAGACGATGGACCAAATGTATTTAAAAGCAGGGAAACTATGTTAAAAATATTTTCAACTTTTAGCCTTATGTAAAGTATGTTCCGAAGTGTAAGCTGTGAAACCATGTCAGAACTACTTCAAAAAAGTATCCCAACTCACCACATCCTCAAACCGATTGTGTTGCGCTTTAGTGAGATGAAATGTTTTTTTTTCTGAATGAACTAAATCAAAAACATTGTCGGCAATGTTTTGTGCTCGTATTGGTCACGAAAACTGGTATTATGGCTAAAGGAGAATCGCTACGCTGACCAAGTCACACTCCGAAAATCCGGAATGTCTCATGGCGGTAGGTAGGCCAATGGACTGTAGAGCCAAAGGAGAGGGAGTGTTTCCAAAGATTTATTCAACAAAAACAGAGACTTTAAAAAAATTACATCCAATTATTTTTTTTTTCAATATTTGAAGATCAAGAGAAATTTACTTTTCTCGCATAAATTCGTTTGATCAATGAAAGCTCATTGTGGTTTATCGTTTATAAGCAGATAACCATTTTTTACTGTTCTTTTATTCAAAATTATTAGTACAATACGAGTAAGAGCAACAGCCGTAAGGGCTCGCTCAGTTACAGTCCTATTGCAAGACACGTAGGGATTACGTGCACAATGCTGCAGATTGTATGGTTATTTCGAAGACAATGGTTTAGGGACACGCGCACTGTGACCTTTGACATGGGAAGTTTGTAGACGGACAAATGGTCGTCGAGAATGGCCACCAATTTTTCTTTCAAACCTACTTTCTTCGCGGCCAAAGTCGTAGATGGTGCCAGGACTATTCTGTAAGACGTATGCTTAACCAGCGCTTACGGTTTCGCTTCCTGACACTGATTCATGATTCACGGACTCTGAACGTGGTAAATTGCTAGAACATTAATATATAAATGGCTAATTTTCTAAGAGAAAGGAAGCTTCCATCGCATTCGAAATTAAATAATCTCCCGCTATATTGATAACATAAAATAATACATAAAATCATAATTGTACGTACAAATCTATGTTTTTTTACATATTTTTAAGAAAGGCTGAAGGACGTTAATTTCTAATTCAACAGAGTATAAAGTTCATATAATACTTGATAATCAATTTAGAAAATTATAACTAAAGTAGTATTTTTTTACCAGAGAGTGTTTAGTATGCATTGCTACGCGATTGAAAAATTATTTAACGAAGTTGCCAGAAATAAGTAGGACAAATTAATTTTGTTAAGATTGAATGTGATGTTTTAATTGTTGGGAGACGGTTAATGTGACACTTATAAGAAGCACAATCAGCGAGAGTTTATATCCTTTTCCTCTGACATTTTCTGTTGTGTGAAAAAATTAGTACTATCAATTTTAGAAATTTTATTATGTAACCTCAGTTTTCGATTCGAATGTATTCCCAAAAGTCTTCATTCACCGCCACATATTTAATGAATATGTAAGTACGTATACTAACTTAGCGAGGAATGGAAAGCGGAGTAATAAGAAACTGTGAACAGCCAGAAGCGGGTTTCAGTGTTGAGGATGCTTGGAACTTTCGGAGATGAGGCGTATGCAAACAACTTGGACTGAAGGTAATGAAAAGTACTTGAATATGTCTGCTGGTTTGTTTGCTAATCTCCGCAGTACAAGGCCGCTAGTTTGAACTGTCTTGGCCTTTTGATTTCCCAGGGCTTCCCCCACTATACTCCAACCTAACCTCAGAAATATATATATATATATATATATATATATATATATATATATTGTAATAAACAGATTAAAAAGGCGTCTAAATAAAAGATTATTAAAGGTGAACAATTAATCAAAATTTATTAATGGCTTTAAATACATTATAAAATTACACAATAATATTTTAAAATCTCAGGGTCTTTACTGGGTTTGATAAATGGGTGAATTGCATTTAAATTATCTAACAAAACAATTAAAGAAATGAAATAATTGAAGAAAAGAAATAATTGAAGAACGATCTGACGTATCTTAAAGAAATGGTTTACAAATAAATTTAGAGTTCTTTTACTTACGGCCGACCAGGTCTCAATTTTGGGGTTTTCTGTGCACACGTTTTGGGGATATCACTGAATTTAAATTCGTTACAAAACACTTGTCGAAACTTTTGGGTCTCTCTTCTGGAAACTGGAAACTGCAACTCCTTCCGGATTAATGGTTAGATGGATTGTTACAAATTATCTCTCTGTGGAATTGATGACGGTCACGGTACTTATAGATTTTTATCGTGGCGTGATTTATTAGGTTACTCGTTGTAACTGTTCGACGAATTTTACTGTCTAAAACTTTTTACTCAAATTTAACTTGTAACCTTTCCGGCTAGATCTATCTGCCTGCCATGCTGTTCGCCGTCCGACTGTGTCTGTTCGTCTCGTAGAATTTTTGACTGCGTACATCTCAACAATGGTTCTATTGACTCGCCGCCCGCTTTGTCGCGGTGTCTGCTTTATGTACTCTAATAATGAGTCCTTTACTTTGCAATTATAACAATGGATTAATTACTAATTACTACAATATATATATTGTAATAAACAGGCGTCTAAATCAAATAAAAGATTTTTACGGGAAACAATTAATCAAAATTTATTAAGGTTTAATTACAATAATATTATATTTGGAATCTCAGGGTCTTTATCTGGGTTTGATAAACGGATGAACTTTATACAATAAATTACATTTAGTTACATTTAGCTTTTTTAGTAAATTAATTCGTCTGAACCTCGACGAATTTTGTTGCGGACGAAAATAAGATTAAAGATTGAATTTAAATTACAGAACTAAACAATTAAAGAAGTAAATAATTAACGAAGTGAATAATTAAAGAAACGAAATAATTAAAGAACGATCTGACACATCTTTTAAAAAGTGGTTTACAATCAATTTTAGAGTTTTCTACTTACGGCCGCCCAGGTCTCAATTTTGGTTTTTCTGTGCACACGATTTGGGGATATCACTGATTATACTCATTAGAATTTGAACACACGGTAGTTGCTCTGGATCTCTGCTATCCTGGAACCTCGATCATCTCACCCTCAGCCAGTTTCCGGACGTAGGTCTCCTTGAAGTCTCTCGATGCGAAAAATTAGTTCAGTTTGTGAAGCAAAACTTCTGCTTCCAAACTGCGATTTTATAAGTCTCTCTGTCAAAACTGTTTACTTGCGTTTTCTGTAAACTATTATATCTCGCCGTTGGACTTCCTAGATAGCCCTACTCATAATTTGGGATCCGCAGACTTTTTCTAATATGAATTTGCTGAATTGATGTCTGCCTGCATCTGTGTCCGCCGTCCAACTTTTTCGTTTCGCTTCTCGCCGTTGACTGCCGATTGCTTTTGAACTGTTCTATTTCCGCTGCCCAACTTTTTATACTGCAAATTTTCTGAATGGATATCTGCCCGCAACTGTGTCCGCCGTCCAACTTTTTCGTCTCGTCGATTTTGAGCGCGTACAATCTCAACAATGTTTCTTTGTCTGGCGTGCCGCCTTGTTGCGGTGTCCGCTTTATATCCAATAATAAGTCCTCTACAATAAAACTTTCTAATTATAATAATGAATTAATTACTACAATATACATGCACGTGCACACAAAATACTGATTGATGATGCCAAAGGCGTTTAATAACATATTTCTTGAACATATCGCAACGAGTAAAATGTCATAAATAGTTAAAATGAAACATTTACGTTGGATTCAAAATTAATAATAACAGATATAAGCACTAGTAATTTGACAAAACTCACAAACTTTTGATTGTTTCTCTCTAGCCTCTTCTTAGCACCTGACGAAAGGGACAAGGATCCCAGAAACGTTGTGTACTATTTACATTATCACTTATTTTGTCTGTATTTGGCTATCTTCCTTATTATTAAGAATCAAAAACAATTTAAAAACTTCTCCTATTGCTGATGCAGTACCGAAATAGTGAAAGAATGTTATGAAACAATTGCATTGTCTTTATATACTTTTTTCAATTCATACGTCGTCCCTGAAAGAGAGAAAAATACCGAAACTTCAAACTATTGTCCCACTTCTTTTAGTAAAAATTTTCAAAAAATTTTGTAAATTTATTTAACACCTACTTTCGCTTGACGGAAAATAAATAGAATAGCAAGAATTCTTGATTCATTTCGAAGTTATTCGAATTAGTTCACTATTATATTTTAAAATGCTATTACTTAAGCATAATATGAATACTTCTTAAAATGATTACAAACAATCGAAAGCATGAGTAGAGCAAAGAAAAATTTGAATGAAAATTTCTGGATGTTGTTGGACAATTACACAACGTTTGGATGGCAAGCTTCGCCATTGTCATCAGGCTATATCACCTCTTTCAACCTTTATTTCAGTAGTTTAGTTATGTTAAGTTTAATCACCACCAAATTAGTGTTTCTGTTAGATTATGGTTTTACCCAAATAATTTGAAAATCACTAGCTCTCTTCTTGTACGAAAATAAAAAGAGGTATTATTTTCATTAATGAGAAATCATTATTCTTAAAATCGATTATAGCAGACCTTGAAGTCTGAACGTTGAGCGCTTGTCCAACGACTGACCGTGTTGTTGCCTGCGAAAATTTTACTCAACATATTCCCCGGGAATGCCTTAATTCTTCAATACAGAAACGTTGAATGGGAAGATTTATTCAACGGAAGATTGGGAGTTCGTATCTACATGCGCACTGTAACCACTACTTATCAGCAACATCACTACAACATCATGATAGTTAAGTCAGAATTTTATTTATATAGAGAGATGGCTTATACACTCCGTTAATTTTTTTATGTGTATCAGGCTACTTGCTGTATTAAAATATTCGAATTACTTAAGTGACGAGTTGCAAGTTTCATTTTAAGGTTCTTGGAATCTTAGCTTATTTATATTAGAATTCTTAAAATTTATTAAACGCTACGAAAATTTAATTATAATAAAGGAGTAATATTAAATTCGGTTCCATAACATACTATTTATTGATTAATTCAATTAGTCCTCTACAGAGGACATCGGCCACCTAAAAATATCGAAATGTAAACTATAAAAATAAATATATATTAGAGCATTACGTTATTATATTCTTTGTATATTGTCTTTATCTACCTCACATTTTATTCCTGTTGCTATTTCCGAGTTTCTATACATCCCTCACTAAGTCACCACCGAATCCTCCATAATTTGTGAGTCACGGGACCTGTTCGTGTACTAGTATAATGTGTTCTTTGGCAAAATATAAGTTTTCCAACTTTCCGAAATAAATTTTAACTGTTTTCCAGTTTGAAGAATTTTATTAAAATAATCTTTCACGATCTTCTCATAATCGATATTTGTAATATAGCTGCAGAGTATCCAAAATTAGTGATTGCCTTAAATTAGTGTCTGAAGCAACGATTGATCATATTTTACTCTAAAAGAAAAGCAATGTGAGGCCGAATGTGGTAGAAAAAATAAAATATTTATGTGATGTGGCTTCAAAAACATATCAAGATTAATTTAATATGTAGATACTGAAAATATCCAGAATATTGAAAAGACAGAAATGATTCTAATACAAGTAGTTTATAGTGCAACGAAAAAAGAACTTAGGACATTATTAAAATTTTGTAATAGTCGACTATATTGATAAAAAATATTTTTAAATTTGGAAAACATAACAGTATCTATTTTCTCTGAACGAGTATCTAATTTTATGTTCAAATAAATAAAGTTTTTTGACAAAGATAAATATTTCAATACACAGTTACATGAACATTTTAAATTTAAATTGGAGGGACCCACAGTCAAGAAGTCATGATTTACGAGAACGAGGGACGTTAGGGATGTTTACCAGGAGAACGAAATAACTAATTTATAGTTTAGCATTCACTACGGAGCGTGCACTTTTACTTTTCCTTTCTTCTGCGGTGAAAGCTCTGATGCTTGAACCTCGTTAGTGATTAAGTGGTTACCATTAAGGCTTTAAGTACTGTAGTTGCCTCATCAGTGTATCTAAAATTATTGGATAGAAATTATATTCATTTTATTGATTATAAGATTTTATTTTTTCAAACATTATGATAATTCTATATTGTTGTAACGCTTCTTGTATCTGATTGGGTACAGTCTGCATTTCTTAATTAAGATATTTTAATTTTTCTGGAAATATTAATATATTTTAAATGCGTTATAGTTATTGATTTTATAATTCCACGATGAGTTTTGTTATAGATTATGTATAAATAGTGTAAACTCATGATAGTTCTGTAGTTACTACATTGTTGTAGATAATAATTTATTGTTCAGTCCATAACGTTTCATCATAAAGGATGCCACAAAGGATGAGAAAATTGAACATGTTCGTTTGAAAAGGTCCCAAACTACTAACATTACAATTTCCTCTATTCTCAAAAATTAGAATTTTAATTTCGTTAGTACTTAGAAAACTGTGCTATGCTATACAAATTACCGAAAAATCAGTTAGCATTTACGAACAGCGTATAAATTCATGAAGAATATCCGTTACAAACGAAATGACAAACTGAAAAAACTCGGTAATTTTAATGATATTTTTTAGACATAAGTAGAGAATATAAATTGTAGATAAAAATAATAATTTCTACATGAAGCACGAAATAAAACAAAAACCGATAATTAATTATCGATTACAAATTTTGCTGTGTGATATACTATTCTATCTGAGTGTCCCTAACAGTTATAGGTGAGAAAAAGTTTATGTTGCTGGAAAGGACTGGTAGAATTGCGATACAGATTTTGTGAGAAGGTATAAGTAGATACTCATGTCATGTCGATACCACCAGTCAGGTTGCAAAGTAGGTTGGCTAAATTCAGGTTACCATTAAAAGCAGATGACACCTGAGATATTGGTCATCCAAATGATTAAGTCGGAAAGAGAACTGGATTGCAGTACTGAGGTACGCCGCATTTGTGATAAAAAAAGCTACGACAAGAAGAGCGAGAAAGGAAAGAGTGGTCATTGAGTCAAAATTATCATCCACCCAGACATGATGAAGGCGTGTCGTCAACCAACCCTGCGAAGTAAAGCCTGACGGAGGTTCGGTGGGGTGGTTTGGGATTTTGTGGGTATTAATCTGATTGAGTCCCACATAATCTCAAGTACTGAGGTATGCGTAAATACATTTTCTCAATCTATTAGAAAAGTGGTCAGAAATGAATTAGCCTGTAACTGAAGAAGCAGCACATGTTATAATAAGGACCACACCTCAAAGTTCTTCTGAATCCCAAATCAACCTTGAACATGAATATATATTTTTTTTAATAAAACATTTATGGAATTGTTATAAATCGTGACGATAATCAACACTATAACATGTTATTTAATATGAAAATAAAGATATTGCCTATTTTAGAAGCAATAATATATATTGCAAGAATAAATTCATTCAGTAGTCTCCATAGTGAAATAATAGATATCCAAATCGAAATTTATTTGTCTCGCAGAGTAAAAGAATATAAGAGATGAAACCTATTATTTGGTAGAAAAATTTCTAATGGCTGAAGTAAATCAGAAAATTTTTCTGAAATGTGTGCTTATTTAGACGAAACAGCAAGATTTAATATATGATTCAATGAAAAAAATTACGTCTGATTGAAAACAATGAATAAGAAAGATAGTCAATTCAGAAAAAAAAGTGGTAATATAAATACCACACAACGTTTCTGGGATCCTTATCCCTTTCGTCAGGAAGAGCTTGAACGACACAACTGCACTTGTTAGTTGACAAAACTCAAAAGCCACGTCTTTCCCATTGTCGTTGCGTTTTCGTCGCTTTTGAATTTTGTCAACTGACAAGTGCAGTTGTGTCGCTCAAGCTCTTCTTCGCACCAGACGAAAGGAACAAGGATCCCAGAAACGTTGTGTGGCATTTATATTATCACTTTTTTTGTCTTAAATGGCTATCGTTATTATTCTATGATTCAATGTTACGCAACTTGTTGCGTTGTATTTCAAAACTTGACTTACTAGTTGTGGGCATGTAAACTAAACTATACATGACAATCATCGTAAATTTTTAACAAAGTAAGAGCTGCCAACCTTTTGAATCGCACTTTTTTTATGGATTTAATTTATTTCTATGATTTGTTGTTTACATTAACTACTGACATCTTGGAATATATAAGTGTGAATTGTCTTACTTTTCTGTTTCGTTAGCAAAATAATCCTTTCTCGAGGAGTCCTCACAGTACTTAAAACCAAGACTACAATAGTGACCTGATGAAACGAGATACTCGTGAGAAAGCACTAAGGCGTTTTGCGTGTAGTCCTTCAACATCCGCTTAAACGCTCGTGTCACTGTTATTAAAAAGAATTTATTGGTGGCTCCTCTCCAACACGCTTTACCTTTCGTGGTTTTTCGTGACCGTATGACCTCTGCACATGTGGCAGTTCTTGGTCCATACGTCATTGGCATTTCTTCACTAATAACTGTTCCTTAATAGCAGTCAAACAAATTTCACGGGTCGAGGCTAACGGCGAGGACCTAACGATAAAATGCAAGCCAATACACAATTACGTCTTTCGTAGAGTCTTACATTTCGGCGAAGATGAAGGATGTCCAAGCTACTCTGCTACAATGGCCTTTCTAGCTCCTGGCGCTTTCTTGAACTTGTTGAGCAATAGCATTGACATCATTTGTGAATAGCTGGAGGTCTACTAAACCATAATCATCACATGGGCACTGATAATTTTGGCGTACGGTTTACGACACGTATAAATACAGACATGCCATCGTTTTAGAATTATCAGAAAATGCAAGTAACAACTGTTAAAAATACTTAAAGGGCAACGATTTACACTTGCTAAAATAAAATGATCACGAATGTCAGCAACTTTTATTCCAAAATAGCTCCTAATTTTCAAACTTGCAGGGCTATAAAGTGGTAGAAAATGTTCTCGGGTTTTCACCCGGCTTAACCCGCGGTTGTAGCGCAACTTTTCGACAGAGAAGAACATAGCCGTTATCTTCTAGGCTATAAAGGAGTAAGTAATCGACTGTCATTTCTGAAAAAGTAAATATATAGCAGCGTATAACAAGTGGGTGATAAAAATTCCTCAATGATTTTCTATTTAAGTCTGGTAGTGACCTATTTAGTATTATATTAACCACACAAAATAGATAGAAATTGACGAGGAAGTCAATCATTCAATTAGGACCAACAGTCCATTGGTCCGGTAGCAAGAATAGGATTTCAAACGGAAACAAATGATTGCCTTGTGAGAAGGTGGGTTTAAATATAGGAAAATTGCTGCTTGGGAGGCACAGCAAGCCATAAAAATGATGTTAGTGTGGAAATAGTGGAAAGATGAGAATCAGGCCGATCACAAATGCAATATAGGATCACCATGAACTGTGAATAAAGCATGGGATGATAGACATGTCGTCCGCATGGCAGTGACGGATCGTTCAGCTTCATTATGGGTGTCAGCACTGTCAAAGGCGTGGAATTGACTGCGGCCTCTGTTCGGTGACATTTGCTCCCCATCGACGTCTCAGGTTATAGAGGGCTTATGATCACGTAAAGGTGCGAGAAGAATGTCAACAAGTTCTAAGACGAATCCGGCTTCAACGAGGACTACAATAAATGCTAATATACTTATACTATATCTTTGATAACCAGTACCATTTAAATTGTATTTAAGTCATCTTGGTTGAATTTCAATGGTGAATTGGGACGACAATAGGAGTTGTTAACAAACAAGGCTTACGTATTGAACATAGACTCACCAGCAAACGGTATGTCGGATACGTTGTAGAGGCATTCCTCCGGAAATATTCCATTACAACAATGTCTGAACGTATATTTCCAGGAATGTTCAAGTTTCCTTTGGAAGAAAATCGGCAGTACTTCATAAGTGGCATGCCATATCACCAAACATGTGTATATTGAACATGTATGAGACACGATCAACTAACAACTTGCTTGTCAGCGCTCATCAGTCAGCACCAGTAATCCGCGGAAATGTAAACAAGCAGACATTTCCTAGAAATATATTCCAGTACTCTTCGTTTCAAAGCCAGCAGCTGTAACGCAAATAGTGGAGATTGCATAATGTTAATTGTTTGCTATGTCAATACTCTTAACAACAAGAATATATTTATTTGCGTTCTCATGGTTTCTTGTGGGTTTTATGATTGTTCCTAGAGCAAGTACATATATAGGCTAAATATGAATATAAAATACAAATGATATATATCTGCAATATTTTCAGCCAAGAAGAAGTAGGACTTAGAAGTGATTGGAGTACAAGGGTAAGTAGAAACAATGTCACATGGACATTGTTACGTAATACAAGGGGAATCACAGCCGAAGGTCTTGATCAGAGTGTTTATAGGAACAGTACATCATGGACAGAACAAGACAGGAAATTTATATGGGTAGAGGAGTAATTTTCATTCAATTTGTTCGTTGCAATTTTTCAGTCTTTGTTCCAGAAAATAAAAGCATTCACGAAGCTTGTACATTTCGTATCTAAATTATTCGCTTCTTTTGTTTGATTATTAAATTTTATTGTGTCGCTATTCATTCAATTAAGAATACTCATAGGACCAACTTGTCTGTGTCTTCTAAACAAAGAGAAAAATGTGAATAACTGACACTAGAGATGAAAATTATGAAAGAGTTTCTAATGTCATTTTATCCTTGTAAATATAGCAAGCGTTCTTCCAATGAGTGCGTGCGTTATTTCTTCAGAGACCTACGCAACTTCTTACGTAACGAATGAAAAATGTTCTCTTAATACATAACTTCCTCAGAAACAATCAAAGGTACGTCATGAAGCTTTTAAGCTGGAGTTCTTCCATCAAGGAGAGTATAATAACGTCCATTTCCATATTTAAGCTTATTAACATAATTCAACATAATGAGATGATGACAGTACACGTAATTTTAATGGTGTGTTATTTTTGGTTCAAATAATGTCTATCACAAGTTTTAAACCAGAAATGACAAGGTATATATTAAGAATTAACATATTCGACATGTATGGGGAAAACACTGTAATCAGGAATAATTAATACTACATTCCGGTAACCTGGCTTCTAGGCCTTTAGGAACCATCACACGAAACAGCATGTGGGGTCAATATCTAAAATTTGCATTTATTATTATCGACCAAGAATAAATATTTAGCGACTTAAAAATCTAGTTTAAATTTACACCAGTCACAAGAAGCCATGATTTAAAATAATTGTTATACAATTACACATGATAATATTTTACACAAATATGCAAATAGTTTCTTAATTTTTAAAGGTTAACTCCTAAATTGTTATTAATATTTTACATTATTACCTAAACACGGAGAACATTAGTTTAATGAATTTTTTCAATTCAATTATAAAATATCTGCGCGTAATATTGAAGTAAAAACTTATTTTCTACGTAAGTAGAAAATCTGTCATTAGTTTAATCAAGTACTATAACATTTTAGACCAATATTTTGCGTTGCTAATAGAAAGTGAAGCTGTGGAAGTTCATAGAACTACTCGTAAGTATTTAAATTTACGACTCCCTTCAAAGCGCCATTAAACAATTAATTAAACATATTTGATGAAAACTCCGATATTTGCACACTTTCATAACTGGACGACCATACTAAATTGAATGTGACAAATAATAGGTAACTTTCTGTAAAACTTTCAAAGTAACTGGGCTCAGATTTTAAAATTCTTACATGACTACTTGTCACAATGATATGTTTTATTCTGTACATTAAAGGTGTGATTTTTATATTTCTTAATGGATTATTATATGAAGTAGTTTCATAGATACTTTATCCAAGATCGTTTGTAAAAAACATATCTCTTTCCTACGACCGGGAATTCTTATTCGCAGAGATATCTTTAAAAATATCCCTACGGGAATTTCTGATATATAATTGAATGTTAAAATATTAGTTCGTATAACTAAGTGTAAAGTAAACCTGCGCTTAAGGCAAGTTATGGATGCAATACTTATTGTGCTTTAGAAATCACTCATTTGGAAACGTTTTCCTTCGTTACTGATTTTCATATATGCTAGGACATTATTAAAATTAGTTTTACTGTAATATTTCTACTGGAATGTTTGTTAATAAAATTAAATGTATATATTACGACATTGAGTTAATAGATAATTGATTATAGTATGCAAAGTGTTATATTATAACGAGGCGAAAATATCATTATGACCACAATTTTGACTTGTTTATAATTTAATATTAAAAAGTCGCGTACCGGTAAAATTTTGTATGAAACTGTTGGAAATTTGATGTTCCCATCATAATTAATTATAAGATTACTATAACATCTTGCCGCATCAGATTTCAGATAAACTTCAAGCGCTCCGAAAAAATACCTCTAGGCCTATAGTTTGATCTCCACTTTGTCCAAGTGGTTTATGTACTTGCGTTGAACGTCAGTAATTAACGTAACGCAGTAATTCATTTGACCTGACATCAATCAGTTTAACCCTGTTAGAAACTGGTTCACCTGCAGAAATTCCCGCTTTGACTTTTCTTTTGTTTTCTGGAACGTAATGGTGGGTCTATGTTTCATCAACAGTTACGCATCATCATTGTGACCAGAAAGCTCCAACCAGCCATGAAATAGACACTATCTGCAATTGCGACATCCATATATATATATGTTTATCGAAATGGTAATAATCAGGAATACAGTCGTTTCAATCCTACGAGTGCAATCTATTAGATTTAATACATATTGATTGCTCGTGTCAGTGAATCCCAAAACTAGGTAATTTTGTAAATTTATTATTTCAAAATTCCCTTTTTACCCTAGAGGCAGAAGGGAAGTGAAAATACTTTAAATGGTGTAGGGGCTGTCACAAATTTGTTAAGTGATCTCGTAAACTGTTTTTTAGACATTGACAACGGTTTATCTGTATTAATTATACGTCACCCCTATAACAGGTTTTCCAGATTGTATTTTGAGTACCAACTTCGGATGATATTGGTCCATGCGTTGGAGAGTGTATGCATAACACACACACACACACACGCACACACGCACACACACACACACACACACACACATATATATATATATTGTGATGGTTAAAAGTAAATGAATTTAATTAAATTGCCCCACGTTGTGGAACCGAAATGTAATGATTAAAAGTAAATAATTAATTAAACTGAAATGAATTAACAAAGCTTATTAAGATTAAAAAACTTTTAATTTGCCAAAGATTATTTTAAAAGGTGTTTTTAGTTTTAGTTTTACAAATGATTTGTCCTAGGTTGGCACGCCGAATTCAATCAAAATTTACAAACAAATTTTTATTTTATAATTTGTGGCGTTCAAGGTAAAATACAATCTTTTATATTTTACAAACACTCAAATTTAATAACTCTTCTTCTCAGGGTCTTTACTGGGTTTGATAAGTAAGAAAAATCAAGATTATAAATTAAATAATTAATAATTCAAACATATTGAAACGAACGGAATACGAAATCTAACAAAATGAAAAGAAACGAAATCTGACTATACCCTTAATTGCCGTTTACATAATTTAATTATTTTGGTTTGTACTTACAAATGTCCTGCTGGTACGAGACTTAACGTTTTCGAAGATGGGGACACAGTTCACGAAAAGGCCATTAATCACAGACTACACTTGAACAAACACACGGTTGTATTTATTGGATTATTCACCCAGGAACTCGATTATCTGCAACTCCGGTCAACCGTCGGACGTATTAATGCCTTTTTGCGGAAAATGTTATTTTGGAGCGCGCATGTATCTCAACGGGGCGCTAAACCTTTTGTTTCAGCTTTTCAGCTTTTTATATAACTTGTCTCTCAGTCCAGATCGTTTTACAAATGTAATGATTAACATATAAGTCTCTCAGTTGAATTACTAAGTTTGGACCACGTTGTTCGTACTTTTAAATTTCGCTCCCTCTCTCGACCACAAGATTCGCCAGACTGCAACCAACTAACTCTCCGTACAATGCGTACAGTTCACAACAAAGCTATCCGACAGAGAGATTTTCGTCATTGTTGTCCTTTAAGAATTTGTACCGCTGAACAATCCAATTTATACAAACAATTAATGGCCTTCTTAATTAGTATTACAATATTTATATATATATATATAATTACTCCTACATTGTTATTAATATTTTACGTTATTGTATAATAATGGAAACCATAATTTAATGAATTATTGTCAATTTAGTAATAAAATTTTTAAAAGTAATATTCAATAAGAATTTCCACCTTAAGTATAAAATATGTCATTAATTTAATCAAGTAATAAAATATTACTTTTTCTTAGCTTGGAATAAAGGATGAGTAGATTCTCTCCTTTCGACCTCTTCTGTGTTATATATATGACTTGCCCTAGTACGTTACTCATCTTTTGCCTTTTGGGAGAATTCAGAGATACAGTGATATATATGGTTATGAAACATATTTATTCAATTAATTAAAATTAATACGACTTCAGTTTCAACAAAAATTTAAAATGAGAACAATTACACAGAAAACGTTCAAATTCTGCTAGACAAAGACGCAATTTGCGTTAAAACTCCAAGTTATGCTTAAATTATTTTCTGTGTAATTATTCGCCATATTTAATTTGTCTGGACAATAAGGCCGTGTTAATTTTTATCTGTTATTATACCATAGAATGACCACTATCTTGATATTTGATACCAACCTCATAATTATGCAATTACAAGTATTGTACTCGTACAAGTTGAAACTAGGTTGTGAGAAAGCACGACTGAATTTTATGTTTATTATCCTTATTTTTTCTTCATCCGAATATTTTGTCTATGCTGTATTATACAGAAAATATATGCCAATCGAGTAAACAAAGTTTTACTTTCTGAGTAATTTATTTTCACCTTAAATAATCAGATGACTTTCTTAGCTTGGTCTATAGGTTCAGCAGATTCTCGCCCTTCGATCTTCTTCAATTTTATTCTTATAACTTTACTTTTACAATGCTTGCTGCTTCATTGACATGTTTCACAGCTGACCGAGTTTTTCATTCAATTAATATTTTTAACTGTACTTACTTTTAAAAGTTTTTATCACAATAATTTCTGATACTAAAATCTATAGTTTTATTATATTGTCTTCGATTTTACTCGGATAGATTGCTACTTTAGTTTAATGTACCACAGAGGTAAGATATCGGCAAGGTGAGCTACATCCATAAAGCGTTATGCAACGAGGATGAATAGCTAACAAATGAAGCTATCAAGCGACAAATGGGCGCACGCCCTCCCGATAACGCCCTGGCACCGTGGGCGCGCGGATCTCTCTGATTTACAGTAGACCAGTGTCTCAATTACAGGACGGTACAGCTAATGGAGCCGACCCGTATCTGTTCGCCACGATTTATGACATCTGCAGGCGTCAGAGGAACCACGAATGGTCTAATTACAGTATTCTAAGAGACGTTGCACGCCGTTCTGGATGTTTAACGCCTTTCGAGCGTACTAATCACAAGGACATCGACAACGCGCTGCCTCCGTGTCTTCATTGTGGAATAAGAAAGCCCTTCCTTCCGGTTGTCTCCTCTAATGAAATCAGAACAACGCTTACCGGCGGCTCCGCAAGGTCGAAGGGAGGGAAACTTCTCAACCTGTCGTCCGAGAATGTGTATTTAGTCCCTTCACTTATCTCAAACAAGGAGGTAAAACTCGTTTTTACTTCATTTAGAAGTCCAGACAAATACCTCACATCCACGACGCTCTATGTACACGAAACTGGAAGACAAGCCTCTGGAACGTTTGTGTGTTTATGATACCAGTCAAAGAATACGACAGATGAATTTATTATTTATTTACTTTCTTGAATAAGAAAGCTATATGTGCAATTGTATAATTATTTCAAGAAATTAAATGAAAATTATTTACATAGGGTTTACTGCCAGTATTTTATTTATTAAAATATAAACGCACTGCACCATGGAGTGGTATGCATTCACCACAACTTTCGTGTGGAAACGAGGACAACCCTATATATTAACCGATAACAATGTGAATAGAACAATAATATAAACAATTACAGTTGCAAGTCAAAATAATATATGATTGTGAAAGAGGAACGGTCTTTATTGACAGTAAAATAATTAGCTGCACTGATTTATAATGCTATTCAACCCATATTTGATCCTATTCAGAACCTGTATTTCATTCAAATTAATTGCGAATCTAACATTTTACTGATAAAGGACGGGCGATGAACAATTATCTGTTGTTTAAAACGACAATTGAAAGGTATGTTGATGTCAATGACAGATTCTCTACCTCTTACATCAACAAGAGGTGTGTTACAGGCATTGTTAAAAACGAGATGTAGTTTGGTAATCCGCGTAAGTCGTCAATGACAATAATTAGGCCATTAATTGGCTCTGTTACTTTGTCGGAAAGTCAAAATGGCGTATGCGCGCTAAAACTGGAGAGCACTAAGAGTTAGTTAGTGGCGGGACATTATAGAGAACGGTACGAATAATACTAGAGCAGAGACTAGCCATCGTTTAATGTATCATTAAACAAAGTTGTGAATTTAAGACACAGTAAAAACATTCACAGAAGTATTATCCCGTAAATATCGCTAAGTTAGCAGTTTTTACGTCTATCAGCAGCCAGGAAAGGAGTGCAGTTTGTACGTCTGTAGCCAGCCAGGAATTGTAAAGTTGCAGTTTAAGTCCCAAGCGGTAAAGAGACTAGCAAATCTATGAATCACAGGATTCATATAAGGCAAGCGGTCACCAGATAGCTGACAAAAAGGAGAAACATACGAGTTTCTGGGAGCCTACCAAGGTTGACTTAAAGAGTGTAAAATCTGTGAGCTGATATTAGAATCAGTGTAAAAATTTTGCAATAGTGTACTCCCGAAAACAAAAAGGAATGCTGGAACCAGCTGGACAGATGTGAGTAACAAATTGCAAAAATAGTGATTTATGTAAACGTAATTAAAGGATAGAAGTCAGATTTCGTTCTATTGAAAATTTGAATGACTATGAGGGGAAAAACATTTACGTGTGGGTGCAATGACGTTTAATTACTCGCACGAGAACCCCATAGAGGAGAATTTCGAATTTGACAGAAATCCAAAGCGATAGAGGTTTAGTTTGTGGCTTTCACTTCTCTAAATTTTTAAAAGAAATGTGTAGAAAGTCGCGAAATAATTTAAGATGACGGTGTGGGAAATTCAGTTAAATGTGAAACTAATCCGAGAAAAGTATTTATGCAAGTAGTTATAGTTGATGCACAGAAAAGTGGTGGAGGAAGTTACATGTGGAAAAAAATGTATCGAGACTGTATGTGTTAGATCACGCCACGTGGAGGAACATCCCAGTAGGTACTCCTACACTGAAAACGACCAGTCATACGCTCGCTACCCGAAGAAGTTAACTCCACCGCCATCCAAATCCAGAAGCCACCCACCATATGGATAACTTTGGATTGTGATCTCAAGACTTTAATGTTGGGCTTTAGAAGAAGAGGAAAGTGTAGATAGGCTATTTGTAAGCAATGGCAACTCCCCTCTTATTAGCAAAGGAAAGGGACCGAAAGGGGGAATGCGAAAAGGTAGCCAAGGGTTAACTAGGGTCCCCGGGCTGTAGTTTAAGGATCCTACCCGACAATTCGCCCAAATGTGATGTAGGGAAAACCGTAGAAAACCCTGGATCAGGTAGGTCGGGCATGTGGTAGTTGTCCCACGCCCTCCCGATGGTGGGAGAGGGGTTATACTAGTTTTTATTATGAAATAATTGTGAAGTAAGTGTAAGATATAAAACACAAATACACACCGAGAAACCAATAGCTTTGAGCACTGGTGTCATTTTTAAATTAATAATTGTATTATTTTTGGCTCCATACAATTGAATATTCCTTTTTTAAAAAATATTACCATTATAAATACTACATATTATACGTTTTTAAATTATTACGTAGTTAGATGTTAGAATTGTGGCCTCGGAAAAATATAATTTTGTATTACAAATCATTTGCCTCTGCATTTGTTCGTAGAAGATGCATTACGAAGAAATAAATTTCAATGTAAATCTTTCTGTTCTCATTAAGAATGCTAACTATATCTAAAATAACGCAAGTCACGTTCAAGAAGACCTTTTTAATATAAAAAAGATACTTAAATAAATTTTCCCCTTGAATTTGTGTCTGCTTAATTTTGTGACACATTTTATTGGAAATTGTTACAGGAAACGGATATAAGCTTAAAAATGAGTAAGTAGGTGAAAAATATGAATTACAATGTATTATTATCATTATAGAGATTAAAATGACGCAATTGGAATGTCTATGGGTATAATTTATTTAAGAACACTATCGTTATATACTTGCACATTTCATCGTAATATAAAATAATAGGTAGGTAATGATTTATCTATAACATAATTATACAACGCCTGTGTGGGGTCAGTTTTAAATGCAGGAAGGCCCAGTGCACGCAGCTTTTCAACGCATGACTGGTCAATGCAGTTTGTCTGAGTACTGGATCTAATTAGAAAGCGACGCTGTAATCCACGATTTTCAACGATACAATGGCTCGTCCATCCGGGTATTGCGCTGCCCAGTGAAATGGTCCGCCACGTGCAACTCCACGATATCGGCAATACCTTCGAAAACGACCAAATTAATATTTTTCGATTTCATTTGTAATGTTTTACAAAGCGACAGCCGGTATAAAGTGTTTTTTGCACATCTTATTCTGTGTCAATTCCGATATTTCACGAAGATATGAGATTTACTTAATATCAAACATAAATGAATTCTGAAAAACCGTGAAAAGTATCTTTTGGTCCGAAGAAGAATAAAAAATAAGTCATTTATGGAAAACGCATTACTGATCTGGTATAACTATCACTTACAAGTTTTAAAAAGTTTAGAAAGAGCTCATGTGATGTTCAGGTAGTCGCACTTAACTTAGGAACAGAATAAAGTTGTAGTATATAGACTATAATAATAGCTTTTCTGATTAATTTGTTGTTATGCTATTATTCGAAATATGCACAGTTACTTAGAGGTTTCCGGTACTCAGTAATTTTTACCAATATACATCAATGATCTACCGTTAAATAATTATATTAAAATTAGATTTTCGTATCGTCCACAGCAACATTCAAAGAGTTTCGTCGAGTTGGAAGAGCGTGAAGATTTAAGTGTACCAAAATATGTGGATAAATTTAAATAAATGATGGTATAGCAAGAAGTGAAATTAAAACCAAGAAATAAATTACGACCTAATTTACAGATTTATTTCAAAACAAATTTGGAGAAAGTAGACAAAGTAACTTTTGATAAATATTTAGTAATTAATTTAAGCTCAAATACAGGGAGGATACGGGTCGTAAGTACGCGTCTTTAAAACTTCTAACTAAGAGAATTTTCTTTTTAAATATTAGTTATGGTGGTAGGTGCCGAGATCCTTATGGAAACAGAAATACAGTAGTAAAAAATTTGCAATACGGGAATCAGCTCACGGGAAAGCGATAACCAGAATCATTGGCAAATATAAATAGGTCTATTTACAATTTTCACGTGAATTAAAGTATTGCTAGTTATAAAACCAAAATTTAATAGTTAAAAAAGAAGAAGAAACAAAATTATCATTTTTTACATTTAATTGATATAGACTTCTTATAAATTAATATTAAGGGAGATGAACCAGAATGTTTTATATTGTCAAAATAATTAACAGGCTGAAGATTTCGAACTATTAGGCAATTTTCAACATTATTTCCAGATTTTTGCCTTGCGGATACTCCTTTTTAATAACCATTAAACACGTCTGAAAGAGTATTGATGTCCCAATAAAAGAAATAAAGGTTCTTCCGCTGAGATTCGTCCAATGAAAAAAGGTTAAAGTTGGATTAAGTAAATTTTGAGAAGAGGAATATAGTGTTCAATTTTTGTAATTTTTGTTTCCTCATGCTTAACATGACATAAGGCCTCTTTGTTAGTTAATCTTTCAGTATACTTCATTTAATACTTCCAGAAACCCATCATCAAATTACATAAAATGTCACTTCTTCATAAGGTCCTAGATTTAGACCACGAACAAAAGTGGCTGTAAATTTAAGGCGAGTCGAATTGAGGTTTATGATGGAATTTCCCACCGTATAGTGAATCGACAAGGATAGATTGGTTGCTTAGATCATCTGCCTCATAAGCGGAAGATCCTATGTTCGGTTCCCGTTCCTGTCGACATTTTTCCTCACGCTTAATATAAATAACTTAACATGGCCTTAGACCTGATGCTTAGTTAATATTTCCTTATTCTTGAATTAATTTATAACATATTGTTGTAGGAATAATTATTTTTAGTTAAGGGTTTACACAGCGTCCTGTTTAAAATCAGGTTAATATACGGGCAGTTTATTATGGTAAAACTATGTAATATATATATATATATATATATATATAATACTGTCCTCGAGAATTTTTCCATTTGCAGTAACATATATGTATATAAATATTACGTAAGAGAAGTAATGGCAATAGTTTCGTAAATACGCATACGAAATGTTTTACGTGAATAGCTACGTGAAGTTACTAAATAGAAATAACATTTATATATGAAACGTCTGCACTGTTAACTCCGAAGAACAAACGGAGAGTAATAATATCATTTGACAATAAAACATATATTTTAAAAGCATCGAAATTGAATGGTGGGTGCGAATGGTTGATGCATAACTGCATTTTTTTTTAACTTTATTAAAATGCATAGTGACATAAAATAAAAAATATCACGTTATTTGCCCACATTATATGTAAATTGAGGAAAATTCAAAATAATTTGCCAGCTAATCAAAATACTGTTCTAAAAGTATATTATTTAAATAACGATTTTACTCTTACGCAAGACTCTTAGACGAGAAGAAATTGAGATACGTCTACTTGTCAGTGACGCTTCCTGTGAATGCCAGTATTCTATTATTAGAGGTTAAATCTCTGAGCTTATAAAATACGAACCAACTGTCTGGTGTTTATTTTATTTTTTGTGAGTACATCCGACATTGAAATATTGTATTCCTTGGTACAAAGGTATTATTTACGCTTCTATCACGCTGTGTCATTCATCTTCGTGTTGAACAATTGGAAAGTATTACAGGTTCCAATGCTTTGTTAGCTATATCTTGCACTGCGTGTGTAACTGTGATTAATAAGCATGACGCACCACCAACGCAGTACAAGCTGCACTGCTGTGGAGTATCTTTTCCGCTAACGTCTAGATTCTGAAAGCCAGAACAACGGTCAATCAGTCCAAGAACTGAGGCGAGTCGTATATCATTACTGACGTGACACTATCTCACAGGTCGGCTCCTTTCACGGTGCCTGAGCTCATCTAACATTCATGATATATGACTGCCGATTCATAATCCATCCCTAGAAGACGTATGAAGGTGTTTCAACTGCAACATTTGTAAGACTTTTATCGAGTCTTTCTACATAACTTTTTTGGGGAATCTATCAATGGCTTGTCTGTACTGAAACCTTTTCCGAAGCAGCTGTAACACAATATTTCCTCTGAATGAAATTGATGTCAAAAGGAAGAGAATAATACGATCCGAACGACTTTCCATAAAATTTTTAATAAAAGTGGTGAGCATTCAAATTCTTGATTTTGAAATTTGTTGATAATGGTGAAATAATTTTCAATTAATTACGTTCTAATTACTAATTTTTTCGTAAGAATATTGATAAAAATATATCTATATATTGTAGTAAATACCTCTTTAAACAATTTAATTAAAACCGCTGAGGGGTCAATTTGTAATATTTAACTATTAAAATTCGAAAGTTTCTGTTGACCTTTCGAAGCATTAGGCAACTCCGCAGGGGTAAACGGAGGTGAAATGTAAATACTTACGAAACCGACCGATATTATACATAAAAATAACGCCAAACAACCGAGTTTGGTATTAAATCCAAGGTTATAGAATCAGTTATTTTCATTATGACATTTACCATACTGGTTAAGATGTAGTTCTACCCCTAGGAGTGGAAGTGGAAGGGGGCAAATTTCCGTTTACAATCTTAAATCCGTAGACCAATTTCTACCAAACTTTATACACATGTTACTTACGATCCAGGAGCATACACTAATTGCTTAAGACACGCCACCGCGTCTAGGGGTGGAGAAAAGTGTTTTAACTTTTATTCGTCTAAATAAAAATGGAGATAGAATTTTGAGTAATGTTGTACATTTGAAAGAAATTGCCCACTATTTCAAACTGTAAAACACTGATCGTCTACAGAGGAAAAGATTATGTATCTCAGCTGGGCACACGACCCGTAAAGAAGTGGATCGGACTCGTCTACCTAGCTCTGATTGGAGGCTATTTTTACGTGGTTTTATGATTAATAAATAAATAATAAACAGTTCTATCGAACTCAAAATGAATTTTAATTATCCGTGTTCCGAATTATAACGTTTGTAGAGCGGGCAGAACAATTTCCCGTAGTTTCTGTTGCCTGTAAGACGCTACTGCTCGGTTGGTGATTAAGTCTAACAAAAGCGTATATTATGACTCAACCGACGAAAGTAGTTTCCATTCATTCAGGAATTTAGGACGGAAGTTGAGGGGAAGGCGGTTCTTTCGTTTTGGCAGCTTCAAAGCAAGCACGAGTTTCATTACATGTAATTTTTCGAGTAGCCTTTGTAAATACTTACACGAGACACGTTAAAAGATTAGGATAACAGCAAATTCAATTCATAATTCAGTAAAATAATTACGAGCAGACATAAAGCGTAACCATCATTACGAAATTGTGTTTGTAAACCACCATATTCCATATTTTTCGTAATCATTATTTAAATTAAATAAAGCACAAGATAATTTCTGTTATTGATAATTGATATATTTGACGCAATTCGTCTTATTCAGCAGAAGTGTGACAACTTGAAGTTGTCAAGGCGGCAGTACTACACGGATTAATACTTGTCTGGATAGCTATATTTAATTAATGTCTACTAAAAACTTAAGTTTCGAATATACATACATTCGCACAAATATAAATTAAATAATGAGTTTTAAATTGTTATGCGATAAATTTGATTATCTTCTCCCAATAAATAAATAATTCGAACAAAAAACCTATTAATAAACCCTCAAACGAAAACTTTATTTTTAATATAATTATACAAAATTTTAAAAGTACTTAGTATTTTTAGTCCGAAGTCATAACATGAAGTGGACTCGACAGTTAATAAATGTGTTAGCATTTTTAAGATTTACCATATTTTTGTCCTGATGAGAGCAAAAATTAGTACGCAAAAAATTGGGACACTCTGAATAAAAGTAAATCACATGTAATTAATTAAATTGGTACACTATGTCGAATTTTTAATGGACTATTGTTCTAAAATAATTAAAAATAATGTTTCAGAAATAAGTTATTCTAGTTTTATTGGAATATATAATAAAATTTTTAACTAGTTTCAGTTCTTGGTAGTCAAATGTAATATTTAATAATAATATTATTAATACTATATTAACGGAACTTTTAAAAGGTAAGCCAGTTGAGAATGTAGCCCGAATAGCAATTATGAAATTAAGCATATTATGACCAGAACATTAAAGAACTTCACAAATTTTGAAATGGCAGGTTGATTGATACGCTGGACAATTAACTACATTTAAAACTAGACACTATGGCCAAAATTTGCGTCTTTTCTCAGATTGATTTAGATTCCCTCATTGGATGTAGAAAAGTCAATAATCACAAATTTGAACCGGTTTTACTCAAATTGAAATATTTCCTTGCTTCATATTTTTGTGTTGACCACGATAATGAAATTCAGGGGTCGTTGCTTGTTTTGTAATCACTCGTGATAAATTTTTGATTATCATGCATTTTTATACTTGAAGGCTTTTCTTGTTATTTAGAGCTTCAAAATTATGGTTCTTCTTCTTTACGAGCATGCCAAATTTGGTGTCACACAATGACGAGTCCCGCCTGACAGGAGAAAGTTCGAGACCTGAACAACAGCTTACATATATTATTTAAATAATTTTATTTTTTAAATTTGTCAACAGACTGCTGTGAAGTCTTCATTCGTATAATATTTAAGTTCATTACAAGAATTCTTCTCACACCAATATTCCAATCCCAAAACAATATTAATACGTTGTGTTCTTGTCGTATACTTTAATATTTTGAGTATTGTGCAGGAGTCTGACAGGGAGTTTAGAAACGACATAAGCTATGTCCATGATATGAACAATTTACTGATCAATTTCACATGGAACAGAACCCAATTTTCATTAAGACAAATTAATTAATCATATGTGATATAATACCTAAATAAAATAACTGATTTAGAAAAAAGTTTCAATTGACCTAGATTATGTTTACCGCAAATGTTTTGTAATACACGGACTTTTAAATTAACTTACCGTTAATAAATTTACGAATAATACAATAAACTAAATAAACATTTGAAGTATTTATATTGTTTTAGTTTGAGCAAATCACTCATCTTATTTTAACTAAATAAGATATACATTATTTATTTACCGTTACGTTGTTAACAGTTTACAGTCGTGCATATTTTCTGATGAATGCGTTCACTGTGACACTAAAGTGTGAATCTGGATAATGACATTTAAATACAGATAAGATTGGAATCACCGTAAATTATCAAAAAATATAATAATAATACCATCGTAGACGATTGTCTCCTGCAAGTGTGACGATTTCTTTTAAAGAATATATTAAACTGATTAAATTTCACATCTCTCTGATTTTTGAACTAAGGTTTCCACATGCCGGGCCTCCTCGGCCTGTTTTGAGAGGTGTATGTTCCGGGGTCGGTCAACGCACGGCGAGGGGAAAGCTGCGACCCCACAGAAAACCCCTCTCCCGCCATCGGAAGAACGTGGACAAGCACCGAATGCCCAACCTACCTGATGCAGGTTTTTCTAGGGTTTTCCCTTGCATCACTTTTAGACGAATTGCCGGGTAGGATCCTTAAACCGTAGCCCGGGGGCCCTAGTTAACCTTTGGCTACCTTCCTCTACCCTTCCGCATCCCCCCTTTCAAATCCCTTTCCTATGTTATAAGAGGGGAGTTGCCACTATGTAGATTACCCTATACATAGCCTGTCTACACCTAAATAAAATTTATTGAAAATGATTGATTATGTAGAATGGCTTTTTAGTTTCCTAGTCTGGGGACCATAAATTCACCTTATCTTCTTTTCTTTGCAGCGCTGATAAATGTTCTAATTAACATTATTAAATTGTTAAGTAATTATACCTGGATATGAATCGGAGTAAGATAACTCAAGTCTGGAACGGCCGTCTTAATTAACAGGTTCCTCTCCACACGTTGCTTCTTATTGTAGTGGTACATCGTGTAACACGGTTGTGGTTGTACGAGAAATTTGGCCATATCATTCATATACTATAATATTATTCATTTTATAAATCAATGATTTCTCAGTGTCAAATCGCTGTTATATATATATATATATATATATATATATATATATGTTTTGTTGTACTGGTCAAAGATTTCGTCGTGATGGATTGTCCGGTTCTCCGCGTGGTAGCGTAAATATTTAAGAATAGCTAGTCAGCGTTGTGTTGCTTGTTTTGCTTCGTTGCAGGCGAATGAGTTGCAGAGTTTGAGACCCCTTAATTGAAGAGGGCCCCGTAAGTAATAATTAGCGGTTCTCTCGGTGTGACCCTTATTGTTCGGTGCGTGACGAAAGGGACTCGCGGCTTCCAACGCAAGAGTGTGAAACGTTACTCCCAAATGCCACACATAATTACCATTTACATCTCAAACTTTTACTGAAAGTAATGTGAGAGTACTTTTCTGCGGGCAAGCCAGTCTCCATTCCACTTTGTAATGTGTGTGGTTCGCTAACTCCTATTGGTCAATCAAAGATGGTATGACGATTATATGTCTGTTCTTCGACAACAAAGGCAGCGCTACGATTGAAAATCGAGAATCAGGAAACTAAGGCACTAAGAGTCATTGTGAAGTCATATTATTCATTACTAACGCGCTTCATATCGCAAGCACGACTTGGAGCATTGCTTCATATGTGCCTTACTTTGGCCACGTAATTGAAAAGGCTCTACAGCATAAAACGAGATTAAATTCTTTAAATTTTTTCAGAAAATACCTTAATTGCCAAAACTATACCACATGGACTATCTTTGATCACTTCATATTACTCTATTTTTTATTAGTAATTTTTGGTGCGTCAACTAACAAGATATATGCGGCCCTCTAATGGGGATTACATTATTAGGTTGCAGGGTATGTAAAGAGTCTGTGCTTCTCATCCGAGTTCATGTGCTACGAGTTCAAATTGCGGTTGTCAGTTGAGCGTCAGAGACTAACTTGAAGAGAGTCTTGATCGCCGTGGTGCCTGGGCAGAAGTCTTCTCCTGAGAATTTGGCTATGGTCCTCCTGCGTACATCCTTATACTTCGTACATTCAAATAATGGTGAGGAGTCGATCACACGCCTCACAGGTAGGTTGATCTGTTCCGAAAAAAATAGTCATGTATATTACTCATCTTATAATTGCCGCAAGTTTGGTTCAATTGTTAGAAAGAAACCTGTTTGAGAGAAATAATATTAAAATCGGTGTTACTCGGGTATTTCTGCCATTGTTCCCTTATGCAGTTAAGTATAAGGGCATTTATCGAAGATTAATTCTACTGTATTTGTTTCATCTACAAATAGGCAGTTTGTCTGATGGCAGCCAATATGTAATACACATGACAGCGGATTTTTAAATACTATAAAAAATTTAAACTTAGAAAATATGACACAATATTTATTTATAAATAAATTAAAAAACAAATAAAGATGAGATTACCTTAAATCAGGGTATATTTGGACTGTGCAGCAGATACAACGTAAATTGCTGTTTTAAATCATTGAAGTCGAAAATACATTCCTGTGGTGTTTTTCGTAAGCTGAACGCACAGTTATTCTGCTCAAATCATTCGTATGAGACGCCCCAGTATATATTGTGATGTGCTGGCGTGGTAACCCTGGGTGTCAGACTATGCAACAACTCTTAATGTTATCCTTAAACACCTCTTTGTTATCATCTTTCTATTTTTACATATTCTCGCTTTTAATTTCGCCTTGATTCAGCACCAATAGGGTGCCGAACATTTGTTCCTACTAGAAAGTCATGTATTCTAGTTTGTCCAATCTCTTCTCGTCTCATGTCCCAAATATATTTCCAAAATTTGGTGGTACGCGCTGTTCTTCAAGTAGTTCTTAGTCCATCTGTTTGTTCAATGTTCTCTTGTTTCAACTTAAGTTACGTCCCTAATGGCACCCAAAACCCTGGATGTCCAAAGCTAGTGGCCATAGTCAACGACACATGGGCGCCGATACTGGTACATGCAGTTCGTTTGTTCCCAATCGAGCCTCTAATACATTGCCCAAAATAGGATATTTAAACGATTTAAAATAAAATAAATTTACTGCATAAAAATCAAACGTTGAAATTTAAAGTTACACAAAGACCGTTTCTTTGATCGAAGTCATAAGCGAACGTCGCGGCTTATGAAGCCAAGTAACACGATAATTGAAGCCCTGAAATTAATATTATATTGTTCAACTATATATGTTAGTCGTTTCGGTACTTAAGTTTTTTTTTATATAATGTATATTTACTCTAAATTTGGATTAAACGAGGCTATCAAAATGTAAATCATGTAAAGAAAACTAAATCGTTTCATAATTCACATTACCATTTCACAGAGTGGTGTACTGAGATCAAACAAGTCTCTCAAATTTAAATAATATAATCAAAGCCCTTGAATATTCATAATTTTCCAAAAAAAATCTCTAATAGTTGATTAACGTGAACTGACCTAAAAATTATAATCGTAAATACTCTGTACTTGAGTGACCACTGTGACGATTTTATTAATGAATAACATCGTTCCTTGAAGAATATTTCTAAATATTTTGGAACTGCAATTTTTTTGTGATACACGAAAACAATGTCAAGCAAACATCGGGCTCTTGTGTGAGTTTAAATTTTAAATCTTTGGGAGAATACCGTAATCTTGAAGGCAACGTAAACATGCTGATGATGACATGTCTAAAGAGGAAGAGGATATGACAAGCCAAAACATAAGGTTTGCATCGCTTTGAACCAATAAAAAAATTAAATAAATAAATATTACGAAACGAATGTCTGTCAAGCACTAGCAGTCAACTACGTGAAAGGCACGCACAAGGTGGAAAAGTCAAGGACGTTTCTTTTGAAATTAGATGAATCTGGTTGCAAAAGTATGCGGCTCATCCTCTCTCGAGCAGCTGTGTTTGTGTAAGAGCTCATCTGATGGACGGACGCACACAGGCATCAAACATTACTGTGGACACAATGCAGAGGAGAAAGTTGTTCAAAGAAGTGCAAGACGCTCCGGAAATACTTGAAGCTGAGCTGGCAACTTTCGGCAAAGGAAATAAAGCTACGCTTTCCTGAAACAATGTCCTTTATTTAATGAAGAACAAATAGCAAATCATACCGAAGATATAAATCTTCAGGATTTTTTTGTAGATTATTATATGAAATATTAGTTAATAAACCTTAAGTGAGAAGATCATGAACTAATAATTTTGTCTCACCTGTACATGAATTACAGTGAGGGGATATAATATAACAGAACTAAAGCGTTAATTATTTCACTGGAATTTTTATTAATCCGTAATACCTTATGATATCTACCATTTTGTAGTTTAAGATGTGAACTTTAACATGTTTTATAATATTCTACAAAGAATTTTCTTGTGCTAAGAGTTTTTTTTAAAATAAACCTGTCATTAAAGTCATTAATTGGTTGGTCAGCAATATTAACACTGCTACGGGCTCTTGGTTATTGAAGACACGCAAAAATACACTCATATATAGTTTATAGTCTTTGCCGAAATTCATACAACTTGAATCGACGTTGACTCCGAAGTCTATTTTAGCACAGTTACGTTCAGAAAAAAATATATTCAAGGGAATGCTACGTCCCCACAGCAAACTCCTCTCCCACCATCTGAAGGGACAAGTACCTACTGCCCGACCAACCTCATGCAGATTTTCTAGGGTTTTTCCTGCATCACTTTTAGGCAAATGCCGGTTGGATCCTTAAACTATAGGCCTGGGACCTTAGTTAACCCTTGGCTACCTTCCTCTACCCTTCCGCATTCCCCCTTTCAAATCCCTTCGTATGCTATTAAAGGGAAGTTTCCACCATGTGGATTACCTTAACGTAGTCTGTTTCTTTTTTTAAAAAATTCTCCAACGCTTTAAGCGTCGTTGGTTAGACATTTTCACATTAATATAATTTGTGTGCATAATTTCAGAGTAGTTTGAATTTTTTGCTATAAATTACGAGGACTTTCTTTAAAAATCATGTGTAATATGGATATGAGGAATTATCAGAACCTACTTTAGAATATTATCTATATAATTGTTCATTAGTACTGTTGTCACAATTAAGAAACGATAATGTTCACGCGGAATTAAGTAGACGCAAGGCCAAATTTTACAAATCTATATAAATGAAGAGATCCGCAATTGAAACAACAATTTAATACCTAAGGAAGAACTTTGTTAATTTTACTCCGATGAGATAAAATTAATCCGCCCACATCTTTTTATAATTCGAATCATCATTTGCGTTATAAGTAAAACGGTTTCCTCTCCCCTTCTACACTCGAATATATTCGGCGTATGGTACATATAAATCAATATATATCAAATTTTTTTTGGCATTATGACTTGTGCAGACGAGTTCTATAAATGCTATGCCGATATATAGTACGAATTATTTATTTATTTTGAGTGTCGTGAAACAAGTTTTGTATTGTATTCGTAAAAGTAATTATTTATCTTTATCATCAGTTTGTGAATGGATCTAGTTACTTTATATCAAAACAATTTTGATTTATCAAATTGTAAACGAATCGTGCAAATCTGTCACTGCAACATTATTTTATATAATAACGATTTAATTAACCTCTGTAGTTTGCACCTTTATTCACACTATTTTTATTATTATATATAGCATGATATGTGTACCACGTTATGTTTAAGAACGCAATTGTACAAGTCTGGAGGAACGAGTCTAACTGAATGACATGTCCGATTCTTTTATTTTGGTGCACTCCAAAGTAGTTTAGTCATAAGGCATGAGGAAACGTTCACCTTTAACGAGCACTTTTTACAGCTGCTGAGAATTGGTCTTAAACATAACCTCGCATTATTTTTAGATTACTTCGCTGTAAGGCATTAAAGGACTTTCAATAGACGGAGAATAATCAACGTATCAACAAATATGAATGAACAGGGATAGACATAAACCTTCTTAATTTAATTAATACCCGTAGTTTTCTGAATTAATGGACGAAAATCTGTTTTATGGGCGTAATATTCGATTTCAGTTTATAGTCCATAAAAATTAATTCTATTAACAATTTATGAAGAGTAGTAGCGGTGATTTATAGCAACAGCATCCAAACTTGACTTAATGGACTCTTAAAATGTGCAAACTACAGGTATTTAAATTTTTACGCTCGATTATAGATTGCGCACTAATTTATGAATTAATGGAGTAAATCTCGGATTAACATGTGGGAATATGAGTATGGTCAATAATGAACTTCCGTTCATCACGAAGGTGCGTTAAATGCTGATTTTGTCAAATCCAGTTCGTAGAGTCAATTATATCTTCTGACATTAAATTAAATTTCTACTAATATTGAAACGCCGCATAATATTGCAATTTTATTAATCAAAGATACGTCACTTTAAAGTTTGATTGAGTGTATGAAATTTATCACGCAATATATTACATAATATTTGAGGAATTACCTATACTTATACGGAAAACATGTCAAGCTGTCATACGCCTCACACAGAAATAAAACTGAAGTATTTTAGGGCTGTATATGGTATGATGAGTGGAATATAAAGTTATGGCTGCATTATTATGTTAGAAGAATAAGACAAACTTCAAATTTTTAGATTGGCAGGGGTTTTATCAAGAACAAATTATGAATGCATCCTGTAAATAATATAGGTATAATTTACTATAAGGCAGTGCTCCATAACTGACATTGATGTATGACTCAAGCTTTTTAGAGGCTAACAAGTTAACTGAAAGTAGTTGTTAGCACTTTTTTTAGTCTGAATATTTTTCCACAGTTTAGTGGTCATATGTCGTGGTATATAAGAATTACGTATAAGGAATCGTGTATGTTATTTTTTACCCCTATCCTATTTACGTATAGTTTATATCTTCAAAAAGGGTCACGGTTCTACAATTATACGTAACAGTCCCTGGGAAACCATTAAATATATGGAGATATTTTATTCAGTATCATAATTTATTAAAATATTGTCCTCCAAGAAGTAATTATTAAAAACATTAGATAAAAATGAAATAAAATTCTTCTTCGGAATCTCTTTTTCAGTAGATGGAGGTACTTCAGGACCACAAATTAGATTTTTGACTGAAAATCATGCGGTGAAGGTAATATACCGCTTTCTAATAAAACTAGCGTATGAACATCCAAGAGGTTTTGTTGTCACATTCCAGAGATTTCGTCAGAAGTATTAAATTAAGTTTATGTGCTCTTTCAAATCGCTCTTGTGATTTAATATTTGTAAGCTCACGACTTTGTGTTGAATGATTTGTATTTACATTCAAACGGAACATATCTATGATTTGGAAGAGTTCTAAAAACATATCAAGGACATAGATACTTAATGAACCTAAAAATTTATTGATCACGTTCGTGACATTGGTATTAGGCAAGTTACAGCAATTAAATGATTTCCTTTGTGCCGACTATTCCAGTTGCCGTTAAGGGACGTTCCCAGGTATAATTTTCATATCGTAATAAGGGCTTTGAGATCTTTTAATCACAACAACTCCGTAGCCGGTCCAATTTATACTCGGCTTCATTTGTCAGTTTCGTCTGCGCCCTCATATTCTCTGTAACACTGGCTTGCGTATTGTGTTGCGTATCCAACAGTGTCGTCCAATTAACGTCGAACGTGGAGGACTATGGTCCCCTTATCGGAGGAAACCCGGCCATCCGTCAGTTCCGGCCTGTTACGCTCTATAATTCATGGACTTTGGAGATTGATCTGTTGAACGTCTCTTGTCGTAGAACAAGGGCAAACAAACGCCGCTGCTGATGGCCAAGGTTCTGTCAGGTCCCTTGTAATTACAAGGCGGAGGGACCGCTGGAGGGCCCAGACCTTCGCCGCCCACGGAACACCCAAACTAGTCTCAATATCGCCCTTCAAAAGGCTCGATAAAACGAAAGATAACTAAATTCGAATAGTATCTGATATGCCCGATTTTTTCCAATTATATTAAATCTGAAATTAATTTAACTGACTATATATAATCTTAGACTTGTTGCTCGCAATGGTTCATAGAGTGAAAGCATAAATAAACGTATTGAAACGATAATTTTGATCGTAAAATACACGATAAATACGACTGATAACCAGCAGTACTTTTAATTATGTTTAAACAATTTTTAATACTATCTGTGGAAGCTTTGGGAAGTGACCACTATCTTTAGAAAGAGGGATTAAAATATTCTATTTCCAATAAATTAATACTTCACTCGTAAATTGTGCTAGGTTGTATTTTTTGAGAGTAGTATTATTTTTATCAGAATATGTTGGTTGTTATATTTGAGTTTTCTTCAGACTCGAGGAAAACATCTTGCCATCTGCAGCCACTCCCACTTGAAGTGGTAGGATTCGGGCGTAACCGTGAATTTTATTTGAAAATATTACCAAGGCTGGATTATCTACTCGGTGTAAACCGCACACCACTTATAACATTTCCTAATTGATCGTAAACGGATTAAAATAGTTTTAGGATTTTCTTAATTGAAATAATTTTAAAATAAAGCGCCTTCAATTTATTGGCATTTTTTAAAGATCTGTTGATTTAGGGTAAACACTTTTTATCCCGCAGCCATAATAACACTTTAAAGTTGTGTCTGAATTGGCTATCTTTCTTATTCATTATTTTCAATCAGATGTAAATTTATGAAATAATGATTAAGAAGGCATATTCAAGATAAGAGGACAAGAAAGGTGGAAATAGTTCGTGTTTTTCTCAGAATGGTATCAAGAAAAATCGCATAGTCCTCGCATTTCTACTCTCTGTTTTGAAAAATGTGTCATTCGTGAACAAACATTATATTAGTTAAAAAATTTATTTTCGCCAAATATTTAAATAATTTCTCATCTAAATATTGCACATTTATTAATTGTGAGATGATAGACGTTGCTTATTGACTGGAACTGTCTATTTTCACCGTTTTTTGTTTCCGTACAGAACTTGCATATAAGGTGAGTGATTCTGTTAGATTTTGATGTTGCATATTATTTTTTTTATGTAATGACTGACGGAATCCATTTTAAACTGGCCAGTGCCCAAGAAATGAATTAAAACTCCGTCGATTCAATGAATAATTTGTCTGATTTATTATCATGTATTGAGGTACTTCTTGCCTTGAGACTGATGCATTTATATAAGGTTTCCTTCCTCATGCCGTGGGATAGAGATCCAACAATAACAACGAATATCGATTTGCAAGGCTACTAGAAAAGAGGCAGTTTTTCAGGGTGACAGGCTAGTCCCCTTTAATAGACTAGGAAGGGATTTGAAAGGGGGGATGCGGAAGGGTAGAGCAAGGTACCCAATGCTTAACTAGGATCCCCGAGCTGTATTTTAAGGATCCTATCCAGCATTCGCCTGAAACTGATGCAGGATAAACCATAGAAAATATGCATCAGGTAGGTCGGACATTGGTACTTGTTCCACACCCTTCCGATGGCGGGTGATGGGTTTGCTGTGCGAACGCAACATTCCCATCTCCGCGCCTCGACCAGTTTAGGAGGCAGCTGGCCGAGTATTCCAATAGGAATAGCAGGACAACTCTTACCGTATGCCCAAGGTCTGCGACCCTGGAACATACACCTCTCAAAACTGACCGAAAGTAGTTTCCATTCATTCAGGAATTTAGGACGGAAGTTGAGGAGAAGGCGGTTCTTTCGTTTTGGCAGCTTCAAAGCAACCTCGGTTTGTGGGAGACTTTTTTCGAAAATCAGAGAAAGGAGAAGGCATCCCCAAAGGTGAGATAGAAATTTCTAGCGAAAACTTTAGTGAAAAAATTACTGTGCAAACTTTTAGAACCTCGCATAAAATTTCCTAATAAATTATTGAAATAAGTTTCAAAGAACGCAAATTATGTAACAATCCCTGAGACTTTAGTCTGGATAACTTGACATAATATGCATTTCTAAATGGTGTTATACACTGTATTAACGCAGTTGTCATCTGTTTCTTATCAGTTGTAACAACACGTTATGCGTTAAGATTTTTATAATTACTTGCCGTTGTATGGTCTAAAATTTCGGTCTTAAATATGCAGTCAATCCGCAGTTTTATTGGTGCTGTGTAGATTTCGTATGATTATTTTATAAATTACAAATTATTTTAATCAAGTAACGAATTAAAATTATCTAGATTATATTAAACAGAATGTTAAAGAATTCGTCCATTTCCCACACATTAATCTCAAATGGGTTGAAAATGTAGTCTCGATTTATTTAAAGTTTTGAACGAAATCAGATTATTTCATTTTTGCTTTTTTGGCTGTGTAGTTAGCGAGACTTAGCAATGAGTAAACGGCATAACTATTTCTTTGCTACTTCGTGAAGCCTCAGTTTTCGTTAGGGCCATGATGTCATTCATTCCTTCTTGGAGCCGTTACAGCATGCAAATGTAACACGGCACAGCGCATTTAGCCGAACCGGAGCGTGGATGGAAAGCATGCCAGCACACAAATACTGCTATCACTTCCCCAAAATGTCAGTCCGTTGTTAATTGAAATATATTAGCATTTAAGATCTCGCCTACCGGTACGGGACAATGTGAAAGAACGGGCGTTGCATGTCGTCGTTAATTAGCCGTGTCGTGGACTAATAATCGCCTTACTCAACCCACGGCAGTTATGGACGATCGCCTGACGGGTGTAGTGACTTATGATGCTTAAGTGTTGAAGCTGTAAAGTATTCTCTCTTCAATGAGAGAACGGAGAGATACGGCACTATCTAAGATACGTATACATTAAGGTCGTTAACTGATTATTTAATATTTGCATGTCCTGGTTCATAATTACAATTTTGTTAATTATTCAAACCGTTGACTCTTCTCAAAAGTTTGCACATTTAAGTATAACTGGTTACTAAAACGTTTAATTGTCCAGGAACAATTTTTTAAAAATTATTCATGTCAATCTGCTTGAATACACAGGTATTATTTAGTATTATTGTAATCCCAGAAGAAAACCATTTGACGTGGAAAAAATTGTAATCGATCAATCAATTGACAGTAAGAATCTGGTGACTATGCGAAATTTACTCTAGAGCAAAATAAAAAAATGTAGTGTTGCGACTAATTTGAGATTTCAACCAGTCTGCCTTTATAGCGACAAGAAATGCCTATTCAATAAGTATATTAAACAAATAATGCACGATTAATAAAAGATTATTGCGTTATTATACATATTAATAATAGTGTACATAATAATTATATTAATCAATATTATTAGAAATAATTTTTAAGAAAGCTACAAACATTTCTGTATAAGTCACACACACACACACACACACACACACACACACACACACACACACACACACACACACACGTATATATATATATATATATATATATATATATATATGAGATAGATACTTACCAGAATGTTAAAATATTTTGTATTTTTTTCCTAATCTCTTCATAATTTCCGTTTGTTTCCTTTTACTACTTACAAAGAGAGGCTGGTTATTTGGAAACGATTATACCAGCAATTATTGATAATAAGAAAATATAATACATAACTGCGTGTTATAAAAAATTATTAAAATTCTAAACATTAATTTTTATTGCAGTAACTCAGGTCTGTCAACGTAATGCGACCAATCAAATTTTCTGTGAAGTTAGGCAACCCACAGGACACAAACGTTGTGCAAGAGGTATTCTGCAAACTTACCATTATGTCGACAGACAGGAAGATTGATTAAAAAAGTCATAAATTGGTGATATCAAGATAAAATTCTCTTTATTTTATATTTATCGCTAAACTATAAACAAATTCTCAGTGAAAAAATATTTTCTATACAAACCTAATGAATGGCAAATACAGTAATGTTACACTTCATTTTCATTTTACATAATTATCTACATTATTTATATTATACTAATTCAAATTAAATACTCATTTCATGACATTTATATGACTACCGTCAATATTTGTACGACATCTATTTAATTGGGTTATATAACTCTGAACCGAAGGTTTTCCAGGTGTAGGGTGGATGAAATTCTATCGGGATTCCAGCCGGGTAAGATCGTCGTTGGTTATATAACGTTTATTTAAGTAAATAAATGTCTGTAAAACGTTTGTTTAACTGAATTCGGTTTGTAAATTACAATCTTGTGATTAATTTATTCCTTTATGTATTAAATTAGAAGTAACTTATCGGGGAGAAACGAGTTTTCAGCTTCTCTCTGAGAATTCTTAATAGTCTTCCAATGTAAATTGCTCCAATTAATATGTATCAAGTCTTCTTCACTACTACGCCCCTCCCCCAAGAAGCCGTAATTACTTTGCCCCGAGATCGTTGCCTCTTGCCGAATTCCGAGGTCCCTGACTGATTTCATTGCGGGGCAACGCCATGACGCCTGTGCCTAAATCTTCTTCTCGCCTCACTCGTAGAGTGGGCGAAAATTTTCGAGTGTTTGTGCGGTGCCCCGCCCCGAGTACGTCTGCCCACAGCACGTCGCGACGACAATGCGCCGGGGCCCCTTGGATGGTGGGGGCAAGGGGGGCGAGGGAAGCACGTGCAGTCGGCCGCCCCCACCACAACAGCGGACGCGCGACCGCAGGTAGCTGGAGGCGGGCGAAAAAATGCCCCCCGCTGTATATAAAGGAGTCGTGTCATCCTCAGTCACACAGCTCATCCCGTCAGCAACAGGAACGACATGTGCTCCTCGGTGAGTCATCATTACGTTTAGTATCATCATAAGTTTCGACAGTATCAAACCATTTTTCATTGCGTAACTCCATCATGTTCCACTCTCACCATTTAATAAATCTGACTGCCTACTCTAGTGGTCCTTTTCCGTCCCTCAAGATCAGCTTGCCACTTCGGTGGAACATCTTATCGTGATATTCCATGCCATAGTTTGATGTCATTCGCATCCCATTTGTATTCCTTCGTATACTATTCTCCAACATCGTGGACTTAAATTCATATTTATTTTATTAGTAAGTTTCAAAACGATTGCACCTTGGAGTTCAAACAAATAACTTCTCTCCTTATTTAAATGCTATGATGTGGGGAATTGTTTCTGCTACTGTTACAGATATACGCACTACTACAGAATTGTAGTCGCATAGTAAAATTATTTCTCTACCAATTATAAACCCTTTAAAACTATCCTTACTGTTTGTTAGGAGCTGGTTATACGTTCCCCATTTCGCTATTTTTTAAGAGAAATCGAAACAAGAAACTAGGGTATTTAAATTTTAATTGCTTTTGTATATGAAAATTGGGTTTATATAATCTATTCAATAAATTTAATATCAGAATATCTCTAAGCATGTACTATGAGGATTGACTATTTTGTATGACGAAATAATTTTAACGAGTTTTGATTTCCTGATTGTTAGACATTGGAACACAAATACCCACTTATTAAATTATTATCCACACGAGTAGGTCTATTCTGACACATTCAGATGCGATGTACTTTCGCCCGAATTATTAGTATCATAACTACGTATTGATAATAATCAGGAAATGGTTCTGTGAGATTAATTTTTAAACTTGTTTTTTTAATTTTTTTATAACAATTTTTTTATTTTGGTCCTTGTTAGAATTTCTCTAACTGTAAAATTTTGAAGCCAAATTTAAGCACTTATTATCAAAATGGCAAGAAATGATATTTTTATTATCTAGTTTCTATTAAACTCCATGAGAATATTTTCATGTATTAATGTAGTCAACGAACGAAATTTCTAACTTATTTTTTTTAAAAAAATAATTCGTAATTTAGAGAATCTGTTCTCTCAAAACGGAGTATCACTGTAAGTATTTAAGTAAAGTTTGTATATATGACAAACAATATCGAGTTAAGGCTGAAGGGAACGAGCACTCTGCAAGTCCGGGTCTGACCATATCTCCCATGGACTGATCACGATGTATGGGATATGACTAAAGGGAAAGTGTGCCCTTTACACTCACATAGTCATATCACCGACGTTATACGAACTTTTTTTTACATCAAACCTATATATATTTGAAATAAAAATCAGGATAAAATTGGTTTTGCATTCAGCGAGTATACCCGTTTGACATGGCTTATTATGGTAGCATCGCCTTGGCACTGACCGTGCAAGGG
This sequence comes from Zhengitettix transpicula, assembly GCA_037074705.1. NCBI lineage: Eukaryota > Metazoa > Arthropoda > Insecta > Orthoptera > Tetrigidae > Zhengitettix > Zhengitettix transpicula. The sequence goes on along the minus strand of CM073591.1, from coordinate 113,521,515 downwards.
CTTCTCCGATATAGGAAATAAAGAAACCAGTTCGCTGCACCTGTGTCGTGTCGTCTTTAAATAGGCCCTTCACGTAGGCCACCGACACCCGCCCCTAGATCAGTTCATGGCCGCAGATCTTATCCCAGGCTGCGTGTCTGCACGTCTCCAATAGCCGCACGTGATCGGTTTGCATAGGAAGCCACCGTCGTATGTCAGGGGTCCGTGTCCCGTGGGAGGCAGACAGTCACCTCAGATGCTACTACTGTCTCGCAGTTGCATATATTGACCGCAAAGCACGTTATATAAATACTTGAGAAGTTAATCATAATACGTGCTGAGAAGTGATTGTATGGTTAAAATATATGCGATTCTAAAAAATACCTTGCATTGTCTTGAAGTGAAAAAGAAGTTCTAATTGGAAACAAATAGGTTGTTAGGGGCTGAAACGCAATTTTTTAAAAGCAATGAACTGCTTTAACGTAAAATTATACACCAACTAGAAATAAGAAGATCCTGAACACTAATACACAACTTATGAATCGAGCTGCTATAACGCCAATTTATAATACATTTAAGGGTGTTAAAATAAAAAATTCGTTAGAAAGTTTAAATAAGGTATTTTTACAATGTCTAGTTCCAACTTTGGCAAAATAAATTTAGAGGGAATCAAGAACATATTAGATTGAAATGGCTAAATACGAATTAAGAAAACGAGTTTCTGAAGGAATGAAACATTTTAAGAGACAAACAATTACATTACAAGAATAACAGATTGTTTTATGGAGTTCAGAATTTGAAAGCACGAAATCATATTTATTCTACGAGGACAGACATATTCGTAGAAATTTTAGATAAATTTTTAAAATCAGTAATAATACTAATGAGACTTCAATTTATCTGGATGGAAAAACTTCAGGTTAAGTACAAGATAAAAAGCAAACCATTAGTAATAACAGTTAAAAAATATCGTTACACATCAGTATAAGCATAATAATCGAAGATAACTAGTAAAATTGTAAAAAAATAGGTGCTTAAATAACAGGAACAAATAACCTCTTAATATTGAGTTTTATATGTAGAGCTTAGAATTTTTTCCCTTCACGATTGTAAAAGTTTGCCGGCTTTTTGACATACTCAAAATCAAACCTTAAACGATATTTTTCCACTGCTGTTGCGTTTAACTTCGTTTAAGGTTTGCTTTTGACATCGTCACCTGGTTTGTGCGTTGTGACGGTCTTACATTTCTTGCGTTATTTGAATCATCTGATGAATGCAACAAGGATTGCAGAAATAGTTGTGTGGTATTTATAATGTCTTAATTTTGTCTGTTATTTGGCTACATAATTAGTATACTTTTAAAACAAACGTATTGTATTTGAATTTCTACACAAGACATACAGTTCCATTACTTTTAAATAATCTAAATTATAAAATTAAACAAAACTCATTTATCAGTTCATACGTCGATTTTTACTTTAAAATTTGAATAAAGAGCACTTGAAACATATTATGAGAGAGAAAAGTCGAAGAGTTTTCACTGTGAATGGTGGAAGGTATTTTAGGCAACCGGGAAGTCAGTAGTTTCTAAATCCTTGAAAACCAATAAGGATCCTTTGAGAAGTAGTAGAAAAGATTAGACTAGCCTTTTGGCGTCGACAAACATTCGTTTGCATAACTGAAACCCTCGCCGAGACTTATGCAAAACATTTGTGTTGACTTTTGTTTCCGTAGTCTGCAAGGACGTTGAGACGCGCCGAAATTTCGTAACGGATCCTCGGCCAATGCCATCATTGCTTCCATCAGCATATGACATACATATCTTACCTCACAAGGGAAACAGGAAACAACCTCAAGCTTATGCAGGCTTTGAGAGGATGATGCAAACGATGTACGCAGTTGTAAATGTAATTTTAAATATATTACGTTTTCGTTGAAGTGTGCGCGATGAACGGTTTGTTGAATTATTCTTTGATCCGGTTAAAACGCAACTCTTTAGATCGCGTAATGTTCCTTGTCTTCGTTCCTAGAATGCCAATGAAGTGGGACCAGTCTTCACACATACATTACGAATATTGAATAAATTTACGTTTAATCAACTTTTTTCTTAAGTCCATGCTGAGTTTACGATATGGATAGATTCTAAGAATTCTACTTTATCTCACTAACTGCAAGGGAGATCAAAGCATAAAGATTAGAATTTCTAATTATTAGTACTAAATACTTAAAATAATATTCGGATTAATAAAGAATGCAGTCTTTCTCTGTGTAGAGAATGAATAAAATCTTCTCGGACTTCTAACGGAGTGAACAAATGTATCGGCGACATTATCACTCGGTTAGAAGCACGAGAAGATTTTATTCGATCTTCGGATTATTCTGCATAGTTCAATATAGTGATGTAAGGTTCCTTGACCCATTCGAGATGCTAATTCTGAATGAGTATTACTCGCAATTCTCTATCGGTTTTCTACACGTCTTTATGGAATTACCTTTCTCTCTTCCCGACTATACTGACCACAACAGAAATGCGTCCATTTAAATTTAGTAGCTAATGAGGTGATAAGCCACACAGCGAATGTTGAAGATTAATACTGAATTCGAAAGTAGGTGTCCACTTTATTTTTTATGTTTTTGTTATATATTTAATATAAATTCAGTGTATTTATGTTAATCTATTATCAGCAGCTTCTGATCTTGTGCGCCACGGCGCTCCTGGCTCTTACCAGCGCCGCTCCTCAGCTGCAGCAGACTCAGTCAACCACACCCATCGCCATTTTGCGTTCCGCCGTCGACACCAAACACGATGGAAACTACGCTTTCAGGTAAGTCGTCAAACCACTAACTTTGATTGCGACCAAAAAACCCACCCAACTCCCGGTGCAATATCAGGTATCAGATAGCGTTTAATAATCCAACGCAAATATTTTTTTTTTCGTTCAAGATTTCGTGAGACCAAAGAATTTGGAACCATAAAACCTTTGCGTGGTGACAGTATCCCGCTTGGGTTCTCTAGGTGTCCATCAATTAGCTTGAGGCATGTCGAAACTTGTATATATCATACACGAGAGACTATAACGTTTCCCCGAAAGAAAAATGTCAACTGAATTAGATTATCTTTTTGGAACGACAAACTCTTGGTTTCACGATTTATAAAAGAAAGATAAATATTCTTATAAAGATATACGAATTTACAGAAGAGTGTTGGGGCCGACTATAATCGTGGATCAACACAAGAAAATTGCATACAAGCGACTCCTTTACCTCCTAGGTATTTATTATATATCTTAAATCTCATGAGCCAATAGTAACACAGACCATTGTAGAATCAAATCTCTATACGACTCTAGTCGATAGAAAACACTTTAGGTAACCGTCCACAATCATGAAACAATTTATATATAATGTTTACCGAATGCAAGAATTATGTAGAATCTATCTAGGGAACATTGAAGAAAGGTGATTGTTAACCACTAGAGTATATATTTCTTGGAGCCACGAAAAGAGTAAAAACTTGTGAACCCTCTTGAATCGTAAAACACTAATAAAATATCAGAAGTAGAATGAAGGATACTGACAATCATTAAGAACATTTACGCAGTGTATTTGGAATGCGGCTATAGTTGCAATCCTAATGGGTAATCTAGAGTTTGCGGTCGAGAAAGAAACAGATATATGCGTGTCAAAATTCCAGAATTATATGTAAGACTTAATGTACATCATATTTAGTATCCAGTATAAGATATATTGTCAAGAAACCCTCAGTGTCAGCATCATATAACGAAGAAAAATTTAGAATCGTCAGTTTATCAATATCTTACTCAAAAGTTCAAATAAAATAGACGACTTTAGGTAATTATTATAATTATTAAGATTTTATGATTAAGCGTTGATTCAGTTGGAGAATTTTGGAGGAAATAATTTGAAACAATCCAAAAATATTTTCTCGGCAGAGATGAAGTTAAGGATATGAGATCATTTCACACTCAGAGAAAAAAATGTCGATTATTTAGAAAAAAACCCTAAACACAGTTCAATATTTTGATGTTCGATCAGAATCAGAAAATAAGGCATAACTATCAAAAATTAATTCTTTGTTATCAAGACAGATGACTTGAATTGTTTAACCATAACCACTATTTGCACACGAATATGAGTATTGTAAAAGTTTAGAATGTTTCACAGATAATCCCAACCGACTATTTGGAACGTTGAGTCAGAATATGGGAAGAGGCCTGGGTTACTCGTCAGGTCTGCGATTTTTCGGTAGAGAGAGTGTGGCCTCTTCCCGACCTTTGTGGAGCCGGAACACGTCTTCGGATTTATCCATGCCTCGCCTGCCAAGCGTGCGGAGGTCGGCTCTGGATAACAGCTAGAGGCCAATTAGCGACTGTAATTAATAACATTCGAAACACGAAGCTTTCCGCCAGAAACGCCAACTGTGTCATGGATTTATTGCGCCTTAACTTTGGTCACGCTCAAGAAGCTCCTCTTCCTTGCTCTGTTGACATATTTAAGGGTCTAGAGACACGTTTACAATACATCACTCGCAGTACCTCACTCCAGGAAAAGGTAAAATGATTTGTGTTTGTTATTTAGTACTCCATAACAGCTCGGGTAATAGATGAAGAAGAATTACATTCACAGAAGCATAGAAACATGCCGGTATAATTGCTTGACCCTTTCGTTTTTAGCTTCTGACCTTCACATAATCTGTTGAACTTGAACAACTATAATTCTTTCATGAATGCGGCTGCTTATTTGGCTGACCGGGATCTGTTGTAAGCTACAATAAAAGCAAAACTGAGCCCCGAGGAAAAACGTCACAAAGCCAACCTTCAACGGGCTTATTATTAGATCCTCTCCTATTGGTTCCGGGTACCTAAAGCCATTAACTGTCCACATTAACCAGTAGTCGTGTTCGTTGCTTCCTTCACGAAGTTAAACATCCGTAATTTCAGAATAGTTCATTATATGTTGTCGGCGCTCCACCGATCATTTACCGCTGTAAATGCATGTTTTAAAATCCTTTTATCATTTAATACTGAAATAATATACTTAACAGTCTAATTTTCAAAACCTGTTAAATGGATCCAGGGAAATGATTACACGGGGTAGGAGCTACTTTTAGTAGAGGGGTTTATTAGTCAAGCGTGTTGAAAACTTGGTCGTTTGAAGTTTGTATCTTACAGCTGCAATTGACACACAAAAAAATATTAAAGAATCATTTGTTTCAAATTTAAAACAGTCACCAGTTACTGTCCTCAAACTATTATATTCTAATTAGAAATATTGTCACTATATAAAATTACGTAAGGAGCTTTCGGCCGTTCGGCCGTAATCATCAGTAAATTAATTTAAACTTTAGTCATTTTGAATATTTTACAAACATTAAATATAACGTTAAAATTTTCAAGAAAATTTCTGGAATCGTATTTACTTAAACACCAATTATATCCAGTGGAAGAAAATGATCTTCTTCTGAAGATTTCATTGTTGTGTAATGATTGGTATTCAAAAATATTGGTTTAAAAAAAACTGGTTGACGTATAGGCAGAAACGATAATTTTCAGGTAACACGAAAATTCAAGTGTATTGAATTGACGAAAATTAAACACGAATTCAGGCCAATGATTGATAGGCCTACGTTTTCAAAATTATTTACGGTTGAAAGCTAACTAATATTTTAGAACCAGTGAAAAATTGTAATAAGTGGAGTAGCAAAGTCTGCATTTCCTATAACGGCGACTATGTATTTAACATCTATAATGGATAACTTATTTATTGGGAATTGAGATGACTTGGACAGTCTCCTGTGACGCAACTCTCTCCTTTTCCCGACAATAAATCTGCTTCTCCCAGTCTAGGACCCAATTTATGTGCGGTGATTACATCGGGAGGGGGAACAATTAGGACTCATATTTCATCAGATTCTTCCAGAATCGCTGTGTGATTTGTGAGCGCTTCGTAAGCGTAATCGAGAGTAGTTCATAACCAAAAAAAACTTTTAATCGTTGTCGTTACACCAGCTTTCGTTTTATGAAATATTGTAGAAATTATAATGGAACAAATATTTTATGAAGTTTAAATTCGTAATACATTGCTAATTTAGAATGTAGAAACGTTCAGCAACGAATGCGACAACAGATCCCACAAAGATTTCGTCTCGCCCTTGACGCGACCGCAGAAAACCGGCCTGACCCGAGGAAGGAATCTGGATTAGTCTCACATATCTCTGTAATGGGAAATCTGCCACCTGAACAGGTTTTTTTCGCTCTAGTCTCGTGGATTATGCAGATCGGGAGCATTGGCTCCATCTTAGGAGGAGTTAATTGACCTGCGTCAACTGAGGTGGCTGCACTTTAAGGCTACCGGGTCTATTGTTAAGGAAACCGGTTATCGGATCGAACCGCGAGTTTTAAATTCCTCACTTGTTCTCTGACCCTTGTTTTTTCTGATGCATCTCACGAGCAGTATTACTAAGAGTGGTCAGAATGATAAAAGTTACACTGAAGACCTCAATGTTGCTCATAAAGATATTCCTGTTTTTTATTTATGCACTTGTAGTTTGTATTAGGAACTTTGGAGGAAGTGGGGGTATTTTGATTGAGTTTATGAAATAAATGTTGCGTTTGCGAATACTATTCAGCGAAATCATAGCGTGAAAATGTTCCAAGCGTAGACAAACTGTTATCGTACTGAAGCAATCTATCTTTCAAAACATTCAAGATGAATTAAAATGCATTCTTTTTCATATTATACAAAATTAATGTTAATTTAAGATTTTGATATTGGTTAATGAATATTCTAGGCAACTAAGAATCAACTCTGCTGGATTTACACATTGTTAATGAAGCGCAGTTCCAGGGAAGGGGGGGGTGACGTTATACACGACCCAATAACACGTAATTATCTACCCTGACGATAATTGAGATCCGGTGAAGAGTCGTGATTACTCTGTTACCTTGGCAGGTTTGAGTGGCCTTCCGCTCACTCTGCCAAACGCATCTCTTCCTTTCGTTCTTGCCGGACTTTAAAGGACACTTCAGTCATTCTGTTCATCTTGTCGGAAACACCATTCAGTGGTGTAGATTGAATTAACAAGCTGTGTGGCAATGGCACTGAACGTCAAGACTGACAATTATTCAGATTCGTCTGAAAGCATCAATGACATTACAAAGTTCAAGGGCTGTGACTTGTCATTTTTTTGAAGTAAGAGTAAAATGTTATTACCGCTGCCAGCCAATTACTAAATTCAGCTAGGGTTATGTGGAATTTAAGTGTCAGTTTGTGTTGAAAATTTATTCAAAGTTCCCTATCGAACTTGTTTTCCAATTGCCTGACGATGCTTGACTCTTCAGTTGTGCTCCTTTGTGTACAAGTATTTTATAGGGCACATTGAGGATCTACTTATTGTCTACCTCCGTCGTCATGTTGAGAGTCTTTAGGCAGATTAGTGCTTTATATTTATTGTAGAAAAATGTAGAAAATTCGTTGGATTTTTGGTGAATGGAGTAACGAATCCTCGCTTATTTTTTATTAACCAAGATACACTATTATTAAAGAAAAAGCATCCATAGAAAATAATAAAATTTAGTGACAAAAATCCGCTAGATATAATCATGGAAATGATGTTTACAACTTCTCTGCCAACAGCTTGGTTTCGTCTTTGGCAACAGCTGACAACATTGACAACCAAGTTGACTAACACATTAAATGTAAAACTTTCTGAGTTTATTGTTTTTCCTTTGCAAACCTAGATGATAATATATTGTCAGTAATTTTTTTTTTAAAAAAATACTGAACTATTTTACATTTTTCCGTGTACAGGGAATTACAAAATTACATTGACTGGTCTTATAGCTATTTAAATGAACTCCTTGCAATTAGGACATAAAATCGTTAAATGAATTTAATGTGTAATTAATAATAACTGAATTTATGTAGTGACACATAAAAGGTATAAATTTTTCTTCCTCCTCAATTATTTCAAGTAGGGAAAAACCGTGAAAAATAAAATTAGAAGAAATAATTGGAAAATTCAGGACGTAAAAGCAAGTTATTAGTTGGCTGCTCTCACGTCCTTTGTGGCTTGTGTCCCGCCTCATTATAATTTAACTGCCCGTTCCGGACCCCGTTTTTACTTCAAATAGGCAGACGGTTGATTACTGTTTCACGTGGACATGAATGACTCTTCATACTTAAATTCGTTTTTTCGGAGGATGCCGGGAAATAAGTTCCCGTAGTTTTAATTGAGGGAAACGGTGGATGTTGATGTTACCAATGCTTTTTTCCTTCTGGGAATTTCGGCGTTCCTCCGCTCACGCGAAACATGACGCAGTGCCGGTTTCGGGTAACGATAACGGAATAGTGCGTGTTCGGCAAGCATGAAGAACGACTCGAACTTAACGAGGATAAAAGAATGACCTTCCAATAAAGAGAAGCATGGTTATGCCTGGCAACGCAGTACGGCGCTTTCCTTGTGGTCCTTACTTCCTCGTCCTTCCTCGAAAACGACTGAGCGGGACAGCGTTTTATTGCCTCTATGCCTAACATTGATTCGAATACGCATTTTTCAACGAGTAATGCTATACCCAGATCATATTGTAAATGGAGACTTATTTTACAACAATCATTCGCAAGGACCATTTCAACTTTCCCTACAGCCCTATGTTTGGATCTAAAGATGAATACATACGTCAAGCTTTAGGAATATTCTTTAATACTAAACAAAATCGTAGCGAACCTACGCCGACTTTTAGGAAAATAAACATTATTTTTTCACGTAAATAAATATAGGACGGAACGACCTGTAGGTGGATGCACTTTATTTTTAACCCAGTTCGTTTTTGGAAAAATTGTCACGTTTTGTCAAAACCCACATGTTTGACGAAAACCGAGCGCGTTGGCGGGAACGTGAAATAAGGATGAGAAAATAATTGATTTTTTAACCACAAAACTTTACTCTGTATTATCCATAAAACCTCATACTGAATTTCCTAATAAAATAAATTCAACTATAGGTTTGCTGTAATGCCCAAATTTGCTAAAAACAATTTTTTTAATTACTTTGAAAAAGTTACTTAGTTTTTCTCATTTCGTTCACTACAGGCGCTAGAGTGAACATATTATTCATTACTGGGGAAATATTTGAGCAGTAATTATGCCTCAAATTTTCCCCTCCCCAAAATTCTTGGTGTTATTCAGATGGAAACTATTACAGAGGACATTGGGATGATACCATGAACATCTATATTTTATCTGATGCAGACTTTTCTCGCCTACACATATTGACTACTGTTCGTTACAAAATTAACTACTCAATTGCGGCTCTGTGATTGTGATTCTGTCTGATTCAAGTAATCGGATTTGAACCAACAGAAGCTAGGACGCAGATCGTTGTGGCTCCTTTGAACAACAATCTTAAAATTGCGTTCGAATAAAGTTTCCATTTGAATGTTGGGAGAAATACGTGAATTTCTAATGGGACTAATATGAAAGAAATTAGAGTTGAAGATGTAGAGGTCCCTAAAAAATCATGAATATTTAATCGTCGAAGATTAGTTTCCCTTAAAATTTGGTATGCATAAAACGCTGGTCTTCGTGTATTTTCAACGATATATCCATAATTGTTTGTTTAAATTGTGGGAATCGTAAATGGACGTTGTCATAGCGAATCGTGTATCAGTGGGAAAGTCTACGTCCACGTAAGTGCACCGTGGCGTCGGCTTAAGTCATGATGTATAAGTTGGTACCTTCATGTTAAAAATAACGGGAATGGTGCATTTCTTTGTGTTTCAGCTTCGAGACGGCCAACTCGATCGTACGTGAGGAGCAGAGCGAGGTGGTGAACGCGGGCCAACCCAACGAGGCGCGCGTGGTCCGCGGCAGGTACGCGTACGTCGACCCCGAAGGCCAGCCCGTGGAGATGCGCTACTTCGTGGACGAGGAGGGAGGCTACCACGTTGAAGGCAACGTCCTCCCCCAAGTCCCAGAGATCCCCGCAGAAATCCAGGCCGCCCTCGCACGCAACGCCGCCGAAGAAGCCAAGCTCTCGGAGCAGGAACGCGCAGAGATCGACACCGGCAGATACGTCATCCACTAGAACCTCACCCCCGCGTCGGCCAAGCAACGATTATTACCACTCGCAATGAGTCTGTGCTCCAAAAGTCACGTTGACTTCGGGTTATCATTACGAACGGTGTCACTGACGGAGAACAGTATATATATGTGTAATCGTTCTTTCTGAAGTGAACCGAATCCCAATATATTTCCAAAGTTCTTGCCTATGTGTCGAGTGCAGACTTATTGGGGCAGATCAATAATTTATAATTAGTTTTTGCCAATAGTGTTTTTCTTTTAAGTTTCGTCCACGGAAATAATCGTTGCTTCGCCTACCAAATACCGATGCCAAGTACCAAGGAAATTCTCATCGAAACACGCGGATCGCTTCAACCAAATAACTTTCAAACGAGCCAGTTAGGACTATATTGTCCCCATGTAACTTTTAGGTTTGCTTGAGCATCCGCGTGTTTAACTTACACGCTTCCGTCCAACTGTCCGTCCCAAGAACGCGATCGAGGAAGAATGTTTTGTGCCATTATTGATTAAATTTTTATAAGAAAATGAAACTATTCTTTATCTTCATAGAGGTTTTGTCTGCATTATATGCAATTGTATGTAAGGTATGTCAATGTAAGGCTTTAATGTGAATAAATTTTTTATATAAATTAAGAGTTGTATTTTTTAATTCTTCCACACATTTACATTTTTATATGATAATAGAATTATTATTATTATTTAAAATTAATTTTCTGTAAATCTCCAAGATCATTGTCTGTAGTCATTTCTATGGAAAGGATGGATCATTTGCCCATCTTATAGCCATGTCAAATTTATGAAAATTGAGTAATTTCAACAATATTTTTTGTCTCTTTATTTCACAGTAAGATTTTTTCAGTTTGCCAATTATACCTAAAAGCGAATTTCTGGTCAGTTGTTTGTGATAGGAAATAGTAAGTTAAAAAATGCGATAAAATCTCAGTCCTGAGCAATCTCTATATTTTACACTACAATAAGAGGGAATAATATATATATATATATATATTTTGTTATAGATACATAAAATGAAACTACCAATTTAAACAAACAATTATCATTTATTATTTATTAAGCCACAATTTTCAATTACACAAATCTGATGAAATTTTATAAATCAAAACAATTTTATTTACCTAGAATACATTTTAAATAATTGGACACGGTACCCTCAAGGTCTTTACTGGGTTGATAAGGAAACGGAACAAAATGTTACAATTAAACAAATACAGTTACAATAAATAAAAACCAAATGATTGAAACGAGTGAAACAAATGAAACGAAATGAGACGAAATCTGACACTTTTTACCCTTTATTAGCAATTTACAATTATTAATTCAGAAAATAAACTTACACGCTCTCGAGTCCACACACTAACTTTATACCGGCTTAACAGTCACCAGGCTGCAGTCACACTCTGCTTTCACAGTCATCTCCTCTTGACGACGTTATCCTCAAGACGAATTCAACCCACTCTGCTTTCAGACAGACCTCCACGATGAAACTCCCACCAACTGTTGACGACTGATGTTCAGCTAATTACTCTCGGTCCCCTAGCTTGGCCTCGGTCCTGCGTCTGCCCTGCGGACCTGCACCAACGATCTCTCCCCGCTGACACGTCCGTCTCCTCTCCCTGCTGAATGATAAATAAGCTCCCCTACTGTCCAACTGCCCTCTTATTTATATCCGGGTTTCAGAATCTTCCCTTGTTTTCACAGTTTTTTTGCATTTCTACTTTCGCCAAACAAACACCATCTGTTGTTCTTCTCCCGCTCCGAGGGCCACTCAATCAATTAAATTAAACGTTTCCTTTTAATATAATTACATCGTCCAAACAACCTTCTGTCATTTTATGCCATTAGGATTCCGTCGTCCACAACCAATTACCTCTAAGAGCTGAAAAAACGCCCCAATTATTAGTCCTTCCCCTCTCTAAAAGTCACTTATCCGTCATTTTATCATTATTTTGTTATATGTTCAAATCACTTAGGTCTGAGTCTGAGTTCGTAATCAAATCTGACAAAAATGAGAACAGAATTCCTGTCCTTCTGAGCTGGTTATTACTATATATATATATATATATATATATATATATATATATATAACGTGTTGTTCCTTGGATTAATATTTAGATTTTTTGTTACTGTCTCAGACAATTAACAATTGTCAGAAAGTACTGCAATACAAAATGAGCCCTACGAGAAATGTTTGCTAGGTAAGTACAACTAAAGTGAGCGTATCATGAATGATTCACTAATTTTAACGACCTATAGTGATCACTGACTTGTTAAATATGTTATGAAGTATCATTTTCTATCTTGCTTCATCACAGTACAGTTGTTTGAAGGGTGCTATTTTATGTTGCAATATATTTAGACGTCTTTATAAATTTTCGTTTTATTCAGTATATATACAGTATATATAAGTATAGAACGCAAAATTATATAACACAGTTAATTTTTTTGAAATAATTAAGTCATTCGACTCCATTGTTTTGAAAGATCAACCATACATAAGCCAGAATAGTTTCATTTTTCCATAGTTTTCCAAATGCTATGGATGAAACGATAAGAAATATTGTATTTTAGTATTTATTCTGTTTCGAAAGTTTCTGATTTGCTCGTGAAGTATTGCGGTGATCAAAATTGATACGTGAAATGGATTCAGGAAATAATTTTAAAATATCGACTGAGTACCAGCGAGTTTTTTTTAAAGGGGAAAATTTGAATAGTTGTCATTCGTTGCCAACATTTTTCGAGTCCAGAGAAACTATGGATTTCATCAAGTAGGCCGACATAGTTGCACAAAAATTTGCAAACTGACGTGAGAGTTATTTATTTTGGCTGGAGGTTCTCGCAAATTTTGTTGTACGGCATGATTGAAGTTGCTTGGATTCCGAATCGATATTTAAGAGGGAGGATAGAACATTTATAAGTGCTTGCATGGACAGTGGAGGTAAAGAAAGATGGCGATAGAGAGAAATAAAAGATAGAGGGAGGGGGGGGTGGCTGCGGGAGAGGGCGATAGGAGAGAGAGAATACATGATTGTAGAAAATCGAATAAATTGATCTTACGAGAAGGTGAAAGATACAAAACGTAGCAGAGTTTTTGTAGACAGGCAGTAGAAGCGTTGTTGAGAGTATAGAGAGTAATAAAGTTTTGAAGATGGAGGGCAGGAAGTTGAATGTGAAGCCGACGAATAGTGAGGCAGCTATATTTTATTTCTCAGAAGAAACGAACAACGTCAAATGTTTATTCATGTCGCCGAAGAGAAATTACCGCTACTTTCGCTATTGGCTGGTATTCGGAAAATGTATCCATTAGGACACAAACTTGGAAACCGGAAAAAATGGCTAATTATTTCATTGGACGCCGAATTCTAGTTTATAAGAATTATCGCTGAATTAAATGTAGGTTTGTTCCACTTGAAGTTGCCTCGAATTTTAACTCTGTTACTCATTAGACGAAAGAGAGTTTTTAGTTTCTAATAAAGCTCCGAGAGTTATTTAAATTAAAATGTTTAATAAATATTGTCCTAGAATCATCTTTACTTTTATCTCTCTTCGTTAATTTAATTGATATTTTTAAAAAGAATGTTCAAAGATTAACATATATATTATGTTTAATTAACTTCAATAAATAGAAATATAAATAAGCACAAAAAATATAATATTAAATACTGTCATATATTAAAGTTAATTGAGTGTGTAGATAGGCTATGTATAGGGTAATACACGTGATGGATACTCCCCTGTTATAACATAGGAAACGGTCTTAAAGTGGTGATGCAGAAAGTTAGAGCAAGAAAGGTAAGTGCTAATTAGGGCTCTAGGACTATAGTTTTAAGGTTCCTACCCGGCAATTCGCCTAAAAGTTCTGCAGAGAAAACCATAAATACCTATATCAGGTAGGTATGGATCTAGAAAAATTGTTTTCAAAGATGAATACCAACGGAATTTAATAATGTGTAGAAATATACAAATAATTGGAGCTGTCCATCAACTGGTCTAATAGGATCAGCGAGTAAGGCCAACTGTCCACAGTATTAGATCTACGTGCAAACAAAAAAATAAAAACTGGACCAGGGTCTTCTTGGACTCTGATTTTATCAGGAATATTCGGGACAGGAATTGTTCTTAAATGTTCGGTTTGAATTTAAGAAAATAAAAATCTAGGCTATCTGTTTCAGCATCGGGTGTCACCGGAGAGCATCATCGACCATATGTGAAATCTGACTACAAATGGATTAGAAAATGCCGAAGCACATGGTTTCATTGATAGATTACTAGTGGTATATTGCTTTGAAGAATAATAAATAACTAAATTCCAAAACAAACAGGGAAGACTCAAAATTATGGGACATGCTAATAAATAAACGCAATTCAATTGCCGCGTCGATTGCACATGCAAACTCCCAGGTGGAGCTACTTGTAGAGGCCATTCGGCTGTAGGATTTTGCAGATCCGCCACTAGATAGGGACACTTGTACTTCTGCAGTATAAGGATGTACGCTCTTTACTGCAGTAATAAGCGCGTGGTTTATTACTTTTTGATGCGTAACATTTTATTTGTGAGGAACTATTTGGAACTCTGTTAATTTCGTTATAACTTTCTGACTTCAAAACTGTTATTTAATTTATGCAAGTGTATATTTATGTAAAATAGTAGCACTGCAGAATTTTCAAGAGGATTAAATTTTCCTAAGCCAAAAATCGCGGGTCTTGTCAAGCATAATTTTGTTTGATAATTATTATTATTTGTTTATATATAGAATATGAAAGTTTCGTTACCTCATATGCTGTAATATTGAGCGGATTTATGGAATTAATATTTTAAGTATTCATTTATTTTAGTGATATCATTTAACTATATTATTTTGTTTTCACAAGTTCGAATATAAATTTCGTACGAAATCTGATTATGTATTGCAAAGACTGTCATAACAAACCCACTTCTCACTAATTCCTGTGCCGAACCATGACAGATTTCATCTTTACCAACTTCTTCTCACGCACCATCGAACTCCTCTCTCTTCGAGGGCGAATATACAACTGTAAAATATTTTCTGATTTAAACGATTTAATATCGCTCCCCCTGTAGCGCACAGTTGTTGATTAAAACCCCCTATTAGCGAAATAAATCCCTAGTGAATTTTGTTAAACTGAAATATATATATATATATATATTAATAATATATTTTCGGGCTTTTAACCGAGTGAATCCACGACGTTTCGATGACTTTAACTGTCATCGTCGTCTAGAATCTTGCTTCTAGCGTCTTGCTAGAGTAAATTTTATTTATTGTTTATACCGAGAAAGACTGAATTATTTATTAACTGTCAGAATATATTTATTAATTGCTATAACTAAAACTTATATTAAAAAGATAAATTGAAGATTACATGAAAAATTAACATAAAATACTACGTTTTTTTCCATTGAAGTTGTTTAAGAATGTCTAATTTTTACATCATACGTAAATTAATCGATATTTTTATATTTAAGTTGAATAATTCCTGGTGGAATAAATTTTAACTTGTTTCTTTACCATGTACGTGGTTATGTCCCAAATATATGCAATTTATTAGCTTTATAATGTAACTTTTCATTAATTAAGGGAATAAAATTATTCTGATTGTTTTTGGTCAATATTTAATTATTTTATAATATTATCAATTTTCGGTAAAATATTTCAGTAGAGCTCGATCCTGTTAAAACTCCATAATATTAATTAAGAATGACTTCCGTACAAATTAATGACCTATAACGTTAATTAAAGAAAGTAATAACATTAAAATCGGCAAAAATGACAATTATGATCTTTCACATTTATTAACCAATGCAATTCGAAAATACTGTGAATGTAATAAATTGATGTGAACAATTTATTTATAGAATAGAAGAAAATGCTTCATTTAATTACGAATTGTTACGGAAAAATGTAGGGTAGCAAATACAATCGCAAACCCTGCTTTGTTATACATATTGGGAAAGTTTTGAGGCTTTACATAGGGCACAGAATTGTACGGAGAAATGTTTAAGTTACAGAAACCGCGGATGACGGAATTTGGGTGGCACTCTCCAATAGCAGAAAGAAGGTCAGGCTTTGCGCAATGTACAAATCTTACAGAAATCAACCGGCTAGGAGAATGTTAAGAATCTCATTAGGCCTTCTGTTCGTGCTTCAAAATGTCTCCACTCCTTCAAAATTAAAGAAAGAGGTCAACGTACAGATATTAGGATACGTTCCTTTCTGAATATAACGATTCAGTGAATGTAAATACTAGTCGCTCGCTGTTAGAAATCCAATATTCTTCAGAGAAGACTTCCACATTCTTTTTAGAATCTAATAGAATAGGTCTGCGAGGGCTATTCTCTCGCAGGCAGTACATGCGAGGGATATTCTCTCGCAGGCAGAACCTTGTAGGAGAGACACGAAGGGGCTACCTTTGGGGATGCCTTTTCCTCTCCGTTTTTGAACTAAGGTTCCCACAAGCCGAGGCACTTCGGACTATTTTGAGAGGTGTATGTTCCGGGGTCACAGATCTTGGGCATACGGTAAGAGTTGTTAGCTGTTCCCATTGGAACAGTCGGCCAGCTGCCTCCTAAACTGGTCGAGGTACGGAGAAGAAAATGCTGCGCCCCACAGCACTCTTCTCCCACTATCGGATGGGCGTGGGACAAGTACCCAATGCCCGACCTACCTGATGCAGGTTTTTCTAGGGTTTTCCCTGCATTACATTTAGGCGAATGCCGGGTAGGATCCTTAAACTATAACCAGGGGGCCCTAGTTAACCCTTGCCTACCTTCCTCTACCCTTCCGCATTCTCGTTTTAAAATCCCTTCCTATGCTACTAAAGGGGAGTTGCCACCACGTGGATTACCCTCATGTAGCCTGTTACCCTAAAAAAAATTAGAATCTAATAATTTTTCCAATTAGAATATGAAGACAGTTAAGACCATTTATTAAAACTAAAAATTGTAACTTAAATATTGGTATTCTTTAATTATCTGTTATTATTCTGTTACTGCCAAATTCATTTCCTACTATATGTCAATTATATTACTGAAGAAAATTTTCTGGATGAGTAACGATAAACTTTATCTGCATGTTCTTGCACATATGTTTTCTAAAATATTATTTATACGAATTCATCATAGAACATTAATTCACTTTTTTTCAGATAACAAGATAATTTACATGGAATTTCCAGAAATGGTATGCATCTCTAAATATTTTCTCAGAAAATTATTTTAAAAACTCTCAAAGGAGAATAAACTACGGGTATATAATTATTTCATCTTAGAAAGTTTAATTTCAATAAGAAAGTGCAATATGTGGGATGCACATTTAATAACCGTCTGTCAGCCTCTGCACCTTGCATTGCATTGAACATGCCGTTGACAGCAAGTGAAAGGAAAAGTTAATGGAATTCTTACTCGTTTAGCCGTGATATATATTTATAATCATTCAAGAATTTATGCATTAAGTGAAACGAGAAGCAGAGCGTTATAATCGGTAATTTTGATGAGAAGAGATACCAAAACGGAATATAAGGGTAAAAATTGATCCATAAGTGAATTAAGAAAAGATATGAACACGGAAGTGAATATGAAATTTATATAATAAAATTTATTTTATTGCTACCAAAAAATTAAAAGTTTACTTAAATTGTTAGAGTTATAAATGAGTCATTTGTGCGTCCTAATTCATTGCAGAATCGAAAAACTGATGATGTTTTAATAAATCAAATAAATAAATATATTTAACAGTTTCTAACGATACAGTTCAATATTAATGTAAATAATTTACAATAATGATTATGTAGAATGTACTTTCCATATTTATGAGAGAAAATCTAAGTTTCAAGCCAATCTAAGCTTTTTATCAGATGTGCCTATGTGTGTATGTTCCAGCCAGAGTGGAAAGGGATGTGGGTGTAAAAGTAATCGATAAAAAAACGGTTTAGTGACGAGGCCATTTTTTTGCGGGTAGCTAAGCATATTGGTAAGTCTAGATAGCATCTAAACCCAAGTTTAGTGCTGTGGTTTCCGTATATCATTGAAAGAGGTTGTGGAAATGGATAGAACTCTATAAAGTGTTGGGGTAATTTTTAGAGATTTTAGGCCCAAGTCTTGGACAGATGTTCAGTTCTCGCTCCCTCTTGGAGTTAAATTATTGTTATTATAATTTTTTAATGTTTTTCTTTATAATTTGTACACTGTACTCACTCTTTTAATCACCTGTAAATAAAATTGCTAGATTGGACACTACAGGAAAGATAATTCTCCATAGAAGATTTGGAAGCAAATACTTTCGTTACACTGCCTAATCGTATAGTTGGTCAGTATTTTTTTTTTGAAGATACTTGTGTACATAATTAAATTTATTGCTTTAAATACATATAAGTAATTGGAAAAAATATTACATATATATATATTATTTGAGATATCCATCAAATTTATCAAATAACAAATAAGAAAATCTTATTTAAATCCTAAAAGTAATTAAGGTTTTCAATAGCTTTAACGTTTAGTTGTGACCCCATTCTCCATCTAGTAGAAACATGTAAATTCATTTAAAACGGTACAGTTTTATATTATATACGTATTTAGAACTAATGTAGTTGATAGTAACAGTAATATATTAGTAGGTTAACATGTTATACCCTGTTAATGATCAGAAAGTAAGTAGGGTTGGATGTAGGTCGTAGATGAACGGTTTGACTAAGGGAAACACATAAATTTGGGGACCATGTTCGTGTGACATTTCGTTTAGTGTCTGCAGCTGCAACGTCCGCAATGACGAATGTAAGTACCGTAAATTTACTGGAGAGAAGAACCCAATTGTTATGGTTGGTGAAATGACTAATGATTTGTGTTGGTGCCGTAGGAAATTTTAATTTGCAATGAGTTACGTAATCCGCTATTTAGACAAACCATAAATTATTGGTGAATTTTCATAAGGACAGATTGCAGTACAATTTAAGAGAGAGAAAATTTACAAATATTCAACTTTTTAGGGTCCTTAATTCACGACTATTAAAACAAAATTCATCATACATTAACTAAAAAAATAGAAAGCGATACCTTTACCTCATAATTATTTATAATGGATCAGATACTTACATTATCAGTTATATTGATCTGTTATCGCTATAAGGTTTGGGAAAAAATACATTATAAAAGTAGTGCTCTTTTATACTTTACTCACCGTTATTTGTATATTATATAATCTAACTTCCTCATCAGCGTATTTTTTTAGAGTAACCGTCTGCATGAGATTAATCTAATGACAAATAGGAAAGGAACGGATATGAAAGGGGGATGCGGAAGGGGAGATAAAGGTCGCCAAGGGTTAACTAGAGCCTCTGGGCTGTAGTTTAAGAATCCAGCATTTGCGTCGACCAGTTTTGGAGGCAGCTAGCCGATTATTACAATAGAAAAAGCGGACAACTCTTATCGTATGCCCAAGATCCGCGACTCCGGAAACAAGCAGAGGTGTCTCGGCGAGTGAGAACCTTAATACTACAGGCTTACCAGTCTTTTCAGTCTATTTATCTAGAGTTACAGGCTATTTTTTTTAGGGCAACAGGATACATAAGGGTAATCCACGTTGGGCAACTCCCCTTTAATAGCATAGGAAGGGATTTGAAAGGGGGGATGCGGAAGGGTAGAGGAAGATAGCCAAGGGTCAACTAGGGCCCCCGGGCTATATTTTAAGGATCCTACCCGGCATTCGCCTAAAAGTAATGCAAGGAAAACCCTAGAAAAACCTGCATCGGGTAGGTCGGGCATTGGGTACTTGTCACACGCCCTTCCGATAGCGGGAGAGGAGTTTGATGTGGGGTCGCAGCATTCCCTTCTCCGTGCCTCGACCAGTTTAGGAGGCAGCTGGCCGACTATACCAATGGGAGTAGCGGACAACTCTTACCGTATGCTCAAGGTCTGTGACCCCGGAACATACACCTCTCAGAACAGGCCGAGGTGCCTCGACTTGTGGGAACCTTAGTTTAAAAACGGAGAGGAAAAGGCATACCCAAAGGTAGCCCCTTCGTATCTTTCCTATAAGGTTCTGCCTGCGAGAGAACATCCCTCGCAGGTATTACCTGTGAGAGAAAAACCCTCGCACACTTTTTCAGTTACAGGCTACACGAGGGAGATATTTATATTGATTGGGGACGATGCAATGACTTCGACTGTTATTTACACAAAGGGACAGAGAAGAAAGAATTAAATAAGAAAGAGATCCGATCCCTGATTTTGTTTTAATAAGATAAATTTTAAATATGGTTGATCAGGCGAAAT
Organism: Zhengitettix transpicula; assembly: GCA_037074705.1. Classification (NCBI taxonomy): domain Eukaryota; kingdom Metazoa; phylum Arthropoda; class Insecta; order Orthoptera; family Tetrigidae; genus Zhengitettix; species Zhengitettix transpicula. The sequence goes on along the minus strand of CM073591.1, from coordinate 113,501,129 downwards.
TTCTCACTTAATTGAATATTATATCGCTGGAAAAAAATATTTAAGTCAATTATAGGAATCTATTTTTACACTTGCAGTGAGGTTTTGTACTAGAGTTAATTTGAGAAAAAATGAATGCGGAATGAAGTTGGAGTGAGTAACGTAATGTATGAAAATGGGAACAGAAAACTAATGATAACACCTGGTTTAATGAACATTAATGTGTTTTTTTCAGTGGTGAGACACAACTTATCTCTTTATTATTTCTCTGTTTAGTAAAATGATAGAAAAAGAGTGAAACTGTGATGTTCCTGTTACTATTTATATATTGACTTGGTTGCAGTTTGCGATCAATGTTGACCGTCTGAGGTTCTTGTTTTAAATACTCTGTACAGAGCGTGGTATCCTAACCTTTCAAACGAACTATTTAAAGTTCTAGCTTTATAATAATAAAACGGATAACAGTAATTATTTGTGGACGCCACACCATGCTATTAATATAAGATGTTAAATTGCCGGGGACGGACCGTTGTTTAGTGTCAGATTTTTATGAAAATTATATAATAAAGCTCAAAAAATTTGTGTATCTAATTTTCAGATGCTGAAATATTCGTTTGTGATCGTTGCTGTCTTCTGGCTCCCACAAGTGTTTTGTGATGCCACGAATAAGGATGAAGGAAAACAATTAGGAACTGTGGTCGCTCCAGGTAAATTTTGAACTACATGAATGAAAGAACAGTTATATTTTAAATCTATGTAAGTTTCTGTATCTAGCGATGGGGGCCACCCTTATTCAACATTTCTGTTGCGTTTATTCAAATCTTACTAAATACATAAATGTTGGTTTTCGAATTTTTATCGCTTTTCATCGAGGATCCGTGTTTATTAATTGAAGTTGAAGGCCAACCTCGCTCACTAGTCTCCTTGAACATATTTTCAACAGACCTTTAGTAGATAACTGATAAATATAGAACTGTTTAATATTTAGTGGTCCTGCCGACCAGTTTTTGTCGGCACTAAGTGGTGATCATTTAATTACTTTTGTATTTAAAGATTCCTGAATTAATTCCAAACAAAACTGGATGGTTTCACAAAAGAGATCCTTACAGTTGCTATAACATTACCCGATCCAATATGGAATGGGAGTGGGATGTACAGTTATTACCCGTTTTGGTAATGCTTGGGAAAATAACCACGGTGTATTTTATAATTTATATTTATAACTTAATTGAATAATGTACATACTTCGAACTAAATTTGTGACTAGATTTTTCACAGTTGAATTAAGTGATATGTTATTATTTAATATATTGATTGATTTTTTAATTAATTCTAAATATTTTCACCGATTCATCGCTCATTGAATAGACACTTCGCTACCGCACGATTACGTTCTCATTTTCATTCTCACAACGTGTCTTTGATTTCTTACATAATCTTTTATATAAAGTTTTCTGAATCAGTTCTCATAGATTTTGTCCTGCGTATTGGGTATGTCTAGATGTTATTCTTTTCGCGCACTCCGGATGCTAGTTTTTTCGTATTATAAAAGCGATATTATTATTATTTAACTTAATTATCGAAAGCTGTTAAACATTGTGCATTGTAAATTCTAAAAATGTTTTATAATGTTCTTAAATTTAAGGTAAAGTTATAGATGGTGTGAATGTTTATTTCACAGGTCTCGGTGGATTGCTGGGTTCCCTGACGGGTGGTCTGGTAGGCTCTCTTTTCCAGGGAGGAATCAGGAACGTCACTTCTTCTATCACGACGGCCGCGGGGCCCGTGCTGGGTCCCGTGCTGGGCTCCATCGTGGGTGGGCTCCTGGGGAACCTACTGGGAGTCTCGCAGAGGTTCGGCCCCCTCGACGACGACATCAGTGTGTGGGGCGGTGTCCTACCCGGGGGCGGAACAAGCTTCGGGGGCGTCGTGGCGCGCAAGAATGACTCCGACGAACACGAACTGCCGATCAAGCACTCCATATACCTGTAAGTAATTCACTTATGATTATATAAGTGATCGACAAGAAACGTCAAGTAAATGGAATTTTATTTTCTTAGACCTCCGGCTTATTTGTTGAACCTGATAACACACCCAAGCTTCTATAACTCTGGATACAGGACGGAAAATCAGAAAGGTAAGAACAGGTAGTATATTTATGTAGTTGTTCTACGAATGGGTGTAGTTTCATTAAACTGCGAAGCAATAATGATATGCATAAGTGGATTAAGTGTTATGCAGGTCTTAAATATAAGAGTAAGTAGACGATATCGTTCACTTAAATAAGTTAAACACAACTTTTTGTTTGAATAAACAAGATAGCCAATTCAGACAAAAAGGGTAATATAAATTTTTTGACTGTTTGTTTACCCTCTGAAATTGAAATAAACTGTCTGTCATCAGCCTTACTTGAAATTTTGTCCATTAGATGATTTATCCCCTAATTTTTTAAAAAGCTTAACTATGAATTTTAAAGATTTGACAAATTTTTGTGAATATTTTATTTTCATGAAGGCGTATCGATGAAGCCAAAAATTATTTCAGTACTTACTCAACAGTGAATGTTGTTACCAACTTCATATTTCCCTTTTAATGTCCTATTTATATATTGCAACATAGCTTGTACCCATGGCAAAATTATCTTTTGCGTAATTCATCCATGTTGTTAGACTTATATTAACAATTACCCAATTATCAATAGGGTCTCAATAAGTTTATTTGAAAGCTGTAAGTAAAGTGATTATTAGGTTTCACCTATTATATTTGGTTGTATCTACCTTTTCAGCCACTTATTCGACCGCCTCAAAAAACAACATTTTCATTTTTTGTCCTCTGAGTTTAGTATATGTTGTATTTATTTTATTGCAGAATTTCTGCAGCATTCCAATTGTTTTAATAGATTTTTCAAATTTGAATCTCCCCAACCAGGGACAACGCTGTGTTTAACTTTTAACATTATTATTCTCTTTCATTGATTTTAGATGCGTTTTTGATTAAATTAACATGAACAACAACAACAGTAATAGTTAAGTAATAAATTGACTTAAAGTATTTTTTTAAATTTATTTTGAGTCACATCCGCATCTAGGTCACTTAATACGCTTATTTATTTTACATTAATTATTACAGGTTCTTTATATTTCACAGTAAAGTTGAATCATTTTCAGGTGTTTAATTAATAGTCTTTGGTATTCTGTTGAGTTTAGCACTTCATTGATGCTTTTACTGTCGAACAGCTGTTTCCTTTCTTGATCGTATGAATTAAAGTATTGTTTGGCTGGTTTACAGAGTTACATGAAAACGTTTCCCCAAAGCAAAATACTTCGGAGGCTACGTCAACAGAGAAAGCTACGACGACGGAACACAACTCCACAACGGTGACCACAATAATAACGACCGCAAAAACAGAATCAGACGAGCACAGTACAACCATTAGGTCGACAACACATCCGTTAGAGCCGACAATTACAACTCTTAATAACGAAGTTCATAGAAAGCCACCGGTGAAGGAAGGAACTGTTGACTGGAGTCCTTATCCTAGCCACGATACCGAACATTACCCAGTGTCAGGCGATAGGGAACATTACCTAATAACCCCGAAACCTCAGAGGAGGCCGACCACGAAGAACTATAGAAGACCTGTAACCACTACAGCAAACCCTCCAACAAAGGTGTATCATTATCATCAGGGTGAAGACTTCTACGACGACTGTGACGATTGGTAAATGACTCCAATTAAGTACGCTACCGTATATTTGACATTATTCGTTATTTTACGCTTAATTTTCAGCGTAGTGAATGTTGTAATTACATTATGCTTAATTTATTAACGTATTTATTCATTATTTTTTTTTTGATTTTATTTAATTAATTATAGAAATAGAAAAACCTATTTCAAATAGTAATGTTTGCACCAAAGTGTAGAACTCAGCGGTCACCTTTGATTTCAAGTTTAACACGCATCACTTTAGTAACACCATTGGGAAATATTTTATACAAGGTGTTAAATTCAAACGAAGTACGGAAAATAAAATTAAAGAGGAATCAGACACAGATAAAGTTCTTAAATGTAAAGAAAATTGTGAGTGGCTGATTTGAAAAATAAAACAGTAAAGATATTTGTTCTCCCATTCAGATAACCTCTGAGAATCTGAGGTGAAACAGCAAGTGGACTAATGCACATCGATTAGGATAATGTTGTTGTTATCTCGTTACTATCTTCTCTCCCTCCGCCTTCCAATTCTCCCGCCATACACTATTCTTATTACGATGATAAGTGAAGCAGCTATAATAAAAGTTTGTTAAACATAGAATATTTCAAATAGATATTAATTTGTCTACGTAACAATATTTGTTTGCCTGTATTCATTAAACCAGTTGTGGTATGTTTAAATGTAATCTGTAACATGTTTCAATTTGTTTTAACGTGTCAATAAATATTGCGCATTATTTACATTGTATTTGTTTTCCTTTAGTCCTTTGATTAAAAATTACTTTTGTCACAACTGAAAAACTAAAGCAATGAAAAAATAAGCAAAAATTCACGTAAATATAAGTATTATATTTTAAATAATATCTCAATACATTCGACTAACTTTTAACGGCAAGAATAGTTAACTGAGCAATTACATGACAGTTAGGCACCATAGCTGCCTCTGATGTTCAAAACCATGCGTATGAAGAACGTATTCGCTTATGGCCTTCTCCTGAATCGACAGACAATTTAGTTAACAACCACTCCTTTCCCCTCTCGGTAACGATTGCGTGAAATTAGTTAGAATATTGAAATTCTGAGTTTCCGTTGCCAGACGCGTAGAATTGAAATTTGGAACTGAGTAGAAATACAAAATACAAGGAATATAAATTTGAAAAAGAAAAACTTCACGAAAGAAACAACCAATGGATAAAAGAAACGAAAGCAGAGCAAAAGTAAACTATTCAGTCAGTAAATGTCTTTGGCAGACTGCTCTGAATTCCACGGGAGCAATCACGTTACTTAATACATTAATATATGTTTGAATTGAACAAAACAAATCCATTTTACCTGTTCGTATGTCATCTTTGTAACGAGAAACAGAAACAAGCAGTTTAATATAAGAGTCTGCTTTTGTTTCTTGCAAGTAAACTGTCCAGTAGGTAATAATACCAAACAAATAACATTTGCCTAACTTCTCGAGTAATAAGAAATTTATACGCCACAACTTCGTTAGAGGGAAGTATATAGATGGCTCAAGAGATGTTATTCGGTAAAATGTAAGGAATGAGAAAATTAATATTTTTTAGTATAGATTTTTTACATTCATCATATGTTTGAAAAATATTGTATTGTACACAATACATTTATACTAAGATTATATACGAAACAAAATAATTAGTAAACACGACGGGTGAAAATACTTCATTATTAACTTTCATTTACTAACAGTAAACTACATGAATTTTTTAAACCTTACAAAATTATTTAATGTCCTCATAGATCTACCATTATTCAGTACGCACGATACATTACTGGAAGGAAAATGCTTCTATTCTTAACAGTCTAACGGAGAGTGGAAAAGCATCAATGAAATATAAAAAATTAGTAATATAATTTTTTTATTACGGTATAAGCTAGTTGCCACTTTGTTATGTCATTGAATAGAGACGTTACATGAATACCACAGTTCATCTTTTATCAGAAACAGTTTATCGATAGATCTGGAAGACAGGCAAGTGTCTCACAGAATGGTGAAGTTAGAGTGTTATAAATAATGAAAGTACAATTTTTTTGTATTTCTTATGAATATTTTAAGGCAACCTAGTCAACTAATATTTAAACCCATTTTAATTATCTCATGACTTGTTATTAGGTGAAATAAAAAAAATATGGACATATTTATTTTATACTAATAAGTATATATCTAGCACAAGGAAAAATATTTACTCTCTGTCAGAAATGCCTCGGCCAAACTTTCAAAATTTAGTGAAATTTACAATATGGGAACAAATAGCTTTTAACATTTATTGATAATTACAAAAAAAACCTGAAAAAAGTACAAATGTGTACCGACCCGTTGTGTTCAATTAATAAATTTTGACTAAAAATTGATTGATAACTGCATTATATATTTAATATAAAACAGACGTAAAAATAAAACCTTCAAAATATAAATTGTTGTTAATACTTTTCAAATGATAACATAAATGTTGCAAAAACGCCCAATTTAAAACAAGAAGTATTAGAATTAATTATGATTTTGGCCTGCCGCTATACAGATTTAATAAGATTGTCCCTGTTTATTTTAAGTTGAGAGACTGAGCAATACGAACACTCTTCGGCGTAAAACCACTGTTTCATGTTACGGTGAAATGTTGTGCATAGAGTAAATGAATTATGATTTAATACTTCGATGGAATCGGCTCAGCTACTTTTTTGTCTATAGAATTTTAAAATATTTGTATATTGAATTATAGTATACTAACCACACCATCACAATATGGTTTTAGTATTTTTTATATATATATATATATTGTAGTAATTGGTAATTAAGACATTGTTCTAATTGAAAAGTTGAATTGTAGAGGACTCATTATTAGTGGATATAGAGCGGACGCCGCAACAAGCCGGCAAGGCAAAGAAAACATTGTTGATGAGTCAAGAAGGTTCTGCGCGCTCAAAAACTTGCGAGACGAACGAACAGTCAGGAAATATCCAGTCGGGCAGTAAGCAGCAAGGAGAAAAGACTAAAATTCCAAGTCATAAAAATTTGAACAGTACATTTGGGCAGCAGACAGCGAATAGACCAGACGAAAAGTTTTACAGTCGGCAGTCAGAACGAAATAATGTGGTCCAGTCACAAACATGCTTTCAAATATTAAAAAGTAAAGCAATATTCAGTCGGGAAGGAGACAGAGCAACTAGTTGCAGTAAAGCATCGAGAACCAACCAATTTGTGTTAAACCAACTAACAAACAACGCCAATTAGAGCCTGTGAATATTTAGAGTCTGTGAGAACTTTCGTTCTGACTGCCGACTGTAAAACTTTTCGTCTGGTCTATTCGCTGTCTGCTGCCCAAATGTACTGTTCAAATTTTTATGACTTGGAATTTTAGTCTTTTCTCCTTGCTGCTTACTGCCCGACTGGATATTTCCTGACTGTTCGTTCGTCTCGCAAGTTTTTGAGCGCGCAGAACCTTCTCGACTCATCAACAATGTTTTCTTTGCCTTGCCGGCTTGTTGCGGCGTCCGCTCTATATCCACTAATAATGAGTCCTCTACAATTTAACTTTTCAATTAGAACAATGTCTTAATTACCAATTACTACAATATATATATATATATATATATAAAATACTAAAACCATATTGTGATGGTGTGGTTAGTATACTATAATTCAATATACAAATATTTTAAAATTCTATAGACAAAAAAGTAGCTGAGCCGATTCCATCGAAGTATTAAATCATAATTTAAGTGATATCCCCAAAATTGTGCACGAAAAGCTAAAAATGAGACCTGGGCGGCCGTAAGTAGAGAAAAACTTTAAAATCATTTGTAAACCGTGTTTAAAAGATAAAAGTCAGATCGTTCTTTAATTATTTAATTATCGATAAAATGAGATCCTTAATTCTTGATAAAATTAAAATTGTTTAAATTCAATCTTCAGTATTATTTCTTCCGCAACAAATTTCGTCTATGTTCAGACGCATTGATTTCCATAAAAAGTAAATGTAATTTTGATTATATAAATTCTGCCCTTTATCAAACCCAGTTCAAGACCCTGAGATCCCAAATATTTTGTGTATTTTATACTTGTTTTAAAATTGATAATAAATCTAGTTTAATAACTTTCACATAAGTTCTTTCATTTAGAAATGCCACATTATTATATGTATTAAAATTATTACAATATATGTTATAAATAAAACATTAGTAGATTTTCATTCAGGTAAAACTTTTAATAATAGACCAACACATTTCTATGGTATCCTCTGCCAGGTAACCGGAGAATGTTTTATTTATAACTTACTCCGGTAAGATCTCCGCTGTCCCATATGTGTTACGTCTTCACAACGAGCTGACTAGGAACAAGTTAAAAACTACTGCATATTTATTAATAAAATAAACGTGCTCTTACTGACGAGAATAACAATTCTGTAGGTCATTCATTTATTTATGTTAATAAGCGAAGTAGAAGAATGGTACGTTTACTATTCTTGGGCGCCACAGAATATTTCTCGTTGGACAGTCTGTTCGAGTTCCTGGAACTATTACCTGCTCCCGACATCGTTACTTGTTTCCGCTGGAAGTAGGAATTTAATAGTCCCAAGCGCAGGTCCTACATTGTTAATGAACGTAAAATACACTGGGATGGGAAATTTCAGTGTTTGGTAAAGAAAATGAAAGCGGACTCAGAACTCACTACTCAAAAGTTTAACGTACGAATACACTTTCCTTTATGGTGCTGTCTAGTCTTGCACGATAATATTAATCTAGGAAAATCCGTGGAGCAAAGATAGATTTAGTAAAAATAAACTCTGCAGAATCATGAGAAGATGATGAGAAAGCATTACTACGGTTGTTGATCTCCCGAAGATGAGAAGCAGCGTCGGCCATAGTTGTCGGCATAGACAGGTAGCCATAGCTCTTCGGGGGGAACTCGTTTGCGAGAGTTATTCTCTAGCAGGCAGAAACTTGTAGGAGAGTTACGAAGGGGCTACCTTTGGGTATGCCTTTCCACTCCGTTTTTGAACTAAGGTTTCCACAAGCCGAGGCACTTCGGCCTGTTTTGAGAGGTGTATGTTCCGGGGTCACAGACCTTGGGCATACGGTAAGAGTTGTTCCCTGTTCCCATTGGAACGGTCGGCCAGCTGCCTCCTAAACTGGTCGAGGTACGGAGAAGAGAATGCTGCGACCCCACAGCACTCTTCTCCCGCTATCGGAAGGGCGTGGGACGAGTACCCAATGCCCGACCTACCTGATGCAGGTTTTTCTAGGGTTTTCCCTGCATTTATTTAGGCGAATTCCGGGTAGGATCCTTAAAATATAGCCCGGGGGGCCTAGTTAACCCTTGGCTACCTTCCTCTACCCTTCCGCATCCCCCCTTTCAAATCCCTTCCTATACTATTAAAGGGGAGTTGCCCAACGTGGATTACCCTCATGAAGCCTGTTGCCCTAAAATATATAAAAAAAATGGCCATAGCTCACTCACCTTTTTGGAGAGTAGGAAAGAGCTACCTTTGGTGATGCCTTTTCTTCTCTCCGTTTTTGAACTAACGTTCCCACAAGTCGAGACACCTCAGCCTGTTTTGAGAGGTTAGGTTAGTCTCCCTTTGGAACAGTCGGCCAGCTGCCTCTTAAACTGGCCGAGACGGAGACGGGAATGCTCCGTCCCCACAGAAAACCGCTCTGCCGCTATCGGAAGGGCGTGGGACAAGTACCAATTGCCCGACCTACGTGATGCAGGTTTTATAGGGTTTGCCTTGCATCAGTTTTTGGCAAATCCCGGGTAGGATCCTTAAAAAATAGCCTGGAGACCCTAGTTAATCCTTGGCTATCTTCCTGTACTCTTCCTCACCAACCATTTCAAATACCTTCCTATGCTATTACAGGAGAGTTGGATTACCCTCATGTAGCTTGTTACTCTAAAAAAATGAACGTTCCAACTACCGTGTCTTCTAATTGCAAGTGTATGCTGGATGCAGTGATGACTGAACAGTGCAGCTTAGTCTTCCAAGCCTCATGTCCCAAAATTCTGGTCTTTCAATTCAGAATGCCTAGGTGTTTCTATGTTGAATGAAGGTAAATTTGAACGTCAGAATTCTTTAGTGGTTCAAGTTTTAATACTATGTTGTCTCAAGTTCGAATCATGCCTAGTAGCACATGCCATTCGTAAATCATGTTATTCTGATAGAATCTTCCTTCTTTTACCTGGCGCTGCTAATGATTTTAACCGGACGATATTTCGTCGTTAATTTCTGTTCGAAAATTTAATTGTTGTCACGTTATTGCTTTGAGGAAAAGTGTGTGAATTTCTCTTTCAAGAAATTTTCTTTTTTTTACGAAATCAAATAGTCTTTCGCTAAACTCAGCTTCCGTATAGGCGCCGAAAGCAATAAAAAATGTTTCTGCCAGTTGAGATATTCCCAGCGAAATACTGAACTTCAGTTTCTGATGATTCTTCGCCTGCCTAAATTAATTAATAAAATATAAGTGCAATGAAAATCCAATTTTTTGCCCATAAAAGAAAAAAAATCCTGATAATATGTTGCATTATTCAGAATTTAGTTCCTTGATATTAGTGTTTGATAAAGTATTAATAATCCCACGCAAAATATTTTTAATTCAACAAAAGTCCTTCAGAATGTACGTAAAGTAAGGATTCCAGTTTTTCCTGATAATGTTTAAAGAATTCCACCACAATCCGGTTTGATTTGTGATTTAGAATTAATTATATTATTTATTTCAAATATTCCCATCTACAGTTTCTCCCAACATGTTCGACCAATCGTCACCAATTTTTCCCGGCTCGACGTTCTATTTCGAGGGCGGTGACTGTCAGACTGGAGTTTTAACTCCTTGTCTCACCTACAAATACGACCAGCATTCGGCTTTCCGCCAGACTGTCTCCACTCTTGGTAATAATTCTCATCATCCTTCTGTCACGAAGCTGCCTAAAATTGCGGTATAAACGTGAAAAAATTATTTTCATCTAAAATACTACATAATGCAACATAGGTATAAACAACTTGTTCCGCTAAAATTAGGGAAAAATTTTTAGATATTATTTCGGATGTAAAGTATTTTTCATTCCATTTTACAATACATCTTGGTTGATTTAAAATAATTTTTATTTAAAAATTAATCGCAAGGTCATAAAAAATATATACTTATTCATTTTTGAAATGAAGTTGTTTTTACTGTTTTGGTATTATATATCAGATAAAACGTTCGTAAATATATATTTTTGTCTAATTAGCCGAGTCCATACAGTTTACAATTCTTTGGCTGGTATAAAACGGACTGCAAGTGAATTTTCATATTTGAATCAAAAATTTAAGAATTAATGATTTGTCATGGCTAAGAGAGCATAAGTAAATGAATTTCTAATATTGTGGGACCTGGAAATACGTTTCTTATTTCAAAACAATTAAGTATTTTATAGGAAATGTGTTATGATGTGATATGTAGATACTGGATTCCGTCAGAGTTCCTAGAAACAGTTTGGTGATAACGGAGAGCAAATTAAGGTTCCTACTTAGAGAGCAATTAGTGTGGGAAAACTCATCCCATTGCGGAATGGATCCGTTAGGACGAAAGCTGCAACTTATGTAAGTTATACATTGAGACACGACGTGGTATTGAGTGGCTTTCAGAATTTCCCAGTGCTCCACTTTCTTTGAATAAAACCAGAGGAACGATCAACAAGTAAATAGTCGTCTTTGACACTACACGAGCACAGCCGAGGTAAGGTCTCAGAGCTTTTCATACGTCTTTCAGGTATTTATAGGCAGCATGGCAGAAGTTTTCCAAAGGCCAAAACATTTAAATATGTACTTAAAAATGAATAATAAAATTTAATTTGCAAGATAAATATTTTTTTTTAGAAAAGTAAGTAATATTCAGGGATTTATCAGTTTCTACTTACAGTGTACGTAAAAAATTGAAACAAACATCAAATAAAATGAAATATCAAAGACGATAAGAATAGAAAATAAAAAAGATTTTGTGTATTCGCAACCGTATTATTTATTTACTACAAATTCAATACTTACTTATTACAGTTGGTAAAGTATCAACGTCTAATTAATTCTGTTTTCAAATGAAACTAAGTCACTGGGACCAAAGTCATTAAACAGCTTTAAGAGAATACAAGTGAACTTCCTATCGTAAATGTGGTATATGTTTAGTTATTTCATTTCCTGCTAGTAAATGTTTATTAAATCGCTGTGCATCGTAATTTAAGAAATAATTTATGTTTCTGTTTCATACCAAGTGACGAATGGTTAGGGTTAATTTGTTCTATTTACTTGTCTTTAAAAGATAAGAAAGCTTTCCATCAATGCAATACGAACTGCTCAAGTCGTACTAAAATTTTTAACTTCGTTTAATAATGCTGTATTAATTTTGGATTAAAATATTTTGGGATATCTAAAAAATTTAGTTTTCAGATCGTTATTTTAGAAATGAAATAATGGGAACAAAAAGTTAGTAAAAGACTTTATTTCATAAAATAATATTTATTGCTGTCTTGTTACTAGAAATTTATCTTATTTTATATTCGAGATTCAATAATACTCGATTTCTTGTTTCTAAAACATTAGTACGAAATCAGGGGAAAATAATTACCTCAAGTTCTTCGTCGTTTTATGACTTTCCTGTAAATAACACTAAATGATTTATTTGAACTACATTCGATGGAAGTCAGAAAATTTTCATGACACAGTAAAAGTCAATTAGCTTTTTTACTCGATCAAATACATTTATGGATCGTAGCCATTTTTAACTTAAAAATTATTTCAAATATACTTATTTTTGTGGTTTTGCATAAACGGTCGTTGGACGGCAGCGTTACATTCTCTGGGCTTCACCCTTTTTAAATAGATTAGAATGGGGAGGGATATTAATGACTACTCCACTATTTATTAGATCACTTTACAAATGCTTATAATTGAGAATTGAGTTTGAGGAAACGAAGAAATGAAAGTCACATAATTTTGTTCATAAATTTATGCAGTGTTTTTAAATAAGTGCTCCTTTTTGAATGATTCATGTGAAGTTCAGTAATGCATTCTTATTTTACTGTTTAATATTTTTGAAATGGATTTATCTATACTTCATGCCTATGTTTAATGGGCTATGACAATATGCAATTTGTAAATACAAGAATATTTCAACTATTTTCTGCAGTGTTCTGTTTCTTACTCGTAGATGAGCGGGTTCCTGCGAGTGTGTCTCCTTGTAGCGCTGGTGGCAACTGCCTTTGCAATGCCAATGGAAGAATCCGAAGGAAGGACCTTCGGCCTCTTGTCCGGACTCTTCGGCGGTTCTGGACTTGGGAGTCTGTTCGGATCACCCGTCAGGAGGCCTCTAGTGCAGCCTTATAGCCCCTTCTACCCTTACCACAGGCCATACGCCTACAACTATGGCTATGACCACTACGACTTCCCAGGCTATGTTCAACCTTTCTTCAGAGATTTTGACGGTGGCAGCGAATTTGAAATAGATTAAAAAACATCGCAACCTCACCCTGTTCCAGTATTACCATGTATTAATTACACTTACGAAAATATCAATAATTGGATTAAATTAGGACTTGTATATTTATATTTAACGCAGCTGTTAAATGATAAAAAAGTTTAATTTATTTAAATTGTACATAATAAAAATTATTTGTATTTCATTGATTTAAGTTAATTTACTTTTAATAAGTTACAATTATGTTAAAAGTGCATAAATTCATGCTTTCATGATATAAATATATTTTAGTTACATATTTGTCATTGATTTCACAAGTCTTTTCATATTTGAATGATGCACTCATTTTAGTGTCAGAGCCGCAGCATGCAAATCGAGTTCTAGATATTTCTTGATAATAATGCGAAACATGAATGAAGAATTCTCGAGTTTCTATTGTAGCGCAGAAGAACACTCCTCAAATTTATTCTTGATAAATTTTTAATATTTGGATAACAAAACTAGTGTAGAGCTGTGGTTTTCTGTAAATTACGGCCATAAAGTTTGGCGCTGAGGTGACGGGGTAACGAGGAGGAAACGTGCCCTCAGACAAATACGGCTGATAATGGAAAAATTCTGCCTCTGGGATATTGACCTGACCAAAATACCCGAAAGTCTACCCTTCCAAAAGACGAGATATCGACGTAGATTGGCTGAAATATGAGGTTTCAACCCTCTGGTGGGGAACGAAGAGAGTTAAGCTGGAAGAGAGTCACGTGGACAGCTGAGAAACAAGACAGTTCCTATCTCTAACCATTACAGGTTTGCGACATAAATAATTTCGATTTGTTCCACACTGATATTACCTCAAATACGACCCCTTTTCTTTTTGGTTTATGATCAGAGTCTCATTAGATCGCCATGGTATTTGCCCATTTAACGTATCAGAAATTTATTTCACTTTTAAATGTAGTTAAAGTAAATTATCTAAAATTTAAACTTAAAAGTGAGTCAAAATTTAATTGATGCAATAGAACCTTATTGAATTCATGTAAGCCCTTAATTATATATAAATAAAATTTAAAGCCAATCAAAATCAAATGCTATTTTTGTTATATAAAATTAACCCCCTCCCCCTCTCCAGGATTATATTACACTAAATATATTAAATATTTAATGATGTACAACGTTTGGATGGCGTGCTCGGCCATTGTGGTCAAATGGATTAGACTTACAATTTTTTGCAGATAATAGATTTCAATTACTGCTATTTCACGAATCTCTGTACACGTAGTAGAGAGTACAGTGTTCCACTTCGGATTCTGGACCATGGGGCACCATCACACGGCTACGGTATAACAAAGTGTCACATCAACCAATCAGCGACGACACTGAATAAACGCTGATCTGAACTACCCAATCAACCACAAGACAGTAACCTCATATTCATCAACGTATGTATTGGTACAGATTATCGGCGCTTTAAGGAATTAATTAAAATCTGTTACTGAAAATAATTCTGACCGAAATCCAACTGACGACGATGGCTGGGTACGCCATCGAAGCGTTAAGTATACATAGGTTTTTAATCCGGTTATAAACCCAATATTTCTTCATAAATTACACCGGCATAGTCCTCGCTCTGTTATAATAATGCGAAATTGTCCACGTGATTTAATTAGTTAAAAAAGGTAACAAGAGATTGAGAGAGAGGAGAATGAAACTGAAACCAATTCCTTAAATATAAAAATAAATAATCGGCTTCAGGTTTGGAGAATCAATAGGGTACGTTATAAAATTTTCAATATTATACTTAAAAAGCAATCTAAACTCAAAGTTTTTCTAAGAATTTATGATTTCTTAATCGTAAAAAGAAATTCTATGTTCTTATTTTTAGTTTTATATGTAATGTGTATGTGACAAAAATTTCTCTGGTTTTAATCCAGTATTTCTTCCCTTGAAAATTGTTTTTTGCTATAATGCTGACCATGAAATTAAAAGTTAAAGTAAATAAATCTTTCTTTTACTCTTCAAATGAAATAATCAAGAGGAGCCAAGTTTTGCGTTGAAACTAAATGCAAAGACAATAAAAAGTTGTGAAGAAAAGCTTTATATTACTCTTAGAGATAAAGTCAGCGAAGAAACTCGCCGATAATCCCTTAATTTTAATATCTGGTCTGGCACATCATGATTCAGTAATAATTTTACTTGTCACTAATAAGGAATGCGGATCATTATATTTGGTTTTGAGAAAAATAAAACGTATACTTTTTAAATTACGCAAATGTTGGTTTATTATGCATCCATAGATTACGATTCTCTTATTTGAGATTAATGAAGTAAATATTACATTAAATCGTTGTAAAGGAAATATGCTGCAAACTTTATAAAGCGGAATCCTAAAATGGAGAGAATTCGCACACCGATAATTTACTGTGTCAACATTTATTGCATTAATTTAATTAAGCAGATTATGAAGTGCTACATACACATCTGTTACTTTTTTTGGAAGGAACGCCAACTTCATGAATTTTCAATATCTGTAAAGAATCCCCAAAGCCTCCATAGAAAAATTTCATTGTTACGTATTATATTTAAGTTAATTAAAATATTTAAAGTGGGGGAAAATATCTTAATTGTTTATTAAGTGGCGATGAGTCGTGAGGAATAAGATCTTATGAATATGCGACTATATAGACCATTAAATACTAGAGACGTAAGAGATATGAATTTTTTTAAAAACATTTTTAGTGACCTTAATACGATATATATATAAGAGTAATTATTTATTAACAATGCGTATTGGATATTAAAAGTATAAAAGTTTTAATAAATATGCAGGTGAATACGATTGACTCTTTCGAAAGTTCCTGAAGAAAATATAATGAAATAAATTTTGACAAATACAGTGATAACTGTAAAAATTGTATAACAAGAATAAAAAGATTGTTTTGGGCTGTTGAAACTTACGATTAAAACAACGTGTGTAAATATATGCATTCGTAAGGCGGTTTTCAGAGAATGTTTCTCGGTATTTTGTTTTCTTGAGAGGATTGCACTGATTTCACAATGAAAGGGCTTAGAGGAGCGGAATTCCCTCACTGCAACAACAAGTTGATGAAATTTATTTGACCTTGAAGAAATACGACCAAAGGGTAGTCATACATAGTCGAACGAACGGTTCTTTGAAAGTAGAGAAAGAAAAAAATTCAGTATAAAGTTTTGAGGTGTAATTGTATTTTACTACAATAACTATTTATTATTTTTCACTTCAAAGCTGGAAATAATTTTTCGTGGGAAGTCAGTATTAATTCTATAAATAGCTTGTTATTGTTCGAGTGTTTGTTATCAGTGTTATCAGTGTAAAATGGATATAGACAAAGGAGTAAAAGTCAAATCGAATAGAAACACGAATTTTTAAAATTCAAGCAGAGAATAAACGAAAATTGGTACTGTATAAAACCAAACTCAGTATGTGGCTGATAAATGTGGTGAATACATCTCTACAAATTTGATATATTTTAATTCTTTGTATGTTACTCTATAATATTTCTACGTGGCCTATTAGCGAAGAGTTCCATTAATGACAACCCTGATACTTGAAGAACAGTTTCCTTTTGGATAATGGATTTAATTTAGTTTTAGATTATAATTTTTTTTTGCACAGAACGTAATAGTAATTCAATGAAGAAGTAAACGATTATCCGACAAAATTAAGGTACAAAATAAATACGGTACAACGTTTCTGTAATTCGTATTTTTTTTCATCAGGTGATTCGAAATCGCAAGAATGACACACATGCACAAATCATGTGACAAACAAACGAAAATAAGCTAGTGGATGTATATTTCATGTAATTAGATACATAAGTAGCCAATAAACAACTAAATTAAATTGGTGTAAACTAAGCACTACACAACTCCAAGGATGTCGTCACCTGGTTTGTGTGATGTCTCAATATTATGGCACTTCCTTTACTACAATCAACCTGAGAAAAGTAACGAGGATTGTAGGAACGCTGTGTGGTATTTATTTATTCACCACTTATTTTTGTCTTATTTGACTACTCTAATTATTTTACTTTCAACACTTACATTTTATATCTTACTATCAATAAAATTTAAACATTCAAAAAACTTTAGATACATTACTTTCCCATGGACTGAAGAAGGATGGTTATTAACAGCAAAATTGGTAATGCTGCATTTATTTAAATATTTGAGTGTATATAATATAAATTTATTATTAAATTAAAATAAACTTGATACTATTTAATTCTGGTAGATGTACGTACTGTGTTAATATTTATTGTATTAATTTAATTAAGTAAAATCTAAATTGATGTAATATGCGCAATTTGTCGGGAAGAAATTAAAAACATATACATAATTTTACATAAAATAAATTGTTTTACCGTAATTAAAAGAAACGCATCCAGAAGAAACTAAAACAGTATTATATAAACAGAATTTTCAAATATTCAGCATATAAAAAGAATAACCTTCTTTAGTTTTCTTTATGTTGAACGCATATTTCTGTTGTATGTATCGAGTTTCCTTTCACCAATGAATTTATATTTCTAGGGAATCGTATGGTAACATTTTACACGTTTGTTTCATTTTGGAAATACAAATGTTTGAGCACTTGGAAAATAAAATGTATAACAATATTGAAGGATCATGGTATTTCCACGTGAATCTATAGAATAATGTTTGGCGAAGCATTCACTTGATTAAGATGGGTGAGATCTCCATCGAAACGTCGTGGTTAAATTCTACTATGACCCGAGTGGAAGCCCAAGAATTGTTTATTCTATATAACAATATTTACAAAATTTATTAAATCATCTTGGTGAACGGTGATAGTTTCATTAGTGACTGCGGAATTAAGTGAACAAATCTGTGAATTCTCTCTCTCATCGAAAGTGAAAGCCTGTGCTCAAGTGAAAGCTTCTTTTCACCGCCCCAGGATATCGCACCCCTTTGAAACAGTATTCTGCAAATACTTTCCTTTTTCCGAACTAGTTTCATATGAGTCGCATTATTGAGTGCATCGTGGGATTTGTTGGACAGTATCGTTGAACTACGTCTCGTGCATAGATGGACATTGTTACAGTTTTTTAAAGAAAATAATTTTGGTGGATTGAATGGATAGGTATGAATTTTAATGGTTTATTATTTGATCGGGGCAATTCAATATACTTCTGGATTTTGTTCGTTGAAAAATCTGTCATTTGCACTGTTATTATATCTTACACATAAAAATTGAAGCATTATGTAATTACACTAAAATATTAGTAAATTATTTACATAATTCTCGAAAATTTATTTGATTTTAATAAAATATTTAATAATATTTAGAATTATATAATTCATATAAATTTAATATGATCAGGCTCATACGTAAAACGAGAATATTTACATTTTATAAATAAGGGGCCAACTGATACACCAGATAAATTAGCATTATACAAATATTTTAATTTAAATAAAATTTATTTATAATTATGTTATACATTCGCTATTTTGAAATGATATTTATATTTGGTTTGGCTTGTTTTTTTTTGAACGATCATGGTTTTATGTCTTCCGATTTACTAAGTGGGCACAACTAATCATTTCATTGGTTGAATTGTTAGCATAATTAAACACATTCTATTTATAATTCAATACGTAGTGTAAATATGAGTTTTCTGATGATGTTTTACTTCTAAAATAAATTAAGCCTACGATGTACTAGAAATTATATTTACAGCTTAAAAGTACACAGTACTGAGGCTCAAACGATGTATAAAAGAATTATTTTTGTAATCTTTTATTGGAATGACATGTCTTTATTTTGTTTTGAGGAACGTAACTCGAGTCTACATATTACTGAAGAAGTATTATTATTTGGTAGTTTGTGAATAATGTCATGCATTTTTATCTCTCTCTCTCTCTAAATATTTTCGAGTTGTACAGCAAAGTTTTAAAAATTGTAGCATTGAACCAGGAATGGAAAAAATAAATTAACTCAGAAGATTTGGGTTCATTAATTTTATTTTTAATCGCAACTGGATATGTTAGATTTTTGTGACCCATATTCAGTTTTTGCCCTTGTTTTCTTAAGATGAGATGTTGGTTCAAAACATTGTAAGAGAATTTGTTGTTGAAAATATTGATGGATGTATATCAAACTGCTCTTCCAATGCCATGAAACGTATGATTGTGTTATCCCGCTTTCCCCAAGGGTTGCGCTATCTCTTTGTTTTGAAGGGAAGGCTATAAAGGGAAAGGGTTCTCCTTGCTGGCCTTTAGTGCCTCAAAACGCGCAGACATGAAGGATCAAGCAGCGGTTTCGTTCAAGGTGAACTAACCACTGACAATAATTTTACAACAATATTTAATCTAATATTAATTCATTAACTAAGGCAATATAATCTATGAAATCAGATATTTAATTGAAAAAAAACACAGAAGGATGCCTTCTGTAATTTACAGTGATGTTTAATATTATTATGTACAAAATGTTTAGTTCAAATATGAAAAATTCATGTTTCACAAAATTTGTATTCATAGTGCAGAAATATGTTCCACCACGCTTTAAATTGTTGTTTAGAGCTGTGTGCAGAATCCTCTCTTCAGATATAATAATAGAAATAATTATATTTATCTGACTTTTTAATTAATGAAATAACATCAGCAAATTAGTCAGAAGTTATTAAGATCAATTTAAAAAATGAAACACAACGTTATATATAATAAAATATAAGATTTTCTGTAATTAATGTACTACAAAACACAAATTAATTTTAATTGAAGAACTGAAGCTCATCTGTGAAAGTGATTTAACAGATTTGAGTTAGAAAAATATTGACAGAAGCGGTAATTGATCGCAGGACCACGGCTTAGAATGCGGTATCTTTAGCCAATGAGCTATCCTAATCGTTTTTTAAACAATTAGAAATTCACTTGAACGGATAATGTGTAAAATATTAATAAATTTAATATATTCTCAGACTCATGTACTAACATTTAGTGTGTATATAATTATTTTAAACAGATAACAGCAATAGGTTTCCCGGATTTAGCTAGTTCCCCGATTCCAAGTTATTTTTTGAAGTGGAATTTGTTTGAATATTTTCAGTTGAAGCCTAACGTTGTTGTTCTAATTCAATAAATTTCTCTTGAAGTAACGACGTTGCTCCTTGATTTTACATTTACATTATTACTTGACATATATCATTAAGATCACGGAAATTTTCAGGTAAAAATATATCAAGCTTCGGTAAGCTGTTATTATTATAGTCATATCCGTATATTGTTTACTAAACGTTGAATTTTATTTTTATTATTCATTGGGGCTTGAGTTTAACGTATGAAATAAATTACCATTTGATTTTTGGTTTCTAATATTTTTTATTTTTAGATGAGAACATTCATGTCTGCGTTAATATCCACTACAAACAACGTATACGATTAATAAAAACATATGTATTACCAGTTTTAAAGGGGTCACACTTATTGGGTTTAATTAATAGTGTCCTACATATTTTGAATAATGGAATTATAATTGTGAAATGTCAAACGCGACAAGTTTTTTCATTTCACATATACGTCCACTTTTTTCCTTAAATATTTTTTATTTTTTATGAGTATTTTGTGGAATAAAAGTATTATCACAAATACTACAAATGATATGTCAGCCAGTGACGCCGATCATTTATTATTATTTTTTTTATCCTACACATATTATTGTCTTGGAGGTCTTCGTTGTACGTATGACTGTGAGGTACTTTTGCTCTGAGTGTTATATTAAAATAATTTTTTTCATATATTATAAATAAGTTATTTTTGTAAATACTGTTTCTAATGAAAATTTACGTATTACCTCGTATTAGTTTTAACAGAGGTGAAATAAGTTATATGCAACAAATTTTTATCTGTTATTATTATCTATCATAAATGTCATATGTTTTATATAAGTATGAGACATTAATCTAAAAGAAGGCCAGGAAACATCACAAAATGATATTTAAATTGTATTAGAATTTATGATTAATTAATTTTTAACCATCTCACCTTTAGGTTGTCTAGTATTCATGCATATAAGACTGAATCCGGAAATTACATTAAATTTCTTAATTATCTATCAGTACTAATATGGGATTTCATGAACCATGTGATTGAAATTGATTAATAAGCATGAAAGCGGCAATGAGCAGAATGAAGTTCAATGCGTTTCTTGTAAAACGTTCCGAATAATTATGCATCTAATTGTGAACTCGAAGCATGGCGAACACGTTTGTAATAGAAGTCCTAACAATTACCTGGGAGGGGCCAGACCTAGTGGACATCTTTCATGATTAATTACACTACACCGACCGGACAGGCGGCAGAAATTTACGGCTTTCAACTTCCGGAACGATACACGTAGGTTGGAAATAATGTGCTTAATGCTGTGGTTATGAAAGTTTCCTTAATCATTCCAATATTGCAATCCAAAAGTAGAAGAAAATCAGGGATACAATAACATCGCCAATATTTGGAAGAAAGAAAATCAATTCTTTACCGCCTTTACGAATTTGTCTTGCCAACCTCGAAGATTCAGATATAAATAGGTATGAATGTGACTCTGAAAATAATTATTTATTGATCAACATGATGCTCTTATGAATATTTATGACCGTTTTTAAGATAAATATTATTTAAATAATGGCTCTTAAGCGAAACAAATGTCAAGGATATCTTCAGATTTTCATTGGTTTAAATTGTATACCAAAATAAAAATATATGAATGCATTAAGCAGAAAAGGATGCAAGTAATCACGACAACAATTCTCATTTCTGATGATGCATCTTATCTGGGAAAATGTCACAAAGTTGTACAAATTCTAAAGGCTGCTGGTTTGAAATCATCGTACTGTTATTTCAAAATAGAAGTAAAGTTATGTGCTACGTATATTAGAAGTGTAATTTCAATGATACATGAATAGAAAATTTGTAGACGAAGTAATTGATATATTTGTATAGGTATTTTGAGTCGAAAATAATGGATAATTGAGTAACTCGTGCCCAATTAATAAATGAATAAAATACAAGTTATCTTTTAATGATCACAAATTTATTAATCTTATATAATCTCATCAGTGTGCGCGGTTTAATCCGAATCGGAAAATTAAGTAATGGACTTATGATTTTATATATATAACAAACTACTTACTTATTTCCCAACACGTCATACCCTGACACGACTCAAGATGTTTCACTTAAAATTTGAGAAAAGTACTAATAGGAATAACTTTACATCAATCTCTTCTAGGAATACTTTAGACTTTACGATTTTCACTGAAATTAAACGACACGTTATACGCTTCGCTGTGTTTCAAAATAAAAAATAATGTAAAATAGTTGTTTTAATTTATACTTCTTAAGTTATGAGTGCTAATGGAAAACGTCGGAAACGTTAATGAGGATCTGATAATTTTTTATATTATTATTTTTTCTTAGGTATTACTGGTGATGGGTGCTGTGCTGCTGATTCACGTGGACGGATATCATCCAAACTACTACCCTTTCATCGGTAGTCCTATTATAACTGCGTACAGTGTTCCTGTTTTTGGAGACGCTTCCGCCGTAGAGAGCGTCTTCACCATAGCGTCCAGATTACATGGCCACCAAGGTTTTGTTCCTCATCCTGCGGCCACCATATTCGTTTCGCCAGCATATCCACTCATAGCGGGTAGTCCTCTTCCAACAGCATCATACGCTGTTCCTCTGGCTTACCAAAGTCCCGGCTACTCGTACAATGCCCACCCTCTGACGCCCAGCTACTCGTACAATGCCCCCCCTCTAACGCCCAGCGCCGAATACAAGCCACCTCTTCCCAACAGCGGAGGAGACGTTGACAGTTCAGGGACGAGTGATGTAGACTCCGAAACTCAAGTCAACACCGAAGGAGTTGATGAATCCTCGTCTGGGTCTAGCGTACCAGAAGGAACTTTCACTGGAGACTCGAGCTTTGACGTAGAAGACTCCTCTGAGCAGCCGGACACGGGCCTTGGAGAAGAGGGCTCGGAGACTCCGGAAACATCTGTAGGTGGAGAATCTGTTGATGTGGAATCTGATGACACAGAGAAGATTAAGCCAGTTGATGAAGAAAGTACAGACGACAGCTCTACGACGGAAACGTCACTAGAAGAGTCTTCTTGCTCAGGAATTGATGGATTGTCAGAAAATTGTGAAAGTTCAGGAAGTGTCATTTTGTCTGGAACGAATAGTGGTCCACAAGCCACCACCACTCTAGATAATCATGGTGGATACACGTTAAATATTGGTTACCCATATCCAATTCCTACTGATTATCAGGCTTTACCTATCGAAAATGGAAAGTTCGCACTAGCGAGCTCTTCACCTGGTTCTGGTGCTCAGAACAGTACAGACGTCGAAGCGAAATCAGATGATGGTTTAGAAGCACCATTATCAGAATCAGTTCCTCCTGAACCTTCAGATGAAGACGCAGATCGAGTTGGGTCCTCTGGAGTATCATTACAAGCTGGTTTCGCTCCTATTGCGGACCCAACCATAGCAGATGCTGCATCATTTCCTCCTCCGAGTCAAGTACAGCTCTCAGCAGGGTATGCTCCACCAAGAGCCGTTTTGGATTCCTACGGACGTCCGGTCACAGAAAACTACTGGGTTGTAGGGTCGGCACCGATGAAAACTCCTCTTGGAAACATTCCAACTCGTTATCCTCAGGCTCCCGGAAACAATGTGTATTACAGACTCCAGAGGAGTTTATTGAAGAACCGATGAATCAATATTCTCTAATAAGCCGTGATAATGAGCAATGCAATAACATTCTGCGCAATTTATGAAGTAAATAATTCTAATTACATATTATACACATATCACCAAATCCTTATTTATAATCACCATCTTTTTTATTTTGTATGTACATATTTTTTGTGAAGTAAATAAAAATATACACCATTTAATGCGCCAGATATGATCTGTAGCAATATATTTTATGTATATTTGGAATATAGACTGTTTATTATTGATAGTGTAAATATGTGCATGAGTTGGGGTACTTAAATTCGGTGAAGCTACTATGTTTCGCGGAAACATGACTTACTTAATACTTTAATAACTAAATATAAAATTTAATTACTAGAGCGTCAATCAAGCATTTATACCTAAAAATAAATACTTTTTATTTAAACTCTACTATTAATTAAATCTTGAAGATCCTGTTGAAAGAAGGAAAATGAACTCATTTTCATGAAAAAGCCATAGAATTAAGCACAACATATTTTTTTATGATACCACCAATATTAAACTAAATATTTAACAGAATTTTTTTAATGCATTCTATATTTAGAAATATTGGAAACGTAACACAGAAATGAGACTCAGTTTACTGATATTAAGAATAAGTTAATCGATGTCATCATGTGGTCCGGTAGTATTAGGTAAGTATTATTATTTTAGTTATTCTGTCACATATTAGTTGAAAGATTTTTTACCCATCTGTGGCAAGCAATTTTCATACCTTCGAAGTTATCCTTCCCCCTTCCCCCCTGTTGGCCTCTATTACCTCATCTTATGATATTACACTACACAACTATGATCTTGAGGATAAACAGCAGTCTTCAGCCGAATGGCGAAAGCCACGGGTCAGTAAAACCTGGAAATTGCTTCAGATTTGTGACGGTCAAGAAACGATTTGCTGAAATGTTGCCGCAACTAATTTACGAGTAGGTAATATAATTACTATAATGAACATAATTCAATAGCTGATGATTGAAGAGAAATAATATAATGAGAAGTTTATAAATAAAATAAATGACAACTATTGAAAATACTAAAAGCTGAGAGATGTTTTTAATAACAGAATTAATTGAAGTAGGTATTACATATTTAAGTACCAAACATTTTCCAACTACATATTAGGTACGTATGATACTGAATCGCTGTATTTATGCGTACTTTAAGAGGATTTATCATCCAAATTTAATATGTAATCTGATAAAAATAGAGAAAGGTATATAACTGTAACATATACTGTTAATCTTTTCACCGGTAATGTTAGTTATGGATAATTCACTCTTTTTAAATACAAAAACTGTGATACTGCTAATATATTTGAATTAGATTATAGCGTAAATTTTCATGGAAGTCGTGATATAGAATATATGCTATTTATTTCTGTGAATATTACAAACATTTTTGTTTCGCTGTAAAAAAAGGTCAGCTTTGAAATGCAGACTGTCTCGCATTATTTTAACCATTCAGCTACACTAATAAGTAGAAGTATTTCATACTTTACATTTATGGTTGGTAGATCATTGAATTGTTTTTCCTACATTGTTAATCAAATGATGTTTGATTTAATTTGAAATAATATTTATTCCCATGGCTAATCTACGTTTATATATTAATTATAGGTTGCCTTAATTTCCTTAATAATTCATCTCAATGATTTTAATTACTGATATGTTGGTAAAATAAAAAGAGAGAGAGTCAAGAAATTGTGATAATTAAAACAGTAAAGGGTCATGTTATTTCTTAAATAAGTACTAGGTTTATCAAGTTATATTTGTATTCAAGTGGAGTGCGTAGTTACGTATTTTGAAATTCTTAGAGAAATGTCAGTACAGTAATTATTTTCATACTTCTTCGTTACCATATACATGTCTGATGTACCAAGTTGTGATTTTTCGCGACATTATCTTCCATTGTTAGTTTAACTGAATGGGTTTTTTGAATTTAGTAGTTAATGAAAAATATCAAATTGCTTTTTACAAAAACTCGATGCCAACATGGTATTTGTACATTAAAATTTAATTTCTGTATTTCATTTATCTATTTCAATGTATTAAAAAATCAAGCGGCCTCGACGATATTTAGATTAGATATTACATAACACTGAGGCATTCTTGCTCAACATGTCTGGGGCACCCTTTTATCTTTTCTGTTCCCGATAACCGTCGCATTAGGGTTCTTAATGAACATATAATAGGTTGCAGGACAACTTTTCTCAGGACTGTGGGAACTAAACACCTGCCATGAACGTCTTGAAGACAACACTGATCCAAGTAAGTATCCCGTCACCACTTTGCTTCTCTAGGTGCCATTAGTAAGCGGAAAATATAGTTACCTTCCAAGAAAACATGTGTTACGTGACGGAGAAAGAAACAAAGTTATAAAACTATTTTTTCTTAAAAATAAGCGCAATTTTCAATATAAAGTCATGAACAACAAAATTAGGAGGCGCAGTCTGTGATGAAAATAAAAGAATACAACCGTTGAAGACAGTTCATAATTGATACAAGAACAATTTAATGTTATACGTGGTACAAAAAAATTGCCTTAGGTATGCCATTCATACATTAAGTACAATTATGATTTAGAAGACACTTTTACGTCTAATGCAATTTTTACATCAATGATGTGACACTTGGATTGTCAAATGCAAAATTGTTCCGTGAAATAATTCACGTTCTGGAAGACTTAACTGTCTTAATTGTTTAACTGATGATTGTGTTCGAGAATTGCTGACTTATATGAGTATAAAATTATAAAATATAGTACGTTGGTTTTAAAATATACTAATTACATAATTAAATAGCCAAATTAAAGATAAAATTAATTGCTATATTAAATATCATTATTTATTTACTTTAGCACTCAATTTTGTCTGTAATATGGATATTTATCTACATAATTTGACGAATATACACTAAATATGAAATACTGGGCCGGATGATACATTGTGTAAAGAGACGTTCACTGAGTAATAAAAAATTTTTGAATCTCCGATATCATTAAAATCCAAAGGATCTTCTATTTGACACGTAAACACGATTTTCAAATCACAAACAAAACTAGATGAAAACACATTTATCTACAGAAGAGAGAGAAATTTGCACCACACAATGGAGAACTGGAAATGTAAGTACTGAAATAACACAAGATGAATAATTAAATTAAGCCTTATTTTCGCTGTAATATTAAAAAGCGGTATTTAAAGACTATATATTTCTAGAAGAACATCCACTTAAGAGATATGAAGAGTGATCAATCTATTACATTTAATAAAAAAGACAGGAGGTAAATTAATCTTCAAAACAAGTTATTTATCTCTGGGAACACTTCAGTCTAATCCAAAAGAGTAATTTTTAAACTGTATAATATTTGTTTTAAATGAGAATAATTAACAAGTTTAAAAGACCTAATTAATATTTCAAAATTATTTTTTGTTGTTCATAATTATTTTTATTTAACTACTAAACGTTTCTGTACATATTTGTCCCATCTTCAGGATATAGTCTGACTAATAAAAGGCTTGACTTATTGGGCCTATAGGCTGTTATGCACTGACCAAGGACCAATATTATAAATAAAAACCATATACACATACATAAATATGGGAAAATATAAAACATATGTGTATTTATTAATGGTGGTGAGTAATATCTTGATTGCAATTATCATTTTGATTGTACATATTTTCATTACTTCTATATATATTTAATAAAATATTATTGCATATTGCATAAGCTACGAAAGACTATAAAATAAATTAAAACGCATCAGCAATATAATTTATTTATCGACATCTCATATAATATAACTTATTTCGAGAGTAATTTTTACGCCCAAATATATTCTTTTTCATAACTTCAGAGTGTACTTTATTGTGAAGTTTGTTATTGAACCTAACCCACTCATAATGAGGAAAGTCATAAAATTTCAATTTTTTTTCTAAACATCTAGTTTAATAATAAAGGGTAGATAGATGCCTATGTTAACGGGGCTAAACGGTAGTTGTGCTCCTGACATACAAAATATTGATCTTTCCTAGCGGCCTAACGTTGAGTTACGCGTTCCGGAAATACTTTGGAGAAAATCGTACTTTCAAACGTAACAGCCTAGGATTTCGACACGGGTCATTAGAAAGTGATTTGGTTGCATTAATAGTTTTTTTAATACTAACGTACATGCTTCAAGATGATCTAAATCGGCAATAAACGCTTTTATACTAATGAGACGACCTAAATTCGTTTGATAATAAATGTATGGAAAGCAGTAAACTTATACTTATTACCTTCGCACGCTATAAAATTTCCAGAATGGAAGAAGCTCTTATATTAGGAATCTCGAAGTCTTATCACGGGGAAAAATAGTATCAGATCATTTGGGGAAAGTCACGTATTTAATGATATATGAATACAAAATGGTCTATAGGTAATACAATTTCCCCTTTAACTTATAAATAAATGAACAGAGAAATGTGATAATTCAATATGACAGAATTTTTAGAAGCCAAAATCGCTTTAGATTTAATTACAACTAACCAAATAAATTTAAATTGACATTATAGCTTATTAGTGAAATGCACATAAAATACATCATTTGGAAATATTAAAAAAACATATATCGATATTGTGTAAGTAAGTAAATACTATTCTATTACAAACGGCTTATTTTTAAACATTAGAGTCTTTAAAAAATATTTTAATTCTCTTTAAATGTAAAATTTGTTCTTCATAAATACATTATTTTAGTGAAGGTGAGACGAGTTTTTTTTAAATCAAATAAAAATTATTTTTTACAAACAAAAGTTTTATTTATCACTATTTCATTCAGTTTTTCAATTAATTAAAATAAGTTTATTCGTAATTACATTCTTTCTGTCCTCCGCACTTTGTAGTTCGTTCTTTAAATTGCATACAGTAGATGGAGCGCCTGGGGCTAATCGGTTAGCAGGGTGGATATGATACATCTATCGCTGATTGACAATTGTGTATTTTATTTCAAACTTTAGAATAGATGATAATATTGTAAGCAGTTCAATAATTGTCACGATTGGTTATGCAAAAAGTGAAGGATAATGGATGTGAAGATTAATCCTTCACAATCTACTAACACAGACATATTTTGGAGTTTGCAAATGACTGTAAAACCATTACAAAAAATAGGAAACCCAGTCAGAATCAGTTCTTTAATATTTGCTTCCATAAACAAACGGATTAAATCAAATAGATTTTTTTCGAAAAGGATGAAACTTCATTTAGAAATGTTCAGAATTCATCCATTTATCTGGATCCTTTTCTGTAAAATATCTTGTTGGTCGGGCTTAAAGTAATGATGTACAATTACTTAAATAGTATATTTCTGTTCTGATAATCGTCAGTATGTGTTGAAAAATATATAAATAATTGTTGAAAACAGGTTCTACTGTTGACCGGCAGCTTGCTGGCAGAAGAGAACAATGAAAATCCAATTGACGACGATGACCCGGAGACATTCCCTGAGCGTCTGAGAAGTTCAATTCTACGGTCAGCCTGGCAGTCGGAGCCAATCCCCGTAGTCCCATTGCCTCAGGTACGAACATTATTTTAGTTATAGGGATGAAAATATTTTATATAAATTAGTTTTCTCATTGTAATGCATAACGAGTAATTCACAGCTATAAATA
Organism: Zhengitettix transpicula; assembly: GCA_037074705.1. NCBI lineage: Eukaryota > Metazoa > Arthropoda > Insecta > Orthoptera > Tetrigidae > Zhengitettix > Zhengitettix transpicula. The sequence continues at coordinate 113,471,529 of CM073591.1, read as the reverse complement.
CTATCACATTTACTACATTTTACTACAGAATAATATTGGATATGTTTAACATTAACATCAATAAGTATTGATAAATTGCATTCTTTTAAACATTTAATTCGATGTTAATTATTAATTTATTGTTTAAAATGGATGATTTATTTATGTTAACAGGGAGTTCAAAATCAAGAGGGAAACCATCCACAACCTGGAATACCACCGCCACCTCCAGCAGACAATGACGAAAGTAGTGATGAAAGTCAACCACCCCCTCCCCCACCCATTCCTCCGCCCCCTACTGAAGAAGAAAGTACAGATGAGCGGTATGGAAATGTGGGAGGAAATTATTGGTACTACACTGAGAAACCACAGACAGAACCATCTACTGCTGCCTACAACTGGTGGTCCTACACCAATAGGCAACCGTATGTAGAAACTACAACTCAACCTGCAAACAACTTCTGGTACAATTATTATTCGATTAGGAAGCCAACAACATTCTCCTGGATTAACTGGAACAGTTTCACATTGCCTCCGACAACAATGAAATACTATTGGCAGGCACCGGCTGCTAGTTCACCAAATAGCAACGAAGACTTGACAGTAACTGATTCAACATATCAAAATTTTGAGACAGTTTCTACCGAATCACCAATTCCAGTTACATTCAAACCAAACCTAACGTTTTCAAAAACCAATATTTCGAATAATTTTCATTCTACATTCACTCGACCATCAGAAGAATCGTGGAAGTTCTGGGACAATATCTCTAAAACCACTGCCAAGTATTTCTGGTATTCGTCGGGTGACGTACCTTTAAGTTCCACAGAACTTCCTTGGAAACATATGAATGGCTCCATGAACTATTTAAGCAGTAAGATAAACGATACACATACATTGAATGATTGGCCGTGGAAAATTGCTCACAGTGCTGCTGAAGTGTCTACGTTAGGTACAGATTCTGTATCAACGCATCGAAGTTATGCTCCCTCTGAATTCTTACCAGAGGTAACAACGATTCGCCCAAAAAGCACCTGGCTGGAATCAAAGCCAAATATTACAAATACTCCATTCAACACAGGTCATATTTGGAACGTTATCTCTGGTTCACGGCCTAACATAAGGTATAAATGGTATGCAACGAATGATACATCATCGAAAAGAGCAACAAATTTTCAAGAAATACATCTTGAAGCTATGAAAAATGATGCAACAGACTCGAGGAGATCAGGAACACTGTTTGATAAAGCAAACTACTCTGTATTTCCCCATGAAATGGTGACTGTAACTTCAGCTCAGAATAGACTGCACGACTCCAGCAACGAGACCAATGAATCCGAACGACTTCCGTTGAAATACTTATATAGTATCGGTGCATCTACAGACTCTGTAAACTACGACAAGGAAATATCAATTCATCAGAAAGTATCAACGAAGAAACAAAACTTAGGTACACCAATGTCGAATATTTCTGAACAAAGCGAGCAGATCAATTCAAATGTAACCCGATATTCACTAAAACCATGGACATTTTGGAAGAATTCCACTAATCCTCAGCCTAACTTCAGATATTACTGGTACTCACCAGAAGATAATTGGCTCCCAGTGAAATTAAAAACTACTGCGAAGTCACTTGAGCAAATTTCAAAACAAACAGCTGAAGTAAAAAACACAGTATCACTACAGAAAAATATTTCTTTTGTCAAATCAGAGGTCGCTGTTGGTTTACAGTATAACAATGGGCGTGAATCAAAGATCGAATCAAAGTTTCCAAACTCCATATACAGGGACACGTCTAATAAGGAACCAATAGCAGAAAAATTGAAAAACGTAATAAGTGATGGTTCATCTGAAAACATACAGGTGCCTACAGTAATTTCTATGAAATCGTATTCTGAATTACCGAATAAAATATCTGTTTCCGCAAAAACTAATGAGACGGTTCGACCGCAGTATGTCGGGTTTGATTCGAAATTAAACAGAACGCCCAATTCAACTGTTTCCTGGTATTTTTGGAACAGTACGCGGGATTTAAAACCAAAAATTAGCTACAGATGGTACTTGACAGGCGATGTACGCTCTAGTGCAATTAAATACGACAAATCGATTGATAACGTGGATAGACATAATTCAGATTCTGGGGAATTGAAAACCATGTTTCCACAAGAACATGTATCAGTTTCCTCTGTAAGCGACACAAAATTTAAATCCCAGTATGGCCCTGCATCCAAGTTTCTTAGAAACAACACGTCAAATCTTCAACAGAAATTCAGATATGACTGGTACGCCAAAGGCAACGTATCTAACTTAGTGCCAGTTAAACAGCATGATAAATCTACTGATGCTGCAAGTGAAGATAGTTTAATTTCTGCAGAAAATGACAACATTCTATCGCTCGATACATTTACTGCTGTTAACTCTCAAGGAGATACGTCAGCTCATCACCAGGATGTTTATTACGACTCTACGATTAACACACCGAAGTCTCCAATTGAACATTGGAAATATTGGAACATTTCGGGAAAATCTCCAGAAATCCGTTATTACTGGTACTCACCTGATGATGAATCGCATAACGCAAACTTTAAATCATTTGAAACGAGTGATGGATCAGTAAAGCATTCTTCAAAATATATCACTCAGGGAAAGAATACAAATATATTTCAAACTGTATCCGAGGAGCATCAGATACCTCAGCAACAACACGATTCATATGACTCCAAAATCGAATCAACGAGCTATTCGCCAATTATTTATAAATACTTGTACACGACGCCAGATTCACAGTTGTCCGAAAAGTATGGCAAGTACCAGTCGAATGCAGGTTCAACAGCAGATCGCAAAATATCCCAAAAGTCTATGACATCTGAGGATGTGCACTCTGCTCCAGATCCAGCAGTGACCGTTCGCCCTCTAAGTACTTTCTTCTATTCGAAGTCAAACTCAAGTCACATTTCGTTCACGTCATGGAACAACACGTCTAAGCCTCAGACCAGGTACTATTGGTACGGGGTTGACGAAGTAACTCACAAACTGCCGCTGGACGCACGAATTAGATCGACTGCGACAATAAGCAACTCTACGTCTGTTACTAACTCTTCGGAAACGATGCCACTGCAGGAAAAACTCATTGTTCACGGAAAACGCCCAAAGTAATTCGTAAAATAAAGTTTTCGTTTCAAAAAATGGTCCAATGAGTTGTTCTGGGTAATATTTTGACTCGATCAGCATTTCCAAGGCTACCGTCGAATACAACAGACTGAGTTTCTGGTTCCCAGAAATGACAAAAAAGAAATCTAATCACTACTTCCCTTACGGGAACTTAGATTTCAGGTTTACTTCTCATAGTGAAACCAATCTGCACGCAAAGTATTCAACAGACCCGGAAAAGTGAATTCATGTTTAATTTATTTCACCGATCCTCCACTAGGACTGTAATAAGTCACAATTTAAATTTGTGAATAAGTATATTCACCTTATACGTGACCTTATTCGAATAAAATATGTTCCATTTTGTGAAAATGTTTCTTTTTAATTAAGCGTAATTATACATTTGATTTCTTATTGAATAGTAATTATATATTTAAGGTCAAAGCTTATTTTGTAAATGTGTTGCTATAATTTTTGTATAGTAAATCATTCTTTTATAACTCCATTCCTTGTGTTGGAGTGTCCCAAATGTGACAATCTCAGCGAATTAGATATGGATCGACAACTGAAATAAAATAAATTAAGTTCAACGACAATATACATCAATCAATCAGTTTATAAATTTAAAGAAAATGTTGGTATCAATTCCACGTCTCCCATTGTAATTTAATACATTAATGTAAATTAAAAAATTAAAAGACGTAAAACAATTATTTTAAGTGTTTTTACAATTTTACCTGCTTGAGAATAATATATCATTTGAAATGTTAATAATTTTCCATCAATTGTCAAATATTTAAAGTACAATAAAATTATCCGAGGGTCAAGTATTAAAGACTTGCGAAAATTACCGATAACTTTGGTGACGCCGGTAAGTACAGAAACAATTACAAGAGTTTTCATGTTATTTATTAATCATATTACAGTCTGAAGACAGCGGTAGAGAATGAACGCAGAAACGTCAACATCGAGAAATCTGAACCTGGTGCTTAACCATGAATAATTTATTAATAATTTGAACCGGGAAATCGTACATTAATTAATATTACAATTTATTTGCGATTATGATACTTATCCTTCAGGTTATATAGCGTATTAATATCTCAACGCTTACTATTAATTAAATTAAGTTACATATATTTAGATTTCAGTTCCATTACTTCCAGACTGAGAAAGTTGCTAACATGAATAATTAAATTGTCTTTACAATTATTCTCCTCGGAAACACTACAAATTTAATTCCACCCTATCGACAGATAAGCCATACATTTTTGTACATGTAACGTTCGTACCAGCTTTCTTATAATACATGATAGAAAATGTCATTTAGGCAATTATTCACAAAGGACATTTTCTAGACCAAGCGATATAAATTTTGTTGAATTAAATGTTGCAATTTAGTCTCCTTAATTTTTAATCGCCTGACTAGTTCACTATTATCAAATCAACATTATCATTCCATAAGGATCGTCGTGAATCTTCTTGTCACAAGACCACGAACATGCTTTCAAAAAAATACCGCACATAACAAAAAAAAGAGAATCGTCTTTCTTGTATTGTTGCAAACATTGTTACATTAAAAACTCAAGTCCGTTAATAATGCGGATACTTTTTATTTTGGTGACCCCGAGCAGAAAGTTACACGTATATTTTACGGAGTGAGAATGATGGTAGATGATGAAGATTTGCAGGGAGAAACGCATAATTTGCCAGCGAATATGGAGCAGGTTAAAGAATGCAGCCGTTTCACTGTAGACGCGATAGAGCCTATGAAATTTCCCACTTTTTGGAGATCAAACCCCACCAAGTGGTTCATCGTCGTGGAAGCTGCCTTCGCCCTCAGGAACATCACGTCGGGGTCACCAGTTATAGCGTTAGTTAAAAACTCAAGTCCGTTAATAATACGGAGACTTTTATTTTTAATGTAACAACCTTTGCAACAATAGAAGAAAGACGATACTCTTTTTTTTTGTTTTTTAGCGATAAGATTTTCTCGCCGCCGCGTATAACATCTGCGGCGTTGCCAACATGATTATCATTCCGCTACATATATTCTACATTAATGGATAAATAATTTAAAACTCGATCACCACTTTTATAGACAGGTATTAATTAGTTTAGGAACGATAAAAAATTCAAGGATGAATATTAAGCGACTTTAGAAAGCGGATATTAGACACTAAAGTTATATAATTGATCACTCTTTCAGACGTCCTCCTAAATGAAATCGATGTTTTTATAAATGCAATGACGTTCATCCCATGTAAATGACAAGTGATATCTAGCGTGAAAGCTTCCTTTTGTTATTAATATTTATAATATAAATATAACTTTCTGTATACAACGATGTGTTGCGAGAATAAACAATTTATCTCTATTAACGAAAACAGTTCAGTTACAATGGGAAGAATATCACAATGACGTTTACTTCTTCTGGTTGCATGCATTGCGCTCAGAATATAGCAATAGTCGTTTCCAGAAAACGCCGTATTAATTCAAGAACAATCGAAGCTCAGAGCTAATGCCTATGAAAACGCTGTACTTTGTTTCGCTGTTGCAGCTGTCTGCCACGAGATTGCCAAATCAAAATTTAAATTTTAACTAGGCCTTTGAAGAACGAGCTCTTACTGTGAGGGTAAATTCCGAAATTTATTAAATTCTTGGGCGTTTATGAATGCTAATTACATAATATAAGGATCATGAATAATTTAATTGATTTCTGTTTACAGGAGGCGGTGCGTATATTTCTAGGTAGTAAGGATCTATCTTATTCTGGTAACCATTCTGGTTCGTTCAATTACTTTACATTAAAGAATTGAGGAATTGAAACACATAAAGGTCACGTAACAACATGGGAGGAATGTATAAAACTCTTTTGGTATTCGACGTATGCAACTTTATCATCTTTCAGTTAAAATGCCAAAACAGTTCTCATATCTCTTATTTATGAATCATGTAGCCTGTTGCCCTAAAATAATAATAATAAAAAAAAGTTTCAAAGAGGATTGTCTGCGAGGGCTATTCTCTCGCAGTCAATACCTGCGAGGGATGTTCTCTCGCAGGCAGAACCTTTTAGGAGAGATACGAAGGGGCTACCTTTGGGTATGCCTTTTCCTCTACGTTTTTGAACTAAGGTTCCCACAAGCCGAGGCACCTCGGCCTGTTCTGAGAGGTGTATGTTCCGGGGTCACAGACCTTTGGCATACGGTAAGAGTTGTTCGCTATTCCCATTCGAGTAGTCGGCCAGCTGCCTCCTAAACACGGAGAAGGGAATGCTGCGTCCCCACAGCAAACTCCTCTCCCGCTATCGGAAGGGCGTGGGACAAGTACCCAATGCCCGACCTACCAGATGCAGGTTTTTCTAGGGTTTTCCCTGCATTTCTTTAGGCGTCAGCCGGGTGGGATCCTTAAAATATAGCTCGGGGGCCCTAGTAACCCTTGGCTTCCTTCCTCTACCCTTCCGCATCCCCCCTTTCAAATCCCTTCCTATGCTATTAAAGGGAAGTTGCCCAACGTGGATTACCCTCATGTAGCCTGTTGCCATAAAAAGATAAATAAAATAAATAAATAAAATAATTTCAAATAATTTATCAAACATACTGTAGTAATTGGTAATTAAGGCATTGTTCTAATTGAAAAGTTGAATTGTAGAGGACTCATTATTAGTGGATATAGAGCGGACGCCGCAACAAACCGGCAAGGCAAAGAAAGCATTGTTGATCGGTCGAGAGGGTTTTTTTACGCGCTCAAAATTTACGAGACGAACAGTTCAGTCGGGCAGCAGACAGCGAATAGATCAGACGAAAAGTTTTACAGTCGGCAGTAAGAACGAAAGAATGTGGTCCAGTCACAAACATGCTTTCAAATATTAAAAAGTAAAGCAATATTCAGTCGGGAAGGAGACAGAGCAACCAGTGTGTGTATTCGGTGGTCGAGCGTAGATTCATCATGCTGGCCATAGACAAACCAATGAAGTCAATTTTCAACTAAAGTCATGAGATCTACAAATCCAGGTTGCAGGTAAGCATCGAGAACCAACCAATTTGTGTTAAACCAACTAACAAACAACGCCAATTAGAGCCTGTGAACATTTAGAGTCTGTGAGTACTTAGAATCAGTGATGTCCCCAAAATTGTGCACGAAAAGCTAAAATGAGGCCTGGGCGGACGTAAGAAGAGAAAAACTTTAAAATCATTTGTAAACCGTGTTTAAAAGATAAAAGTCAGATCGTTCTTTAATTATTTAATTATTGATAAAATGAGATCCTTAATTCTTGATAAAATTAAAATTGTTTAAATTCAATCTTTGGTATTATTTCTTCCGCAACAAATTTGGTCTATGTTCAGACGCATTGATTTCCATAAAAAGTAAATGTAATTTTGATTATATAAATTCTGCCATTTATCAAACCCAGTTTAAGACCCTGAGATCCCAAATATTTTGTGTATTTTATACTTGTTTTAAAACTGTTAATAAATCTTGTTTAATAGTTTTCACTTAAGTTCTTTCATTTAGAAACGCCACATTCATATTATATTTAATTATTACAATACATTTAAAAATTATCTTCCGTATATAATTGACATGCATATATACACAATAATTAGCGAATTTACTTTGGTAGTGTCCTTTTCTTACCGATTCAATCCGGTTTCGTGTCTGAATTTATAGCTTCCCACACTCTGATTTATCTGAATTACTTCCAGTTCGTATTGACTTCCCAATACTTACAATCTCCTTTAAACCTTATACAGCTGTTTTTATTAGTAGCGTTTAGTAACTTTCTTATTCCGCAGTTTGCCTCTCCATTTTACCTTCAACGTGATTATGTTGTACCGTACAGGGAACATTTCGCGTTATATGATGTAAAATTCAAGCACTACTTTAGCCCTAAGTCATGTGTTTTTATAACAAAGAATAAAATACACATCCACTAAGGTATTATAAAGATTCATGATGTACTATCTCTCCCTTTTTTTTTGTTCAAAGTGAGTATTCTCAGGAATCCGTTTGGCAACTTTCTAGTACTATTTCAATTGAGACGACCCGAAGACATAATAAAAAGCCTTCTTTAATTGGCTAACGTTCCGATGGCACCACTGAGAACATTAATTGATTTGACAGCCTCTCACCTGTAATGTCGACCTTCTCCAATATAAAAAAAAGCATATTTCTGGTCTTCTCAGGTTCCCAGATTACATGGTGCAAATAAATAAATATTTGGCCTCGCTGTTTCAACTTCTGCAGCAGTCCTTGGAGTTTCAATGGTTTACTCTTTTTCTAAATAAATGCGTAACTTACTCCATTACATTCATTCGTATTACATATAATTTTTTATCTCAGAAAAATAAATTTCCTACATCAAAATAAATTTCAGATAAAATTCTAAACTTATTATTAACATAATGACATCCTTATCTGAATTAATTTACAAAATTAGATTGGGAATTGGAATGCGTTTATATTTTAACGGATTTGTGTGGGAGTATTAACATTTAAATAATATCGCACAATTTCTATTGAAAATTGAAGTTGACTTGAAACGATTCAATCGCAAATCAGAGGCGCCACATTGATTAAAATTCTCTAGTTTGATATATTTCACAATGAAAAGAAAACTATGGTTAAGTTAATACGAGAAGGATTTCACGAATACTCAATATTTCATACACAAATGTTATTTTCAATGTGTACAAATTATGGGAATACATCGGTATAATTCTCTAAACCGATTTTTTAAAATTTCCCTAATCGTGAAATGTTTTCGTTCAACTTTACTGAGCGAAAAAACAAACAAAAATTCTGTAAGCTAGCTTAATTAAATACGTACCGTAGTTAAATAATTATTTTCTGTTAAAAATCGGCGAAAATAACTGTTTATGCTATAATGATGACGTTTACCTAATTCTTGAATTAACGCTTTTCTACCACACAGTTGGAATCCAAGAAGAACTACTTAACATTTCCCAAATGTTACGACAAACTATTTCTCCTTTATTTTATTCTCACGATTTAGTCAATCTTGCATGTGAGTAAAAATGACTTTATAGATAAAATTGTAGAGTTTTTACGTTTATTTGTCAGCTATCAGTCATATGGTATTCTAGTACGACTTTGAATTTTTTATTGAAATTTCCTATTATAAACATTACTGTCAATTACACAGAGAGGAATGCATTAAAATACGCAAATAACAGATGTGTCTAAAGAAAATAGAAATTAAATGTCACTACCTTGTGAAACACTTTTCATATTGTATCTCCTATATAACAATAGTTTGCTATAATGGAGAAATCAACACCAGCTACACAATACCGCTCGTGACTAATAAATTTGCAACTACTGCCAAATCCCACGCAATGCAAATGCAATCCAGCTTTCAGTCACTGAAGAATGTGCCAATGAGGAATTTAAATCGCGTCGACGCCTCAGCTCCAGGGGTAATAGAAGAAACGGGAATTTATTATTACTTCTGCCATAACAACACGTCGCATTATTTACGTGTAAACCGCAAAGGTTTCTTCGTTACAGTTGACCTTTTCCGCCCTTGACGTACTTTTTGCTGTCGCAAAATAGTAATATATTCTTTAGAAAATGGAACATGATTTTTTTCGGTCTTTGAAATATCATTAGTCTTTTAACTGATGTCATTTTGGCCGATTAAAGTTTATTTTAGGTTATTAATCTTTAAAAATAAGATTCGTCAATAAAATATAGAAAATCGTTATTTACTAAAATGAAGGCTGGCTCTTTTATTATATGAGATGGAACTTTCATTTAAATTTATTATTAAGTAGATAGTAAATACTGAAAAGAATTCTGTTATTTTTGTACAAAAAAAGAGTCCATCAGAATAAAGTTATTTATCCAAATGTTGTATATTTGCGTAATTTAATGCACTCCGCTCTGTGTAATGTTTATAATAGGAAATTTCAATAAAAAATTCAAAGTCGTACTAGAATACAATATGACTGATAGTTGACAAATAAACGTAAAAATTCTACAAAAATCAAAAATATAATGTATTAATGGTGAAGAAACATTTCTAACAACTTATTTAGAATTTAGATGGGGGATAGTATGATTTATGTATTGAATACTCAAGTGTGAAGATGCTGATATACATCAAACGGAAACTTGCGGAAAAATTTGAAAGAGAAAAGCTAAGGAAGCAATGTTTAAAATATAAACTTTATTAAATTAAATATTAAATTTTTAATGCATAGCTAATTTTGTTTCTTCATACAAATAATGATTATTCTATTAGACATATTATTACTTAATTACAGCGAATTTCTAATATGTTACCGTTTTGTAGGTTAAATTGAAGAATTTGTTAATACTGAAATGAATTGTGTTATCTTTGTAAAAAATAGAAGTCCATAAGAATAAATTTAGTTTAGTTAATTGGTGTATTTTTACGTACTTTGTTTAATCTCTTTTATGAACTCCCCCTGTGTAATTGATAATAGTTTATGTAGAAAACTGCAATTCAAATGGATATTCTGATTCTGGTTTAAGATCGTGAAGTTCTGTGAGTGAGAAAGCGATTTCTAGTATGAATAGAGTATCCATAACTCAAGAAGCTTGGTAACAAATGTCATCGTTTGGGGCCACGAAAGCTAACCTTGGAAGTCGACATTCCGCCTTGTGGCCGTCGACACCCTCGTCTCGTTCCGCAACACCTGAGATATTGCAGAATGCTGAAAGAACGAGAATCTGTGTCTTAGAGAATTTTCATTCTCCATATATTATACACAGTAAATAAAAATAAAAATAGAATACATGTATAATGCTACCATAGTGCCATATAAAAGATTTTTATTTATTTATTTGAATATTTACGCTTGTATTACATGAATGAGTAATAAGCAAATGTGTGACATATTTATAATATGAGAGGGAAGCCATACATTGATGTTACTCCCAAATAAAGGCGTTAGGCCTGGTTGGACCACTGGTTTGGCTATTTTCGATTTAATCTTCTTGGTGCGACTGTTTCTAAGCTAGCTGATGTACGAGAGCGTTTTCGTTACTCACGAGATTGTGGTGGTAGCCAGTTGATAATTTTCTAATTTCACAAAAATGTTTAAATGACCAACAGATGAGTTGTAATAACACTGAATTTTTATGGGTCTATAAAATATAGACTTTTAACCAAATAAAAGCTATAATTGAATTCGGGTTGTTTAACTATTCATTTACATTCCATGAATTACCTCCTAAACATTCCTAAATATTTCACTTCTTATGAAATGCTTTATATTCAACTTTAAGCTTTGGTAAGTATGTCATATTAAAGTTACAGCTTCATGAATAAAGTTAAAACACTCTTTATATAATTATACAACTTTGGTATACAAACCGGGCAGTAATTTCCAGGATTTAAAGAAATTCGAAGGAATGGCGACATCGTTAATCCGAAAAAATAATTGAACTGGATGACTGTTAAATTGGTGTATTGTTATTTCCAATAGTAATATTTTACACCAATAAGCATAATAAGGGTGATATTTGTAATTTATTTACTACGTCGATATTATAAATGTTACAAAATATTGCTCAAATGTGAGTAATAATTTGAAGAATTGTTCAATTAAAATACAGGTTCAATTCTAAAGCTAGTTTTCTCTTCCTCTTTCATATTAGAAAGAAACTTAAAAAATTTCAACCATTTATTTTTTTAATATTGAGATTATTGTTAAAGTAGGTAATGATAATATTAGATTCAGGCCTGGTATAAATGTAAAATTGTTACAAGTAAATTAAACTCGAATCCCAGACACTCATGCCTATATCCAAATGTGTAAAATATACATAGTGAGGTATAAAGTAATATTATTTGAATTTTTTAAAATATTGTCTCATATTATATCACATATCGTTTTTATTTTCAACCTTATTTATTGTGGATAAAAACAATTGTGGCTTTATTTAAAAATCATTTAATGAGTAATTTGACTAATGGACTTCATTGAGCCATTAAATAACCGTGATATTTCGAAAATTCATGTTGTTCTACACATATACAAAGTAAACTAATTATTTATTTCTGTTAAGGGGATTTTTACTTCGTATATTGACCGGAAGCTACATAAAATAATTACTTATTTAATTCTGGCTATTTATTTAGTAATAAGGGAGTGTACTGCCGTCAGCGATTTATATATTTCATAAGAAATTCCTAAACTTCTTCTTATAATTACAAATGGTCAAACTGCAGGCTATGAAATTACCTAAAAACACAAGCATACTTTTTCTCGGGATAGCGAACTCAAAATACTGTGGCCATAAATATTTGTAAATGTAGAACTGTTGCTCTGTAAAACCGTCTTGGACAAGGAATATTGTCTCTATACTTACCACTTCTATGACGATCTGGAAGGTAATTAGATCTTTCGCCTGATGATTCCGCGTTCCAGGAAGAGAGTCGCACAGTTTTTCGGTCTTCTTACAGTTTCTTCTCGTGGATCGGAATCACAGGGCTCGTTAAATTCTTTTGCATTACACAACTTATATACTTAACTGTCTTTCATATATGGATAATTAACTACTCTGCTCCTTTCACATTATCACGACTTCACTGCTTACTGATTCTCCACGACTTACCAACTTCACGACTTTTCCATTACTCCACTACTCTAGGACTACCAACGACTACACTATTGTAAATCCCAACTCTACGACTTCCCAACTTCCGAACGACCTATCTTCTGTCTACTCTACAGATCATCTCCACAACTTATTAAGCAAATGTTCCGACAACTGTTCTTGAAATCTGGATGATACGTGCAAATGAGAATCGAAACCGTGTCCTCTCAAATATCAATATTCTCATTAGCCACTCCCCATTCGGTTTACGTAGCTAATTTCAAGTCCCTTGGAACAAAAATTCTCCAAGATTCTGGCGAATATTTTTTGAATGTGCTAAAATATTGGCTCCAGTGTTTTTTTTCAGAGTTTTGTAATTTCTGAGAGCCTTATTACCTACCTCTTAAATCAAGGCGCTGGTGGATATTTTATTTTCCTTCACTACATGAGCTACGTACAATTAATAATGACATTGCCAGTCCGGACGCGAAAATATAAGTTTCTTAACATTTTTTCGTCTGCTTGCATTACAAAGAAATGATAAAAATGACAAATTTTGGTTTTTACTCTAATCCATGATTAACAGGTTAAAGATAAATCATACTTCTAATATAAAAATTTATTTATTAGTACTGTTTGAAAATACTTAGCTTCGTATAGGAACGAATACATGAGATTGAGATTTATTTGCGTGTTGGTAAATACATCTCTCTGATAAACTTATGTAAACTTATAATTTATTGGTGTCTTAATGCTTTGAGCACGGAAGAATTATTTTAAATGAGACTAAGTCAACGTGCACGAACTCCTTAAGAGATTGTGTCATTTGCAATTGAAGACGTTCGTTGAAGGAGAAAACATGTCCATCAGAGGTCTGTAATTAGTTAGCCTATCGTGACTGACACACTCATTACTGTTTATTTCGCACCATCCTTTTTTTTCCCTAGTTTGTGTTGTGTTTGTGAAGCCAACAACGGGTGAAAGGTCAAACGAATTGTCGGTTGCAACTACAACAACACTAATTTGAAAGCTGTGAAATCACGCGAACCAGTTTCAATTCTTTTGATGAGGTTTTGTGATGTCTCAATACTTTACTTTTATCCATAAATCAAATGCAGACTTCACCATTTTAAATTTATTCATTTTCAATGGTGGTAAGTTTTTATATCCTTGCAACAAATATTTATTGTTGATTTATTCTTCTGTTATTCATTATACTTTTCATTAATGAGGGATTCACAAATATCTTTCATCCATGCTGATCACAGTATTCAGACATATTAAAAACCAATAACTTAGATTATTAAACGTTTTCTTATTATTTTGGCTTTGTTTTGGTAACATCTAAAATTTTCGAGCGTCTTCAAATGATCAGTTTGTATCAAAGAGGGTTAGATAGAAATAATGTGTTATAGCGTTGCTACATTTTCGAACTCAGCAGGTACAACAGAAGAGATGCTGATCTAAAGTGCGCTTTGTAAGTTATTGTTCAAATCGTTTAGAACGCTTCGGAAAAAATGTTGTAATGAAGTGATTAGTACATTGAAATGAAGATTTGGCAATTATATCTATCGTTCATTGATGTATTAAAAACAGGTAACCTCTCGGTGAGATTTTTAAAGTTTAATTTTAATAATTAAAATAATTCAGGTGAAACACAGCTCAAATTCAATGCCCTCAACGAACAGAAATAATATATTTCGTTATCGGTAAACTGTAATAAAGACAACATTTTTTTTGTTTATAAATTATGCGATTAATATTTTTGCGGACTATCACGAAAATTTACTGTTTAACCGTTTTGAAATGCTCGTTTATTAATCCTAGTTTAGGTCTCTCCCTTTCAAATAATTATGACAGATACTCAAAAAATCAGAACAATTAATACAAATATGTACAAGTTGAAAATTAAAAAGTTTTCTTTTTAAAGATATATTTTCGTTGTTGAATACAATTCTAAAGTGTATTTACGTCTTATAAGAATTAATTAATTTATCGTCAGAATCCCACGGAGTAGGATAATCTTATTTATGTAAACTATCTTATCTGTCATAATTTCGTCCCAAATTTTGAGTTTCTGTATCTTTTTATTCAAGACTTGACTAATATATAGTTAGCCTACAATAAATATTTTCTAATCACAGAATCGTATCTCGCAAGTTGTTTTCCGGTGTCTGAAAATCTGTGGTACCTTTACAGTGGGTGGAAGTGCTGCAGTTCATTTTCAGGTAATTAGTTCTTTATATACTATGTGATATTGACCTATTCTATTGAATTCCATACGTTACAGCTAATATTTCGTTGTTTTATTCTGATACACGTTGCATATCATTTAACTATAATTCGACTTTACTAAAAGGAGAAACGTGATCGCTTTCCCCCATGCCAGTTTTTATACTTAAAATAAATTTTTTGATATTGGTAAACTTTTGTTCTTTGTAAAGGGTGATAAAATATTTGTCTCATTGTTAGAGCAGTGAAAGAATATGGAAGTAGCATAAATATATATTATCTTCTGCATAAGTGCTTTAAGAATTACCCAAAACTGTTATCGAATGGAGTTTTGGGTTAGGGGAGAGAAAGTGTTGTGAAATTATCGAAAAATACAGGTTTCGTGAAGTGCATGAAGTCCCGTTGCCTTCAGGAATTTGACTTAATTCATATAATGCGCTCAGTATGGGCCTGCATGCTTCTGAGTAATGATTTCCTCCTTCTCACACAGAACTTCAATTAAGGAGAAATTACTAGAGCTGTGGTAATGAGTACTGTGCAGTCTCGTAAACCTTGTGCGTGAATGGGATCGGCTACATTTGGCTAGCTGAAGCCAACCAAGTTTGGACGTGATTCGCTCCAATTGTATTTATAATTAAAACATCTGCACTTTACATTCCGTTTCTACCGCGAATTCCTTTGCGAAAGGTGAACAATACTTATTATCCGGGCACCGATTACGAAAGCAGTTGATTGGGCCTGTAATTAGAAGCACCAAGGGCCATGGACAGCAACCACTCTGCGAAGGTTACGAAAGCGCTTCTTGTAAAACATTACAGCAGTTACTGGCTGTTGCGGATTCTAATACTGGAAGGAATAACTCCATATTTAAAAGAGGGACAACCAATAGATAAATGCAATGATTTGATTTTCATAGAATCACGTTAAAGTATGCTGTGTTCTCAAATTCACAACGTGAACAATAAATTCTTTATTTGCTTTGATAATTCCTTAATTATCCTACAGGATCTCCGCTGTTATTTTATTTCTAAAATGAAACCATATTCTCAATGAAACAACCAAGTATTTCACGACTTTCACTAAATTTTCAGTTCATTAACAGTTAAGAATCTAATATTTTAAAATTTCTTATTTCAGAAAATTTTAATCTAATAATGAATTGAATAAATAGAAATATTTATCATTAACATTGAAAATATAACAAAAAATCATTAAAATGCTTACAGATTCAATTTTGAATTCAGTGATAAAGTTAATACTAGACAGTTTCTGTAATCCTTGTTGCTTTCGTCTGGTGATTAATAAACGCAAGAGCCGCAAGAACGACACACCGCACAAATAAGCTGACGAACTCAAAAGCTAATCTTTACTTTGAGTATATCTACATAACACGTTGGACTGAAGAAATTTTAACGTTTTACATTTTAAAATTTATATGTATTGTATGGAATATGAAAATTTGACTAATGTTATATTAATTTATAGATGATTACGGCCGAATGTCTGAAAGCTTCTTTTGTAATTTTATTATTCCGACTACATTTCAAATTCAAATAATTGAAAATATAAAAGCTTAAAGACTGGTAGCTGTTTTTAAATGTGAACCTAATTTTACCGGTCTCAATAAAACATTTTAATACTGGACAATTTAAGGAAAGACTAATATTCTTTTGCTATATTAAAGTTATAACCGTTCGGACTGTTACTTTTCTTTATGGATAAAACTGAATTATGTTTTTATTCCAGTATCGGTAGAAAAAGTTTTTGATTAGGATAATCATTACATGGATTTTAAATTTTAACTCAGATACAAATAAATGTTAGTTTTAAACATCAAAAATGGAAAATACAAAATATGTAAATGAAAAGATATTTAATTAACTATAAGAATCAGAAATGTATTGTAAGACCAAAGGTATATTATGTGGTAGAATATATGCAAGGCAAATAATCTGAATAAAACGTGAATATATAATTTAATAGTGAAATATTGTAATATATTTACATACATTCACATCTGGTTCCATGTCTAGCTTTTGAAAAAAAATAATACAATTATACATATGCAAAACTGGTGGAGTAACTTAATTGTTTTATATTTTCAAATTTATCGAATATTTAAGTAACAATACTGAATGGGAAATCAAAGTTTTTCTGAGATAAAGTGGCTCGACAATAACAGTTAAATAATGCAAGGTCTAAATTATTCATACTTACGAAAAATCTTCTTCCTTCGTTACCTTAAGTTACTTTTATTTTTTTTTGTCGATGGTACAAGTATTTGTGAAAAATTTGGCTGATGTAATTTTGAAGAACATTATTATTATCATAATTATTATTATGCCTTATTGCGACAGATATTTAAGTGAAGATGACGGCTGCTCGTTTTATTTTTCACCTCGAAGCGGACTACAAAAAAAGGACGGTGTTTTGCCGCATTAGTTCTTGTCCATCTTGGAGGTTGGCGTGTTTCTTTTACAACGCTCTCAATTTCCTAATGCTGCGTTTCTAATGCTTTCAACTCGCATCCCCAAAAACTCTCGCTTGTGAGAGATGAAAGTGTTTTCAGTTCTGTATGAGGAAATCCAAGTTCCTCTACACTCAGAACCAATTGTGATCTATAGTTAAGATAGGATAATGGTATAATTACACCCGTCGGTTTATGAACCGTTATCGTGACTACTGCACGGTGCACGATGCATTTTGCATCTAATTTTTGCAAAAGAAACTTGCACGGCGAAGGTGAATTAAATGATTCATGTTTCCTAATTCGAATTTCTTGTAGGCTAAAATAGAAGAAATAGAAATGTTAATGTTTAGCCATTTCACTGATTATTGTACTTTACTTAAAAAATTGAGCACACTCATCTTTTACACACACACACACACACACACATATATATATATATATATAATATTAGTACAGACTTGTCAAATGTGGAACTATCTACGTATAAATTTAAATAATTAAGGAAGACGATATTATTTATTTATATAATCGTGCATAGAAAATTGTCTGGAGAATTTACAGTTGTAGTCTTGAGATATGTTATTCAAAAAGGTCAAGAAGATAGTAACTGGCATCTGTTTGCCTTGTTTACGGGATTCAGTCGAAAATTTTTACTAATTGAAATGTTTCCTTTGCTCTTAAATTGCCTTTTTTTCCCTAGTTTCAAAGAATCGGAGAAACACGTTATTTTTTAAAAAAATAAAGTCTGTACTATTCATTGGAATCTTATTCAATACTAACATTCACTTCAAGAATTCTAGAACCTCAAGAGTATTTAATCTTAAAATAGGATTCTGCTTTGCTGATCATTTTGTATTGGATACAATATTGCAGCATCCACATATTTGCTCAAAATAGTATTACTTTGGCCTTGAGAATGTGTTTTAGTGACGGATCGTAACATCCCTACAATTAAGATATGGAATGTTTAGCTCAACTGAAATTTAATAACAATGCAGTTAATACTTACTGACTAACTGTTTCTATCAGAAAAAAAAATAATGCGTAAAATAAATCTCTCAGATCCTTACGTCTCAAGAAGAAACATCTTGGAAAAAATGTGCGGAATATTGTTCAAGACTGAACATCATGATTGAGTTGTCGTTTTCTTACATATTGATGTCAACATGTTACCGCGCCATCTTCATGATCTGTTAAATGTATCGTTTCAGCATCTGTACAAAGAACTTCCATTTTCCGTATTTCCACATGTTCAGTGGCTACCTAAAGCGAGGTTGCTGGTAATAACTCACAGGCCGAGCAATGTAAATTATAATGTTACTTCTCATCGTCACACATCGCACCTTTGTTATTAACAACTCTATAGTATTTTAATGAGGGAGAACAGCGGTATGGAAAATTTATTCCCTCTTGGTTACTAATTACGCAACACTCGTGTTCCGCTGATGGCTTGGGATAATCAAGAAGAGGCTCGATACGATGCGAGGATTTGGTAAACCTGGCCCACTCTGTAAACGGTAGTGTCAGCCGCCATTATGACCAGTACGGAATTTAAATATAATTGGCAAGATGTAAATCTCGACGTATTCTTTTCCGAGCTTGTAGCGGAAGCTCTGGTTTCCGATAGGGATCGTGATGACCTAGCCCCCGTTTCTTTGTGTGATAATGGCTCCCCTGATCGCTCCTAAATCTTCCCGTGGGTTTTCGCAACTCTTCACGTCAACCAGGGAAATCAGGACTCACGAAGGGAGCAGGCTTTGTCAGGTGCACTGAAATTTATGGCTGGGTGAGTCTCCGTTGCGGAGAAAGAACGGGCATTAAACTCCCGACAGCGATTTTGAATGTAAAGTTCAGAGCAGACAGACAACAGCTGCTCGGCCCTAGTTGCGATACCATCTCTACTAATTGCGAGTACCGAAACGGGTTCTCAGTATGCAATAAAAATAAACTGGATTATATGTTTCTTAATGTTTCTTTCCGGAGAGTTATACGTATTTGGCCAGCTCGGGTAACCTACATATGCCTCGGGAGTTATTGAACAATATGAAGAAAACCTTGTACCGATTTGAAGGACCCCTATGACTTCATACTTAGGTGTAGTCTAACGTCTGTTTACTTACAGTTTAAACTTCATGTATGGATTGATCGTTGTAGATTATTTATTTTTCTTTGGTTCTACATAGAGCATTAAAATGTCTATGACAAAATAGGTAGCATCCGTCGCTATTGCATTATAAAATCATTCAATGTGTGCGAATGTTGATTATTGTGTGCCTATGAAATGTGTTATAGATCAGTATTCTTTGACAGTTATAATTTATTTTATATTAATATTCACTGTCTTATATAATGATTAAACCTACGCCTTAAAAAAATAATTGTTAATGCGTACAAAAAATGAAAACGATACGTAAAAGTAAAAAAATTCTCTACAATGGTTAAAATTCATGTAATGATTTTTTACCATAGTAAATAATTAAACTGTAGTATAATACTTTGAAAATGGACTACATACTTCAAACACTACTACGGAAATCCTAAGTGTGAAGACATTATCGATACTGTTGCACGTAAGTCGATAAATTTACTTATCAATCAGTTAGGAAACATTTTTGCAACTGTATGATACTCCTTCTGGTTGACCATATAAATGTGTTAATTATTTTTGAATTAGTAGGTGGCAACACAGACAGAATTCAGAAGTCACTCGTTTAGTTCCATGAATCAATGAATGTTCAAGACTGCTAGCGTCCGTAAATACAGATCAATTTATAGAGTGGATGATTTTTCTTCCAATCCGTGGATCTCAGATTTAACGTAGTAATATATTAACGGAATTTAAATAAGCCTGTTGATTTCTCGGTAATAAAATAAAACAAGGAGACTCGGCCACCTATTCACTTCGCTCGTCAACCATCGGCGTGTCGCGTCCACCATCTCACGTGTGTGCACAAATTAAAACAAACAATATTATTTACTGCTACTTATGTAATTCTTTTGACCACTTTGACTCCATGTCATATTTCTGTATTAGTGCAATTAGCGAAGAAAGTAATTGTAAATGACAAATATGTTTACATGGATATATCAATATACTTGATAATTATTATTTACTCATTTCTGTAGTCAATTTAAATTACATTTCACAATATTGGACTATTATTATCTTACAAAATTTATAATATTAAGTGATGTCTTATAAAGCTTAACTTATTTTGATAAAATCAAAAGGGAAACGCCAATTTAGTTTTACAAACTATTTGATTTCTGTTCCCATAAATTAATTATTTTATACTGACGTCGTATTATAAACGGAATTTTTGAGACTGATACCTTACATCAGGTAGTCTTGTATATTGAAGGATAATTCTTTAATGAACATAAAATCAATAGTTATAATAATAACCCCAATATGAATTCTCTCTTACACGCGTCTTAAAATAATTTTTCTTTTTCTCCTATCTCATGAGTATGGTTGAAATATTATTTATTTTTAGTCAAGATTGATGAGACCGGCTATCGGGAAACAGTGCAAATAAAATTTTATGTTTAGGTACATTTGTAAATATGATGGCTGGTCAAAGAATATTTCAAACAATAGCACAAAACATTAACTTGGGTTTATTTATTTATATTTAGAAACATAATATCCTTCAAGATCTTTATACTTCACCAAGCGTTTCCCCAACCTTTCGAGCCGTCCATAAAGTAAGTTTTCGGAAGGTCCTTAACATGGGCGTTTCAGAATGCAATGATATTTTCGTTCCAAGTGAATATTTTCACAGAGAGCATATTTTTTAGGATACGGTCAAATATGGCATATACGGTGGATGCAGAAACAGACTGAACTTTAATTCAACAATTTTCGCCATCAAAATTGCTCAGGTGTCCATTGTCCTAATGGAAAAGCACTTTCTTCTTAACCACGGTGGATGTTTTTCTTTATTTAATGGCTCAAGCCGTCCAATAACAACGCATAATAGTCTCCATTTATCGCTCGTCCTTTTCTACGTAGTCGATGTGGATAATTCCGCGTGCATCCCTGGAAAACCTATGCCATAAACTTCCCGGCTGGTTTCTCCAACATCGCCTTCTTTGGAGCCGGCTCACCTAAGCAAACACGCTGTTTCGGCTATTATTTTGTCTTTGTAGTTTAGTTTTTCATCGACAGACATATATCTAAATAGAGGGTGACAATAAAGTTTCGAGCAACTGAATCGGCCACTGTGTTACAGATCTTTTTTAAGACACTATTTTCGCACTCAAAATTTGAAATCAATGCGCCAAGGGGATTTGAATGAAGAGTACTGAAATATTGAATACTTTGTTCACGGGTACTTGACTAGGAGCTGCCCTTATTGGGAAGTTGTAGGCTTCAGTCATATCCTATTCGCCCAGCGAAAGGAAGAATAGTTGGAACCGGACGACTGTGGAGAATTAGAGGGACATTATTGCTCGTGTTGAAAGAACTAACCACTACCTTTTATAGGATATAGTATATGGAGCAATTTTCAATAAAATTGATGAATTGAACTGCAAACGTACATATTGGGTAATAAGTAAAAGAAGATACAGTCTTATAAATAAGTCTTAAGTGATCTACGTAAGTGATCTGTGTCTGTATCATTGTTTTCAGTTAAAGAGTACTTCGCACTCCGTAAATAAATTACCACCTTCCAATATTTGAATTTATAGTACATCTCTTTATAGTTAAAAATTTTCTTCATTCCCTACATATTCTCATCAGTTCTTTTAGTTTTCCTACATTATAATTACCGTATTGCTTTTTTTTTTTACAACAGACAGTGTAATTTCCGGAACGTTACCTACTCTGGAATTATTTTAGATTTTCGTTTCAAGAAGTTACCAAATTACTGCCTCCATTCGATTAGCAGACGAACCCTGTAAAGTTATTTATATATATATATATACATATATACATATGTGTGTGTGTGTGAGTGAGTGTATTATTTGAAATATATTTAATACTACAAATGAAGAGGCATATATGACAGTTGCATATATGACTATTGCAGCCATTGTTCGGAATTAAATGAAAATAATATGAAGCATTCGGGAAGACTAGCGTTAATTTTTTTTAGAGTAACAAGATACATGATGGTAATCCACGTGGTGGATAATAGGGATTTGAAAGGCGTGATGCAGAAGCTAAGGGTTAACTAGGGTCCCCTGGCTGTAGTTTAAGGATCCTATTTGGCATTTGTCTAAAAGTGATGCAGGAAAAACCCTATAAAACCTGGATAAGGTAGGTCAGGCAGTAGATATTTGTCCTACGCACTTCTGATGGCGGGAGAGTGGTATGCTGTGAGGGGGGGGGGGGCAGCATTCCCTTCTCCGTGCCTCGACCAGTTTAGGAGGCAGCTGGCCGACTATTACAATAGGAATAGCGGACAACTCTTACTGTATGCCCAAAGTCTGCGACCCCGAAACAATCTCCTCTCATAACAGGCCAGAGGGTCTCGGCTTGTAGGAACCTTAGTTCAAAAGTAGAGAGAGAAGAAGACATCCTCGAAGGTATCCCTCCCCGTCTCTCTGCACGAGCAGGTTGCACTGCGTTAAAAATATATTGAACGTCCTATTTAAGTGTAAACGGCGAGAAGAAATAAAAAAGTTGAAGTTGATCATTTTACGGATCGAGGTTACGCTAAATGGAACACTTAACTCGAATGCACTGATTTTAGAATTTTATCCACGGTTTACATTTAATAATTTTTCTTTTATCCACTCTTAGCCTTTCAAGGAAAGTCTTGACAAATTTTTCTAAATAATTCATTATTAAAATTAATCTTTTCAATTTCGATTTTTGAATTTGTGTTTGGATTTGGTTGCTGAATTCAAAAGGCCATAAATATTTTTATTCCTGGTCCTAGCACCGACGAGGAGAACTTTCCGCCTGTAGAAAGGTAACAGCATGGAGTCAGATTACTCTGAATGTCAAATTTTTACCTGATTTTCTGAAGATGTTTGGTGCTTCATAACTTTCTGAACAGCTTTGTTCGCATCTCGTAGAAAATTGTCTGAAAGAATAAATAAAGTATCATAAATCTAACAGAGCAGTGAAGTCGAGAGCAGAAATGGTGCACCGCTACCGTTATAAAGCGGCTTTTTTCGTCGAGGAGAGATTCATATATACAGGAGCTTCTCCAAGGGGAACGCCCCTCGCGCGTTAACCTTTAAATGGTCCAACATCTGCAACGCGCTACACTTTGCTGCGTATGATGTAAACAGAATGTAATTAGACGCGATAGAGATATACGGCCAGAAGAATGATGAGGCAGGCCCTCAGAGTTTCACAATATTAATGCGAGCTGCCGCGAAATGTATGCTAACGTTTATTACCTGCATCAGACAATTTTATGGCGCCGCCAACCGTTCAGTGACTTTTATCATTAGTAGATATGGCACTATACATCGTCAATTCCGTAAGTGGGGATTCTTCCTTTACAATTAATAATACCTGTAAAACGGAATTTCAAAGATTTGCATGAAATGCTACGTACATATAAAACCTCCCTTGAAGCATCGTTGTGTGTCAACCATATATTATATTTTCAAATTACATACGTCTTATATTCAGAACCTAAGGTTTTACTAAAATCTAACCGAACTTGTTCCTATTTGTATTAATAAAGTTGAGCTTCAAACTACATTTTACACGCAAAGCCACATCACAATTGATTTAACTGGAATACTTTCGTTCCTTAACAATGAATTATTCTAATTCATCTAATTTTTGTTATTTACTTAATTATTTTAAGATAGTTTTAGCCCTAAGATGGTTCTGATCGTGGTAAGTACAAATTGTTGATTCAGATTCTCAACTATATAAATAGTTCTTCTGAGATCTCCACGTGTTGAATTGAAGCAGTCACAAGATTGATAAGAAGCATAATGTTGATGCTCCGTCACCCCATAATCGTCTTATTAAATCTAAAATGAAAAATGTAATGATTCGGTGTCCTCAGCTATTAATCCCTCTCCCCATACCCCCGAATCCCCAAACACAAATATCACTGGCAAGACAAAATATACCGACCCAAATGAGACTTCTAAATAATTAAAATGATTTTCAATATTTTTTTTGGTCACGATCAGTTTATTACTGTTGTGTGATTCAATTTTAAGACCACCACGTATAGGAATAAGACTTGAGTGTTATGTGTTTTAGAGTGATAGATTATTTTAATGGGCAATGTACGTCGCGGAAACACATAAAATGTATCGTTCATATAACAACAGCCTTGAACGGTGGTGAGCAGCATTCCCTTTCGTAGCCGAGGGACCCTGAAGAAGCAGCAGATGTTTGAGAGTTCTACGATGACAGCGAACCAACATTTGTAATAGCAGGTCAGCTCGCTAAAAGGTTACGAGTGAATCCTGCAGAGGAACTAGAATATACGCAAATTACTCTTTCGTAACTCGTAAATAACTGTTAACAATTGCGGATACCGGAACTGGTTGGGAATTATAGACGCATCCTTAGCGCGCCACGTGTGATCGTTACTCGTACCTCTCACATCCATCATGGAGATACGCCTTCTTCTGCGTGAACCGATTTCTTTTGGGAGTGTCCCTGTGCAGAACCCTGATCTTTGGCGGAATCTGCTGGAGGGGCTACGCACTGCCGGTGGGGGAAGGCGATCCTCAACTGTATATAAGCCGCTCCTGACCACAAGGGTTCATCAGTAGCTGCAAAGCATCCACCAGTTCAACAGTCTTCAGAATCCGACGCCAGGACCTCAGACATGAAGGTGGTGAGTGATCTTCCCTTATTTGGTGACAATTTCCACAAAATATTTTTTTCATTTAAATGCTCACTTGTTATTTAAGAAAAAATCTTTATAATAAGGATTGTTATAAATTAAAACAATTAAATTACCCTCACCGAGGGTTGAAGCTGTTTCCCCGTCTTCTAAGTTTAGAGGTAGCCCAATAATTGGCTACTGATCGCGATTACCTATTCAGATTCTCAACCAAATCAGCGTTAATAGTGATGAAATTGAAGACCTTCGATAACAGTTTTATTAAAAAAAATATCACGAACAAATATAATTATACTTAGACTTTTGGTTTAGAACCAGAATTTTAAGAGTAATTAAATATTGTCTTCCAAAGTTTTTAAACAAATTTTATAATACTAACCAATTAATATTGACGTCACGAAACTAATAAATTATATAAAATTAAGTTAGGAATAATTTTAAAAGCGCACAAACTACTTTTTCCTTTAGATCTAATCTATGAAATTCACATATGTTAATGTAATACCAATACTTCAAATTTTCAAACGTTTCACGCCTTAAAGAAATTCAGACCGAAATAAAATTTTCTCTACAAGAAAGTGTCCTGCTTATTTCTTCTAAATATATTTTTGTGTTTTTAAGAGTCTGAATTGATAGTATATGGAATTAAATCAGAGATGAATGAATTAAATGTTCGCAAAAAAGCATATACGAGAAGGAGGTGGGATAACTGGAAATTTTCTTGAATGTAATGCAATAAGGGAAGAATAAATATTTTTTGACATTTTTGAAAGTTTAGAAACATTGTGCATATCCTAAATAATTTTAAATTCTCACATTTTATGCAGTTTGATAATCTGTATGGTCAGAAGCAACGACATGTCTTATCATCCAAACCGTGCACTGAAGAGTCTTGAATTAGGGTAGAGACAACACTGTTTGAATTATTTAGATTTTTGACCAATTAATATTTAGTAAAGAATATATATATTATAACAATGGAAGATCATTTATTTTTGTATGTTCCATCATATTAAATTCTGGGACTCCCCAATTTGTATGAAATATTAAAAACTACATCAATGATGTAATAAAAGATGACCGAGGAATAAAACGAAACTCGCAGAATGGAAGAGAAAGAATGTATAACCGGAATAAATTAATATAAGAATAATGAAGGAAAGAGAAATAATATGGCTGGAAGATGGATTCATAATGTTCACGAAGCCAAATTAACGTAAACACAGTATTTAAATTTAGCGATACAACTGAAAGGAAAGGAAAGCTAATGCAAATTAGTCTTCAAAAATTATTCTAAATATAGTTTCATTGGCACTGAGCTGGCTTTATGGATTCATGATAAAAACTTAAAATTAATTATATTGTAGGGTGTAAAACATAAATATTTTAAAAAATAATATTGAAATATTTTTTTCATGACTCCGTTGTGTTTTATGAGATAGTGCTTGAAAAAGCTCAATTATTTTCAGATTATAAAAAATTTGGAGTTTAAGAGGTAGACAAAAGTAATTTAGAAATACGTATAAATATTGTTCGTGATACTTGATCGCATTCAAAAAATTAATCTTACCCGATTTACACTCTGAAGTAAGTGCTGCTAATAAGTTTCCATTTCTTTTCAACTTACTGATTCAATTCTCCTTCAGCGCACGATCTTCAGTGAAATTTGTGACTGGTGAAATTATTTATTATTCCATTTAATGTTTTTTAATGAAATAAACTTTCTGTTTTATATGTTCGTTTATATCCTTACGCAAGAGATTGCGATGAATTAGATGCGGCTGGTTGAAGGGAAGGACGAGAGTATTAAGATAAAGTTTATGTAATACTAAAGTGCGCAGAGACGTTGCGGTAAATATCTTGTTCCTTTTCTTCCTTGCAGATAGTTGCAGTTCTCGCTTTGGTGGCTGTGAGCAGCGCAGCTCCTCAGGTTCCCTTTCCTGGTAGAGGAGTCTTCCCTGCTGGTCCCTTCGTCCCCATCGTCAGCCAGAACTTCGACCTGAACGGAGTCGACGGTTCTTACACCTTCAGGTTGGTTCAACTTAGAGACTAACGGCTGTCTGTATCAGACACCGAAAAACTACTCTGTTACTTAAATAATGACAATTTCTTTCGAATTTTTCTGTTTGTTTACATTAAACTTATCTCTTCCGTCCAATCTGGAGTTCGGATTTCTATAAACTTATAATTTCCATTGACAACATTAGAGGAAAAAACCAAATAAGAATAAAAGAAAGGGATTTTTTAAACGTATATAATATGCTCCTTTCGTGTAGTTCTCCAGTAAATACGTTTCTCGTAGATATTTTCTTTATGATGTCCCAGGAAATTATTTAAATCTTCATTGAGGATCTCAGCGAGAAAGAGCCATTTTCTTTCAATATGTTTTAAAATACAGTGCAATTTTCTAAATCAGTAATCTGTGAAAAAAAATCCTGCTCAATAATTATTTAGTTTCAGAGATTGAAGAAGGCTTATCTTTAAGGTAAAAACTATTTCACGATGATTAATTTCTTGTTATGCATAAAGTCTACATTTATAAGTTAAATTGTCATGGAAATCTTTTCTTAAGTAGCAAAGGATTTATAAGTATAATTCACACGTAATCTAAACAAGTATTCAATTGATTTAGAAAAATTATAAAATATTTTAATGAATTATAAAACTTGAAATATTAATAAAAGTAGCTGCATGCATTATTATATTTAAAATAATAAAAGGTAAAGGAATAACAAAAAAGTAATCTCTTATTAATTTAATTTCTATCAGATTTTGTTATTTCGAATAGTTATACACCGCGCCAGGTTGTTAACATTTTATTATTGAATGATTATTAACTGAAAAATGTAACTAGATAATGAATGGAGAAAGGAACAAGGATTGCAGAAATGATGCATGGTATTTATTTTATCACCTAATTCTGTGTGGTTATTGGCTTAGTCGTTATCTGAAACAAAATTTTTTATATTGTCAACAACATTTAAAAAAATTATGTTGTAATTCTGGTTAAGTGTTATTATTATTTCTGTAAGTCCAATAACTTGTTGAATACTAAAATATTACTTTTTGAGAAACAGCCTCCCTGATGGTTATCTACGATGTAGCGCCTCATTCTTAATAGAAAAGGAAATGATAGAAAGAAGGGAGAGTGAGATAGCTTTTTTTTAACGTAACACAATACATTATGGTAATCCACGTGGTGGCAACTCCTTTTGAATACCATAGGAAGGGATTTGAAAGGGGCAATGCGAATAACCAAGGTTTAAATTTATTTTAATAATCCCTCCACTAAATACGACTAGGACATTTCCTGCCACACCAAAATTTTATGCTATTGAATATTTGTTTACGAAAATGAGTCTAACATAATATCTGAGGTATCTGGGGTATTTTTAAAAGAGGCACTAAGAGACTGTAACGAACACAGATTCCTCCATGCCCTTTGTCATCTTTAAACAATACGTATCACGTGGCTTCATTTCAACATTTGCATACTGCTTTCCTGAGTTAAGGATTTCACAGTCGTGTTCTTTGCGGTTTGAGAATTCCGAGGATGGGTTGTCCAGTTAACCTTTCGGGAAACAAAATGTTTCTCCCGGCAGATGCCCGATTTACAACCGTGGAGCTGTGCACTATATTACGCAACGCCGACAGGTCCTCAGTGCGAAGAGTTTCCACCACTCGCATTATCATAAATACTCCCTGGAACCCGAGTGGGAACGGCAAATGTAGCCGATTACGTCAGGAGATTCTCACAGAAACACGCGGACTTGTCACACCCACGACTCAACCACCAAATAACTAAGAGTTAACTGCCAAGTAGTCTCTGTTCACGAATGGAAAATAAGATATATTGTGAGCGCGTGATTATTTCATTGACTAAGGAATATAGAATTATCCCAGGATGATTTACTGATCAACGATTTTGATTCAGATACTTAAGTTCTAAGTTTGTTTTTCGTTAAGTTTCACAGCTTGTATATAACGTACACACGGTATTGAATCTTCTTATAAACTCAGGCTAATTGTATAAATAATAAAACTGTGCACTGCACCCGTTTAATTTTTAATATCAAGCTAATATGTTAATCTAAGATCAATGGGTTACCATTTCTCCAAAACATGAATTAAATAAGTGAAGATAAGTACTTCCCCATGTGTTTGGTTGGAATTTTAATAAATATAAACACTCAATTCGCTGATTCTTAATTATAGAAATTTTCTCTAAAATTTATACTCATTGAGAGTCCAGAAAAATAGTGTCATAACTTTGTAATATTCCTAAAATTATATTCCAATCATCAGTAAGCCTAGTAGGACACTATTCCATAATTCTGGCGAAAATCCATAGAAACGTGACTTTAGAGGTGTTATGACATCGCAACAGTTATGAAATATTAAAATGTTGATACAGGTATGAAGAAAATGAGCTCAATATCCTAAACTGGAACTCAGCTTTGCTATGTTGAAGGTATATGAATAAACCTCAAAATATGCCTACCTACCGTGCAAACGTTCTTAACCACAACTTTCCCAACTCTCTCGCCGTCATATCTACGATGTATGTGACATTCCGAACACAAAACCGGAGCCAGGTTTCTCTCAGTTCTGCTCCAAACTACGTAAATCTACGTATAATGGTGTTATATATTTGAATACATCTGAAGACGAAGAGCGTTATTACCGTGCCGAAGTTGGATCCATCTTGACTGATCTACTTAAAGCTCAATTAAATGACATTAAATTTATAACTTGTAGTTTAAATGGATTACAACAGCTAAATTATTATTATGTGTACTAAATTGACTTGGTATATTTAGCTTGAGGTACACCCAGCAATAGTCAACTAATACTCTACCTGTATTTGCTTTGGAATGTGTTTGGGAATACCATGATTTTTAGTCTGGACGTATTGAAGACGTACGATCAAGCACGGCTAAACACGATCGGCCATAGCCGTTGGAAAAAAGAAGTTTTGACTTCTACAATTAAGACTCACAGAACACCGTACAGTAAAATTATTTTCTTCTTCGATACGAAGTTGATGGTATCGTACACGGAGTGTTTCTGGCGAAGAGGTTAGACCTTTTTCAAACAAGGTTTACTGAAGCTCGTTAAGTGTTGCGTTAATAACAGTAATAAAATAGCGGAATATTAAACTTCTTCCGTCTACAAAAATTATTTTGACTAACCCTCAAACATTTGGTTAGTTAGAGGTACTTTGATAACTTTTTCGTTCAGTATAAACTGATCGGTTGGTGAATCCCTCCTGAGATACTTTTGTGGAAATTTGGAATAATTGTGAACTTTTCACATTACAAGGGAAATGAATACGGCGATGTTTTTCAGTCATTTTTCGTATTTGATGATGTAGAAAGAGATACATTTACATACGAACACTCATACCCTTGTCGGGACCTCTAATTTTCATCAATGGTGCTGACGACAACACCAGAGCAGATTGGAAAAAGTAGGAACTAAACGATAAAATATTAAGCCTAATACTTTCTTCTTCATAATATGTATAATAACTGAAACTAGAAATAGATCATGCACATTATGATTAGTTTTTCTGTTTCTATACAATGAACAATGTGTGTTGTTAGCTACGAGTCCGCTGACGGCAGCGCCCGCCAGGAGTCCGGCGTGGTGAACAACCCCGGCAGCCCCGTGGAGGCATCGGCAGTGACCGGCTCGTACACGTACGTGGGCACCGACGGTGTCCCCGTGCAGGTGAGCTACGTGGCCGACGAGAACGGCTTCCAGCCCGTGGGCAACGTCGTGGCCCCGCAGATCTCCCGCGCGGTGGCCGACCAGGTGGCCCAGGCGCGCGCCGAGGGACCAATCCTGCCCAACGGAGCTCCCGCGGGACGCTTCCCTCTTCCTGGAAGGCCCTTCTAGACAACCCTTGTCACGTGCCGGATCCTCTCTTCAATTCGTAGCCTGTAGTCCCGTCCACGTAGTCCCCTCCGTGAGGGGAATCCTTTCTTTCCGCAACTCTGGAGACTCGATTCTGTCACAGCAGACGCAGGTCAGGGAGGGTCCGACTGAATGACGATCACTTTCTTGGGGATGAGATTCTAAGCCGATGTCGAATATTGCAACTCTGTACGTTGACCAAGGCTACCTTAAATAGACGTATGTTTGAAAATATAATTTAATGTATATTTAGAAGTAATGGAAAATAAATAAAAAGTTAAATACTTGCACATCTATCTATTTAATCAATCAAGTTCCCAATAATTCCTGTATTAAGGTACTGAATAACTTTAAATCGAGAAATTACCATTTATGAACGGCATGTTGTCTACGAATCCAGAAGTCGGCAACCAGCTGCACGCGGGCCGCATGCGGACCGCCATAACTTTTTTATTGCGCCCGCCAGACCACAACGAAATACGTTGTTGCGCATGAAACAAGTGCATGTGTTTTTTGTAACACACACTTGGTTCGTGATTCTCCAAACCATATATATCTTATTATATAATTTTAATAAATCTCTTCCGGTTTTTTGTACGGCCCGCCTACAGATCTTCTTTTTTTTGAAAATGTTCCCATAACCTGAAACGATTGCCGACCCGTGTCCTAATCTATTATTTACTAGAGACCCCAACGACTACGCACCCATGAATTTATTGCACAGAACATAAATATCTTTATTAAGTATAATTTGGCACTTTGATAAGTGATATTTTTCTATTTAAATACCAACACAATCTGAGGGTTCACGTGAATTTCTTTAAGTACGATCTTGACGGAAGTTGTATAAGTGTGCGTTATGCCAATGTGAAAAGAATAATTTTATGCAATTGACAAATACTAATTTTAATCCAATTCTTTGAATTCAAACATTTGAAATGAAAACTTTATTACATGCCAACAAATATGAACCGCAGAATCACAATAATTAATAAAAACAACTGTAATAAGACTCAGTTTTGGAATATAAACAAAAGATACTTTGAGGTTCAGCGGAACTTAAGTTGGTAAGTAGCAAAACGCAATGAAAACATTTTAATGTCGATTAAGGCTTTGAAAGAAATTGCCAGGATTTACTCATATTGCGTTTCGTTGAAAATTTGGCATATTCGGAACGGTTTCACCGCTCAGGATACGCCGATTAATAATGGATTCAGTGAACATTGTAATTAGTTGCGTTACATATAATAAATGTAGAAACGTATTGATTTTGTCAGTTGAGTTAGAATCGTGATCTTGTACTACAAGTTGTATTATTATTTTACGAAACTGCAATCTGAGAAATCATTGTATTCCTTATTAAAGGATTATTATAGAAAAATATAATGTAAAAGAAAACAACAATAAAGGATAAATGAAGTAATTAAAATTTTTTCAGATAGTGCCCGTACTGTGAATCGTCCACACGTTTATATTTATGTAAGTCGCTCCCGGAGCGAAAAGGTTTTGTGTACGGTAAGTTGTTTATATTAAAGTAGGCGTCAAATATATTAATTAGATTAGCCAACAGTTGAAGTTGTGCTGTTCAACGTTTGATTTATGAATATTGGTTGTAAAACAAAGTATATGAATATGGACTTTTCATCGTCTAAGAAAAAATTAAATATTATTTAGAAGAAAACAAACTGATCGCGCAAAAAATGGCTAAAATTAATAATTGGATCTGTGAAGACCACAAATTTTTTTCGCCTTTTTATTTACATAATGGATCTACGATTTTCATGTGCACGTTATATCAAAGGCGTGTGATATTCGGGCTAACATTTTTTGGGAATAACGTTAAAGTTGCAGAATCTCAATTATTATAAATGAATATAAATCTACGAAGAATCCAGATTGCTCCAAATAAGATATTTAAAATCATACCTAATGCACCTTGAAGGACGCACAACAGAGACGTGTATCATTATCCAGGGATTAATGGATGTATTCAGAAAACAAATGCTTTACGTTTGTATACGAAAATACAGATAACGCAAAACACTATCATTAAGCCTCTGGAATACTTACCCACGTCATGAGACACTAACTCACCAAACACAGACACTCCCACACCTCTCTTCGTTCAGTTTTTCTTTTATTTCTCTTACCGCACTAAAGGGTATTCTGTCCTCGGATGAGGACTAGACATAATTACTCTACCTCTGAGTTCCGGTTAGATCTGCTAACTACAAGCAGGCAGTAGGAAGTAGTTGACCCTCATCCATTACGGCGTACATCTAAGATCTAAGAGAGGAATTAGTATAAGTTGATAGTGGATAATTGTTAATATCTTTCTGATGACAGGTATGATTCAGGGTTTTGTCGAGCATTTACCATAATTTTTCATAAATAATCAGGCTTTCGAGTTACACAATCATTAATCTTATATCATTAAGTTATTTAAACTGTTCAATTAATTTGAAATTAATAAAAGTTTTATAAATATATTTGCATATCAGTATTTAAAATTATTATTATGAAAAGAAATTATCCCATTCACTACACTCCAAGTTTCTTGCGAATACAGAGTAAAATAAATTTGTACTTTCTTCAATTAAAAATGTGTTTGACTTGATCAAATAATGTGTATTATAAAACCAAGTTTATTATTATTAAAAAATTAACGATAATTCATTATAATATCGAAGCAAATAACTTTTAATAATTTCAATATTAACTTAAAATATTTTGAATGTATCATATAGATTTCTCTTTAAATACTGTTCATGAATAGAGAGCTGATACATTTCAAGAGACTGTAATTATGAGCAAACTCGGAATAATTTGTTTTATAGAATAGAGTTAATGTTATATTAATGCTTAATCATACAATTATAAATATTATAAAATTAGTTTCCTTTTTTAAGGTTACAGGTAACAACAGGGTAATCCGCGTGGTGAAAACTCCGATATAATAGCATAGGAAGGGATTTGAAAACGTGGATGTGGAAAGGTAGACGAAGGTAGTTAAGGGTTAACTAGGGTCCCTGGGCTGCAGTTTAAGAAGCCTACTCGGCATTCGCTTGAAAGTGATGTAGAACAAACACTAGAAAAGCTGCATAAAGTTGGTCGGGCTCTTGGTACTTGTCTCACGCCCTCCCGATGACGGGAGAGATGTTTGCTGAGTCCTTATTGAATTTTCTTCAATAATAACTGTAAGGAAGAGGAAATTTGCACTATTCAAAAAAGGCTAGGTCGACTTCAGTGTCAAGTTTGTCGAAGAATATAATGTAGGGTTTTTTTCAAAAAATTGGGCTCTTTATACTTACATGTTCGCACAATAATTAATGGCATTTGTTATAAATATTACTCAACTTCTTATATACAAGTCAGATGTATACATTATTAATACTAGAATGAAATAAACTTATTCTGATCTGGAAAACATTCCGGATTTCACACGGATGCCAACAGTCATTAAAACGCGATGTTTCGACAGCCACAAGTCTAGAAGATACCGACAGAGCTTATGATCGTCGAAACGTCGCGTTTTAATCGCTATTGATAGCCATGTGAAACCCGAGAACTCTCTGGAGGAAAACAATGTTAATTACACGGAAAGGATTCCACTAGAAAGGTGTTACCATATTTATTGATCTGTCAAACTCTATTGAAAGTAAAAGGATAATAAAACGAAATTAGAAAATAACTAAACAATATTTGTTTAACTAATATACAGAATTAGATTTATGTTAAAAGAAACGATATGCCGAAGAAAGTAATTTAATTTATAAACAATTATAGAGTCTTATTATAATTTGTGTAAAATCCAGACTCTTTGCACATCCGTGAAGAACAATTAGTGCCAAGTATAATAATACTAATACTACGTAATATTATTTTCTGATTAATTCTGAACATATTTTAACTTTGAAAAAGCCAGTAAAACCATTAAATACCAAATCCAGCAATGTTAATACGTTTCCTGTGAGAAATAATGTATGATAAATAAGTGTAGGAAAATAATATGCAAAGTATAAATGACAGTTCGTTAAAATAATTTGAAATATAATTACGGTAAATAGCAATTTGATATCGTAAGTATCTTGTAACAAAGAAGAGAGAATAGAGAAAATAACGGAACAATAAAATATATAGAAAATGATACCAGCTATTAATCCGTGAGGAAAAAGAACGAACCCAATGATGAAAAACAGGAAATTGCAAATAGGGAAGTGCATTAATATGACACGCTAATTACTTAATTATTCGGGCTAGCTCTTAGATATATAACTTAAAATGGGGCCTAATGGCCCGAAGAATAGTTATTACTCACTCGGAAGGTCAGTCTGAAAATAATGTAAGGTTTGCTTCGTCAAAAGAAAGGAAACTAAAGCTCACAATGAAAGATGGGAATAGATTTCTGTTTTATCTTTATCTACTAACGTAGTAGACCGTCAGTTAATATTTCGAGTTTTATTTACTGTAAATATATCCGACAATCAAATAGTAACTTAAAAAACTTCCCGCGGGCACACAAAGACCGCAATTAGCGAAGATCTATCTATCTATATATGTACATTAAATAAAAGTATACCGGCAAAAAGAACCAAGCAGTGAAAACTATTCTCTCGCCTTTCTGGAGACGGAGGAGGCTATCTTTGGGGATGCCTTCTCTCCTTTTGTGAACTAAGGTTCCAACAAACCGGGGGGCACCTTGGCCTGTTTTAAGAGGTGTATGTTCCGTGGTCGCAGACCTTGAACATACCGTAAGAGTCGTTCGCTGTTCGCAATGGAACAGTCGGCCAACTGCCTCCTAAACTGGTGAGGCACGGAGAAGGGAATACTGTGTTTTCACAGAAAAACCATCTACCGTCATCGGAAGAGCGTGGGACATGTACTCAATGGTATCTGATGCAGGTTTTCTAGGGTTTACCCTGCATAACTTTTAGGCGAATGCCGGGTAGGATCCTTAAACTATTGCCCGGGGGCCCTAGTTAACCCTTAGCAATCTTCCTCTAACCTTCCTCATTCCCCCTTTCAAATCCCTTCCTATGTTATTAAAAAGGGAGTTACCTCCATGTGGATTTGAAAGGGGGGATGCGGAAGAGTAGAGTAAGGTAGTCAAGGGTTAACTAGGGCACCCGGGCTATAATTTAAGGATCCTACTCGGAATTCGCCAAAAAGTAATGCAGGGAAAACACTAGAAAAACCTGCATCAGGCAGGTCGGGCATTGGGTACTTGTCCCACGCCCTTCCGATAGCGGGAGAAGAGTTTGCTGTGGGGAAGCAGCATTCCCTTCTCCGTACCTCGACCAGTTTAGGAGGCAGCTGGCCGACTGTTCCAATGGGAACAGCCAACAACTCTTACCGTATGCCCAAGGTCTGTGACCCCGGAACATACACCTCTCAAAACAGGTCAAGGTGCCTCATTTATTATAAATCAATATAAATATATGAATTATAGAACACACAGTGAGACGCGATTGATTAAAATGATACTTACAGATTATTAAAAGGACTTCATTTAATTGGTTTTAATTGTTGATAATTATATGCTCACTGTGTGTTTATAATTCTGAAGTAAATAAGAGACAAATTATTAATCTAAATATTGTAATTTAAAAACCATTAATTTTTTACGTCTATTCATATATTTAGATTGCACCTCGACGGTACAAAAATTTCTAATTCCTAACTTGTTCAGCCCATTTGATCTTCATCATAATAATATATGTCCACATTTGAAAAATTTTCTTTCAGCTCTTCCAATTGCAGACGTATAATGATAGAAACTTTAAGATCAATTCAGTTTCAGTGTTCGATACCATTAAGTTTCTTGATAAACTCTCTACTAGCCTGTGCTATTCTGCTTTTGTTGTCATCTTTACTTCGTTCATTCCAGTTCTTCACATAACAAAAATTCATCACTTCAGAACCTATTTTTATATTAATGGGTCTGTATGATTTTGTTAGCTGGTAATCATGACTTAAGTTTTCCCCCTATTCATTTTTTAGTCTTAGCTTCTCTTGGAGTAAATTGACTATTTGTTTCAACATATTTACAAACTTCTTTCTACTCTGACAACATAACAATAAGATTTATAAATCTTAACACTGGGATTAATTCTACTTAGTTTTTCTTTTTATTGCCTAATCGCTTATTCAACATACAAGTTAAATAAAACAGGAGATTGCCTAATACTTAGTGGGTTATTTCTCTTCTTTCTACTGCTCCTTGGTTTATTCTTCTGTTACTGGTTTTTAATCCCTTTTCATTTATAATTTTAAAAAATCGAATTTAAATTTACATTTCTAAATGCTTTATACAAGTCAACAAATGCTACGGAAGACTTGTTAATTACTTTTAGCGTGCAGGAATAAAATTGCTTCAATCGTACCCTTATTTCACCTGAACAAATATTGATCTCTTTTTCGACTTTTATTTAATTCTTCTGTATTTTATTATATTAAAGTATTTACCTGATAGATTTTCTCGTGGGGTTTAGATGTTTGTAACCTCAATTTTATTAGTGGGGAATCATCTGATTTATCTGAATAAATTCAAGTTTTTTCAACTGTTTTATAGTTATATTTACAAAACAATTCGTCAATAGAATTGTCTGAATTAATGTCTGAAGGTCTTATTTTAAATTAAAATAATAAATTCCTCAGTTCACAATACATTTGATCATCTTAGGTAGTTTCGGGAAAGTGCCCGCATCTCAAAGTTTATTAACATATTCAATTTAAAATAGTGAAAGTGGACTCAAAACAAATAATGGAACTTTGTGCATGTGTTTAATATGTAATCATGCCTATATAATTTCTTTTTTAGTTTTGTTAACTGTGTGTGCGGTTGCGTCCCTCTTGGATCTTGTATTTTCTTGGCACCTGAAGAAAGTCACAAGGCTTCCAGAAACGCTGTGTTGTATTTATATTACTTTTTTATATTGATTAATTTACAGCCGCATCAACAACTCAGGTTATTAGCGACTCGTTATGGGAACTCAATTTACCCTGTCGGGGGACTGAATATCTCTCACGTACACATCCCTGACTGGGATTCGAACCCGGGACCTCTATG
Organism: Zhengitettix transpicula; assembly: GCA_037074705.1. Taxonomy (NCBI): domain Eukaryota; kingdom Metazoa; phylum Arthropoda; class Insecta; order Orthoptera; family Tetrigidae; genus Zhengitettix; species Zhengitettix transpicula. Next base: position 113,433,335 of record CM073591.1, on the reverse strand, counting down.
ATTCGAGACAGTCTCGCTGTCCCCTACACCACAGAAGGTCGATATATCGCTTCTTTTATCTGTATTTGGCTATTTTATCTTATTATTTATTATAGATATTACTGATCAGATATAGCATATATAAATAATTAATTAACGATTAAATGAAAAAATTGTACGTCTTTTTTGAAAAATAAAGATAATACGATAAAATGGCCAAATGACAGACAAAATGAAGTGATGTTATAAATACCACACAAGGTTTCTGGAAAATTGAATTAAGCTAACAAATAAGGTTAGTCTTAATGAGAATTTCATACAGAATAATGTGATGTGTTTAAAAGTTTTAAAATTTGTTTAAAAAGATAATTTGTTGATCTCAAACAACCTTACAGGCATACTGAAAATATTCCTTGCTATGCTTTACAGAAAAAATGCTTTCATACTAGTGCAGAGCCACCTGTTTTCAGGCCAAGCATTCTCGCCATCGTTATATTTTCGCGGAGTTCGCACATCTAGAAGCAGATGGCAGCACACGGAAAACTTGTCTCAATTTTCTATCTAGTGGAAGAGTTTCCTGTATTTCATTGGAACATTGGGTCTAACTCGTTGTTATACAATGAGTTATTGTTTCTGATGTTTGAGTTCGGTTATGTGATATGCTGCGGACAGTATCTAAAAATTGACGCCGCGTAAATACGAAAACTCTTACATTTCTCTTAAATGGAACGCGCAGATATTTAGTTTGCTCATATTGAAAATTAACAATAACTTTGTTACATTTTATTTCGATACGGTATAACCATTGGAAACAGGATCTTTTCTTTTAAAGAAAACGCGTGCCACTTCGAAGAGTGATAGGCAGAAATACTGAACATCTGGAAACAAGGTTAATGGAAAACAGAATCAATGTCAACGAACTCCCAAACCAAAGTGAAGTGCTTCGTGAATTAAGAGAAAAAGACATCGATTTTACAACTGAAAAATTCTATTTTCAGATTAATTCGACCCGATTAAGGAACCACTAGATAATCAGATCACCTAGACGAAAGTTCCGTAAACTCAGCAATAGGAAGAGGTGGTTTGGAGTCAGTACTGAGAAGCATGATCGTTTGTGTACATATAAAAAATAAGATTATAAATTAACCGGCAACGTACAGTTCACCTTGTTAATGTTCCATTTCCTGCACGGGGCAATGGACTTTTCTTCGGTTTGTTTACTTGACATCGCTGTATTGGTTGCATCGGCTCAGTTCTGTGTTGTGTTGAGAGCTGTGCGGTTCGTCGGTTAGATACGGCGTTATCTTTGGTCGCTTGCTTGCGTCTGAAGGTAAAGGCGTAGGATCCTAAGCAGTCGTTGTGTTTCAGCAAGAATCCAACTTGTACGTTTCTGCAGGACACTGTTTTACCTTCTAATTCATTGCAAAAAATCAGGATAGGTTATCGGATACACAGGCCAAAGACTGGTAAAGGTCTCAAGTGAAAATTGAGAAATGCCGTCTATCTGAGATAGCTCTGCCAGTAAATCCGATCTCTCACGTCCAGTTGTGGCCCTGGGCAATGCAGCTTATGCTGTAGCAGAGAGAGAAGGGTGCTTATTATATGTGTGATATATGTGTTTTAAGTATGATCGGTCTTCCAAAACTTGACAGCAAGTTTATCGGTCAATATTGTTAGAAAACCCATCTGAGTAGTCCTCCTTCAAAACCAGTACTTTCAATTTCCACATTGGAAAAATACTTATTGGCTACGATAGTACTTTTTTTTAGCCTTGTGTGTTCCAAAATACTTTTATACTGGATGAAGGCGAATGGGGGTATATTTAGTTCTTTTTATATGAATTTGGTCACTGGTTCGAGGTATTATAGAGTTGGTTCTGTTTGTCCTTTTTTTGAGCGATTTAATTTTTTTATTGATGGGTTTTTGTCGGTTCTTCTTGGAGTTATGGGTTGACTAGGGGTATTTGAAAAGTTTTTTTTTTGGGGGGGGGGGCGAGTGAGAAACTGTGTTAGCTATTGTATTGTTATAAATCCTGGGGTTTTGGGAGGGTATTGCTCGTTGTTAATTGCTTCAAGTTCCTTGAGATCTTTTGTTGTTTGCATGGCAGTACAATGTTTTGCATGATGGCTTTCTTGCTTTCAGATAAAGCAGGACTTGGCGTCAGTTGAGAGGTACATTCTGCAAGTAGTATCTTTCGAGTGCAACGGAATGGAGTCGGGGAGTTTTCAGGGCAATGCAGATCTGCATCGGCAACTCGTTATACGAGAAAAAACTGGGTTCTCAGATACCGACATTTAGGAAAGTTAATATTGTTGTGTTTCTGATATCAAGTTTAGAGAGTTTTTGCTGTAGCATTATTTGGAATAATGGGGCAGACATTTGAAATGACACGTTTGTGCTTCAGCATATTGGGTCTGATTCCTAGTTAATGCCGATTGATTATTACTGATGGGTGGTTTTCGGTTAAGTTCTCTGCTACTTCTTTACCAGCTGAGAATATATTCTGTTATCAAATATGGGACAAACGAACCTGATGTTTGGGGGTCCAGTGATTTTTGCTATTTTTTTGATGTATTCTTTTCTGGTTATTCCCTCCTTGGCTTCCATTACAACTGCTTGATTCTTCGTTGGGAAGTTCTCGGATGAGATTTTATCGGTGTACGTTTTCTTGTCCGTCGTTGATTCAGGCATTGCGTTGTTCTTATGGAACAGGGAACAGTTAGTTTGAAATACAATTAAGTGTTATAAACACTTGGATCGCTGTAAACGTAGTAAGTTACATTCACTCACGTTACAGTTGTGAATACCAGACGCTAGCAGACTCAACCGTACAGTTTGACTGGCGGAAGACCCGAAATGAAGTGTCTTGCAGTGAACTAAATGAATTATTTTTAACTATGTACCATATTTTTAATAAGTAATAGCGAATATTAGAAACTTATAATGAAAAAATTGATGAATATTGTTTTACCCGCGTCGCTAAGTTATAAAATAATTTAAAATAAACTATTTAGAAACAACATCTAGACAACTGTCCTACGCGACTCAAATAATAAATTGGGCTCGAATATGAGGCTAGAAATAAGTCTAGAAGTCGTCCTGACCGGCAACCTAGTGGGATATGATCGTATGATCAGAGGCCCTCTTAAGCATAGGATTTGTTACTTCATTATTTAATTATGGATAAGTGGATGGCGCAAGAATTCTAGTCATTTAATATTATTTTGTTCGGAAGATTATCGATGCGGAATTATTTTTTGTTGTTTCGAGGCGGGGAAAGTAGACCAAACGACATATTTCAATTTAAGCCTTGATCGGGAAATTTAAGTAAGTTGATTGGTGTGTTTGGTTTTGGAGAGGGCTACTGCATGAAGGAATTTTTTTTTAGGGCAACAGGCTACATGAGGGTAATCCACTTTCTGCAACTCCCCTTTAATAGCATAGGAAGGGATTTGAAAGGGGGGATGCGGAAGGGTAGAGGAAGGTAGCCAAGGGTTAACTAGGGCCCCCGGGCTATATTTTAAGGATCCTACCCGGCATTCGCCTAAAGAAATGCAGGGAAAACCTTAGAAAAACCTGCATCGGGTAGGTCGGGCATTGGGTACTTGTCCCACGCCCTTCCGATAGCGGGATAGGAGTTTGCTGTGGGGACGCAGCATTCCCTTCTCCGTGCCTCGACCAGTTTAGGAGGCAGCTGGCCGACTATTCCAATGGGAATAGGGAACAACTCTTACCGTATGCCCAAGGTCTGCGACCCCGAAACATACACCTCTCATAACAGGCCGAGGTGCCTCGGCTTGTGAGAACCTTAGTTCAAAAACGGAGTGGAAAAGGCATACCCAAAGGCAGCCCCTTCGTATCTCTCCTAAAAGGTTCTGCCTGCGAGAGAAAAACCCTCGCAGGTTACCTGCGAGAGAATCCTCTCGCAGGCAGTTCAAGGAAAGGCGTGGCGCTTAATTCATAGAAACCCATGCACCTCCGAGTTGAAGGAGAAGAAAAAGTTGGGTTTAAAACGCGGATTAAATAACTGAGATGAAGTCTGAACATTGATTTAGAAGACCTAAGTTCAAAACAAAATTATTATTGTCCGCCAGTGTTCAGAAGCATTAGAGCCAACGATTTTGCATAAAGTTATAGGAGGAAGGTTGAGGAAATTTGAATACACAGGTGCGCCTTCGGAGGTAATCTGTCTAGACACATTGATCCTCCTAATGCTGTCGTTTTGCTGTCAATATCTCTCAATGGATATATATACATAAATACATATGTATGGTAACCCTGGTACCATAAAAATCTTCATAAAATAATTTTATCTGGTGCGAATTTCCGTAAAAAATAATAAACATTTTTTAAAATTCGATTCAAATTTAACTTTTTATTCAAAAATATTCGCAAGCCACGTTAATAAATGGCATTTTAAACTCCAGAGATACCTTCAAATAGGATTATGGAAGTTTTAAAAATAAAGTTGTAATGTTACTATAACTGTTTTAGCAAGTGAATAACAACACCTGTTAGAAATAGAATTTCTCATCAATATGTTTATGTTTGGTTGAGTTCATTCTGACAGTCGATATTACGGTTGTCGAAAAAAATGAAAACTATTTTTGATATTAAATGTTAGGTTTTGTCGGTACAATGAAAGATGACCGTATTTATGCGTGAACTATCAGACTGAGGTAATATGGAAAATGTGTTACGTCATACGTTTGTCATGGTCTTGACTCTTTTTAGGCATGGGAAATTCTAATTACAACTTTTTTGAATGTTACTTCCATGCCAGGAAATATATTTTTTATGATTAAGTACAGTATGTAACAGCCAGTGTTAAAGAAATATGGATAAAAATGTTTAGGTTTTGTATAAAATATCAGTAGGTTGTATTGCGGACGCAATTACAGATGACGAACTGTACATTTTTAAAAAATTATCGGAGTTGCTTACCGCCGTTCGCAGTAGCACACTGCCATCAGCTGCCAGGAGTCGTGTGCATGCTCGTGAATTTATTGGATAAGAATCATGGCTCGACGTACGTGGCCATGGCCACTTCTAGAGAAACGACTCTCTTACATCTCTTTATAAGCGTGTTAGAGTGTATATTTACGCTTTCAAGATTAGGAAACGTTTTGTGGGTTCGCTATGCTATAAAACGTGAGGTACATGCACGCAAATACAATCTCTTAAGTGTGAGATGTCAACAGGTATCGCCCTTCAGACCAGATATATATATATATTTTAATGTCCAAACCTGGTAACTATCCTCAAGGTAGTAAGGATTTCAGACTTGTATGCTAATTATTTTTATTTGTGTGCATTTTTTCTGTTGGAGGGTACTGGAAAATTTGGTTCGTTCATTTACTTATGAAATTCAACCCAGTTTATTCATTCTTCTCGTACTAAGTCATTTTATCTATCCTCAGAAATATTAAATTTTATTTTCTGCATCGTAACAGGTAATGGAATCCCAGAAAAAATGGGGGAATTTTAAATGTAGCTGAATAATCTTATATTCTAGCGTTATGAAAACTATTTCACTTTCTTAAATGTAAATTAAAACGTCTTTTCAAATGTATATTATCTATTATATTTTTTAACTTATCGTTCGTACGTAATTACCTTCAGTAATGGAATAGTTTTCTTCCAAATGTAATAAAGATTTCTTTACCCTCTCTATTTTCAGTCTTTTAAGACGTAATTGTGAAATCAATACAAATCACTTTTGATAATTATGAAGTTTTTGCCGATTGCTCTTCATTGTTCGTGTATTGGTATATGCGGGAATTATATAAGACAGGAAAAAAATGTCTATCTACAGTTTAAAATTATTTCAGACTTGATTACAACAATAGTTGCTGTTACATATCCATGAGCAAGGTTAAATAAATTCAGGGGTAAGCAACTCTGGAGTAAACATCATAAAGTTGTCAATTGGCGAAACGTTGTGATCTGTAATCAACTACGCATTACTTAAGACGCTGCCACTGCCACTCTGAATTGTTGACTGCGGTCGTTTATGAAAGTCTCTCTGAGAAATGCAATTTCGTAAAATTAAACGGGATATCCGTTGGAACGATTGGTAGCAGTAACCAGTTAACAAGTCGTTACTATAATAGTACCAGGAATTACGCTTGCCTTCTCGAAGTTTCTACACATTTCTATTTGACTAATAAGGGCTCAAATGTAGTCGGCGCTTTTCCTCTCCGTTTTTGAACTAAGGTTCCCACAAGCCGAGGAACCTCGGCCTGTTCTGAGAGGTGTATGTTCCGGGGTCACAGACCTTGGGCATACGGTAAGAGTTGTCCACTATTCCCATTGGAATAGTCGGCCAACTGCCTCCTAAACTGGTCGAGGCACGGAGAAGAGAATGCTGCGTCCCCACAGCAAACTCCTCACCCGCTATCGAAAGGGCGTGGGACAAGTACCCAATGCCCGACCTACCTGATGCAGGTTTTTGTAGAGTTTGTCCTGCATTTCTTTAGGCGAATGCCGGGTAGGATTCTTAATATATAGCCCAGGGGCCCTAGTTAACCCTTGGCTACCTTCCTCTACCCTTCCACATCCCCCCTTTCAAATACCTTCCTGTGCTATTAAACGGGACTTGCCACCATGTGGATTACCCTCATGTAGCTCTGTTACCGAAAAAAAAAATACAAGTCGGCGCTGTGAGGCGGTGAACCTTCGCAGAGAGCTCTGGAGGATGCTAGCTTTGACGATGCCTTCACTTCTCTCTGGTTTTTTAACTAAGGTTTCCTCATACCGAGGCACCTCGGCCTGTTTTGAGAGGTGAATGTTCCGGGGTCGCAGACCTTCGACAAAATTTATAAGGAAATTTGTTTTTGCTTGCCAGATAAATTAAATTACATTACGTTAAAATATAAGGAAGAAAATGGATCACCACAATTGTTAACTAAGAATAACCGCATTTTGTCAGGGATATCTCACGAGCATTTCAAGAAACCTTAAGACATTGACTTATTTTAAAATACAATTATATTATCTTAGAATATCGCCTATATTTTATCATTACATGAAGAAATGGAAGAGAAAATTTAATAAAAATAATTGTGTGTTGATTTTATGTAAACCTCTGAAGATTTATAAACTAAATAGAGAATATTTACAGAAAATAAACATAGCTAAAACATTAAATATCGTTATTATTCTTAGGTCGGAAAACTCGAGATCACTTTTCCTCGATACAATATGTTTGCTAAATTAGAACCCTTTAGCCTTGCGGACATCATACAGTAGGAAACGAGAAAATCAAATGTTATCTAAGTCGTTCATATTTTGAATTGACGTAGTATACGAAGGTTGAACGGCAATGGGGTGGCTCTTTGTTTATTTGCTTCGAATAAGTTATTTTAAAACGGGACACAGCGTGTCTTAAAATTCTTTGTTCGGACCGTAAACAATGAATTTAAAGTAATGAGAAGCGTTTTTAATTCTCGGTCATAATTTTGTCACAAATCTTGGATAAATATAATTTATGTGTGACCAGAAAGCATGGTTACAACAAACAATCGGTTGATCGCAAATTTCGAAGAAATCGTTGTAAACACATTAGCACAGTCTCAAGAATTATTTATTTTAAATAATTTTTCCATATTTTTATTATTCTTAATCATTGTCAAATAATTTAGCTGGACAATATTTTACTATATGCTATTCAGAATTCTGTTTAAAATTGGTGTAACTTTTTGTATAGTTGTGCTCTCTGTGACTGTGATGAAAATTATGAATTTAGTACTAAGATAATATAATCGCCTTATTAAAAGTCAAATGTGTTTCTTATGCTACCTTGAGAAACAACAATTGATTAATCTTAGAACCTTATGTGCACCATAAGATAGGTCGCGAGTGACTTTCATATGACCCGGTTTAACGAGTTACAAAAAAAACAGATATCCGTGATGAAGTCACTATTAATAATTTCCAATTGCGGGTGAGGGGAGAACAGCAGAGGAATCCGCGTATTCAATTAAAAGGCTATTACCCTTTCGTTGTACCGTAATGAAGACGTGTATTAATACACGACCACTTATTCAACCTTACATAAAAACATTCACGCTTAAGATCATAACGATTAGCTGTTGATTTGCGGTCTGACTATTATTCCTCTTAGTTCATGCTCAGCCGGCGTGAGTTTGATTAGACATTGGCATTTTACGTATCTCTTAATGTACGACCACATGACTATAGGAATGAATTACACTTTTCAATTGTGTTGACAATTTCTCATTTTTACGATTTGAAAGTTTTATCTTAATTACTTTGAACTCCGTCTGTTCACTGAGACACTCCAAAGATTATTATAAAAGCTTAATTTTGAAAGCACAAAAGCAAGTTACTGATACCTTAATATAAGTATTACTAGTAACATACACTATTTATCGATAAGAGAGGATACAGGGTTGTGAAATGAGTCAAGAATTTTTCAAACGTTATATTCATAACATTCGTATTAGTTATTTTGAATTAAAAATTAAATTTATATTTTGATGCTAGAGGTTTTACTGAAGTTTATTTTAAAATAATCATAATCCGGTTAATTATATGAATAGACGGGGTACCTCTAAAAAAATTTAGTTTCTTAATTTTTTACCTTTTTTTACTTTTAACTGTTAAATGTTGTTGTTGAATTTATTACATACAATAATACCGACTTCTGTAGTGTTTTGCTTTGTTATGATTTCCTTGTTTATTTCTTGTGTTAAAGGCGAGCACACGGAAGTAGTTGTGAATATTGTTTATCACAAACTGAATTAATGACTGTTAATAAATAAATATACGGTATTGAGTAAGAAAATTGTTAATTAATAAAAAAAATTAAAACAGTGACGTTTCGTCCTTGTTTTACCTGCCCAAGTTTAGTAACTTTATACAAATCATACAAAACATTTATAGGCAAGGTTTTTGTTGCCTTATCTCTTGAAATAGATTTGAAATAATATTTATTTATTTACTGCATTCCGTCCCTTGACAAGTTTTCGTATGCTCGGCCTATGAGAGCTGTTCTCAGGAGAAACGGAGGGAATGCCTTTCCCTTTCTCCGTTTTTGAACTAAGGCACCCACACGCCGAGGCACCACAGTCTGTTTTGAGAGGGATCACAGACCTTGGGCATATAATAAGAGTTGTTCGTTGTTTCCATTGGAACAGTCGGCCAGCTGCCTCCTAAACTGGTCAAGGCACGGAGAAGGGAATGCTGTGTCCCCACAGAAAACCCTTTTACCGACATCGGAAGGGCTTGGGACAAGTACCAAATGCCCGACCTACCTGATGCGGGTTTTTCTATGGTTTTTCCTGCATCACATTTCCGGGTATGATCCTTAATTATAGCCCGGAGACCCTATTTAACCATTGGACACCTTTTGATACCTCTCCGCATCCCCCTTTCATTCCCTTTCCTATGCTAAAAGTCTTTGTGTAATTTGTTTGACTACTGTTAAATACGTAACACTAATTTACATTTCATTTTTGCGAAATACATTTCAACGAACCGATATCATAATGAGATTTACCTCCTTATCTGGCGACTAGTGTCATATAAAGCCAATTTATCACCGCATTCCCAATTTTCCCCGCTTTTCCGTGTAACGCTCCTCATGAATACAAATGTAGTACATTTCCCTTACTGCATACGTCGGTGTTCGCGGTGTCTGAACATTCTAAAGACAAGTGAGTTGCAAGGCCACGTGTAATTGAAGGAAGCACCTGGTAGCGTTTTAATCATATGACGCAACAACCTCATCCCAAGCTACTTATTTAACACGCAACATGGCGACCCCAGAGCACGACTTCGGAACGCTATAATTTCGTAATGAATCAGTATGTACCCGTTATTACGTTTTTCTAAATTAGCAATACATCATTAAGTAAGGAGTCTGTAAATTTACGCTTGAATTGGAGAAACCAATAGGTCATGCAGTTGAGGAAAAGGCGGTGGAGTCAATGAGATCCTCGTGCTCAAATGTTTGCAACACGCATGACAGCGAGGAAGCCACTTTTATGAAGTCTTAAGAAGTAAACAATCCTTGAGCCGCTTGGTGAAGTTGGATATCTAAAAAAAGAAATTTAATCAATTCATATGCTATATTTAACCAATATATGCTATTATGATTAGTCTGTAACCGTAATCTCCGATGTTTTTCGTGATTATTTTTTCAACGGATTCAAAAGCTAATAAATTTAAAACACATGTAGTTTAGGATTCGATAATTTTCGAGCGTGTTGGGAAAAAACCCAAATACTGCACTTATATTAGGTTACATCAATTTATTTAATCCTCGTCATATAAATCTTTAAAGAAGTTTTAGAAGTCTTAATGTAAAAGAAATATTTATTTTTTATCTTATCACGCATTAATAAATTTTTCTACATTTTAGGTGGTTCTGTAATCGGTGGCATTTTGACTTTACCTTTTTGAAAGTTTTGGATTTGCCTGTATCGACTTTGGTATATGTAAAATTGGTATATGTAAAATTCATCGGTCCTAAATTACTTTTTGTGCAATTTCATTTGTAATTTGATAGAACTCGACATGTGGGTGCCCCTGTTTAGGTATTTTATCTTCTACTTTGTTGGCTTAACCGATCATTTATTGTGCTGTTCCACAGGTTTGTAAATTTTTTCAAGTCTGATTCTATGATGAGCTAATCGAATCATTACCATTTAAAAGTCAAAAAACTCGTTTAACGAAGCTAAAAATAAACAATAATTTCAAAATATACGCATTTTGCACAATTAAACATGCGAATGAATACCAATTATTCAATGAAACATATATATATATATATATATATATATATATATATATATATATATAGTACTTTTATTATTTAGAACGAACGTAGGAACCTGGGGCAAAATATTTTCCTTCAGGTGTACTTACTCATATTATACTTAAGAATCACAATAACCTTCCTCTAACCTCTTGTATCCCCCGTTTCAAATCCCTTTCCTATGCTATAAGAGAGGAGTTTCCACTATGTGGATTACCGTATACATAGCCTGTCGACACCTCAAAAAAAAGTAAAAACGTTACTCATATGTTTTGTAGAGTTTTTTGGTAGTATTGTGATTTATTTGAGAATTTGTAATCAACATTTAAAGCTAAAAATTTTTTAATAAATTCCGTATAAACGATCGTTTTTCCCCGGAGGAAGGGGAAATATGATCCCCCACTTCTTATGGATTAAGGTATGGAATTGTTATATAATAGAGACATTATAACACTTTATTTTTCTGACAAAAAGTATTTTATATTACACTCATTTTATAAATTTAAATTTCTTTCTATAGAAAAGATAGAAAATTACTGATGATCACCATTATCATCCACTCCTCCACATTGCTCATGTGCCCAGCGTTTACAAATCTGGCACATAATCCAGCCTTCACCACTCAAGTAACGCAAAAAATTATCGTCACAATAAATGCATTCTGGATTGACATAATTACTGAAAACTTCTTTTCCAAGAAATTGCTTCACCTTATTACTCTTCCTGTTTGTAACTAAACCACCAAATATTTTTCCTCTTCCTCGTTTCCTGTTCAGCTGCTTTTGGTCTATCTCATTCTTCATCATTTTTCCTTCAAGTAACGTATTCCTATATGGGCTACATGTCAGAACGGGAAGCCGTGCATCTTTTTCTTTTCCTAAGAGATAATTTTGCCCCACTTTCTCCCAACCAGAAAATTGTGTTATAGCTACTCAACGCCATATTGTTTCACCGGAAGAAAGCAACTTTAGTTAACCCTGCAAACGACTGAATACATGTAAATAAATGCATCGTTATGGTTTACGACATGCAACAGAAAAAACAACTAACTCACCTTAGATCAAGATGGCTTGAAATGGTATTTTTCTTATAAAAATGGTATTTTCACAGCAAAGGTGCAGGAGCCACAAACACTCACGTAACAATTAAGTATGAATAGGGAAATTAATAAATAATTCTCCGCGAGAAGGCAGAACCAGTCAGGGAAAAATTTATAGTGATCGTTTTGCCTTGGCTTCCCCTAAATCAAACTGGAACGAATTACAAACACGAAATTCCTGCCTTATGATATTACGTACTTGAAAATTTAAGAACAAAATTTTACAAGTACTTGGACTAGAATTAGGATAACGTTGATTTCTAAATAAGTTTGGAGCGCTACATTTATTACAATAGTACCGAATTTAATATTATATGCTCGTGGAAGTATTATGTGATCCTGTGGATAAAGTTAGCAACTCTGGGGGCAACTCTGATTAATCTACACAAAACGTTTGCCTTTATAATACATATATTTTAATAATAATTAGTTTTACTATTAAATAATACTAAATTTAATATTTTCTTAATCTCAGCACTTTCACGTTGATTTTAAAAGTATATTTTCACTGAATATTTACGGGCCAATAAATGCTAAATAAAACTCTATGGAACCATGAAATATTAATTCGAATATGCAGATGTTTCAGTAATGTTGATAAAATGTCATAATTACATAACGTGTATTTTTTTAAAAAAAATCTGATCAAATTATGTTGAGGTATTGTGCCGAGTAACTTTGAAATAAAAAATCTATTGGACGACTATGCACTAAATATAAATTGTTGAATTAAGTGTTTGAGAATCCCTGATGTTGAGTGACTTCCTACAAAGTTTTAAATAGCTGTAAACAGGAAGAATATCTATAAAAAATAAATCCAGCAAACAATACGAATTCTAAACTGAATCTCAAGGAATCGAAAACAGACGAGGAATTTAATACTTCGGACACTAACTGTAACCATAGGTAGAAAATAAAGGGAAAAATTTAATAAATAATATATAAATGTAGATAAAGTTCAAACACGGTAGCTGATTATCTCGAAATTTCTATATAATATTAATATTATTCAAACATTTAATCTATTTCATTGATTCTATCCATAATCATTTATAGTGTTTAATTTAACGGAAGAATATAATTGAAGAAATGTCCAATCCTGTATGTTTTTACATTGGGTTCCTGCCGTGAATTTAAATAACAGCGTAATTTACGGCTCAATATATTTTATCTGACATATTTCCTGACTTTCTAATGGTTTCGATTCTAAGATTTCATATGTTTGAGTCGTAAATTTTCTTACGCAATTCATTCCATAATCAAAGAAATGTTCGTGAAAGAGAAATTTATGAACATTTTTAATGTTAATAATGGATACTATGTTTCTTCAAGATATGGAAAAAGTTTTAGTGCCTCAGAATATTTAGAGTGAAATATATATTTCTACAATGATGTTGCATAGAATAAAGTATTTATTTCTGATAATAAGCAAATAATTAATTTAATTTTTCCTTCTAAGATTTAGCTTTTCATTTAAGTATTCATGTTATCTGTTTATTTGAAATATCTTGAATACTATTGAATATTATATAATATTTGACATGTAATTATGAAACATATTGCGAATTACGATGTTGCGAGATGAATTCCTTTCACTATGTGGATTCAGAAAAAGATAATTAACTACTTTCACACTTCAATTGCAAATATTTGTAACACAGTAACTAAAAAAAGACATTACTTTTCCTGTAGCTTTTGTTTTATTATATATATATATATATATATATATATATATATATATATATACAATTTATGTTATTTAAATATTGTGAATTACTGTAAAATAAACATTATATTATTTAAAGTGTTTTTGTACGCGGTGAAACGATGCTAAGCTAAGAAGAAAATTCACTAAAATGTTTTTGTAAAATAAATTATAATATATATATATATATATATATATATATATATATATTACTTTGAGATTATGAGTCTAATAGTCATAATATTAGAGATACATAATTATACTGAAGTTTTCCCATATGCTATTGAGGAAATTGACTACCAGCGGATAAGAACCTACTGATAAATTCACTTAATATAAAGGAACAAACCCTGGTGTATTCTTTAAGATGTCTCGTATCGAAAAATACTCTTTAAATAAATTCTTAGCTTGCGGAACCCAATTCAAAAAACGACTCATTCAAAATAAAGATTATGCAATATAAGTTTTTTTGAAAACGTCGATAGAAGTCCATTTTGCACGTATTAATTTATTATTCCAAATAAAACAATTTAACACACAAAAATTGAATATTCAATATATTTAAAATATGTGATAATTTTATTAATTATATGGTTTTAATTTAATGTGCCTTTAAGTTCTCAAGTAAGACAATAATTGAAACAGTATTTCCGTTCAAAATATTTATTTACTTTTATCAATAGCTTTCGGCCTATACAGTCATAATAATATGAAATACAGGATTTTAAATTAGGAATGATACAATTCGATACCAATATCGGTGATTATAGAATTAATTTTGTCACTCCTACCACCTCACCCCGAGAGGTGTTCCCCATGCCGTTAAGGATTGAAATTGACACTAAAGCCATTTACTTTAAAATAATCTTATATAATAAAATATCTAACATTAAATGTTCTATTAACATTATGCTTTATTTCGAAAAATGGCACCTTTTTGGAATCGTGACCTATCGGAATATTCGGGAAAACGTCAAAAGAGATAATGACCTGTCGGGCAACGACAATATCGTCGGGAGAAAGTGCATCGGGCAAGTGTCTGTCGGAATTTTGTACTAGGCTTTAAATACAGCAGACTTTTTATTATTTTTTAGACTAACAAACTACATGAGGGTAAGCTACGTAGTGGCAACTCCCCTTTAATAGCATAGAAAGGGTTTTGAAAGGGGGATGCGGAAAGGGTAGAGAAAGGTAACTAGTGCCCCCGGGATATGGTAAGGGTAGCCCGGTATTCATTTGAAAGTGGTACAGGTCAAACACTAGAAAACATGCATCCTTCCGATGGCGGGAGAAGTGTACGCTGTGGAGACATAGCTTTCGCTTCTCCGTGCCTCGACCAGGAAGCATCTGACCGACTGTTCCAATGGGAACAGAGAAAAACCCGTATGCCCGAAGGTCTGCTACCCCGAAATTTACACCTCTCAAAACAGGCCGAGATGACTCTCTTAGTTAAAAAGAAGAGATAGAGAGGCTCTTCCTGCGAGAGCTAAGAACGGCTCCCACAGTTTCCAGCCTTAAAAAAAATGATACACAGAATGTTTCGCGTCATTATTATTTCCTTTCTCACTCTCAACTGTGATGTACGGGATGTTAGATAGCAAGACATTCGCCTGCAGGTTAAACCAGCGAAACCAAGATTTTCTGAGATAAGCGGGAACAATTTTGCCAGGATAATTCCACGTGACACATAAACATTGCTGTTATGGCCTGCGTAACATCACCTTTTGGAAATACTTTCTCTACCAATTTGGGTAGTAATCTCCGGTGAATCTGCCTTATTAGGTTCGATTTGCATGGAAATGGTCCTAATTTATGTGACCCTACGTCCTTTTCCGCTGGATCCAAATAACTTACATAAATTGTGTTTGGAGAACACTGGCTCGGAGAGAGCCCCGTTGTAGGTGTTAACACACTGGGCGACCCGACGTATTTATTGGACAGGTCTACCATTAAGAAGATACGGCCTCAGGATCACGTTTACTTTGGGATTACGTACTCAGCCGGCTAACGATTCCTTCAACTGTCGTTTTATTTTTGTAACGGGGATATACAAATCGTGGATAACCTGTAATTAAAAAGAAGCCAGTTATATCACACTGAGGTCTGCGGCTAACAGCATTACAGGAATCTTGGATGAAACAGTTTCTCATATCCTCCATAATTCTACCTTCTCTCTACGGCGTTAACACTTGATTACATATCAATGTTAGCACCTCTTAGAATGTTTCTTAATGAAGTAAGAAAATAACAGAACTAACCTTGTGTTCAGACTTAATTAAATTATCTTTACGGGTTCTTGTAGAGAACTGGTCCTTTTTCAAGACTCTGGATCTTCTAACAATATTTATTGTTATGTTGTTCATGTTTAGAGAAATTTTTTTATACCCATAAGTAAATGATTAAAAACATTTTAATGATAGGTATAATAATTTTATTTTACACGTTTTGCAATCGCATACTTAAATTTTGTGAAATACAAATCAGTGTGTCACAAAGAAAACATAATGCTATAAAGTTTAACGGAATTAATTGAATTTTTCTGAAGTTTTAGGGACGAATTTAATACTAAAAAACGGCATACGTTTGTAAATTAAATAGTTTATTAAACTTACATGGAAAATAATATATCATTAACTTTGGTTTCTTATTTTCGTTTGGGGGTGGTGGGGAGAAAGTGGAGTGTAATGTTTACGAAGCAAATTTTTCTTGGATTTAAACTTAAGAAAAACCATATCCGAAGAACATGCTAATTATTTTTTTACATTGTCTGATAGTATTATTGTTAAATTATTCAGAATTTTAATGTTTTGCTTAATTACAGCGATGTAGTTAATTTAGTTTCAAGTTCCTGTTTTGTGAGTCTAAAATTATTAGTTTCTTGGGATAACACGAAATATCCTAAGATGTTGTCTCGACTCAGTCCTTCACTAAGGTACGTAGGATTCCCCCTGATAATTGAATAATTCATAATCTGATGTGAGAACTTTCAAGCAGCCACTGTCTCAGTCACGGAACCAGGCGCCTCACGTTGCATTTATTTATGTGATATGCGACTTTTAAAGATCGTAAAGGGAAATGATCATGCTTATAATTTTTATTTGTCGTAATGAGGTTACGTAAATTTTAATTAAAGTTTATTTACGACTTCATCGAGTTATACTAATAAATCAAATTGATGCAGAAAAACTTGGAGGGGGGGAGGGGGAAATGAAAGTGTGTTACGATTTAAATAGTGATGTGCAAATGAGCAAAGAATATGTATTACCATATATGGAACATAAGATGTTGAATATTTAAAATTTCACAATTAACATTTAATAAACAGAAAATCTGCCAATTTGTCAGAATAAATAGTGTATTAATCGGTAAAATACAAAATCATTACAAAAATGCGGCGTTTCATCGACAATTTTGGCACTTCATTAAGTAATAGACTGTTTTGAATGATTTATTATATATATTAAAATTAAATGATCTAATATAAATTAACCGAAAATTGTGGACGAAACGACGTCATTTAATTATGTTTTGTTTTATATGATTAATACATATTTTTTCTGACAAATTGGCTGTTTTTATTTTTATCTATAAGACAAAGAAAACTAAATTTGTCAATTTCATATGTCAAGAACCTTTACCATTCTCAAATTCTCTGACGAAGATTCTCAAAGAGACAATTTTGCGTGTCTGAAAACGTTGACATCCGTTTTAAATCAATAAACAGTAACGTTCTCCATAATTGGGCTCTAAGATTACTCCTCACAATAAATTATTCTGTTGTCATAATAACAAAGTAATTAAACTATGATATTACTTTGTCTAACAAGTGGGTAAAGTAACCTTACTATATTATCCGGCTGGTTCTTTATGATACGAGAGATATTCTATGAGAGTAGTATAGATTAAAATCTGAATCTTCATATTGCTAAGGGAAATGACGGAACAGAGAGAATAAGTGTAATTAGTTTACGAATACTAATATTTAATGCCGTACCAAAAATCTTAGAACAAATTTACTAAAGAACTCCTAGTGACGACGAAATATTTGTTGTTAAAGGAGATCCTATTTCAGATAATGCCTTAATGGTTCATAGTAGGAGCTGGCTGACTAACATGGAGGTAATAGCAAATAGCTGTTATGCCACAGATAGGATAATAGGCATGGTAATTGGTGTAGTTATCCCTTAGTTAGTCCTCTATAGCCCACGAAAAAACCGTACATCGAAAGTTTAGCTGCGCTTGGGCAAAACAAAGTTCGAAGGCCATCTTTGTTGTGAGGCTGAAGCGTGTCCTTACAGTTGCTTCCAAAATTTACGATGATCCGATAACTTGTTAAAGAGGGAAACGTGATTTGCCGGGCGTCGACCACATTACGCTATCTATTCTCTCCCACGCCATCTACGGAAACCAACCGGAAAGCTGTTAGGCCCAGTAGTTAAACGGCAAGAGTTCAGAAATAGTATTATTCTGTTGTGAAGACTAAAAATGTAAAAAAATTACTTTAATAAGATAATATAATTCTATAAATGATGTCGAACGATTCCTGGATTGCAAGTTAAAATATCCACCGCATAAATTCTATTATCTGGCAAAATCTGGTTATAAAATTAGCCTTCCGAAAATAATATTATATTCATGTCAGAGATACAATAGACTGTTGTATTAGTAGGTAATAAAAATGGTTAAGTCCGGTCTACAAATAAATATCAGGGATTTTGGAATTTTTTAAAGGCTATAGTTTTACTTCGAAGAAATATTTTTTGGAATTATTGGTCTAACCCTCATCCAACGGATGTAAGGCATGCTAAAAGTCGAAATTTGGTATATGAAGACACGCCAATTATTAAAAACACACAATTGAAAGTAGACGTCAACATTTCCTCAGCTTCAACGACAACTAAACGTTTTCGAAATTGTAAAAAATTAAAGAATTTCAAAATACTTGACAATATTTGTTGATGTGTCCATAAAAGAACCAAGTTCTGTAATTATCATTGTAACATTTAAAGGATTACTAGAGGCATTATTTAAGCGTTGATGGAACATTCTAACTTCAAATGAGCAGCAGAATTAATTAAATTAAATTATGACAGTACAGAAAATTATCGGAATACTTTTTTGCAGCTTTATATGACTTTATTGATCAATATATGGTTTAACATATAATATATTACAATTATTAATTATAATAAAATATTGTTTCTTTATCCTACTGCCATAGTCGAGTGCGATATTTAAATACTACAGACGTATGAACTGGAAATGAAACACGTTGTAATATATACATAGTTAAAATCAATATTTTGTTATAATATATAATTAAGTAAGTTAACTTTAATTAAAATAAATATAAAGCAGTTAGTTCGATATTAAAATTCACTGCCAGCTGTTTCCATGACGTCACACCTCACAGCCGCTAATAGTTTTATTACGCACCAACACGATGAGCTGATTACTTAAACTGGAATTGGTGTACAAATCAAGGATTTTAAACACACAAACGTTTATAAATGCACACACAAAATTTTTAAACACAAAATAATAGTTTTTTCTTTTAAAGAAAGACTTGAAATAATTTTATATCGCCATAGAAGTTATAATATCGATCTGCACAGAAAGTTATTGGGTCGTCAATGACCACGATGTTGACGCGACCATTATAAACCTCAATAAATAATAATTCTTCTCTGGCTTTAAATTTACTATTGAAATTTTATGAAATATTTCTCTCGTAAAGGTATATAACCGAGATTTATGAAGTAATTTAACAGAAAATTTACGATGATTAATTTTGCAGCTTACAGTTTTTGTATCGCTCTCAAAATTGTAAACATTCACTAACGCTTCCACACGGTAAATTTGTATCCGGAATTACACTTCTGCGACGTTATCAGTTCGATGAAGTATGCTGTCCTACCTCTCCGCAAAGCAGAAATGTGAAACTGTTTCCACTCTGGCTTCCGGTTCGGACTCCGTCGCAGCGAACAGGATTTAATAATTCGCCCCGTGGCAAATTTAAGGGTATTTTTGGAACAGATAGTTCATCTCGCGTAGTAGCAGTTCCTTCGCCTTTTATAATATTGTGAATAAACTTGTTTATTGCACGATTTGTAGATTTTCCTTTAAGGAAGTTAAAATATTATATTTTCTCAGGAAATCAATCAATCTTATTTAGCTTTTTTCTCAGAAAATATAGCAGATTAATGGATTTATAACCGGATACTTCGCGATCTTTTTTTAAACATAGAGGTTATTATCGCGATTTTCAGAGTAAGCTTTACAGTTTTTAGTACATTAAATTATGCAGCCCGTAACTGAATAATTCTTGCATAGAGTAAATTTTGTTTTCCAAACCCAGTTTGATAATAATCAGTATGGGAATCATATTATAACGTAATAGTCGCTGTGAATGGGAAGTGAAGCAGCGGAATGCTGCTACATGGAATCGTGAGTTAGTGACTCACGGTGCGGCGGGCTATTAGCGTACTCCTTTGGCAATCCATTTCCGGGGCTGTCTTCTGTAGGTTCATAGCTCACAGACACCGAGAGCCGTGGGAGGAAGGCAGACCTTTAGCATGGGCCTGACCCTCAGGTTCAGGGTGTCGCAACTACCACCCACCCTTATTAGTTATGCAGCGTGACAGAACGTGTGACCATTTTGGGGGTTGATATGAAATGAATTTGAATGTAAGTTTTCCTTTCTTCCTCTTACCACTTTCTCTGTCAATGTAAGAATTTAATTTGATTTATTCATTCTATTAGTCATCAACTGAAGAAATAGTACAAGCCATAGCATCAATAGAACCTCGTACACACATTATGAAATAAACACAACTTAAAAAATACATCAGTGTACAACAAACACAAATACGAAAAATATAAATATAATTAGTGCAAAATGTCCGAAAGAACGAATTTATTAACAGTAAAATTTACAATTATGTACAAAACATTTATTTCTCTTGCTTAGCGACATTTTTAGTTGCATATAATTAAAAAACAATTAAAAAATAATGTAAATATAAATAAATAATGAAACTGAAAAAATTTGGATTTCATCAACTTTTATTGCCATGGAAATTCTTTAAATATATTCAACTGAAGTGGTCCCTAAAACAGGTAATAAACGTTTTGTACCCGATTATAAATTTTAATGTTAATAAATTCTGACTTTTGGCCAATTTAAGTTAATTATATTTATATTTAATGCAAGTTAGAAAAAGTTTCAAATATCAGAAAATAAAAATAGTAATAAACTTCTAAATGAAAATAAAAATAAAACAGGCAAACATTTTTCCTCAATTAAAGTAAGCAAACAAATAAATAAATAATACAATTGAACGAGAAAAACAAAAAATTCCTCGTATGTACTCCTAGTCATAAAGATTGAGCGCCCCTTTCTGAGCGCAGTAAACAATACACCTTTCTTTATAGCGGTTTTATTCCACTCTTATTAGTTATAAAGGAAAATAGCTAGTCCCAATTATCAATGTCTTTTCAAGTAGTGCATTTTTCCCACTGCTACAGAATTCGAATATTCACTTTCCTCTCATATTCTTTAAAAGATAATAATCATATGTACCTTTTAAATGCTAAATTTAACATACAAAACAATGGAGGTTATACAAACCACATAATTTGATCATTTATATATATATATATATATATATATATATATATCTTATGGATGACGAGATTATTGCAGGTACTCATATCCGTCGGTAGTCTGTTGAATACTTGTACAGTTTTTCCAGAATAGGCTAATAAAGTTCTAAAAAATGTTTATCTATTATAAGACACAAGAGATTTATGGTATTACATTAACGGCACTCTTCGCTAGATAAAAATTGAGTTTTTATATTTTTAAGCGGAATTCTAGTTTTATTTGAAGATACAGTTCCTCGACAACTAGTACTTTAATCATTCGACTCGAATATTTCTAAGCTACGAGAAGAATAACTGCATATTACAAGACAATAACTTATTATGCAGTGAAAATAATCATAATATTCCATCTTATAAGTGTGTCTTATGGTTGAGAATTCAATTTTACTGTTACGAACAGAAATTTGAGAAACTTATGACTTGAGAAAAGTATTGTCCAATAAAGAACATTCTGTAAAGAAATAGTCAATCATAATTAACAGAGAAATTTCAGACCCAGGCGTGCTCCTAGAAATCAACAAAGCGTTTATTCGAGTGTTGTTGACCGAACAAGATTTCCTTCGTCATTGTAAATTATTCTCCGTCACACGTCATAATTGCATACTATTGGCACTGATGTATTTTAGATTTCTGTGTGTGACCTTTGGAACCAGTTTTTCATCATTAGTTACCGCCACGAGCGTAGAAATCTTCCGAAACATGATACGTGGCTTAAAACAGCGTTAAAAGATCAATAAGCGTAGCTTTAATGGGAATTCGTACAACAATCCATTGATGCAATTACGCAGAATATTATAAAGAAATATTAATCCAACAATAGACAAGCAAACCAACCTCAATTACCTTTGAAGTATTCATGCATATTCCTTACTCTCGTGACAAGTGTGGTTATGTTCTACTATTTTGATGAAGTTCGTTAATCTTTAATTTATTTTGTTTTCCAAAACTTTTGACTCTTCAATAACAAATCTAGTAACATGTGGAATCTTCAATATTGTAGACAATAATTTTGTAATTAAAAGTGGCTCTAACCTTAGATGGTGTCACGCGGTCAAGATTTCCAAATTGAAGAAAACGCAATTAGGAGAAACGTAAAGAACTTATATTTTATTTTTATTGTTTAGGGTAACAGGCTACATGAGGGTAATCCACATAGTGGCAACTTCCCTTTAATAGCATAGAAAGGGATTAGAAAGGGGGAATGCGGAAGGGGAGAGGAAGGTAGCCAAGGGTTAACTAGGGCCCCCGGGCTATAGTTTAAGGATCCTACCCGGCATTCGCCTAAAAGTAATGCAGGAAAACCCTAGAAAAACATGAATCAGGTAGGTCGGGCATTGGGTACTTGTCCCACGCCCTTCCGATAGCGGGAGAAGAGTTTGCTGTGGGGACGCAGCATTCCCTTCTCCGTACCTCGACCAGTTTAGGAGGCAGCTGGCCGACTGTTCCAATAGGTACAGCGAATAACTCTGACCGTATGCCCAAGGTCTGTGACCCCGGAACATACAACTCTTAAAACAGATCGAGGTCCCTCGGCTTGTGGGAACGTTAGTTCAAAAACGGAGAAGAAAAGGCATCCCTTTCGTATCTCTCCTACAAGGTTCTGCCTCCGAGAGAATATCCCTCGCAGGCCTAAAAGTAATGCATGCGGTGTTAATATTATTCATGTCGAGATTATTAAAGACAGCGAGTAAGCAATAGTTCCGTATTTTTAGGATTGTTTCACTTTTTTATTAATTATTATCCACTGCTATATGACTTGAAGTTTGATTTTGTTGTTCTAATTTTATATGTGTATAATAGAACTTGTGTTTCAATTAATAGAGCATAATTGTCGAGGGAATAATACCCAGATTATGTAGATAATTGGAAGGAAAAAAACAGTTCATGCCAAAATGGTGTGAGACAAGATTCCTCGTGTAGTCATATTATTTCGGAATTAGAAGACGAAACAGACAATAGTCTACATTCTGTAGTAACAGATTTCGCTAAGTTATTTGATACAGTACCGCATAACACTTTGATATATGAACTGGGCACAACAGGAATCGATAGGCTTATTTTACATTTGGTCAAGGATTTTTGTTTCTAAAATGAGCTACGGACCTATTTACTAACATTATTTTCAAAATATGACACAAAATCCAATTAATAGAAATATTCAAAGCGTTTAGTATGAATGGGAATTGCAAAATGACTTCGCCTTAAACAGTTGGGCTAAGAAAAATAACATGAAGATACATTGTGGATTAAATTCTTTCGGGATTCCTGCCGGGTAAGTTCGTCGAAAACACGGGACGTTTCGATTTTATTTCACGTTATCATATCAAGACGGCAGAAGATTATAACGTGGAATGTTATCCAAACGTTGCGTGTGTTTTACGAACTTACCAGGCTGGAATACCGAGAGAATTTTATCCACTATCAATGAAGTAACATAGTAAAATAAGCAAATCAATAACGTTTAATAAATAACGTTCGGAAATATGTTTTGAATGGTGACAAATTGTCTGAATTAAATCTAGGAATTCTTTTGAGATAGTTATGGTGGAAGGATTTGTAAATTATGTGTATCGAAAAGCGTGGAAAACTCATAATATCGTAATGAGAATTTTTAAAAAAGGGCATCATCAAATGAAGAGGCGTTGTTTATTGGTCCCACATCCGAGTACGGGGAACGGATTAGTGAAGTGATGTTAGATAATTTATTTCTAAGTCCTTAGTTTCTTGTAAATAAATAATTGAAATACGTAGTTTATTTAGGCTTTACGAAATTTCCGGAATATATGAAACATGTAGTACATAATCATATATTTTTTATTTGTATTAATAAAACTGTCACCGGCATCAGTCATATAATTATATTTGTATATGTGTTCACAAAATTACAGATCTTAATTTTTCAGTTTTCTGTTTATTTTACTTAACTGGCTATGAAATTTTCCTGGAAATCGGCAGAACTATAATTAAACCATATTACCTGAACTAAAGCATAAAATTTTTATTCTATCTCTCGATACTAAAATTCTAGTTAATCGTGATTACTTTAAATATTTTCTGAATCTCTGTTGTTCTTAAATACTTGCTAAAAATTGTTCCTTCACTAGTTTTATATATTTTTTCAATTTACTTTTTCTGTTTCCCCCTGATGTTGTTGAATGAAAGAAAGTACGTTTGCACTTTCTCTTTGTAATTTTTTTTATACCGACCTGTGCTTTAAATCAAACTATACAAATGAAGTCCTCGTATTAAAAATATAAAATATGATATAAGATTTCGTATAATAATACGTGAAAAGACTGTCTAATAAATGAGTATCAATGGATAGTTCATGGACCAAATATGCATAAAATTCGAAGACGGGAGATCACGTTAAGAAAAATTAAAAGTTTATAGAAGAGAGTCTAATATAATTACTGGTAATTTTTTCTCCATTCTAATAATTTTTGTAATTATATAAAATGAGTACTTCATTAATAAAAAAATTAATTGATAAATTAGGGTGTCCATTTTCCCTCATTAAAACTAATTTTCATATAAAATACTTCAGATGTCGAAAATTTGATTGACAGCAATTCAGGGCGAAATGACACGTTCGATAACCGTGCGTTTCGACTAATAATAGCACTTTCAACAATCGGAGAAATTGTCGACCTTTCATAACCAGAAATACGTATTACCGTGGAGTTCTGCTAGAAATCTGAAGACAGGGATCACGAAAGTTCGTGCTTATATCCAGTAATTATACGCAGAATACACGGCACTCACGCGGGCAGGGAGCCGTGGACCCAGAGCTGCCGACGTGATGTAAGACGACTGAAAAGGCCAGCCGGGGGAACGTCGGAAAATGAACTGACCTTTGGGGTTTCATTACAATAACACCCGCACGTACGCGCCGAGGCCCGTAAATCAGAGGTTCAGTTTCGTCCTTGCGTCACGTGGCCGCCAAATCTCATCCACCACGCTTAATGGAATTTATTCTCCCGCCAAGGAGCACTAGCTTTCTTTCTACGATATTTTAAGGCTTCTCTAGGCTCGGGGACACAATTTTAACTTTCTTAGATTAACTATTTAATGAAATTATTAACATTTACTCGGATTACATCGTACTCTCGTTCGAGTAAAATATTTTTTTCTCCTTATCCGATACTCTCATTCTTCTTCCCTCTCATTTATGTATCCATTCATTCAAGTTAGTACTGATGAAATGGCATTTATACGCTATCTGTTTATAAATTTATTAATTAAGTCACACAAAATTCTTGCATATATATTTTAATTAATAAAATTAATGACTACATTTTTTAATTCACGTAAGATTCAAGTATAACGCCCAAAATAATATTTTGAGGTTATTATTTCTCTATAGAAATATTAATCAACTAACTTAAATTGACACTAGGAGTAGTTTATATATAATTATTACACTTTATATTAAAGGGTGTGTAATAAGAACATCTTTTACATATTAACAATAACTGCAATATATAAGATGTTAGAGTATTCTAAATGGTTGTGAAAAACATATTTCAGCTATTTATTCTCGTTTATTTTATACAGTTATTACGTTTATATTGAAAGATATATATATATATATATATAGTGAAATCTTATATATACCTCAAGTTTAAAAACCTAATAATCAATTTACGTAAAAATCCGTCCTTCATCAGATCTTGAATAGGCTCTACATGAGTTGGGGATTTGGAGTCTACATGGATTAGCTCAGAGGTCAGAGCAGGGCTAAAGTTTGATTCCCGATCCGGTCGACATTTGCCCATCTTTAGCAGTTAATAAGTTAAAATGGAATATGGTTTTATTTATTGCAGCAATTTGGCGTTTCGAATTTAATTAATTATGAAACTACTATGTCCGCCATGTTTGTCATTCTCCCATTACAACATATATTTGACAGGAAAATTAATATATTTTATTGAATTCTGGCTAAATTTCAAGACATACCTATAGGAATCCAAAAGGGATAAAAAGTATTTAAACCACTAAATTAATAAAAAGTAATTGACTATGAATGTCAATAAATGCCAGTTACGGGGTTTTATTGAGCCAGTAATTATAGACAGAAGTCACTTCGTTATTAAAAATCTTAAGAAGATTAGTTGTTTCAAGAGGTTTCTCAAAATAATTTTTTTATTGATTTATTTACGGTCGATTCAGCAGCTCCGGTTATTAAAGAGTCATTAAGTGAACTTATTATTTTTTTTTGGAGGCCTGCTTTGACGAGAGGTTTCTCTCACGTGCACAAGCACCCATACCCTCGCCGGGATTCGAACCCGGGACCTCTGTGATGCCACGGTGACCCCTTCACCACAGGAGGTCGGCTAAAATAAATTATTAGAAAGGGCAAAAGTCTATCAAATTATACAGACAAATTAAATTTTAAACTATTTATGAATTATTTGCAATTATAAAAAATGTATACAGTTTTTTATCTTGTACTAAGGAAATTTGAACAGGTTAACTATAACTTATAAAACACCAATTTTAAGTTCTCAGCTACTTTACTAATTTATTCTCAAGGCTATACAGCACACGGGAGCTTTCAGCTAAATTATCATATTCATCTGTATATGATTTTACAATTTTCATTGTAAATGACAATTTAGCTGAAAGCTTCTGTGTGGTGGTCTATGGTAATATTTTATGAGTTATAATAAATTTATAATACTTAAAGCAAATTTTAATTGTCATGTACTGCTCCACAAAAATGTGTTTTTCTTACCTCAAAATATAGATTTACACCGCTACGATATTTTTATTTCTCGTTAATTTACATTCGCGCTTAGAGGATATATTAGTTTAGCGTGTATCGCATCGAAGAGGTTAAAATCATGTTTTCATTTTCAAAATGATATCCGTACCGTTATGATATTTACTTTCCTCGTTATTCAGTTAGGTATATAAGGATGCGAGATGTGTAGTGTTTCTCTTTTCGTAACATTATCATGGACGGCATGAATCATCTACTGGTTAACCAGGACTCTTAAAATATATTCTCAGTCCTTAGCGATCGTTATCTTCGAATATTTCGCCTTACAGTATAACCAATTGAACAGATATATTGCGAAGAGTGCATCCTAAAAGTGCTTGTAATATATATTACCCTGTTATATTATGATGTCCTAGTCTCAGTTAATCCGAGTTAACTGGCTTCACCTTTACTTTTACCTGAATAGTAAAATTAATTCCATCCGGTTAGATGATTCAGTTATGATTTATTATTCTACAGTTTTATACGAAATAAAATCTAATGTATTTTATGACTTACGTAAGACTTTCTTAAGTACGTACGTATGTGGCATATGCATAAATATTTATGGCCGTACATACAAGAAATAATTATTTGATTAAGATTAAGGAAAGAGAATTACGTTTTATTTTTTTCCACGACTCGCGTTTAATGTTTTCAGTATTACTTTCACTAATACTTAACAAAAAACGATAATAAATGTCAATTCTCGAACATCTTATGTTAATTACTCACTAGAATGAAACTAGAAGGAAACTGGAAGTGACAGGAATTCAATGAAGCAGGGTCAATACATAACTCCACAGTGACTTTGTAAAAACATTGTTTTCTTCACGTATGGTTTTCATATCAAATGAGTAATACACATTTGAAGGTATATTACGTAAACTAGATTTTTCGTAAAAGTGTACGTGTTACGAACGAATTATGAAATTAAAATTTTCGATTACTGCAACTGACTCTTTCGTCAAGTGAAAACTTTGGAAACTGAACATAAATAAAATTATACTTAAATGTATATAAATGTTTTTCAATTAACTGGAAATTATATATCTATGCTCCATGCATTTCGTCCTAAAAGAATTTAATACAATTAAATAAAATTTCTGCTCAATAAAAATACATCTAAACTCTAAACTTAATTATTCTCTTTAATATGAGAAAATATATATACTTAAGAATATTCTTTATATTAAATTATCTGACGATGATTGTTGAGGAAGCTATGGAATAGTTTGATACAACTGAGAACATATTATTAACAACTCCTTGAAATACTTGTTAATCCAAATACAATAATTTACACTATTCAGTAAGTCAGCTAATTATAGATTTATTTTAAGTATATTTTTATATAATTATATAGATTTATATTACTTATTATTATAATGGACAAATAATTCCTAGCAATATCGGAACATAATTCTTAATGTCTTTAAGTTTCGCCACTCAAAAGTTCAGTATGCTTAATTTATTTCATAGTGGGATATATCGTAGAGAATAATAAAATATTACGTCGAAATTTATATGGAGAATTTTTATATTCAAAATATTAATACTAAAATAAATAATAACGGATATCTGAATCGTATGAATCATATTACACCCTGCGTTTAGATGTAAGTTTAAAGTATTCCAAACACCAGAGTCTCGAAATGAATTTAAAAAAAATTAAAGTTTTAGTCACCTATAGTAATATGGATGAATTAGTATTTAAATGATTTGCTCTAAATTTATGTTTGGGAAATTATTCGGCAATATGTAATTTGAAAACCATTTTCCTTAAACTATGAATCAAGCATTAAATGGACATACTTTTGGTTACTATCATAACTAAAGTATTATTTATAATAAATATCTGCTTTGTACCTTCAACAGCACAACTACACATTGGGTCAAGTAATATATAGTAAAAAATATTTGCCCTAAGTAATTCTCATGAATTAGAAGACGTTTATTTACTTTTTAAAAACTATATTAATCGCTATTACAGTATATAATCACGGTATTTTAGTACTAAAACAACACATTTATCATTTTAGTATTTATTGAGCCTAATGTGAAATCGAATTAATGGATGAAAAATATAAACATTAAGTTTTTTTAAAAACATCATGGTTATAATCTTTAAATAATGTAATTTAGTAGTCAATGGAACGAGATACTTCGTCAATAATAAGTTAATATGACCAGATTTCAAATTTTTTTACCGCAAGAATAATTCAGTTTGGATTAATATCAGATTTAATTGTGAGAAATTGCTTATTGTGTTTTTAAAATTAATAACTTTTAATATGATTTATGGATCACGATAAATGAAGACAGAAATTAATAGTGTATTATCTATCAAGTGAAATGTACTATTAATAAATTTAAATATGTTTATTACGTAGTAGACAGTTAATAAATTTTGTAATCGGTCTGCAAACAGTTGATTTGGACTCCAATTCCCCACAAAATGACTGGAATTATCAAGATCAAAGTGGTATTAGTACTTTCGGAATATTTATACTTAATAAATTTTAAGTTTTTCTCTTTTTTATTTATATCATACATCATCTGACCTGAACCCATCACTACTCTGACGATAGAGATTTCTGTAAATAAGAAGTAAATAATAAGAATAGTAAAATATTAAATTATAGCTCGATTTGAATAAATTTACAGTTTTTGCAATTAATTCATGATTTTTTTCCTCCTTATTTATGTAAAAATTATTTTCACTTATGTATTAATTAATTTTAAATTGTTTTCTCATTTCCAAAATAATTATTTGATATATTTTTACGAGAGAATTTATTTTTGCTATTTCTTTTATATACGTTTATTTGTGTGTGATATGTTTGTTTCCCGTTTATGCATTTTCATACTATACGCATCATTTTTGTTTGTTATATATGTATATCATAATTATTTGACTTGTCCTATTTACGTAATACATAATGATATCAATGGATAAATCTAAATCTAAGGTAGCTCAGATCAGAATGAAGTATTTGCTGCAAAATAATTTAACATATTGTCAACACCTGTAAAATAAGATACATGTCCCTTTGTTTTCCGTATGTGGTACGGACTACATCTAAGATTTCCAGAGGTTACTTTCGCAACGAGTTGTCTTATATTACTGAGGATTCTTCTGAGAGGAAAGGCGTTTGCTCCCCGCTGAGTTGTGGTAATAAGGAACTTTAACGGTGAAAGTCAATACGCCCATGGAAGCCGCAAATTAATAAGTTCGTGTATTCCAAGGATACGCATAACAAACAAGCACTAACTTATCAAGTATTTAATTCACTCTGACTCAACGAGAATGACGTATGAGCATGAATGCCTTAAGGTCGGCCAAGTGCTTCATAATTCATTCGTAATTAAAACTTGATGAATATATTAATTAATTGCAATTACAAATATTATCGTGAATAAAATTCGGAACAATAATGATACGTGTCTTATACTCCAACTGTATTATTTCTGAGGAGGATATATTAGCGTAATAATATGTTTTATTTGTTACTATTAATATACTTATACAGAACTTGCATAATGGAATATTCTGAAATACGAATATATGTTGTGATTTGCATAAATAACTCAGGAGAGTACTTCTGTTAGAATACTACATGAATGAAATTAATAAGTTTTCAGTTGTTAGCTTCTAATTTATGAGCCTTAAGATTCAATAAAGTAACACTCATTTCGTCTTTTAAGATTTGTCACTTACATGAGATGATGTGTAAATAACTAAATTGAGAAAAAGTTAACTATTACTGCTTAAAACATGAATATTTATGTAAACATGTAAATCTATGTTAAAATAGAAGTAGAAATATTCGGAATAGATGATTTTCTTGGTCTGTTAATTGACTTTATTTAATTATGTAAGTTTATTTAGCATAATAATTTTTAACAGTAAAAATATTTTGTAAACTAAGAATAGGTGTATTATATTTTTTTAGATATCTTATTAAACTTTTAATAAATATTCTTTAATGAAAAAAATCCGTATCTCTAGTTTCGTGAATATTGTTCCTAAATGTTTTAAGTATGGTTGAAAAATGCTGCTGCTATAAACTCTATTTAATTTTTGTAAATTAAATAAATCACTGAATTTATTACTCGATAACTATGGGCAGTTTATTTTGCTTTTATACCATACAATAATGTTTTCTATTAATCAAAAATTTATAAATCAAAGAATTAAATCATATTTAATAATTTTGAATTTGTCAGGAGATATCGGCAATCCTCCAATTGTCCAATTGTCCAATTCTTCCTTCAAATTTATAATTTATTTATTGTAGTTAAATAATATGTCCATCGTATTTTTTCAGTACGATACGTATTTGTTATACGGTATTCCTAAGGATATGTGTCTACGGTACGGATGGACATAAAATATTATTTATTTTTCAACTACATATAACCAAAATGAAAAAAATTCAAAAAATTCAATTTTAATTTTGAAATATTAAAACAATGCCCCTGTATATAAGTGGAAAATGAATAGAAGCTGTCAGTCTGAACCGCAGATACGTAACGTAACGTTTTACAGACGTACCCTGAGATATTTACATATCTTAATAGTAAAAGTTAATATTTAAAAACAATAAATAAATTCTAAATGTGAAGGAACAAATATAAGAACAACCAAATTTGAGTTTAATAAATATTTTTTGAGAAAAATCTATTGTTTTGTATTGGCGTCATAAAAAAACGTTGTGATATGACACAATACAATAAGTCATAATAGATTTAAAATATTTAGAAGAAAAAATAGCTCCGTAGTAGTTTACCACTGTAATAACTACAAAATTATTCTGTATGCTCTATTCAGAAAGGGTCTGCGTTTATCACATGAAATAGGCAGACAATTGTTGCAGAAAAATGAATGTGTGTTAATGTGTTATTCGACATAAACATAGCCTGTTAGAAGGAGTGAGGGGGAAGGGATCCACAAGATGGGGCCAATCATGGACAGTGAGCGGATTTATGACAATTCACATACAAATAATACCTGAAAAACCTCGAAAAACGACGGATGGATAGGCAATTACAAGGAATATAAGTAGGTCTACAATCATACAGATTCTGAAGTGTAGCATTATTCATAAAAAATAACGGAACATGAAAATATATTGACCCACCTGTCTATTTTTGTTCCATAAGAAACAGGCTACTTGAGGGTAATCTGCATTGTGGCCACTTCCTAATAGTTTAGGAATGAATTGAGTTGTGGGAACAAGGCCGCCGGGGCTATAGTTTAAGGATCCTAACCGGCATTCGCCTATACGTAATGCAGGGAAAATCCTAGAGAAACGAGCATCACGTAGGTCGGGCTTACGGAACTTGCCCCACGCCCTTCTGATGACTGGAGTGGGGTTTTGATGTGGAGAAGCAGCGTTCACGACTACATGGCTGGTCCAGTATGCTGACTAGTTCAATAGGGACAGTGCGAACTTTTAATCGTACGCTCAACACTTGCGACTCCGAAACATGCTCCTCTCAAGACTGACTGAGGTGTCCCGGCTTATAGGAAAGTCAGTTCAAAACTAAAGAGAAGGGAAGGTTTCCCCGCAGGTTTCCCCGCAGGTTCCACTTGTGGAAAATAATCTGTTAGAGACTTAAGAAACTATTTTTTTTGCCTCGTACCCAATAAACTGATTCTATTATTTTTTCTTTATTCTAGAAATAATAAAAAAACAAATCATATTGTTCATATAGACAATGGAGTATTAGAAAGTCACTTGTACTTTGTATTAATAATTGACGTCAAATAAATGTATGATTTTTTTACTGACTGTGTAAGTTTTATGATTTGACTCTAAATATGTTAGCAAAGGTAGTCCTGGTTGTTGGAAGCTAACAGAATCCAGAATATTATTATCCATATAAACACTACGAGCATGTCCATCATCTGATCGACAGGCTCAGTAATAGGAGACCAATCAAGCACATCGTAGTTGGGAACAACGAAAAATTCATAGGTTGCGAGAATAGCGCAATATCAGTATTGATGTCATAATGACCAATTCTGTTGGAAGCTCTACATAATAATTATATATAAATAATTGCGAAAGAGAAAGTGGTTATTTTCTTGTAAAATATATTAGATAACAGCATTGGCAAGATAATAATAAATTTTCCTATAACTTAAATGCGGAAATTGATTTTATTTGAGATAAAACGTAGTTTATTTTGGTTTTAAACGAATTATTCAACTTTATAGGGAATTTTCACATAAAATCCCTAATACATTTAAGAGAACTCACGAAGTATTTGTTAAATACTGATTTTTTAAGTTAAGAAGTGAAAGTGACTAACAATAAGAAAATTTCAAGTGAATTAAAGGTAAGATTAATGAGAGAGAATGATGCGAGTACTCTCTCTAGCAAGAGGATCCAGAGGCTCTGCAGCAGCAAGCGACTCTTCCCAAGTATTAATAACACTTTCGTTTTCTTTTGACATTCTTTTTCGCAGGTTATATCCGCAAATAACTTTTCCCGTACTTTATTGAGGGAATTAGAATACACGCGGTTATTATCAACCCGGTCTTAAGTACCTGAAAAATACTTTCGTAATTATTATAATTACACAATTTATTGTTTGTATAATTCCACAAAAAATCACATTCGTTTAAAAATGTGATAGTGGATATTGTTATCTTAAATTATTACTGTTACGGTTTAAAAACGTATGTAAAAGAAGCGGTTGGTAAAAATATTTTAATTGTAACGAAAATTAATAATATATTATATGTAATTGAATAAATAAACGCACAAAACGTACATAAAAATTATAATATCAATACCTTACAACGGAAAAAATTTGACAGATAATTCACGTGTAAATATTTTAACGACAGAAATGGTTTCAATATTTTCCGAAATACTGAAAGACGACAAAATATTTGTTCACACTGATGTTCCGAGTAATGGTATGCTAAAATTAGAGAATATGAACAAAATTTAATATATTAATTGACAATTCCAGGATTTTTCATATTAAAAAGTTCGGCATTTCTGGAGATACACAATTTACGATACGAATTTCTCTGATGTATGGAAAAATTGCACTATGGAATAGGTATTAATGTTACTGTTGAAAACCTCTTTTACAGATTCTGAACACGTCCTTGTTAAAACTTCCAGCATATAGAATTAGTCAGAAGCTTTTAATTCGTTGGTTCATGAACAACTGCAAGTTTATTTAAAAAAATTAAATTTTAATAAATTGATACTTAAATATCTGGATTTCATGTAGGGTATATTTCTGTAATTTTTATTAGCTTTCAATATTATCGTAGTAGAAACAAAGAAACGGTGTAATACTGTGTCTGGATAGTAAGATCCATATCCTTTTTTATATAGTAACAAGTTGCATTATGGGAACTCCCCTTTTAATAGCATGGGAAGGGATTTGAAAGGGGGAAAGCGGAAGGGTAGAGGAAGGTAGCCAAGGGTTAACTGGGTCCCCCAGGCTATGGTTCAAGGATCCTACCCGGCATTCGCCTAAAATTGATGCAGAACAAACCGTAGAAAACTTGCTTCAGGTAGGTCGGGTGCTTGGTACTTGTATCCACATAATGGTCAATCTTCTCTTATAGCATAGGAAAAGGACTGAAAGAGACGGACTCTAGTTTTAAGGAACCTTAGGAATTCGCCTAAAAGTGATACAGGGAAAGCCTGCGTAAAGTAGTTCGGGCATTTGGCACATACCCGATTGCGGGAGAGGTGTTTGCTGTGGGGACGCAGCTTCCCTTCTCCGTGCCTCGACCGGAAGTTCATCAAATTATTATTATCACACGAGCTCAACTTTGAATATCAGTAGGAATGTATTCTTTTCCGTTTTAAATAAAAAATAAATCGGGCCTTAAAGAAGCTATTCATATATACAGTATGAATTTAATATACTGAAAAATGTGAATTTTTATTTTTTCAAATTTCACCTCAATTTTATCAATACAAACAGTTGTCGCATAAATTAAAGCAGAACGTTTTTTTAAAAAATTAGATATTATTAATTTAAAGTTATGATTTGGATTTAGAATTAGGAGCGTTTTCTTTATGCATTTGTGTTTTATATCATTCAAATCTACGTGACGAAAGTGGTGATCTGACAATTTTTCTTTTAATACATATTGAGAGTTAGTCAGTTGCCTGTAACAAAGCGTTTTCGAAAAGTTGGCTGTGGATTATTATGAATATTTATGGGTTCAATTGATTTAATAATTTTATTTCACACAAAATTGTTATTAATCGGCATATTTTTCAAATGTTTTTAAAAATAAGTTCAAATAGTTTTTTTAAAAAGAAACTAAAATAAATAATATGCTGGCTACATTTGTAGTTAGAAATATAGAAGAATAAACGTTGAGAATGGACTGTTATTATGTATAGTTCAAGGATCGTTGCGTTTAGCAGTTTCATGAATTTAATATTATTTGCATGGAAAAGAAAATAATGTGTTGCAAATAATTTTCTGTTATCTTCATATCCAATTAGAGAATAATGGTAATGTATAGGAGTAATTATACAAAGATTAGGAATATGAATATTTTAATAAAATGCCACATGCTAATCACATTATATTTTCGACTGACAAATATGGAAATTGTGCTCATTCAAACATCAAATGTGCAAAAATTACAGGTTTCACGTCCCGTGTGGCACGTAATGAAGCAATCTGCATTGGAAATGAAAGTTAACAGAATAGCTATCTGTTCCCACGCTTCCTTCATGGTTCACCGTAGATTTACAATGCGGACAGCTAGCTGCAGTTCTTCATATTCGTGTCAAGGGCTTTCAACGTGAAAAGGATATATTGCAACAAGTACCGCGGTTCAATTCCCTCCACGTGAAGACAGTGACGAAGGGGCCAGTTGAAGATAACATCTGCCACACTTATGCTGATAGTGTTCCTGGTGCGAAGACCTTGCGGATACGAGAAGCTGAATGCTGGCTGCCACTCTCACGTCGAAAAATTTGCTGTCCAAGTTGTGGACATTTCATATTCGTTAAGACGGAAAAATCTTTAGTTTATTAACATACTCGTAAAGTATGTTTCAAATATTGAGATATCTCATCGTCACTATTTTTTTAAATTTTATTTTCATGGATAATGCTTAAAACAAATACCATTCGACTTTCCATCTTGAGGAATGCTTTAGAATAACGCATGTTGTTTTAAAATGATATACGAAAAATTAAGATTTTTTTTGATTCCAATACAGAAGTTTATTTTATTTTACAATTTGCATCTAATTTAAAAACTGTAAATGGAGTGAACCAAAGATGTAATTAAATTATATGGATGAAAAATATATTTAAATCGACGTTTTCCATAACTTATGAGACAGATTAACCTAAGTTATTTAATTAAATAGTATGAAAAACTATTAAACTTTAGAATCATTACTATTATTTCCGAAGAACTGTATTATGTATTTGATTCCATACGATGATTTCAAAAGTTATTCCGTATTGATATGTAGTACGAATACATAACTATAGTTCTTTTCCAAACAGAGCCGATATGACCTTGAAGCTGTTCCTTGTGCTGTGGAATTCAACTAGTGCGGCGTTGCTCCACGCAGCTTCAGTAAGGGTTTGTTGTCATTCATTGTTGAAGATGTGGTAACGGTTGCCTATTTGTCTACTCTCATTCGCTGACAGAAAGACACACCTGAAAACCATTATATTCAGCCTATAAAGTAAGCGTGTGGAACATTAATAGTGTTATTACGAAAATTTAAAAATGGTTTGAGTTTATATATTTAATTGAACTATGGTACTTTTCACATAGTAATTAACGTCTATTATAAATAATAATATTAAAAAACCTTCTAACAGACAAACTTAAAATAGAGAAACAAAAACTAGTAAATTGAAATTTAATCGACCATGAAACAAATGACATTTTAAAATTTGAATTTATTATAATTTTTCCTCTATTTTAAGTTTGTCTGTAAGAAGGTCTTTTTTAATACTTGAGGTATTTTAATTTAAACCATTAATTATAATTATGGTATTAAAAAACCACAGAATAACCAGGTAAACAATCTTTGCATAAGGAATTAAGTACAATTTTTACAGTTGTTTTCTATTGGCATAGTCGGTCAGCTGCCTCCTAAACTGGTCAAAAGACAGAGAAGGGAAGGCTGCGACCCCACAGAAAGGTACCAAATGCCCGACCTACTTTACGCAGGCTTTCCCTGCATCACTTTTAGGCAAATTCCTAAGGTTCCTTGAAACTATAGCCCGAGGGCCCTAGTTAACCATTGGGTACCTTCCTCTATCTTCCGTCCCTTTCCTATACTATAAAACAAGAGTAACCACTATGTGGATTACCCTACATATGGCCTTCTACACCTTGTTTTTTCAATGGCGGAATTATGTACACGTATAAACACAGTGACTCATAATATTTACATGCTTCTATTGTCAACTATTCACGAGTCGTTATATATTAAGATTCGTACGATATCATTAAAACCAGTATAAGGTTATTGTTTTTATTAATTACTTTTGAAATTTTCGTTTTGTACGTGAAACTAACGTTTCCAAAGTCAATGTAAAATGACAGAATATTTTAAAACGTTCTCAATTCTATTATAATGATCCTGTGGTTTCCATACATAAGGGGGGGGGGAGGGGGAAAGGGGGAGTTTTTCTCGATTATTGATCTTATTATTAATCCAGCCGATTTTTTAAAAACAATCCCAGTAATGTATAATATGATGCGCATATAAAGCAATAAGATTCTGAATGTTGCCTACATTTATTTTTTTAAAACCACATTTGCTTCCATGAAGCTGTAGTTACGTGGGATTGAAGTAGTGAGGAACAAAGCAGGAACTGTGGATGGGTGTGTAGAAAACAAAGGCTGCAATTCAAAAGCGTTAACTTGTTAATTGGAAATTGCACGTTCTAACTGCTAACAATACGTAAAAGTCGAATTATAGATTAACGCATCAAACCAAACCGAACGTATAATTAAATACTTTGAGATGTTGACTACATCTACTTGTTGATTTTTCATTATTTGTTCTTTTTCACGTAGCTCATGAATAGAAACATGTTTGTTTGAAGATTTCCTTAGTTAATAAATCTTCACTAGGAAATAATTGTATTCTTTTGTACTAACTGCTCAATACGCCTACGAGTTAAATGTCCGTGGCTGTGAACGTTTTGATACCGATTTACCAGGAATGTAATTTTTATATTTGTAAGAGACGATTTTATTGCACAAGATTCCACTTTTTGTTTGGAATATATTGGAGGAAAGAGCGTGTATACCTAATTTATAAAAGATGGTATTTGCTACACAGGCTTTATTGGTGAATAATTTTGATACATAACTTTACATTTTGATTATTAAAAATTATGAACGCGGTTAACCGTCTTTAAGAAGTCAATACAATTCTGTGCGTTTAGTAAAATGTATCATTCGCCAAAAAAAAGTTTCAGCAAACTGTATTGGTGTTACAGCACAAACAAAATTTAAATTATAATCGGAAATTTTTTTTAATAGTTCCTCTCGTCTATTATTTTGTTTTTCTGTAAAATAATATTATCCTGTTTCCTTGAGTTCTATTAGCCCATTAGTAATTCTTCAAGACATGCGGATTATATCCTAAATTCTTCTTCTGTGAGTAAGCCCGGTTTCTTCATAATAATATACTCAACTACCAGGCGATCAGAAACATTACTAATTGGATAAAATAGCCAAATGACAGACAAAATAAAGTGATGATATAGATACCACACTTATCTTCTTTTCTGTTTATTTACTTTTGTTACATAATACGTTTATATAAAAGTTATAAAAATCTAATGGTTCTTAAAATGCTATTCTTCGCAGAAGAGAATTATTTTTATGCTTTCGGCATATTTAGGTATATGAATATTACTTTAAATTACGACTGGTCGATAATAAACTTGGAGTTTCTCTTTATGTCTCCAGTTCTCATATTTGTGTTAAGTATTAATCTTTAACTCTTGCAGCGAATTGGCAAGTGTCGTATCATTGTTAGCATAGAAGTAGTATCGTTACCTACACAAGCCCTGAGCTCAATGCACACAGATTGTTGAAGTAAATGAAAGCCTCTGTTCAAAATGAACAGAATAGTGAATAACTAGTACATATATACAGTAAATATTAAAATTCGGATAAATAATATAAACTGGTTTGTGACCAATGAACAAAATAAGTAATTCGAAACCAGAAACCGTTCAGCTCTATGATGGAACCAGGAATAACCTTATATAACAGCTTTTGTGTAAATTCGAAGAACATCAGACACTATGGCACATTCGGAAATAAATTATAAAATCTCATTTGTGACTTAACATCGCGCTAAATTATATTTCCTACAAAACTGCTGAATATATGTTGCCCATATTTGTATTTCAGTACTTTAAGTCTCTGTTGTATGTTTCTCATTTTTGCAGTTTATTTAATTTCCGTTGGCAATATTGAGTCATGAATAACGAAGATAATTATCACAGTTAAATAAATTGTATATTTTCTCCCTATTTCTTCCGAAAGAAAAGTGTTATCTTTTTTCTATGATCAATGTTGATACTTCTGTGAGACTGTTTTTTGTCTTTAGATGCATGCGTTTGTACGACAAAGGTTTTACAGTGAATCGATTTGTACGTCTAGCTTGTATAGGTAAAATCCCAGTAAATAATAATTTATTCCTTTTAAGAATTATTCGTGTATTTGTAGCATAAATACATATTTATTCTTACTGTTTGTATATACTTGTGATAAATCCTATTTGTTTATTTTAGGAATAACGAATAACAAATATTATAGAAATAAAATGTTTTCAACGCGACGGATTAAGTCATTTTTAATCGTACCAAATGCCTCATTTTGTTTTATTCGGCGAGTTTACTCCTATTTCGTTTCCTTTAAATTAGATTTACTGACTTGCGTAAATTTTAATAATTTATAAATAATAAAATAAACATTATTTAAAGTATTTTTACTACATTTAAATACATCTGCAACTAAAATTTTCTCGTGACTATTTACTATGAGTCATTTACAATTTGTACCCTAGAGCCGTATAAATATTATTCTACATATTGCCAGATGATAACTAGGATTAAGTGAAGTTTCAGTTGATATCTACGTCATCCCTTTACCTATTCCTTCCGTTGGAAGCTAGTCGATACCTGTATAATAAACATGTTTCTAGGCGATAATTAAAGATTTGTAATGGTGTTGTGGTTCATGAATGTTACTTATTGTTCTTTGGCTGTTCAGCACAATGACTGCTGCACACACACACACACAGAGTTCACAAATTGTTCCATTGTTGTATTACGGACGAAGCAAATGGTCAACGCGTTAACATACGAACAATCCTAATTTCCTTCTCATTTTGAAAACAATTGGAAAACATGTCGTCTTCTACAAGGAAAATTAGCATTAATTTTCCGAAGAAACATCATGAAGAATTTATTGCCATTCATAGATAAAATTACTTAGTTTAGCTGTCATATTTTTGGATAATCAGATTCTTAGTAGTAATAATTTATATTCCGGGGCTACTAGGAGTAATGCTTTTTATCTTGATAGCTTTCGGAAATGTAACGAATCACGTGCTAAAATTAGAAGATGTAATGACCATGGTAGAACAATATATCCTCTATTATTGGGCTGTACAAAGTCTAGTTTAATTAGTGGAAATCAAAACAATACCTAGAAATTGTGCAGATCCAAAGGATTTCTTGGTGGAGAGAGAAAGGTCTTAAAAGAAGCGCTAGTGATAACACTTGTAGTTCATGAATTTAGTTGAAGGAAATATTTCAATTTACCGAATGATATTATTTTAGAATTTTATAAAAAAAATATTAAACAGTAAAATAGTATTATTTTTTTGATAAAATTGCATGAATCTTAAGCACATTCAAAGAGATTATTTCAAAAGCTTATTATAAATATTTTCATGATAATACATAAAACACGAGAAAAAGTGTTAGAGGAATCTATAAGTAATATCCATTTACAATTGAAATTATTTGTAGGATTTGTGTTGTGTTTAATTTGAATATATGGTAGACGATATAATAACCCAAAAATATAACAAGTTTTGGGCGTTATAATGTAGGAGATTGCTCTCGGTCCGGTTTTTGTGCCAAGAGTTTGGGCAACAAAATGAAGAAGGTGTAGACAGGCAACAACAGAGAATCCATGTGGTGGAAACTCTGATACAATAGCATAGGAAGGTATTTGAAAGGGTGGATGCGCGGAAAGGTAGAGCACGGTATCCAAGGGTGTAACTAGGGCCCCCCGGACTACGGTTTAAGGATCCTACCCGGCAATTCACCTAAAAGTGATGTAGGGAAAACCCTAGAAAAATTAGAATCAGGTAAGTCGGGCATTTGGTACTTGTCCCACGACCTTCCGATGGCGGGAATGGGGTCGCAGATTTTCCCTCTCCGTGCCTTGACTAGTTTAGGAGGCAGCTGGCCGACTGTTCCAATGGGAAAAGGGAATAACTCTTACCGTATGCCCAAGGTCTGTGACCTCGGAACATACAACTCTCAAAACAGGCCGAGGTTCCTCGGCTTGTGGGAACTTTAGTTCAAAAAACCAGAGATGAGAAGGCATCCCAGCGAACTCGTATATACAGCCCCCACTGTTCCGGCTATTAAAATATGATGTATACTGCTATAATTAGACAATTCGTCCAGTCCTTTAAAAGTTACTCAATAATTATGGCGCCGGATAATTTTTATATAAAAAATTTTTTATATAAAAAATTATCAAAACGTAGAACTTTATTCTTCGAGACATAAGTTTTACATATGCGATATCGGCGATGTCTCGTGGACTACATTACAAAATCCGTTATTGTTGTTTTCAATTACCAGTTCCGCACAGTTTGAGCTCCCCCTGGAGACTTACTGCTAACCAACCTGCACGAGTGCTACCAAGCATTTGTCTATTCCCAGCCGCGTCGGCCATAATCGCAACGTACCCAAAATATAAATATATATATATATATATATATATGTACATATATATATATATATATATATATTATGTATAATATACAATGTAATATATTTCCAAACATTTAAGAGAAGATATTAAATATTTTTCTATTGTCTGTACATTTAAGACCGCTTTCAGTCTAGTATTTCTCGTGGAAGAGAGGTTTGTTTGCATACAATTGGCGAGGATTTTTATAGTCAGAACTTCTTGTCATTATTATATGAACCCAAATATGTAAATTATGATAAACATGTCATTATTAATTTCGATTGTAATATGAAATGAGATTCTCTTTATTTACTTCTCACAGTGTAATAACTCTCGTTACGTGCGCTGAATGTGTAATTTAGTAACATTTTCCGCTTACATGCATTCGTAATTATTATACATAACACGCACTATTTTTTTTTCTACAGAATAAGTCTATGGTAAAAATAGCAAAGTCTGTATTATAGTCTGAAAGTCTTTTTTTAATTTAAGTGTTTCAAGTTCCTATTGGCAAGTTCCACTCGCCTGTATCTTTCTTTACTTTAGAGTGACGATGCGTAATTCTACATGAACGGAGGCACAATTTTCACATTATATGTTCAGCAGATTGAATTCATGCCGACGAACTAAGAGGTCGATTTATGACTACTCTTATTGAGTAACTGATGTTCTTAGATGAATTAAATATAGATTACTATTATTCTAAAAAATTTATCTTTCCACATACTCATCCTTGCATTTTCCTGTCCCCATTGGAGGTTATTCCCTGATATACACTTGTATCCTATTGTTACCCAGAATATTTTGTTGCCTCCATAGGAAAGATTTCTTTTGCAATAATGTTATTTTACAGCAGCTTTACTATCCCACCCTCAATACACTCAGATAATACTTTAATCAGTGCTTTAATTTAAATTTTTTCCCCATAAACGGATTAACTAATTTGGTTTATATTGCATTCACGACAGAAATGAATTTTCAACGGAACTGTTATTTCCGGATAACTTCAAAACTCAAGTAATATTTACAAATGAAACAGGATTACAAGGACGCTTAATATCCTAATTCCTTTCAAAGTAACTGACTGTTAGATGCTGACGTGTTACTCCTATTAAAAACTCACACACTGTTATCAGCTTCAAGGAAGGCAGCTTTCTAATATAGGCTTTTATGCATCCAAAGTCATACATCACAAAGATTTATTTCATTAGTATTAAAAACTTACCGATGATATATCTTCTGTTCCGAGTCTTTTATGTTTTCAATTTTTTATTTCAAAGTGACATTTTTATCAACATTTGTTATTTTAAGAGTCGTCTGAAAATACAATTCCTCTCAGTGTTCATAAACA
This sequence comes from Zhengitettix transpicula, assembly GCA_037074705.1. NCBI lineage: Eukaryota > Metazoa > Arthropoda > Insecta > Orthoptera > Tetrigidae > Zhengitettix > Zhengitettix transpicula. The sequence goes on along the minus strand of CM073591.1, from coordinate 113,389,989 downwards.
ATTAAATGTTGCTGAATTAGCTCATAAGATTTTAATTGAATTGTATTATTGAAACATATCTTCACTAAAAGCGATTGAAGTAAGTAACGATAATTTCAGAGCTATTGACTTGTTTACGGGTGTGATTTTGTTTCAATCTACAGTACGTTTGTAATAATGCATTAATTTGAGATAGCAATTAAAGCTTTATGCTCTTGAAGTCTCAAGTTTTTTTTGCGCTTTGTATTGATTGAACCTTGCTTGTTTCTCGGTAGGTGTTTCAACAGTTTTGTGTAATTAAAAAACATAATGAATTCGTCTAAATTAAGAGTTAAATTTAATACCACACAGTCGTCAATCATTGTCGCTTTCGTCAGGTGAAGAAAAATTTAATGAACTGTAAGAACGACAGGCCGTACAAATCGGTTTACCCCTATTTCAGTTTTGATAAATATTACTAAATCACGTTTACTGCATTTTATAAAATTTACCAATATTTTTTAGCATTAAAATTGTCAGAAAACTCATTTAATTATATAATAAATAAACAAAATCCTTTATGTTTTTCCGTTTCCTATTTAATATTCTCTGATTCTCAAATCTAATAAATGACATAATTAACACCAATATGCTTAATTTTATGGTAAAGTCTTATAAATAATACGTGGTGATACAAAATATATATGAATTTTCGTTGTCTCAGATCACGTTACTAGCACACGTTGGTTGTTATCGGTGCTTTCTGAACATGTGTAATCATGATTACTGAACATTATACTTGTTTAAAAATACACAAGCGATGTAAAAACCAAGCAAAACATATTAATGCGTCGATATTTTGAACTCAAATTGATATAATTTTTTGAAATTCTCATTTTTATCCTTTTTAGTGGTCTTGACTTGCTTCATCCAAAAGATAAATGTTTTCTGTGATGTGAAATTTAGTTTTTATGTAAACGGATGCAGATAATAAAATATTTTAACTGTTTTTATTAATTATAATTATTGACTAAAATATAATTGTAATAACTATCGTTAGTAATTCTTCTATAATGAATATGTTTTTGTGTGATCTGTTTCCCTTAAATAAATGATCATTAATAAATGACAGTTCTAAAGACAATGTATGAAGCAAGCTATTACAAAATATGTCAATATTTAGATATTAGGTCTACATTAATACTTTTTACGGGAAATGATCCAAATTATGAACACTGCAGATACTCTATTCCATAAATTCTATTCTATTTTTTTAATTAGAAAAACTGTCAAGTAACCAAAATCAAAGACTTGATATTGGCGTGTGGACTGTTTTGTAAGCCACTGCAATGCACATATGACTAATGGTCAGGAAGCTGTGCCACCTTAGGAGTGGGCGAAGAAGGGTTCAGGTCGCGGACTCGTCTTCTAATTGGTACATTGGCGCATCTGGTTGCATCACTTTCCCTCCACCCCTGCACAGTATAAATACTCGGCGGCCGCGTCCGGGATCGTCGCAGTTCTTCTTCGCAACATCCTCGACAACGCAGCGTTTCACCATGAGGCTGGTATGTGAACTCCTCCGAAAACTCATCTGACTCACGTGTGTATTAGGATGTGTTCAAATTCAGATTTTTTGGTCAACTGCTAGGCACTCCAAATTCTCCACACGGGGCAGGCTGTATTGTCAAGTAACTAGGGGGGTGGATGGTCAGCGGAGCTAATTTTCGCGTCCGAAATTGAGTTTCAACCGTAAACCAGTTGAATTTTGTTATATAATAGTATAAAAACGGTTTTTGAGCTCTAGATGGGTAATATTAGGACTGTGTGAGACTAATACTAAACATTGTACACTTCTTTCCTGAGACCAACAGAAGTAAAATAAATGATTCATGATTTACGATAACATATATTTTAAACTGTTACGGATGCTGAAAATTTAACGATGTAGAACTAGAGAAAGGGCATGCAGATAGATTTAATTCCAAGTGACTGCGGTACTCTAAGTGACCGAGATTTACGTAATAAACCCCACGATTATTTGTGATATATATTTTTTAACAATCATTTCCGAAATGACTCGGATCTGCCAATTCTATCGAGACAAACGTCCGGTATAACTCTTTCAATTAGCTAGGCTAAAGTCGTACATTCAGCTGTCACACTTCCTATGTATATTTAAAATATTCATTTCGAATTTTGTAATTTTTTTTTTCCCCCTTAAAACTCGTCCATATGTTAAATTCACAATTCACAGGGCATACAAAAACGACCCTCAAATAACACTGATTCTCAGTAGGTCGACGAACACCTACTGGCATATCTTCCATTTTTGAGGCGGATGTAACATTAAAAAATTATATTATTTTCAAAAAATCACATTTTATTTTACCTCACTATCTACGGAAATAAGATATATCGATTTGACAGCAAATTAACTTTCACTGTAATAGTAACTAGTAATTAAAGCATGCAGTCAATATCAGTTACGTAATTTATAAGTTTTAGAAACGTATAGTGGCGTTGAATTAATAAAATGACTAATAGCATCACTAGTGATGACAATCAAACAATTTATTTCAATCCATATACTAAGAAACAATCGGAAGAAATCATAGAACTGCTGTAGTATACTAGTTCTTTTATTGCCAACTGGCTTAACTCGGAATGTTTGCTACTGAGCGGAAAATTATTATACAAATTTTCTGAAGAATGGAATTCCAGAGAGTTCTTTATCAGCATCTCTACAATCCTTGAGCCAGAACGGAACAATACATCCGGCAGCTGCGCACGCAAAATTCGGTAAACCGAGAACTAGAGCGAAGTATTCTCCTTTTATGTGGGACTATATGAATAAAACTTGTGTTCCATTATTAAATATTAATGAAACACAAGTTTTATGATATAGTCCCACAGAAAAAGACAATACTTCACTCTAAATCTATAAAGGTTTAAGTTGTAGCCCTTGAATCACATTGGGGATATTTACAAAGCTATCTTCATATTTGGCACTTTGTTCAAGATCGGGGTTGTGAAATCTGTACGAGATAATATGCTTGTAGTTAAGATCTTTCTAATTTTTCTGAAGAACAAATTTGTATTTGGGAATAATGAGGGGGATAATATGAGAGAAAGATCAACGAGTTGAGATATAAAATTTCGCTGGATTCATATTGATATAATTTCCAAATAAGACAGGAAACTATGAAGGAAAACTCGGTACACTGACCGCGTGTTGCATCACGCAAGTCGACAGTCTTACAGTCACCTTGGTTGGTAATGGCCCTCCATAGTCAGTGAATCACTAATACTGCTTCTTTGAAACCTTAAAAGTTTTACAAAAAAAATCATTACGAACATGGTATTTTCATGTTAATATATTTATAAAGCTTGAAGTTCCATACCTGCGTAATTCTCTGGAAATGTTTGCGAAGCCATCAAAATTATTTACGGTCTGAAATGTTCAACGTTTCTCCAAATTATCCGTTCGTACAGTTCTTTGATATTATAATACAACAAGTTTTGAAGTCAACTGGAAATTAATATCTGCTCACCACTGCTTGAAAAAATGGCACATGTTCCAAGGTTTAATTGGTCTGTTTTACTGAATTGAACAGAAGCACTGAGATATACAAGACCAACTTAATACGGAACGTAGGTTTTCCCGGTGTAGTTTTGTTTACAAAACTACGCTACCCGGTTGGAATCCCGAGAGAACTTCATCCAAGACCGACTTAACTTGGACCTGTCAGTTACATTTTCTGTACCAAATATTGAAACTACCACAATGACTCCTGTTTAGAGGCATATTCACTATGATGGAAGAGAAAATAAGTAAATTAAAATTGAGAAAGTTGTAATTAACTTAAATCTACAATTATATTCTTAGCGTTCTACTGGTAACTATTTATTTTTAATTTATCGTATTGCCTTAGGCAATTTTGAAGGTTTGTGTCGCATTAGTCGTGCAGAATTTTTTATATCGTTTTAAGATTGATGATAGTTTACTTTTCTTCCCAGAAATCCAAAGAAGTCAATTTTTGGATTAGCAGCCTTTGTATGAAAATGGCGTCACCTGACTTCGTCGGACGTTGATTGACAACGGCGGTTGCAAAATCACGGATAGGAAAGCGTATCACATTTTCGTTCGAAGCCCCGAAATTGTCTTGACATTTTACCTGGGGCGAGAGATCAGGCCGGTCTCAGCGTGACCTCTGCAATTGCCTCTCCGCGCAAGACAAATTTAGTTAGAGCCGAAACCTACCGAGGTAATAACAGAGCAACACAAGTAGGAAATAATATTGCGTATACTGGATTCCAGGTGCAGGCACGTCTCTGGAATCGAGTGTAGCGACCCATTTATAACTGAGGGCCGCACGTCAAACGATCGTGACTTGTAGCCAGAGGTCAGGGAACGTCTTGCTTTAAAATTACGTTACGTCTGGTTAACAGCACTGGAGATTAATTTTCTGACTTGTTAGACGTAACATATAACAAAGGTGAGACTGACATTAAGAATATTTGTGTTGCTGGCTTTAACGACTAGTGAAACTCTTTCGGCTTTCAGGTCTAAACCAAAAGGTGTCCCTGGAAGTAGTATTTATGACCAAACCGTGACACCGAAAGTGGGATCTTGATTACTGACCACAATGAAATATCCCGAATTGTAATTGACGTCTTCAACAAAAAATAACCACTCAAAATTAATTGATTTAAATATGACAAGGGACGAAATACGTGATGTTGATTACGTAGATAAGTTATACTAAAGGTTCAGTAACATTTAGATGTGTGTGAAGTACAGCGAAAAATGCTATTAACTGGCACTCAGAGGAGGAAGTTGTTTTTGAAGAATGAGGAGTTAATTTCGCAACCGGTTCTCAAGAGAAATATCTAAAATTGCTTGTTGAACTGTGATATAATACTGTAATATGCATACAGAAACGATGGCTCTCACGCTTATCTAAATTTATACAGTCGTAATGGCAATTTGCTACTGATGTGTTGAGTGATGTAATTATATTTAATGTTATGGAAACTTTGCCTGCGAAAAATTTTTCATTCGAATGTAAACTGTAAATATTATATTCAACACTGAAAAAAATAAGAATCCCGCAGCTTAAAGTAGTGAAACTATTTTTCTCGTGTAATTCGTAATAGTATTAAGTTATGTGACGCGTTTTGTTCCTAATAAACATAATTCTACTTAACGCAAAAGTAGGTAATTGATACCGTAATTTAGATACAGCTGTTAAACTCATATTCTTATCGCACTATATGACCCCATGGGAAATAATTAATTCTGGAAATTGTGAATATAGTTACGATTTGGCAGATGTTTACGCACACATTACAAATGGACTAAAAATATTAATTATTGGAGGATTTTTAAAAAAATTAAAGCATGATAGTGTTTTAAGAATTTTAACTCATTATTTAAATTTAATATTTAATTTTTGTTCATTTATAAGTAACTGGCAAATTCTCCAAATAAAGTTTTAAATTTAATATATATAAAGTTATTAAGCAAACACCATATTATATCTGCACTAAAATATTCAGACTAACCTTTTACATTATATGTTTATTCTTAAAAGAAATAACTTGACATCGGAGCTAAAACAATCGTACGATAAATTTACATTCTGTTTTTGGAATAATGAAATATAAAACATCTCTGTAAAAGTATAGTAATAAGATAAATAAATAGCGAAATAACGGACAAAAGTAAGATCTAAATTAAATACCACACGACGATTTAGCAGTATTTGTTTCTTTTTAAAAAAAACACGTGAGAACCGTAAGTACGACACATCGCACAAACCAGCTGACGAACTCAAAAGTCAAACGCAAAGATTATGGAAGCAAAGAGGTGTTAGTGTAACAATAAGTAATCATAGGCATTATTGGTGTTCATAGTTTATGTTTTAATTTAATTGCAGTGGTGTTATATTTAATATGAAGCAGTATTAAATACACTTAGTCTATAATGGCCTAATTAAATAAAATTTACATTTAACTAAAAGTACTCGGGGCTTTCTTCAGTTTTTAATTAATAAAACATGCTTTTGTTTATTACATACATTTGAAGAGGTCCCTGAACTTAGGGACGAAACGTTTTGAAGTTAAATTTATATTTTAATAAATTCTGTCCTTTGGCAATTATGCACTAATTATATTTATATTTAATACGAATCAGATTAAGTTTCTATTTCATTTCTGAACCAGTATTATATCGTAAATGCGTAATATTCAATCTAGCATTACTGCAATGAACGTACAAACTGATTATATGAAACTCAACAATAGCTATGATCTCTTATTGTTAGGCTAACACCTCTTTGTATTTCGATTGCCTTAGCCTTTAACGTCATTTTACCTTTTCTTTTGAGTTCGTCACCTGGTTTGACGAACGTCACTTGTGGTAGACGTGACCATATTTAATAATGTATAAGTATAAATATAGGATAAGTAATTGTGTTTTAGTGATTATAATTGAATTATGAGATGAATATGACTCCAGAAGTCGAAAGCTCCTAACCAAATAAATATTTCAATTCAAACTGTCATTTGGCTTTTTATATACCAGTAACACTATTAAAGAGTTTAAAACACTAGTGCGTAAATATTATATTTTTATTCTTACATGATATAAGAAATTGAAACCATATTGATAAAGCTCGAATATAAGGGATAGATCCACCATTTTTCGCTTGCATCACAAGCAACATAGGCAACTGTTCATAACTATGGAACACTTTCAGTTAACATTCTAGGTTTAGTAGTAGTAATTTCTTCGGTAAGGACTGTTGAGGTAGCTACAATGATAGTTCCACTAGTAAGGACTTTCAGAGACTTGGTATTAACCTGAAAAGTAAAATTGGTCTCTGGGAAACTTAGAATTGAAGTCAATGTAAAATTCCGCAGTTACAGTTAGAACAATTTCTCTTCATTTTTCATATATTTTCTGTTTTTTTACTTTATAGGCAGCTTTGACAATGGCTCTCCTGAGCGTGGTGGCAGCTCAAAGGTACAACCTGAGCCCTGGGGAGTTGCGCCTGGTGCCGATCTTGTCCTACACCAACGAGCCCAGCGTAGCTGACGGATCATACCGCTACAGGTCAGTCAGGACTCATCTATAATACCTGCTCTATTATGTCCAACTCTATAATAATTAACGTATTCCATCTTACCACAAAATCAACCTTACACACTGTATTTTATATCTCGGTACCAAGTAAGTACGCAGGGTAAGGAACTATAACGGTTTCAATAAAAACCTGTGATCAAAAACCATAAGCATGAATGGGAAAAGCCACATAGTTTCTAAAATATGTCACGAAAAGTTTCAAATAACGTACACATGTGGCCACTGGAAAATAGAAACATCAGAAACTATCTTAAATTTGACAATTATATACAATTAAGTATACTTACCATTTATTTTTAAATATAATTCATATGCGATACAAACATAACATATCTCTGTGATTATCCGTCTCCGTGAAATAAATAGTGTTTTCTTTCGATCTGAATAAATTAAATTTTTATGAACTATGTTTGTAGTATAAGATGTTTTGTTATTCATTCTTACAATATTGTCGTCTCCTTCGCACTTTGTTCGCAAAATATCTCAAATTTAGCAACGGAACATGCCAATTCAAAATTAATACAAATAAATTTACCTGATAGGATAAAATAACTCTTAGAATACAGGAAAAACGACACACTTCACCTATATATTTCAATGACATTAAATATTCATAAATTAATAATTGTTAAGACTTTTGCCGAAGAAGTAAATAATTCTTACGGACCATTTAAATTAATGTCTGGCTGATTTCAGTTTGCAAAATATTATTTCAAAACTTTTTGCGAATTCTCCGTTAAGTATTGACAAGATTTTGACACACATAAAATATTATATTTTACAGTCTTAGGAATGACTAGCACTGTTTAACAATTCTTAAGCCTCTCAAGTATATTACAAGTGTGATATACTATCATATAAAAAAATTCGAACAAATATGAGAAGTCCCGTTGAATGAGAATTCCATGGTATTGATTAGTACTCCCCGATTTTAGTGTTAGAAGAAAAGGACTAATTATTGTAACGTTTGTATTTTCCTAATACCTCGTACCACTACGTGACTTGCGAATTGATAATTTCTAAGTAAATTCTTTGGAATTTTACCTCGCATTATATTTAAACTCGTTTAACGGACCAAAATGTAAATTATTTTTGTACGACTCACATCCTTTATCTTTATTTTTGAGTTACGTATCTGTATCGTTAAAAGATTAATATATATATATATATATATAATATATATACATAAAAATATTTCCTATGTTATTAATTAATATTATGTAAAATTTTATTGTACTGTTCACATCCTTAAACATGTTTTTTTTAGTTTCGTATGTCTGGATTATTAGCTATATATACAAGTAAATTTAATTCCATTGGAATGGAGAGGCTCCAACTAGTTGTTATTTACTCTGTAAATTAAGAGTATGCCGCCGGTTTCCTTGTGTGACGGGTAGCATACCTTGGAAATAGGCGAGGGTATTTCCATGTAATGAAAAGATTGTACCTACAGTGCTAGTAATTACATTTTGTTTATTTGTGTACATGGTCACCAGTTTTCAAGTTAACTTGCACTCCCCCCATTTTAATTTTCATGAATATTTTCATTATTGTATTTCTACTCCATTGTTTACTTAAATATTGCAGTCAAATTTTAATTTTTCACATATTCATGAATCGTAAATTACTGACCAATTTAAACCTTTTCATAATTAACTTTCACGTATTTCGGTAGTAAAACTCGAATATTGGTCGTATTAAACACTGACTAAGAGAAATAAATCAACCTGTAGCTACTTCCAGCTCTTAGCCTTACCACACAGAAATAAAACGTTAGGCAACAAAGCCCGAGTGCGTCTGAACAATAGCATCTACACAGTTTTGATATGAGTTAAAGCTTCACGCCTCAGTTTCCGAATTGTTTGGGATAATTACTGGACACCCCGCGGCGAGAGGAGTTGAATAATTCCAAGACTTTCTAGGTGACGCAAGGCGTTGGACTCTGATAAGTTATGGTCTCCTCGGGAAGACTCAAAATGGGAGACATAGCAAAGCCCTGCCCACTAATGTGAGGTTGCGTGAAAGTTGAACTCTTCAACAGCTTTTAGTTGCAAAGAGGATAGTCATCATTTAAGCAAACCAGTATCTGCCCACTGCGGAACCACAGCTGATTCCAACAAAAGTTGGCGTGACATTTGGGAATAAATAAAATGTGCATCGAAACTCGTTGGCTACTTTTACTGTTCAGATTTTGATGGTGGTACTGCTAAAACGTTGTTTCGCCTGGCCAACCAAGAATAATATACTATGTTGTTAAATAAATTCCAAAGTTCATACCTCTTAGAATTCTTCCAGTAAATTGAGGAAGGAAAACTCATAAGGCTTAAAATATACAACACACCGGAGACGATCATCCTAAACCTTATCCTTATTTATGATAATCAGTGGGACACGATATAAAACGAATACCAAGGCTATAAAAAAACTGAAATGTTAAAACATTAAAGAAACTTTAATATGTATCATTTCAATTTGTCAGAAATAATTTAATAACATAAAAACTTAAAAATTAAGACGACATTTCGTCCTCAACTAGAACTTCTTCAAATTTTTTTGGAGTAAATAATTTTTATACATTGTCATATTATTTTCTTAATATCAGTCAAATATTTATGTTATTGAAATAAATTTTGTATACAATTTCCACAGTATTCTCTATCTACAATACCAACTGTAGCCGAAATGACTCAGAATGTTTTTTGTATAAAACCAATATTTGGCTGATATATTAATATAAGAATTTGACAAGGTTTACAGATTGTGGAAGATACTTCGTATTAATTTATATGTCGCTAAATTATTTCTGACTAATTTGGCTGGTTTATATTTTATTGAGTAGATTTATCCTAGAAAATTGAAATATATCTTATATTTAATCCAAATCCATGTAATTTCATGAGAGAATGGATATGGTCTACAAACCACACGTCTAGGATTCATCAATATCGATCTAGGTTTGAGAATTGAATAAGCAATCTTTTATTACTTAGAATTCGTGTAATTCTTTTCAGAATTACTAAATTTTGGGTTTCTCTCCATCCGAACAAAATAAAAAGGAGTTATTAAAAGTCTTGTTCAAGTGCGATACTGGAATATTAGGTTGAATAGTGCGTGGAAAATCTCCTATTCAGAAGCTTTAAAAATTGCCCCACTTTGAACATATGCTCCTTGGAGAACGCTACCTAATACATTTTACACTACGATTACCTAGCTGAGCTTTTTCTTCAAGTTATCTATTCTGTTACGTTTTTCATATACTCGTCTGTGAATGCCACTAAGTTATATTCCTCTAATAATTAATAAATTATCTATTCTGTTACGTTTTTCATACACTCGTCTGTGAATGTCACTAAGTTATATTCGTCTAATAATTGATAAATTACATTGTTAACACCTACGCTATCTCCGACGCATCTATTCTATAATTCTCTCTCCTTCCATTCTGATAGCCTTCAGAATTTTTCCCTGAACACAAAATTTTCAGCGACTCCATAGTTCCCGTTCCAGATTTTCAACTCTCGATGTGCCACTTTAATTTAATCCACATTTATTAGGCTATATACGCTTTTATCAACTCGCTGGAGGTTTTAATTGAGAGTCGATAACAAATAGGTTCCACCTCTAGAAGGATTCCCATTCAACTTGTACTATCATATACTTGGTGTCTTCTTAATTATCGTGGAAGTAATTGAAACCAATGGTAGTTTATACGAGGTGTTCGTGCGGTATGAGATTTGTAATAGTTAACTATCTTGAGTAGTGCGGGTTTCAGATTAGGTTTTTCATTAATCCTTTCCAGAGGAATTCGGGAAAGTCATAATTGATATAAATTACGCACACAAAGGAAAAAATATAAATAATAATAAACAAAGATCAATCCTAGAATACATCAATTGAAAACTATTTTAATTAAAAATACATAAATAAGAACGTGAAGAAGTGAGAAATTAAGTTAGGAATACAGGGAAATAGAAGTAAACAAATAGTAATAATATGTATTGAATGGATAGTTAAGAGAAAATTAAATTTATTTTAATAAAAACTATGAAGAACTTAACTCAGAATTTCTTAAATAAAACTACACTTCCTAATACTATTGTATGAATCATTGCTCTCTGGACGGCAGAAGATTTAGTCAATTGGAGAAATGTATTCTGGAACAAAGGAAAACTGAAAGACAATTAATGAGACGACGAAATTATAGTATAAGAATTTGAGTAATGCTGGGAAACTATTTAACACTTCTGTAGCAGATAAGATTTAAACTCGAGTCAAGTGGGGTAATACGCACTGCTTATTATTAGAAGTGTTTACTTTGTTTAACGAAGAAATTATAGCTGTTTATTTTTCTTAGATTTTTATGAAAGCTGTATCATAAAGATTAAACGAATACTAGATTATTATAGGCTATTATTAATATCAGGTCGTAGTACGTTACAGCTTCAAGTATTGACTTCCGGTTTCAAAACTGTTAGAATTTTGTTTACGAATTTTATTACTTTAATAAAAATGTATGACTTTGATAGTGATATACTTTTAAAAATGTTGAAAACAGTATTTCGGCTTTATTCGTCGCTTTTCTGTCTGAATACTTCTATACTTTGGGAACAGAATCCCTGGTTGGCAATAAAGTCACCTAGAATATACAACGTTCGTACTAAAACATCGTCAATGTTTTGAAAATGCATCAACTGTTTTGTTTCTTTTTCCCCAGCTACGAAACCGGCAACGGAATCTTGGCCAACGAGCAGGGCTACGTGAAGAACCTGGGCTTCAAGGACCTGGAGGCGCAGGTGATGCAGGGTTCGTACTCGTACACTGGCCCCGACGGAGTCGTGTACACAGTCAACTACATCGCCGACGAGAACGGCTTCAGGGCCACGGGGGCGCACCTCCCCACGCCTCCCCCCATCCCCGAAGCCATAGCCCGCTCCCTGCAAGCCCAGCGCAAGTAAACCACGGACCAGCCTCACCTCGCTCTCATGTTTGGCATGCAGCACGCCTACTCGTTTCGCAGGAATCTTCCCGCCCGACGACAGACCTAAACTTCAGAGCGACCATCAGGGACCGAACTCTTGACCTCTTCTTCCCTCCAGTTTCGCAAAACTGGAGAAAGTGTTGTAATGTGCATTATTGTACAGATTATTCTTAGTAATGGGTTTACCATAGCTATGTAGCGAAGAAAACACAGAAAAACGCTTCACTCAAAAAATATTTCTGCCTTACATTAGCGTTCATTTCAGTACGAAATAAGTTAATTTATTGCCGTAGGTAGCAGATAGTTGCATGCTGAATGGAAGAGTGCTAAAATGTAAAAATATTTTTTTATTTTTCTGTAAATTGTATATTTTGTATAATAAATATGCATCTAAGCAATGTAGTACAATAGTTTGGTAAAGACATTTATTTCCTCTCTATTACAATATAAGGTAATAAACGTGGCGCCTTACATTATTTATTTCAGTAGTAAGAGATATGCAAGGTGTTCGTCGCTTAAGGGTTATATACTTTCCTATCGCGTTGAAAAATGTATAAGCACGTAGTTAAGAAATGATCTCTGGAAATAAGAAATAGTGACCGGATACGTAGTTAATAAATTTTTTGGTAAATTATTACCGAGAGTGCATCAGCAGTTTGCGAACAAGAAATCTATCTATTAACATTTGGATGTTTATGAATGTTCCGCATATAAACGCTTGGAGAAATTTCGACCAAATTTTGTACACATATTCCTTACGACCCGGAAACAAACTCTGTGTACATAAGATACGAATACCACCCCAAGGATGCATGGTGCACGGGATAGGACGGGGATGATGGGCGTTACAAAAAATTAACGCGAAAACAACCGATTTTGGTGAGAATCCGGGGTTAAGGAAGTTGCCAAGTTTAATTCTAAATTTGACATGCCGATTAAGATGTAGTTCTACCCCTAGGAGTGGGGGTGGACAAGGGTGAAGGAATGTATTAGAAACAGGGTCAAAAAATACTTGCATTGATCTCGTTCGACTTGAATTCAAATATTTACAAAGAACCATTTCTTAAGTTTGGAAGAAAAAATCTCCGAGTAGGGATGGTTAGGTAAGTCATGCGAATACGATGCATGAAACAACAGTTCCAACTTCAATTCTACAATTTTCAACATCGAAACTGCACATTGACTTGAGCTAATGTGAACGTTGACTCAGGGAGTCGGAAAACGTCTCAAAATCATACATTTATGCATAATTAATTAATGTGGATAATTCCACCCCGATCCACAGAAAACCATGGTCATCTCTTTCCATCCAATATCACCGAATTTTCCTTCTTAACCAGTTCACCTGGAGAAATAATTTACTTGTTGTTATGTCTGCTGAGTCTAGTGGTATATATATTCCAGAGCCATGTATCGACGTAGAAACTCATCAAAATTGGTAACCAGCCAATGAATTGACCACCAGAATACATTTATTATCCATTGTGAGAAAACGCGGCATCCAACTCATAGATATTTTTGAGAAATAGTTTAAATCCTGAATAAAAACTCTCAGCTAACATTCCTGTGGCCTCAACAAGTGCACTAAATTTGATTTCTCAATGTAGGAAATGTTTTCCGGATAGTAGCCGGGAACATGAAGTTTCGGCGAATTATAACACTGCCGAGAAAGTCTTCACGGACTTAACACTATGTCTTCCATTTTGTTTTTTTACCTTTTGTGAAATCATCTCCGGTGTTCGTCTGGAACTATGTTCATAATTTATGAAGGTTTGCTTCAACTCATAAACTAATGACAATTTTAAATTCTGAGGCAAATGTCTTTACTTAATCAAATTCGGCTCTGATTTCATTAGGTGTCTTTCGTTACAATTGAATATTTTTAATCTCTGCCAGAAACTCGTTTCTTTAAAATAGCAAAACTTTGAACGTAAGTTAAGAATTAATAACGGAACGGATATGGCTGAAAATATATCACTAGAGTATTAAATTATGGTCCGTAATTCTCAGACACTATGCTACGTCTTCATAAGTACTCTCGCACTGTGGCTCTGAATTTCGTTTACCTGATGACGAACAGAGTTTTTGATTTGCGATACGTCGGAGTAATCTCTACTTTCACTTATCTGTCTGGTTTATACCATATGTCGTGTTACTTGAATTTATTTTCTCGTTGATTTTTTTGACTGTTGTATTCTACAGATTTCCTTTGTTCTTCCTCCCACTTTTGTATTTTCTTCCTTTCTACACTAAAATTGGCCAACTAGGTAAATACTTATAACGAATTTGCAGACACAATAAGTGAAATGAAGTTTTCGCGAAATGAAACTGAATTTTCCAAATAAATTGAGTTCGAATCATGAATGTTTTTAGCTTTTTATCATATTTTGGAAATAAACATATATAAAACCGTATATAGTTAAAAAATAATTGAAACTGACTGATATTCTTGGGATGTTGAAGAACTTCCGTTGTCTCTAATACAGAAATACTTCCTCCCCGAGACAGATATAACTTCCAGAGCGTTACTCATTCGTATGAAATGCAACGTTAAAAGTAACATTATTTTAAAAGTCAAATAACGAGAATACATAGAAAAGACCACGTTAGAAACTTAAACTTCGTTATTTCAACGCTGTATTATGCAAATTTGTAGAGGGGATAATTATTTCTCTCTGCCATTGTATCTTTTGATTATTTACAATTTATTTTCCTTATAATTATTTTTCATTTTTATTGAAAAAACAGTTATCAAATACATAAATAACAGAATTTAGAATGCGGTAAGTTACATGAACTGCGGTTGGCACAGTCGAGACCAAACTAAATCATATGAGTAAAATCCATTCATGAAATCAAATGTGATTGGGTACTAGGCACTCTCCTGTTCGAAAATATTGAGAATCCCTTTCTGAATGAAACAAAAAGAAATATATATTCTATATCGACTATATTCTGTATTTTCTGGCTGTGAAAGAAAATAGGGCCTACCATTATATGATGTTTGATGGGTCAAGGACTTTTTCAGCATTTTCCAATTCGCATATTTACTTGATCATATTTGAAAACTATGCACAATAAATACCTGTAATAGAATAAATTTAGCTCCTAAAATAATGTAGTCTGTAACAAACTGCAATTTCCGAGTCTTTAACTGGACAATTTATGAAGTGATAATATTTAAACTCTCAACCGGAGTCTATAGTTGCAAAGTTACACCATTTATGAAGACGTCAAAATTCGACGTTCAGTATATTGCATTATGGAACTGCTGGAGGTTTCTAAACTTTTGTCTCAATTAATTTTAAGCATAATTGAATTTAATAAAAAAACTGAAACAATTTTCTGAATCTCCCTTAAAAATTCTTTATTTTATTACACAATTGATTGTCTGAATCAATCGACTGATTTGTTATTGTATATACCACGCAGTTACGTATCTGTAACGTACTGGTCCGTCATGACTGCACGATGTATTGAGACGCTAAAATACTACGGAATTTGTGTTGTGCGTTATAGTCCCATTTGACTATGCAGACTAATAACCGTTTTGGGTTCCCGGATGTTAGCCTTTTTTAAAGTTGGAGACATACATTACGGTAATCCATATGGTGTGAACTACCCTCTAATAGCATAGGAAGCTAATTTTAAAGAGTGTATGAGGAAGGATAGAGCAATGTAGTCAAGGGTTTACTAGGGCCACCGGGCTGTAGTTTAAGGTCCTACCCGTCAATTTTCCTAAAAGTGATGCAGACAAACCCTAGAAAACATGCTTCAGGACTCCTGGTACTTGTCCCAAGTACTTCTGCTGATGGGAGAGGGGTTTTATTTATGATATTTTTAGCATTACAGACAAGTTCAGGATTTAGCTGGCCAACTGTTTTAATAGGAAAAGAGGAACAGCTATTACCGAATGACCAAGGTGTGCGACACCGGAACATACACCACTCAAAACTGTCTCGGCTTAATGGAACCATAGTTCAATAATTGATTTATTGTATCGCATGTAGTGTTAGTCTAATGTTTTCACACTACCCCATTTTCATTCTATTATGTGCTAGATCAATTTAATAAATTGAATATTTACATTGCCTATCTTTTTAGTTTTCTATTTCATTGTGAGGATATTAATAGCGTTATACATACGAGATTGGATATTTTATTCTTATCTATTACCTGATTTGTATTACGTAATTATATTGCAAGATATATTTGTAAGGTATAGGTTTATGTTCTTTGGCACGATGGTTATGTCAGTTTTTTTATATTTGAATTTGGACTTGGTTTATGTAGTGCGTAAAGGCTCACCTCGCTTTAGTACAGTTTCTGTCCTATATCATTGTGTTTTAGGATAACATTATTTACTTATCAAAATATATTGTGTCACAATGAATCATAAGTGTTCAATTAATTTAAAAAATTATACTTCTCATATGTCTTTAATGGAAAGAATAAAAAAACATAGTCTCAAATCAACCTGAACTATACCAACGTATTTAATTAAATTAACACTTTCCCAATAACATAAATTTAATTCTTCGGAAAATTATTGAGAAAGGCATGAATTATGAATTAATGTAGATTTTGAGAAATAATATATCAATAATGTAAAGAAGTTCACTTACACAAAAACTAGTCCAACAATATGATATTAAGAATCTTATTGAGTTACGTCAAGTTAATTGCCTACTTACGTCATTAGAGAATTTTCTAATTTATTATTTGAGTTTAGACATCTAGTGCTCATCTTCGCCACTTAAGGATTGCATTAAGTTCTAAAAGTTCCTCGTGCCTACGTTAGAGGACACTGCTAGCGCGAAATAAACTCGTGCGAAATGAAAAACCAATGAAGGTAATATGTGAATTATTCATAATCCACGATATTCACATTAATACTACGAACCATGACTGTATTTACACGTAATTTACACGATTTTACCAAAATACGTATAAAAAGTTTAAAATATGTATATAATTTCATTGTAAGTTCTTTTTAATCTTTATATGATAACAGTATTAATAATTAATATATTCTGAAATTTTAAATAAATATAAAACATCAGACAATTTGTCAGTAATTTATTATGAAAAGTATTTATCTTTATAATTCTACAAACACGATTTTTTGGAACTTCTCCAGGTGCAAATTTCAATTAAATGATAAATCCGTAATCTAAAATTTAAATGAAATTAAATTTTTTCAAAACAAGATTATTTATGATACCATAATATAAAAATTATATAATATTACTTATAATTAATTACATGAAATATAGATGAACATGCAATTTGAAATTTGGACGCACTTTGCGGAGGAAATATTACATTACGCCAATCGAAATTATGTTTCTTTAAATAAATATATGTGAACACAACTGAATTATAAAATTGTTTTTTAAGAGCATTAATACGAGTGTTTAAAGAGCGTTTCGTTAGACCTATATAACAATTGCGTACTAAACAATTATTTGTAAAAAAACCCGTTACGTTTACTTAAAATATTAATTTTGTCTTTAATATTTTGAATAAATTTAAATTATTGGATCTAAAGAATGGTTTACAATCTACTAGATAAGGCCGTCAAATTATCTCTTCATTGGTATCATGAAGATAATCTTGACTATTATTTATTAATATACTATTAATTATTAATATACTTCGTCTAAATTCTTACATTTTTTTACAAAAATATAAAAATTAGATTGATTAAAATTATGTAATATAATAATAATTTACCAATTAGAAAGAATAAATTGCTTTTATCGTGCTATCCGTTTTGAAAACGTACAATCTATCTATATAATAAAAAAGGATGTATATTTGTTTGTATGTATGTATGTATTTACGTTGTTCTTTATACAAATTTTATCGCGTGGACAGAATTCAACAAAAATTGGTATATATATTCTGCCAAAATCGAGAACCGGTACTGTGGGGGTGAGAAACCCCTAGAATAAACGTGGAAATAATTATCATTGAAATAAGTTACGAATTAGTGTTAAATTACTGCGCGAGACGATGACGTCATAAGTTTTCAAGACATTGACGCATCCTAAATATAGTTCTGTATTTCGTAATGAAATAAAGCAGAAATATTTTGATTGAATAAAAAGTAAAATTTTTTCCAGTATTACTCCATCGAATAGTAATAAAAAACAATACGAAACACTTTACCATCCTTGCGCAAAGTTAATTTGGAATAGTTAATTATCCCGCTATCTTTGATAAAGCCAATATGGCGCCTTATAATACATTCAAATGTGTGTCGGTCGAGATTTATAAAATTTCATAATATAACGTACTATTGTATCCTGTATAATATTTCAGAAGATAATAAGATTTGTCTAAGGTACGACTGCTGAATTATATGTTTGTAACTATAAAAGTATTGAAAATGACGTACGGAACTCCGAAAGTTTTTATGGTCGTTATTCAATTAATGCACTATCAGTCAAAGGTATGTACAGAAATAGGAACATTTAAATTGAATTAAAAGTACAATTAATTATACTTTACGCAACGTATTTCTATAAATTTGTATAAATGTAAACAAATTATTGCGTGCAATTTGTGTCGTGAAACAAAAATTTGAGGTTAGGATAGCAATATTTGTTTTCCATTTTTGGGAACGACGTTATAGATGTTCAATTTCTGAGAAATGAAGCTGAGCAAAAATATTTTGATTGAATAATAAGTATAATTAAATCTACCAATACCACATCGAGTGATAAATATAATTTATTATGAAAGGTTATACAATCCATGGCATTACTTTTCTTTTAAATAACTTGACTTTTGACGTGGAATATTTAACGGGATCAGGGACCAATATGTTTCCCAATTATATCTTGCAATACGCACTGGAAGATACAGAATTATGATAAAACAATACTTAAATGTTTAAAATTGATTTTTTTTTATTGAAGACAGCGTATTTCGTAATGTTTTGCATTAATTTTATACAATGCTACCAACTGCAGATTGCTAAATCCACCAAATAGTTTAATTTCAGATGGAAAAATTATATGTCTACAAATTTAATAATTGTTTTAAATAGTGTATGTATATCTATCTGTCTATATATATTATATAAAATTGTCTTATACGGGTATGTATGTGTGTATACATGTGGGTATGCATATGGGTATGTTCCGCTTACAAATTTCAACCCCTGTGAGGGGAGCAAGATTAGCGGTTGGGATGGAGATACGTTAAATATAAATAACGCTAAAACAACCGAGATTCGAATAAATTCAGAGACTATGAATGTCGCTGAGTCTAATTGTGACAACCTGGGTAACGCGATGGGTATGGAACATGTTGTGCGGGGGTAGAAATTTCCAGACAATGTAATTGGTTGATTTTTGCGTGCAATAAATACTTTTTGATTATCGCACATTTGTGGGGGTGGTCATCTTCTAACATGTAAAAATGACCAATATATTTGGTCAGTGACTTAAACACCTTCAGCATGGGAGGTGAGCACATTTAGGGATAGGGTTCGAGGAGCGTTACATAAAAATAGCGCAAAAGCAACCGAAATTGGAGTGTATCGGGACATCTCGGGCAACACCGGGCACCCAGATAGTCTATATAATAAAAAAGGATGTATATTTGTATGTATGTATGTATGTATGCATGTATGTATTTACGTTGTTCTTTATACAAATTTTATCGCGTGGACAGAATGCAACAAACATTGGTACACATATTCTTCAAAATACGAGAAACGGTACTGTGAGGGTGAGAAACGCCTAGCATACATGTGGAAAGAATTATAATTAAAAACCGTGATCATTAAATATTAAATTACTGCGCGCCAAGAGACAATGACGTCACGCGAGAGAGAGACGTTACTACGCAACGAACAAAGGAAATATTTCCTTTATTAGGAATGAAATAAAGCAGAAATATGTTCTTTAAATAAAAAGTATAATTTTATACAGCAATACTCCATCGAATGGTAATAAAGAAGAATACGAATTACTTTACCATCCTTGCGGAAAATGCAAGTTAATTTTCGCGCTATATTAGTTGTGAGTCTAGCTAACAATTTCATCAATGTAATATTTCGTAATGTATGAAGACTGAGTGACAATTGACAATTATATCCTGAAATACTCAAGGAATATATTTAAGTATTCAATTAAATACTTTTTCGAGTTTATATAAATAAGTACACGAGCAACGCCGGGCACCCAGCTAGTATAAACAATAAAAAAGGAGATTAGTTAACACAATATCAAGTTTAACTAACGCCTCGCCTATTGGCGCAGAGAATCTATTAAATGAAATGTAGTTCTTAAGATTTCCTATCGTTTTATCAAAAAAGTGAATGTTTCAGATACAAGATAGATTTTTTGCGCACATCTTGAGTAAAAGTTTTTAAATATATATAAATTAATTTTGGGATGAGAACGTATATAAACGAATGTGTATATCTATTAGTATTTTAGTGTGACATTTATTGGAAATTATTTTTTTTAATGAAATCGACGACATCAGATACAACATATGGATAGTTTTCTGCTTGTTCATAAATTCCTCAGGCCTCAATTTTGCTTTTCGCCAGTACGTCTCGCTCCAATTTTCCTATCTTAAGAATTATTATCGCCATGATTATAATGGTTAAAATTCAATACAGTGGTGGAATAAAAGAGAAGGAAGGAATCAAAAGGTGAAAATAAAAAAAACTTTCCCAAAATACATAGTCCTTTAATCCTAGTTGGATTTCATAACTCAGATAAGCGACTTCGTG
The DNA here is from genome assembly GCA_037074705.1 of Zhengitettix transpicula. Taxonomy (NCBI): domain Eukaryota; kingdom Metazoa; phylum Arthropoda; class Insecta; order Orthoptera; family Tetrigidae; genus Zhengitettix; species Zhengitettix transpicula. The sequence goes on along the minus strand of CM073591.1, from coordinate 113,369,145 downwards.
TTCAATATTAACGTCAATTTTAGAACTTTTAGCCTTTCTTGAAACGTCTATAAAAATATTCGAAGTACTGCGTGTGACTTTAGTTTTGATATTGAAATAATAAGTATTATCTTAATAAAGATATAATGAATAATATAAATTCCAATAGTTTGTAAAGTCGGTTACAAAAAACAAAATTTAGATATCGGTCTTTGGGTTGTTGGGCCACGTAAATGAAGTTACATTGGCACAAAAACGATCCGTTATTTTATAAGAAATTATTGTTTTGTTAGATCATGAACAAAGAATAATAATTTCGTAACATGTCGTACATAAAAAAACTACCTATGTTCATTTAAAAAAATGATGTAAAGACCTTATAAAGGCACAAAATTGCACAAAAGTATGAATATAATTTTGGGACACTTTGAATTATTTCAATGTATCTTTTGATAGGTAACCACCAATATGTTCGAGAAAATTGTCTTTGGTTGTCTAACGAAAATTATTTTTAAAATAATTTTCATCAGCCCACGGACATGTTCCGGTTGGAAATACGAGAAACTTTTCTTAGTTTCAGGTGTTTTATCCATACATAGAAAATATTAAAAATTTGAATTAAAAAAGAAATTAAAATGGAAGTAACAAAAAACTTTATGTTCATACAGAAATATATTTTTGTGAAGAGTACTGTAAAAAATAAAGTATGGCAAATTCTAAATATATCTGAGTCAGGATTTGTTTTTATGATTTACAGAAAGTACAGTCCCTGTCGTATGTTTCATTCCAATTAAAATAAGTATAAAAAATTAAATGAGAGCTAGGAATTTCCACGTGGAAATTATAAATAAAGTATTAAATATTTAGTAGTACACCAAGTTTCTATGGTGTCCTCTGTAATCATCGTCATGTGTATTGCGTTACAATTGAAATCTGTAAATGCATATAATTTTAATATAAGTAATCATAATACGCTTCAGCGCACGCCATCGAAACTTGCCGATTAGAATCCAGAGAATTATTTAATCATAAAAAAAATTTATAATTTCTGCCCTCAAACAAAATTCCTCATAAATTCTTAATGCATAGGAAATATGTGATACGTGTAGCATATTTCTGGAGAAAATTGAAAACTGACTGGGGATTAGGTAAACACAACCATAAGATTGAATGTGAGTCATAGTCCTCATGCTTTCTGAGTATAATATAAACCCCGGATATCTCGATAGGGGAGAAAATGAAAGTGAAATAAAATATAGATAACATTTCTTACATAAAAAATATTTAATGTAATATTTTTCCAATATCATCTTAACATTTAGTGCTAAATAGAACTTACGATTAATTCTGATACAAACCAAAATGGGATAGAGTTTAATTTTTCTTCATAAATTCGATAATTAAAATAATATATTTTTTCTAAGCTGATGCCAACGGATACGAGACATTATTCGTAGCGAATACGGCAGTGAATGTGACCCATTTTCGACCTGTATCGTAAATAATGAAATTTTCTCAGACCAAAACCAGCAATGTATTCAGGAGTTCAACATTTTTTTTTCAAGAGAGGTTACTTAACCAGTTATCCGTGACTGTGGTAAGATCGTCTTTTTTAAATATATAGTGATTACTAACTGTTTTACGAAATTTATCATTCATAATCCATTCGGTTGAGGTAGTAATATAGCCATTCCGTAGAGACTTTATGACGATCAGTGTCCTAGTTGAGAGCTCATAAAATCGAAGGTCGCCCTGGCTCTGAAATGCGTGCAGAGCGTTTGAAAGTGACAGTGCCCGGAATCAAAGATCCCTGTAATTTACGGACTATTACCTGGTCCAGGTCGCAGCCCACCAATCAGAATTCGCCTTGCTCCCCAAGGCAGAAGACACCATTAGAGCACGATCTGCTACGTTCCTGGCCTTCAACAGATGTTCTCCAGGATTTGGCCACTAGCCGAAATATCTTGTAATCCGAAGAGTAAATCCAACCGGAAAAAAAACATTACTCGTCTTTCGCATCACTAAATAACCACACTCGAATGAAGCGAACCTCACTTTTCAAAGCCTGTGACACAACGGTAATTCAGCAACGACAATTCAGAACGTATTTAGCTACCAATAATGTTGTTGATAATGAGGGACATTATCCTGAAACATATTCCTACGTTCATCAATGTATACCATTTTATCGTTTCTGGAATCAACTTGTAAGCTTCATTTGAGAAAATTCGAAAAGACAAGAAAAATTAGTTTAGAATGAATCTCTGCCCACAAATGTCTGTATGGTCCCTGATGTTCAACTTTTGTTAGAAATTAAAATAAATTTGACATAAACCGAACGTGGTAAACTCAATTATCTTCTTATGAAATTTCTGGGTTGAGAATAGCAACCATTATAGTCTCTGAATTCCCGCGCCAAACAATGCTGTTCTTTACAATGCTCAGCCTCAAAGTTACGCTGCCAATTATTAAATAAACAATTGAAATAAAACATTTCATTTCACATTTATAATCTCTACAATATATAATCGTAGATGACCCTCAAGTTGACTGTCAGTCTATAAACTGACTCTTCTGTGATAGAAAAAAGAATTGAGAATTCCTGGGAGGTGGTCTATCTTTGTGTAATTCTCGTAGGTGAAACCTTACCGGAGAGTTGGAGTATGGTGCTACCTACGGGAATAACTTCTCTTATTCTCTCTCTTGCGCTCCCATGTCGACGACGTTGGGCATCGGCAAGTTGTCCAAGGTTCCAATTGGAATAATTGGACAGCTGTCTCCAAATGCGTTCGAGGCATGGAGAATAAAATGCTGCGCCATTCATTCGAATGGTGTGGGTCAAGTACCAAGTGCCAGACGTATCATAAGATTTCTAGTGTTGTCCTGCATCACTTTTAGACGAATTCTGGGAGGGATACTTAAACTATTGCCTGGTGGGTTACTTAACTCGTGGCTACGTTGCTGTGCCTTCTATATCCTCGCTTTTTATCCTTTGCAATACTATCAACGGACTGAAGTCACCGCATGGATGATCCGCTGTTAGCTTGGTGCTGCAAAAAATGATAAAGTTTTGTGTTTCATAAAAAATTAATAAACAATTTTTTAAAAAATTCGTAGCAGAAAAGGAGATTGATTATTGCATAATTTATCAATAACCACCTGGTTTTTCAATACACTTAATCTACCATTCAACAACGTTTCAGAAACCACGAGGGGAAAAAAATTACGGTTGAGAACCAAGCCTCATCTGCATCTCTACCTTCATCTGCTGATCAAAGCGAATCGGTAGATTCTTCTTAAACTATCTTGAAATGGTTAAAAATACCTTTTCAGGTAAGGTTTTCCCTGGAGATTCGGAGTATTTCCATTCGATGCTACTACGTTTGTTCTCTGGTTCCAAGTGATGGAACCATGTTTCATCTCCAGTCATAATTTGATCACAGAAAGCCGTTCAAAGAACCTGACGACAATTAGAATAAAAGTTGTTACCGTTTCACTTCCTGTCTATTTCCTACTCGGATATATAGACTGAATAAATGACAGAGAAGGGTATACATGTAATATAGTGATGGAAATTATAACTGAGTAGCGTTGCAGTTTTAGTATTCTATCTATCATGGAAGGAATTTAATTATCAGTATGCAGAATTCATCAAATACTATTTATTGGTTGAATTATGTATGTACCGACAAATACCATGCACTGCCCTTTCTCACAAAATGTAGCTAACACATTCCGTACCGTAGCTGACTACTGCTTGACAATTTTCTGTTATTCTACTTCGCCTTTAAACGGAAGAAATTTTAAAATATTGCTCCTCTCCAAGGATTCCAACCTATTTGATAGGGGTGGAATAGCTTTACAGTTTCTGCGTTGGCCACTACCCGCAAATTTCTTCATTTGGAATTGTCAAACCCGTTTTTAGGTCTTTTTGGCAGACAGACGAAACGACATGTTTAATGACATCTATCACTGAAAATACACGTGGTATGAGAACAGTAAAATATTTAGCATTTATATCGCTTAAAATGTTCACTACAAGCTCATCCCCATCAATTGTATAACAGTGATAATACCATATCTTAATTTTATGCTTTATTTTAAAGACTTTCTCGAACTACTGGCGATGGGGTTTAACAATATACGAATAGATGAGGCATTTAATATTATTCGCCAGTGGTGAAGTAGCAGGTGGGTGGGTCGAGAATTTTACTACAGGAAGAGCTGAGGCGTGATGGAAACAATGGAAGAGTAGGAAGAAGACCTTTCGTTACTTTAAATGTAGATTAAGTTTTTTCCGTCATTTTATAGCTGCAGATTCCGTATATTTGCCTCGTTGAAGATTTATTTTATTTTCTGTATACGCAGAGTTTCAATTATTCCCCTCCATTATGTACGATATCTATACAACGTCACCTGACGTTTAGAGTCAATTATTAATTGGAATTTACGAACTCTGTGTCACATTTTGTGAGCATTCCAGAATTATTCTCAAATAATTGATGGTAAAATTTTACTAATTAATTATTTATCCTCTGAAACAATGTTCTCATTCCTCGTTATATAAATATTTTCTCCGCCACCTCTCCATTTATTGTAGTACAAGAGATGCGGCAGTGTGTATTCGTCCTTCATATTACTAAGTATGGAAGAAGTCAAATTTTTAGCGTTATATGTTTGTGCTCGGTAAGAGAGATTAATATATCTCCGTCTTATTGTGTGAATATTCATTGCTTCCCGGGGAGCTGTAAGACGGCAGGGTGGGATGGACAGGGCAAAGGTCCTGCTTCTCTTGTTCTGAGCAATACATCACGAAGCGAACCTGTTCCGCTAATAGTTTCATGTTCATCGCAATATTACGGCTGCGAGGTTAAGTGTAATGGAATCCTGTCGACATTGAAACGTATCTTGGGATAGGTTTTGACCTTGTCATTGATTTAGCCAGATTTAAAGACTACATTATCGTAGAATAACGGAATTGTAGTTATTTATACAATATAAAAGAAACTGTGAAGGGAGAATGCCATCAAAGTCACTCTCAAAAGTCAAATTTTTATTGTTGATTTAATTATTTGTCATCATATGTTGTCTATCTACATTAAACGATACATTTTAGATTATGATGAACTGTTTTACAGTAATTATATTTATTATAAGACGAGACTAGGTGTTTGTACCAGAAACCCTTTTTACAAGTAATTTCGAATATTTTAGTGGTATGAATTTGTCATTTAAGCATTTTCGTGATTCTCATTATTTTCTCTTAACATGCGTGACACCTTGCTATATATTGCGAAGCGGATTATTAAATTATGTGTTTCAGTTTCTCCTAGTCAGTAGGGAACAAGATTTGAATGGGGAGATAGGTTAATCCTGAAGCTCGGCCTGCGAGGGATATTCTCTCGCAGGTAGAACCTTGTAGGAGAGACACGAAGAGGCTACATTTGGGGATGCCTTTTCCTCTCCGTTTTTGAACTAAGGTTTCCACAAGCCGAGGCCCCTCGGCCTGTTTTGAGAGTTGTATGTTCCGGGGTCACAGACCTTGGGCATACGGTAAGAGTTGTCCGCTATTCCCATTGGAATAGTCGGCCAGCTGCCTCCTAAACTGGTCGAGGCACGGAGAAGGGAATGCTGTGTCCCCACAGCAAACTCCTCTCCTGCTATCGGAAGGGCGTGGGACAAGTACCCAATGCCCGACCTAACTGATGCAGGTTTTTCTAGGGTTTGTCGTGCATTTATTTAGGCGAATGCCGGGTAGGATCCTTAAAATACAGCCCAGGGGCCCTAGTTAACTCTTGGCTACCTTGCTCTACCCTTCCACATCCCCACTTTCAAATCCCTTTCCTATGCTATAAGAGGGGAGTTGCCACTATGTGGATTACCATATCCATATCCTGTCTACACCAAAAAAAAAAGATAGGTTAATGTTGAAAAACCGTGCAATTAGATGAACTGTGAACAAATCTAGTGGCATAATCAGGAAAAATAGGAACAAACATCTAATAATGATAATGATGAAATATTATTTCACATTTATAAAATAAATAAATAAACGGCCTTGTGTAAAAAATTGTTTATAAAAATGATTAAAATATGACATATATGAAATTACTAGACCCGAAGCGTTCCTAAAACAAGGACGAAACGTTGGTATATTTAATTTTTTGCTAATAAATAATTTACTGACTCAGTTTATTTTTATTAGTTTTACAAAAATACGGACATTTTATCTCGAAAAATTAAACGAAAAACTTTTAGTGTAGTATAGTATATAAAAAATTTCGATTCAATAGATTTATTCATATTTGTGTTTACGTGAAATATTTGGCAGTAGAAAAGTTAATTTTAACTGATTAATTGAAAGTTTTCGGTTTGATATTTTTAGATTACATATAGTTAAAAATAACCATATTTCCATAAAAACAACCAAAAAACTTAAAACAATAAGTGCTAAATAAATACAACATGTTTCAGAATTTCTTGCTCAAAAAAGCAAGAACTGCAGAAACCAGTTGACGAAGTCAAAATTTTGTGATGTATTTATTTATCACTTATTTTGATCTGTTATTTCACTAATTACCTATTTAATTAACATACTTTTAACAAAGACGTTTTATATTTTATAATAACCAAAAATAATTTCCTCTCACTATAGTACATATGAAACTAATTTCTCTCAATCGTTACCCGAAGTTAACATACTTCATAACAATTACCCTCAGTTTCCACGCCAAGCTTAAATTTGGTATTTATTTTCAACAGTATTGAATTTAATGGTGTTTATTCCGTTTCTAAGTCGACGTCAGACGTTGTTTTGTTTCCACAAGCTTCGCATGGACATTATTAAATACCGATACATGAAACTGTACATTTATGTTAATTTATAACATTCAATTATCAACGCCATAATATAATGTTTGCAAACTGGTGTCAATTATATAATGGATATATTAATGTTTTAAAGAAAAAAAATTATTTATCATTTCATCCATTAAAATGAAAATTTAATCATTTTCTTATGCAATCCAGTACACTTGTATTCAAGTTAGTACAGGAAAATCAGTGGTGTCGCTCCAGGGGTTAAAACAGTTATATAGCGCAAATATTGAATTTTATAATCAAGAACTTCGTACCAGAACACTAAATAATATTATTCGTTTTAAACAAGTTAATTAAATGAGAAATTGCATAGTGGGGTTTTGAAAACATTTCTCTTCATAATTCTAATAATTTATATTTTCCATAAATATGGTTAACAGAACATAATCTGCAAGTATTTGCATTTCAAAAATATTTCTTTTCATTATTTTTCTTGTACGATTTTGCTTATATTTATCTCACTTTTCCGAGGTTAAACTTGAATATACTACTTTTTCTAGATCCTTTAATCCGTGAATTTTTAGTATAAATAGTTTTTGTTACATCTAGTTTTTATTATCAAGGAGAGTTTTGCCTAAATATTTAAAACTGTGCGATATAAAAATATTTAGTAAAAGTGTTAGACAATTATTAATCAGAAAGACAGCCAAATACTGTGTGATAATATAAATACCACACAACGTGTCTGGGATCCTTGTCCCTTTCTTCGGGTGGTAAGAAGAGCCTAGACCGACACAACTGCATTCGTCATTACATTTTTATATTAATCGTATGTATAATTTCATTTTATTAGTATTACTAAATGTTAAGAGGAAATTAAAAATTTTATGATTCTGTTATGTAGCAAATTTTTGCTAAATAAAAAATTATTATTATTAATATGTTAGTTGAGAGTTAAATTGATTGACTTTTATAAATTATATAGTTAGACACTCTGAGCTACCTATTTTCATTTAAGCTACATTATTTTCCAAATTAAATGGAGTATTTTCAGGGTAATTGTTATACAATGACTGAAATATGAATATTAGTATCGAATAAACAAACGAGATGTAAAGCATTGCGTGTTGCGTTCATACAGGGGGGCTCAATGTTTGGGTCCGCGAATGTAATGAGTTAAGGTCAGTCACTACAAAAGAATGAAAATTGATGCTAACTTTATAATTTTGAAACAGTTCTACTTCGCCCTTGAATAATCTGAGAAGAAGATAAACGGGATGCTGTAATTTCACTTCAAACTGTACAATATAGCGGGATTCTTCTCTTTCATGATCCCATAAAAGCTTCCGTCTCGATAAGACGCAATTTATTAGTTTTCATGTTGTTAAAAGCATCTTTTAATACCGTCTCAAGTTTTTATTACCAAGGAGAGTCTTTGCAACACAGATCGTAGCTGACGCCGAAAGCTATTTTAACAAGAAGACCTTGGACTGTACAGCTTTAGCAGCTATTTTATGAGACAGGAGGATTTACAGTTGCACCTCTTCTCTGTGAACAAATCCTGGAACCGAAAGTTCAATCGCAGTCCCTTTCCACGCAGAGTCAGGCTAATTTGGTTACACCCACCGTACAATTTCTCGCCCAACTCACCCTTTCACCTTTGCCCTCCCACAGACTCCTTTATCTGGAATAATGCGGCCAGGAATGCGATGGTCCGTCCTTCGGTTGCGGTGAAGAGTCTGCAATCTTTCATCGTAGAGGTGAAAGAATTTCCGGTGGCTACCTCATCCAAAGCTGTGCAATTTAAAGTCTATATGTCAAAGATTTCACTAGGTTATCGATAAAGTTCTCTTATTTGTTACGGTATTTCTGGTGGAACTAAAAGTCTTCATATTTTATTTTAGGCCGAACAAAAAACCGTTCACAAGAAAAATGTTTGACTAATTAACGATTAATGTTTAAAAATACACATATACGTGTGTACACATAATTTTTATGTGATTAATCCCTTACGAAATATAAAGACGAAAACATTTTTGTGTGTATAATATTGATAATTAATGCGAGAAATCTTTGAAAAAACTGAAACAGGCCACCTTACATCAATATGACACGGAAACGTGGTGATGAATTCAAAGACCTTTTTTAATTTTTTTTAGGGTAACAAGATACATTAGGTTAATCCACATGGTGACAACTCCCCTTTAATAGCATAGGAAGGGTAGAGGAAGGTAGCCATGGGTTAACTAGGGCCCCCGGGCTATAATTTAAGGATCCTACCCGCCATTCGCCTAAAAGTAATGCAGGGAAAACCCTAGAAAAACCTGCATCAGGTAGATTGGGCATTGGGTACTTGTAACACGCCTTTCCGATAGCGGGAGAAGAGTTTTCTGTGGGAACGCAGCATTCCCTTCTCCGTACCTCCACAAGTTTAGAAGGCAGCTGGTCGACTGTTCCCATGGGAACAGCGAACAACTCTTACCGTATGCCCAAGGTCTGCGACCCCGGAACATACACCCCTCAAAACAGGCCGAGGTGCCTCGGCTTGTGGGAACCTTAGTTCAAAAACGGAGAGGAAAAGGCATCCCCAAAGGTAGCCCCTTCGTATCTCTCCTAAAAGGTTCTTCTTCAAGGCATATTTTTTTTTTTTAGGGCAACAGGCTACATGAGGGTGATCCACATTGGGCAACTCCCCTTTAATAGCATAGGAAGGGATTAGAAAGGGGGGATGTGGAAGGGTAGAGGAAGGTAGCCAAGGGTTAACTAGGGCCCCCGGGCTGTGATTGAAGGATCCTACCCGGCATTAGCCTAAAGAAATGCAGGGAAAACCCTAGAAAAACCTGCATCGGGTAGGTCGGGCATTGGGTACTTGTCCCACGCCCTTCCGATAGCGGAAGAGGAGTTTGCTGTGGGGACGCAGCTTACCCCTCGCCATGCCTTGGCCTGTTTAGGAGGCAGCTGGCCGACTATTCCAATAGGAATAGCGGACAACTCTTGCCGTATGCCCAAGGTCTGCGACCCCGGAACATACACCTCTCAAAACAGACCGAGGTGCCTCGGCATGTGGGAACCTTACTTCAAAAAAAAAAAAAAAACCAGAGAGATGTGAGAGCATCCCCAAAGGTAGCCCCCGCCAGAGCTCTCTGGGAAGGTTCACCTGCGAGAAATCCTCTCGCAGGCTTCCTTTCTCAAGGCATATTTTAACACTCTATTAAAATAAATACTTTGTATGTTTCAAAGACACCTGATAGAATCTGCACGATTTGTACGAAATCATATTTGTCCTACAAACAACTGTGAGATAAACTTATATTAGATCTTTTTTTAGGGCAACAGGCTACATGAGGGTAATCCACATAGTGACAACTCCCCTTTAATAGAATAGGAAGGGATTTGAAAGGGGGGATGTGGAAGGGTAGAGGAAGGTAGCCAAGGGTTAACTAGGGCCCCCGGGCTATATTTTAAGTATCCTACCCGGCATTCGCCTAAAAGTAATGCAGGACAAACCCCTAAAAAACATGCATCCGGTAGGTCGGGCATTGGGTACTTGTCCCACGCCCTTCCGATAGCGGGAGAAGAGTTTGCTATATGCAATTACTTATATGTTCTATGAACGATTATATTTGAAATACAGAAAATATTAGTTTTAAGGAAACTGGTCTTCATTGGATATCCTCCATTGCGTAATAAAAATAGAGAGCTATAGACATCAGCTTCCTTTCCTCTTCACGAAAAAAGGCCGGCGGAAGAGGTTAACCACAGAACCATCCAGAAAAACTTTTTATTGAAAGTATAATCTCAAATAATGATACATACTTCTGGGAAGAAATTTATTGTATAAACCAAATAGCTAGTTCCGTTAAACAGAATATGTAATTAAAATGAATATATTGTCATAACTAAATTAATAATGCAATCTATAAATATATAATCATTGAACGTTTCGTTCTTAAATTAGGACTTTATCTGATGTTCATTGGAGTGGAGGGCAAGCTAATATTTACAAATTATAAGTTAAATAAGTTTTATATAATTTATTACAGAAAATTTTGTCAACACATTTCCTTTAAGTTTTATATATATATATATATATATATATATATATATATATATATGTATATATTATGAAAGTGCAGGGCGCAGTTGATACAGTCCTAAATTAAGTACGAAGCTGTGTGAAATTAAACTTTTCTCAACGCTTTAATATTTTTATTTATTTATTTTAAATCTTAAATGTCAGATATTTATAATTATTCAAGCATTACATTCTGATTACACAGCAATTAGCCATGTAATACACAAAATATAAAGAAATGGTAATACTGATATATATGTCTATGCGGGCCAATATTATGTTTCTTATGTATAGTATTTAAATAGTTAAAATCTTGAAATTTTATCATGTATATTTTCATCCGAAATATTTATGCATATTTATTGAATGGTTCTTAAAACAGTTTGTTATGGAAAATCGTAAATATTTTGGTTTTATTTATCATAGTTCTTTTTGCATGGGAACTTATTTAAATGTCTGTTTCATTATTGTTAATAATAAAAGGGCATAACTTCTATATCAGATAAATTCAATGTCGTGAAATAGTTGTCCATCTATTTGTAGTCTATGTATTTTCCCAGTTACCATAAAACATATAATAATGTCTTAAATACGAACAAGAAAGGAAACATCTAGTCGATAGCAAAAACCTCATTGAAGTTCTACACTCAACGTAATAGGAAGAATTAATAATTGTATACCTTTTACAGTGAAATATAGGGAAATCGATTAACTTTATAATAAATAATGTGTTGTAAATAAGCGTAATCAGCAGTCGCTAATTACCTTTCAGTTAATGATACTCAAAGTAAAATAAATTAAAAATTTGTCGTGGACTTGTCGCTCTCGATATTTGATTATGTATTAATATGTGTTGTTAAATCCGGAAAGAGGTAATAGATCGTGTTACTGGCAAGATATATTGGTATTTCAACTTGCAGGATGTTGGTGAATTCCAGTAGGTGCAGTTTGTAGCCCCTAGACAAAGATGGGCGGAATATGAAAGACCCTGACCTGACCCGGGCTTGACGGGTCATTGCCACCTCCGGGATCCTTGCACTCGGCTTTCATCCTGATTTGTATTTATCCCTCATAACCCAAGTTGACTGTCATACAGAGTAATATTTTTGATAAACATACTTATTGATTCCAATTCCAATTCCTTATATTTTTATAACATAGTCATTAGCTAATATAACCTATATATTTCGAATTGTATCTGATTTTCCTTTTGACAACAGGTTTTGAAGATTTCTGTTTTCTCTATTAGATGAATTAGTTATGTATACTAATATAAAGTTACTAACTCTATGCTATGGAATAGCAATACCTGCGAGGGATGTTCTCTTGCAGGCAGAACCTTGTAGGAGAGATACGAAGGGGCTACCTTTGGGGATGCCTTTTCCTCTCCGTTTTTGAACTAAGGTTCCCACAAGTCGAGGCACCACGGCCTGTTCTGAGAGGTGTATGTTCCTGGGTCACAGACCATGGGCAAACGGTAAGAGTTGTCCGCTATTCCCATTGGAATAGTCGGCCAGCTGCCTCCTAAACTGGTCGTGGCACGGAGAAGGGAATGCTTCGTCCCCACAGCAAACTCCTCTCCCGCTATCCGAAGGGCGTGGAACAAGTACTAAATGCCCGACCTACCTGATTCAGGTTTTTCTAGGGTTTTCCCTGCATTTCCTTAGGCGAACGCCGGGTAGGATCCTTAAAATATAGCCCGGGGGCCCTAGTTAACACTTGGCTACCTTCCTCTACCCTTCCGCATCCCCCATTTCAAATCCCTTCCTATGCTATTAAAGGGGGGTTGCCCAACGTGGATTACCCTCATGTAGCCTGTTGCCCTAAAAAAAATGCTATGGAATAACATATCTTTCTGCTCTACGCATATCGTTGTGCATCCTTTTTCTTCCCCAATTTTTCTCTTTGCTTTGCTTACTTATTATTGTATTCCTTTTTCATTTGTTTTGCAATGGAGAATATTTCATTGGGAATTATTTGATATGCAGGGATTCTTATAATTTTCATAAATTTTCTTTGCCCCGCCTCGAGTCTCCGTATTTAAATTCGACAAAATATTGATGCTTTTGTTTAGAGTCACAGGCTACATGAGGGTTATCCGCTTTTTTGGCTACTCCCCTTTCATATCACAGAAAGGGGAAGAAAGGTGGATGCGGAAGGTAGCCAAGGAGTTACTAGACCTCCGGGCTCTAATTTAAGGATCCTGTCCGGCATTCGCCTAGGGAAAACCCTAGAGAAACTTGCATCATGTAGGTCGGGCATTTGGTCCTTATCCCACGCCCTTCCGATAACAATAATTTGGTCTGCTGTAGGAGCTCAGCATACCGAACTCCTTGCGTCGGCCGAATTTGAAGGGCAGCTGGCCGACTGTTCCAATAGGAATAGCAGACAACTCTTACCGTATGCCCAACGTCTGCGACCCCGTCCCAATCTACACCCCTCAAAGTCATACAAGGTTTCACAGCTTCATTTTACCTACTCAATTAACATATTTTACTTTTAGAATCTTCCTCCGAGTTAATACTATACTACTTTTTTTATGTATATGACTCTTAAGCAAATTTTTCTCTCAACATATATACACAGCTACTGTATGTTTGGATAGTAATACGAAATATATTCAAATTATTACTGGTATTAAATCTTGTTAAAAAGGTCCTGTGTATCAAAAATGAGAATTGGACACGACTTGTAATTCGCATTATTTAAAATATTTTTCTATTATATACTTTCTATTTTCATGCAATGTTGTTGCTTGTATGACGTGTTCTCGGGATTCCAACCAGGTTTCGCCGTTATTTTGCCTCAATGTTTCGATAGCCGTCACCGCCACCGTCTTCAGGTTAAGTTACGCCGGGAAAACCTACGCTCTCTATTAATATTATTACTTACAGAACGTTTACATTGATTTAATATTTTGCAGGTACAGATATGATCCAATGATTTCATAAGCTGAATAAAAGAATTGGCAGAGAAACAAAGAGTTAGTGCGCAGAAAATGTTTTTTATATAGGTTGGACGTCCGTTATCAATATTAATAACATTTTTACCTGCCTCTTGCCTGTGAATCATAATTATGAAAAATAGAATAACCATAATAATATTAACAGAACAACAATAGAATAGTAAATTTTATAAAATAAGTGATTCATGTAGTGTAAACTTCAGTTTCTCAGTTAAATTGCATATACCTTCCAATTTTTTAATTAATAAAATAGATATATAAACGTTTTTGAAATCCGTTTTGCTTTGATAAAAATCGTAACAGGTGTATGAACGACGCGCCGCTCAAACCAAGCGACGAAACATTGTTACTCCTATTTATTCCAAATATATGGACATTATTGAACATGCATAAGTTTGTGATAATTTTATAGTTTATTGGTTTTCAGGTTAATATTCTTGTCTGTTCCGGCTCACTTCTTATTTAACCTGGAATATTCCATAGTTCAACTCTCTGACATCAATGTGAAATACGGATAATAAAATCACAACTTTAAGCAGACCATTGTCATTGAACTTTAAATTTACGATGAATCGTATTGTGAAGTATCACAATTTGAGAACAATTAATTAAAATAAAAGTTATAGCTCAAAATGACATTTTGAGATACTAAGTTGTATACTGAAATGGACATTTGTTTACATCTATTATATTGTCCCCAGGAAGTTATTTAAGACAACAGATTAAATGATAATATTTTTGGATACTACAACGAATAATACTTCTTCATGTACAATATCTCAAAATAAACAACTTAGGCTCAAAAGTGAAACAGTTTCATTTGGCTCTGTACAACTACCAGACTCGCATAAAAGTTGCATAAATTTATTTTACTCGTTTCGCAGATAATTTGATTTGTAAAACATTTTAAAGTGCATAATCGTTATTTGAATATAGAACATCTGTCGATATAATAGCCTCAAACTATTAATTATACTTCACCAACGTTTCTTAACTTTTAAGAAACTTTTACATTTCTCACTCAATTTTATACTCTTCTCACTGAATAAATAATTTTACTATAATTAAAAATTTTATTACAGTTACTCTAATAAAAATATTTATTCCTGAAGGCTGAGCGTGCAATCATTGAAGGTTGAAAAAGTATAGCTTCTTTATGATTGCGCAAATGAAGAATGTTGGCAATGCCATAATAACTAATATTCCAGGATTCCAAGTGTAATACGGTATTATCCAGTACCTTTGATATTTTATTTTCAGAAGTACCGAGAATGACGGAAGAAAATTGCTAACGGAGTCCGGTTGTGGAATTCTCTTAATTTCCATCCGAATGGCCTGCAGAAGCTGAGAGGTAATTGTATCTTCCTGAATTAATAATATCGAGAAAAGACTGAACATAACCATCACTGTCACTATGTAGCAATATCTGAATCGGAATGCATCAGTTATCGAAACATAACACAAAGACTACCCCCTGGGGCAGTTCTTCATTCACTGATGTCTAATCTTACGTCACATTTGAAATAAAATAAATAAATTCAAGATGATGGGTTTGTAATGTAGTGGAATAAAACTAAGCTTGTCCTTCAACAACCCCAAACAAATTTTCAGCGACACATCCTAAACTCACTATGCAACCTAAAGTACCGTAATATTTAACGAAATACAAAAATCTACAAGAACAAATAAACTCGCCTCAGCTACTTCAGCAGAAATATTAGCTATTGAAATGGCCAAGAAATCCAAATTTTAAAATATCATACTAACCGATCCCAGCAGAACGTAGAGCGTTACTGAAGTGTACACAGAACTAGAAAATCTAGAAGACAGCATTGGATAGACTACAGTTGTTATGTATTTATTTTAAGATTTTTATAAGTAAATTAATGATTTGTCTAAAAGGACTAGTTTTAATGACTTTCACACAGTTGCTGATATTAAAAATAAATACTAACCGATTCGATGGAAACCATCAATAAGATACTAAATCATAACTTCCGAAATAGAAGAATTGATCTTATTAGTCAAATGATCCACGAAGAAAACAAACACCAAAATAAGCTCCAACAGCAACGGATACCTTCACACTCGGCATTCATGGGCAATTAAAGGGTTGATGTGCTGGCGATGGAAGCCCTCAACCTCATTAACTCACGAAATCTTCAAAGAAGTTAGAAAAGAAATCAACAGAACCTGGCAACGAACTAGGAAGGTTGACAACAACAGATTAATCCACCAGGCAGCTGCAACCTTCGCCACATGAGAAATGCTCACAGAAGATAAATTATCCCGTTTGAGAACCGTTTACATCAAATTAACACACTCATACATTTTTTCCAGTGAACTTCAACCCACTTGTGAGACATACGCCATCCCCCTCCCCGTAATACATATAATTTTTGACTGCACCAAGTACGCCCACGCCAGAAATGCTACCATAGACCTCTGAACCAAGCTTGAAGCCATCAAAGGACCCTCCGACTACTCCGAGATGTCTGGAATCGCCTCCCTCGTCTGATTGGTACAACAATATAGTAGTCCTGTCTATCAACACTGCTCCCACGTAATCATTACAATTAGACAACTATTCAGTGCGGTCGCCAATAACTTCAAGGTGGACGCGACCAAAAAAACCCATAAGAATGTAGCGAACGCTTTATCACTATTTAATCTTGAAATATAAGTCGTGAGTTAAACCATTGATTTATCTGACTGTGTTTCTGGCACGGAAAATTACATATGCTCTTCACATGCAAAAATGGAGTCCTAATATTCTTTGTGGGATGAGTCAACTAACAATAACACGATAGGAGATTGCAGCCCAAAATTATTGGTCTGAAATATTGACCAAAGTTTCTTGGACTAATGGTAGCATGACATGCAGAACTTAGAATTATCTTTCTAAGGAGCAATTTTTTTTTATTTTCATGTTTCTCCTGCCCTCATTACGTAAAAAAAATTGCTCCTTAGAAATA
This sequence comes from Zhengitettix transpicula, assembly GCA_037074705.1. Taxonomy (NCBI): domain Eukaryota; kingdom Metazoa; phylum Arthropoda; class Insecta; order Orthoptera; family Tetrigidae; genus Zhengitettix; species Zhengitettix transpicula. The sequence continues at coordinate 113,352,332 of CM073591.1, read as the reverse complement.
ATATTAATGGTAGATTGAGCTTGCCAATGAAATTATTCTGAAAGTAATCTGACAGAATTATAAAATAAGGCAGATTATTGGGAATTAATAACGAAATCCTTGTAAATATGAAGGGCAAAGAAAGAAAACTATTAATCAAATCTCGTATTTTATCAGTTTTGGTGACTAGAAACTCCAAATTTGTTCTAGAATGATTATTCGGTCTGTTAAACTCCGGGAATAAAAATCCTGTCTCGTGTTGTAATTGTCCCACGTAGCAGTAATATAGCACCTGTCGTATTACCTCCTTACCGATCGAGAAACCTCCACTGTTTTCATATTAATTGATCGCCATTAAAATACAGAAATAAATTACTCGCAAATGATCATGGAAAAGTTCGAATATATGTGCGCTGTGCTGAAAGCCTAAAATGGATTAGAATAGTCGGCCAGCTGCCTCCTAAACTAGTAAAGGCACGGCGAGGGGAAAGCTGCGACCACAGAAAACCCCTCTCCCGCCATCTGAAGGGCGTGGGACAGTACCAAATGCTCGACCTACTTGATGCAGGATTTTATAGGGGCTTCCCTGCATCACTATTAGGCAAATTGCCGGGTAGGATCCTTAAACCATAGCCCGGGGGCCCTAGTTAACACTTGGCTACCTTCCTCTACCCTTCCGCATCCCCCATTTCCTATGCTATAAGAGGGGAGTTCCACTATGTGGATTACCCTATACATAGCCTGTCTACACCTTCCAATGAAAACCTAAATTGGAGAAACTTATCACTCATTCATATCGAAACAAAAACATATTTTAATCTGTTTAAGTTACACCCCGATAGAGATTGTGACAATCCTACCTCCTAAAAAGACCATAAACAAAGACCTTCCACATATCCACACAAACGGAAACAATGATAAATTTTCAAGGTAAAATATGGTCTGAAATAATTAAAACATTTGTTTCGAATTTCTGAATAATTTTATCAATTTAAAACAATCAGTAATTTCACATCTGATTTGTTTAGAGAAAATCTACCATTAATTCTCCTTAATTCATTAATGAATAACATTCCCATATGTTTCATATATATTTTTTATTAGAATATTGAATATGTGGGACCCTCAATTTGGAAGGAGCAAGATTAAGGTCAATATTAAAAACTTTTAAATTAATATTTATTATTATAAGATTGACTAAATAAAGATTCATTAAAAATTTTATAAAATTCGACTCCGGATTTGCGGGAAATCTTGCAGAATAATTTGTTTCCAAATAACCAAATTCATGGCAATGTAAATTTTGAGAATTTTTTTTTTGCGAAGTATACATACTAAGCCCACTTCCGCAGTTAAGCATATTGAGGACGCCCAATTTGACGTTAGTTTCGGGAGAAGGTGGTGGTATCGCGATCGCGGTGTTTATTTCTTTTCCACGTATATCGCTTCGAGATCGAAACGTTTTCATATAACGTGACGGGTATTTTCGATTCATGCCAGTCTTAAACGTTAATTACACTGTTCGTTGCTTTTCTATGTACTAGTGTGTTTAGCACTATCATTCACTTCCCTATTAATACCCTGAAAGACATACGGATTGATTGCATTATTATATGCCATCCTTCTAATCTCTTCCCAGGTTAATATTATGAGTGACCTCCTGAAAGGAAATATTCACGTAGAATCCGATAGTGAAGCACGGAGAAATGTAATGATCTGATCGGCCGATTCGTGGAGAACGCACGCATTGAGCCACGTTCTCAAATTCGCAACCATTGTACTCGTGAGATCGGAGTTCGAGACCAGGCGATCCTCTGTGGTTTTCCTATTAGTTAGACGGGCAGCAATTTCGACGGGTTACCTTTAAGAACACGGCGGTCGACTCGCCGCAGTGATCTTCTATAATAACGCCGAGCCAGAATGCTTTATGGCGTCGTTGGGCAATTCACGGTCCCCGCCTCGCCTGCATGAATACCTAAGCCATAAGGCGTACATCACGGAAATTCATTGAATTTCATTACACGTAATTTACTTTATAACCTAAAATCATAATATTATCTATATAAAAGTTATCCGAAGCTAGGACATAATAAACGTCAATATATCAACGAATTCCGTTTTACTCACTTTCCAAAATGGAAGATGTTCACTGGAGAACATTTTAAGACGCGGGTCAATAGCATCTAGTTTACATCAGGTCAACTTTCAATTCAGGAGTCAATTGATCGATTTAAAGCCTTGATATCACCATCAGCTTTTGCTTTGTCAGATTAAGGTCGAGGGAAAATAGTACTTAGAAATAAGATAGTGATAATAAAAATATACACATTAAAAGGTATGCGAATGTAGATATATATTAAATATAAATCATTATTAGTGTGTGAGTAATGATTTACAACAACTATAACATTGTAAGGAGGAAGCAAGATTTTGTTTTATTATTTTGATCTCTTATTGATTTATTTAGTACAATAATGTAAACTAGCACATATTTTATCCATAATTAATTAATATTAATGATATTATATCACATTATGATTCAATCATAACTGAAGAACAATAGAACTGTAGAAGTAAGTAGTCTTTAACCTTATTGCCAATCATTAAAATCTTTCACATTTACGACCACATTTCAAAGCTATTAAAGTGTAACGTAATAATACACCTGGAAGTGTATAAATATACATGTATAAATGCATTAAAATGTTTCTGAGCTGGTTAAATAAATAACACAACATTAAATTTGTATGTAAAACATTTAATCAATATACGAGAACGTCCGCACAATGAAATTGGTAGCAGGTTACACCCTGTTTTATAATTTCCATTTGCATACCAGATAGAAATATATTTTTGGGAGGAAAAAATTTTAAAAAATTCTGTTTACACATCTATTCAGTTCTCTATTTTTGTTTCATCATTTGAAGCCGATGCCGTGTAGTTGAATGTAACAATAATAATTTAGAGTTTATGGCACAGATTTGTTTGTGTTAGGTGCTCTGAACAGGTTTTTTTTAGAGTAACAGCCTACATGAGTGTAATCGACGTGTAAGGGTAGAGGAAGGCAGCCAAGGGTTAACTACCCTGCATTTGCCTAAAAGTGATGCAGGACAAACCCTAGAAAACCTGAATAAGGAAAGTCGAGCTCTTGGTACTTGTATCACGCCATTCCCACGGAGGGATTTGAGTTTAATGTGGGAACGCAGAATTCCCTTCTCCGTGCTTCGACCTGTTTAGGAGACAGCTGGCTGACTGTTCCAATGGAAATAGTGGAAAAGTCTTACCGTATGCCCAAGGCCTGGCGACCCAGGAACAACTCTCAAAACAGGTCTAGTAGCGTCGTATTGTGGGAACAATTTTTTATTTTTAGGACAACAGACTACATGAGGGTAATCCACGTTGGGGAACCCCCCTTCAAAGCATAGGAAGGGATTTGAAAGGGGGGATGCGGAAGGGTAGAGGAAGGTAGCCAAGGGTTAACTAGAGCCCCGGGCTATATTTTAAGGATCCTACCCGGCATTCGCCTGAAGAAATGCATGGAAAACCCTAGAAAAACCTGCATCAGGTAGGGCGGGCAGTGGGTGCTTGTCCCACGCCCTTCCGATAGCGGGAGAGGAGTTTGCTGTGGGGACGTAGCATTCCCTTCTCCGTGCCTCGACCAATTTAGGAGGTTTGCCTAACCTTTCTATTTTAACTTTGTACTTCTGTCTCCGACTTTGAGTGCGATAATAACGTAATAGCTTCATTGGTTTGACTTACAACTGCAGCACTTTTTAATAACCTATAAAAATTAATTAATAAAATTATTTTTTTAAAATTTTTTTCAACACTACGTTTTTGGCTTTAGTACTATTTGTATTGTATAATATAATAGACGTTTAATTAAAGCTTATTAATCAACAAATGGGAGCGAAAATTGAGACCGTTTGAAAGAGACTGTTATTGGAAAAATGCCGTATATAGACTTGAAACATAGTTGTTAAAATAAAAGACAAGTGTCACTTTTCTTAACGTTCATTATTATTGGAGACACGAATATTTAGTCTCTTACTACAGCGCGTGTTATATAAATTATGGACAAAGTGATGTTTTTTTGTTATATTAATATTTTATTCAGTAATTACGGTGCCTGATCAATAATGAGAAAAATATTTTCGGATATTTCACCAGGAATTAAACAGCTGACGATTCCATCCAAAAATTTGTTGTCTCGTAACGTATTGGAGTTTCTCCAGAGCACCCGGCGTCTCACCTGCGCTAGAGGCACTTGGATTGCATCCCATGATAAAAACAATCATTTTTAAATCGAAACATCCTATCAAAAGGAATAGCAAATGAGATAAAACGAGAGACGAGTCGCGAAAGCTTTGTGCGAATATTCATATTATTCAGGCGAGAGTAGTAGGACTTGATACACTTAATCATTGTATGCGTTCAGCCTATATTGCAGATTGTAAGCTGCGATATGCCCGGATGAGGTACGACTCTTGACAATTTGCAGGAGATAAAAGGCCTGGGTAACGTATACTCTTCAGTTATGATTGTGCAGTCAAAGTTTCAGTTTCTTTTCTCTGCGCCTAATTTTGTTTCCTCGGTTTCTTTAGAAAACACGAAATGTTCATTTATATTTGAGCAGTGAGATCCAGATCAATTTGGAACATTAGTTAATAAATTATCCTCATTGTAATAAAAAAATATAATTAATGTATTATCTCTATTCTCACAAGAAGTAAAATTGAGGTTCGAAGTTCACATGCAAATATTTATCTGTTTTTGATATTACACTTTCTAACAATGCTAATAAAAAAAATTGCACTTCGTTTTGCTTTGAGGATGTTATTAAATTTGTCGGAGAAGCAAGTTTCACGTATACTTACCAAACAAAATTACATGACACGAACATTTACTAAAAATTATTTGCATTCGCGAAAAGAGATATCTCTCATTAAATGTAACTGCCATAATTATAACCCAAAGATTTTACTACCCCAACTAAAATATTCTTGATGCATATCAGTTGTCTACTTTACAAGTTCTCTCTTACCAGGAATAATATTGCGGCTTTGTTTGAAAAACAGAACCTGTAGGAATTATCATAACAAATGTTCTCGAAGGCGGTTGTAAATTTGACATAACGCAGACGCTTCACACTGAATGATAAGTTTATATTTAAATAATATATCGATTCTGATTCTGAAATAAAGTAATGGGTAAGGAAATATGTTATTCATCGGACGAAAGGTCTTTATCATAAAGTTATCATCAGTTTGGAACTCAGCCAAACATAATTTAAAAATTTGGTACATCTTTGGTATACTCGACACTGACGAAATATATTCAGCTGAGCTAGCATTGAAATAATTTCTTTGTAAGCAAAAAAATTAAACATTGATGATAACAATCACGTTTACTGAATAAACCTGTTTTTTTTAAAATTGCACTGCTTTTCATGTTTTGAATAATTTAATACCCATTATTTGTAATTCTATGAACTGTAATGGGAATATTTAGATTAACATTGTTCGTCGATAATTTGTCACACTGATTAAAACAGTAATCGTAAAACATCACGGTTATATACTATACAAACAATACTTAAGGCGATAATTTTTCGAAAATTAATCTCAAAGAAAAGTATAATGTAATTATTTTTTATTAATGTAAATGTTTCGTAGGCAATATCGAAAACTGTTGTTCCCATCACATATATAACTTTAAAGTGTTATAAACTTATATTATCATTACCGTTCCTACCACTTTTAAAATAAGTAATGTTTGCATGTATAATGTCTTTTATAGTTATTAATTATGACTGCTACATCAAATTATAATTTTTTTACATTTTTCAAAGTTTTTTTAATTTAAAGTTTCATTATTAACGGTTACCAACACTCATTATAATGTTTTTATACAAAATTTTGAAACGTATTTAAATAACCACTATGAAACAATTTCTTTCTGGAATCGATAGGTCAAAATGCAGGGTTACATAGCTTTTTGAACAGACTTTGAAGGGTTTGTCGTTGAGAACGTTACCATTCTTCGTAGGCATCTCGAAGGATATTTTTTATATTTGATTATATTAGCATCAAATTATGTATCTACCAATACATTACAAATGGACAGAAAATTAAATATCGGTTTTATGTAATTCAAAATATTTTTATACAAGAACAATTACATTGGTTAATCTCCTCCTTACTACAGATAGCGGCCACAACGTGTTGAAAACACCGCTTGACGCCCGATCATCTCTATAAAATATAAATAAAATTGGGATATTAACAAGTAAATATGTATATGTAAACTGAAAGGCAGTGTGACGTAATAAGTAGTATAGATATGACAAAAATGTCATTTTCGGAACGGAAAATAAAAAAAATCCACTTCACTTATTTTGAAGTATGTTATGTCTTCAATTAAAATATCTTAGGTAAATATTACACAATACATCTTTATGAAAGAAGAAGAAGAAGGTGTAGACATGTAATAGATAGGATAATCCACATAGTGGACATTATAGCATAGGAAAAGGAGTGAAATGGGGGATGCGGAAAGGTAGAGCTAAATAGCCAATGGTTAACTAGGGCCCCTGGGCTACAGTTTAAGGATCCTACCCGGAAATTCGCCTATTAGTGATTCAGGGAAAACCCCAGAAAAACCTTCATCCGGTAGGTCGGGTACTTCTTCCCACGGCCTTCCGATGGCGGGACAGGGTTTTTCTGTGGGGTCACAGCTTTCCCCTCCCTGTGCCCTCACCAGTTTAGGAGGCAGCTGGCCGACTATTCCTATAGGAATAGTGGACAATTCTTACCATACGCCCAAGGTTTGCGACCCCGGAACATACACCTCTCAAAACTGGCCGTGGTGCCACGGCATGTGGAAACCTTAGTTAAAAAAACCGGAGAGAAGGGAAGGCATCCCTAAAAGTAGTCTCCATCAAAATCACTCTGGGACGGTTCATTGCTTGTAAATTACATTATAATTTTTATATTAAAAGTAGGAAGGCCATAAGTAGATTATGAACATTTTTACACGTTACATAAAATCTATTGACAAGGGCCTACTCAGCTCAGCCCGGGTTCGGGAGACGGCTGTCGACGATTTTCTGGATCTGATGAAGATATTTTATTAGTATATTAATCGTAGTGTAGCTGGATCCTCTCTCTTTCTTTAAAATAAAAGTATATTAAAGTAACAGCCTATTTAGCTGTACTTTGATTGAAGCTTCTTCTGTTCTTTCAGAAACGTAAATTGGACATATTAATTTTTTTTATAATATTTTCAAACGGTATCTAACAATTTCACCTAACATTAAAGTAAATTATCACTTCCAAAAAAATACGCGCTCACCTGTTTTTGCGTAAAGAGAGCCAAATCATAGGTCAATGAGTTAAAATCATTATGTATGAAGAGGGCTGATACTGATAAAATAAAACCTTCTTACGGTTTTAATACCAAAAATATCACTATCATAATCTGTTTGACTCATTTGCTGTGAAATGTGAAGTAAATCACGGTATTGGAACGTCCTCCATTTTTTATGAAGATAGTTGTTGGTATTTAAATATCTGTAAGAAACTTCTTATGATTCTGCCTAACGATGACAAAAAATTTAATTGAAATCGGTTGTAAACGAATTAGTAGTGGCTATGAGACAGATATCAGTTTCGAATATCCAAATTCATATATCAAGAAGATATATTGAAATAACTCATTTTAAGAAATGCATAGTCAAAAATAATATTTTATACTGTATTATTATTTTATTTCATATTTATCTGGAAGAAAATACATTATCTTATGTTTAGAAGATAATATCATTAGAGTTAATTTATGTGGTGCGTGGATTATAATCTCACATTCATGCACGACATGTGCTTGAGGAAGATACTTCAGTAGTAACGTATTAGTATGTCTTAGAAAATAAATGGTAGTAACAGATCTGCAACATATTTTCCTGCAAATCTTCCAGATCTACAATCTGGAGCTGCGCCTCACGGATCTTGCGTTATTTATTCCGTGCTTGGGCTCTTAATACCAAGCGCCTGTGGCATTTCCATCTTAAGACAGGGGCTTCCATGCACAGGCTCGCTCTATCTGAGTCATGATTTCACAACTTCTGCTGAGTAATAAGGATCACAATTCACGAAAAAATACTTTGTGCTGTGGCAGACCTTTCCTTGCCGCTGACCTGTCTGAACTTGACTTCTCGTGCGGGGCAGAGAGCGTTCGAGAACGCAAAGGACGCACTACTAATTACACTGAGTCCCACGCCTACAAACAATATCCTGTATTCTTTGATTACTAAGAAATCATTGTCTTATTAAAGTGCGTTTTCAAAAAAGAGGGAAAAATTTTGTGAATGTTCAAAGGGGTATAGCTCACTGGAGGAGACACCAGCCAGGTATTTTTATGTATTTATTTGCCAATATGTGTCTTCCAAATGTTGTCGGTTCACCAAAATCAATTCGTAGTTTGTGCGCGTTCAGTGAAAACGGTGTTTTTAATTAATATCTTTTTATTTCAAATTATTTAACAATGAAATTTTATTATTAACAATATATGTTTAAGTGTTTTATTACATTAAATTATATTAACTAGATTATTTAAATTATGGGGTGGGATAATGAAAAAATGTGGAATTAATTGAATGAATAAATCTGCTATTGCCAGAAAGCGAATCTCACTTCCTCTGAATTTAGTCAATAATTCGTATCCTGCTTACAAATATTTTAAACGACTAGAAATATTGATAATTCAATATCGTCTGGTGACATGCAGAAAAGTTATGAAATAAACCAATCCTATCACTAGTTCTTAAGTCACTTAATAGTTGCAAGGAAATTCCTGTTGAATAATTTTATTTTTTATTTATACGTAATAAATTATTATCACTCTGTAAAACTATAAATTATATATGTATATAAATCATTATAATTTTTATAATATTATTTGTCGAGAATAATTATTTGAAACATTGTTTTTACATACCTTCTAGAGCATGTTATTACGTAATTAGCTCCAATATACAAAATTATATATTGCTATTTTACTAGATTAATATTTTTATAACGATGTATATATTTATATAATTTACAGATATATAATAGCGAATACGAATCAAAGATTCTATTACTCTTAATATAAATATAGATAATTTTTAGTATAATTTGGTTATTGTGCATAAATAAAAATGGATTTTCTCGTTTTCAAAAAGTGATATTTAAAAAATTGATGTTTTTTTTAATGAAAGTACTAACGAGTCACTAGAAATAAATTTTCTTTCGGGTTTTATCTTGCCAACTATTTTCTTGTAGAACGGTAACAAATGTTTGGAAAAGTGTTTGAAATAAAGACAGACCCTTGATCGCAAGGGGAGGAGAATTTTTGTTCGAAACGTATATTTAGACTTACCTTTTCGAGTAATTATGATAAATTGTCACTATTTTACAAGACAATTAATTGAAGATACTTAACCACAAATAGACAAATGGCAGAATTTTTATCGATATTCACGAATATATGTCCAATAATCTGTAGCTGACTCCGAAAGACTCGCGTAGTACCGCATGATTACGGAGGCCATTGTATTCTGTCACGACGGCCAATACTTTCCTGAAATTACTCGTACAACATTTCCATCACTCCCACAAAAAATGATGCCACATGAATTACTGTTCTCAAGTCCTGGAATAATCGCGTCTGGTCATATCTGAAGAAGTATTTGATAATCTTCCTTACAAAAACTTCAAAATAGTAAATCACTAGTGCATCTAACAATGTTTTAAATCTTTTTCTATAATTTCACGGGGATTCTAACTATACAAATAAACACAATTGTGCGTTTTCTCTTAGTCGATTGGTACGAATGTAGCTTCTTCAGTCCAAATAATTATTTACCAATATTACTTAAGATGTGTACACAAATATTTGGGAAAACGCAAGTCTGTATAAAGTTTGCAAATCGTAGTATGTTTATAGTAGTAGGAAAAACGGAGGCCACTATTTAAAATAAGCTCCCGGGAATACAAAATATAATAAAATCTTTCGTGACGATCTTTTCTGAATATGGCGTCTGTTAAGATACGTACGAGGCAAAACACGTGCAGGCCTCTGTCAGAATACAAAAACTAGCAGCGAGATTATTTCCCTGTAAGTCCGAGGGCAACGAACCATCACAGAGTGATCTCTGTGGCAACTGCACGTGTATGAACCCAACTACAGAGAAAGACCATTATTATCAAAAATATTATTATGTAATTTAACGAGATCGTACAAAGAAAACAAGAGCCTTGTGAACAGATTTTAGTTGTCGAATAATTTAACTAGCTTTAAATTATTTTAAGAACTACATCTTCTTTAAAAATGGAATTTGAGCTGAATTTAACTAATTGTTAGTAGATGTATAGTGCTGATTATAGTTATTTTTTTCTCTAATTCATCTCTAATCGGTGTTTTTAACAGATTCATTTTTTAAATTACTTGGTTTACGCTTATTTGTATATTTATTACAATTACAACTATACTATGTCACGAAATTAATACTCAAGATCAAACTACAATACAGTAAATTTATTTTATACCGGGGAAGTGCCTTTAGTCTTAATTACAAATTAAATTATACAAATTTAAAATGAAAAAATTTACATCAGATCAAAAATAAAAAGAAAGATAGCCAATTCCGACAACAAAGTGATAATATAAATACCACACAACGTTTCTGGGATCCTTGTCCTTTTCCTCAGGTGCGAGGACGAGCCTAGAGTGACACGTGCACATGCACTTTTCAATTGACAAAACAAGGATCCCAGAAACGTTGTGTGGTATTTATAATATCACTTTTTTGTCTGAATTGCCTATCATTTTTATTCACGGATCAAACTTAATTATGTTACTGAATATTTTGTCACGTTTATGTTATGATTTTTAATTTGTCTCTCTGTAATCAGTCAAATATAACGTTGAGTAGACTTATTTATTTTTAATTCATATATTAAAGAACTTTCAGCATTTTTTGCCATATTCTTCCGTTTATTTTTCCTTTAAGTCTAATCTTAAAACTGTATCCTTTGCATACAAAAATTAATATATTTAGCCTACTTATAGTTAGATATAACTGTTTACAACGATGAAATATAAAGATCTTAATGGATACTAATACGATGTGCAAATTCTGCAGCTTCGTGACATTCTGGGCGGGGACGACATCGGAGGAAGCATTAAAATATTTACCCAAGACACGACCATGGCTTCATCTCTCCATCGTTTTGTGAATTCCTGCAGTAAGCTGGCGATAAATTAAAGACTGTTTTGATTTTCACTATTATTTGAGACATAACTGTAAATCATCAATTTCCTTAAGGTGTGAATATATAAGATGAATAACTAAAGAAGGAGGAATGTTTTGTAAATGAATTAAATGTAGTATAATAACCGTGTGGGGGTTAAAAATAATAATGTACATACAGAAATTAATGTCTGACCTTCAATATATATTTTTAGACTTGTGAGACAGTAGATTTAATCTGTATTTTCTAATTAATTTAGATGTTTCCTTTGTGATATTAATTATAATTGGTTTCAATTGATTTTATTGCCACAAACTATTTTTCTAAGATGAATAATTATAAATAAAAAAGTTAAAAGGTATGCGGTAGCATACTAATCGCTGTATGTAAATGACGATTAATGGTGTTTGTAATCTTCGGAACAATAAAATGAAAAATAATAATAATGGATAATAATGTCTTAATTACAATTGTAGAGGACAGCGGTATTTTGAATGCAGTTTACGAGATCAAACACATTTTTAATAAGACTCGCTATCTTGTTGAACAATTTGGTCTATTGAGAACGAACAAAAAATGTCCACAAAATATCTTAAAATAGAATATAAAACGTTTATTACACTTATGTCACACAGTAAGGCAATAAAGGGTAAGATTTATAAAAATTTATGGCATATTGATCAGTCAAAGCGCCTCCTATGTTAGCTTTTAATGTAAGAGTTTAACTTAAAAACGGTATTCAAATTAAATCGGTTTGTCGTGATGCATAATTTGTCCACCTTGATGTAGACCTAATCGACGTGAAAATAGAGTTTTCTTCTTTATATTTGAAAAAAGTAATAGTTAGTAATTAAATTATAAAATATGATCATAAATTTTCATATGGAAATAAATCCATTTATAAAGAAGCTACTCTTTACACGAGAGGCGGAATAAATTGATCCTTTGTGTGCTACATACTCTACTTGAAATTATCCAAATACACATAGAGACACGAATATCAAGATAATTGCACAAATTTTTCACACTAATAATCAAATCCGATTATACTGTAATACCTGTGATGATCACAGCTGGAACTAACTTGTCGCCTATATTCTTTGTAGAGTGTTTATAATGCCAACAATTCGAAATATAAGAGTTTTATGGACTAATTTATATCACATTTTATATTTTCAGCTAGACGTTTCATAACATTATAAATAGTGTAAATATTGTAGGTTTATTTTCTATATGTAGACCATTCACCCAGTCTACAAAAATTAATTATTTATTAGTAATTAGTGGTTAAAACAGAGGATCCATCAAAATATAAATATACTTGAAATTATAATAAACCCACGAAAGTAAGTTTAGTTTAAATAACATAATATACAATTAACATAAATGTAAATCAAGTTTGCAGATTATTTTTGTAATAATTTTTTAATGTAAATTTATGTTTATGTATAGAACGTAACATTTATGTATTAGGAGAAAAGCATAACCTTATTAAACATAATTAATTTTAAAATATTGTCACATTGAACTGTATTCTCAAAAGTTTACAGTACACTCATAAAATTAAAAAAAAAATTAAACAGGGATAGACGTGTTAATTCAGTATCTATTTTAAAACTCAACACATAACCAAAGAACTAAATTTAATTAGCTAAATATTAAAATAACAGAAAATAATAATTGCTAAACTAAATACCACACAATGTTTCTGCAATCCTTTTTGTTTCCATCATGTGATTATTAAAACGCGACACACCACAGAAACGAGGACAACTGAATTTAATGTAAAGAAAGAGTATCGTGATATATGTGATATAAACCAACGGTTTCCCAGGTAGTTTTAGGATTCATAATACTTATAGGAACGATACAAAGAATAGGTCTTTAAAGAGTTTGTATTGAACATGGATAATTTTCAAATAGCAGTATTATAATTTTTCAGTCTCAACTAAAGGTTTGAGATTTGGCGTGTGTCTGTAAACATACACCATTAATATTCATAGAGGACTTCATGTTGACAAATCCACATGCTGAGTGAGTTCAGTAGTATTGCTTCAGTTACCCGAGGGCCCCAGTTGCGCAAAGATCAGTGTGCGCAGGTGGTCCCAGGTCCCAGTGAGGGCGTGAAAAGGGCGAAGGCGCATCCTTCAGTCCACGGCCATCCAACACAATGCGACCACCCGCCAACAGCATCTGCGTCGTAGAGCACTGACAGACGCCTCCCTGAAGGTGGAGTCCCATAACTGCAAAGCATGAACGGGCACAGTTTTAAATTAGAATCGTGAATTAAATAAGGATTGCAAATTGGGGTATACATTTTGAATCAATTATTAAAATGGAATGACAACTAACGAACATAATGGACCTGATATTTATAGTAGCTCTTAAAAGATTTTGCGGATGAATATAGTTTATAAGTCGGCCGGCTGTGGTGTAGTGGCCAACGTAAGTGCCTCGTGTCATAGAGGGCCAGGGTTCGAATTCCGGCGGAGACATGGATGTTTGTGCTTGTCACGGTCACGACAACTGGGTTTAAGACTGAGGGAGAATCGACACATTTACCACGTGTCACTTCTAAATCCAGAATGTGTCATGTAAGACGTCCCGGTAGACCCTCTATGTGCTTCCGAGCAAACAATTTATATATATATATATATATATATATATATATATATATTGTAATAAACAGATTAATAATGGCGTCTAAATAATTAAAAGAATGTTAAGTGAACAAATTAATCAAATTTATTAACAAATAATATAATATAAAATAATTACACAATAACATTTAAAATCTCAGGGTCTTTACTGGGTATGATAAATGGGTGAATTGAATTTATATTATCTAACAAAACAATTAAAGAAAAGAAATAATTGAAGAAAAGAAAATAATTGAAGAACGATCTGACGTATCTTAATGAAATGGTTTACAAATAAATTTAGAGTTCTTTTACTTACGGCCGACCAGGTCTCAATTTTGGGGTTTTCTGTGCACACGTTTTTGGGGATATTACTGAATTTAAATTGGTTACAAAACACTTGTCGAAACTTGATGTTCTCTCAGCTGGAAACGGCTACTCCTTCCGAATTAATGGTCAGTCAGATCATTAACAGCTTCCTCTCGATGACATCGGTGACAGTCTCTTTACTTACTGAGTTTTTTACTGCGGCAGGAAATTATTAGGTTACTGCTTGTGGCTTTACTTATTGAGAAACTTTCCTGCGACCTTTACTTGATCGAATTATATGTCCAAGCTTTACTCGATGAAATTCTGTGTGCCACACCAACTACACTCGTCTCTCCTCGTTGACTGTCTGTTCGTCTCGTAAATTTCTGACTGCGTACGTCTTAACAATGGTTCTTTTGTCTCGCCGCCCGCTTTGTCGCGGTGTATGCTTTATATAGTCTAATAATGAGTCCTTTACTTTGCAATTATAACAATGGATTAATTACTAATTACTACAATATATATATTGTAATGCATTTAATATAATGAATTGGATTAAAAACAGCGCACATGTCGTAAAGAGAATGCGTGGGAAAAGTAACCGCGGGTTCTGTCACGAGGTGACAAGACGGAGCGGTAAGACATTTATCTAGGATGAGTGCTGGTGAGCGGCAGAGAGGAAGCCGTAATTTGTATAGACAGTGTGACGGTGCGGCAATTAGGTCTAAAGAGTGATTGCGGGTCCAGTAACTTATTGATTTGGGGAACGGCGTGAAGAATTCGTAAGGCAGAACGTGGGCGAGCAGATGTTCCCAAAGTGGCTATGTTAGAGCAGGCTATTGTCTCTGACGAATGACCTGACAAGTGGCGTAGTTGCTTGGGACTTGGAAGAAAAGATTTTGTGCGAGCCGGATGAGGCCGACAAGTCCTGAGTAATTGCGGGGGCGAAATGCTGCAGCTGCAAGCGTGTCGAATGGCGCAATTGCTTGGGATTATGAGGGTCCAGGCACTTGTCGACTTAGGATCTGGAGAAATTAGTTTCGCGCACTTGTGAGCGGAGAGGTCCAAAGACAAATTGGACTTGTCGCGATTGTCGGGTTTCGGAAGGCGGAAGAAATCCAGTGGCCGGGACGTAAATTTCAGTAATGGGATTCTGTCACCGCGCCGTTGCGACGAAACTTTGCATCAAGAGAAAAACAAGGAGGCTGGTGGTATATATAGGGGAAATAACCTATTGTGTGGACAGTTGGTCAGTTGGAGTTAACGTGGGAGAGGAGACAGTTGGAGTTAGCGTGGGAGAGAGGCGGAGGACGCATCAAAGAGACAGTTAGTCAGTCAGAAAAACCATAACAGCTATAAACATTTTTAAAATACAGAAGCTCTATCTGTATGAGTAGGAGAATTTGACCTGTCTTCGATGGTAGGCAACCTGGATGCAGCCAACGACGTCAAGGGGTGTTACGGCGAACCAGTGATATTGTGTTAGAGTCAGTGAGTGAATGTCAAGGCTATAAAGTGAGTGTCTTAAGAACGAGTCGAAGTAAACCTGAGAAACCGTAAGTTGAAATGCATAATATTAACAGATGTAAACGTTATTAAAGGATAACAGTCAGATGTCGTTCTCTTCTTTTGATAATAAAGTTAGAAGCAATCTATAGGTTAAGTTCATTAATAAATTTAGTAAATACTTTTGTTTATTTTAAAACTTAAATGTTGGGTCTTTTTAATAGTTCGATTCTGTCCGTTGTCAAACCTAGTAGAGACCCATGAGAGCAAGAGTTTCTTATTATAATGGTAAAATATTAAATTCAATTGTAAATTCTTCTTGTGTTAATAAATTTGTTTGTTAAAATCAATCATAAATATTTTTTATTTATACCCTGAGTGGTTATTACAATATATATATATATGATAGAAAATGGAAGTATCAGAATGAATTTATGAATAAGAAAGATAGTCAATACAGACAAAAACGGTAATATAAATACCACACAACGTTTCGGGGACCCTCGTCCCTTTCGTCAGCTGCTAAGAAGAACCTAGAGAAACACAACTGTGCTGGTAAGTTGACAACACTCAAAAGCTTTTGACGTTTCTGGCATCCTTCTAGCACCTTCTTAGCACCTGACGAAAGGAACAAGGATCCCAGAAACGTTGTGTGGTATTTATATTACCATTCTTTTGTCTGTATTGGCTATCTTTATTATTCATTATTTTCAATGAGACGTAAATTTTTTATTTTTGAATGAATTTATATTGAGCATGGTTCCTTGCGAGTGTTTATGAAGGGTAAATAACCAATACATTGAAAATAATTTACACTGTTGCTGACATTGAAAAATAATAATGTTTAATGGCCAAAAAGTCAGTTAAGAAGTAATTAGTAAACATAAAATATTTTCACATTGGTATATCCTATATAAACAAAACCTTCTAAAACACTACGTTTTTTCTACAATCGACATAATCAGGTGTGCGGATCCAAGTAAACTTCCTGTCTTCAGTTTACGCTAGTTTCGCTTTTCATGACAATTGCTGTGTTCTTTCTTGCATTTTTCTTATATACCCTGGATGATATCTACGAATCATAGTCCATTAAGTTTATTAAAATACCATAATTAAATTATCATTTCATTTTGACTGCAAAATTTTATCCGGACGATTGCCGAAAATAAATGTAATTCATTAATTTTTGCAAACCATGTTCTCAATAGAAAACGAAAGATTCTCCCAACAGCATTTTGATAATAATACGTGTGCCAAAAAATCCCTCGATAAAATTTTTAATTGTAAATTAATATAAAATTTTATTTTTATTTTACTACGTCCCTGTCCATGCGGAAAACAGCTGAAGATGCATCTTCTCGTCACTGTTAATCTTAGTCAGCAAGATAATGATGGATCAGAAATTAATCTCCACATTTCTGAACATGTTGTTTTCCATATCTCTTCAACCTTGTCCAAAAGATGTTGGCAGTTAATCTTGAAGTTAGCCTGTATGGGGAGTGTCTCTGCTCATGTCACAAATCCACGGAGACCAATTTCAGTCCCTTTGGATATTTAATTATATCACCCACCTTCCACACCGACAGTGGTTGAAATCGATCTTTACCTGAATCTGTAGTGTTTCTATCTTTGGGAACACGAAAAATAATGATCTAACACTAGTATCTATCATTTTATAAATATTTTTTAATTTAATTCTCTTAGAACCCACACTCGTATGGTTGATGAATTTGTGTTTAACTCATCGTGTTTTCTCACAGGTTATACAGAGAGCTCTGGCGGGGGCTACCTTTGGGGATGCTCTCACAACTCTCTGGTTTTTTTGAACTAAGGTTCCCACATGCTGAGCCACCTCGGTCTGTTTTGAGAGGTGTATGTTCCGGGGTCGCAGACCTTGGGCATACGGCAAGAGTTGTCCGCTATTCCTATTGGAATAGTCGGCCAGCTGCCTCCTAAACTGGTCGAGGCACGGAGAAGGGAATGCTGCGTCCCCACAGCAAACTCCTCTCCCGCTATCGGAAGGGCGTGGGACAAGTACCCAATGCCCGACCTACCCGATGCAGGTTTTTCTAGGGTTTTCCCTGCATTTCTTTAGGCGAATGCCGGGTAGGATCCTTAAACCATAGCCCGGGGGCCCTAGTTAACCCTTGGCTACCTTCCTCTACCCTTCCGCATCCCCCCTTTCTAATCCCTTCCTATGCTATTAAAGGGGAGTTGCCCAATGTGGATCACCCTCATGTAGCCTGTTGCCCTTAAAAAAAAAACTCACAGGTTATAAGTTACATGTCTATACAATTTGGTTGTAATTTCTCTTCGAGTTCCACAGTGTATGTCATACACACCTCTTTATATGCATATATAAGAATTTAATAATGTTAGTTTAAATTTTTTACTATATAGTATGTGAATTATATTTCCTCATAATATTTTGTTCCTTATTAAAATAGGTACGTGTTTGATTCTAAATTAAAATATCGTTTTCGTATTTAAAATAAAAATATAAATAAATCCTTTGTATTCGCAAACCAATTAAAACAAAATTATTTTATTTTGTAAAATATAGCTGTAACCTCCGTATTGATTATTTAAAGCAAGTAGAGTCGTATTCTTAGTCTTCAACATTTAATCAAAATGTGGAATTTAATGTCTTGATAATATATTAAAAATCTTAATATTGATTGCGGATTTGTTTTAGAGCAGAGGTTCAAGTTTAAGTTTACATTTACAGTATTTCTATCTCATAAAATTTTAATTTGAGTGAAATTATTCTTAAACTTTAAGGTAGTAGCACTTATTTTCGCACGTATATTTATTTTGCCATCACTTCTGTTAAGTTTATTAATATGTATCAAATTAGGAGGTCAAGCAAATTTTTCTCAGTGGACTTTCACATCTTCAACTCGATTGAAGTCATA
This sequence comes from Zhengitettix transpicula, assembly GCA_037074705.1. Classification (NCBI taxonomy): domain Eukaryota; kingdom Metazoa; phylum Arthropoda; class Insecta; order Orthoptera; family Tetrigidae; genus Zhengitettix; species Zhengitettix transpicula. Next base: position 113,333,693 of record CM073591.1, on the reverse strand, counting down.
ATATATTTCATAATGTTGGTTTTAATTAATTGCAACGAATTTAATTGATCTGGTAGTTATTCAAAGTGTAAACATTTTACTTTAGTTTAAATTAGGGGCTTTCATTCGGCATGGACGTTTTTTACCTCTTTAAAGGTAGTCGGCTTCCAATATTTATTTCATCACAATCATGAATCTCCGAGAAGCAATCAAGACACCTTAACCTTTTGGAACAAGGCAGTCTTGCAACTCCTTCAACCGTAAACACAGGGCCTCGAACCACGACCTCATATTTAGAATTCCAAAGCATCCTTTTTACGAGTCATCTCAATATAATTGCAGCAAGTCATGTCTGCGTAGAATTCCAAGAAACGTTGTCCTTTCTTCATACGTCAGTAAACTTCATAAAAACAGATTGTCATTTATGGCGTAAAAAAATTCATAAATGTAACAAAATTTTATACAAAAAAAAATTATATTTAAATGAATGAAAACTGTAATAAATTATTATTTTGGATTTAATTCGAGAAATTTGGTTTTATATAACTTAGCTAGAAGACAATAAAATAATTAGAAAATTTGGTATTAATTACTATACAAAAGATTTTATACAAAATTAAATCAAGTAGACTAGACACTTCAGAATATTAATAATAACTCTAAATTACTATTAAATTACAAAATTATAAATAATATTATCTAAAATGAATTCCTTTATAGTTTTAATAAAAATAAATATGAAGTTAATAACAGACGAAACAAAATTCAATGTTTTCTCTGAGAGAAATTTCGCTAATTTTATTTTCGACGTCGCCAATGAAGGATTCATAGGTAAATAAAGTAATATATGAAATAAGAAAAAAATAACAAGTTATAAAAAATATTATATCAAATCAATTCATTAATCAAGCACTAATTAATGAAAGTATGTGTTCGCATGGTAGCCTACACCAAGTCCAAAATTTATTGTTTCATATTCACACTACAGAATAGTTTATCTATTTTTACTTAAAATTTTCGAAGGTTTAAAGTTGTTTTTATATTCAAATAGGTTTATATTAACATTACATGTACATTAATAACTTAAAATTTTCGAAGGTTTAAAGTTGTTTTTATATTCAAATAGGTTTATATTAACATTACATGTACATTAATAATGCTCTGAATAGCCTAATAAGGTGTAAAATGTTGATTAGAATTATTTAAAGAGTTCAAATGAAAGACATGATTATGTGAATAGTGGTCAATGTCACTGTCTCACATCACAAACATCACAGGTTTGAATCCCGGCAAGCGGGTGAATGTTTGTTTCGTCACGATCATGTAAACTGAACTTCAGAATGCATGACAGTAGCTACACTGAACCACTTGCCAATACAAATAAATCCGAAATGTGTCGTGGACGATGGATAATCTAACATACGTTCTAGTAGCAGTAGAGCCAAGGAGAAAGAAAGAAAAATAAATAGCAAAACCTATTCTGCCATAGGTTCAGTCATCTCCAGCAGATACATCCGACTGATGAAGCCTTTGTTTTTTAAAATTATATAAATCCAAGTTGAATAATATTTGAGATTACATAATAAACGATACAAAATGGAAATTAGAAAATATGTAACGGACCAACATCGAATCTAACTAAACATAAAAAAAAATATTTTTTCTATATATTATTATTTTAATTCGTTAGAAAATAAAAACTGAAATTTATTTAATTTTTACATATGACGTAGAGTGAAGTGTACAGGTCAACGATTATTTTTTTAATGTAAATTGACAGTTTATCCTTATGGAGAGAAAAACGTATTATTTGTAGTATCATATGATCAATAGTCAAAGAAATTCGTGTTAAGTCGAATGTATACATCAAAATATGACATTAAACTATTAATTATGGCAGACCAACTTCGTTATTGCAATACATTAAGTGCTCGTTGTTTATTAGTCTAGAATTTGTCCTGCGAGAGTGTTTTATTTCTTTCAGAATATATACAGTTTATTACAATTGTATATTGCTTTAATTCTGAAAATTTGCCTGAAGTGTGGGATGGTATTCCCGTATGTATGGAGACTTATGCTTAAAATAACGTGTTGAACTCATTTCTTCTATTCAACCCAGGAATTATCCCCTCCCATCCAATTTTGTTTAACTTGAATTTGTATTCTATGTTTGTTTCCGCATGATATTGAACCTGGGTTCTAATCATAAGCTTTTTTCAATTGGACAACTGTGCCCATTTAGAAGATATAAAAATATAACTTAAATGTATTAAATGAAGAATAATTAGAAATAAAAGCCATTTAACAGAAAAAATTAATACAACGTAAAGTTTCTGAATACCTTGTTGTTTTCATCAGAAGATTCAAAATCGTAAGTGATGTAAGAGCGACACAGTTCAAAGCAGCAAAGATTGTATGAAACATTGTCTGATATTTATTTTATTACTTAAATTTGTCATTTAATTGTATATTTATTTATCTAATTAGTCTCTCAATTTCCTTAAATTTATTTTCTCATGATGAATCTTACCTTGACGATAAATTGATAACCCTTCCGGAAGTCCTGGACTCTTCCTGGTTTGAAGCAACACTGGAATGCAAATCCGCGTGAACAAGGGAATTTGGAAGACAAAACTGAAGGAAATATGAAATTTGGTCTATTATTACCGTGTAATTGGACAGTCTTTTGTTCGTCTCGATATCTATACATTACTAACAAATTCAAGACTCACGCTTGATTCCGATATCCATTTGAGTGTATCACAGAAAGTAAAATGGAGTGTGTTAATTAGATTGGCAGAAGAAAACTCTTGCCATAAAACAATAATGAAAAATTATCCGTGTCAGCACGATAAATAATCACTAGTTTCGCTTTCAAACAAGCACGTAATGTATGCAAATGTTTGTAACACGTTTACATCTTCAGTGATGATGCCGTTTTGCTCGACTAAGTCCCAGAGAGGATCCGTTGTTGGTTTCGGTTGAATCGATTCATTACGCCTTCAGAAGGCTACAAAGAGTCGCAACCAATGGCATTCGAAGCGTGACAAGCTGGGCTCGAGGACTAAGCCGCATTATTGCGATTTATGGGGTCATTGACCTCCAGCACCACGACCAACAAAGGCTTAAAAGCCATCCGCTTAGTTGGATATCAGTCCTCTAGCGCTCGCGCTGGGTGGATAATTCTCAACACAATTCGTTTTACTACTCGTTAGCCGTATAAAATGATTTACTTCACAGAAAGTGAAACCAGTTCATCAAACACTTTCCTCGAGAACTGCCTTGCCCTTACAATATGAATGGGAACAATGCTTTTGTTAATTGATTAGTTGTGTAAGACCCCCACGGGTAATGGTCTGCAAATTTTAATATATTATGTTAAATTTCAGTTTTTTACCGGTCGTATAAAAATTAATAAATATATTATAAAATCCGTGTTTTTGGTACTACTTATGATCATAGTAGATACAATTATAACCTGATTTCATCTGAATTTTCGAATTTTTGTTGATATATAAGGGAAAATTGTTTACTATGTAAATGACTTTCTATTGGTCACATGCAGAATTTATGAGTCGATGAAACTCATGTAACGACTTAGCTGTGGATGATAGTTCAAATTGATATAAAAATATTGATAAATGATGAGTGCGCCTCCATAGAATATTTATTTCTTGCAATAATAGTGGATAATGTTGTGAAATGTTTTCAGATAATGGTAAACAAACTCTTCAGAGTTTCTGAAGTGAAAATTAAATTTATGGTTCAGGAGTGTGAAGGATCTGTGAAACATTCGATGTTATTTATTTCGCGGAATGATTAAGGCAGGCAAATACAGAGACCTATTTTTAATATTTTGGGAAACCTTCATGGTGTATTATCAAAAACTAATTTGTTATACTCCATTGTAATTTGTTGACCTATAACTTTGGCAATGTTATTTGTAAGCATGAAATGTTCCCATAAGTTAATATGGACTACAGTAAAATAATAATATTAGCTCACTAGTTTTTATGTCTAACAAAATGCAGTTATAACCAAATATACCATATTGGCCTCAACATGTATTTTACACGAATTTATAGGAAAAATATAATACAGGAAATTCATGGGAGTATATTATTCATATTAAAAGATAAATGCGATAATAACCAAGAATTTTATTGCATTTCACATAAATATTTATATTTTTTCATAAAACATTTAATGTATTAAATAATTAAATTTAAAATAATATCAATGATACATAATTTTCCTCCAAAGTGTGTATAGATGAAAAAATGTTAATAAAATATGAAATTATTGCCAGTTTTTGTTCAAAAACATAATTATTGGAGTTTCAAAAATAGAAAAATAAAATTATAAAAGAATCATTACAATTATATATATCAACAGCCAATTAAAAATCAGAGGAAAATATATTTATTTATGGGAAATTAAACTACTTTTAGTCGCTAACTTTACGACCTCTCCAGATTGAAGTTAAACAAATTTTTGATAGTCAGGTCATTTTTCCTTGACTGCCGTTGCCGAAATATATTTTTTCTGACTTTAAATTGGCTGTTGTTTATTTATAAGTTGTCGCAATAGTCATAATGTGTATATATATATATATATATTCTGACTATTGCGACAACTTATAAATAGATATATATATCGTTACAATTATTAATTTATGCAAGTTTGTGTATTATAATACTTTCTTCCGTTTGAAATTTTATTTTACCCGTGATTTAAATACGTTATTACAATTAAGTGAAACAATTGGTGTGATTATAAAGCACGTGGACGAAGTCAAACTGTATATCACATTATTTTGAATATTCCACAATATACATACATACATACATATATATATATATATATATATATATATATATATTAAATTTGGTTTTTGTTTCGTGCACAACAAATAAAATCGTCTACCAAGCTAATCAATTTCTGAAAGCCGCATTAAGTCACATGTATCCGTGTGCCATTTCTGGACCTGCGATTTTCGCAATATTACTTGTGGGTTCATGCTGATAGCTGTGGGAAAGTTTAAGTATACTAGATGGCTGTAAATTTGGCGCCTGCAGTAACTGTCCGGACAAGTCCGATGGTTGCATCAGTGCGAAGCATCTCCTCCCTGCTCTAGCCCAATTAGGGAGTCGAAAGTGGACCTTGTTTATGCTAATCACTTCATGTTTCGTTTTTTTCCCATTAGTGACCTACTGACTCGGAGACTATGGCCCTGACAAGGCCGGGAAGAGCTAAATTAATGAGTCTCAGTCTGCATTTGCTGAAGACCAGTCGCGACATATATATCAAAATTCTGTTTATAGTGTCCAGACGATTTGCCTGAAGTTTAAATTTGTTTTATTGTCGTATGTAATACTCTTTCCTCAAAATATTTCGATAACAGTTGGCATTTCTATAATAAGGCCAGTCAAATTAATAAATTCATTTGAAAGTTAGTTTTTACTCATATTTTAAGGACTCACCGAAAAAATTTCAAATTATTTACTTTAACCTTGAGCAACATCCATAACAACTATGTTTTTCCAAAAATGTCGAAAATAAATTATCCAAAATATTTAATAAAATAAGTGACAAATGCCCAAAGTATTTGAATATACTTCCGTCTTAATTTTATATTAACTCAAGTTATAGTTATACGAATTTACTTCCAGATTTATTTTCATCTACAAAGTAAATAAACAGTTTCATGCAAAATATCCATAAAATAAGTGCATTTTTAGTATCACTATTATCTCATTTTGTAATCATTTCAATATGGCGGAAGGAATTATGTTTTATGTGTTATATAGTACGGCAGGAATTATATGGGCTCAAGGCATGTTACATGTTTCGGTGACGACAATTCGTTTTATTTGAGAATTTTATCTTTAATTTATTCTAATAATTATTTTGTATCATTTGACTTATCGAAACGTAAAAGAAGATCAATAAATGTAAATGAAAGCTTAAGTACAGACTATTCCGCTGTTTAATATTACATGAAATTACTTACACCATCTTGATTTTCATAATATTACGAGCCATTACTCAAGCGATTTTCCGCTCGTAATACAATAATAAATTAAAAACATAAAGAAAGAAGCAGAAAAATCTTCCCGCAAAAAGGCCTTTGCGTGTTCAGAAGTTTCAAGATTTTGCCTATTAAAAACGTTTCTGAAGGGGCTCGAAAACGAGCAACAAAAATTTCACACTTCCGGCAATATTTTAGGAAACTATGGCACGGCAACATTTTCGGCAAATTTCTTGCAGACAAGTATGGGCGGGCAGTATGTTGCCAGCAATACTCTGGCAGGAGTGTAGCCTAAGTATTTCCCGCGTACACGTATAATTTAAGCAACGAATTAATTATTGACAATTACTTATTAAAAAACTTCACGAGAATGTCGAAGGGTGACTTTCAATATTTGCCTAAAAAATTGGGCCCAAGATTGAGAAAAATAACACGGTGATGAGGAAAGCAACACCGATCACCCTTCGATTCTTCGCGACAGGAGACTCTAAATCTTTGATGTATTTATGTATAATATATAATTAGAGTGTACGATTGTTCAATTTCGCACATCGTTCGAGAAGTATGCGTAGGTTTAATGGAAGGATTAAATGAATTTATTAAAGTACGTACAGGCTAGGCCTCTTTATTTGTTAAAAATTAATTTTAAAAATTAGAAAATAGATTTATTTTCTATTTTCGCGTACGTCAAAACTGATGCCAAATTTTCCAACCATCTTTCTTCACTTGGCGATCTCCATCGACTTCACGGCCCATAACGATGGATTTCAGCGAACTCGATAAATTCAATAGCTCTGGTTTGACCAAATTCGTAAGTGGAATACGGAATAATTTTACCCAGAGAACGAAGTGAAATATTAATTCATAACACAGCTGATGGACAACAGAGACCTGTAGGTGAGGTCTGGGAACTATTGTGGCCCGGCAATGTTTCCATATTTTCGACACAGGACCGATATCACCGGCAACACGCCGGCCAGTACTTAAAATGCTGGCAAAATTGATTGGAAATACTGAAATATTGCTGCGCCATATGTATATATTGCCGAAAATGTTGCAATATTGCACGGCCAGTATTGCCGGCGACATATTGCTGTAAAAAGTTGCTCGTTTACAGGCCCCTTGAGACTTTTACTTACCATTCATCAGTCAATTAACTTCTTATCGACTAACAGGCATTAAGGCCGTCTAACGTCCATTAGAGCAGAGCATTTTTAATTAATTATATGGAGAGCTTTATATAATTGCTGTTAAAGTAATGCCATCGTAATTATCTGAGAGAATGATCAAGTATTAACACATCTGCGTCTAATGAAGAATGAATTATGTAACTCTGGAATAACTATATAAAAACTAGTGTTCCGTAGAGATGCTCGTTTTATGTTTTTAAAAACCAATTGTATCTTACTTAACCTTTGATCTTGTCAATAGCAATGAAAATTTCAAACAACCCTAACTAATCACGAGCAAAAAGTACATTTTTTCTTTTTTAAAAGTTGAGTTATACATATTAAATTATTTAGGCTCGTCCTAAGGTCTGAAATTTCAACACAGCACCCTTCAGAAGAAATTTAATAGTCAGATTCAGACAAAAGGAGTTATTTATTTTGTATTTCCAGACATTCATTATATATTATAGCCAATATCATTTTTATTTGTAAAGCTAAATACAGGGCAGCTTTCCTCGTCATAAAAGTCGTGTCAAAGAAATATATTTGAAAGATAGTCAGGCTTTATATATATATATATATATATATATATATATATATTGTAATAATATATATATATTGTAATAATCAATAAACAAAAAAATTAATTAAAATTTGAATAATTAGCCACACGTTGAAGAAAGGTGGTCTTAAATCGTAGGAACAATTAACAACATTTACTAAGCTTTAAAATATATTTATTAATCCGTGGTATTTATTAAAATACACATCTTATATCATTCCAATCAAATACGTCGGATCTCTATATTTCAGGGTCACTACTGGGTTTGATAATTAGAACAAAAGCAATGTATAAACTGACAATTAACAATTCAAATATAAAAAATTAACCTAAAACAATATGAAGAAAAGTGAAAGAAAACTAAATGAAACGAAAACTGAACGAAATCTGACTATACCTATTTATATCAAAGTTTTGGTTACTCACGGAACGTCTGTCTGGTACCAGATCTCTCTTTTAGCTTGAAAACTACCACACTAAAAAAAACATTTTTACACTTCATTGAAAATTTTAATACACACGATTAAAATACTCGTCCTCTGCTATCTGGAACCTAGGATGAGCCGCCCCTTTGGTCCGCTAGTATATTCCGGTCTCCTCTATGCGATATTAGTTCAATCAGCGTGAAGCAACCATTTGCTTCACCGTGTGCACATTATTATGTAAATCTCTCCGTAAAATGTAAAAATACAGTATCTCGCCATCCGTACTTTATAACAGTTTCTTCTCTTTTATGCAGATTTTGACTCTTTCACCTTTCAATCGCCAATTCCAGACTTTTAGATCATCAGATTTTTACGTTTTTCAGTTACCCACGTGAACTGAACTGTTCCGTTTCTCGCAGCAGACTCAGTTTTCCACGCGCGAGGTCTCTATGTTGAACAAAGGAAAAACCCGCCTTCATTGTCGCCTTTACGCATTTGTACCGTTAACAAGTTAATTATATTAAAAACAATTAATGGCCGGTTTAATTGGCATTACAATATATATATATATATATATATATATATATATATATATATATATATATATTTAGAGTAATATTAAATTTAAAGGTAGTAATAGTGCCTCTAACAGTAATAGGAAACAAACTTAACCACGATGTGGATAATTAATGTGATAAATTAAGGAATTATGAATGAATTTAAACAATTAACTTTCAAATATAAAACATTTAATACAAATTTATATTTATTTTTTATTCTGTAGATAAACTTTAACAGGACTGCCACAGCTTTTAATGAAATTCTTAATTCTTCAGGGCCGCTTATCGGGCCTCAAATACTTAGAGTTTATCGCAATTATAACCGATTAAAATGAAAACAATATCTTACAAATTTATGAATTAAATTTACAAGAGAAATGTTAACATAAAAAATCTAAAGAAGTCTGAAATATAAGGAAATCTGACGGTATATAATTTTAATATAAGGTTTACAATGATAATTTAAAATGATTTTATTTAACAGGCTATGGTATTCACTGTTCAGAACCTAATTCAGCACAATAACCACATTACGACAGATAATGAATTTCTTTAGAATTTTGATCAGTTTTAAATTACCACTGAGTTATATCTCTCATCAACTTATAACCCCTTTTCAAAACCTTATTCTTTAACTTTAATTTTACTTTGCTAAAACTTCCGGCCAACTGACCAACATTCGTTCTACAACGTTTTCATCCTACATCTACCAGCCGACTGTACTTTACTGTCCTGGATATTAATGCTGCCTCTACAATTTTCCGTTTCATTTAATACATAGGCTGAAAGCGACCACCACAGCAGTCAGACTTGTTCTCTCGTACAAGTTTTCATCCTCTAAAAACGCCGACATAATACGTCTCCATTCTTACGCACCGCTGACTGCTCTCTACAATACCTGGCCCACAATTATTACGGCGTCAATACAAATATTAAAGAAATTATTTAAAAAATCCTTTCTTTTCACATTGGGGGTCATATATATTATATACACATACAAACATCCTTGAATACTAAGAAAAATTGTAGTTATATCTCTATAATCCAATATATTAAAAAGTCAGAATCCGTATAATGGTGAAACAATAAAATTTTAGAAGTTATAATCTTACCTTTCTGTTTTCTAAGTAACTTACATCATCTGTCGAAATGTTTATAACTAGAGAAATTAATAATGAAGTCTTTCTCGGTATAAAGAATGAATAAAATATTTTCGGGCTGAATATCATCTCGGGAAGGTTTCCTCGTCGTGTCAAAGAAATACATTTGATACCGAGTGAAATGATGTTTCGATGACGTTTACTGTCATCGTCTTCATTATTTTATTCACTATAGAAATTAATATTCTTATAATTAATCGTGAGCTATGCCACATCTTCAAAAATAGTTATATATTATATGATACATAATAATGCAACTGTTGGGTAATTCAACACAGAAGCAAGTAGTTTCCTAACAGCGACTCTCTTTCTTGCAGTAACGGTCATTAGTGGTCTATTTTAAAGTCTCATTACTTTTTTTATCTATTTAAATTAGGTGTCCCTTGAACTAAGAGATGGGTATGAATATCACTTCTCACGAAGCATTTTGCGTCGAATTGAGACATGCAGTCCTCGCTTCAGCATCAGAACCGTCTGTTCATTGCATTTAATACTTACCATTATCTCCCAATTACCGCGGAAGGTTTGTGGAAGACAGGTGACTAATGAGTAAAGAAGCAAGAAAGGATGGTGTGTCAGTACCCAAGGACTCTTTTTTTTACTCTTCCCAATTGTGTTCCTAAAATTTCCTCGATAATGAAGGGAAATGCTCTAAGGGAGATTTTTTAACACATCATGCAAGCAATTTTAAAAATATATTGCATATTTCCTTATCAAGCCACAGAATATTCTTACTTAGTGATAATTTAGACTACACTAGATGAATAAATAACTGTAATAGTTTTGATATATAATCGTCCTAATATTTGATTTTATCGACAGTCAATTTCCATGTAAGTACGAATTAATAACATTTAGGAAGATGCATAAATGATAATTATGTCATTGAAAAGCTGACGATAAGACGAAAAACTAGTGTTAAAAAGAAATGTAAAAAAATTAAGTGACATTATAGGTACAGTCGACCATTCAAATAATATACTCCTATTATTTAAGTCTCAATATAATTTTCTTCATTTAAATAATATCTATAAACAAATTAACATTCTATGATAAAAGTTTTCATATCGCAATAAAAGAAACTACAATGAAAAAATTTACGTCTGATTGAAAATAATGTATAAGAAAGACAAAAAAGGGTCCAAGTATAATTCCAGACTCATTTCAGAGATGCTTCACTTTAATTCAAACATCACAGCTATTAATGTACAAACAGACACAATTAAAGTCAATAATTGCTAAACGCTATTACGCTAAACCTTCTGTTTTCCTATTGTCGTTGCTCCTTTACAGTTACGCCAACCCTTCGGCTCTTCCATTGTCGTTGCGTTTTCGTCGCTTTTGAGTTTTTTCAACTGACAAGTGCAGTTGTGTTGCTCTAGGCTCTTCTAGTACCTGACGAAAGGAACAAGGATCCCAGAAACGTTGTGCGGTATTTATATTACCCTTTTTTGTGTGAATTGGCAATGTTTATTATTCAAAAGAAACTACAGTTAACTTCTATAAATATTTACAAAAATATTCTGCTTATTTTAAAAACTTCAATTATGCAGATATATTATGAAACCAATTTTGTACCTATTTTAAAACTGTACCATTACAATTTATTCGCTTTACTTACCTGAATAAAGAGGACTGCGGATACAATACTGTAACAGCCCTTAAAATTAATACAGAAAGAAACATAAATTTTTTTATTTCTGAATAATACTTGCAATGAATACTTAGTCTTATCTACGTTTCATAACGAAAATTATGTGTTAATTGGAATCATATTTTGAGGTACGAATTATCAAAATAAATTATGGAGTAAATTTTGTTCAAATATTTAACAGCCTGCCACATTTATTTTTCATTTGAGTGTTGTTTTGTTAATAATTGAGTATACAGCTACTTAATTATTTTTATAAAAGTTATTTTATTTTCCTATTTTATAGTCCACATAGTAAATGGTATTATTATTACGAGGGAAAAGTACGTGGGAATCTAATGGAGACCGCTCTAGATCCAGTAGTGTTGGACTTGCATCCATTAATCCCTGTATCCGTGGCATTGTTCCATCCCGTTAGCGCATAGTCTAAGATAGAAGGCAAATAAATCGATATTCAATTTCCGGGAAGCTAAAGTTGATATGTTAAAAATGCGTGAATAATATATTCTGAATATTGTAAATTACTTGTATGATTCAAATTCGGAGAACTGCTCAACGTTTCAATTTATTTTGTTTCAGCTTTAAGATGCATTGTAGCCAAAATTAGCATATAATCTTTGGAAATGTCAATTTATTCCGCACAACCGAACAGCCTAAAATTATCTTAGAACTTATAGTGTCAGAGGCCGCAAAGGTCGCGAAAACGAGAATTATAGTTATTATTTTACAGTTATATTTGCAAAACAATCTATTATATTCCAAGTCTATGAAGATAGGCAACCTATAAATTAGCAGAAACTACCGTTTCGTCACGATCGCGAGAGATACACGATTCAGATCAGGCGTGGCAAATCAATTCGCGGTGTTGAACCTGAGTTCTTTTCCGGAGGTCAAGCGACTTCACTCCACTGTTACATAATAGATCTCCTCTTTCATAGTTTGTGAATTACAAATAAGCCGCGAGGAAAGACATACTGAATTTGATCTGTTTTTGAAATTATAGACTAAACCTGTGAAATGATAAAAAGAAATTGATGGGCATTCTCAACTCATCTCCATTATGTATATTGATCAACATGCGACCCAACTTTTCAAAGGATTTGGATTAGTTCGTAATATCTTTGATGTCAATCAACAAATTCAAATTCAAACAATAAACTGACCCTAGCATCTTTTTAATTTCTTTTGAGTCGAATATACTTCATATGTAATTAGCGAGATAATTAGTTAAGTTAAGTATATGGATACATTGGTTATTCATTAAAATGTAGTACATGTGTAAATTGATATATACAATATCTTCTCATTACGCATCAAATAAATTAATGTCATCGAAGAATCGTCATACTTTTTTTTTGCACATCGTAGGAAGACTTTATTTCTTGCATGTCTGCGTTCACGAGGATGTAGAATCGTTGAGAGTTAAATATCTTGCATTTGGTTAGTATATGCTGGACTGAAATTTGTGCTTCACCTCATTGTCATGTGGAGTAAGAGAAAATGTATAAGTGAGTTCAATCTTAGTTGTTGGATCAAGGCCTGAGAGGGTTATTCTCTCGCAGGCAATACCTGCGAGGGATATTCTCTAGCAGGTAGAACCTTGTAGGAGAGATACGAAGGGAACTCCTCTCCCGCTATCGGAAGGGCGTGGGACAAGCACCCAATGTCCGACCTACCTGATGCAGGTCTTTCTAGGGTATTCCCTGTATTTCTTTAGGCGAATGCCGGGTAGGATCCTTTAAATATAGCCCGGGGGCCCTAGTTAACCATTGGCTAACTTCCTCTACCCTTCCGCACACCCCCCTTTCAAATCCCTTCCTACACTATTAAAGGGGAGTTGCCCAACGTGGATTACCATCATGTAGCCTGTTGCCCTAAAAAAAGGATGCCTTTTCCTCTCCGGTTTTGAACTAAGGTTCCCACAAGCCGAGGCACCTCGGCCTGTTTTGAGAGGTGTATATTCCGGGGTTTTAGACCTTGGGTATACGGTAAGAGTTGTCCGCTATTCCCATTGGAATAGTCGGCCAGCTGTCTCCTAAACTGGTAGAGGCACGGAGAAGGGACTGCTGCGTCCCCACAGCAATCCCTTCTCCCGCTATCGGAAGGGCGTGGGACAAGTACCCAATGCCAGACCTACCTGATGCAGGTTTTTCTAGGGTTTGTCCTGCATTTCTTTAGGCGAATGCCGGGTAGGATCCTTAAAATATAGCTCGGGGGCCCTAGTTAACTCTTGGCTACCTTCCTCTACCCTTCTACATCCCCCCATTCAAATCCCTATGCTATAAGAGGAGAGTTGCCACTATGTTGATTACTCTATACATAGCCTGTCTACACTAAAAAAAGTTGTTGGATCTGATTCTTAAAAATGCTAGAAATGTCGGGTGAGAAATTGATTTATAACGCGTTAGACTGTGGAGTTGGCTTGGTTTGTGAGCCTTCCTTCTAATATATAGAATGGTGACAAAAATAGAAACAGAATTTCCGCTGAGATTCTTTAAACAGAAAAAAATTTATACCGAACAAAATATGTTACCTGCAGATAATAACAATGGTTCCTAGAAATCTCTGAACGAATCATAAAGAATTTAGGCACGTTTAATGTGTGACAATTTTTGAATGTTTTTTTTGTTAACGGTGAAAGTTTTTCTTGTGTTCTTTTTACTGGTGTCAGTTTGTCTTTCCATTCATAAAATGCATTCTCCCACATGATCGAAGAATGAAATAAATTATATCAGCTTTAGTGGAATAATTTTAGATTATAAAAGATCAATGATTTAAACTAAATTAATCGGGTGCTTTCTGTTTGCTGTAAGAAATTTTCGGATAATTATTCGGTTTTTTGTATGTTGTCATTAATTTTCAAATCAGATATCCCAAACTTGATTTAGTTCATATTTCAGGTTCCTCCTGTATGAAGCTATGTGAATTTACGTATTGAGTCACGTAATAAAATTCCTCAAATTTGACCTTTTTCCAAAAATCTGTCACTTTTATACACACTCTTTCGTGTTAATAATTTTTGGAATAAAACTTTAATTAATCTTGTCGATAATAATAAAACCAGTTTTTAGATATATGACGCTGAAAAATTTGTATAATTACGAATGGAGTCAATGCTATTCTCACAAATCTGACCGAATATAAAATAGTCAAAGAAGAACAGCAGCTTGTGACAAGGACACATTGAACGAGTGACAAATTTCGCTGTCGTTTAATAGGTAACAATTTACTAATCGCTGTCTTTGAGACGTGGCATATCCTTATTAATGCAATAACCTTCTAGTCCACGAAGTAAACCTGGTTGACCCCGGTGTGTTCCGGGTCAGGCTGTTCCCACCCATCTGCTTGGAACGTACAGCCCAGGACACTGCAATCATTCTATTAGAATAACCATAATCTCTTTTACGGTAGGTAGACCACTCAGAGTTACAATCAATAATTTACGGATTTGGTCGGGAATTACACTTTTGTCGCGGTTTAAACTTCCTGGCATCATAAATCACGTTATTAAAACGTGATATAAAAGAATTTCTTTAAATATAATTTCGGAAATGTCAACAGATTTACTAACAGTTGGATCAATACGGGAAAGTAACCATTTTGAAAACTATAAGCAAATAGGCAATGGATTTAGGCAATGGATTTAGGGATATTACGGCTATTACGAGAAGAAAATATGCCATTAAAATATGTTTCCTTCGTTTCCGGTAAATGACATTAAATTTATTTTGGTAGCTCCAGTCGTATTGAAGCGTGACATTCTCAGGGAGTGGGGAGCGGAGAAACGTAAAATATATTTGATGCATATAATTTTTTTTTCGTAAAATCTACAGAGGGCTTTGGGGATTGATCAGACTGTAATCAGTTACGGAAAACCTGCTATTACAATATTTATCGAACAGTCAGTTACCAATTGCTTAGAGGATATAAAGTTTATTAGTCTTAACAAAACAATTGATGACATTATACAAACACTTTATATTATTAATTTTTATTATTACGACGTTTCGATACCTTTTTGTATCATCTCCAGGTATTGACCTACGTCGTCATAATAATAATAAAGTATCTTCATAATGTCATAATTTTTTTTATTAATTCACAACACACGTTAAATTAAAAATTTTATTCATATTAGTTGTCCACAGTTAGAGTTGGTGGATATAAATGTCATAAGATTTACGAAATCTAAACTCAACATTTTTCTTACATTTGCACATGCTTCTAGGAACCATGCGTGACGACGAAAGTTCCATAAATCATCGTAAACAAGCCATTAACAATTATGAATATCATAAGAAAATGAAATAAAATAATTTCCATACAAAAAATATACCGTTTGTATTAAAAAATAATTTCCTCCGTTCAAAAACTGTGCATCAGATATTTAATTGGAATTATGAATTGTTTTACAGAATAATATTTTTACGTTTTCTTAGTCATTAAAATAAATTTTTAAAATTTTATTGTTAAATTAATAATTATTTAAACCCTGAAACAAACTTTCAAATATGACAGAACGAAATTAAACATCCTCGTTATTCATTACATATTTTGACATAATTTATGTCATTCGAAATAAATCTCAGAAAAAATTAATTGATATATTAAGGAGAATTATCGTAATTTTCAGAGCACTTCAAACGTATTGGAATGATTAAAACTCGTAAGAATGATTTTATGAATTTGTAAGAAATTTTTCACGGTTAACAAAACTGCATATCAGACAAAATTATTGAATTTTACACTCAACAAATGAATATTTTACGTTAGCTGCATGACTTCTTGGTTTCAGTGTCTTTTAGTAGGATGACACAATTCCCGTCAGCTCTCAATCATAAGTTGAAGAGAACTGTCAGAACACATAATAGAATATCCTCACTTTACTGGAAACAAGGTTGGCTAAGTGCCACAGACTAAACTATTATTTTCTCCGCCAATCCTGTAGCAGCTATTACACTCTAGAAAATCCCTAAAAGGAAAATGAATTGTTCTTTGAATACTATGATTTTTTCTGCTTCACTCAGAATTTACTGAAGAATAATACGGTACTTCCATAACCTCCTTGACACTAATTAAGATTTTTTAAAAACTTACTTGAACAGTGGAACACTAGAAGAGGATTAGAATATTCTCAAGGGCAGACATTGTAAAATGAAAATAGGTTACTGAATATTGGAATCATAAAAACATATCCGTGACCCTATTGCAGTTTGCTGCACCAGGAAGGGCAAGCCAGTGAATAAGTCTGACAAAAAACTAACTATGGGTTTAAATTTATTCCCAGTACTCTCATGCCACTAATAGCGCAGAAACAGAAGGTGTGGAACTAATTATTGATTTGGGGCTAGCAGTTAAAGAAGATCTGTGTGTTTACTTTGGTGAAAGGCAAGGAGCCTAAAGGCATGGAATAATCTGGTAAAATTCTAGGCCTGAAGCAGAATATTCATATGGATTAACAGCGAGGTCAATGGGACAGAAAAGGAAATGATTACCTTAAGGATTTTGTAATTTTATATTGAGATATTCAATCATAGGATGATTATATAGACACGTGAAAAATTATATGAAAATCATTTGCAGCCGAGTAGTTTAAATGTCACTGAACACATTAAAACGAAGACAGTATATCAGCAATATTTAATATTCTGTAGAAAGAGAAAAATGAAGGTGAGAGAGGATGTGGGATAGAGAAATAATGAATGTAACGGACAAGATTATATTACCGAGGGCTTTCTTCTACGTTTGTACTTATTTGTATAACTCCATAATCCTTGAATTATGAAGGAAAAAATAATAATTATAATTTATGAGCTCAGAGCTTGAAAGCGTAATTTTTTCTTAATGTTAATTACTGACTTATTAAAATATTGGCAATAAATTGCAAACTTGAGACGATAAAAGGGTCTAAAATGTGACATTTATTTTGTAGAAGATTTTTTAGAGCATGGTCTAGTGTTTGGTTTTTATTTAGTTTAAAACTATAAATACCATTTGTTGATTACCGCCACATGTGACACAAAAATAACCATTTTCTTGGTCCACAAAATGACGTGTAAGTTGTTTTGGCGAAGGACATTGGACTATGCAGCTGCTTTCAAGGGAGAAAATGCCAGAGGCGCAGACCGATTTTAAAATATATTGTATCAAGTGATAAAAGTTATTTCCTAAAACTATCAGTATTTGTTTGGAAAGGGATTTATCAGATTAAAAGCTCTCAGATCAGACAGAATGAAATAATAGGGGAGTGTGATAGGGAGTATGAGGTTAACAATAAAATGAATCAGCGAGTCGAAAGTAATGAGATATCATAGTTTCGGTTCTCGTCATTAAGCTGGTAGAGGAATATTGACGTAACCTTATACCATGATGGGAATACGAATTTTTGGTACTGTCAGGTCGCCGGATTCAGCCAGATGGAAAAAGCTTAACTCAGAAGACGCAGCTTTTGAGATTAAAGCAATCGTAAATAAAATAAAAAATTGTAACAAGTTTTATATATAGTATGAGGCTGTTAATGCATCGTTGTACTGTTCATTTTTCAGAGTGCTCGTGTTTCCTTTTGCTACGGATGCAGACAGGATCCCTCAACAATCCCGACGGTTATGATGTTAGTAGATTCAATGTAACCGTGCGAACAAAAGAAACGGGAGGTTCATATTGGGCTTGGAGTTAATTCTGAAAGTGAACACACACTCACGAGATCCTTACACTCACCAAGATTCGAACACGTACATGTGTTATACGAGAAAATGAGGTAGACCATTGACACCAAAACACTTTGGAGTTATTTATTTAATTACTGGTCATAGAAATTGAGAATACAAACGCATATCAAAAATATTCTTCAATTTTATCTAAGAGAGTTAAAATTTTTATTTAAATTTAATATGTAGCTTTATAATTATTATAATTGAGATCGGTAAATTTTTAAAATCGTAACTATTGTTAAACTTACAAAAACGCAAATAAATTACGAATAAATAATTATACAATAATTATACATAATTTGAGTACATTTGAAAAACCCAACTAAGAAATGAATTAATGTTTTAAATCAATAACTATACTAATAATTAATAACAATTAAAAGATAACAGGTTATTAATATTAAAGTATCATCCAATCTTCTTGTAATCTTCTAATATTTCTAACGATGATATCTGTGTATAATTTCAACCCCTCACAGCATGGTAAAGGGACACTCTTAGGGGTGGGGGTGGATGGGCATTTCTAGAAAATAACGCGAATATAACTAAGATTCGAGTCAAATCGGAGTTATGGATGTGGCTGAGTATATTTAAGACATTCTGGGCAACGCGCTGGGGTTGGCGGGGGTGGGAGGGGCTGAGCGGGGTCAGAAATTTTTAAACATGTTAACCAGATGATTTTTGCGAGGTGCGTTACAAATCGGGGGTTATGGATATATGACAACCCAGGAAACGCCTGGAACCCAGATAGAGTTATATAAAACAGAACTCCCGGCAGAATATTTACCAACAATCATTTAGTTCAAAATAAATCATTTTATGATCTAAACTTCCGATGCGTATTGCAACATAGGGGAACTATATTAAACTATAATTACAATAATTTTCTTACAATTGTACTGACAACGACTTCTCTATCAGACACCCTTAGTTGTCATACTGATTTCGTATTTTTATAAGTTAATACATCAAATGATTCATCAGAATCCTCACAATTACAATATGAGTAATGTTTCATATGATACAAACCAACAATACTGTGGTGACTTATTTAATTTAAGAAAGCATGATTACACATTATTATCGGTGAAATAAGTCAGAAAATAAAGAATAGTGAAATAATAATATTTAATCGTACAAATTTCTAATAAATAAAATTTACTAATTTGTTCAAAGAAAATGTTTTTTTTGTCCAATAATAATTGTATAATACGATTTAATAATGTCAGATAATTTTCAGTGTAGATATCACATTATTATCCTTGCGCTTTATCCAATTTATAAAACACTCATATCGAATTAAGGATTCTAAATTTTACTCATACGTCCAGTGGAGTTATGTAATTACAAGACGTTTCTTAACGGCTACTTACCTTGATTTTTCGTCTGTCGTTACTTTCGAGTGTTGTTATGCAAGTCCCGGTGTCTTCCTGATTCTATGAGATTTTTGAGTCTCGCGCCCTTGGTCTTGTTCCCCGCTGGCGTCTGCGTTTTATGTTTTTACTGTGGAAAGCAGCGCACGCACAACAAACACGTGCCGTCTAAATCAAAACAGGTTTGGACATTCCTGTAGCGCTACATATATATCACTCAGAAGTATCTGAGTGCATCCCACGTAAAAGAAATGCGTTTCTCGTTTATGTATTCATTTCCAGAAACGCTTCCAAGGTGTGTGTAGCCCAAAATAAAACAATGAAAGATAGTGGGAAATGTACATTTTAAATGTATTTCTGAAAATACGGAAAAAATAATATTAATTGAATCTAAGAAATCATAATTACATTTCCTCGTCCTGAATACCAAGAATCGAACCATATCTGTAAGAATCGGATGGAATGTTCGATTCCTGTTTCTCTGACAGAATATTATCAGTTTTTTAATGCACTTCTCTTGTTTCTGTTGACATATTAATGAGTTTGCGGGTGTATATGTTCCAGTATATATTACTATTTTACAATTAATTGAATCATTTTATTGTTATTTCGAGTTATTCTAATGTTGAATATTTTGTAGCATAAGCTTTAGAAAATGTTTATTTCAGCAATGGTTAAAGAAACGTTAAACACTATAAATAATTTTTATTTTGCCAAATATGGTTGGTAACATATAAATACAATTCTACTAATATATTGTCTCAGAAAGCACTAATAAAAATGCAATTATCAGTCATAAAAGTGTTCACTTAGTGTTCTTTTTTATAAACTTAGGTCACCTTTGTCGTGGGAAAGTGTTTCTGCTGAGACGTTGAGTTTATTATAAAGTACGTGGCTTCAGATTGATCAGTTATCATAAATTAACCGATTTCCATATAAATATTTTTCTTAGGCATCAACGCGCACGTATAAGTTTCAAAATCCTCCATTCCAGAGATAAGACTGAAAATTATGCATCATGGGTTGATGAGATAACAGGCTGAAATGTAACAGATAGGGATCAAAGTAAAATGTAAGAAAATAATTCAAACATCTAAACTCAATATTGCACAAATAAATATTGCGAAAGCCTATGAATTTTAAAAGAAATATGCATACACAGTACGAAACAATTAATTCTTTATATCTGATTGAGCAGTAACATATTTATGAAAAACGATAATTTTTGTATCTTACGATCCATAAATTTTCAGTCTTGATCTTCTAAATGGATTTTGTAATTTATTGTATTTCCAAAATTTCACTCTCGCATTGGTAAGAAGACGAATTTGAATCATATACTGGAATTACACATTGTAAAATTAATGTATGCTCAATTATAATTATATATATATATATATCTATATGAAAACAATGAAGTTCTTCCAGCGATTTCGATTTTTTCTGTCTTCTCATATTCGTCTTTGATTCTTCTACCAAACAGAAGATACTTTCCTGCTCATTTTCGAAGGCACTTTTCTTAATTATGTTTCGTAATAATTAAGAAAGAAAAATATTTATACTCCTTCCATAAAAAAATTTCGATTCTTAGACCTTCTACTATACCTTATAATTCACGTACTGGTTTTTCGTTAAATGATAGAGTTTTATTTCGTTCATTTCAATATTATAATTTAGTTATATGCTATAACATAACTGAATGATAGATACTTTAACCACCATACATATTTAAATATTATATTTGAGGAATTTTACAGTAATGTAATCATAGTGACTGATATTAGTTCCACTAACGTAACCGAGATCATGATCTCATGACACATTTCCAGTGCCTACTCATATTTACGACTCCCTATTACTACCAACAGACACAGAACAAGAGATAAGCTCCAAAACCTGCCCAATAAACCATTTAGTAGACAGCACTGTTCGCTGAATGTCGCAAAATATTGCGCATTGGTCGTTTCATGAGGCTAAATTAATTGCAACTGAAAAATATGCGTTTAATTTATAGAATTTTTTGTGTAGTTTGTAGTTTCTGTTAAATGGCATTACACATCAGAATTTTTGTCTATAATGAACACCATTAACATTGGTAAGAAAATAACACAAGTAATTAACGACTCGTAAAACCGACAATAATAGAAATTAATTTTGAACAATGTAATTTCATAGAGAGTAGACGTTTCGATCAACTATTGTAACATTGACTATATCACTTCAGTATGGCGATAGTATTGACAAAGATTACAACGAATTATAAAGAAAATGAATACAAGATATAAATTATCAAATATTATTTAATTAGCCATAGTAAATACTGTTTAAATAAGAACTGTCTCGTTATACGTTAATAGAAAATTTGTTAAAAAATTATTCGGACGGACTAATTGGTTGCATAAATCTATTTTATCAAGTTTAGTTTTAAATTCTTATCCAATAATTCAAATAATCGAATAAGGGTATGGGTTTTAGATTATTAACAAAGCTTTGTTATTTTCTTCTATCTCACATCATATTGATAACCTTAACTAAATATTCAAAATTTTACCAGCTAATTATTTACCTACTGATTTTATTGTCAAATTCATTTATCGTAGAATTAATTACATTTATAATAATAAAAAAAACCGTCAACATTATTTTTAGGAATTTTATTGTTTCACCGGATTATCATTGTTTATGTACTAAATTTAAAATATTCAAAACACTAAATACTCATTGAATTTTCAATTCTGTTGTTGGTCTTTTTTTCGAAAAACAACGATTTTCTTTATAATATGGATTTTAATATTGTTTTTTATAAAACTTGTTTCAATAATTGCTCATTTTGTTATATCGGACAGACAAAAAGAGATTTAACATTAATAATGTAAAAATTTCACCTTAAAAATATTCTCATTATAAACTCTTTGGATCTTAATAATTCTTTCAATTTTGATAATACTATTATTTTAGATAAAAAAGATAATTTTAATAAATCTCATAAATGTTACAGATTAAGTAGAAACAAATTTGTATTAAATGTAAAACGAGACTATTTTTATTTAAACAGTATTTATGTTGGTTTATTAAATAATATTTGTTACTTAATATCTTGTATTCATATTCTTTGTAATTCGTTGTAACTTTGACTATATCACATCAGTATAGCGATAGTTTTAAAAAGATGAGAACAATTGATCGAAACGTTTATTCACCCGTAACGTATATTGTTCAAAATTTACTTCTGTTATTGCCTACATTCTAGATTTTTAACAATCTAAATACCATATCCTTTATTATTGGAATTATTAGCTAAAAAAATTTAAAACTCTACCTGATTAAGTACATACGTGAAACCAAATATTCCGTCCGAATAATTTTTTAACAAATTTTCTATTAATGTAAAACGAAACACTTCTCATTTAAACAGTATTCGTTATGGTTTATTAAATAATCTTTGTTATAGGAGTCTTTAATTTCTTTTGTTTGAATCTTTTGATATTTTATAGTTTTGAAACTAAACTATGAAAACCTATGGTAGCTTTATGCACATTTCGCTATTATTAATTTTAAGCAGTGAAAATTATGTAAATATACAACTAATTTCAATAAACTTACACTTTCTTCAGTTAAGGAATTATCTTTCTGTTTCTGTCCCTTACTTGTCCCAGGAGGTTCTAGAGTTTTAAATAATTTCTAGCTTTTTTGAAAGCTGCAAATATAATACCGATATGTTTTCAGGCTCTAAGTACACTATTGTGTACTATATAATGCCAAGTGAATTTATAGAAGTAAATTTGAAATTATTCCCTGCCCATTATATCATGTTCATAGTAAATTTTATCATATATTTCTTTAGCTTAAGTTTTAGATGATTTTGAAATTTCTTTATCGTTCATTGTCATTTATTCACAAATATATTTAGGCAAAAATTTAATATAAGTCTGACTCAACCTATTTACTTTCCTTCGTAGTGTCATGCTGTCTGTCCGTTGTGCCCGTCGTGGCACGATTTACAGTTTTGTAACTAAAATTTCACCGACACCAAAAGCAGGAACGTCCTCTACGTTGAATCAACAATGATTGCCACTCATCTCAGGTCCGTCATTAAGTCAATACTGTCATCGATCTCTCCAATACTACATATATACTTATGTAGCTCGCTTGTGATGTAAAAGCAATGTATATTGGCTTTTAGCCCACACAAGACATAAATCCAAAAACACTAATTAAACTTCGTTGGCGGAGGCAAACGCAACCAACTTCAGTTCGCGATACACCGCCTAGAATTTTCTGGGCACTTGTTAAAACAAGTGCCCCAACTGTAGTACTTAGTCCTTATACCCTCCCAAACATTTCTTTTTCTTAGGGAGACAAGACGCCGCCGTTTAAATATGGCCTCATGTGAGACGCTACGTTATTCATTTATAACATTAAAAATAAAATTATTTGATATAATTTTCCTGTTGAGACTTAGAGTTCGACGTAATAGATCAAGAAACGAGTGACATGGAATATTCAGAAGATTTCCATGGTGTTTTTATATTTTAGTAGCACAACATTAACTCTGAATGTATCTACGTTAGTGAAAATGATTGACACATTCAAGATTTTAAATATAGATCGAAAAAGCGTGGCAGATATCGTATAGATAAACTATTGTCGAAATATATTTAAATTTTTCCCAGGGAAAATATATTTCCAACTTAAGGTTACATTCTGTTATATAAAATAGAAATTGTTCGCTTATACACAAACAACCATGGATTTATAAATTGGGAAATGATTATTTGTAATTTTCTAAGGTATTAATAATTTAATGCAAATTCTTTGTAGTATTTCATATTTTAATTTTCACATTAATCTGGTTCAAAATTAAATAAAGTTAACGTTTATGGAATGTGTACGTCACTGAGAAGATAAATGTATAAATGTCATGACAACTATTAAATAATGAGAAAGAAAGAACTTGCCAAGTAAAAGACACTGTAGCGTTGAGAAACAATGCTGTTACGATGAGTAGTCGTTGAATTGCATTCCTGCTTATCCGTGTCCTTGTATTATGTATTGGAGACCCGCCCCTGGAAGGGACCATGACTCACGAACTCAGGACTCGCCGCCCCTTTGCAACATCTCTGCGTCAGAGGAACTCCTCATCACGGATCTGTGTCAGCACCGCGGGGAAGTTGCCAGGTGCCGATTATTTACGACAAGTTGAGGCAAGGGGAACTGTTAACATCGTGACATTTACGAGGAACCGCAAGACTTTGACACGAGAAGACGCAAGTATGCCGAACACTGTATGTCCTTATCGACACCGAAGAATGTGTTGCCTTTAAGACAGACACCGAAGCTATTTAATTCTACAGCGTTATTGAAAGTAATTAAAATCCATGGAAGCAGAATAAAGTAATTTTTAAAATCATATTTTTTTACTAACCTTATCTTTAAATTAAAAAAACTTTTCTACGTAGAATAAAAATCGGTTATACATTCTCTTATAAAATAATAATTAATATTAAAATATCGGTAATGCAATATTAGCAGTGTCTCTCTGTACACGTGGAATTTATTATTATTATTGCTGCTACATATAGTCTGTACAACTTTAAAATACATACTTTTGAGGTTTTACATTCAGTTGATAGGTTACAGAATATTATCTAATGAATCAATAAGGCTGTCAAATATATATTTTTAAATTTTAACCAACTGGAGACAATTATAAATTAATTTATTTTACTTTGGAGCCCGTTAGCTTCCAAATATCTAACTTTAGTTTCACAAAGACTAAGCCTATGCTACTTACAGTAAATAAATTGTGCATTAAAGGCGAGAGTTCCTATTGTTCTTTAAATTTTGTTCTCCAATAATTTTAAAATAAATAAATCAGCCAACAGTGTCAAAATAATTTGAATTTAATATAATTATATTAGAGATATTAGAGAACAACGTTTCGATTCAACTTAGACACCCTATCAGGTACTATATTAATAAAAATAATAAAAATGACACCTAAATTAGTTCTATGGCATACAACTTCATGACCTTGTTGAAGACAAATTTTGATTCAAAGAGGTGCAAAAAATCAGTGGAGTTTCCAAACATATTAACAAATTTTACAATGCAATGCTCCCCATGAATGTTGTATTCGAAATTCTGATTTATTTGTTGTATATAAATACTTAACGTCAATGAATTTTAATATTTCTAGTATAGGTGTTACATGTACAATAGGCGTCTATTTTACGTAAATTTATGTTTGGAGCCGATTGTGCTCTTGCATCATGAGAAATTTGTTTAGAAGGTTTTTAATGTCACGCAGGATATAAAAAATTGATAGTTTATAGTAGCTTTCTGAATTAAATAAGCTCAGTTTAAAAGGTTTTACAACAAATGGATTTTTCAAGTAAACACACGGTATAAAATTTAATGTAATCGCGTTTGTTTAAAAATCTGTATTACATATTTCCAAGATAAAATTAAAATAATATAGTTTGTATAAATGTAATTGTTCTAGTAGAATGTAAAAGTGGGTATGTGAAGCCTGTGGAAGACCGTCGAATTGATATTACTGAAGTGACAAACTATTTACTTATTCATCACGAATATGCATTAACAGGTTTCGCTTTCGTTGAGTATGTTCAAGATGGAATTTGAAAGCAGCTCTCAGCAAACAATTGAGTGGTCATCTGTCAACGCCTACAAGACGGCTATTATAATGCAGATTTAGCTGTTTTGAAACGAATAATCACGGAACATGAAACATGCGTCCAACCACTTGCAGAACACACCATTTTTTTAAAGCCAAACAGAAGATGGCAATCGAGTAAAACATCGAGACTATATTTCACAAATTTACAATCCCACTACCTCCATCTCGCAGACATCTTAAAAAGGTGATAATTCTCAATCGTTTACCTGCAAATAGTCGGCCAGCTGCGTCCTAAACTGGTCAAGGCACGCCGAGGGGAAAGCTGCGACCCCACAGAAAACCCCTCTCCCGCCATCGGACGGGCGTGGGACAAGTACCAAATGCCTGACTTTTTCTAGGATTTTCCCTGCATCACTTTTAGGCGAATTGCCTGGCAGGATCCTTATACCATAGCCCGAGGGCCTTAGTTAACACCTTGGCTACCTTCCTTTACCCTTCCGCATCCCCCCATTCAAATCCCTTTCCTAAGCTATAAGAGAGAAGTTTCCACTATGTGGATTTCTCTACACACAGCCTGTCTACACCTACAAAAAAACCTGAAGAAACAATTAATTTAAATGTGAAATATGTAAATTTTGTTTGTAGTCTAAGTTAAGGGTGTAAGAATGTGCATTAAAAGATTGGGAGATTTATGTTTAAAGATGATAAAATTGAGGTTGTAGTCAAAGAAAATTGAATGGCCTGTTACAAAAAATCAGTTCAGATTAAAAATTACGAAGTTAGGTATGTAAGTATAATCAATGAGATGACGCTGGTAATATTTAAGCAATTTTACCACTGAGGAATACCATTTTCAATACCCTTCTGTGAAACTCTCATCCAAATTATGTGCTCATTTTTATTTTTAACTAAGACTGAAACGGAAAAGATTTGTTTTATTTTCGAACAATTAAAAAATTGAGTTTCTGGTATTTGTTCAACATGACCATTTGAAAGTCAAACCGCATACGTGATGTCAAAGTAAAACTGGATGAAATCTTACCGAGGCGTTTTAAACAGTTTAATTGTATGAATGTGTTTAATTATGGTCGGACATCGAAAACTGAAGAACACAGTTTAATACTTGAGCTGGAGGAGACTATGAAAGAAATAATCTGCATAATCAACGAGATGATGTCGTCTGTCAGACGATTAACATTGCACGAATTTTTGGGGACCACACATTTGTCAATACTCAGTGGTTTGAATTGTAAATTGTATCTAAAAATATCTTAAATATAGAATAATATAAACGAGATTCCGATTCATTGTCTGTTTCAGTGGAAACAGTGGATCAATGTTCAGAGTAATCAAAGAAGGGAAAATACTTTGAAATCGGCCAGAAGGCGATCACCACTGTTTTTTTGTATTCTCGCGGAAATATATAAGATAAGTGTTCATCATAATTGAAATATATATATATATATATATATATATATATATATATATATATATATATATATATTTAGGGCAACAGGCTACATGAGGGTAATCCACGTTTAATAGTATAGGAAGGGATTTGAAAGGGAGGATGCGGAAGGGTAGAGGAAGGTAGCCAAGGGTTAACTAGGGCCCCCAGCATTCGCCTAAAGAAATGCAGGGAAAACCTTAGAAAAACCTGCATCGGGTAGGTCGGGCATTGGGTACTTGTCCCACGCCCTTCCGATAGCGGGAGAGGAGTTTGCTGTGGGGACGCAGCATTCCCTTCTCCGTGCCTCAATTAGTTTAGGAGGCAGCTGGCCGACTATTCCAATGGGAACAGAGAACAACTCTTACCGTATGCCCAAGGTCTGCGACCCCGGAACATGCACCTCTCAAAACAGGCCGAGGTGCCTCGGCTTGTGGGAACCTTAGTTCAAAAACGGAGAGGAAAAGGCTTACCCAAAGGCAGCCCCTTCGTATCTCTCCTAAAAGGTTCTGCCTGCGAGAGAAAATCCCTCGCAGGTTACCTGCGAGAGAATCCTCTCGCAGGCTTGTTCCTTCGTGATTATATTTGAAACAAGACTTGAACATGCAGCCTGTTGCCCTCCAATGCCCAATCTACCCGATGCAGGTTTTCCTAGGGTTTTCCCTGCATTTCTTTAGGCGAAAACCGGGTAGGATCCTTAAAATATAGCCCGGGGGCCCTAGTAACCCTTGGCTACCTTCCTCTACCCTTCCGCATCCCCCCTTTCAAATCCCTTCCTATGCTATTAAAGGGGAGTTGCCCAATGTGGATCACCCTCATGTAGCCTGTGGCCCTTAAAAATAAAAATAATTAAAGAAAAAGTAAATACAGGGAAGTGGAAAAGCCCACTGTGACTGTTACTAAGATTATTAATTCAAACATAGTTCACTACACAAAAAAATATTATTACAACTTTTACATTATGTTGAAATTTTAAGTGTTTTGGCCACATTAATTGAATTAATTAATTAATTGTTTTTGACTATTACTTAGTAATGTTACTTGGTTGTACATAGCAAGAAATAATCAACTAGTCCATTTCCTTTCAAAATACGATTTTAACACTCTTCGATGATCTCTGTTATATAAACAAGCTTCCACGTTTCGTAGAATGAACTAAGTATATAATGCTGTCATCGACTGATTTATACTTATTCTCTTTTTATTTGTTGAACACCATCCATGTTTCTGTCAACTTAATAAATTTTTATATTCTTTTATGTAAATTAATTTCTGAATTAATTTTTAAAGTTCGTCTTGTCGAAGTAACGAGGGACCTTATGATGCCAAATTTTCATGTACAGTTGCAGAACTTACATTGCCAGGTTTTGAAACTCGGACGTCCTAAAATTTAATGGCTCTCTTTTCTTAAAGGTGCTTTACATGAACATTACGTTTACAACTATGAACATTCCAGATTCAAAACCATTTAAATCACTAGTGTAACTTCACATTTATTCATCAATTAACTAAAATTAGTTTTTGTACTTGTATATATATATATTTTTGTCTTTGGGCTGGTTTTGAATCTGGAGTGTTTATAGTTGTAAACGTGTTTTTCATGTCAAGGACCTTAAAGAAAATATATATAATATGTATATTTACACTATATACAATTAATTTATAAACTGCTCTTGGCTCATTGTAAATTGTATTGCTTAGTTCCGCCAGTGACTGGGCAAAGTGAACCTAATTCATTAAATACAGTTACGGAGTTCATTTTTGTGGACCACTATGCACTTAGGATGAAAAACGTAATGTATTTCAACAACTGGCAATTATATTGTAATGATTTGTAAATATTATTGAAGTACGTAATATAATAACAACTTTATTTTCATTATTGAACGGCCAGAGTTTAAGCTAAATATGAGATTAACAAAACGACAACAAACAAATAGGTTAGTGATATTTTGTAGAAGTAATTACAGCATGAGTTTAAAGTTGAGAAATCATTGCACATACCTAAATTTGTGACATTCTGAGTTACGCATAGTTGTTAAACGCTTTCTCTTAAATTAATAATACTTGACAGTTTTGACGAATTATATTTTGAAACAATTAACTAAGAGGATGTAATGGCTACGTTTCTATTTATTTTTAATTTGGAAACAATTGTGATGTTTAATAAATTTATTAAATAATTATGTTAAGAAAATAACACAGTTGTAATAATATTAACAATTTTGAAAATGATTTAATAACATCCCACTATTTAAAGTTGCTAGGAGCAAAGGAAATACCGTAACAATATTTCCCAGTGTGCCAGTGGGTGAAATATATATTATAGTCAATTATGATATAATACTTGTCATATTGAATTTAAGAAGACCCCTGAGAATACTCGCTAATGATTCAACATCTCTAGTGGGGTTGGTGACGTCATGGGTATAGATTCGGGTACTGAGCCTGGTTTATCGATGTTTATGTTCTCTTTCCCTTTGAATGAAACGTTTTCTGGGTTAGATAAAAGTTGAGGAAGTTGAATCATAGCCAAACCCACGACATCAGCACAGTTCAGTGAATTTTCTCCAAAGAAAAATTCCCCCAAAAAATATTTACTAGCCATATTCAAGACGCCAAAAGCAAAAATTACACCTGAAATCACCTAGAGGACATTTTGCGATTGTAACTGTCCCTCTACTTCACAAAATTAATAGTTTTTATAAGTTTTGGATACTCGGGATAATTAAATATTAATATTTCCTCCTTCTCCTTGCCTCTAAAGCCCATTGAGAGCCTTGACCTTCCTGGACGGCTGCCAGACTCTCATCAAGTTTGACATATTCTGGTCACCGTAGCGATTCTCCTTCATCCTGAACCCCAGTTGTCGTGACCATTATTAAATATTCAAACTTATCAAAAATAACAATATAGACAGAAACGTACTGAGATAAAAATATATATTTAAAAATATTGGATCTATATTAGAGACATTTAGTCTATATATAGACGTTTAGTCTACATACAGTCTACATTTAGTCTACATACAGACGTTAATAATAATAATAAAAATATATAATATATAATAAAGGAATGAGGAATCGTTACAAAGTCTTTACGTAAAAACTGTAAATGAGTTGCAGTCCAGTCATTGGAAGGACGTCGGGCAAGTATCATTCCGGGTAGGAATCTTAAACTATATCCAGGGTGCATCTTTTTTCCCTTGGCTACCTTGACCTTCCTTCCATATGCTGTGAATGGATTAGCCTAATGCAGCCCTTATATAAAAAAATAATCGATAATGATGAACAAGATTATCACTGGTTAAGTTAGGTTTTTACGTATCAACATAGTATTTATTAATGGTAAAACACTTAACCTTTCCTTATAATTTATCGTGTCATGTAAATGAATGGACTTTCTATTGAGAACTTAACAAGGTTTGGAATTGAGTAAATGCGAATGAACACAGCTTCAAAAGTCAAATGGATGCCATTGAATAATTCATCTTCCAATCCAAGAAATAAATTTATTAAATTGATAATATGTTTATGTTTGGAAAATAATTTTCTTTACAGTCTGAAATTTCCTTTGCAGTACATTATAACGTAAGGCCGCCAACATGCACTGTTTCCGAACTTTCCTCAGTAATTAAGTTAACTGATTTTTGTTCAAAAAATTATGCGTAATCACAAAGTACGCGCAACCGCCGTAATTACAAGTACAATTCTGGGTTCTCCGCGCCTTCTGCGGACTTTCGAATTGCGTGTACAGCACGGATTTGGCAAGAGGAAGCGCTTCTGAAGAGACTAAGTAGTTCTAATTCAATGGGAACTGGCACAGGCTGTGTGCCAAGTCTTCATGAATGCCATTAAGAACAACAGGTACTTTGTTCCCATAATCGCAAATT
This sequence comes from Zhengitettix transpicula, assembly GCA_037074705.1. Taxonomy (NCBI): domain Eukaryota; kingdom Metazoa; phylum Arthropoda; class Insecta; order Orthoptera; family Tetrigidae; genus Zhengitettix; species Zhengitettix transpicula. Next base: position 113,302,094 of record CM073591.1, on the reverse strand, counting down.
ATTCCTAAATGGTTTATTTTATAACGGGCCCCTATTCTAGGGTGCCATTATTTTTATTTGTTTACAGTCGCATCAACAGTTTGGTTATTAGCGACTAATTAATGGAACTCAATTTTCTTATTCGGGGACCTGATCTAGACGAGAGTTTCTCTCACGCTCACAAATATCCTTGCCCTCGCCGGGATTCAAACCCGGGACCTCTATGATGCAAGTCAGTCACGCTGACCACTACACCACAGGAGGTCGACGGTGCCTTTTGTTTTACTACAGAAAGCGGGAAAGACGTTTCCTTCAATCGTGTCGTTTAAGAACGGAAATTGATGTTTACCAAATTTAATAAGTTTCCTTTTAACAAATTCATTTATAATCGTATGTAGTTACTTGAATAAATTTGGAATGAGTTTATAAATTCAAACAAAAATTATATAAACATTTAAAAAGAACCATTCCTGTAAGAGTAGTAGACTGGAAATACACAACAATACTTTAAAAATTAATTGAAAATTATAAAAATATTGAGGTACAAAAATCAACCGTATATATTTATTTTTAGCGTGCACACAGTACGACCCTTCCGATTCACGATTCACGATTCAATAATGATAAAAATGTAACTAATTCTGATTATGTGCATATATTCTGAACCCCTTTTTCAAAAAAGGTCGTGTAACATCCCAAACTGCCATCATGTAACACTCCACCACTGTGAACATGTAACAATCCAGCAGTTGGAAATGGGAAGTCCAGATAGATCGTTCACCAACCGAGCTATACCTCCGTTAGCTCACCTGGCTACCGATCTAGAGGATAAAGGAATAATTAAAAACAAAAAATAGGAAAGTTGGTAACGTGAGGGTTCGGGTTCAACTAATTGAACCTAGGCGTAGTGGTTGGTGTGTCGCTGCACTTAAGTCAAATAAGAGTTGATGAAGAATAAAGAGATTTAATAGTTAGAAATAAAATAAAGGAAGAAAAACTGGCGGATAGCACCGGGAGCCACCGACCCGTCTGGAGGTTGGATCACGACTGTCGTTCCCAAGAAGCTCTGAACAATTCGAAGACTCCTTTACCCCTCCCTGATGATTTTAAGTCTCCAATGAGAATTCGCACAGGGTGGAATAGTTATGCTGCCGTGTGCATGTCTGCATAAGGCACTTAAAATACTGACTTCATTAGTCGCAGCGTTTCACAGCTGCCTAGGCGGAAGGGTGAAGATTTATGTTGTTGTTGTGTTTCGTTACTCACTATATCTAAAGAGATGTCTTTAACTGCATCAGCGTTCTTGCATACTGCGCCCTCTTAGGTCCGCTATGCTGAAGAGACGTTATGATAAGAGGGCACGTGTAGACTATTATATTACAGTCGTTTATGTTTTCAAAATTTATACTTGAGACAAATTAATAGACAGGAAAAGGAAATTTTAAGTAAAATTTACGCAAATATTCTAAATTTAATTTAACTCATAATTATCTAAATTACAATTATCATTAATATTATAGTTTTCCAGTTACGACTTTACAAATATAATTTTCATTTAACCTTATTATGTTGCTATTGCAATTATGGTTCGGGTATTAGCAATCATTTTTAATTGAAAATAAAAAGTTACAAGATTTATGATGAATAGATTATTCACTTAATTCAAATATAAATAACAATTTTATTTGAATTTCAGAATTACACAATTTTACAGATGATGCAATCCTAAAATGAGGACGATACGTTGTAAATTTGAATATTTTTGTAAATAAAAAATCTGAAAAAAATTTGGCTATCTTCATACATTTCCCAGATTTATGAATATTTAGTGGAGGTTTGTATCAATTTTTGAATTTAATTGACGTGTGCAAGTGATTCATAAATATATTGAATTATATATTTAAAAATTCATTTTCCCGGTGTACTGTGCCAAAAAGTCAATTTTTAATAATAAATATATGATACTAAGTTTCTTTAATATAATTTTATTACTATTAAATATTAGGTCATGGACGTTGTGTGCGTGTGGTTCTATATCGAGAAAACCCCACTATTTAATTCCTGAGAAAGATAGTCAACATAATACAAAGTCACTAATGGCCTTAGCAGTTGATGCCACTAAAAATTAAATAATTATAAATTAAATTAAAAAAGTTATAACTATGCGCTGAAATATGGTAATATTAATATGCTTGTTGTTTGGCGAAAAACTTAAACTTAAACAAATGAACGTTCATGCATGTAGATCCAACGAAAGTCTGTTCATTAGTAGCCGGGAAACTTTTCCCGGCAAGTAGTAATTAGGAGTACCTGACGGACGGTGGCTATGTCGAAAGTTCGTCCATTAGATTCGCCAGTAGCAGCGCCACGTCACGTCAAGGCCGAAGAGATGCGATAAGTCTCCTAGGACTATTATTCTCTCCCCCTCCCCCGAAACACTGTTCTTTGTTATCTGATTGAAGCACGAAGCTTGATGTACCTCGGCGATATACCACAACTGTAAGTCACCCAAATTTTCGTATCATTCCCATCCTTAGCCCTTTACTCCTCTTCTTGTATATAAATGTTATTAAAATTATTTCTTGGTGACATTATGCATACTTTACCTTATAACCTATCTAAATAATAATACGAGTTAATTACTGGAACATTACTTTATGAAAATTAATTTGAGATACAAAATGGCTAGTTATTGATTTTATTTTTGTTTTGTACATTGAAATTAAGGGGAAAAATACTGAATCCTTAACTACTTCATTAAACAAGATCTTCATATGCATTATTATTTCAAATAAAATTCTTTGCGTATTTCAAAATTTTATTTCCTGGAAGTTTTTACGTATTTTGAAATAGTGACCTACATTCAAAAAGTAGTAAATCCTAAATTCAATAAAATTCATTCAACATGCTTCAAAGGATATATATCAGTAACAAATCAGACGTCATTTACCTGTGAATACCATCATTTCTTATTAATATACAAGAAATGAATTACCGGAAGGGAAAAAAATATAAATTTTAGATATATCGATAGATATCTTCTATTTTGTAATCAATCACTTCTTACCGGAACGGTATTGTTCATTTAAAACAATTTAAGTACATTTACATATCGATGTTTATGATCAATTCGAAAATGATTGATAACCTGTTTAAATAATCTCTTAAATATAATTTGTTTTCATTTTTATAAAGGAAGTAAATAAATCCTCTGTCGGACTTAGTGTCAGTAGAAACCCTTTGTATAGAGAATTATTATTCAAAACATTTCCCTTGAATATTGCCCGTTATAACAAAGATAATTGAATTCCTTCAATCAATGGGAAAAAAATTCTCACAGAAAACTTTACGATTTTACCTCGTTTGTAAAAAAATAAGAATGATATTCGTGATGAAATTGTTATTAATCCCAAGACAATCCAGTTTTCCGCAGCCAATAAATCAAATATCTATTGACTCAAACAAACAGGATGGAAAAATATCTACCAAACAGACAGCCTTTGAAAGCAGACGTTGGGCATACGGTGAGAGTTGTTTGCTGTTCCTATTGGAACAGTCGGCCAGTTTCCTTCTAAAATGTTCGAGGTACAGAGAAGTAAATGCTGCGTCCTCACAGCAAATCCCTCTTTCGCCATCGGAAGGGCGTCAGTCAAGTACTAAATTCCCAACCTACCTGATGCAGGTTTTCTAGGGCTTGTCCTGCATCACTTTCAAGCAAATGCTGGGTAGTATCCTTAAACTATAGCCCGAGGGCCCTAGTTAACGCTTGGCTACCATCCTCTATCCTTCCATATCCATCCTTTCAAATCTCTTCCTATGCTATTAAACGGGAGTTGCCACCACGTGGATTACCCCCATGTTGCCTGTTACTCTAAAACAATTCTCTACCAAATTGGGAATGGGACCTGGTACCCTCAACACTCAAGATTTTTCTATTCTGATTCTGTTATTTTCACAGCCTGTACGACTGAGCTTCGTTTGAAAGCATTTTAGGTTCTTGAATTAATATATCCATTGACTTTCTCTACACCCAAACATTTTACTGGAAATTAGTGGAACTTATTAGTTCATGTAATAATAAAAATACAAATAAGAAAATTATTTTAAATATTTTCAGGTGTTTAAAAGCCGTATTAGTATCTCCTTTTTAGAATGATAGGCTATATTAGAGTCATACGTACATGTACAGGAAACGCGACTTTAATAGATTTCGCTTTCAGTCATGTATGTCTTATTATTATTGTTAAAATGACATTTTGTCGTTAAAAGTTTTCATTTCACGTCTCTTGTGAATTAATAACGCAATTTTTTTACCTTTTCACGAAAACTGGGATTAAGACTAAAGGAGATTCGTCACACTGACCACGAGCCACTCCTAAATCCAGAATGTGTCTTGTAAGATGACAGTCTGGTAGTCGTCCTGATAGTCCAAGGTCCTTTTTTGGTTGTCGAGCGAAGGAGAATACAATAGAATGATAATTTACTTACTGTTTATTTATTTAATTTACATTATTATGATTTTTGTCGTGTTTTAACTCTTTCGTTTTTAAAATGAAAATAATGAATAAGAAAGATAGGATCCCTGTCCCTTTAAAATGAAAATAATGAATAAGAAAGATGGGATCCCTGTCCCTTTCGTGTAGCGAAGTGTATCGCAGTAGAATATGAGAAATCGAATCGTTATAATTTCATTTGGGATGTAGTATGTAAACGTTATTCGTTCAAGAACGTCCGTATTTCTCAATGTATTTGTCCCTAACAAATAATTTTGTTCCTTACATTCTTATTTCCTGACTCCTCACAACTGGTCTGTTAATACAATGAGTTGTATAATATTGATACAAAGTTGGAAAGTTTTTAATGAACTGAAGATGCCTTTGTGAACATCGTATGTAAATATTATAACCTTTACATGGTCATTATTTTGTTTGGTTCACTTGAATGTTACTGTTTTATGCGTGCATTTAAGTTTCCTCGTAAGCAACACTACTTCAAGTACCTAAAGTTATTATTCTAGTTTGTATGAAAGCATGTTGCTTAACTATACAAAAATAGTTTTAAAATAAGCTTACATTTATGTTTGATTTCCATATATAAATTATAATTTTTTGTATTGTTTCTATTTTATATAACATTTCATTTTTAACTCATAAAACCATATGCCTCATTTAATAGTCTATTTAATTTAATGTACTATTTTGAACGTGCGTTTAAAAAATAAAGTAGTTGCTATACTGGATCCAACGTTCTAAGTAAGTTCTAAAAGAAACTGAGATTTTTTTGTAGATCGGAGTGGAAAGCCTGCCAATTTCCAAAATTTACTTTTGTAAACATTTAAGATGCTATATATAACTTTAACACAGTTTTTTTTATCACATAAAAATGGAAAACTTTAATATTATTGGCTAAATATGACAGAATAAAATGTTTAATTAACAAATTTTAAATTATTCATTACCTTTAACTCCCTGATTATTTAATTCCTGAAGACATCCAAATAATACGAAACGGAGTCTAACAAATTGTATTAAGAATTTGGAATTTTATTACTAAATTTTTTATTTTGACTTATTTGGCTATTAATATTTATATCATAATAATTTTTTTCAACTATAGACAAAGGACCCCATGATAATTTTATTAATTTTTAACATTTACAACTTAGTATAGTTTAATTTATATCCCTTAACTTGATATGTTTAAAGATTATTTAACACCTCGATAATTTTAAGACAAAAGTAGCAGAATTAACAAACATGATAAATATTACTTGATTACTGGATATTTCACAAATTTACTAATAGATTTGCAGAATTTGTCTCGAATTAGAGAAAACATTAAAAAAAATTAATTAATTAGAAATCACTAATAAGCTGTATTTAAATAATTTTTTACAGCATGAGGAATGGAGTGCCATTGTTACCACACGAATTTCGAAATCACGTATCCTCAATAGTCATCTATTTTTTTTTACAAATGTCAATAAACTGCAGTGGAATAAATTATCAAAAGAAAACTTGAAAAAAAAATTCTATAAATAAAATCCTAAAATATGATTTTAATTAATATTTATAGACCTAATGCCTATAAGAGTCTTCGAAAGATATCAATATTCCACTTTTACTTATATTTAGTGAATATCAGTAAATTTCATATAATATAACAATGCTATTGAAATTAGTTCTTGATTTTCTGAAAATGGTAACAGATTATTTTCAACATTTTAAAAGTTATAAAATTCATAAATGACAAAAACGTGTGGACTCGGTAGTTGTTATAATAATTCATATTTCTTGTTTCTCAATTTTTTCAATTTCACATTTGGAGTTGGAAACTTATGCCAATTCTTTAAAATGTCCCAGAGAGGCGAAGTAAACCAACTAAAATTAAATTAATTTTATTCAAAGATATCGAAGAAAGCTTATTGTAAGCCTCAAGCCATAGTTCAGGTAAGTTAAGGAATATGGATGGATAAATGTTGAACAGACCGGGAATCGAACCCAGAGAGCCACATGAGGTTAAGTAGACTAGGACTAGGTCAGTCGTAAAGCAGTGGTTCGGGAAACGAAAGGTTCTCGGTTCGTCGAGAGTTTTTCATGCATATTCCGTAAAGGAATTTTATTTTGGTGAGGGCGTCTCATAGAATGAAAACTTAATTTAATTAATTTATAGAAGAACAGACAATAATTCTGCGCCAGACAGTTGTATAAAGTAAAATATTTGACTGAATGCCTCGGAATATTCACCGACTATTTAGAAAGTAAACTGACTTCAGAAAATTTTTAAATGATTTTTGTCATCTGTGATGCGGACCGATAATTTATTACTAAAATAATACATAACCAATTACATGTTTTGCAGAATATATTTAATTTAATGGGATGTATTTACCTAACTGTCGCACTATTAAATAAGAAGACGAAATGAGAATAAGATTAAATATAGTATTGATATAATTGAGCGAAGAATTAAATATAAATTATGATTTATACATAAATAGGTTGAATATTTTGAAATATTCCAATTTATTGTTACTGTAAGACAGTAATTTTCCAGGCAGTTAAATATTAAATCAATCAACTTATGTAAAATGATCATTTCGTTCAATTCTCAGTTTAGAATGAATTATGTTTTCGAGAGAGTACATGAAGAACATTCTTTGATGAAGGCATTGGTGATAGCGGGGAGAACTTTTTGACAGCTTAATGGACTCTGTTGATAATCCGAGAATCATTATTAAACATTTAAATATTTTACGTAGGTGATCTGAGGAATACATAAATAATGTTGTACTATTTGAAACGTAATTAACATTAATATTATATCTTATTAAAAAAACTATTGTTTTTCACTCCGAATAATTTGTAAATCAACCATGTGTGTGTCAATAAAGGATTGTCGTCTTCATAAGTTTAAAAATGTCCGATAAAAATTCTATACGCCTAGCGCCTAAGGGGAAACTATTCCTGGAATTTTTAAAACTTCCTTGAGATTTTTCCTCGTAAGTATAAAAAATTAGCGCAAATTATTTCAGTAAGGTTAATGTTGTTTTACTTAACTCTTTTTATGTTTGAGAAACAGTGATTATTCGTTGAAATTCTGGAATATCATAAACTTATTATGACCCTAAACGTGATATGCCGCAGTCTGTCATTACTAGCATGATATTTCGCTATAAGAGAAGATCATTAAAACATGTCTTTATTATTAGAGGTATAGTTACGTAAGTATGGCTTTGTGAGACGTACAAGGCACGATTATCTTACAACATGCGAACCTTAACGACGATCGCGTATCAGTCAGGAAACAAGGAAACGTTTTCTTCTTTTTTCTTTTAATTTTTCTTTAGTGGGAGTTTTCTATAGTCTACAAACTTGTCCCATTCATCTTACAACGTTCATCTTCACCATGCGTGCTGTATGCATTGTATTCGTTCACATTACAATAATTCTGAAAAGAAATAAACAGTTGTGATAAATGGATGCATTAAATTCTTACACAATCTCTGAATATAAATGTAAAATAGTCACATTTATGATGTATTCTTATAATGAAGCATAATGCTAGTCATAATTACAACTTTATGTTAACACGGCCCCCCAGAAATATGTTACACTTTTCATTTCCCCATTAAAATAATAAGAAAACCTCCAACCTAAATCCAATGCTGAATTTCGCCTCTGTCCCAGTAACGGTCCTTGTATGACATCACAGTTGTTCAGCTTTCAGTGATTTTTTACCTGGCACTGCTATATTTCTGTTCTTTGTATATGGGAAGGGCGTGGGACACGTACCAAAACCCCGAAATATCTGCTGCAGAGTTCTCTATATTTTCCCTGCATCACAGTTGGGTGAATTTATGGTTATAATCCTGAAAATACAGAAAGGAGGCCGTAGTCACAATTTAACTACAGTGTTCTCCCTCCTGTCGTTTCCTACATTATTAAAAGGGATAAGTCACAATGTGAATGATCCTTTTGGTAGCCTACTACTAAAAATTGCTACTTTATTGATTAAGGACGTGTTATTGTCCTGAGGGTCGTATTAGTTGGGGAGATATTAGAAAAATTGGAAACCAGATTTAGGTACTTAATCATGTAGGGTTTCGCTAATAGGTTGTTCTCTAGATTAGAGCAATCGGTTCTGTGCTTGTTAAGACCAAGACTCAAAAAAGTGTAGTAAAGTATATATTTCATTTTTACTATTTGTATTATTATTTATCACTTGTTGCTTCAAAAAATCATTGGCAGATTCGTATTTCCTGTACTCAATTGTACTCTATTTACATATTATGATGTAAAACTTTATTAAGGTCAAGGAAAAAATTAATTTCCAGTTAGTACAGTTTCCAGGATACATTTTTTATTACATAAAACTAGTTTGTTTACTTAAATTTTTAAACTTTGAGTTTCTAATAATTTCTAGGATAAGACAGTAATTAAAATAACTAAAAGATAATGTCTCGGTGAAATGAATAGCAATTTAAGCTGGCAATAGAATGGTGCGTTCACAAAGTTCATCATAGCATCGCTTGCATCGGACGCGATTAAGACAATCGTGAACTCGAAAATTATTAAAAGGCACAGTTAATAAAATTAGAGAAAATATGAAGGAAATCATAATCAACGGCAAACAAATAACCATTGCTTGGATACCAGCACATAGAAGTATAGAGGGAAATGACCGGGTAGACCTCATAACAAAACGGGAAACTCGGCAACAAACAATAGCGTAGGCCTACAACATACCATCTAGTGACTGGCAGGACTGCAAAGCAGGAATACTGGAGGTTAGATGGTCTATATCAATAAAACAGGAGAAACTCAGCATATCTCAGGGAAAAGAAAACCTTAAATGATATCCTCATTCCCAAGAAATTTTCGAGACGTCAGTAGGTGGTATTATCAGGGTTTAGATCAATGCAGACTAATCTAACGCACTCTTATCTGATATTCAGATCTCCTCAGCCAAGATGTCCCATATGCAATGTCATTTTAACGATCCCCCACATCACCTTAGATTGTCCTATCTTCAAGATGGAAAGGGAAGCCACAATAGCGTGCTATTACTCCATCTCGGATTTCTGCTCATCCGAGGACGCCATATGGGAGCTGCTGAAGTTCACTGAAATAACTGGTTTATGTAATGAACAGAATAATTGTATCATGATCAAGGAGATCAATGATTAAGCTGTAAATAGAGTGACAGAAGGAGTCGCTCATTACCTTATTGGTTTATGCGACGGTAAATAAAAAAAAGATGATGACCGTATTATCGAAACAAGTTTGTCTCTCAGAAATAGCATTTTTTTAATAGTCTGATATCAAATTCTCAGTTTTATTCATAGTGTTGCTTCATTTTAACCACCAGAAATGTCGAATAGTTTTAAAGTAATAGGATGGAAAATTCTCCACCGGAACGGGAAACAGACATGGATCTCCCAGTTAATACCAAGGCCTATTTGGCTGATATTAGATTGACGCTTCTTCTGTTCTTTCTCAAATCAAATAGTTAAATTCAGACAAAGGAAAAAAGTTTCGGTTGGTGATAAAAGAGTTATATTTTAAAGGTAAAATGCATAAAGACATCTAAGCCCAGTTGGTTGAAGCTCATGGCTCAACTATCTCAGCGTTCAAAAACATTTATAGTTGTCTGAGTGAGCTTAAACGAGGTCAGTCAACAAAAAATTCTGAACATCGTTCCGGACATCACTGTTGGTGACAGAAATAATAGACAAAATTCACCAGACGGTTGTTGAGTGATTGTCGAGTCAAATAGCGACCACGGGTATATCCAGTGGTTCAGCCGCCTCTAAACAATATCCGATGAGATAAATGACACGTTTTCTCATACCAGTGGATTATTTCTGACGAGTTTCTATGAAGATACATTAATGCTGATTAAGCATGGATCTCTCAATACATTCCAGAGAATAAACAACATTTTGCAGACAAACCGGCTCCGAAGAAGGCGAATACGATTATATGGGCCAGAAAGGTGATGGTCATGCATCTTTGGAATTCACGCGGAATTATTCACATCGAATATTTAGAAAAAAGGACGAACAATAAATGCAGATTATTATGCGTCGTTTGAACCAAGAGATAAAGGAAAACCACCAAGATTCGCCCAAGACGAAAGTTCTGTTCCATAAAGGTCATGAACAGGTGTCGATTATCAATGAAGAAAATTGTCTAATTCAAGGATGAACTTTTGACGCATCCTGAAGATTTGTCAGATTTGACCTCCTGTAATTTCCTAAATTTACCGGCCTTGAGAAAATGGCTCACCTGAAATGAATTCACGTTGAAGGAGATTATTTCAAAAGCAAACGCCTATTTTTTGCACCTTCCGAAAACTTACTTTTTGAAACACTAAGTTCAGCGTATGGAGCCGAAATGAAATTATGTTAAATGAATAAACCAGAAAAGATTTTTCGGTTTTTAATTTTTAATCTCATTAACTGTATTTAAGAAATAATATTATTTTCAGTGTTTTAATATTTTTAAGCTATTTAACGGAGAATACCAGAAATTCTCGTCACCCAAAAAATTATATATTTTTTAATGAAAATCAGTGTACGAGTATCCTCTTTTCATATACGTACTAAATTATAATTTCTCCAAAAAATGTTTAAATTTCAACCACACAGTTAATTGAAATATTTGTTATTTTTTTCTGAGCGTCTTGAACTAGATTTTGTCTTTTTTCTCTTATTGAACTTTTCCTATATGCTTATTTTTATCATTTTCCGTTCTGTTTGGTGTCGTTCGAGTATTTAACAAATGACTCTCTTTTAATCTGAACCGTTTTGTTCTAACTTCTAAAATTTATTCTTCCTAATACAAAAAATCAAAAAATTGCTCCTATTAAAAATGTTTAATTATTTCGTGTTTCGTGTGATTAATGGTAATGTGATATATTGTATTTATGTCATGTCAAAATGTCTTCTAATAATCTAAATGATTTTATTTCCCATGAACAGGAATTTTATAGTTAGAAAATGTTAACTGTTGAGTCGATTCTTTGTTATAGTTATTTACTATATTTTTTAAAGACTTTGTCTTATTTCTTTTGCAGATAAATTATCTACTATTCATCACATTTTATTTGGGGCTAGGATATCCCAATAGTACTATAAACTTTGCAGTTCAGAATGATGTCTGAGTAGATAAATAAAATTATACCTTCAATTTCGTATGCTCTCTGACGCCGCGTGGCTGAAAGTGGACGTTCCTGTTTTGCGGTAGCAAGTGTCTGGAGGGCGTGGGACGGATTCTTCTGAGGCGATCATCCAGGAAGACGTGGTTTATGCCAAGGTCTGCGATGGCCGGTTAGCCTTGCCCCCGGACACGGATTCGTCGGATCTGGGGCGTCTTTGTGGAGATGATTTGCATCGTCTGCTAATTACACTCGCCGTTATGTCTCAGCACTTCTTTCTGCCTACAGGGACACGTTGAGTAATCGAACACTATCGAGGAACCAGTTCTCTCAAATGGACTTCTATGTATCTAATGTGCATGGACTGTAACACAGGAAGTTATTTAAGATCTGTCACGGAATACGATCATCTCGAGCTTTACAAAAAGCGAGTAATTTATCTTACGTTGAAGCATTGTAAATGAACACTGAGTCTGAAAATGATTTATACGTTTAGTTCTCTGGGCATTGTTCGATAATTTATACACTAATTTATATTTGAAACAATTCTAATTCATATGAAAAATTGGAGTAAATATAACAGAGTATTCCGTTAATTACATGAAGGTAAATAGATTCAAATTCTTCATTCTGTGTTGATAAAGTCTATTAAAAATGAACGAGAAAGGCTTACCGTTGTCTGTCCTGTAAGATGAGTAGGCATCATGAATCAGTGCTATATATTCAAACAAATATTTTACATCTACATTCAGCAGCACGAAATGTAATTTCTTAGCAGAGATTTTGTGCACGAGCTCTCACTAATGTAATTATAAATATACTCTCCATGAAAATACTGTCATTTGATATATATCCTTAGAAAAATAGAGAGAGAGAGAGAAGGGGTGGAGGGAATTTAACCAGTACTACAGCTTTCCTCCCTAACAGCGTCTTTATTGATTATTTTGTTTGTGGGAATAGAATAAAAATATCAAATTAAAATTATTTTCAGATACAAAATAAATTTAATCTATTGCTAACAATTTCGCCCTTCTATCTCACAACACACCCTTATACTTATACCAGTTCAGTGTTTTTCTACAGTTGTAGCTGAACTGTAGTTAATTTCCTGGGAAATCAACCGAAAAATTACTTAACCGTCGTTGTCCAACCGTTAAGTTCTCAAAAAGAGTACGGAAGAGAAGCGAATCAGGACTACGAATATTTTTACACAAAAGGATTGAAAAAATTATATTGTTGAATAATGTCTGGAATGAACGTCCTTCATGTTCGTATTAATTATAATATTAATTAGAAATATTTCATACTTTTTTTTAGAATAATTGATATGAAATGTTTTTTTTGTGATTGAATCGTTTATTTCACAGTCTTCATTTCGTAACAAATATAGCTCAAAACTAAAATTAATTTTTCAGGAGTTTTCTGATCTGTAGCACCACATTCATCTGTTGTATTATTAAATTCCTCTTGCTATTGTACAGACTTGTTTCATTATATATTTTAAATAAATTTAATTTATTACGACTCGTGTGTCTAATACATTGCTTAAAATGTACATGTTTATTAATTTTATTTATAAATAAATAAATTTTAATTCAGAGCATCAGTCACTAATTACTTAATTGATTTTAATTAGACAACATACTTGTTTGCATTCTTTTAAGTACTTACATTACTTTAAAGTAAATAAAAATGTTCACTGTAATCAACACATTAATTAGAGACACTCCTCTTTGTCAGTTACATTAAATTAAAATATACGATAAAAATCAGACATTCATGAGTTACATTATATTCTACGACTGGTGGAATCTACTGAGAAATTATATTCAGACGTAAATCAATTTGGTTTTGAATTTAGAGTTTATGCAAAGGCCAATAAACTCTTATTAACGATCTCAAACAAACAACTATTAATTATATTTTTACTCTTTAAAAATCAGAACTTTTAAAAAAATATTCTTTTATAACTCAATATAAATTAATTATAACCACCTGCATGTTATTCGCTGTTCCTTTTAATGTCACCTTCTTTAATTATAAGAACAGAGTAGTGATATTACTTTGAAAGCACGAATAATGGTTACTTCTACCCCAATCTCAAAGAATAATATACAGGGTGATTCTACGGTAATGGGAAACGTTTATAGGGTTGTTCCAGCGTACTAAACATACATCGGTAGGGGTGAAAAAATCAATGTTTCCATGTCTCATTTGTTATCATTCCTCAACGCGTCACTTCAAACTTTAGAAACGCAAATAAAGTACAAATTTTACGGAAATGCGATAACAACGATTTTCAAGTAAATGTTATGCTCTCCGCATTATTAGAAAAAACGTTTATTTATAACTGAAAATATTCGTAATATTATTTATTGTTTATAATTAAATACCGGTAAGATTTAATTTCTATAACAATATTTAAATTTGGACATAAAAATTAATTGCATTATGTTATTCTATAGGTATGTTATTTTCTTATATATTATTTTACGTCTTGATGCGTGAAAATCTACTCTTTTGAAAATTACAGCATTTTAATATAAGTAATAAATAGCTCACAATGAAAATTGAAAAATAATGAATTTAATGTTTAACAATTTATTTACAAAATAAGTGAATTACTTTAAAAAAATAATAAATGTACATCATTTTCTTGGGTTAATTTCAGTTATTACCAAATCAAGAATATAAATCATAATATGATTTGCACGACGAAGATTTTTTTCGGTTAAGTTAAATTATGAAGTTATATGTTTCTTTTACTCCTTCTAAGCGTCTCTATTTATAAAATGGTAACCATACTTTGCTGAAGTTTTAATTTGAGGCGTTTGGAATCGATAAACTATGTTTCAAAAATTATCAAAAATACAGATTGATACATTGTACGAAGGTTGGAGTATAGGTTTTATTTCAAGCAATTTTTACTTATAATTCTTATGAGAACGTTTCTCAAAAAGTTAATTGAAATGCAAAAAAAAGTTAACAAACATCTAGCAGACAATACATTAGACGATTACGTCAGACAAGCATTTTTATAGCAGCTAATTAGCATAGCAATAGTTTCTTGTCCCGAGTTTCGTCTTCTTACGTGGGCTTGGCTTGCAACTTGTCATGACAATAAAGAAGGGAATTCAAATTAATGACTGGTCCTCTGCGATGGTGGCTAATGGATTCCGTCCTCAGACATAACCTTTACCTACACATTCCCAGCTAAGGTACCAACGATAATACTTTTTTGAGGATATATTCAAAGGATTATAAACAGTCCCTGTAAACATCGTCTTGCCATTAACTGGAGCTGCGGCAGTATCTCAATATTTACGTATTTAAATATTCGCAGTTAAGTCATTTTACTACGATTCTTAAATGTGAATTATGCTCTCGTGGTGCTGAAGACAATCGTTGCAAGGTTATAAGTTCAGACCGAAGCTGACATCCAGTACTTTAGAGAGCCGTCGTTTGCCAGACTTATTTCACAACACTACAATGCACCTTCACGCAGTAAATATTCACTATGACTTTTACTAACATCGATTCGTTGAGGTGGAAATTGCAAATTTCTCCAGTCGTACAGAATACGTTTACACGTTTAGACTAACACATCACGAAGGTAATGGAGAACTAACCACTTAGAAATAGATACACAAACGTATTGTATTATCTTCGACACAAGCAAAAATCGACCAATCGGAGCGATAAAGTTTACAGTTGTTAACTGACAGTCGGAAATAATTATTCGGGGAATTTGAAGGTTTAACAGGTGAATGAAATAACAAGATTTGAGAATCATTATATGGCGGCTAGAATTGGGAGGAGAAACCAATTTCTCGAATGGGAATGAATCACTCTTTGCTTTCATGGCACATTTTACGCTAATGTACAGCTGAGTCACTCTACCAAACTGAGTCAACTTAGTACACGCCTAAATTTATGTTTAATGAAGTAGGACAAATCTTAGCATTCTTGTAATGACAATTAGAACTGTGTTTCTACCTTTTTACAAACGCTAATTGTATATTACAATCCAATATTGAGTAAATTTGTCGGACATTGCCGTTTAATAATTTACATCTACATAGGTAGGGATTAGTTCCTTTTGGGAGCAACTATAGTAAACACAGTCATGAGGAATGATTTTATTATAACCAATATTCAGACATAAAGCGATCATATGAATACCGCACAACGTTTCTGGGATCCTTGTCCCTTTCCTCAGGTGCTAAGAAGAGCTTAGAGCGACACAACTGCACTTGTCAGTAGACAAAACTCAAAAGCTTCTAAGGAAACGTTGTGACCTATTTATATTATCAGTTTTTGTCTGAATTTGTCTATATGTCTTATTAATTATTTTGAAACAGACGTAATTTTATTCATTTTGAATTTATTTTCTGTAAGCGACGAAGAGAGCAGATATTTCATTGATGGCAGAGGAGCGGCTTGAACTGAATAGATAGAATGAGCCCATGGTAGAGACTGACGGAAGAAAAACATTTGGAACGATTTTACCTCCGATAGCGAAAATATAACTACGAATTGTACGATTGTAAATAAATTTCAAGTACCGCGGGGAAGTATAAAACGAGACATCTTGATAGAATGAGATGTTGTTTGAGGAATGAGTTGATGACAATTATCTGCCAATATACACTGTAAAAATGATAATGTTATAATGACAGGACACATTGGAAGGTTAGTAGATGTCAGATGGACAAATAGACCAACCTAGAGATCCATCATTTGAGAGGAGGAACGGAGACTTTCAGAAGACGACACCGACTAACTTGATGAAATTCGTTCCAACTAGAAAGTATGAAAAAAAAGCTCTTCAGTATGGGTTTATAAAGCTGATAAATATGATGAAACATGAAAAGTGGGGGACTGTAATATGAAAATAATATTGAAATCGAATATGTATGTAAAACTCGGACACTAATACCTAATAAACAATAATTACAACGTATCATGACTGAAAAGTAGCCAGTCATTGCTAACTTTCTCCTTTATATAAAAGCCCAATAAAAATAATATTCGTGTAACTAATATATGTGAAATATTTATGATTTTTCCTCTTACTATATTAATGGAATAACTGATTCGTTCTGAAAACTGTTTTTTTTTCTTGGAATTAACCAGGAATACAGAAGTGAGAAACTGAAATGTTACTTCTGTGAATCTCGAGAAATTACCATAAATCTGATACGCCCACGCCAGAAAAATTGTCTCTCAAAGAAACTTACTGCATGCTTCTTACCATTTATGTTAGTATCACAATTCTATCATTTTTTGGTTCACATTTGATTTGCACTACTCTATATTTTGTTGAAAAAAAGCCGTCTTAGCTCGGCGACAGTTTCCATGAAACATTTCAGTTTTTTTCGCTAAATATTACCTAAAAACGATTATAATCATTGTAGATCGCTTATG
Source organism: Zhengitettix transpicula (assembly GCA_037074705.1). Taxonomy (NCBI): domain Eukaryota; kingdom Metazoa; phylum Arthropoda; class Insecta; order Orthoptera; family Tetrigidae; genus Zhengitettix; species Zhengitettix transpicula. Next base: position 113,285,027 of record CM073591.1, on the reverse strand, counting down.
AATGTTTTTCAAAGAATTAAACTGAGTACGGATTACATATTTAATCATAAAGATTTATTTTTATGAAAAATAACAACGAAATATTATTGAATCGAATATCAGCAACACGGTGCGTGACAATGACTCAATTCTGTGAGACTAGAATTCATTGATTTGAATAACGTAAGAGAGCTGTTTCGAATTTTACCTCTGTATTCGAACAAGAATTTTCGAATCGTTAAGAGCCGCACCGAGTTTCTACTATAGCTCAACTGGAATTAACATGTTATATTTTTCGTTTAATATTAGGCGTGTTATATTTTGACGTTATTTCTATTTCAGATATCTGCATTGGAAAATCGTAGATTCACTTCGAATACGTAAAATATAGAATAACGGTCCAGCTTAATCTCAACGAATTGGACGTTTCACACACTAAACCGTAACGGGAGAGGCTATTAAAATGTCATTAAACTTCAAAAAATTATTTTTAATGACTTATGTTACTACGATAATTTATGAATCGATACGTAGATATTTTACAAGTCTCTGTTCTTACTACGTATTATATATTGCAAACTTCTCACAAATAATTATTTATTTACATCCCACGCGGTTATGAAACAATAACGAATTCAGGCTTATAAAAACGTTTAATTAAGGAATACTATTTCTATGTACAATATATTAAATGAATTTTACGAATCGCGAAGTCCTTACGTCCGCAAATTTATAACAAATATGTTGATCTACGTAGAGAAAACACTACATTAACTGTCGTTTGCGGAATTTACAGACCGAGGACACTGTCTACACTGGAAACTAAGCTCCCGGTTTGAATTTGTGCGGATACTATTTCCGGCACCGAGACCCTCGGATATACCGAACACTTGCACTGGATGTCGTCAACTCGGCGTGAAGAGTTGTGAGCGCCTAGATTCCTGTAATCCCGCATTCCGTTACACTTCACCCCACCTTGGAGAAGGAGGAGGAGGGACTTTCGATTCCACCCGTTGCCAAACTCCCCTCTGGAGGGGCCCCGCCTCTCCACCAAAGAAGATCAAGGTGAGTCCTCCGAGGCGGAGGTCCTATATAAGACAACACCTCACCTGCTCCGCCACATCCACCTGTCCTCGCCGAACATCAACACACCATGAGACTGGTAAGGCATAAACTCTACACAGCTTTTAGCACTGCTTTCATCGATTGAAAAAGGACCCTATCTCAGGCTTTCAAAATTAAAAAAAGTTTCATTAGTACAGCTTATCTTTTCTAAAAAATATTATTATTGGTATCGTATAGTTGATTTGTCGCTCTTGTATTTCTGAAGATTGGCTTTTGTTTTTTGTTAAACTGTAAAATTTTCTTTGTTACGAATTTTGTTCAGCTTCGCTACTAATTATTAGAAAGACATTTTAGATTTTGTATCCTAGGTAAACTTTTTACCTAAGAAATTTTTTCTGGAAGTAGAATTTTACGGACTTTTTTTAGGTTTTAATACTATTCGTAATAGATTTTTATTAGTCTTTATTATTCAATGAAATTTTTTAAAAAAATTATTTGTTTGGGTTGCGGAGAAAGAAGAAGAAAATACCAGTTTCGAAGTACTGTGTTCCTTTAAAATTGGCCCTGAAAAAGCCATTTTTGTATTTTATTATTTTAAAACGATGGATTTTATGGGGACAGTTTCCATCACAATATTTCCCTTTTGGGTTCGTCTACTTTTGATCTTCTTTTCTGTCATGAAAGAAGACTATTTATACGGTAATCCACATAGTGGCAACTCCCCTCTTATAGCATAGGAAAGGGAGTGAAAGGGTGGATGCGGAAAGGTACTTCCATTTTGGATTTTTCTACTTTTTTTTCATTTCTACCATTACGACATCGTTTTCTTATTGTAGCTGAAAATAACATAATTGTAAGTGAGTAGTTTAAAAGGGAAACGGAGGAGAGATTTTGATTCGGCAATTTTTTCGTATCTATCTGTGGGTCAAAACTAAAATTTTATGCTTGAATATTTTATGGATGACATCGGAATTATGTCTTTATTACTGTAATAATTTTTTACTGGCTAAATTATCAATCACCCCGCCCCATTATATTTTTAAAAAATATTTCATTACAAAATATTTGTGAATTTAATCTATTTCATTGTAAAATTAAAACAATTGCTATTTTTATTTTTTGTTTAGCGTCTGTTGATTCAGTAATTTTGTAGGTGCGACTTTATCTTTGTTTCTTACTCTTATCCGGGTTATATATGTTTCTCTAAATGAAATAATAACAAGGGAACACTCGACAAAGCAATTCCCTCGACTATCGCAACTCTCACGTGGAAATTTAACTGGTTCCCGGTTTGGTCTTTGCAGACTTGACACTAGACGACGATGAAAGATCGTAATTTGAAGTATCTAGCATACTTAACGAGTACCAATAACGGTTTGTTTTTCGTATAACTGTGATTCGAAGTAACTGTCTCAGTTCCTAATAACGGCATTTAACGAGACGAATCGTTACAACCAACTCTTTGTGCGGGGAGCGCGTCGTTTTAGAGACAGCACGCACTCTCCGGAGACATCGACTGTATTGAATTGCGTAACGCACAGTGGCCCGGCGAAAGAGATTCATCTCATTAGTCTGGGCGCGCCGCGTGGGAATCCTTACGCAAGTTCCCTACAAACAAATTCGTCTCAACGTAGAAACTGTGCACTGTGAACTCTGCTACGTGGGAAACGAAACATTAACAATGTCCACTAAAAATTACGAAAGTCTCTGACAAACTAACTGTGTTTACTAGTTAAAATTTGTGTGCTCAAATAATGTCTTCAGCAATATAAAAAATATACGAAGTGTTCGTAAAGCATTAAATATTCTTCTAATATGTTTTTTTGAAGTTAGTAGGTGTAATAGGGATGATAACTAAGAAAAATCACTTCTCCAGTTATAATTTTTATGTTAAATGTTAATCAGAATCGTTTATTATTAACTACAGAACTTTTACATCCGAGTAACGTGCATTAAATTGTCTTCCTCGATTTTTCATTTTCCTTCGTTCACTTAAAATGTTCAAGCAAATAGAAGGATGCATTCGTTCCTTGCAAATTAATCAGCTGTTATTTTATAATGCCTTATCTACAATAAATGTCCCACGAGTTTGACGAACTTTATCTGCTAATTAGTTCCTGTAAGGTATAATTGACGGATGTTTGAGTCAGTTTAAGATTATTGTTTAGCATGTTACTATTTGACCTACTCATATTACAGAGAGAACAAGCTAAGCTTGAGTAGAATATATAATATAGAACATATAGAACAAATAATAACGTATTTGACGTACGATTTACGAATATTTTCACACAATATAGTTCAGTTCAGGTAATCCTTTAGTGACAGAAACGAGTTTAGAGTAACTGAATGGATACGATAAAGGTGATACAGGATATACTTGGGTTCGAAACTCAGACTTCCTGATAATGGGGTAAATAGATTCTTCGTGAGAAACTGCAACCAAACTTTTCCTGTCTCGTCATATATTTTAGTATTAGGTTTGTACAACAAATTTTATTGAAGCAGGTCAGCAGCTTATTGTAAATCGTAAGACACATTCCATTGCGTTCGTTGACATTTCCCCTTAAGCTTTGCAGAAACGAACATATTTAATTTCAGATCTGGTGGGAAATTAACTTTGCTTGATAAACGTTTGCTTTTATTAAAATCGTTTTTCCTGTGAGACTGAGGAAAATCGTTTGTGGAAGCGGGAAGCGCAAAGCCTCAAGACCTTGACTCCTCGACTCTTAAGCAGCTCAGGGTCGAGGCGGCAATCCCACGCAGATTCATCCTGGAGAATTGACCACTACAGGGATAAATCATAGGCTACCCGATCCGGATAAGACGTTCGGGATTTCCCGATCATCTGCTCTTTACCTCACTTCGGACATCACAGTTATTTTTAGCCTCAACCCGTAGATTCATTAATTTACTATGATTAAGAATTGAAGTCTATAGAAGTGGAAACAAGAAGCTATATTAAAATTTCAATATTAATTGGTAAATATAAAAGGGTATAAGATTTTGAACAATTAACAGAAATTATAATGGTGAGGCAAATTATGAGTATAACGATAACATCACTATATCATTGAACGTTTGAACGGGATAAACTCAAAACCGGCTGCGGAGATTTAAATTAAATTTCATATTTGAATTTGTATTTTCTCAGGGTACCGCATAGGCTTTATACTTTGCTGAATTTAAATTCAAGAACGGGGTATCAGAGGAAAGTAAAAAAAAATTATATTATTGGCTACGGACAACTGAATTGTATTTGAAATCGTTAAAAAATAATCTTAATGAAGTCTTACGTAATCCATATCAAAGACAGGGTACGAACAAATACTGTGTAAACTTTCTAATTTAACTAACTAACAACTTCTGTTTAGTTCAATCTTCGTTCTTTTCTTAAAAAGAAACACTTTTCGTCTTGACTGAGATAAAATGGGTTTCCAGAACTATTTTGTGAGCAGGAATTCTGACTACTCACTTTAAATTTTCTCATAGACATAGTAGAACGCCGTACGTAGAGAAACGAGTAACTAAGCTTGAAACTCAATATCTTTTAATTTCTCTAGCAGCGGTGTAGAGGACGATTAGTGATTACCAGTTAATGACAACCAATAGACGGAGCCCGCGGTATGTTAGAATATATATATATATATATACTACGTATTTAAAGATATTGGTTGTAGCTACTACGAAATAGAACTCAGACATTCAGTATACTTTAGTTTAAGGTAGAAGGTGTTGTCAGTTCCACACACGCCAAAATGCAACAAAATATATTTATACAATTCTACCCAGTAAAACGAATTAACTTACCAAGGTCCGGGGGAGTAAATTATGCAATATAAAAGTATTGGTAACATTGAATTAAAAATAGAAATATTTTGATCAAGAAGGAATGTCAGACACACGAAAATCTGTTAATATCAATCTTAACCAATTCACCAGAATTAATTATTTCTTTTACATATAACTACACCGTTTTATTAAATTGATGATTTTCCGCACTCAAATGTTAACCTTTTTTCTGCCGATCTTGAAATGAAAATTGGTCTATATCTGAGTATTATTACTGATTTTCATCACGAATTCTTTTTTGGTGTGTATGTACAATATATACCTTTTCTGTCTTACATATTTCAACATAATCATCCCTTGAAAGACCCTTACTTCCAACCAGAATGTTTCCTTTTGTCAGGATCTATGCGATGTGTCGTATGCTATGAACTTGATGAAATCTCCAGAGCCATTTGTTAGTAATGTGTTCGTAATTAATCTTAATTCTGTTTGAATTTTCAGTTGTTGTGCTTTTCCGCCGTGCTGGCCGTGGCCCTGGCTAAGCCGCAGTTTAACAACTACTACAAGCCCCAGCCCACCTACACCGCCCGCCAGTTTGTGCCCATCCTCCAGTACAGCAACGAGGCCAACCCCGACGGCTCATACAGATACAGGTAAATATGGAAAACGAAGCACGTCTCATTCTTACAGTCTGTGGTGAGCTCCAAAATAATGTTCCATCCAAAGTTGTGGGCTCTTTACTTCCATATTGTTCTCACATCTCGATATGTGATCCACCCATGAATACCGACACTCGATTCTACTTGGTTTTGCGTCTGAAAATATTCTCTTAGGCTCACCCTAATCGGTAATTACCATTGGAAACCAATCATTACAATACAATACTGAATCGATTCATTTCACTTAAAAAACGCCAAAAAATATTACCACTGCTCAAAAGATTAGACTAACAACTTGATAGCTCTTTCCACTTCGTTTATGAATTCTGCCAATGTCAGTGACAGCATTCAAACGTAATTGCATTTAACGAGGCCTGTGTTCCATTAATCCCGCAGTTGGAAAGAAGAAATTCACTGTACCCTAAAATGAAAAATAAATGTAAATAAGGGCTGAGATTTGAAATGAATGCGTACGTGTTGTCGGGAACGTAGAAAAATAAACATCATACGACATACAATTGCTCAAGAATTTACTGAAATCCGTAGATGGTGAAATAGTCATTAACGCACAGGAAACATACAGTTACTCCGATGACCAAAGATGGCTTCAAGTACATTCTCCAGCGGAATATATATCTCACATTTTATCACCTTCACCTCCACTTATTGTTAGAATGGAATGTAGATGCGGCAGTAAGAAAGGCGATAAGAGTCCAGTTTGTGATTCCATCCTCGTCGATGACTTTGCATTTTCCATACAAACCTTCCATCAACGCCTTCGCACCATTCAATAGTATTTCCTTAAAAGCTTTCTGACGATCACACAATGAGTTCATAGTGGGAATTTAATACTGCCGAGACTTTGTAGATATTGATTTGATAGACGTAGGTATCTTCGACGAATGGCTCAACACGAAACCGACCTTCTGATTAATTGTGACATGGCCACACCTGGCACACCGAAATATCAGGAAAAGGTATCTAAGACTTAGCTATGAATATATTTGAATACTGTGTAAACAATGAAATCATTATTACTTTTTTTGCAAAAACTAATTAGATAATTTTTAACTACGTCTATCAGTAAATCTGTCTAATACTTTTCATGTGAAAATATTTTATCTAAAAACAAATTTGTGTTACTTTCCATTAGTAAATAATTTGAATTTTATTATCAAATTCAAACACCAATTTAATAAAATTATTACTGCCCTAATTAGGATTTTTACGCACTTATTAAACCTTTTATTGGATAGTGAATACAGATATATTTCTCTAAGTACCTTCCAATGTCTATTTAACTGGGCATTTAATATACGTCAGTATACTGATGTCCCAAAATTGTTCATTAAAATATTAATAAATGCCATTTTAATAATTACTGGGTTCCAGAAGGTTAACAACTTATAAAATATTTCCTGAAAGGGTGTAACTCAATAATTTGTAAGAAGGCTAATTTACTGTCTAATGACACTGAAAGTGAAAGGATTTTATAGTCTATGACTTTATTTAAAATTTGAATAATCGTAATTCAGATCCTGCACTTTGATTAAACTAGGTCAACGTTTCTGAGTCTTGCTTTGCGTCCAAAACAGTCAAAGATAAGTTCAGGTACAATTTCTTGTCCCGAGAAACTCGTTGCTTCAGTATCTACGTTGTGTTTTTCAACCAAGTCCAATGTTTGTAGAACTTTGAAGTCTAGGCTAGTGTTGAGACAGGAATAAATTTTATTTAACAATAATTTATGGTGATCTGACTCACGTCCAACGTACTAATGTTCATATTGCAGCTGACATTTTCAGAGGAACTTTGTAACTAATAATCCATAACCACACCTGGGGAAAGTGTTCGTAACAGGCCGTGTTGGTGTGTTTCAGCTACCAGACTGGCGACGGCATCAACGCCCAGGAGCAGGGCTACCTGAAGAACCCTGGACAACGCGACCTGGAGGCTGAGAGCGTGCAGGGCTCGTACTCGTACACCGCCCCCGACGGAACCCCCATCACCGTGCGCTACGTGGCCGACGAGAACGGCTTCAGGGCCGAGGGTGCGCACCTCCCTACGCCTCCCCCCATCCCCGAAGCCATCGCCAGGTCCCTGCAGCTCACGGCCGGTCTTCCCCAGCAGCAGCAGCAGTACCAGCCCTTCAGTCAGTACAACCGCAGATACTAGGCCTTCCCACGATCCAGGACTCTTCCTTTTTTTCTGAAGTACTGTTGATTGTTTCGAGCCTCCTAATCGTAGGCGCGAACAATGAGCGTACTCTCAGGAGAATATGCTAATTTCTTTTGTACTGGCTGTAGAACCTCGGCGAGACAAGTGGCCATAATATTAACGGGATTCCCGAAGTTCTGCGAATTTCGAAACCCGAAGCTCTTTCCCTTCCTTCCGTCCTCTAATACACTTTTATCCTTCGACATCGCTTTGCGTGGCGTGACGCTGTGAAAAGTTGCCAATTACGTGTTCTCTTAACCAACATAATTACAGCTGAACGTAAAATGGTTTCCCCTGTTCTCTGTGATCATAGGTCTGTAATAAAAGATTTTGTAACTTTGTAAGATTAAAAAAAGAAATTTATTTAATTTTACAATACGTTATTCTAATAAATGAAGTTATTGTAAACATGTTTCCATTCATTTTCCCTACTAAAAAATCCATGCAGAAAAATTCTGTTACAAAATATTTATTCCGCATGCATAAATTGCTTGTAATGGTCAAATAAGATGGTATACCTGTTTTTTTGACTTTCAGAATCAATGGTTTAATCCCTAGGTCAGAATATCTCTAATATTGCTACTATAGAACAGAGTAGTGAGAAAATGAATACGTTTTACACATAAACAAAGACTTCAGAGAAGGTTTAAACATTGCGTGTCGAAAGAAAGAAAATGAAATCGTGGAAATCCGTCGAAATGTGCGTACTCCTAAGTCTTTTGTGGATGACTACTGACTATCCATAAGAAAACTTTAATAGTTATACAGCATAAACTGTCCTATTTATTACTCCTGAAATAGAACTTTCACAGGGGTTCCCAAGTATTGAATGAAGGTTTTGACTATCCTCTCCGATTTTAACCACGTTCTGATTGTCAAATAATTTCGGTTCTTTTTCATTGTCATCGGCATTTCAAGTAAAGAAGATGACAGCGGATTCTAAAGTACATAGTGAACCTGAGCCGAAATCCAAGTAAACTTTATAGTCTGGGAATACAACAACAAACCTTTTCCGTAACTTGTTTTGCGATAACTGTGTATACTTAAAATAATTTAGAGAACTCGGAAATATTAAGAAACGAATTTTAAATGTAAGTTTTGTCTCGTGTGTGATTAAATTTTTTTTCCTTAAAGTATAAACATAGATATTTCATTTTCTCAGGGAAATAAATATTTCTTATTATTTATAACTGAAGTATAACATCAGTGTACGTAAATATATGAAATCAGATGAGTCGCAACTCTCAGCATATGGCTAAGAAATAAAAAATATATAAACAACCAGTACTGTAGGATTTTTGAACACAGATCGACAAATTCGCGTAATGCACAAACCTAAAGTAAATGATACTTTTGTTTATATTTTCACACTCCACCCATTAGATTCTGGAAGAACACATACTATCAAGTCGCATAATTGTTCATATTCCTTTTTATATCCCTTTATATAGGGAATTATATAGGGAATTTTAATTTCAAAAAGATAGAGCAAAAGTCTGATACTGGTAACAGCGAATTAGTTTTAATGAATCCAGCGGGGAAAGTAGTTAGGAATACTCTCTTTTTCATAAAATTATTTATATTAAATATTGATTAATCATCAGGTTGAAACCCATTCGTCGTAAATTATATACATATATTAAATATTGTTTAATCATCAGGTTGAAACCCATTCGTCGTAAATTATATACATATGTGTCATATTATTCAGTCTATAGAGAAGTTGGGCTTCTTGAATAGTGGAATGAATGATGACATTATACAGAAATTATTATTATTCCCCATAATTACACATAATTTATTAAAGGAGTAATTGAAAGTGATTTGCCTCGTTTGCATAAGATTCTTTTGTTGAAATTATTACAATTTTGCCCCTCTGAATTAAAATTAAATAGATGACGATTATATATCACACTACACTCAGACATGAAAGAGTACGACCGCTCAATTATTTGAAAGCCCCCAACTTTCTGCTGATTGATACATTGGCAAATAAGTGTCAATACCTTTCATTGGCCAACCTCCTGTGGTGGAGCGGTCAGCGTGACTGCATCGCCTCACAGAGGTTCCGGGTTCGAATCCCGGCGAGGGCATGGATGTTCGTATGCGTGAGAAATACGCTCGTCAATCAGTCTCCCGACAAGAAAAAATTTATTTTCCATAATGAGTCGCTAATAACCTGAAATGTTGACGCGATTGTAAATAAATTAATATAAAAAACATTTATTGAAGAATAAACATTTCATCCACTAGTAAAATTACTCCAGTAAATTCTCCATGTGTAAATAAATAAAAAAATAAGGTGTGAAAGACATTTATTGCACTTTGCCATTAATACAGCAGCATAGGTAGATGAGATTAATTTCTGTATGAGTGTTTTTCCATTGTAATTTATTATATAAGCATAAACCTAGTAATGTTTTTAAGCTTCATAAAGTTGATCACTTTTTGAGTCTAAAGCTTCAGAAGTATCACATGTCTTAACAATTGTATAATTATATATCCAAAATAGTGAAAATTTAGTTATATATATATATATATATATATATATATATATATATAACGTTTTGCAAACCTTGGGAGTTCTTTCGGATCTTATCTTTAAGCCTGAATAAACCAACAAATTTTGCAGAAGCTTAGTGTGCTTGTTCGAATCTCATCTCTACTCCTGAAAAAAGTAACAAATAACCGGAAACATTGTGCTGTATTTCTGTTTATCTCCTAATTATGCCCGTTTTTGGTTAAATCACTATTTTATTGTTAATTTAAAACTGGTAAATTTCATTTTATTTTTTTGCACCATTTTAAATTGCTTTAAATGGTTTTCCTTCAAATTAATTGATAATCAATGCATTAAAATTTCAGTTTCGACTAAGACTGTTTGGAACAGACCAATTTGACTAAAACAATGCAGTAAAAGATTAAATTTAAAATTTAATGTGTCTAAAGAGGCTCATGTTTATTATTTATTAAAATGTTACTGTCAACTGTAAAGAATATAGCTTCAGGAAAGAGAAAGTGACCCATAATAGAACCTTGTGCAACTCCCTTCTTTATTTGTCACCAGTGAGCACGAAGTGTTTTACCAGAAAATGAGTCCTTTAGTGTATTCGTTCTTTCCTGTTACTTAAAAAGGAAGATAATAAGGAATTGGACGTTTCCGTAACGCCAAAGTACAAAGTGCTTGAACGCCACATAGAGGCAGATTGAATAATTACTTCACTAAAATTTCGGTAGAAATGTCATTCAGTCTGTTGAATCCGAGGCATATAAGCAAAAAAATTTCGGAGGACAATGTAGAGAAATAGAGGAGTAAAGCACTTTTTTTTTCACATCTCGTCCATATGTTTCTTGTATATGACATATCCCGGAAAATTGTGTTACGACTACCTTTCCTATACACGCAACAGCTAAACGTACTGAGCCATTGAAGATATAATAACTTTCCTATCACGTTCTCAGATGATGTTAAATTCCGCATTGCCATTCCTTCGTATATGAATCCGCCGTTACGTGAAGGGCGGCGCGTAACGCAACGTAACGGCACGTGGAGAGCGGGTTCCCACTGTTATGTGCTTTGTATGGAGCGCGCTATGTCAATACAATGCACGCCCACCTCTGAATCTCTAATGCTCATGTCTGCCTGGAAAGGACAACAGCCTCGTACCTTAACGAAAACAAACAGCGGAAACAACAGCTAGGCACCGATCAATCAACCCTTATCTTGTCCTCGACTCTTCCACGTCCTGTTCCTCTTCTCCCGACACCTGAGAACGGCAGCCTTTCTCTAGAGGTACAAGCATCACGTTGGAAGGGTTGTATACGTTAATATGTAATTTAAATAGTAATTATCAAAACTACTTAGTTTGTATGATAGTCACTGCACGCAACGAGTATTGACAGTAAGAACCATTTATTCTGTTTCTTATTCACGGAAAATGAAACACTTCTATTAATGAATAAATCAGCCAAATTCGACATTAGCACTACGTATTGTTCCGCTTCTCGAAGCCATACAGGTGCACACATTAAATTATTTAACAAATAAGAATAAAATTAATTTCTTGAGGAAATTAAAATTTTCGTGCTAATTTTTATTAATTTGTTCTAATTTTTTATTTTATTGAAATAAATTTCTACCGAATTTATAATTGAATCAAGTCAGATAAATATATTTATCAAATACTTTTTTATCCAGTTTTCAAGTTAGTTTCAAAAATATTTCGCATATACAGTTTGTAAATTTCAGAAGAAATACTAAAATTATGTTGAATACCGAGTTGTCAATGTACTTTAGGATGACGTGATATGAATACCATATAACTGGTCATGGGTCGAAAAATTTTCCCACAAAGAAAATAATTCATCATACAAATGCTTTTAGTTATGCGTGTACCGCCACATTTTATGGAAATTCGTCTGGATAAGAAAAAGGCCATTATTTATAAAAACAGTTTGATTAGAATAATTTATAAAATAAAATGACGAAAACTTTATATGAAACTGAGATTACCAAGTCAGTATATCTTTTCTTTAAATATATTTATGTCAGCGATAATCATGTATATACTTGATAATTTGTTATACCAAAGATGAGAATAAAAACTCAAATTTATAAAGTTGGATAGGTGGCAATAAATTAAACTAAATGGAGTGCATTACACAAAACGTGAAAATATTAGTTTGCCATTATATCAAGAAAAATAACATTACTAAATTTAAAAATGCTATAGGGTGAACTATCAAGTGTGAACGCCTCGCCCACAAAATGAACATTATTCATATAAACTTGAGTATTAAGAACAGTGAAGCAATTTCGTTTTCTTTCACAACTAAAATAGTATCATTCGATCCCTATAAATAATGTCCAATTATTGTTTTTTCTTACTGGTCCATTCTTGAGAAATCCATTGCTATAAGTGCTATTACAATAAGTGCTATTATTGAAACATTTATGATATGTTAAAATAATTTTTATTAACTTTATTTTGTGAAAGTAAAGCATTTTTAATATATGTATATTGTTCATCCACAGGGTTTTGTTCATTCAAAGGGAGGAGGGGTGGTATTTAGTATATTTCGTAAATGTCTGTTTTTAATAATTTTTTTCGTACGGAATTTTCCAAATGGTATCAAAAAAAATTGTGCCTAAGTTAATATTTATCTATACAGAAGTAGGGGGGAGATGAGGATATTAATTCTGCAAACTCAAATATTCTAACCTGAATGCATATTGCTCACCCTTACTAATTTTCTGCTCAGATTTATCCATTTTGTCCAGAGTTACTAGATTCATAGGTTCAATGAGATTTACCATTTAAAAATATCATTATTTTGTGACTAATAAAATAATTAAAAAATATTCTGTAAGGAGAGATTACTCATTAATATATCAACGTCATTATTCATCAAGGGGTAAATATTACAAATATGTCAGTAAATAAAATTCACAGTTTTCATCAATTTCCTTATTCTGGAAATAGTTAAAATTAGTTGCGACTACATTTGTGATGGTGTTGTTTAACTCATCTATACTTTTGATCTACGCTAAGAAATTATTCAGAATTGTTTTTGTGTTTTTCCATGCGAGTATCTCAAATGTTTTCCAAGATACCCAATTAAAATACTATGGTAGGAACGTATGAAACTGACCGCCTGTATTTGTGGTGATTAATAGTGGTCCTTTTTTTGGTAACGTGTATATCTAATAGTATCGGTGGTCTGTGGTTCACTGTAAAGCACAACTGGAGTTTGGACAATGTACTACGATTTTCCGTATTTTTAATGAAATGTTGATAAAACTCATTTTTCATATTACCATTTTTTTTTCTCCTTATCGTAGTCGGAAAGTTGTCTCGTAAGTAGACGTGGGCAGTTGTGCCTGCGTTTGGCTCGTAAATGTCTACTGAATTCCAGCAGTTAACGCATTTAATTTCCATAGTCCGACAGTTAAATTGTAGCAGCCGTAAAGAGTTTTCCCTTCACCTGTGTCCACATCTTCATCTCTGACTCTGAATTACTTCCTGATTTTCGTGGTGGGGTCAAAATTTCGTAGCGTATTACCGTCCCTATTGATATACACTTAAAAACGTGTAAGTAAATAGTCTCGGGTAGAATAAATATTTTGTTAATTGCCAAATATTGTATGAAAAATATAAAAGTTCCTTACGTGTATGAAGGCAAGGAATGAAAGCCATCTTATTTCATTCGAAGTTGTGTTATGAATGTGTGCGGAAATGTCATGTTTTCCAACTCACGATTTTCTGCGTAAAGTTCTGGGTTCCAAATAATGACATCCAGGGATATAAAATCCTATTCTGATGGTTTAATTTTTTCCAATTAACCTATTTGTCTTTTAATAAAATCATCAATCGGAAAGTTTGTCAAAAATTTCTGTAAATATTTTGTTACTATTTATTTATGCGTATAGATTCCTTTCAATCATTATCATGAACCGTAAAGAGTTCACCATTTTTGTTATATCAAGGAATAATACCTTTTAATTCTCCTGATAGACTTTTCTGAGAGCAGTTCTTCGAATTTTAAAAAAATGATAAGAATGTCTATATTATTCATGTAAAAATACTTTACTGTAACTTTAGTGATCCACGAATACTCTGTTTGTGCAGTCATTGTTATCTTTCAACATTATATTTGAATTTCAAATAGGGAATCATTCAGTGCCCGGGTGGGCTTGCTGCGGAGCGGCCTCCGAAACGAATTCATGATTACAGGAATTTTTACAATGCCGCAGGAAACTTCGCATTGTTTCAAAATCCAATCTCTTCTAATGTGTAAGTTTCAGTTGAAAGTACGATGCTGTAATTTGAATGTGACGTGATCTAATGACGTGTTATAAACGACGTTGCTTACTCAAGAGACTTGACAATTTCACCTTGCGTAGATTTGTTATATTTTAATGTGAATAGATTGTCAAAAACTAATAAAAAATTATTAAACAGGAAATAGTATAAAACTCAGTCTCTCGGAACATATAATCCTTTTCGTTCTAAGAGTCCTTAATATTTATTTCATCCAACCTCACAGTGTATTTAGTTCCTAATGTTATTTGATAATTCTATACAGATGTGTAAATAACACAGTAATTTCTAGCCAAGATACTGAAGAACCTTCTCCAAGTTTATATATTTTTCAGTCATTACTTAAAATGTGTATTTAAAATACTTCTACTTAAAGGCATTAAGTTTTTCATTTTTTGGATTACAAGGTTACATTCACATAAAAATGGTTAGCAACACATATTCTTACCTATATAAATTATATACTTCTGATCATAGACTGCTTTGTTAATTATTAGTAGATATTATTGTCGGATTTTGAATTAACTAAGTAAACAAAGTTTAAGAATAACAGATGTTAAGTAATTATTGGTGAGGGAAAATATGTAGTCTGGTAGAAGACGGATGAGGTGAAAGAAATAATGCTAAGACAAAAATATAGCAAGAATAATTTGTAAATAAAAATTTCTAACAGTAAACAAACAAACTCTAAAACACATTCAGTGCTTTATTAATATAGCAAAATTAGAATTCACTTAAGGAATAAATTATCACATAGTTAATTAACATCATATTCATATTATAAAATTACTTTAACGCATTTTAGTTAATCATAAGATATTCTGGCATTTTTGCTGATAAACGATGCTTGAGTTCCCTTGCCCAATATTTCGGAGTTTGTTTAACGAATAAGGCATAAAAATACAAAATGAATTGTACCAGAAAAGGAAGACAGAGAAAATATGACAAAAAATATTCATGCTCGTAAATCCCCTTCTAACAGTCAAGGAAGGTGAAAATAGAGACAAAATTTTTCCTGGAATTATTTGAAAACTGATACCGTAAAAATTAATTGGCTGCTTTTATCTAAATAGTGGACGTCCGTTAGCAATTGAAAGGTGATTACAAAAAAGAACAATATAAAGCTCTTGTTACCCCTTGGTTTGGGGGTTATGCTCTTAAAATCTGAGTACTTTATGAGGGAGAAATTTAATATAACAAGATATAAAATGAGAGACCTTCATACTTTGTTGTAGAATTTTATTCTGCAATAAAAGTTAAGATAAAACCGTTCTGCCGTTATCCAAATTATATTTTTCTAGTAATTCAGAACATGAAATCTTAAAATTGGGGTTCTCTTTTATGATTTATAAGTTAGGACCAATCAGAAGACTGGGCACGTTCAATGGACGAGTCAATGAATCCTTCAAGAATTTCAATTTTTCTGAGACTTTTTTTTGTACGTTACTTTTTCCTCGAGATATTTCGAAGTCTTCACTTAAATCATCTATGCATAGTAGTATATATGAAATGGCGTTGAACTTGTGATGTATCAATATATTTATTGAATCGAAATTATAACATATATTTTCTAAATTCTTAACCTGAAAAAGTTATAGATGTCAATGTGGAATTAATATTTTTAGTTCAATTATTTCACGGAAAATATCAGATGGGGTCCTTACATCACAAGAATTATTGTTGATACTCGCATATTTTAAGAAATTAAATATCAGGATTACCCACAAAAGTGCGTTACTTATAACTGAAATACGTTTAGATACACACAAATTTTCTACGACTAGCATTTAACTTTAAAGCTATTTTAATGGTAGTCAATCGTTATTTTCCCGTAATCGACGCATTTAGACAGCAGTTTTGATAATATTGGTAAACTAACAATCCTCAAAATTAAAGAATGTTTGTTAGCAGAGGCTAACAGTGTTAAAAAAACTGACTCAATTTGGTCAATGTTTGAAAATTAGTTTTTGAAAGGTAACCTGCAAGTTTATTTGAAAAATAAGGCCACCGATAGGTCTAATGTACGCGTTTACTCGAATTAGAAACTTAATTTTATTTTATTTAATAATTTTTAATACTTACTTTCAGTCTGATTACTCACGCGCCTATTATTTTCTAGTACATATATTTAATGGAGCTAACTATTAATAAACTTGATTTTAATTAAATTAACTGATGGTTTGGGAACTGTTTCTAAATTCAAACTGATAATATAAAAGTCGTCGTGAAACAGATTGACCTCCATTTGAAACACTATTGAAACTACGAAAATAGTCGATAAATAATCCATTAATATCAAAAAAACATTTACATTCTGGATTTCATCAATTTCCTGTTCACATTTTTTCCTTCAGTTAAAATAGTTCGTTTCCTACCATCTGCCGGTGTGATAAAATCCTTTAAATTTTAATAGAAACAAAATTAACGTCTGTAACGCTATAACTCAAGAACTAACGAGCTGTATAAATTTGAATTAATTAAAATAAGAATTAAACGACCATCTGTCGATAGTATTGACAAAGATCACGACAGTTGATCGAAACGTCTACATATTTATAAATTATATTGTTAAAAATTAATTTCTGATTTTTAGAGTGTTATATGAGTCGTTAATTCATGTGATATCATTTAAAATTGTTTCACCTGACATCAAATTATTATCCGGAAATATATACGTTTAACTTTGAAGTGAGAATTTGATCTGTTAATATTGCTTGCTTTAATAAACCAAAATTACAATGAACAGGCACATTTCTTTTAGCATATGAAATTAAATAGCAGAAATTCTAATAATTTTAAGTTTCTTTCCCATTTTATACAAACTTACTGAAGTTTTTATGTTAAAATTATTAATTTTTCTGTTATGAAACCTCAGTTGCAGAAAATAAATAATCAGTTAGGCATTAAATAATAATTTAAATTAAGATTGATCCTCTTTTATTCCAAACGTAACCATGTTGATGGTGTTATAAACGTTTGATTAACAGCAAGTATTTGTCAAGTTAATCTCAGTTTGACAGAGTATTGTTTTCTTTACCTTTAGCAACTCATTTGTGAGGATAAAGAGAATCAGGAATGCAGTCCCGGATCTGGAACCCTGGACTTCGTGACCGATCCCAGGTCGAAGGGCAACTGATGATATCCTTCTGAACTGCAGTGTCCGGGCACTGACCTCCACGAACAGCACCAAAACACGCGATTCTTACGAAGTATAAAAAAGGTTCGCCGGTTTAGGTACAATGACACACGGCGCACCAGGAACTTGTTCATGAATTAACATATTTTGTGCAGTTTATCGTAAGGTGTAACCAATGGTTCCTGAGTAATTATTCTCTGCGTTACTTGCTCACGTTGATGCATCGAGTGTACCGTCTTCAACCGGCTACGGAGGGAAATAAGTGTGGGGTAAATGGAAGAAGGAAAGTGTCGATTATGAACCATCCTGTTAACAAAGGCGTACAAAATGCAGTAACTTGGCTCGTAGCCCAGTGGAAGGAGGGATAATTTGAAATTCTTCAGTATTTATAAAATTACACATCAGGAATTTCAAGAAGCAGTGAAAAACGTCTCTCACGTCGTTCCTGGATATTTTTTGTCCTTAGACGTGCAGGGAGAGATCATTAGTTCAGAAAATCGATTTCAACTATTAGCTAGAGCAAGTTTTTATCAACGTTATAAGATTATTATGACAAGCAATATTTAACGTCAGTATAAGGTTCTTAGGATGAGCAAGTTTTTATTGAATGTATAAGATTCTTAATGAGAGGAAATTTTAATCGGTATATTAAAATATATTATATTCAAATAATAGAAATGATTGCGACGGACATAAAACTTTGTTTAATCAGATTTTTAGCGGTTCACAATTTTTTTTATTAGGATTAGGAATCTTTGTTGACGTTAACAGAGATATTTAGTTTTATTGTTGCAGAGTGAATTAAGAAATTCCTTTGATCATACAGCACATACAGAAACTGAAGACATCAGTATCGAGATTCGCAATATCAGATAAGAACTTCAGAGAAAAAGTTACACCATAAAATAATATATATATATATGTATATATATATATATATGTGTGTGTGTGTGTGTGATTTTATTTAAGTTATGACATCACGAAATAATTGAAGAAAAAATGACAAGCTATAAATTATCATTCGTATGTTATATAATATTATTTGTATAATATTTTGATTAATTGTCTCATTAAACTGAAAATACTTCATAAATAAATCTAACAATTACAGGGAAATATGGAAGGAAAATATAACCAACTTGGAGAATAGGTTTGTAACGCCAAGGTTTCCAATCTCCAAATCGTAACGAGACCATTCTCTAGAATTTTGGCTATAAAGTATATTATTATTTAATACTGAACTCTACGAATTTGGTGAGATTTATTACGTAGGGTCCAATTCACAGAAATTCCAAAATATCACAAATCATCTACTGAAAACTTTCTGTGCAAGGTTTTCATGAACGATGGGCTCCTTCGACATTAACCATTTTCTATATTATTACTTCTATTATAGAGATTAAAATTGTAATAGTTAGGAATATAGTGTTGTGTATCAGTTAGAAAAGACGGTTGCTAATAATATGTAAGTGTATGGTTGTAAGAAACAGGTCTGATCCGAACATCGGCGGCAGAGTCGGGAAATTCCAGGTCTGAACCTTTTTCCTGAGCAAGGGACTTCGTTGGGTTTATTCTTTTCGGATGTGACCTGTGCGGAAGAACGTGGAATGCTGAGGGTGTGAGAGACAAGGACATTTGTCTTTAAAAATAATGCTGTAAAATACCTTAATTTAGCCATTTACGCACATTGCTGACGTTAACATTTTATAATTTTGGTCGAAACACACGAAACGTCTGTTTACATTGAACATTGAACATTTGAAGAAGCTGCTTCATAATTCCAAGGCTGGCTTGTTGTCCCTATAGATTTCCTTTTTTCAAATTCAGTCCCTATCCTATTAGAGGGGAGTGATTAACCCTAATAAATCACTCTCTAATAATAATAATAATAAAAATTACTAATAATATAATCTCGCACATCCATGCATTTTTTTCAATTCTATTTCTTAAACCTAAGTGATTGAATTTAGTGTTTTCAATTTGTATTCATAGCTGAATACCTAAAATCTAATGCGATACTTTTTATGAATAAACAAGGCTTTCCAGAAATCACACGTTTACATCTGTTTTAATATTTTAGAATACTAAATTTGTGAGTTTTTTAGTAAGTATCTAATGGAATTTAACCCACTCCACCACAGTCAACACAATTATTGCACTAAAATTTGCAAGCGTCCAAAACACACCGATGTCTCTTTTCCAACATTTTATAACTTTCCAGAATTATTTTATTTACAAAACTCATTTTACCAACAACCAAATTTTCCTTCTTACCAAAGCCAATAGATAAATAAAGGTATTATAGTTACATACAGAAATAATAAAATATTCCCCGTGATATAATTGAAAAATCATGTGTTTACATATTATAAACATTTGTACGGAATAAATTCTCTGAGAGAGAAAAATTAGTTTGCGCTTTGAGGTGTGAACGCATCGAATTATTTACTTTTAAAATGTATTCATACGTGATGTACTGTGTAAAATGATGCCAAATTATTAAATAATATCGAACGGAATAAGTATGAAACTGAAACAATTTCTAGGAAGTATTTAGAAAGTAATAAATCTAAAAAAGTTTTTTTCCCAAGCTTCAGTGAAGAAGGAAAACTTACCACCAAATTTCTAAATACCTGAAATTTAAATTATAACGCATTCATCTATTTATCAGAGTAGTTGAAATAATTGTCAAAAGTTTTGCATATAACTTTGAATAATACAGCAAAACAAAACATATTATTATCACAACCGTATTAAATAACAGTTTATTTTTTATCAATTTTAGTTATACTTGACTTCCATGATATTTTTACAACGTTAGTTTTACTAACGATCCAATTCATCCATCAATTATTTCAATATTTTGGAATTCGTTCTTTGTTGTTCTTTCTCTTTAGTAAAGCATAATACAACCCTGCATATGAGTTTCCTGGTTAATGGAAATTCCCGCAATATTACTCAAAAACCCTATTTGGTACGTCATTCAGAGCTTGTGAGAGGTCAACTGCCTTTAGGTTCTGTTTAATAACAGTTACACTACCATCTAGTGAGCAACCAGAAAACTGTTTACCAGAGTATTCACAACTATCCGCGAAGACTTAAAATGTATAGACACATACAACGTGTACTTTTCGAATGTTTGAATATTAACAATTCCACTTGTGTTTGTCAAATTTGGATCGAGCGGAGACGTTGAATTTCATTGTTCTGTGGTTGAATTTGATGATGACCAAGTTTAATTTTCTAAGATAAATGCTTGAATTAATCCCGGAGCCAAAAAATGGTCAATTTCACGTGAATGTGAAGTGATCAAATTTAGATTTAGATTGGAGTACTGTTTTATGGACCGAGCCACCGAGCCCAAAACGAAGCAACGCTGGAGGTTCAGCTCGTCGTCAACAGATGGTGCAGCATCCTTTGGCTCAGATTATATTCAAGACTATCAAATAGATGATGAAGTAGCTAGTAAATAGTCAAAATTAAGTGATAAAGGAATTCACTTTATTATTTAATTTTCTAAGATAAACTATTTATTTTATTACTTAGTTTTATCTGTTTATTGGCTATCCATTTGTTTATTTTCCAATATAGACATGTTTATAATAATGAGAAAGATTTTCAAATACAGACAACTGCAGGAGTCAGTTGACTAAACTCAAAAGCTTTTGAATAGTGTTGTTGTCTCTTTTTAGGCTCTTACGTTTTTTCTGCGCCTGAACGAAGGAACAAGGCTTCCAGAAAGGTTGTGTGGTATTTGTATTATCACTTCTTTTGTCTGCATTTGCCTATCATTATAATTAATAATATCCAGTCCGACGTAAATATTTCATTTTATACGTTTTTATATTCAATAAAATTTGAAATTTCAAAAAATTATATTTTTTGCATTATTTGCGCGTATCGTTCGAGTTATTTATTTACTGATACTGATATGATTTCACAAGTTGAAAAATCATCGATTGGCAATATCTTTACATCCATATTGCAACAAATAATCATATAAAAGTGACAAGAACTAAACGCAGTTTGATACATTGATACTGTTGTATACGAAAGAAAATTAGCAAATTAAGTTTTATTTAATAAAGTATACTTTTAGACTATGCCAGATTTATTTCAGAGTTGAAGAAAAAATATACGTAATTTAAGTAACGTTCAGGACGTGGAAAAATGAAGTACTGCAATCAGAGCGGTTAGAAAATATTAATAATCGGTTAATACTTTAAAATCCGAGGGCAGAATAATTACTTGTCAAATGAAAGAAATTATTTGAATATATATTATATCTATGTTCAATATAGGTCACCGACGGAATAATGAAGCAATTTCTGTCTCTTAAGATCTCAACCACGAAATCAGTGCATTAAACCTATAAAAAAAAGAAAATAGTTTTCAATTAAAAGAAAAGCATAAAAGGTATGAATTTTATATTAGTTATGTAATTTAATAAGCATAGATATTTAAAGGGTTGGATATAATAAATAAATTCTTGCAACGCACAGCTTATTTCATTTGATAATTTTAAATTTATAATATTATTGGTCGGTAAAGTAGTAAACAAGGAGTTGGTTACCGGTAATGCACCACGCTAATACTTTTTATTTAATGTTGC
Organism: Zhengitettix transpicula; assembly: GCA_037074705.1. NCBI lineage: Eukaryota > Metazoa > Arthropoda > Insecta > Orthoptera > Tetrigidae > Zhengitettix > Zhengitettix transpicula. The sequence continues at coordinate 113,262,749 of CM073591.1, read as the reverse complement.
CAAACCAACGAAAGACACGTTGTGATCCAGGAAGATACATAACCGGTTAAAATAATAATAATAAAAATAAATAATAATACTTCTTGGGACCATCATGTAGCTTATTCGGTTAAATGTATTATTTGTACAAATAATAAGTAGAAAAACAGTATTCGGTATAATTGCTGTAAATATTGTAACGCAATTCGTTCTTTTCCTGGGGTTACGAAAGGCACAGTTAAGAAATAAGATAATATTTACACCACTATGTGCATAGGGAATTGTAATGTATTTAGAATTATCGAATATTAACAAATAAATGCTATTCGTGTTGCAGTACGGCGAAGGAAACAAAATAGCACCTATTGATACAAAAAAAATATGGCAATCAAAATTATACCAATAAAATGTTAATATAAATGGAAAAAACAGCCAAGAAAACAGAGGAATGTTAAGAAAATATATATTATCCACTAGGTAAAAATTAATTTGAAAGCGAAGTTGGATAGTTCTTATTTCCTTCAGGTAAATGAACAATAATATCAATGTTAGGTGAACAAAAACTTTTATAATAGTACCTAAATTCCTGTATTTATTCCTCTACTTCTACGACCTTTAAGAAAATTGAGTATTCTATCTGTTTATTAAAGACAATGAGCTTAATTCATATAAATTTCAACCCTTAATCTTCCTAATTCAAGAAAGTTTATCGATACATTTCCTACTGTAGTTTATAACAAATTATATTATTGAAATACTTTGAATATCATGATATTCTACTATAACTACTGAAGATTTTTCTAAGTAAAAATATCCTATGATTATCAGGTATTTGAAGGTGAATTCTGAAAACTAAAATTGCTGATGAGCAATTTCCAAACTTATGAATGTAATTCTTTTTATCGCACTTCATCACATAGTCTAGATTTCAACGGAATTGATATAGCGTACATTTATAAATCTCTATCGGTAAACGTAGAATTTCCCCGTGTAATATTTGAATTATAGAATCTCGGGTTTTCAACCCGGTTTATTTATTGAAACACAACGTTTCAGCGAAATTCATCACCGTCGTCGTCAGGTGACTGCGGTGCCGAGACAATACTAAGATTAAGCTTAACACGTTGACTGCCACGGCAATTTTCAGAATCGCTTCGCGGAAGCGAACTACGAGTTAATTCGTACGCAGACACGCTTCGACATGTCGCTTCGCTAAATTTGAATCATGAATACGCGTCCATATTCGACAGTACATAGGCTGGTGGAATTATTTTTTTTTCGGATGACTTTCTTGCATTACTGGTGGAAAAAACTAATATATATATATATGCTGCGCAAAAAATTGAAAAACGCAAAGCAATAAAAACATGTAATAGGTTATCAAAGTTGCAAGCCTGTAAAGAGAAGCCAGTCCTTTGTGTTTTAGATTGTTTAAGAAGTTCCACAAACAATAAAATATTATTTTATTTATTGAATTTGAATTAATTTTTATAATTTTTTTTTTCGTTTTTTACTAAATTTTCTGTTCATGCAAGAAAGCATTGATTTAATGTTATTTTCCCAGAAACCATCTATCAATATTAGCACTAATATATTCTGAGCTTAATCGTAGCTGCACAAAAATCACAAGTAAAGAAGGACGAGATAACTCGTAGTTGGCGTCCTAGAAAAGAACGCAGTCTACGAGTTATTCCGTAGTCGGCAGTCAACGTGTTAAGTAGTCAGTACTCTTTCTTCTAAGACAGTGATAAAATTTTTCTCGGCACTCTAGACACAAAGCGACGGTGGAGATGAATTTCGCTGAAACGTTTAATTTTAATTGGCCCGGTTACTAAATCGAGAATATTTTATCCTACATTGGTAAATTACTTATTCGTATGAGAAAGATTAAAATAAATATTTTTCCTAGTAAGTTAACTCGTTGAGGGAAACCGGATCTACAAATTAAAACCGAGTAACACGTTGGCGTACTGAGGAAAGAATACAAAATAAATGTAAAATTGAAAGTAAAGCTAAAAGGATTAATTGACCTTCGTGAAACTGGTGATCAAGATCTGACACTCCGTAATTATAACTGTGGAATGCATCCGTATGACGTTTCATGTTGAATTGAATTACCGTGGCCTCGGTTAGGAAAATTGAAACACCTTAAACGAAGAGCAACTAACAAGAACAGAGTATATCAATTATGATTACGCTGAGATTAATTAGAAATGGCCAAGAAGAACAGATGTTATATTTATATAAATGGGATAGATGGATGAGATTATGTGTTATGAGATACTAGTAGGTGATTGCTTCGAAGACAAAGACATTGGATTGCCAGACTTGTGTCGTAATGTAGCCAGGACTATCTACTAATTTTGCTGAAAACTCTAGTAACAATTGGTATTGTTTCTCTTAATCCAAAATTGTCTCTATTGAACTAAACACAATTTTTATCGCCGGTTATTATTTTGGCCCATTCGCTGACAGAGTTTACATCACCGAAACTCCATAACTCCTGTTCAACCCGTTGGTTTTGGTCACCGGTGGCACGGATAAATGTTAGACTACAACGTCAAATATCAATCTGATCAGAGTCTAGTCTTGCCGTCTAAAAATGCGGTTACCCAAACATTGAAATAACCAGACAAAGAGCTGTAAACCAAGTAGATAGCTAAGAATATTAATTCTGTCGTTTGTCCCTGGCTTTTCGCACCATACTTCAATCCATTAACGTACATACACGACTCCCTCAGTCAAAAGATATATTACTTCAGTGATCTCCAAACGGCGAATAATTTGATTCTATGCACCAACGGACGAAGGAAAGTAAATATAACAGTAACTCGTCTCAGAAAAATTCTCCGCGAACTAACCTCTCCCACGGAAGGGCGTGGGACAAGTACCCAATGCCCGACCTACCTGATGCAGGTTTTTCTAGGGTTTGTCCTGCATTTCTTTTAGGCGAATGCCGGGTAGGATCCTTAAACAATAGCCCGGGGGCCCTAGTTACCTTTTCAAATCCCTTTCCTATACTATAAGAGGGGAGTTTCCACTATGTGGATTACCCTATACATAGCCTGTCTACACCCCCCCCCCCCAACCCAAAAAAGGATGCATTTTCCTTGACAGTAAGACTGCGAGAGGATTCTCTCGCAGGTTATCTGTGAGGGATGTTCTCTCGCAGGCAGAACCTTGTAGGACAGATACGAAGGGGCTACCTTTGGGAAAGCCTTCTCTGGTTTTTTTGAACTAAGGTTCCCACATGACGAGGCACCTCGTCGCAGACCTTGGGTATACGGCAAGAGTTGTCCGCTATTCCTATTGGAATAGTCGGCCAGCTGCCTCCTAAACAGGCCAAGGCATGGCGAGGGGTAAGCTGCGTCCCCACAGCAAACTCCTCTCCCGTCATCGGAAGGGCGTGGGACAAGTACCAAATGCCCGACCTACCCGATGCAGGTTTTTTATAGGGTTTGTCCTGCATTACTTTTAGGCGAATGCCGGGTAGGATCCTTAAAATATAGCCCGGGGGCCCTAGTAACCCTTGGCTACCTTCCTACACCCTACCGCATCCCCCCTTTCAAATCCCTTTCCTATGCTATAAGAGGGGAGTTGCCACTATGTGGATTACCCTATACATAGCCTATCTACACCAAAAAAAAAGCCTTTTCCTTTCCGTTTTTGAACTAAGGTTCTCACGAGCCGAGGCACCTCGGCCTGTTCTGAGAGGTGTATGTTCCGGGGTCACAGACCTTGGGCATACTGTAAGAGTTGTCCGCTATTCCTATTGGAACAGTCGGCCAGCTGCCTCCTAAACTGATCGAGGCACGGAGAAGGGAATGCTACTTCCCCACAAGTACTAAATGCCCGACCTACCTGATGCAGGGTTTTCTAGGGCTTTCTCTGCATTATTTTTAAGCGAATGCCGGGTAGGATCCTTTAAACTATAGCCCGGGGGCCCTAGTTAACCCTTGGCTACCTTTCTTTACCCTTCCGCATCCCGCCTTTCAAATCCCTTCCTATGCTATTAAAGGGGAGTTGTCCAACGTGGATTACCCTCATGTAGCCTGTTCCCCTAAAATAAAATAAAATAAAATAAAAAATTCTCCCTGTCCAAAATATATCTATGAGCCAGACTGCATACAAATATAATTTAGAACTTTCTGCTTTTTGAATTATTTTAGTTACTGGTTAAGATTATTAACGCAGCAAGTTGATTCGAGAACAGCGAAAATGGTTTCCTTTGTTAATTCCATTCAAATGTAAGTTACATTATTACTCTCATAACATGAAAATATTAAAATTACAGGAAATATATGACAGAAGTATATCCGACTTAGATTGCAGGCTGCGTTACAAGTCCGTGTTCAATATTTTAGACAAACCCTACCTAGAAACCTTGAAATTCGTAATTTATTTAATATATTTGAAATCAGATTAGGAATATGAAACCAGGCACACTTCTGCACTCAGATCGGATAAACACAACGTTTGCCAGAGCGGGTTTAGCGTTCATAAGGAAGTAATAACATTACAGATCAGTCCTTATGTAAATGTAAAGAACATCAGCAACTACTTATGACAAACAAAGGAAAAGTTTGCTTGTCGATGTTTGCTTTTACTCCCGTCATAACGTGTTACACCATGAATATGTGCTATCAATATTTATATTTTAATCAATTTAACGAGATTTGGTTCGTTCTTCAGTTATTTTCTGTTTGAGTAACGTGAGTCTGCGTTTCTCCTGTTAAATATAATTTTTCATGTTAAAAATAATTTTTATTATTTCTCCCTATAAATATATTAATTAAAGTAATTTCTTCTGTAAGGCAAAGTTAAGTAACAGTGTTTATTCCACAACAGTCGTAACTATTTTCACTGTCAGAAGATCAATGTAGTGGTTACTTGGAAATACGCTTTTTTAAAAAACATGAACTTCTCTGACATTAATTTTTGTTGTTAAGTAAACTTGGTCTTTTGTATGTTAAGAGTTGTTTTATTTTCAGTGAACCAAACGAAACATTTACTTTTTGAGTACACTGTCAACTTTCATATAAAAATATGGGAAATCTGATTCTGAAACAATTTAATTTATATCTGTGGGTTCGATTATAACCAGATAGGGCATCAGTATGCAAGAGACGAATACGGGAACGAAATAAATAGGCAATGTCAACCTTGACGTTTAAGTGTTCTTTAAAATCCTTACTGTCATTAAGAAGATTGACTACAGAAATTGAACCTACTTTCACTTCAACCTTTGGTCGATTCTCTACATTATTTAATGTTGCTGCTCTTCCTTATGGGTTTCATATGTGAAGTAGTTATTAGAGGTTGCTTTATCAGGAAAATCCATTAAAATACTCCACTCCGTAAATATATTACAGTAATCTTACTTTCTCCAAATGATGCCACTACGTACGTTTATTTCGAATTATAGCTACGTGAGTTGGACTCGTTATCTTAGAAAGTGCAGAAAACCAGATTATTTGTCAGAAGGATGTGAACTGGATAGTATTTACTTTGAATAATACCCAATTTTTATATTAATATTAGAATATGCAACAGACTATTTCAAAGTGAATTATTCTGTATCTAGATCTGTATGTCTCACTTCGAGACTAATGTGGGGTAGGTTTCGTTTACAAATAATTTGCATTTGCTCTCACTGGTTTTATCTTAAAGATCCTACGTATGGTATTGGAGTTTCGTCTACAGGGCCAAGTAGAACCTTTCTGGAGAGACAAGGAGGACTAGTTTTGGGGATGCCTTTTCCTCTCTCCCTTTTTGAACTAAGATTCCCATAAACCGAAGAATCTCGGTCTGTTTTGAGAGGTGTATGTTCCGGGGTCGCAGACCTTGGGCATACGGTAAGAGTTGTCCGCTGGAACAGTCGGCCAGCTGCCTCCAAAACTTGTCGAGGCATGGAGAATGGAATGATGCGTCTCCAAAGAAAACTCCTCTCCCGCCATCGGAAGGGCGAGGGACAAATAATTCCCGACCTAACTGATGCAAGTTTTCTAGGGTTTGCCTTGGATCACTTTTAGGCAAATGCCAGGTAGGACCCTAGTTGACTTTTGGCTACCTTCCTGTACCTTTCCGCATCCCTCCTTTCATATCCCTTCCTATACTATTAAAGGGGAGTTGGATTACCCTCATGTATCGAATTATTCTAAAAAATTGTCTACAAGACTACTCATAAATTTGGAATATGAAGAAGTAAAACTATATTAATACTGTTTTAATAACTATAAAATTACGCTAAGAGAAGATTTTATTTCTTCCGGGATTTAACGTTATAGGTTTCTTCTTTATTTTTATGAATGTTCAAATAAAACGGTGATATGATTGTTTTATGATTCAATAACTAATGAATAGTTTGTTTATAAATTAGCTGATTTTCCGATAAATAGTAGGCTAATGAATTTTACATTCAAGAATAGAGGGAACCTTTCATAAGCTTAAGTCCTAGGGGCCATTAATTAAATTGAATTAAAGTATCAGGATGGAAAAATGTCGACCGGACCAGGAATAGAGCCTGAGACCTTCCGCTTACAGACAGAACCTCTACCTATGTAGATGAGCTATGTCATCGAGATTCGGTGTGTAATTTCACCATGTATTAGACCGGATGCAGGCAACCCTCAATTTTTTTTACAAATCACAATTATTACATGGCCTAATTTAGGACTTCAAATGATTAACGGGTTTTATACGTAAATTGATCAAGAGTTTTAGAATTTTCAATTCACGAATAGAGAGAAACTTTCTTAATCCATAAAGCCGTAGAGACCATTCAACATTCATCAACATAAAATTCCTTGCTTCGAACGAAACTTCTGGAAATTAATCTATTATTTATGATAATGTAATAATTTGAATCTTATTAATAATTTTTTAAATAATAAACGTATGTTACTACGTTGTTTAATATATCTTATTAAAAATATTTGAATAAAAAAAGTCTGGGTATTGGTCGTTAACTTTATTTCATTAATATGTTTGAATAAAAATGTCTGTTAAACGACAGTTAAATATATATTGTGAAAATTAATTTTTGTATTTATATTTCGTATTTTTCTTTTGATATATTTTACTTGTTATTTATTTTGTTTACCCATACAACGTACCACCTGATCTATTTAATTCAAGAAGCGAAGTAATTTTGACTGTCTGTTTCAGAACCAACCTTGAATAAGCGTTTTCTGAGATACAAGCAGTCACGTGAGATGTTGGATGTATGACAAGTTATTCCTTCTTGATATTTCGTTCATTACGGATGTTTTAAATTAGGATTCCAATAAAGTCATTATAATAATTTATTACTTATACTATTTAATGATCTATACCGTTTCCCAATTAATATTTTTATCGAGTAGTTTAATGCGCTTTGCTTTTTTGTGCCGCCAGCAAATAAGCTTGCTTTTCGTGTTGGAATGCTCCGCGCGTCAGATTGCTTGGAATGAGTTTGCAGAGTCACGGCAGCTCTTAGGAATACCGAAAGAGAATGCATTTATGAGCGGATGATGCTTTCAAGCTTATTGCCAGTAGCGATTGCACCGCGCAAACCTGTCGAGCATGGAGATCATTCAGGATGCTGCTGAGGTCACCCTGTCAACACCAGATCGCAGTCGACGTTCTCTCTTTGAAACGAGATGCATCATCACTTCATTCATATTTGTCTCTCTCTTCCTTTCAGATTCCGTTCCACTTTTACTTTCTACAGCAAGCGCCGTCAGTGACTCACTTATTCATGGCGCATGGAGATCAGGCGATGACGTTGGTTTTAAAAGCGTCCTTGTGAGTCACGGTATCATAGCAGATTAGCTTCCGAAATTCAACAAATATGGTATACCTCAATTTATAACAAACAAAAATTTTATTTGAAGCCAATCGTAACATTTAGCGTAAAGCTGTTGGACATGGAACGTGAAATTGTACAGGATTGTAGAAATTACTCAATAAGAAAACAGGAAATTGTATTTGCATAGCGGGAACTAACATGATAAAGTAATGTATACAAGCTTGAAGTAAAAATGTAGGAAGACTTTCTTATCAAACGTGAAAAGGAAAACAAAAGAAATTAACGACCCCTATAACAGACAAAAAATTTAAAACAATACTCTCCAATATAATTTGAAATTCGTAGACGTTTCTATCACATGTTGTGATCCTTGTCAATACTATCGCCAGGCTGATGAGATATAGCCAAAGTTACAACAACGTGGCTGTGATTAAAAAAGGGTTTAATTATTGATAATATAATAAATACAGTCCTGTATCGTTTTTATTAAACAAGTTACAATAGCTTAAAAAGAATGAGAATAAAGTACATAAATTAACATTAAACCATCATAAATACTGTTTAAATGTCTTGTTTTACATTTACAGAAAATTTGTTGGACTAAAAATGTAACAATGAAAAATTTACGTCTTATTGAAAATAATGAATAAGAAAGATAGCCAATACAGACCTGAAAGTGATAATATAAATACCACACAACACGTTTTGGTTTTTGAGTTTTTACAACTGACAAGTGCAGTTGTGTCGCTCTAGGCTCTTCTTCGCACCTGACAGAAGGAACAAGGTTCCCAGAAATCCCACTTTTTGTCTGTATTGAATATCTTTCTTGTTGTGAAAATGTTACATTTTTGAGTTTAATATTTGATTAATATTAGCTTCTTTATCTAGAATAATATTATAGATATTGAAAGAATGATTGAGATCCAAACAGAGTTTTGTAATAGGACAATGTTTATAGATGGAAAGTTTACATTGGTTTTATGTTCTTTAGTTCTTGTTATCAAATATCGATTTGTTTCGCCCATATAACAAAATGAGCAATTATTGCAACTAATTTTATAAACAACATTATGGAAGTCCAAAGTATTAAGACAATAGTTTATAAACATTAACTATAATTATTGTATTTTTACGTCTGTTTATATTTAATAAATAATGCAGTTTAGACAATATTTTATAAAATATTGTCTGATATTGGTCAAAAAACTGCATTAATAATTATAATGTAAAACAATAAAATTGTTAGTATTAAGTCGTATTTCATGGGCTAATAGAGAAGATGCGCTTCAAGAATTTGGAATGAGTAATGATTTTTGCAGGCGTTGTTACAATACTCCATAATGGTTCAGTATTATAATAGATATCTTAAATTAAAATTTTTCTCATTATCTATAAACTCATTAACAGAACATTACTTTCAGTATAAAGGTAATTCTGCCAGTTCATTAACCGAATAGAAGAATCGGCTACGTGAAAAATTGTTTAGTTCGTTAATAAATTTAATTTTACCTTCTTATAACAATTTGATGTTGTATTGAACTATCTATATAAATAAATGAAATAGTGTTTTGTCTTTCTACAATAATAATTGAGTGATTGTGTTGTATTATTTCTCTAATAATGTCCAATTATTTGCAGGTTGATAAAAATTTCTTGGCAGACAAGCCTTGAAGAATAAATGATTGTATGACGTTAGTCATTACTGAGTTACTGATGTGAGGTTGTGTTTTAATCTGGGGCTTAGAAAAACTTTAACTTGACTGATGACTATATTTCGTTTTATTTTTGTATAATAAAAATATCATTTCAGCGCATGTAATTTAGAGTTTCAAATCATAAAAAAGAGCATCACATTCTCCCAGACATGCGTTAGTTAGAAATAATCTCTCAGAAGCAACACAATATACAAAAAAAATACCTTTTAACGTGAGAATAATATATTTAAAAAACAAAATATATATTAAAATTCTCATTCCATAATTAATACATATATTTTTTACAACCATCTAGTGATGAATGATTTAAATCTGTATGAAGTTAGATAATTACGTAATGTAATTGTGATATTTTAGTTTTATATTGTAACAGTTAGTAGTCCATTTTGAAATCAATGACCTGAATTAGTGTACAGGACATCTTGTTCATGATTCAATGCGATATTACGTATCTCAAATTTATATGGAAGTTATTCAAATTTTGCAACAAAGCAATAAATAATTTCTTTAAAAATAAAACATTATGCCCAGAAAAGTTTATAATAGATTAACCTCATTTTGTTATATTTATCATCAGTATATCAATAAAAACTGAATTTTACATAAAAACAGTAAATGAAAAAAGTCTTTACAAATGTTCAAGCTTATGGAAATTTATACTGCTTAATGACAAACGGATGTTAGGTCGACCCACGATAGAAGCTTTCGGCTTTAAATTTACACCATTTTTTTTTAAAAAAATTGTTTCAATTTGGCTAATTATCTAATTAGTAGAATTGTAAAACAGAGTTCTTTTTCGTATTATTTCATCAAATTTCTAAAGCTTGTAAAGTTGTAAAATACTTATTTACTCGTGTTTTAACAAATGTTCCTATCTGTTTCGTATCGCACCAAAATGGGTTTTGACTCAGCTTCATCACGTATGTCGCGTTTGAGCTGCACAATAAACTGAGCTCCGATGTAATTAGGTGACGATGTACATTTCAGCCTGTTTTAGGTTTTCGTTTTCTACATAATGCAGTAGACGTTACCTGTGGTCTGTTTACATGTAATCGTTGTATTGGTTGCATCAGCTCAGCTCTGTGTTGTGTTTCGAGATGTGCGGAGCTTCGGTCAGATACGGCGTTGTTGGTTTGGTCGTTGCTTGCGTATGAAAGTAAAGGCGGAGGATCCTGAGTAGCTGTTGTTTCTTCAAGGATCCAACTCGTACGTTTCTGAGGTGTAGTGTTTTACCTTGTAATTCGTTCAAGCATATCCGACTAGTTTTTCGAATAAACAGGCCAAAGACTGGTAAAGGCCTCAAGTTCTGTACTTGAGAAATGCCTTCTATCCAAGATAGCTCTGCCAGTAAATCCTATCTCTCACATCCAGTTGTGGCCCTGGGCAATGCAGCTTACGCTGTAGCAGAGAGAGAAGGGTGATTAATTTAAGTGTTTTAAATATGAATGGTTCTCCAAAAGTTTATTTGTGGATATTGTTAGGAACGCCAGCTGGGTGGCCCTCCTAAACCAGTAATTGTAATTCCCACCTTGAGGAAACTTTTATACTCTCGGGCCAGCTAAATTATCTCCTCCGTGGGATACACTACGAAATATTAGAAAAATGTATGACAATTTTCTTACTGATTCTGTTCTTTATTACGATTATATCTATGAACTGAATGAACTAGCATTCCACTTTGTTTTCCGATATCTACGGTAATTATTACAAAACTCTTAAATGTATCTCAATCATAGTATAATAGTTACTGATTGAATATCAAGTGGATTCCCCCCAAAAAATTATTGCAGTATATATTTGTTATATAATTCAAATAAGGAACAGTCAGTCGTTACTCAGCACAGCGATTGACGTCAACTACCGTCCGTATTGCAGTCGTGATTCTAGTAGCTGCTAAATAGTAGTAAATCAATTTGGGAAAAATTTATACTCGTATGCTGGAGATTTCAAGTGTTGTATTTAGTTTCAAACTCTATGTTTTAAGTTGAAACCCATGTTATGAGAAATGTGTCAACTGCTATTCCTATTGGAATAGTCGTCCAACTGCCTCCTAAATCAGTCAAGGCACGGCGAGAGGAAATCTGCGACCCCACAGCTAACCCCTCTCCCGCCATCGGAAGGGCGTGGGACAAGTACCAAATGCCCGACTTACGTGATGCAGGTTTTTCTAGGGTTTTTCCTGCATCACTTTGAGGCGAATTGCCGGGATCCTTAAACCATAGCCCGGGGCCCTAGTTAACCCTTGGCTACCTTTCCGCATCCCCCCCTTTCAAATTCCTTCCTATGCTATTAAAGGGGATTTGCCACCACGTGGGTTACCCTTATGTAGCTGGTTACTCTAAAAAAAATAACTGCTGAAACCGTGCCACCGATAATTGAGCGCAACAGTTCCCTTTTAAACAGAGTATGTTAATTACCAACACTAATCATTTAATGTAGATTTGTCTATATTTTCGTATTTACATTGAATTTTTGTTTATATTGAAAAAAAATATTTTTGTCCAATAACGGACCGTTTGTAAAAAAATCAGTTTAAAATAACAACATAGTTTCAGTACATATTTGAACATAATAAAAATTGTATATCGAGTGATAGTTTCAAATAGTTTTCTTATTATAAAATTCTATTTCATTTATGAGCAAAATTCAATATATTGTTCTCGGAGTTCAACCGGGTTTTGCATAATTATAGAACGCAACGTTTCGACGACTAAAAGCTCTGTCGTCATCTTCTAGGCGAAGTGTCGGAACCATTTTTTTTTGGGTGTAGACAGGCTATGTATAGGGTAATCCACATAGTGGCAACTCCCCTCTTATAGCATAGGAAAGGGATTTGAAAGGGGGGATGCGAAAGGGTGGAGGAAGGTAGCCAAGGGTAACTATGGCCCCCGGGCTATGGTTTAAGGATCCTACCCGGCATTCGCCTAAAAGAAATGCAGGACTAACCCTGGAAAAACCTGCATCAGGTAGGTCGGGCATTTGGTACTTGTCCCTTCCCATGGCGGGAGAGGGGTTAGCTGTGGGGTCGCAGCTTTCCCTCGCCGTGCCTTGACCAATTTAGGAGGCAGCTGGCCGACTATTCCAATAGGAATAGCGGACAACTCTCACCGTATGCCCAAGGTCTGCGACCCCGGAACATACACCTCTCAAAACAGGCCGAGGTGCCTCGGCTTGTGGGAACCTTAGTTCAAAAACGGAGAGGAAAAGGCATACCCAAAGGTAGCCCCTTCGTATCTTTCCTAAAAGGTTTTGCCTGCGAGAGAACATCCCTCGCAGGTTACCTGCGAGAGAATCCTCTCGCAGGCTATATCTTAGGTTGTGTCGGAACCTTTTTATTTTTATTTTTTATTTTTTTTAGGGCAACAGGCTACATGAGGGTGATCCACATTGGGCAACTCCCCTTTAATAGCATAGGAAGGGATTTGAAAGGGGGGATGTGGAAGGGTAGAGGAAAGTAGTCAAGGGTTATTAGGGCCCCCGGGCTATATTTTAAGGATCCTACCCGGCATTCGCCTAAAGAAATGCAGGGAAAACCTTAGAAAAACCTGCATCGGTTAGGTCGGGCATTGGGTACTTGTCCCACGCCCTTCCGATAGCGGGAGAGGAGTTTGCTTCTCCGTGCCTCGACCAATTTAGGAGGCAGCTGGCCGACTATTCCAATGGGAATAGCGAACAACTCTTACCGTATGCCCAAGGTCTGCGACCCCGGAACATACACCTCTCAGAACAGTCGGAACCATTCCATTGCATATTATATATATCCTCCACTGAATCATCACGCTGTGAGAGCCAATCAGCGCTCAGTGAAGGATATATATAATATGCAATGGAATGGTTCCGACACTTCGCCTAGATGATGACGACAGAGCTTTTTGTCGTTGAAACGTTGCGTTATATAATTATGAAAAACCCGGTTGAACTCCGAGAACAATATATTGAACAACTGCACCGGGAAAGGCTTCAATCTTTGATGAGCAAAATTGTTAATTTATGCAATTTCTTCGAAAAATCACAGCCTGATGAAGGTATAAATGTGTATCGAAACGTTGTTATTTTAAACAGAACTTTTTTTTTAATATACTGTCGCATAGATCGTAAACTATATTTTATTTTATAAAATAAAAATAACTACGCTTTAAAATTTTACTATTATATTTAAAATTCTAGGAAAAACTACAGAAATTTAATTTTTTAAATAAAATAAAAATTGTATTCAGTGTCGGTTACAATATATTACAATTGATCTGAAACGTTGAATCAATATAAATGAAGTAAATAATCCATTTCCTCATGGAGTGTCCAGTGCCTATTTCTGTAGTGTATCGAGTTTGTATAGACTGAAAGTCATAGTGAATAACAGTGGGTTTTTTATATTGGTTGTGGAGAATGATGCAACCGGCGTAATCCTCCCAATGTTATTGCGAAACGCGGGAAAATGAGTATTGAACCGAATTCCCAGGCCATGGATGTGTGGTGAAGCAATATTTCGTGTTGCACCTATCCTGTGCAAGAAGGGTCGTACGAGTGAGTGACCTACAGATGTCAGGTTCGACGGAGCATGACGCAAGATCTGCAACAGGAGTGCAGCCTCTACTCTTCCTGTTAGCTACTTTCACGCCAAAGGACCGGGGATCCTCCGTGATTGATGCCGATCCTGAAGGCCAGCTGCTCTGTCCTCTGGGATTCAAATCAACGTCATCAATCTTCGTCGTTGAAAGAGTGGGCCAGAATAATCGTCGCCTACTCCATTTGGGAAGAGATTCTTGCGGAATCTGACATCATTTTCTTTCAAGATCCAATACTTCAAACCTTATTCTGCATACTTCATACATTTCATTCTTGTTTGATATATGTTCTTTAATTAGAAACCGAGTTCATGATTTTATTTTGCAACATTTATCACATAACTGACCGAAATAGTATTGAGAGTTGCTTCTCAGCGAAGAGAAAGAATGGCACAAGTTTTAAGAAGACGGTGAACCACGAAAAAAGATCCCCACACCATATCCTATTCGGTAACAAGCCTCATAACAGATATGTTCAGCATTTCTGTCTCATTTATTCAAAAGTTGTATTAATATTTCAACCGTTATTATATTTCATATTACGTACCAGCTGGGTGCCCGGCGTTTCAGGGTTTGTCATAATTAAAGTCAACGACATAGATAACCCCGGATTAGACTCCAATCTCGTTTGTGTTCGAGTTATTTTTTGTAACGCCCCTCCACCCCCACCCCTAAGGGTTCTCCCTTAACATGCCAAAGTAAAAAATTATACGCAAAAAATATCAGTAGAAACACTATTAATATCACTCAACCCGAAAAATTTTCTTTCGGTGAAAATATATAGCAGGAATGAAAATTTTCACCCCTGGCCCTGGTGGTCGGTAGTAGTATCTTACCTCCATTGTGTTTATTACGTGTCTGCAAGGATTACGATTACGAAATTAGGTCAAATTTTCTCCGCGGGTCTACAATTGCCTGCGAAAAATACATTCACACAAGAATACAGCGTATTTTATTTGTTAAAAGAAGAAGAAAATTAGATTTATTAATCTTGTGCATCCCTTCAGGTTAGACAACAAAAATGTTTTATCCTCTACTATCTATTCAATATTTCTTGTATATTAAAGCATTCTACAGCACAACATTCCTTATGGTGTTATATTACCTGGACGAAATAGTTCTCAAAATATTTGTGCATTTCCTGCAACAAATTTTCTAACCTTTCCTTGTTTTTTAAGAATAACATCATTTCAGAATATAAAATTAGTAATTTATCTACCTGTCTCTGTACATAATTTTTATTGCTCACCATTTTGATAACGTGTAAGGCATGCAGTTTTAAATGCTTTTATTACCCTTATTGTTCACTAAAAGCTTTGCTTTGGTTGTCCTTAGACAACGATATTATATTCCATCAATTGTAAAATAGTGCCAAAAATTCCGAACAAAACACTATATAATACTTCAGATGTATTCTTAATATCAGATGTCAATTAACTTCTGAAATATCTCCGTGATTAGAAGTAGCGGACGATGATACATAACAAGAAAATTAATTAACATCCTAACGTAACTTCCGAATTTATATTTAAGCATCTTTCAGCCTCTCCAAATTTTCGTGTTGGATGTAATGACAGCAGACCTCAAAACAAGACGAACACTATTAAATATCCAATTGAAATATTACTATAATTAATTAAAATATTTACATTGGCAAATATTAGTGTCAAGTATTTCTAAGATGGATGCCATTGGATATATATATATATATATATATATATATATATATATATATTGTAATAAGCAAAATAAATATCAAATTAAATTATGTAATAAACTGATAATTAACAATAATTTGAAGGAGATTAAAATGATGAAAAACTGACCCAAAAAAATTTATTTATTTATACACAAATACTAAACATTTCAAAACAATTGCTCACCAATCTTTACAACAATTTATTATAAATAACTGAAATTTTCTCCTTATCTCAGGGTCTTTACTGAGTCTTTTAAATAAAGAACATTTATTCCCTTTCTAAAAAATTATTTTTTACAATTTACTATTGACAACTATTTTAATAAAATTGAAATGAAATCGAAATCTAATCTAAATCTGACGATATTCTACCTTTTATTAACGTTTACAATTTTAATTTAAATGTTTCCTTTTTTACTTAATGTTTGTACTGGTACCAGGGCAATTGTAAAGATTCTGCAACACACTATCACCTCGAAAACTATTACGAACAGGCCATGTACCACAGAATTCACACCTTATGTCGTTTTTATTGCTGTCCGCCTCCACTCCACTCATTAATGCTTCACTTCCTCTCAACCATTCCCAATACAGCCAATTTCTCTCGTCTCTGATTACAGACTTAACCTCTTCTGTACTCAGCAATGTCTCGTGGCTGACTGCCAAATTTTAATTATTCTGTGCTCCACAATGTCTCGTAGCTGACTGATAAATTTTAATTATACCGCAATCGGCAATTATCGTCCTGAATTGCTCACTCCATCAACTTACGCGCGCCGAGTCCTAACAATACATTCCCTGTTCAATATGCTCGACCATTATTGTATCTTTGTGTGTTCTCCGGTAAAAATTCAGTTCAATAGTTTGTAATGGTTAACTCTTAATTGCCCTTTAAACATTACAATATATATATATATATGTATATGTATAATGTTCTACAAATCCTCAAAATATTGCACCTTTTGTATTGATTTTGTCTGTACGTAGTGAGCATAAAATATACTCCTAAGGTAATTCTTAAAATTTTGCAAATGCTTTTTACAGTTTATTTTAGAAACTAATTAAGGTAATTAGGCTAACCAGTCTTACAACTCGCTGATAAGTAGTTCTGTAACACGTAATTGCTAGTTCCTTACTTATGCCTTAATAGATTATTATAGACAAACTTTAAAATTATGGAGCTGTTAGCTTAGTTAAAACCCTTTTCCGACAAAGCCGTGTTAATTATTCTTCTACTCATGAATCGTTGAAGCTGGATAATTGGATAATTCTAGCTCACTAATTTTAGAAACCTCGGCTAAGATTTATTATACTTACTTATTATACTTTTATTATTATATATATTTATATTATATTATTTATATTATATTATTGTATTATATATTATTTATATTATATTATATTATATTATATATATATATATATATATATTATACTTACTTATTACACTTACTTAAGATTTATTATATTTACGATATTTTAAGCACTGCGTATATTTCCACATATAGCTTTGGTGCAAACCTTCTCTGAAGGTGCAAGTAATTTGTTATTACCACTTATTTTCATCAGAGAGAGTCTTTTCCTTGACCATTAAAGCTTAATCGTGTAAATAACACCTCTCGCGCAAAGAAAACAGAAGAAGGTTTGGTAAACAAGTTAGAATGGGAGCAATGGAACCATTATTTCAATGTAGCAGTATTTACGTCTTTACCAGTGGTTACTAGTTACGACCATGAACAGGCAAAAAATAATTTTGGTACAAACAGTTATTAATTATTACATATTAATACACGGTTCGTACGGAGATCGTCATCGATTATAACGAAAAAACCAAACTATTAAGACAAATAGCTTGCCTTCACAATTAAAGCAAACTACACAATGAAGTGACAAATTGTGTTGTATTTATAAATTTAAACAAGGCAAGCCAATGAAGGTATAGAAATTATAACAACAGAAAATTTCCATGAAATTTTCTACTATAACATTTTGTTACGACAATTAAGGAAAATATTATAAAATTTTCCATTCAGAAGAAAAATGGTCAATTCATGAACAGTTATTGAAATTTAAGTTGCATTATTATTATTACTACCTTAATTAATACTATATTATTATTAGTTGCACAGTTAAATTCCTTATTCCTTTCCAACAGTTTTTAAATTGAAGATTTTATAATTATTGTATTATGTGTTTTACAAGAGTAATATTCTTAACATTGTAACTTTTGTTTTTCTACTATCTCCGATTTTATTTTGATACTGTCTTAATAACAGACTAGGATTTTCGTAAAGAACAGAGTATTAATAATTTAATAATCATTTGTAACACAATTCTTTGTTCCCTCCGTTCATAAGCATAAATACTGATAATAAAATACATTTTGCAACGAGTTCACCTTGAGGCGTAATAATACAGAAAATTAAGTACATTTTGTTACTTAAGCGTAGATTCGATTCTTAAAAAATTTCACTAATTTTCATTCAGCTTCAAAACACCAAAAAGCTACGGAAATATGGAATTTCTCGTTTAATTCAATTAAGTCTTTTTAGTAAATATTTTCGCCGCTGAAGTGGGAAATGCTTTTTATATTCTGATTATGCAAATAGGTTTTGTCTTTCGTCTGTGGTCTGTATGTAATAATTTTTCGTTATTAAGCAATATCATTTTTTAACGTTAAATAAAAACAAATACAAACTCACAAAAACAATTGAAGGGAAAATTGTATCCTTTGTAACGCTTTTTCGCTATCCTCTGAAATGGATAATAGTGCCACAACGACGGCTTCAGCTCGTTAGCAGTACAATTTTTAGCTATGTAAGTTTTATTTTCAGGTGAATTTACGTTCACTTAAGTGCAATTTTCTGCAGCTGTTATGACCTGTGGATTACTTCCTTTCGCCACCTCACACTTTGCGACAGAAACAATTTGTTAAATGCACTCTGCATCTGTTAGGAGGCTCTAACAACGTTGTTTGGGCTAATTATTACACAAGGCACTAACGGAGCTAATTGCAGAGGGTCCGTGTTCGTGTCTAAGTGCTTGGGAAAAGATTAGAAAGGGGCAAGTGCGTGGGTCGCGAATATTGAGTCGGGGTCAGCTGTAATGAAATGCTATTAGGAAGATTCTATCCAGAAGGGCCCGAAGCTAACTGATATGAGCTATTTGAATACGCCTCAGGCTAAAGATATTTCCACGGAAGCTGAAATGGAGAACATGTTCCACGATATTCAACATTTTCCGTTATAAATGAATATCGATTGCATGACGTTTCTCGTTTAGAACTCCTAATTATTCTACCTATATTATTAGTGTTTACTTCCGTAAACCGGCAACAAATAATATTTGCATTTTTTACAGCAATGTTTTTGATGCCTTTTTGGGACCCTCATCATTTACAATGACGATAATTAATTGAAAACAAAGAAATGAGCATTTTTTCTTACATATTTTTTAAATTACTTATGAATATAACTGTCAAGAAACCATATAAGAACAGAAACATGCTTAAATAATAATAAAATATATAAATTCGGTTTTGACTGTTTTATTGTATTAAATATTAATAGCTTTTAAAAATAAAGATATTATTATACTCTTCCGAGGCTCATTCGGTGGCGACCGAGTTTAGTGCTACGCCCTCTCCGTGTACTTCGAATGAACTTCAGTAACGCTTACAGCTTGACCTCGTTTGATCGTTGGTGTATTTGTGTTTATTGTCAGTGTATCCCTCAATATCAGGAATCCGCCATCGTTCGTGATCTCTGCTATAGTGAGAAGTACTTTTTTCCAAATTTCTTAAAAATACTCAGTTTAATTTCAAAATTTTAATGCGCGATTGTGATTGTGGGGCCTAAAGTTCTATTTTTAACGACAGATCACTATCATAATTTCAGTTAATTACTGTTCTAAACGAAAATTGCTGCCATTTATATGTAAAGTGGTTGCATTCTTCATATGTTAACAATGTTCTAGCTAATGATAATTCATTTAAATACTTCTATAAGAGTACCGAGTGTTTCTTAAAAAATAACTGTTGGTCTTTAAATCCTTTTTCATCTTATATGGAATGTTTACATATACTATAAATTTAATATTTTATAAAGCGCTGAAACAAACTCTTACTATATTTGTAGCAAATTTTGTGAAATATTTTTGACATTAAAAATATTTTACGGGACCTTTCTCGCAGTTTTATCTTCAAAATAATTATACACTAATTATATAATAAAAATATCGGCCATCAGATAAACACAGATCATATTAAAATTACGGAAAAATAAGATCATCTTTACAAAATAAAAGTATTAAAATTATTTCATATAATTAAATATAAATTAATTATCTATCACAGAGAATATCAACGTAATCAGTATCATTATTACTATTGATAAATAACTAATTACAATATATGGTAGCTAGTTTCAAGGGGACTAGTTTTTGTCTAACAAATATATAATTCAGAGTTAAGTAAATCAATTTTTTTGTACTAAATATTTCGGTGAACTTTTTTTTTGTAAATCTGTTAATAGATATTTTGAATTTCGTTCATAAAGATTTTATCTTACGGATAATAATGGATAATTGAGCGGAAAGCTTAATAGAATATCAAAAAATTGTAACTGTAACATTTTTTTCTATATCTATACCTTTTAACAGTTTTGATATAAAAATAATAATAAATACATTCATTTGTCTTTACAGACGTTTCATCGTCGGAAATAGCTACGGCATTTTCGAATGTTGATTGGAAATAATAAACCTACATTATTATCAAGTATCGATATTAAGTTAACGAGGATAAACAGTGAAGAATGTTACCGACACTATTTCTATCAATAAGAAATTAAATACGCCCAATCCTGGAGAATGTAGAGGAATGTTTAAAATCGCAGTATAAAAAAAGTAAATCACTTTACTTTATTATTAGTTCCATCCATATTGCATGACTAAGTAGAGGGCATCAGTTCATATTTTGCAACTTTGAAAGCACACTTATGTTATGAAAGGGTAAATAGTGTGGTGAAAGTTATCCACTATTACAATGCGAGATGTAAACGTGGACGATTGTTAGGTTTCTATGTGTTCAATTGGACACACTCATGCAAATTATTGCTCAAATATCAGCTCACAGTAGTTTGTGAAAGAGATCAACAGTTGAAATGAAGCTATTTCTCAATATATGAATTCTTACATCTATGTTCGAAGAAGGAAACAGAAATGTGTGGAGTTTCTCGTTCAATGAGCGAAGAAAGTTCGCGGAAGAAATTACTTACGGATTTATTTTCTTCCCGACAGCTGGCATACAAAGAGGCAAAAAGTGGCACGTCTGGGTAAATATATATATGAAGAAGATATCAATGAGTCAGAAGTTACGTATGTAATGCAAATGTCAGTTCTATGCAGCTTCATCCTGTCAGTGAACAAACTGCAGCAGTTAACTGTGTATCATGTTCCTTATTGTTGAAAAATTTGTCAGTAATAATCAGTATAAAATATATTTCAGTGCCACATTATTTTACCTGTAAATAAAATGATAATAATTTTTTGTTGTTGGGAGTGGTTGTTATTTTAAAAATTAAAGCACATACAATTGTAAAATAATTTATAGTGTTAACGTTTATTTTTGGAAATTGAATCAGATAACTAGCAAAAAGTGTAGACGTTGCCTCTTTACTGTAAGGAGTATTACGTAATACAGACACAATGAAGATAATTTTTCTTGTATTTATTGCGCCTGTCGTAGAAGCGGCAAGTTGACTCAACGTCCTCATCTACACGTATTTTATTTTTAATTGAGGCCACTCGAGTGTTGGGCCACAGGTCGCACAAGATAAATCGCATGAGGCGAATAAGGTTCAACCTGCCTGAAATGGGGCTGTTAAATTATTAGTACCGCGGCCGACCGGCGTAAATGGAGTTTAATGCAAGCGGTGATTTGGCGTATCGCTTCTTTGCCCAGGGCTACATATTAACGTCCGAACGTACATGTGTACCAAGTGTGTGAAGGCCTTACGCAGAGAGCAAGCAACCAGGTCGGCAGACGCAACGCTCACCGCAGAAATGCGACCAAGATTTATAGATCCCTCTCTCACACTCCCTCTCTTCATCCGTCACTAAATTTTACGTCAGAGTTGTACTCTTCGTACATATTTTAAATATATTCAAGTAATTATTACACCTGATAATTTCCACTTATCATCAAATCCATCAACAATTACTTCGACACTGGTCTTAATAAATCACAATTTACCCCTTTATACAATTCTTGAAGCATAATATTTGAATATTTTCTTTAAATACTAGTACTTTCTAATGAACTTGAATTATTTATATGATGTAATGACCAATTTACGGAAAAAACATAATATTATACTTTGAAGCAGGACGTTTCTTCCAAGATGGTGGATCTCAGTAGGTCCTGATAATATACTGAGGAACAATCGTGAAACAATTATGTTTTGATTCTAAATTGGTTATTAGGTCATAAAATCGGTGTACTATTGTTTATCAGACATATAACGTCATCTAATTGAGAAGGTACTGGTATAAGTTAAGAAATAATTTCCCCAGCGAAACATTTATTATTATTTATAAAATTTATAAACTGACCCCGCATATTACACGTTTGATAGTTTACTGATAATTAAGCACAGTTCTCTGACTCCAAAGCGTTTAGCGACTTTTATCTGTACAAAGCTTAAAAAAAAATTCCTCTGACAATGTGTTCTTGCAGTTCAATCTTACTAGTTTAAATTTTCGTCATTAGCATGATGTGACCAATTTCAGTGAGGCTGCGATTGCCACACTCATGGATGAGCTAAGGCGATTTATTCATAAAACATAAATAAAATATAAGATTTAAAAAAATTAGATACACATTCAACGAAATAGCATTTCAAGTCCCAGTGAATGCGTATAGGATAATTAGTTAAAAATGTAATGAAAATCCGCAAGAACTTGCTAAGGTTGTGGGGAGACAAAGTAGTTTGGGTGATATCGTTGGGTATCTTCCTCTCTGATCTATCGGATCATTCAATCATGACACAATTGTTGATTCTAAACCCAAATTTCGTCCTAAACAGTGAGTAGGCCTATATAATTGATCTAGACAACATCTTGAAGTATGGGAGGACTAGTATATTATACATGGCGCTAATTAGAGATTTTTCCTGTAATAAATACAAGGACCGTATGGTAGTCTCATTGTGTGGTTCTCATATAATGTCTGGAAAATATTAAAATACAGCATCGAGGCAAGACGTGAGATCAAACATCCACATTTATCTAGTCGAAAAACGGAAGTTAATTTTCCACACTGCAATGGGCCCGCGCACGGCTCTTCAGTTGTTCGTGATGAACTACACGAATAGTGCTTCAAATTTCTTCTGCATGTAATATATTCACCATATAATTCCAAAACCAATATTACCTGTTACAGAATTCAAAGTAATCACCCGCCATCGGAAGGGCGAGGGACAAGTACCAATTGCCCGACCTACCTGATGCAGGTTTTCTAGGGTTAGTCCTGGATCACTTTTAGGCGAATGCCGGGTGGGATCCTTAAACCATACCCAGGGGGCCCTAGTTAACCCTTGTTTACCTACCTCCACGCTTCCGCATCCCCCATTTCAAATCCCTTCGTATGACATTACCACCACGTGGGTTACCCTCGTGTACCGTCTAGATGTAGACCGATATTCCAAAAAAATAAAAACTGGTGGTTTCACTCCACTGGTGATTACGGGTCTTCTGCTAAGTACGAGTAAAAGGTGGTATAAAATTCAAGTCGAAACTACTCAGTTTTTCTGTGAAGTTGAAGGTATTTCAGCAGGATTCAGTGTACCACTGTGATCAAAAAGTAAGGTGAAATTGTCATTTAAAACTCCCGGGTATTAGGAAGGCAGGTATTTTTTTTCCTAGGTTGGTAGGTATAATATTTTCCTAGCGTCTTTTTGTTAAAAGGTTTAATTATCTCCGAGTTACACGGGTTTTGTAAACAACCAAAAGTGAATTTTTCGATTTTTGCAATGGGTGATTATGTTGAGCAAAGAACTTGCATCAAATGTTTGCGGAACGAATATTCTTGTGCGGACACGTTGAAAATGTTGCGGAAGGCCTTTGGAGATCAAACTACGGCACAAAAAAACGTTTATAAGTGGTACAACGAGTTCAAAGAGGACCGAGAACGCGTTGAAGACGAACCGCGCTCTGGACGACCATCAACGTCTACCGACGAGGGCCACGTCCAAAATATCAAAGATTTGGTGCTTGAAAATCGTTGATGGACAATTAGAGATCTCGCTGATAGTGTTGGAATATCATTTGGCTCAGCCAAAACCGAGAATATTTTGTGTCTCAAACGCGTCAAGTCTTGATTGGTACCAAAATCGCTCAATTTTTTGGAAAAAAAGCGTCGCGTTGATGTGTATGAAACTTTGCTGTCTGACTATCGGGATCACTTGAAATGCATCATTTCTGGAGACGAGACTTGGATTTACGCATACGACCCTGAAACAACCGACCAATCCAGCGAATATCGTACAAAAGGTGAAGCAAGACTGAAAAGACCACGGTAAAGTCAAGGTTATGTTGATAGTTTTCTTTGATTATCGTGGTGTGGTGCACTATGAATTCCTTCCGCCGGGCCAAACTGTCAACAAAGAATATTATTTGAGCGTTGTGCGTCGTTTGCGTGAAGCTATAAGTCTGAAACGGCCGGAATTATGGACGAACAACTCTTGGTTCCTTCATCACGATAATGCACCATGTCATACTGGATTGGTTCTTCGCGACTTTTTTTTTCAAAAAACTCGACTCATATCGTTCCGCAACCACCGTATCCGCCTGATTTAGCTCCGTGCGACTTCTGGATATTCAGCAAACTCAAAAGGCCAATGCGGAGACGCCGTTTTGACACGATTGAGGAGATAAAAACCTAATCGAAGAAGGTCTTGAAGGCTATACCGGTAAAAGACGATTGAGGAGATAAAAACCTAATCGAAGAAGGTCTTGAAGGCTGTACCAGAAAAAGACTATTCCGACTGTTTCGAGGACTGGAAAAAGCGTTGAAAAAAGTGCGTTTTATCGGACGGGGATTACTTTGAAGGGGATGAAATTGATTTGGAAGAATAAATAAAGAATTTATATTTTGTAAATAAATTCACTTTACTTTTTGTTCACAGTGGTATTCTGTATATCGTAGTGTGCATGGCGCAGTAAACGTTCTTCTGTCTGTACGCTGTTGCTCTTGTTGATATGCTTCGTTGCATTCGTTGCATCAGCTCAGTTGAATGTTATTCTTTGAGCAGAACACATCGTTCCTGTGAACTAGTTAGTCTCTCCGTCTAGATACTCAGACCGTTCACGTCGTCAGCGTTTGGTCGTTTGCTTGCGTATGAAGTGAAAGCGTACGATCATAAGCAATTGTGTGTTCAACAAAGACCCAAATTGTAGGGTAGTGTTTTACCTTGGAATTTAGTGCAGCGAATCCGACCAGTGGTTAGAGTAAAAAAGCCAAATGCCGGTATACTCATCAGTTGTCTCAATACGTTTGAGATTGAAGCCATTATCTAAGATAGCCCTGCCAGACAATCCTATCTCCACACTTCCTGTATTCGCTTTGCTGTAGAAAAGGGGAGAAGGGTTTTAAATTTAAGGTTTTATGTGATATCGGTTCTGTGAAAGCTACAAGTATGTTGTTGCGGTCGCCTGCTGATTGGTTCTCCGAACGAGAATTACATTTGCCCCGTAGGAAACAAAACTTGAGGACATTTATTGAAGAAATGGGCTGAGGAATGGCTAATAATAAAACGTTATTAAATAAATTCATTGTAATATTTAATAAAAATCTAATTTCACACATTCAAATACAAAAATCTGAATTAAGCATAATATATGGAGAATTGTATTGGCTAATTGAAACAAACTTTTCAATTTCCATCAAAGTACTGATTTACAATCAAATATTGTAACCAACGTGGCTCTACGTTATACAGTTTTGGGTCTGTGTCTCTGATACCAACATTAAGTGCATCCAGACATTTCAGAATAAAGTCTTAAGAAACATCTCTGGTATATCGGAAATACAGATCTCTATAGGGATCTACGGATCCAAACCATAAAAGAAGAAATAAAAAGGTATGCTGGGAAACACGAAGCTAGACTTCACTCCCACATGAACCCAGGTTTCCGACAACTGATAGAAAATCAGCACCGTACCAGAAGATTGAAAAGAAGAAATTCAGCTGATCTTGTGTTAAGTGCAGTGTATAAAAGCCGAGCATAGTGCGTGAGTGAAGTGCACAGGACAACCAGAAAATTCTAGAAGGCAACATTGGATAGACTTTAGTCGCTAAGTATATACTTTAAGATATCTATATAATAAAAAAGGATGTATATTTGTATGTATTTACGTATTTACGTTATACAAATTTAAAGGCGTGGTCAGATTGCAACAAAATTTGGTACACAAATCACTAGAAACGGTACTATCGGTGTGAGTAATCTCTAACATAAAGGTGGAAAGAATTATAAATAAAAAATGTGATCATTTTGAGTAAAATTATTGCACGCCGAGATACCATGACGTCACGCGAGTTACTACGTGACGATGAAAGGAAATAGTTCCTTTTTCCGTAATGAAATAAAGCAGAAATATTTTCATTGAGTTAAAAGTATAATTTTATCCCGTAAAACTGCATCATATGATAATAAAAAAACAATACGAAGTACTTAACGATCATTGCGCGAAATTAGTGACTCCAGTATGGCGACTATTTGTTTACATTATGAATCTAGCTACCAATTTCATCAATTTAATCTTTCGTAATGACTGAATACTGGGGGCAATTATATCCTGCATTACTCAAGGAGTATATTTACGCATTATATTCATAAAGAAATTCGGAGGTACGTTTGTTGTGATTGATGTATTTTGTAGCTGCTGTT
This sequence comes from Zhengitettix transpicula, assembly GCA_037074705.1. Taxonomy (NCBI): domain Eukaryota; kingdom Metazoa; phylum Arthropoda; class Insecta; order Orthoptera; family Tetrigidae; genus Zhengitettix; species Zhengitettix transpicula. The sequence continues at coordinate 113,236,052 of CM073591.1, read as the reverse complement.
AAATTAATGCACAATCGGTCAAAAGTATGTATGGAACTAGGAACAGTTCGATTTTTGATAAATCACTACTTGACTAAATATATTAGAATAAAATTAATGGTTAGTCTTCAAAGACTAGTTTTGATGACAGGCTCACGGATGCGGATAAAAAAATTCGAATACATAAAACGGTGACATTTAGCCCAGATAGTTTAGTAGGGGTGCTTAAATCTGTATGACGACGATAAATTTGCACAATTATAACCTTTGTTTGAACGTTATTTCTCCTTGACTCTTTGTTGATCTGTACACATTTTCAATTATTTTGCTTTCTTATGTTACAAATCATCACTGCTATGGTAAACCTGAATTAATTACTATCATTAGTTACGCCCCTCTACTAGCAAGACATTCGTTTGTAATTCTAGTTTATGTTTTTAATTTCATGGAAATTTTTATGAGGTAAGAAGCCAACAGTATCCTCGTAAACTTTGCTTTATTCATTATTATGCGCGAACGAAGACTCGCAATCAGTTAGACTGTACATATAAGGAACAGCGTGTAAACGCGGTAAACACGCAGTGGATGCTCACGTTAATAATTTAGCGTCTCGAGTCCTCGCAAGCGCTAATCAGAGTCTTCGGAAGTTTGTGAGGAAACTCGTGTTACGATCGTAACAAGTAGGTATTAATCCAGAGGTAGCGAGGCCCGCCTCTAACCACACAGTGGCCGAGAGAATTCATTCGGAACTTTGCCCTTTGCCCTGGCCCAGACTCTACGTCGAAGGTAATTAGGGTTCCCAGACCTACGCAATCCAGCTGATGAAACCATTTCTCTGTGCCGCTGTTCCACGAACAACATTTGGAACACCATATTAACTCGACAAACATAAATAATAAAGGAAGTCTCTTCGCGAAGACTTCTGAGAGAAAACGATTTCTGTAAAGTTATGTACCAAAAATTATTTATGAAATGTAATGAGGTCGTACCAGAATATCGCATCGTTATTCTATATCGCAACATAGTGCCCTTCGATGCTGAAGCAATTATTACTCCGGTACATGTGATTCAATTGTCTCCGTTGGTAACAGCTCTGAAATAAATTATTTTTTTTATATATACTTGAATTTGGTATTCGTGGTATAATATTGTCTTTATTTAGGATAAAAATTATCACCTCAATCTAATTAATAAGAAATATAGCTAAATAAACACAAAAGAAGTGATTATATAAATACCAAACAACGTTTATGGAAGCCTTGTTCCTTCCTTCAGGTGCAAAAAAAACGCAAGACCCTAGAGAGACACAACTGCACTAATCAGTTGACAAAACTCAAAAGCCCAAATACCTTGAGGTAAGTACAGTAAATCTCGAGGAAATGTAATACTTCTACCGTTAAGGAATGGATAATAATGTTACTGTATAATGAAGAGATAAACGGAACTTCAGAATTATTTTCAACGGTCTGTGAATTTTTTTCATTTTTCCAGTCGAATATACGGAGAAGGAAAATACACGCTTATATTAAAGAACCTGGCTGCCCGGCGTTGTTCGGGTTGTCATAATTAAACTGAGCAACATCCATAACCCAGGATTAGACTCCAATCTCTGTAGTTTTTACGTAATATTTGTGTATCGCCCCTCCACTCCCACCCCTAAGGGTGCTCGCTCCTATGTCGAAAGGGGTTAAATTTGTACACAATAAACATCTCACTATCTCACTGACCCAGAAAAATATTTATTCGACGCAAATGTCACCCGATTTAGGATGTTTGAAAATTTACCTCGACCAACCCCGCTCCTGGAAGTGGTAGCCGTGTCTTACCCCCACAGTGTTCGTTTACGGTTCGAAAGGAACACGTGTACAAAATTTTCTCCGCGGGTGTGAATTTTGTTTAGTAGATTATTCAAAGCAATTACTTATATACATATAGTCTTAAAGTGCTCGGATCCGATTTAATTACATTTAAATTTGCTGAAATTGGAAAGGAAAACATTACACAATATCTGGCGAATTATTTCATTTCTACGAATCGGACTCTAAACTGGACGTCAGTAATGACAGGGCCAGTGAGTGCAAGGTTTAAGAAAGTCAATCTGACGGCATGGGATGGATGTACAGTGAATTTAGAACCTCACATTAGTCACTCAATTATTAATGGTTTGCCATTATATAAAGAAATTAAAGTTTATGCAGTAGTAAACTTTTGATTGCCATTTGGCTTAGTTCTCCATCATGAAGTCGAATTGGTTCCCTGATTTCACAGACCAGAATTTAATGTGTTAAATTCACGATTGTAAGGTTACGCATAAATCAGTGGAAGTTTTTCGCAGGGAGGCATAGTGCGAAAAGACTTTAGAAACGGGAGACTTGAAACTGAGTGGGAGGAATTATCCAAGAGAAGAAAATTATATATATATATATATCTATTACTCTTGCAGAATTTTTGAGTGTTCCCCGTTAAAATAATACATTGCACAGATCATTTATGATAAATTCTTATTGTCAATATTAATTGTTAGAGAGGTTTAAGTTGTATCAGATTGGAAGCAATCAAGTGCTGGTTAGGAATATTATTCAAAGTAATAAGTAACCGGATTACACACTCACCTAATGTGAGGAACTTGAAATTTCAGAATCTTTAATTGATATATAAATTATGTAAGGATATTTTGAAATTTTACATCTATATGTAGGTCACTATATCAAAGAAAAGCTTTGAAGTAACATCAATTAAATTTTTGTCGAATCAAATTATTATAAAATATATAAAAATATGTTTACAAAATTTTATTAATAAGCTATGAGTTCGGCATATATGAGAGAAGAATTTCTATTGAAATATATCTTCAATTTACAATTTTTAAGTGGGTTCTTTAATATTACTGCAGAAATGGAATTTACAAAAAGAAATAAAGAAGGAAAATATAACATTTGTAATATTAAATTCGACGACATTAAGAGGTCTATAATTTATTTTAAATATTAATAACCATGAATAATCAATGAATGGTTGTCTTGGAGATATTATAATTTACAAAAATTAGGAACAAATTAAAATATAATTAGTGAAATTGTATTTTAATTCAATTTACCGACAAATTATTAACATGATTTTTCTTAAATATTATTATTTTAATTATATGAATAATATTATAAGTCACATACTGGACTATGATATCTTCCATGTAACAAATATATTTTTTCTAATTTTGAATCACAGTAACAGTGAAATCATCGATACTTTTCTTATATATATGGAATTTATACTGCTGTAACTTTGTACGAGCGGACTATTTGACCATAAACTTTAACATGTTCTTAAGTGTAGCAACTACGCGAGTTGGAAAACAAGTAGCGAAAAACTAACCGTCCTAGTAACTTTCCACTTGCAGTTAAGAACTTCATAGAGGTTGCAGATCCATTTTTAGAATGCGACTCGCGACTAAACAGGTAATACATCTCAAGGAATGGCAAGACTATTCCTAAATAAAGAAACTTGACTTCGTTATTAAAGGACAAGAGCAATCAAATATAGTGAACGAATGAATAGAAGTGTATTCTGATTTAAATTCTTTAATTGAATTTGTTACCGCACATTCCCACTGCAACAAAATATCATTTAGAAACACTTAATAATAACAAAAATTCTGAAATTATTAAAAGAAAATATTACTAAATGTATACAAAACAAATCTTACTGTAACCTAAAAATCATTGATTTTATGATTTTATTGGCTGTCAATAAGTATCCAAAAACAGATTATTTGATTCCATTAAATATTTTACTTATATTTTTTATATTAATTTTGTTTACATTCCATACAAGAAAATTCTTAATATACAAATATCGTTTCTATTACTAAATTACCAGTTTAGAAATAGACATTGCTTAATCAAATAGTATCCATTTTCTGATTATCATTTTTTCTCGGTTTTTTAAAAAACGAGAGTAATTAGCAAGTTGCACAATCGTTTCCAATTTAGGTAAGATTTATTTTCTTACTTTTAAACTTACTGATTATTTGGGATTTGTGTTCTCTCTCCCCACCCCCATCTATCTATCTATCTATCTATCTATCTATATCTATATCTATATCTATATTTATCTATATATATATATATATATATATATATGTGTGTGTGTGTGTGTGTGTGTGTGTGTGTGTGTGTGTGTTTATATGTCTTTATGTTGTGCATTGGACCGTTCTTGTATGAACTCAGTATTTAGTAGTAACGGCTGTTCCCTTATCTTGACGCTGCATTTCTTTAAAGTCGTGATGCTGGTTCTGACCTCTTGTGTTATTTACGTTCAGATTACTTAATAACCATACGTTCTCCGCTGAAGAAAATTTCTTACGCGAAAACTTGTTATTTCACTTAGTTAGATCTAGGTTTCGCCGTGTCTATTATTATCTAAACTTTTTCGCTGCTTTCGAGGTTTTAACTTATTGTGAAGAACATTTGCGCCACTTGTATGTGGCCTCCACGTGAAATCTCCAAATCTATTCTAATTTTAATCGTACTGTTAGTTCAATAATTCGCAGCGAATAATTTGAAAGTTAATAACCAGTATAATATCATAAAACCTTAGGCAAAAATGATATTAATACAATGGTTTCGTATAATTTTGGCATATCATTCACCCACGATCTTTGAAATTCGGAAAGTATTATTATCTATTATTAACAAAAACGAGTGACTGATACCATCTGTCACATCACGACTTGTACGGGTACGTACAAATCTTAAGTAGTATCGTTCGTTGTTGCCTCCAATCTACGTATAACCACTACATTAACGGATGGAATACTCACTACACTATATGTCTTATAAATTCAGTGCAGTTATTACTGTTATATTGAAATCCGCCTCCTTAACGTCACACACATATAATATGCTTCTTCAAGTGTTATTTATCAACATCTAATGAAGTTATCTCCTCTATGAATATGACCCTCCAGGAAAATACTATCAATAAAAAGACTGCTATCCGCAGCCCATAATTCAAATGATTTGACTTTCCTCTAAATCATTACTCTTGACTTGAAATTTGGACAATCATGAAAAAGTTGAAATGAAATAAAATTAATTTATTTAAATATGCTGAGCCGTTTTCGATTATCTCATACAGACATTGCCAGCGTTCGTATTTATTTAGATTGAAGACATTTTGTGTGTAATTTGTCAATAACCTTATTCTTAACATTCTCAGGTACATTAACCAATATCTTATGAAGACTGATTCTATATAGTAATTATTACCCACGTTCCTTTCGATATTTATCTGACCGTCTCCTTAGTGGAATAATGGTAGTGGATATTTTCCGGATGGTAATTAATTCGCCTCAGGCAACAGAATAGTTGCATCGTAGAACAAGGCCAGACGTTCTTCTCGAGATACGCGTCCTCACTTTGGATTCCGCTATTAAGGAACGCGTAGGCTCGGCTCGGAGACCTTACCAGAATTCTGGCCCCGAGGAGGTGACCTACACAACTGGAACGCAAATTGCCCTGATTATCAAGTCCGGTGAGTGTTTATCCGTTCCGCCTTGGTAATTACGACGAGGTGGCGATGGTTGCGGTTCACCCTGCAGATGGCTCTTGGATAGAAATCGGCGTTATTATGATCCTTCTGGGCGTTTATTGGACGCGATTCCAGGATGTTCTCAAGGCCCTTGTCCATCAGATAGCTACTACACAAGGATGCGTACCAGTTCGCAGGGCAAGGTTGCCGTAACTTTCTCCGTGTACAGCTACGAGCTTTTTGTCATCTCTGCCTTACATAATGGCGACGTGCGTTCCTGTTCGGAATGCACGCGTGAACCTCCGTTTGCCTTAAATACATTTTATACCAAATGATAATATTATGTAAATACTAAGATATACTTAACAACCAATTAACAGACTTTTTATTATTATAACATTATTAATCAAATCATTTTTTTCTTTAGCAGCGCTATATTTTTTCAGGCTGTCAACTGACTTAAAGATCTCTTGTTGTTATAAACGTTTCTTCAGAGTGTTTATAAAGCTTATTAAGTTATCATTTAATAATGAAAATTACGTTTATCGGTAATTAAATATCAATTATAATTAAAACCGGAAACTAAAATAAAATGTTATTTATACAAATACTGGTCAATAATAAATCAAGTAGCTGTCTATTATCAATAACTTTTTAAATTTGACTTTCAATTTGTTTCCAATATTTATAACTGGTGAAACTATAATTTTAGTAGACAGTAATATACAATAAAGATGGGCTTTTTAAATGAAAGATTAATAAAATTTACAAACAATATTTTTATTGTGGAAATAACTCAAACAATTACAAATTTATAATCTTGAATTTCTCAGGCTCTTCACTGGGTTTTTATAATGGACAAATCAATAATATTTATAATCTTATCAACAACAAATCACAATTAAAAGAGAAGAAATTTACTCGTCGATTAAACTAGAACGAAATTTAATTGTGAACGAAATTAAAAGTAAAAAGATTGACTCTGACTAACAATTTTAATCAAAAAGAAAACGAAATCTGATGGCTATCTTTCAATTACGTTTACATTGTTTTTTTTATTGTTACTCACGTCTGCCCAGCATTCCAGCATACCTTTAATTTTTGAAAACACTATTGCGGGGTTTTACACTGCTTCTAAACTCACAGATTCTACACCAAATTTTTAAGCCAAAATCTTATATGATGTCAGGAAGTCGGATGATCCTCCTTTCGTCATCTATCGGTTGACCGCTCGCCTTAGGTGAATTCTGCGATTTGTCGATTGGGTAGTCTTTATTGTTCCGGACATAAACCAAAACTTTTGCTATTTCTGGCCGGCTATGGACACAAAAACTGCTTTTTCTTAGCAGGTTTCGACGTTATACTTTTATGAATGTTTTACTTTGTACTACTGATTGCCAACCCTGTTGAATTCTCCTTCCAAAAACTGTTATACCTCGACGAGGTCTTTCCGTGAACTGTATCTCACCATATCTCCTTGCGAACTGTACTCTCGTCTTGCAATTTTAGCGCGGAAACGCTATTTTGACGGACCTTCCGACAAAGGAACAGAGCCGGTTTTTCTATTGTTGTTTCAAAAGCTCCTGCCGCTACAAAGGATTTCTCAAACAATTTATATTTTTATGTTGAAACAATTAATGTCCTAATTAATTGGCATTACAATACAATGCCCAAATTTCGTGGTATTTAAATGTTACTTTTCAGCAAAATGTCAATTGTTTTACCATTATAAGATTCAAGAAAAAATATTTCTTATTCTGTACTATCTTTAGGTGTCCGTCGTTGAAATTCTATTAACTATATTAAATTACATGAAGAAGTACCAATTATTATTATTCATTAAAAAAAGACTATGCGCTTTCCCGTGTCTGAAAATAGACACATTATCATTATATTTATATAGATAAGTTTTTCCTTATTTTTAACGGTGATTAATAGTCACACCTCAAGTCAATTTCTTAGGAAGCTTCCTATCGTTTGTGATTGTGTTTCGAGATATGCTAATTATTTTATTACGTAATATCTCCAGTATTAGTTTTATACAATCACGTATTACATAACTTACGTCCAATAGTAAATTAACTTCTGTATTTATTAAAAACGTAAATGGATTATTACACGTTTTGTAACATTGATACCATCGCGTATTCAATTTCAACCTCTAAAATAATTCTAAATTACAGTATAATCTTTTGGAGTGTAAAATCTTAATATAATCTGTAAATCATAACTCCCGTGGACCTTCTGTTCAAACACTGGCACATAATAACTTTTTTCTTTAAAAAAAAATCATTTAATGTCAGGGAGCCATCAGCGCCGGTATTAATTGAATAAATTTGTAAGCATCATTCAATTTTGCATCACACAATATGCTTAAGAAATTACTGTGATTTAAGTTCTGTTACCTTAAAATATCGTCTTCAATTTTTTGTTTAAGTATTCCTTTTATAAGGAAGTGAACATATCAAAAGATTAAAAACAAATTTTAATTGCCCCATTATTAAATAATTCCCCATAGCACTATTCGGAAGATAGGGAAAGTTGGGAAATATTGATGATGCACGTAAAAATATACATGCTTACATCCTCAAAATTTAAGTGATTTTCATTTTTAGAAATGAAAATTTTCCTAAACATTTTTGTATTGTTACGGTCGTTTTTCATAGTGATTATCCCCACATAATTAATAAACCTCTATACATTCTGCTTGAGAAAGACAATTAATTAAATTAATAAATTAAGGCAGTTTTTTCACAATTTTTCAGAACACATCAAGGTGTTTGAAAGTATTTCAAGAAAATTAGAAAGTAAAATAACCATATATTTTCTAATTTTCAAACCTTTCATTACATTGAAAGTTATATAAATCATAATAGTACATGAAAAACCGTAGAAGAAATATTTATTTCTTTATTAACATTTAAATAATATTTATCAACCTGGTATCAATGTCCTGAAATGATAGTCAATCCGGATAAAATATCCGCTAAATATCCTTGTGATGAACTACATTCATTTAAATATTCCCTAAATTATCTCTATATTACCTCAATATTTTACTTAAAAAAAGTCTGAAAATATTTTCCTAGTTATCATAACGAGCTTTCGTGTGTATTGCAATACAAGTTGTACAATACATTTTTTTCCTTATAATAGAGATTTTTTAGCAGCACGTGCTACATAGAAAGTGACTTATTGCGATTTTAGGTGATTAGGGTTGAGCGCTGAGAGGAAGACTAATGAACATCGCGTTCCTCACCATAGTGTGTAATTTAGCGTGGCATAACCTAACCTAGCGATCAAAGAGCCATTAGTCAGAGTTGGTTCAGCCTCCAAGCACAGATTCGGGTTTATAGGGAATTCACGGCAATAATTACGGCGTGGAAATACGCCATAATACACGTTAGCATAAAATACTAATGTATGGTTTTTAAAGGAAGATAAAAAGGCGAAGCACCAATCAAAGAAAAATAACGGCCAACACCAATGATTTGTTGAATAATTAAAATCCGTGTTAATTATTTTCTTTTACGTACCAAAGGTTCGTAGAAATTGAGACGAATATTTCTTTAATTTGTGAAATTGGATTATTATTAGGTCACATTCCATAGGACGATCGCGAACCTGAGCTTCGAATGTGTGTATATAAATTATAATAATCTCCTATAATTATTATTTGTTACAACATAAATTAAATTCGAATTTTATGCATAAGCCATAATGTTACTTACAAACTTTATATTATTAGTCCATAGGTGTCTAAGGAATAATTTTGGTAGTTATTTTTCTAATTTGATTTCATTGTCTTTAAATAGCTAAATAGTCATATTGCGTTAATGGACTCCTTTCTTCATAAAAGAGTCGTTTCTCCCAGTTTGCATAAATTATTTTAGTTTCTTGTATTGTTCACAAGTGATTTTATTGTGAATGTCCTAAATTAATTATTCTATGCTCTGAGAGGTAAGAATACTCGAATTTTTATTAAATATGACACACAATCTAATCAACTCCTTTTTGAAAATAATTTCTCTTCCTTCAAAAATTAACGAAGTATTCAATTTATGCAATTTATACAAATTTAACTGTTTATTTAAAGTAGTCACTGTATCTGCCCTTAATTTATTTTTGCAATTGTAGTCTATTAATATTGATTTTTCGATACACTTTCATTCAGTTTTATTCACATAATTCTAATAATTTATAACTTTGAAAATCATAAATTTAATCATTTTTGGTCTTACCGCGATATAAATTAATTGTTCGACCTTTTTTTTGATATCTCACAATTGACTGATAATCTATTATACGAAAAATATTATAGTAAATGTTTAAATGTATTGTAGTAATTAGTAATTAATCCATTGTTATAATTGCAAAGTAAAGAACTCATTATTAGACTATATAAAGCATACACCGCGACAAAGCGGGCGGCGAGACAAAAGAACCATTGTTGAGACGTACGCAGAACAAAGTCTACGGCGAGGAGCGAAAGAGTACAGTTACAGTCAGCGAGGAGAGGCGAAACGGAAAGGTTGCAAGTTAAAATTGAACAAAAAGTTTTTCAGTCTGGAATTCATCGAATAAGGTTACAGGAAAGTTTCTCAATAAGTAAAGCCACAAACAGTAACCTAATAATTTCCTGCCGCAGTAAAAAACTCAATAAGTAAAGAGACCGTCACCGATGTCACCGAGAGGAAGTTGTTAATGATCTGACTGACCATTAATTCGGAAGGAGTAGCCGTTTCCAGCTGCGAGGACATCAAGTTTCGACAAGTGTTTTGTAACCACTTCAGTGATATCCCCAAAAACGTGTGCACAGAAAACCCCAAAATTGAGACCTGGTCGGCCGTAAGTAAAAGAACTCTAAATTTATTTGTAAACCATTTCATTAAGATACGTCAGATCGTTCTTCAATTATTTTCTTTTCTTCAATTATTTCTTTTCTTTAATTGTTTTGTTAGATAATTTAAATTCAATTCACCCATTTATCAAACCCAGTAAAGACCCTGAGATTCTAAATATTATTGTGTAATTTTAAATTGTATATAACTTCATTAATAAATTTTGTTAAAATTGTTCAAATAAATATTTTTATTTAGCCACAGCCATTTAGACGCCTTTTTAATCAGTTTATTACAGTATCGTTGTTCTATATCCTCGTGGTTTTCGATTTTCTTTATTTAAATAATAGTATATAATCACAAAAAGCGACATATATATATATATATATATATATATATATATATATATATCTAAGACCGGAAATCATCCAAAACATAGTAAGAATAGAATCGTGTAGAAATCACATATTTATTTGTCTCCACCAGAATGACGAGTTTATCAGGGTATGATTCCTTCAGTGTATATTGAAAGTAGGATGATAATTATGAATTCTAAGTTTCATAAATTTAGTAGAAATTATATTTTTATAAATTACTATGCTTCTAATATGCATACTGTGCCAAAATAAAATGTTTCCAGATTTCTAAGTCACTTAAGTGAAACTAATAAATATTAGAGTCCTCCATTCTAAAACAGTTTTGTGTTGTCACAATAACTGCATGAAGGAAAGTTTAAACGTTTCGAGGGAGAAACAACTGTAGTTGGAATGTGTAGGCAATTAGCATTAAATATCAAGAGGGCCGTAACTCAATCAGGAAATTCCTTAATCGTTAATTGCAATCGAGGAAATATCATACGTGGTATTTTAAAAACATTAAGTATATGAGAAACGAAAAAAAATTGTACCGCAGTACATGATAGTAAAAGTGTTTGTTATCAACAAAAAACGCAGAAGAAAGTTTTATATTTAATTAACATATTAAAGGTGATTTGTTTTAATTAGTCTTATGTCCCCATCGCAAGGAAAAAATTATACAATTTGTTATCAATTTCAGCGAAATCTCTATAAAGTATATTTAATTTTAGAAATTTACTTCTACGTACTAAGTACTACCAACCGAAACATAATACATCTTCTTTCAATTTGGAACTCCTGTTCCTCCATCTTCTGTTTTCATTTATTTCCATTATTTTCAGTATAATCCCAAACTTCTATATACATATCACTAATTCTTTTTTATTGTTTAAAATAAATGAACTTACCTGTTTGAAGCAGTCATTAAATTATGGATTGCAGTAAAACCTTCTTGAAATGGTCGTCAAAAATTAATGTTTTTTTTATTCCATGAAGTTAAAATGAGTTACAGTACAGCTCTAAAATTCATATAAATATAACTTTATTAATTGTGAAAATAATTTTGTTTGCACTCTATTTAAACAAATAATTTCGCATATTAGATTATTGAACTATAATTTTCTTGATTTCATTAAAAAAGTCCACATATTAAATACAACGTGTATATATCAGGACAGGTTGAATTTTTGGAACATTCAGGATAAAAAACTAAGGAATGATAAAAAATAGATGAGCGCCAGCATATGATCGATTAGGAATTTGTTTCTACTATATTTTTGAAATTAGATTAGCAACGTAGATTTTTATCCAACCCACGTGTTTCCAAAATCTCAGTGCCTACGGATTAACTAAGGCACATTACACCATATTTAAAATTCAAATACAATATACTATAAATTTTAAAACGAAACAGACTTATTATTCAACCCCTTTGTGTACAAATGTTACTTATTTGATAACTTGATTATAATTTTCATTTTCTCATATTTTATAATACACTTGTAATGCGCGTCTACGCGTTTTTATATTATTTATTTATTTATAATATAAAATAATAATATGGGCTAAATCAAAGGTGCATATCTTTGACTATCAAAGATGTTGGTGGAGCGAGAGCGCTCCTTGGAGATTTTATCTTTGAGTGGATTGAAGAATGTATCGTTTGGTGTTGTGGTTATAAAAGAATAAATAATTCCAAAACTTTGATTTAATTAGTTTGGAGAAATATATGTGTACCAGATTAAAATGACTGGAAAACGAGTGGGAAGAAAGATTAGCAACCATTTTGGAGCGGCGAGCAGCCTTTTTTGAACCTGAGAAGTGGTGGTGCGACAGGTTTGAGTTGTATGCTCTCTGTAGTTAGGCCATATTTATCCTCAGAGCGAGAGAAGTCCGTGAGACTGAGTTGTGTAAGGGTAATTTTAATATTAGTTAATCTCTACACACTATGTATTCATATGTAATTACAATTTTGTATCATGATTATAACAAATAGTCCAATTGAATAAATAATCATAAGATAAGATTATCCTCAGTTACTATCATTTACAGCAGTCCAATTTTTCTTCGTGGATAAACCTTACGTACTTTGTTTCTGAAACTGGAGGAACATACGTTTTAAAATTATATATCAGAATATATTCAATCTGCAAATATGGATTTACTTCATAAATAGTGTAATGCCAATTAATTAAGACATTAATTGTGAATTGACGGCGGTACAGAACAGAACAACAATAGACAAGAAGAGCATTGTTTCTTTGTCGGAAGAAGTAATGCGCGCTCAAAATTGCGAGACGGGAGTTAGTTAGCAGGAAGGCTTGGTCAGATGCAGGTCGCAGGAAGATATTGAGAAGTTTGAGTTGGCAGTCAGACACGACAGAAATTGGTCGTGTTGAAATAGACAAGACAATTTCAAATATTTAAAGTAAATTTGCAGGGAAATATCGAGAATTACCGAACATTTTGCTCAAGACGAAATATTCACTCGAGCAGAACTACGAAACCTGCTATGCACAAACAGTCTTGTGAACATAGCCGGGCACAATTAGCAGAAGTCAACCGAGAGAGAGACGAAAGTAGGGTCAACCTGGTTCCTGAGTTTTGATCTAAAAATATTAATTTAGAACCTGTGAGTTTTAGAAGAAGTGCAAAAACCCGTCATAGTGCTTCGAAAATTAAAGGTATCCTGGAATGCTGGGCAGACGTGAGTAAAAATTTACAAAACAACGAAGTATGTAAACCTGATTAAAAGATAGCCGTCAGATTTCGTTTTCATGTTTTGATTAAAATTTGTTAATTAGAATCCATCTTTTTAGTGGATAAAAACTTCGCTGACAAGTAAATTTCGTCCTAGTTAATTGACGAGTAAATATTTTCTCTTTTAAATTGAAATTTGTGTTTAAGTTGAGAAATAAAATGATTCGCCATTATCAAACCCAGTACAGACCCTGAGATATATTTTTAAATTGTGTAATTGTGTTAAAAAATTGATAATAAATCTTTTGTTTGTAAAGTTAACTAATTTTTCATTTAAAAAGCCCGTTATAGTAATTATTACAATAGATTTAAGACAACAAATAAACTAAGCATTTTCAATATTCGGCTTATTTAATTAACAGAAACCAGGCACATTTGGGACAAGGTCTCATCGTTTCAAAAGGAATTAAACCTGTGTTCTTGAGTAGCCACTTCAAAGGTAAAGATCGTGCTCATCAGGAGTATAGAGACCCCGATGAGTTCTGCAACACCTGTCGCGTGATTCCTATCCCACTTTCATCTCATCTTCATTCTGCGAGAGTTACGATATTTTATTAGCCGGACTATATATCACACTCGCATTACTAGAGAGAGATGGCGCACGTAATCAGCGAGCATGACGCCATGCGCACCAACACCTCATTAGCACAGCGCATAAGACGGTCTCATTGATCAGCCTATCGCATCCTTATACAACTGTGATACAATTCACCATTGCATAGGACTTAAAAGAAAAAAGGCCGAGAGGTGTTAATTAAATCTGGTTATTGAATTTTCCATCGGTGTTTTCAATTAAATACAGTTATAAAAAAGAGTCAGGATAAGCATCTTACTAATTGAGAACTGAGAATTGTTTGTTCTGAGCTACTCGGCACGAATATCTGAATTCATAATCTGTCTATAGGACTAATTAAAGGATATTAGATTAAAACTTACCTAAAGATGATAATTAACTCGGCTACAGCTAATTTTAATAATTCAATTATATAAGATAACATTAAGTAACGTCTAGAACAAAAGATATTTACATATAATTTGCCACAAACAGATAACTAAACAATAAATCGTGCAATGTTTCTTCTACCAATTGGTAGAACTACGCAAGCATTGAACGTAAATAAAGTAAATGAGAGGTAGCCTGTCAAACAGAACAAAGATATCAGGTACCCAACAGGAGGTCATAGATTTTGCTTCTTTCTCAAAACATATTCTTATAATTTATCATTAAACCTTATTATGAGGTCTCATACCCAACAATTTTCTCAGAACTAAGGATAACCTATATCTGCAGAACCTACTCTTGTACAATCACCAAACAAATATTCACCGACGCATTGAAAACTCACAATGCAACCTCAAGTAATATTTAATGAAATACAAAAATCTACAAGAACATTTAAGCTTGCATCATCTACTTCATCATAAATCCTAGCAATTGAAATTACAATCAAAATGGCCAAGAAATTCAAAGTTAAAAACCTCATCATACTGACCGATTCCATGGAATCCGTCAAGCAGATACAAAACCCTAACTTCCGAAACAGAAGAATTAACTTTATTAGACAAATAATCCTTGAATAAAACAAACTCAAAAATAGACTAGAGCTGCGCACTCAGCAATCATGGACAATGAAAGGACGGATTCACTGGCGGCGGAAGCGATCTCATCTCAGCTGTCAACCTCAATTCCAATCTGCTCAGCACAAGATATCTTCAAAGAAGCCAAAATAGAAATTAATAGAGCCTGGCAACGAACTAGGAAGGCCGACAACGACGGGCCAATCCACCAGGAACTTCAAGACAGCGCAGACCTTCGCCATATAAGCAACGCTCCCAGAATACAGCAAATCATCATTTCCCGCTGGAGAACCCTCCACACGAATTTAACACACTCATATATTTATTCGAGGGAACTTGAACCCACCTTTGAGTCATGCGCCATCCCCCTCACCATTATTTAAATTCTGTTTGAAAGCACCAAATACGCTCGCACAAAGACTACCTTGGACAGTGCATCTAGAACGTATATATGCACAAACCTGGAAGCCATCAAAGGACTCACCAAATTCGTCGAAACGATTGGAATCGCCCCACTTATCAAATGAAACAATAATAATACCAATACCAATATCAATACCAATTAGTTAAATACCTAATGTGTCGCGAATAACTTTAACGTGGACGGGACGCGACCAGAAAATCCAAATAAAAAAAGTTTTCTTGTTGTGAATCAGTGGTGCGTAGAGTATGATCATTATAAAACTTTCATACCACGTAAACTAAATATTTTACAAAAAGTGGATGGATTAATAAAATCATATATAATTTATTTAAATGTTGCATAATGCTACACCGTAATAACCAATAAATGTGCATGAAAAATGTAAAGTAATGATTCGACTTTTGAATATAATTTGCATATTATATATTTTATTTTGACACTTCTATCCATGTTCTACGATTGCTATAACACAAATTTTAATGATATTGCAGTTTTTAATGATATTACAGTGTTGTCAGTGAACACGCTTTGGCTGGTCATTCATGAAACGTCAAGAATGCAATATAAACTAATGTTATTAATGGTTGGGAAGAATTTTTAACGTTATACAGTTTTGGTGTTATATCGCAAGCTTTAAACATTATGTGCCCCACAAAGTTTCTGGAAACTGTTCTTTTCTAAGCGTGATAAAAGGATCAAAAGCTTAATACAGTTGACAAACTTAGAAGACTTTTTTATTATTATTATTCGAAAAATGTCTTTTGATAACGAGGCGATACGAGTGGCGATACAAATGAAAGTTTGAGTTTTTCAACTGAATTATGCAGTTGTGTCAGTTTTGGCTATTGTTTTTTGTTTTGCATCTGAAGAAAGAGAAAAGTTTCCAGAAACGTTGTATGATTTTTATATCGTCACTTCAATTTTGTCTGTCATTTGACCTTTTAATATTATTATTCTTAGATACGTTCCCTAATTTTAGGTACGGACCCTTGAAATGAGATTATGTAAAAATTTTTATGCTTGCATTACCTTGAATGTAGGATCTCCCGTTTTGGTAGCTCAGATAAATTGTTATCATTCTTCACGTGACGTGTATTTGCATATGAGGCCGTGTGAAGAGAACCTCGCCTCTCTAAAATAGTGACCCGAATTCATGGAACCGTATGTGATCGCAAAACTGACTCCAAGTGTCGTTGGTTAACGAGGCGACGAAGAAGCAATAATTTAGAAAACTGAATCTGAAGTATAATATTCAATGCATTGTATTAAATATTAATTTTTGCATAGTACTTTCAAACACAGATAAATTAATTCAAAGAGAAGTCCAATTATTTTAGTCTAAATAATTTTTATTTATTTATTTGTCTAGCCACATTATTTAGTGACAAATTTAAGAACGGAATATTTAGACAGAAACTGAGACATAGTTTCTGTCTGTTGTTTAGTGACATTACATGGCGACTAGAAATTGGAAAATTAGTAATTATTGCATACAGTATTTTAATATTTATGTTTTAATACTCAGATGGTGTGTCACAATTAGTGCTCATTTTATCAATTTGTTAACGAAAACGGTTTAATCAATGGATAAACAAAAATGACCAAGACTCAAAACAGGTCCTATTTTTAATAATAAAAAATAAAACAGTCTTCAGTTACAATGAATCAAAATTAATATTTAATTAGGTCTTTATTTTGTGCAATTATGGCATATAAGTTCTTGGAGTTATGAAGGAAAGAAATTAAGGAATGGCGAAAGAATGCATTGTCTGTCTTTCGGAATATTCCGAACACCAGTATAAGTCTAAACAATCGTTCATGAATCAAGACCTGGTTCTGTACAGCTGTAGAGGTATGCGTCTAAGATAACCAAAGAAAATAAAAAAATTGCCTGGTAACTTAGGAGGATCAAAAACAATTCGGGTAACTTTTAGTCAACCGCGTCAACCTTCACGAAGTGGAACATAAAATTTCATTAACAACCATGGTTAATATACGAATTAAACTTATCAACTCCTATAGCTCCTGAATCGACACTAATATCGCTCTTTATTTCATTACGTATTATGTAAACCCCTTCCACTATATTGCCATATGGAATTGAAATTAGACACTTAAAAATTCGAGAATGACACTATCAAATTAAGCGACCCCGACAACGTTTTATTCGACGCTAATAATGGCCATTTAGGAATGTTTTTAAATTCCACCCCCTCCCCTAGAGGCGGTAAGTATGTATTAACCCCTCAATGTTTGTTACTGGATCGTAAGTAACATGTATCAAGTTTGGTGGAAATGGGTTTACACATTTGAGATTGTAAAAGTAAATTTCTTTCACCTCATTCCGCCCCCACTCCTAGCCGCTGAGCTACACATTAACCAGAATAGTAAATCTCCGAATTAAACTCAGTGACTTCCATAATCGCAGATTCAACACCAGTCTCCGTTAACTCATTACTTTTATGTAACGGACTTTCACCCATTTCCACCCTCTTCCCCACTCCCACACCTTGGGGCTGAACTACAACTTAACTGACGTAGTGAATATCAGAATTAAGTTAATTGATTTCTATTACCGTGGATTCAAGACCAATCACGCTTGTTTCGCATGAATTTTATGTAACTTCCCTTGCAGAATTAAGGGGTTGAAATTATACATAAAAAAATATCTGAATAGAAACTCTTAATCACAGAGACCCCGAAAAGTAAGTAATCGACGCTATAATCGGCCGTTTTAGCATGTTTTTAAATTTAACCACTTATCGCTTCTAAAGGTCAACAGAAACTTTCGTGGGGTTGCGCACAATAGTTCATCAAAGTTTCATGGCAATGGGAAGAATGGTTTAGGAGCGAATAGGGGACACACTGACATTCATGTATATATATATATAAGAAGAAATAAATTCAGTCTTGATTAATTATTAAAAATATTATTATCCCAAAATCTATAAAATGAATTATGCGTGCTATTGTACATAGAGAATAATTATTACTAATAAGAAAGATAGCCAAATACAGACCGAAAAAAGTGATAATATAAATACCACACAACGTTTCTGGAAGTCTTGTGCCTTTCTTCAGGTTTAGAAAAACCGCAAGAGACCATAGAGACACAACTGCACAAATTGACAAGGTTTCTAGAAACGTCGTGTGGTATTTATATTATCACTTATTTGTCTGTATTTGGCTATCTTTCTTATTATTAATTTTCAATTTGTCGTAAATGTTTCATTTTAGAATAATAATTACTTCTATCAATAAGTAAAATTGATTTAATTTTTTTCCTGTTCTTAAATAATTTTTTATATTACTGACAATAATATCAAATTAAAATGAAAAAATTTACGTCTGATTGAAAATAATTAGAATTAGAAAGATAGCCAAATCTGTCAAAAAGGGTAATATAAATACCACACAACGTTTCTGGGAACCTTGTTTCTTTTGTCAGGTGCTAAGAAAAGCCTAGAGAAACACAACTGCACTGGTCAGATGACAACACAGGCTCTAGGCTCTTCTTAGCACCTGACGAAAGAAACAAGGATCGCAGAAACTTTGTGTAGTATTTATATTACACTTTTCGTCCGATTTGGTTATATTTCTTATTCCATAATATCAAATTGTTGGAAGTTAAAATAAAGGATGTAATTAAAGAACAAACTGCGTTGAAAATATAAATTTATATTTAAATTATAAATTTCCCTCGATGTTTTATTCGTCGTGTACTAGAATTATTTTATCGAAAGGGCCACAAGAATAAATTGCGAAAAAGATCAGCATTTTTAATGATGGAAATCATGTGAGTCAGAAAAAAATTAACTCTTCTATCCTTTCACCGGTAAAAACATGATAATAATTTCTTCTCCGAACATTGCGTTATTTTAAGCGAAGGTTTCTATTTACACTTATTCAGATTAAATGTTGAATTTAGATTCCGTAGATTGTCCATTCGAATGACTTGCAAGATTCCTAACTGCCAAAGTATTAATAGTTTTAAATTAAAAATAAAGAAATATAGTGATATCCAAACGTTTACATGTAATATGATGATTTCTGAAAGCAAATGTGATGCTTTGTAACGGTTTTCTGAACGGTGAGTGTAGAAATTTCTATATTTATTGATGGAAACTTTATCTTACGAGGAATAAATTACTTTAATATAAGAACAATGTAAATATTTGCAATCTAGGGTAAAGCTTGAATGCAGTCTTCCGATGTTACACTGGCATCTCGATAAAGTACGAAAATATATAAATCTGTGTTTCTTGTGACACTTATTTTGTACATTTTATAACAATTGTTATAAAACCTTAACTAATAAATTGATTTCCTTTTGCACATTGTCATCTATGACAATTTCAATTTTATGATTTAAAGAATAAACAATTTGTGTTCTTAGCAATCCCCGTGACTCATCAACAACAGTAAGCCGGTATGAGTAACAGAGCCTTATACGACTAGGAAACTGATGAAGGAACCTTGAGTAGTGTAAACTCAGCGTTAAAATCTACGTTGATTGCTTTGTTGTCGTAACTAATAAAGTCACGACTTAAGAGTTGAAGCTGACAGTACTGCACGTTCCTGGAAGAAAGAAAATATTTTTTGCACATTAAATGGAAAGAGTTATTCATCGAGAATAATATTTCCCTTATTGTTGCTTGCTGTCCCACGTCAGTAAGGCAAATATAAATATTTTTTTCCCTAACCTGGGGTTACATAAGCCCATTGCTGAAATTATTCAGCACAACAAAACATTAACTGGCGTTAAAGATTTAATATAAAATATCCGAGTCACGAGTTTCATTGAGACGATCACGATGGATAAATATTCTCGGGACGACCTGTCAGACAGAGTAAAGCAAATCCTGCGTTCTTATCCAGTTCTCGCCTCTTGCGCTAAAAATCGGCGGGCCGATGTTAAGCTAAATAAGTTGGGCAATGTAATCCTTCGGCGTGTCTAATAAGCTGAAAGTGACGGGGCAGATGTCCTTTGAAAGCGTCAAGATGCAATGTCAGCGTCGGTACTAGTCCAGAGTGGCTTACACAACGAAGCCCTGTGGGTGGAAGATCTAACACGGTTATCTCCGCAGAATCCCACGCCTCAGGTCAGCCTTTGCACACATGCCAGATCACATGGTTTTTTCGATCAAGTAAAACTAATGACAACTTGGGACAGAAGATGTCTCCGTAAGCGTAATATGAAACTGTTGAGAGAAGTGTAGGCTGGGCAGCATTTTTTTAACATCACATTAGCCATCATTATTAAAAGACAAATAAGTCATAAAAATAAAGTTAAATGAAAAATTACCATTTCTTCATATAAAAATGTATTGTTTAAAGAAAGTTTCGTTTTCATATAAGTTCAGGTAATGTCAATACATAATTAGGTGTACTATAAAACCAATAATTCATATTCTATATTGTAGCAGATAGCTACGTGTCGGTGTTTCGCTCACGAATTTTGGCGATAGTATTTATCGATACTGCTTTGAATTCTCCGACTCGTCCAGCTCTGTCGACGTGCCTCAATAATAGGGCGCAAGATAATTTTTTATTGTAAGAAACTATCAATACTATAAAATACTCCATTAACTTTATTCCCCGAGACGCTTCAGCTCCCGACTTGGAACTGAACTTTCAAGGCAACAACAATAACATTCGCGCGCCAGTCTCGATTGTTGAGGCTCCAGTCGCCAAAGGAGATTTCAACAATACACAAAAATACCAACATCACACAAAATTACGCTTCTATAAACGGACACTCCCGTTTAAATTTTACAATATATCTTAAGTCGGGCGTGTGTGGCCGATTGGGAATACATAATGTATTGTAATGATCTTTGTTTGGTGGCGGGAGTTTAACAATGGTTCAAGAGAATAGTTATGTTCGTGGCGCGTGATTAGCTTTAAGCCTTGTTCGAACTTGGTAAATGAATTCGTTGAGTGGCGAGTATTATAGCAAAACGATCAAAGCCTCTCCTTGTAGGAGAGATACGAAGGGGCTACCTTTGGGGATGCCTTTTCCCCTCCGTTTTTGAACTAAGGTTCCCACAAGCCGATGCACCTCGGCCTGTTCTGAGAGGTGTATGTTTCGGGGTCACAGGCCTTGGGCATAAGGTAAGAGTTGTCCGCTATTCCCATTGGAATAGTCGGTCAGCTGCCTCCTAAACTGGTCGAGGCACGGAGAAGGGAATGCTGCGTCCCCACAGAAAACTCCTCTCCCGCTATCGGAAGAGCGTGGGACAAGTACCCAATGCCCGACCTACCTGATGCAGGTTTTTCTAGGGTTTTCCCTGCATTTCTTTAGGCGAATGCCAGGTAGAATTCTTAATCCATAGCCCGGGGGCCCTAGTAACCCTTGGATACCTTCCTCTACCCTTCCGCATCACCCCTTTCAAATCCCTTCCTATGCTATTAAAGTGGAGTTGCCCAATGTGGATTACCCTCATGTAGCCTGTTGCCCTAAAAAAAAAAGAAGTATTATAGCAACTTGATCGCACCTACACTTTACTAAACTGTACATTACATTTGTAGCTACTGTGCAATGAAACAAAGTAAATATGCTACTAAAGCTGATTGCAACGGCTATTTCAGAAGAAGTGGAAGAAAAAATTCATAGTGTGTCAAAAGATAAAAACTATGGGTACGAAAATTGATTCGGAGAAGGAATGAACTAGGAGGTACTACTCTTCTCAAAGAAATAGCATTAGAAGATCCTAAAAAATCCTTTGGAACTTTGAGAAAGACTGAAATTTGTTATAATTTCCTGTTAATGAAAGTGCAGTCACAAATTAAACGTAAGGATAACAATTTGGGAAGTATATTCATTTCATTTTTCATATCAACATACGAAAATTGCTGGATTTGTTTATTTTTCTAAAGATTTACCATTCCATATGCACTCATGTTGCAAATCACTAGCAAGATACTTAAATGTTGTATCTTCATTCCAACGAAACTACACGTTTTCGATACAGGTATTAACTAATTAACTGGGTAAAATACTTCAGGTTTACACACTTGTTTAGATTCTCGGTTGTTGTGGTGGCGGCCTTACTCGCCAGAAAAAATGAAATAAATTCAGTATTTAGTCACTGACTAAACTACTCGACTAAAGTGCTGTTGTTCAGACACGTTTAGTTACTAAATTACTCACAACTCGACTAAATTACTTAGCAATTGTGAACACGGCTTTAGTTTCTCGGTTTCAGCGTTTCGAGCCGACGTATTCATAAAGTTGTACAGAAAACCACATGTTCAGGAAAAACCCAAATCCTGAAGAAAATTTTTTGCCTTACAGCTCCTTATTAATTTTATTAAACATAAAATAAGTTTCCGTGTTTTGCTATGAAAATCTCACACACATATACTTATCAACATATCCAAACACACCTGTTGATATGTTACTATATATATATATGCCAATTAATTAGGCCATTAAATTGTTTTGTTATAAATTGAATTGAAGAGGTATGAGCTATCAAAGACAACAATGGCAGCGAGTTCTTTTCCATTGTCGAAAAGCCGAAATGGAGACCGCGCGCATAACGAACGGCAATCTGCACTGAGCCTGGGTCGAGAAAGGATAAACAAAAAGTCTAAAATCTGCATACGAGAAGTTATAGTCTGGAATCGGCAATGATATGAGAAGGAGGCTACAAGCTGAGAGTGAGAGATATAATACAGTATCAAACAGTAAAGTCGGCAAATATAAATTACATCGCGAGTTCCTGTATGGAAGCAAGCAAATATTTGTACGGAGAGATTTTAATTACAATTTGCAAACGTTGGAAGCAAAAGGTTGCTTCACGCTGATGGAACAATTTTCGCATTGAGGAATCCGGTGTCCGCTAGCTGACCAGAAAGGGGAGGCTCATCCGAGGTTCCAGATAGCTGAGGACGAGAAATTCAAGCGTGTGTATTAAATTTGCAATGAAGTGTAACTAAAAATGGCTTTTTAGTGTGTTAGTTATCAAAATACAAGAGAGAGATCTAGTACCAGACAGACTGTCTGTGAGTAACCAAACCTTTGATATAAATTTGTAAACGATTATTAAAAGGGTAGAGTCAGATGTCAGTTTATACATTGATTTTGTTCTAATTATCAAACACAGTGATGACCCTGCGATAAGAGATTCGACGAATTAATAAATGAAAATAACGTATTTGTTTTAAATGGATGATATTCGGCATGAAAATTTATCAACAATAATAAATTATTTTAAGCTCAATCACTGTTGTTAATTATTTCTATAATTTAATTAAATCTAAATGTTTATTACAATATATATATGGATATGTTGTTAAGTATTTTTTGTATAGTTAAGTTCTTCTTTGGCGGCTATAACTAACCTCAACAATCGGAGCTGACGCGCGATTTTTCTCGTTTAACTTGTAAAGTCTGTGCTCATTTGGGCTGCTGAGCGATCTAGTGGTCTCCGAGACGCGTAAATCTCGTAACACGTGCTCCGTCGGTGCGAGGAACAAAGATCGTAAAAATGTGTACAGAAATGGTACTTTAAAGCTACGTGTCGTATAGGTCAAAAGCAAACCTGAGTAATTTATGTTTCATCTCGGGCTCAATAAATCATTAAAATCAACAAAGTTTGGTTATAGATTGATATAATGATCTGGCGCCCAAGAATCAACAAATTTATGATTCGTACAACGATGCTAGACTCAGAAATTATTCTTCATCACGGAAATAAAGAGTATCCTCGTAGGGGGGGGGGGGAGGGGTTGCTTTGCCCAGAAACTGGTGGGTAAGCGAACCGATTACTACAATATATATATATATATATATATATATATATATATATATTGTAGCAATAGTTAATTAGGCCATTAATTGTTTCGACATAAAACTTGAATTGTTTGATAAATCCATTATAGCGGTAAGGCGAGCAGAGAAACAATAGCGCTGAGCTCTGTTGCTTTGAGAAAATGCCGAAATGGAAATGCGCGCCCAGACTCGAGAGCACTAGGATAGTTAGTTTGTGGAGAAACATTACGAGAAGCAGAACAAGTAATATAATTTGAGCAGAGACTAGACATCGTCAATGTATAACTATTTAAAGTTGTGTATTAATACAAACAAAACATTCACGGAAGTATTGCAGCGTAAATATTGAAAATTAAGAGCAGTTTTCGTCAGAATAGAACTTTCCAAAATCTTCGTGGAGAAATTAATCCAGGAGAACATTGATAAATTATTGTGGAGCGGAACAGTCAACGGAATACAGCCAATCTTGCCAAATTTTAAAGTGAAGTGTAGAATCAGTGAAAACCAAGGCCTGATATTAAATAATTAAAGAGTGTAAAAGTGTCCGAACGAGGTAAAATTGATTTTTATGGTACCAGACCGACGGTCCGTAAGTAACATAATTTTGAATAATATTGTAAACGCTAATTAAAGGATAAAGTCAGATTTCGTTCTCTTTTAATTGACAATCAAAGTTTATTTCTTTACTTTTTTAAATTTCTTTCATTCTATCGATATATTGTTTAGGTAAATTGTAAACTGTTTTGTTAATAAGATTTTAAATATTTTTTTTGGTGTTTATTATCAAACCCAGTAAAGGCCCTGAGATATAAACATTTTAATTGTAATTGTTTTGAGTTTGAAGCCACAAAGTGATAATAAATTTTATTTTATGTTTTAAATTTTGATTATCTTTTCATTTAATTAAAGCCTACTTGTTGAATATTACAAGTTACAAGTTGTTAATTTATTTACAAACTATCAAAAAGTTTTGAGTTTTGTCGACTGAATTGTTTATTGTGACGCTCTACGCTCTTCTTTTTATTTCATTTTTTTCGTTTTTTTATCAACTGAAGAAAGGAACGAGACTTCAAGAAACGTTGTGTGGTATTTATATAATCACTGACAGTATTTTTTAAATCAGTTTCTGTGTATTTTATACTAAATTTGTAATGTAGATGTTCCAATGAATCACATCACTCTTAACTGTTACTTAACTAAACATGCGTTAAATTTCTCAAACTCATCGAAATCGGTTCTTACTAAAACGCCAAGTTCTTTCTATATAAGAAAATCAATATAATTGTTATTACGAAGCAAAAAAGGGTTACTCGATATTATTACACAGTGTAGATAGAATTGAGCTGCGTGTACGCCCAGGTTGATCGGTAAACATGAAGGACGATCAGGTTCACACAAAGGCCATGTTCTTGAGTAGAAATTCGTTGTGATTCATTAAGCTGAGCGACCTCCACACATCACGCGTAATTCGACACCTTTGAACCTCAACTTCTGCAGTTCAGGCACGCCTCTCGCCATCTTTAATGAAATTTATAGTGAACAGGATAATTTCACTTAACATATCAGAAATTGCGCATATATTTTTGTATTTTCAGTCAAAAATTTTCTATGTCATTACGGTTATAGTAATTTTCTTGAAATAGATGTAATAATATATGGCACCTTTATTAATAAGATTTAAGATTAGTTGAAACCAATTATAAGTTATTTCTCAATTTACATAACTTCGACTGACGTAACTTGATGATAGAAAATCTATACCGTTAACTTATTTAAAATGAAATTGTGTGTTACTCAAAACATGGTTACTCAGACGTCAAAATATAATTTGATAAGTAATGAAAAGATTACAGTCATTATCTGCAAGGGATTGAAACGAAAACAATGCTACGTCATGTAACTACGTACTGGGTTAAAGTAGAGTGAGCTGTAAGTAAAAATGTCCTAATAGTTATGAAACAATATTTGACATTCACAATAATATAAATAAATATACGCCCTTAAATCAGAAAATTATTTTTATTAACAAAACATTAAATAAACGACGTTTGGCCTCATTTAACCTTTGGTTAGGTTTAATAATTTTGTATATAAATCATACCAAAAAAATAAGGGTTCTTAATTGTAGATAGCCTACAACAATCGTATTTCCCGCAAAAATAAACAATTGTTTAGTATATTGCATCATACAGATAATTTAGATAAAGTTCCCAAAATTGTACCAATTAATTTTTATCCAACATATTTATTAACAGATACATCAGAATTATATTGGCTAGTAATAAGAACAAAATTAATAATATGCCCTTTATAAACCCTAGTAATAAAAATATAATTTTCATAACTTTACGATTTTCGTCTAATAGTCAATATACATTGAGAGATCTACTTGATAATTACGGCGTTGGTATTATATTTCTGTCATTTATCAGTCAAAAATTAGCTAATTATATAAAAGACAAACGTAATTCAGCTTTACAAAATTAATTGTACTACTTGCAATGTCTTTTTTATAGGTCAAACAAAGGGATCGCTAAAAACCAGTTTTGAAGAACACAAAAAGAATTTATAATTAAATAAAAATGTCTAAGTTAACAACGCTTTGGTTCGGCGCTCATAATTATTGCACTTAGCAATACACGGTAAGTGATTGTCCAATCACTGAAACTTCTCGTTCATGTCATTGTTAGTGTTGCCATTTTTTCCCCTTCAGCAACGGATACAACAATATGACGACCTCTCTCACTACAGTGTAATAACTGAATATATTATGGTACGTAATCATGACACGGCAATGGTGGAAGAGATTATCGGTGTTAAACGGGGCACCAAGAAATATAAAAAAATTAAAATATAATACTGTGACATCCGGGAAACAGAAAATTTCTATTTGTTATATTATTTAACAATAATACAAAAAATATTTTGTGACATGCAAATCGAATCCTTTAATTTTTATTTTTATTGGTGGCAAATAAAGCCTGGCGTGATTTGTTTACCTTTATATATTTTATCATTCCTCTTCAGATAAAAATGATTTATATAAGGGTATGAATTTTATTCACTAGGTCTATGCGTTTTTCTGATGAGATTTATAATTTAATGAAGAGAGCTATAAATGCACGAGAATAATTAGTTTTATTCATTACATTTTTTTTGTATTGATTTATTTACAGTCGCATACACAGATCTGGTTATTAACGACTCAGTATCGTAACTCTTTTTCCTTG
Organism: Zhengitettix transpicula; assembly: GCA_037074705.1. Classification (NCBI taxonomy): domain Eukaryota; kingdom Metazoa; phylum Arthropoda; class Insecta; order Orthoptera; family Tetrigidae; genus Zhengitettix; species Zhengitettix transpicula. The sequence goes on along the minus strand of CM073591.1, from coordinate 113,208,576 downwards.
TCGATTTTCTCTCACGCACATAAACATCCATGGCCTCGCAGGGATTCCAACCCGGGACCTCTGTGATGTGAGGCAGTCTCACAGTACATTAATCATATGACATATTGAATGCTTTTTCAAAATGGAAACGTGACACTGAACTCCATATAAATAGCGGTAGATGAGCATAATAATAATTGAAGTGTACTGAACCCTTATATCTATTTGTTACAGTAAATCATAATTAAAAAATTATATTAATGTAAAAACAAAATTGTGAATAATTGCCTTTAGATGTTAATCAATCGCCAATGTTATTCGTCATTATTGTACTCATTTTTCATTTTTATACGTTAAGTTTGATTCAAAAAAGATTAAACTAAACGGAATTACTTGACCGAGAAAATACTTGTCAATTATCAGCATATTAGAAATTTTTTATACTCTTCAGGTTATTAATTTATTAAATATGATAAATGATAACGTTAAGTATCTGATTTTAATTACTCAACCATTCAATTCATTAAAATTATAAAAGGTTTTAGACTAGCCTTTTAGTTTGTTTTTCTAACACTTGCCTCTCTATCTCAGAAAGACCAAGGGTACATAAACGTTTGTCCCTGTTTCTTTACGTTACTATGCGAATAACAATGCTAACGTGTACAAGAAGAAAAGCCCCGCGAGCCTTTCTTGCTTTTTATATATCGTTCCCCCACGTTGAGAAACGTAATCCCCTTTATCCAAGTGGTAAGATAGTGAAGTTGTTTTTGACCACCTTGCCTAGAAACTCTGGGTTCCTGCATGTTGGCATAACCTTTGTTATTATTTAAGCAAACCATTTGTTTAAATGTCTGGAGTACGACATTGAGCATTTTGCATGTGGTTTTATGTCTACTTTACACTTTTCGTTGGCAAAATTATAAAGGAGGGAACTCGATCGTACCTCGGCATAGAAATCTGAACGTTATGCGTACTTATTTTTTTGTCCAGTTATTTATGGTAATTTTATTATGTTTTAATTATAATAAGAATTTTTAATATGTGTCATTAATTTCTTACATGTCATATAGCTTAGAATTTAAATTCATGTAAGTTTATGAGGAGGAAAACTTTTGGGAATTTTACGACGAACCTATTTCTATCGAAGTTTTGAGTATTTCATTAAATTTCGTTTCATAGACCTGCAGGGTAATTATTTTAAACGTAAAATCGTCGCAATTTTTGCTATTTATTTAGAGTAACGGGCTACATAAGGATAATCCACTTGGTGGAAACTCCACTTTAATAGCATAGGAAGGGATTTGAAAGGGAGAATGCGGAAAGGTAGTGGAAGGTAGTCAGGGGTTAAATAGAGCCCCCGTAGCGAAAATCCTTAAATAAAAGTCTTTCCTAAAATGGCTATGTTTACATATTTCGTTTAAAAAGGATAGTACCGAGTAAACGTCAGAAGTCACAGTTAGCGCGTTCTTCCCAAATGCATTCACAAAGAGCCGCAGCTCTCTCCCAGAAGTTGCAGTCCAGAGGAACCTGTTGCTTCGGATGCATTAGAAGCGGGCCTTTCACACTACCTTATGTAAGTCGGTGACCACATTAAAATGGCTCTGTTACTTCACGCAGTCCTTATTATTCCCGCTCCCATCCTCTTCGCCTTTTGTACCGCGAGGGCTTTCATTTTGCGTTCAGAGCCACGAATTACAGATAGTATCTGTAAGGGAAAATTGTGTGCACAATTGTCGGAGACCGACGGTACAGTTAAGGAAGGATGAAGCGGAAGAAACGTAGCGTACTCTGAGAAAGCACAACTCATATGTTATATTTTTAAAACGAACGCCCGTAAAAGTGGGGAAAGAGTGCTACAGAATTGCAATTCATATCTGTTTAGTTACCGGACCTTTCTCCAGCACTGCTTCCATATAGAACTTTTGGTGAAATTTTACATAGTTGTGTCAAGAGGAAGATAACTTTCTACGCAGTGTAAGGTTACAAGTTTACTTCCATACCATAAATGTTTGCAGAGAAATTACACTTTTTTAAAAAATTGTCACATATAGCTTTGCATCCTAGCACCAGTAATGTATTACTACCTAAAATAATTTAATTATCGCCACTGTGCTTAGTTTCTTTTGTTACTAATACATGAAAATGTATTTCACAACGTGACAAATTTCCCTGATTGATGGTATTAATAATTCAAAGTAATAAAAATGTTTACGATAGATAGGTAAAGATATAATTATTATATACCAATAATCCGCATACGTCGTGGAAACACAAAGTAACCGAACGAATAAATAATTACTGATGACTGTTCCATGGATGTTAAGGAGCTGTCGAAAGAGTTTGGAAGATAAATTAATAACGTATTTTAATGTTAGAAAAGCCAAGTTTAGTTGTAGATATTTGAAATTTTGGTCCACTAACAGATAAAGTGTATGGAATAGCGCGTCACTTTTACCGTAAAACATTTAGCATCTGAACACTTACCATGAATTCAATAACAATTCTTCTTTGACTTTATTCTTTTAAAAATTTTAACTGCTTGAAGGAACACTTCAGAAATGTCAGAATGTAACTAATTAAAACTACGTATCACAACTAAAAGCACAAATGTACACATAATCAATTTACACACAATATCCATTCTTCATTGAAGTCCTAAAATTAGGCCCTGAAGAATGTGATTTTGTAAATTGTATGAGATAGTGTTAATCTCTTTACAACGGATGGAAAAAGCTCGCAACTTTCAGGGAAACGACCAGGGTACTTAAAATGTCATAAGAAGCACGTGCCAACTACATCTCCTGATCCTTTAATTTAGTTTCATAGCATTCTGTGCTGACTCTGCTCTTCTGAAGATTCAACCAATCAATCACAATATGTCTTTCTGCTGAAGTGTAAAACATTAGGCCAATCAAAATGTCCGACGCTGATGGGTCGTAGATGATCTGTTGTATACCTCAACAATACAAAAAAAATATTATTCAAATGAAAATATACTAGATCTGGTTTAGAAATAAATAATAATATAAAATAGTCAAATTACAGACAAAATGAAGTGACGATATGCGTGGTATTTATATAATCACTTCATTTTGTCTGTCATTTGGTTATTTAACCTTATTACTAAAAATTATTATGTTTAAACTTTTTTATAACTGACGCCCAACAATGATGACTTATTATTACATTATTTTTAATCTCATAATAAAACTTAATTGTATGAATTGAAATGAATAGGTGTCGCTTATTTAAATAATAGCATATATAATAATTATAACAATATTAATTTTGTTCGAATTTTTTTTAAAGTTGTTCGTATGTAGTTACTGACAGCTATTTAATTTTTGTAAACTGACTTCGGTTCTACGAAATGTGATGTTGCATCACTGTAAAAGAATTAATTTCATCAATTTTTCTAAGAAAGTTGATATTTCTTTTTCAGACGTAGTTCATGTTTGTTTTACTGCTATTAGCCCGTACGCATAATTCGGGTTAATCGTCTAATGCTTTGAAATGGAAGCTCCTGTGTTGTGGACTCGATCGGCAAATCTTAATTCTTGTGGCGAACGGATCGTCTGCTCGAGACTAACTATTATCCCGTCAGTGTCTAAATGGAACATCACTGTCTGCGGCAAGATTTTTGCCTTCATTTTCATGATTTATGGCTGATGTAATAACATGTATCTTCTTTCTGCCATCAGATCACCGTGGGAAATGGACTTGGCATTATGTCTAAGCTTTAAAGTTCAACTCTTCCTGTCAATTCTCCGTTGTTTACGTCACAAAAAGAAGTCATTTATAATATTTATGATAAGAAAGATAACCAAATACAGACAGACAAAAGAAGTTATAATATAAATACAACACAACGTTTCTGGAAGCCTTGTTCCTTCCTTCAGGTGCAGAAAAAAACGCAAGAGCCTAGAGAGACATAACTGCACAAGTCAGTTACCTTTATAGCCTTATGTTGGAATAACGACAGTAGTAGTTGAAGTAAAATTGTTGTGATAAACCTTTGCTTTCAAAAACTGTATTTCAAAAAGTCCACTGTAGGAGTAAATAGGAAAAAAGAAAATATATTCACTTTTTTACATTGAGTGAATATACGAGTATTATTTTAATGGTATGATAAGGTATATAAATATTTAACCGGAGGAACGATAAAAATGATAAATGAGGCGGTAAAAATTGATAATATTTAGTGAACAAACGATTTTTGTAAACGTAATTATATATATTCTGTTGGTATATGGCGGCTGATGGAGGAAGCTAAAGAAATCAGATCAAGGTTATGCACGAGCAATAAACTACGCACAATATAAATAATTTTCAGTTCCATTAGAACGTCGTCAACTTGACCTTTAAAGAACCTGACCACATAAATTAATAAAACAGGAATAGAGGTTGAATTGGAATTGGATAATGACGCAAAAGAGAAGGTTGCCTGATATTTAATCAACGAAGATGCTTTTTGTAGCTTCCGTATGAACCGAAAAGTACCTTTTGGAAATAAATTTTTGAGGGCTGAGTTAAGATGAAGAAATGAAGAAAATAATCATTTAATAAAAGGGGTAATATTATTCATAATTTCTACGTACAGAAGCATGAATGTTTTGATCTGGGATGCTCTTTAAATAATTTTGAAGACTAATAATTTTATATTTTACTATCGTAAATAGTTAATAATACCAAGGCACTATCTTTGATATAATATTATTAAAATTCAGTTTTTATACGTGGACGACATGTAAAAAGTTTGGATAAAAATATTTACAGAAATTTTTTTCCGTTGCCAATATAATAAGTTTATAGTTGAGATTGAACTGGAGGACTATTTATTCTGAAATTAACACGTACGGTTTATCTGATTATTAGTGCAAAACATAAGTTCGGTGATTTTTTTACTTAACGTAAAACGCCCATATATTTCACTACTGAATAGTATATTTTTTCAGTTATACAAAAATATGTAATAAACACGATAAATAATAAAATCTGCAGAAATTTATGATTCATTTAAAGGAAGTCACAATAATTCAGTTCCATCCCACCATACGAAGATTCAAAACCATCTACATCCCTGAATGCTTTGAGGCAATATGTCTCTTTTTATATATACAAAGATGCCTCCATTATCAAAGTGATTTCTACAACAAGAATTAATGAGGTCCTCCTGCTACCTTTTGTCATTTTTGAAATGAAAAGTTTATGAAGAAAAGTCTTACTGTATCATATAAAGGCTTTCTTATAATTTTTACTTCATATATTCATTTTTTCACTTAGTCACCTTCTACTGTCTCTTGAAAAGGACAGACGATTGTGACTGTAGCACCAGAGATGTTTAACTTTAGTAAATATAATGAAATTAATTCAGACGTTTTTATTTAATTTTAATTTAAAATCTAAATTATATAATTTCGTTGAGATTTTCAATATATAATTACTAAGTTCAATTCTTCGTTGTCCGTTCATAATAAAACCGGACTTTATTGAAGACATAAGTAAGTGATACAGATAAAATAGCTACTACTCAAATACAAAATAATTTGACTCCAGATTGACTTCTACACAGTAACCTATGAAATCTATATTTAAGTGATCGAGCCTCACATATAAAAGAAATAATTAAGACAATGATTCGGGTATGTTATTTTTATTATCAAGATACACTATCTAACTAATGACTAGACTAGCAATAGTCATTAAATTAAACTTTTATTTAAAACGCAGTTTGGAAGCTTTGTCGCACATCATGGTTTAAAGACCAAAAAAGTTCAATGGAAACGCAATGTTCATAAAAAGAGAAATATTTCAAAGAGGACACTTACAGAACCACGAATTCAACATTTAGCGTATAACACACTGAATCGCGGTCAAACCACAGCAAAATCTTCCAAATATTGTAGATAGCACAGTTGAAACAGGAATGTAATTAGTGCCTACATATGCTTTGACTTATAACTTCGTTTTTTAATTAATAGTGAAGACAGAATGCGATTCGGCATCATTTAAAATTAATGTCATTAAATAATTAAAAACTAATAATTGGCCGACTTTAAGCCACAAATTTCTATTTTAAGATATAAATAATAAAGATATATGCTTAATATTAATATTACGATTTATGAACAATAAACAAACAGACAAAATTTGTTAATAATTTTTAAGTTTTGGGTGAATATGTAGACTGTTTGCTGTTTCAATGAAAATGAATTACTAAACATGAAAGTTTTTATAAAAAACATACTTTTCGTAACTTTGGTTTTTGTAACGTGGGTCCACGTATCGACCGAAATATATATTACTTCGTATTTGACAAAAAAACATTTGCTTACTCCTAGTAAATACTCCTATTATTTCATTTAATACTTAAACTATATTTACGTTCTTAATAGTGGTTCAATCAATGATTGTATATTTTTCGTGTAATTGGATCAAAGTCTGTGTGATAAATAGATATAATAATTTACATGAAGTAAAATTATCTTAGTTCTGTAGGATAAGACGCAGAAAATATTTTAATATTATTTAAACATTTATTAATTAATAGTAATTAATATGTAAAATTTAAAATTAAACTCGATTAAAAAATCTTTAAATTAAAACGGTTTGTCTTTACTTCGAAAATTAAGAGGCAGCGTATGAACTGCATAATGAAATATTAAACTCCATTCCCAGCGTAATTCGTGGTAATAGGTCCATCTAAAAAATATCGATTGAAATACATTATAAAAGAAGTGAAATAAAAGGAAAATCGCGTTGTTTGCTTGCGCTGAATTCTGTAGTCGGATATCTTGCAGTCCATGGGCTACCTTCAGTAAGTATATTGTCTACGTCCTCACTATCAATGCCCGTTTCAATAGCCGGAGCTGCTATTATTTCGCTGGAAAACTATGTATTTAACAAACTTCTCCCCTGATTCTCTACTTCCCTCAGTACGGTGTCAATTTACCAGGTGTTACCGTATTATTAACGTAAGCCAAAATATCTCGCGAGTGATTTTCTACCGTTTCTATATTTCGTTCTCCCACATCGGAAAAATGTCACCTTTTATTTTGTCTTACGAGCTTGGAAAAAAATTATTATCCATTACGACGTAGTCTTGAACGGTAAATTGTTTTTGTCGAGTCTTTCAATGAACTTCGCTAATTCAGAAGAATAAAACCACAATTTTTACTTGAAGCAAACCGTTATTATGAAACCCTCGGGGATTTACGTTGGTGTGCACTTTCTATCTGAATTTAATTCAATTTTCCGATTTTACACTGCGAAAATCGTACCTCACATGTCTGTTTCTCATAGATTAGAGGCGGTCTTTGAATTTCAACTAAGATAACTTTTCTAGAATATATTTTATATTAAACTCTGTGAACCAACGAAACTTACGAAGTGAGAAAAAAAACATTATATTTACTTTTCTAATGAAAGTCTGAGGATTAAAGAATAATTGTTTGACTAAAATCAAGCATTATGATAATTGAAAATTACCGGAAAACTTCCAACATAAAATTCGCAAATGGCACATTTAGAAGCATTGAAGTTTTAGTTGAGGTTGTTCTGCGTTGGCGCCGGATTCAGAGTTTGAGTCACATTAAAGAGAGAAGTACTTTCTCCAGTTGCCGCTGCAACGCATGATTGACCTCCTAAACCCGCCAGGAATTGCAACGACCTGCAAAAATAAATATTCCGCGAATCCCTAGCAATTTCTGTCTTGATGGTTGCCCGACGAGATCGCGTTTCTCGCACGGAAGGTCACGCCAATTTTGCGGTTTTCCTGGAGATGAAAAACAAAAACTGGTCGCTAGGTGTGTGGCAACTGCTTCATCACGATCTCATGTGAGTTGGTCGAAAGACGTTCTCAGATCCAGATAAAGCGATTATTTATTAGACCTGTAAACTTTCTTCAATATTCATATATCTCTAGCTAAATAGTGGATTCGTGCATACTTCATTTTTGATAGTGCAATAGTGCGATTATTCCATGGTGTAAGGTCACGATAAATTAGAGACTTGCGTGTGTTTAATTGGAGCGGCTGGTGTCTTAAAATACTTCAAAACCGGAATTTTGTTCTCAATTTTGAAACTAAAGCTATATTCCGTTTCTTACACTGACGTATGGTCCTCCTTGGAGCAAGTTATGATTATTTATCATGTCTATTAGTCCTCCTTTACGACGTATAATTATACAAATTAACAAGAAAGTTATAATGTGAATAAAAATCTTTATTACGTCGTTAACCACAAAAAATGGTAATTGTCGGCCTGCGTTTGTATAGTTGTCAGCGTCATTGCCTCGCATCACAAGGGTCCCGGGTTCGAAACCTCATGTTAGAGAGCTTCCTGACAACTCTTCTCCTAGGCCAGCACATTGACTCAGAATAATATAAATCCTGATTTTCAATTAAAATATAGAGAAAAAAGGTGGTAGTAACCACACGAAGCGCCGTAGTCAAAATAGTACTTTAATAATGGAATCAATAAAATAAAATATATTGACCATGGGAAAAAATTAAAGAAGTTACGGCGCCTAAACGAAATAATTATTTTATATTCAGCGCAACTTCGAATGAATAAATTTATGTGTCAGGATGTTGTTGAATAAACTATTGTATAATTTTAGGGAGCTACTATTATAAGAATAAATAATTTAACTACATCCCTGCTTAAGTTTGATTACGCCACAATTAAGTAAAGTAAATTCGATGGTACTAAAAAAATTTACGTCTGATTGAAAATTAATATTGTATATATGAATCCTATTTTGATGGCTAATAAAAATACTGATTGATAAAAGTTGTTTCTTGTGCAAATTTATTTGACAACACGTTTTATCCTAAACTAGATGACAAGAAGCAAAATTTTAATGAGTACTACGCCTCTATAATGACAATTTAGAGTGCAGACAATATAACGAATGAAAACGTTTGAGAAACAATTTAGAGTGGAGTCTATATTGAAGTATAGATATAAATTGGCAAATATTGGTCCTAACAGTTACCTATAATATGAAAAACAGCTATATATATATATATATATATATATATATATATATATATAGCTGTTTTTCATATTATAGGTAACTGTTACGAACTCAAAATTTACAATTTAAACAATGAAGTTAAAATAAAATGAAAACGAAATCTGACTCATTACCCTCATTTAACAATTTACAGAATTTATTACTGAATGTCTACTTACAATTTTATTTGGGTTTTTCAGGAATGCACTTTAATCTACAATGCCCTTCTGTGCACAGACTCACGCTTCAGAGACACGTTCACTTTATCCTTTTTGATATCCCGACTCCTGATTGCTCATGCACTAAAATGTTTTTTTAGTCACGGCCACCATTCAATTTGACCGAATATTTGTCACCAGCACTAAACGTTCAGTTTGTTTGAAATATTTCGAAATGCCCAATGTTTATCTCCAAGCTTTCTTCTTTTCTCTCAAACGATCATTGATTAAATCCTTCCATAAAGTCAGTAAACCACCATTTAGTTAGTCTATTTTCTATTTTCCAATGATACAGCCTTCACATCTTCCTCCTTTGAGATCTACAGTCCAACACTTTTATGTCTTTCTCGTTCAGATTCTGGCACCACACTAACTTTTCTATGCTCTTCCACCTCTTCAGAATATTCCTTTTTTTTCACAGTTTTTGAGTTTCCACGTTCGCCAAACAAACACCAACTGTTGGGTTTCTCACGCTCCGAGAGCCACTCAATACAATTAAAATAAACATTTCCTTTTAATATAATTGGATGTCCAAAAAACTTATTTCATTATGCCTTTAGGGTTTCGTCCGGATGTCTGTCAAAACCATTAGCTCTAAGAGCCGCTAAACGTCCAATTATAGTCCTCCCCTTCTCTAAGAGCCGCTTATCCATCATTTTATTATTGTCTCTTTTTTATATACAAACCACTCAAGAATCCTCAGTCTGAGTTGGTAAACAAATCTGATGAAATAAGAACAAAATTTATGTCCTTCTTAACTATATATATATATATATATGTATATATATATATATATATATATATATATATATGGAATAGATACATAATAAAAAGCTATTGCAGTTGAAAAGTTTGTTACTAAGTACAAGTTGATAGAATGAAGCCAATTCTACGGGAGGTCTAGTTATCTAACGTCTAAGGGCATGACACACTATATTTATTGAACCTATTTCAAGAACTAATAAATCAAAGTAGCTGTGATCTCCAATCTATTTACAAGAAGACGTCACGCTGCCCTTCACGTGATACGAATTAGACGTCCAACAATCGTGACCGCACTTTCAAATCACCAGCATTATGATTCATCGCTCCCGTACTAAAAGCTTGATACTGATTTACTGCAGCCCGTATATTTTTATAGGAGTGTTTCATAACAGCAGGAGCCCAAAATCTGAGATGCGCATTACCCAGTAGTTGTTTTCATAAAATTGCTGTCACATCTTCAGCCAGCCCTAGTCTGGTCATTGCAACGTTTGAAACTAGAGGGAAAATCATGGAAGGAATAATGAAATCAATATGAAGGTTCAGTACCTAAACCGTGACTTCTGTTAGGCTTAAGGTGTTTTATTGATGGACCCACTTCGTAATAGGATTACTCAGTAAATTACTGAGAAATACTAGAAACTGGATAAATGTTGGATGTTAACATTTGACATTGAAGATGAAGAGGATTAGGTTAGTCGGGCCTGTATCAAAACTGCTAATCCAACAGTAAATCCAGATTTTAACCTATGATAGATGACTTGGGACTTGATAATAATATTAGCAACGTAAATATGCCGTGCTATTTATTAAATATTAACGTCCCAAATGAGCAAACACTAGATTAAATTACCTGTGTACGTAAAGAATTGCAATATTCTTAATCAGAAATAATATTCATAGTTACGAGGTAGCTGGTGGGAAAGTATGTAAGGAATAATGAAATAATTTTATCTGGTTTTATTTAATAATTCTTTGAAAAGAAATAGTAAATAATGTTAAGTTATTCACAAACATAAGTATAAGTCAATTGTCCGTTACCTTGTTTATTAATTGACCATTTTGGGCTGTTACACTTCAATAATTAAGTGAACGTTATCTGACTTCAATAGACTGCTTGAGATATCTAACAAAATTAAACGAATGTGTATTTCCAACTGTCACAGAAATCTGTTGAGTACTTGGTTAATATTACGCGGGTGTTCCATTGTCTGATTTTAAAATTAAATATTTTGTATATATTAGGAAATTTAAATTAAATGACCTAAGTTGTATCAAAGAGGAAGAAGTAAAATAAATCGACGTTAGTAAATACCTCCTCCTCTTTGGGGAGTAAGCAGCAACAGTTCTGACTATAAGCAATTATCATGGACCCATGCAGATCAGCCCTGCCTAGATACCAAGGGAGAGGGCTGCCAATGGATTGTTTATATGAATAACGCGTAAATACTTTCATTTTTCACTCCAATTTTTCTCATATATTTTTTCTTTAAATCTGACAAAGGAGCGTCCGATAAATATTAAATCCATGTTATCCAATGTTCTCAAATTTCAAATCCAAGTTACCATCATCATTTGACATTAAGAGAGTTAGGTGGGTACTCAATAAGTTACGTCTTAAGTCATTCGAGATTGCTGGTTACCGGATGCTGAATAACGACTGATAGATGTTGCGTGCTTTTCGCGCTGTCTCTCCAAGTATATTTCTCAGTCCCCATCCCTTTCTTCTCGGACAAGTTCAAGGTTTGGCGCCGATTGACTTTCAGTTGCTTTAAGTTGTTTCACACAGTCGCGAACAAAATTCAGAGAAAAGTCTCAAGACCAGGTACTACTACTCAAACGAAGAAGTGTTTATCGGTTCACTCAAAAGTCTACAGACCTGATCTGTTGACTCCACTCACATCAGATTTCTCAGAAAAACTTTGCCAGATGAGTGTGAGGGGCGTGTACTTTTGTTTCCGCGGCAACGTAAATAATACGCATAGAAACATTGAGTATAGTTGTGACAGCGGCATTTTCAGCTGGCGTATTATCAGTTTTAGCTGCTAATAGTTAATAGATATTCCATAATTCTACAGATATAAATAGCTCCAAAATGCCACGATGTTGTGTCGTAAAGTATTTAATTTCTACCTGATGTGAAAGTTGTTCCAATATTTTGTAATATCGTAAATAGTAGCGTGAGGCATCTGCAGTGCTTGAGAGCGTTGTCTGTCGCAATGATGACTCAGGACATGATAAAGTTACTTATGAACAGACTAAATAATCGCCACCCTCTGAAAACAGTGCATTAGTGCTTAAATTAAAGTATTTGTAGATTTACTAAGAGATTTGTTTCTGTTTAGGTTTTTACGAAATATTCGTAATATTGGCGTCACATGGCACGTAATATTGAGGCGTTTGTGAAGTTTTATATTGCACTGAATTTGATATAATATTCTTCATCTCTTTGGAAGAGATGGTGTTCCGTGGCGATGCTTTACGTATTGTCGCAGAGAGTATTACGTAGTCAGCTGGTGGCAAGAATCGAAGCAGTCAACTCAGGATGATCATGCTAGCAAAATGCATTTGTCTGAGCGCAAGGGAGTTTCCAAATTTTAATCAATTGCTTTTACATATTTACAAAATTGTCTGTCTGTTTTATTTAGCACGCAAGCGGCATTTGTCCGATTGAGAATTTTTTGGAAAGCGCAGAAAGTTTAGTGTTCTAGCATAATATTCGGAGCATTAAAATTGATTAATTTTCAGATTTTTACTAAGACTACCGTTATTTCGTGCACATCGTACACGATCAGGACCGCACTTCAGACGTTTACACTTCCGAGCCGGATCTGTGGGAGTCGCCTTCAATCCAGTACGCTGCATGGAATCTGAAGCCATGATTTTATAGTTAACTTATTCAGAAGTGTTGTAGAGATGGAAAATGCAATTTTTTAAATGCATTTTTCAAGCTTCACACAGTGCAGAAAGTTGGCTAATTTTCACCGATAGACCTTTTAAGGACCCCGAATTAATTATGTAATTTTACACTAATTGTCTGTGCTAACTTTATTTGTTAGATTGAAAATTTAACGTATTTAAATAAATAATTCATTACAGTTTTTGACTTCATAAAATTCAGTAAATTTTCGGCACCCGAAACGTGGGACGACATGTAAAGGATAGCTAAAGAACCCATTACAGTATTTTCATCACCGAAGTCCATGTTTCGATATTTAAAATACACCAATTTCTCTACCAAGATTAATTAAGTCTTTTCATCGTAGAAACCCTATCGTTGTTCCGTTATGATTCTTAATTAAGATCGTGACGGACGCTGTTAGTTGTCGGGAACACCAAACGACTGATATACTGAAAAGATTGCCATGTTTTGGCACCAGTTACTATCAAATTCTTCTTCACTATAGGATGATGGAAATAAACGTGATGTTATTCTTACTCACTTGATCTCAAGAATTATTCCTAAAATGTCTTCATTACTGCGGTTTCCAACAGTCAGTATTACCGCCGATACGTCGTAATTGAATTCCATTCTTACCGCTTGGAAACCTTCCTTCCAATTCATTTATGTTATTATTCAATTTGTAAAGGATCCAATATAGCGCGTGGACAAAAACAACAAAAAACCTTAAAATTATTTTTAGTATTTTATTTTTGATCTTACGGCGTACCTGGCCATTACCATCTAAAAGCATCATAAAAGATTATAAAAGATAACATTCAATTAAAAATAAGAAATTGATTAAATAAATTATATGTCTCAGGAATAAGAACATTTACCTGTGTGTGTTTATTATTCTGGATACAATTTTTAGTATTAGACGCTGCATTGATTGCCACGAATATCGGCCAAATTTAATCTTCTCATTAAACAATATAAGAACATTTACCTGTGTGTCTTTGTTCTGCATACAATTATTAGCGTTTGAAGTTGCTTTGAATGCAGAATAATAAACACTTACAGGTAAATGTTCTTATCCCTGCGACTTATGTAATTTATTGAAAAAGTTTCTTATTTTTAATTGAATGTTATGCATTATAATATTTTATGTTGTTTTTGGACGATAACGGTCAAGTAGACCAAACGCCCAAAAATAAAATACAAAAAACAATTTTAAGGATTTTTTATTCGAATTCATTTATCTACGAATTTATTTCCCGTTTCCACTCTGATAAAAAGCATATTTCGTGGCGGAGTCTTAAAGAAAACTATATTAATTAAAGAATTTTACTGATAGTGTGCACAATATTCAAGAAGACCTATCGAATGTGACAAAATTTTTCATTCTTTGGAATACGCTGAATTTACTGATCAGTAACGTGGATATTTCTTCAGATTTTATTCTCTCAGTTTTCTAGCTCTATTATGAAATTAAAAGATTAATTCTAGTAAATTGCTAAATGAGTTGAATAAGGTACAATTAAAATTTAATAAACCCCACAAAATTTCATCCTGGCTCTAGGAGTTCAAATATTATTATCTTTTACTTAAAGGTATACGGTATATTAAAATGAAAAATTCTCCGAATATCTTAAGCAACAAGAAAACCATGAATTTAAAATATAAAACGTCTATGTTAAAAATATAGTAATTGGATTAAATAGCCAAATGACAGAAAAAATTAATTGGTGACATAAATACCACACAACTTTCCTGGAATCCTTGTTCTCTCCGACCGGTGATTAGAAAAACAAGAGCCGTGAGTATGACACAACCGCATAAATATATTTGATGTATAAGCCTGCGAGAGGATTCTCTCGCAGGTAACCTGCAAGGGATTTTCTCTCGCAGGCAGAACCTTTTAGGAGAGGTACGAAGGGGCTACCTTTGGGGATGCCTTTTCCTCTCCGTTTTTGAACTAAGGTTTCCACAAACGGAGGCACCTCGGCCTGTTTTGAGAGGTGTATGTTCCGGGGTCACAGACCTTGGGCATACGGTAAGAGTTGTTCGCTATTCCCATTGGAATAGTCGGCCAGCTGCCTCCCAAACTGGTCGAGGCACGGAGAAGGGAATGCTGCGTCCCCACAGAAAACTCCTCTCCCGCTATCGGAAGGGCGTGGAACAAGTACCCAATGCCCGACCTACCCGATGCAGGTTTTTCTAAGGTTTTCCCTGCATTTATTTAGGCGAATGCCGGGTAGGATCCTTAAAATATAAACCGGGTGCCCTAGTAACCCTTGGCTACCTTCCTCTACCCTTCCGCATCCCCCCTTTCTAATCCCTTCCTATGCTATTAAAGGGGAGTTGCCCAATGTGGATCACCCTCATGTAGCCTGTTGCCTAAAAAAAAATCAAAAAAAAAATCAATACATTTGACGATAGGAACAAGGATTCTAGAAAAGTTGTGTGGTGTTTATATCTTCCCTTCATTTTGCCTGTCATTTGGTAATGTTATCTAATTATCAATTAAAACTTTTATCTAATTATAATTTTACTTTAATGTATATAATTTATACTTCGGTCAGGGAGATACCAAATGTTGGTATGAAATGCTGTGTTGTTTATTACATAATAAATTGGACTTATTAATCATTTCATTTTATAATTCTTTTTAGAAGATTAACTAAAAATCGTTACTTTAATTTTAAAATTGGCAGATAATTATAATTATAAATGGAAATTGTTGAAGAAAATCCCGTGTCAGAACCAAAACGAGACAAATTAGTGGGGGTAGGAAAAATGAAGTATGATTATATTTATCATGCATAAATAATATATTATTTCACTTCTGCAGTTTAGTATTCCGAGGAATATAACCATAAATATTCAAACTGGAAAACATTATTAGTAGGCAGGATGTTTAGTTGTATTACAATAATGGATTACTGTAAGGAAAGTAAGAAAACCTTTTAACAGTTTCTAATTAATGATGCTTTGTTACAGTAGTAACATGTCATGGACGCTTGTAAAGTTCAAAAATTACGCAAGGGAAGAACAAATGTCATGCATACACGAATTTCGGCCAAGTTTAATTTCCTCATTAAACAATATAAATGTTGGCTATTCAATCCATCCATTCTTTTCAACAGGTAAAACCTTTTAAGAGTACATATTGTTTGTAAATGTATTGTAAGAATGATACAAGCACTTGTACTAATGTGAAAAAAGAACATGTTACGCTCTGACTATAATGGATATTTTACTAAGGAGAAATTGTGATGAGGAAAAAAAAATTAATGGCGTATAATATGTACTTTGAGTCACGACTTGTAAATGATAGACAAGATTATATTTCAGTGTTGCAAAATCAGCACTGGGAATAAATGTTTTGATAGTAAAGGAAGAGAGATGCGCGTCCTTCTTACACGAATCTCACTTGCCGAAACTGTGCTACTAAAATCTATTGCTTCACTTTCCCTATACTTAATTGTTTCCCAACCACGGAATGAAGAAGTGAAGCACTGAAGAATTCTCCTTGAGTGCCGAATAAGAAACACTATGCTTCGTAATTATGAAGAACGAAAATGACTTATTATAATGAAAACAAGTTTATTAACTAGTTTAAAATATAACTTAACATTCATCTTTTATGAAAAATGTTAATTCTTCTGTAGTGATAATTTCTCAAACTTTCAGCTTGATGAAGTTATTTTGTAGAAAATTTTATGAATCGTAAAAAATTTGAGAATGCACAATATTCATACAAAAAATTTATCATATTTGTGTTTCTTAATAATCAGTACTGTATCACAAATTTAATTTATTTTGCCTCCTTTTCTTAAATTTCCGTAGAACTTTTCACTATGCCAACTGTTATTTAATGTCATTTACCTTTTATTATTAATTAATACAGTTGCATTTATTCAGTTTTCTAGATAAATATTATAATTTAACGCCTTGAGCAATATTCATATTCACCGTAAATAAATGAAACAGAAAAATAAATATATATAAATGTTGTTTCATTATTACTGTAACGTTAAAGACAAAGGAATTTATTTAATTTCAATGTGTTATCTATATAAGGGCTGGATATGTTACGGAAAAATGATAAAAGTATTAGACTGTATATTATGGTCAGTCTAATGTTAGATTTTATTATAAAATTTATTTATTAGATTAAAAATAACTGATGTTATGAGCTTAATAAATGTACGTTTGCGCCTTCATTGTGTTTAAAGAGTGTTGTAATTCACGAATGGGACCAGTGGTAATAGACTAAGCGAACAAAATTACAGGTTAAATAATAAGAATTTAATTTCAAAGAATTACTCAGGACAGGAATTTATTATATTAGTATAAGAATGAGAAGTATCTGTTACCTATAATATTTATTAAAAAAAGTAAATATCAACAGCAAAGAAACACAAACTTGAATAAATAACTATATTCTACAATGATTTAATAGCCGTGAGTTATGACGTCACAAACGCTAGTAAGCTGTTTCCAAATTTTGATAAAATCTTGTCTTCTTGATAACAAATGCTCGTTAAAGAGTATTGTATTATATTATAAACTGTTAACATAGTTTAGACTTGAAATAACAATATTCATATATATATATATATATATATATTGTAATGCCAATTAATTAATCAATTAATTGTTTTGAAATAAATTTGAATTGTTTAGCGAAAAGTTTGTATTATAGCGAGAGCGATCCGAGCGACAATGCGTGGTGAGCTCTGTTCCTATTATTGAGAGAGCGGAATGGCGTTTACGCGCGCTAAAGTATAGTGAGTTGGTCGTTGTGGTCTAGATTGTACAGAGGTCAGACATCGTCGAGCATAGTATAATAAAGTTGGTGAATAGAAGCGGCCGACGGTGAAAACTTTGTAGAGAACGGTCTTTATAAAATTGAGCAGAGTAAAACATTCACCGAGATATTGCAACGTGAATATTGTAAAGTAATACCAGTTTTGTCAAAACAGAACTTTGTACAATCTTCGTTGAGGAATTGTTGCGGAATAACATTGGTAAATTATTGTTGAGCGGAGCAATCGACGGAATACAGCCAGTCTTGCTAAATTTTAAAGTGAAGTGTAAAATCAGTGAAAACCAAGGCCTGATATTAAATAATTAAAGAGTGTAAAAGTGTCCGAACGAGGTAAAATTGATTGTTCTGGTACTAGACCGATTGTCCGTAAGTAACATAATTTTGAATAATATTGTAAACCCAAATTAAAGGATAAAGTCAGATTTAGTTCTCTTTTAAATTGTCAATCAGAGTAAATTTCTTTACTTTTTAATTTATTTCATTCTATCGACATATTGTTTAGCTAAATTGTGAACTGTTTTTTTAATAAGATTTTAAATCTTTTTTGTGTTCATTATCAAACCCAGTAGAGGCCCTGAGAGAACAGATCTCAAATTTTGTTTGTAATTATCTTGTATTGCCACAGAATAAAATAAATTTTTAGTTTGTTAATTGATAATCATTTCCTTTAATGTAATTAAAGCCAACCTGTTGATTATTACATTAATGGCTTCCACAACGTGGGGCAAATAAATTAAACGTCCATTTGATTATTACATAAATGGCGCTTCAACTTGAGCCAAATTCTTACTATATAAATATATATATATAAGAATTCTGTAACTACTAATATTGTCCCATTACTCAGACAAGCATCTCAATTTCCGAAACAGTTATATTTTTAATTAAATAAAAATTCAAGAATCTCGTGTGCGTTCTATACCAACCCGAGCTTACCCGACCGCCAACCCGATACACTAACCGCATATTGTATTGTAAGTGCTCCAGCGAATTTTTTTTTACCTAAGAAACTTCCCATGTTACGTATGCTATGTTTAGTTGCATTAATTAATCAGGAGTTACTTAAATTTAAATAATTAATTTGTAAAATACTTTAATACAACTTTTTACTTCGACGGGAAAGCATTGGTATCTAACTCTGAGTTTGTATTAGGACATCAGGTCAGTTTTCACATTTAATATTTTTAATGTTAATAGCGAATTTCTTCAGAAATATAAAATAACGGAACTCAATAACTTGCACCATATCCCTACATTTGGATCGCTGTTGTTTCTAAGATTAATATTGAATGTTACATTAATTTTTACAATAATAACTTCACATAGATATGTTCTCTCTCAAAAACCTTCCACTTTTTTCTAAAACTAAAATAAGTACGCTGTATATGACTGTAAGTTATTAATTTTACTATTAAATATCCTGAATAGTGTAATTGTATCCATAATTTTAATCAATAAAACATTATTTAACTAATCATTATTAAACCAAAAATTAATACTAATTGCATGTATAGCATAAAATTCGTACTGAATTATTTAGAGCTTCATATAAAAATTATTACAAATTAATTTCAGCAACACTTGATACTTGTCTCACAAACTCTACAATTTAGTTTACACTATTAATAACTATCTACATTGAAGTGGCTATTGAATTATGCTGCTGTTAATAAGTTACTACTCAAGTACGTGTATAAAGTTAAACTAATACATATTATATCACGAGTAAAATATTCCAGTGGCACATGAAATTAAATTCGGACACAAATAATGATTCACATCATTTCGCGAGTAAGTCACATTCTAATTAAACTTACGTTGTGGAATTAAATGTCAATGAACGAAAATCAAATTAAATTTTTATATTACGTAATTCATACTTAACTTTTACTTTGTAAATCGCTTACGTTTATATTCAGGCTGTCAAAATATATAGAAAGTCTTTTAGTTTTTGAAAGCAGAAATAATTTGAGTTATGAAAGTGAAATGTTTTTATTTTAAGGTGAAATAAAATTTCTCGAAATTAAATTCTGATCTTGTACGATATGTTTGGTTCTGTGTCCTTTGGATTTCAGTTACACTGTAAGTGTGGGCGTGAAACACCTTGCATTGTAGACGAGCCTTTCTCGGGTTCTGGGAGAGGCAAGGATGTTTCTCATTGCATATTTCACGATTCCTTAAGCACACACGGCCCACTTTCATGACTCCCACGCTACACAAAAAAGAAAACTATCTTTTATTCATTTGGATAATTTAGCAGAAAGTTTCCGTCAGTAACAAATGCCCTTGTAGTATTCAGAAACACAGGCCAACACCTCCCATACTTTATATTCGCTCTTGAAGAAACAACCCTGGACTCTAATCAGAGCTGGTGACGGAATTAATCACATGAACATAGGTGGGAATAGGATATTTTTATTCATTATATCTTAATTTAAAAAATGTAACATATATACAATCATATTTCTCAATTTGGAAAATAATGGCAGCGGTGGAAATAAAACTACGATAAAATTAATCTGGAGTATCGAGACCTTATTCGAGAAAAAAGTAAGAAAGAAAATAGGTCTCGGGAAAGGAGGAAAGGTAGGAGTGGAAGATCTAAGGTTTGAAGAACAAACAACTGTGTCAGTCTTCAGCGAGTAAGGATAATTAATTCAGATGTTTCGATGGTTATGGACATATTTGACTTTCTTCTGAACTGGCGTTTACTCTTAATGTGATTGTTGTTGGTTAGAAAAGGCGTTCCATGACACTTTACTCTGGCTGTGTCACCATTCTTACTTTACTTTCCCTCCTTACCACGCTTACTTTCTTCTCCAAATTGAGAAATCGAATAACACTGTTCCAAAATTTCTGTAATGATAAAACGACTGACAAGAAATCTGGATAAGAGATCTTGCAAACTAATATTCGCCACCAACACGAATAATTGGTACGATACTTTCTCACAGTAGGTATATTCACTGTGACAAAAGTTAATGATGGTGATTGTCTACTTTTAAATTAAGGTACCCAAAAACTCTGTCAGTTTTCAGTGGTGTGTACTCCTGGCTCGTTGACGTAGGGAATGCGGAAGGAGTTGCCATTCGTTCACATTGGAACAGTCGGCCAGCTGCCCTCCTAAACTGGTTGAGGCATGGAGAAAGAAGTTCTGCGCACTCACAGTATACCAAGCTCCAATTCTCGGAAGAGCGTGGGACAAGAACCAAGAGCACGACCTACCTGATGTAGGTTTTTTGTTTCACTTCAAGCGTATACCGAGTATTAGCCTTAAAAACTAGCCTGAAGACCCTAATTTACCGTAACCCACCTTTCTCGCCCATTCGAAGTCCCCTTCCTAATCCATTCCTATGATATTTAAGAGGAGAGGCAACCACTTGGATGACCCTCTATTTTTTGTAAAAAAGATTGGGAAATTGGATGATTTTTATTCGATTTGAGGCCTAAGTGAAAGATAAATCTTCCAGAATATTTTTTTAGAAGCCTTAATAAAATTGATATTTTATTTTCGGTGGCTCGTACAACAGAAATTTATTTAGCACATTCACAAGAGGGATGGTAGTTCATTTACCTTATATTTATCATTTTTAACTAAAAATTTGTAAAGTACCAGTTATAATTATTTATCATAGATATATACAATATGTAGCATACACCTCGTCCTGTTCTGAGAGGTGTATTTTCCGGGGTCACAGACCTTGGGCATACAGTAAGAGCTGTCCGCTATTCCCATTGGAATATTCGGCCAGCTGTCTCCTAAACTGGTCGAGGCACGAAGAAGGGAATGCTGCGTCCCAACAGCAAACTCGTCTCCCGCTATCGGAAGGGCGTGGGACAAGTATCCAATAAACGACCTACCTGATGCAGGTTTTTCTAGGGTTTTCCCTGAATTTCTTTAGGCGCATGCCGGGTAGGATCCTTAAAATATAGCCCGGGGGCCCTAGTAACCCTTGGCTACCATCCTCTACCCTTCCGCAACCCCCTTTTAAATCCCTTCCTATGCTATTAATGGGGAGTTGCGCAACGTGGATTACCCTCATGTAGCCTGTACACAAAAAAAAAACTAATTCAAGAATAAAGAAAGATTAACTCAGCATCAGGTCTAAACCATGTTAAGTTATTTATTTTAAGCACGAGGAAAAAGGTTTGCCAGACTGTACAAGGATTGAACGTCTGCCCGTTAAGCGGGATGTCCTGGGTTCGATTCCCAGTCCGGTCGACATTTTTTCTCATACTTTAAAATAGTAGCAAACTACTTCTCCATAGTTGTGAAACGGGATTTACAACACTTGTAGTAAACATAATTGTGTTACACATATCATCTAACAGAAATTGCTTAGTATAGAAATAGTATATGTATACCAAAATGGTATTTGGCGAAGTATGGTTGAATAATCAACGAATCAGGTGACATAATAATATAAAGAAAGAAGGAAATGAGTAGAAAAGTAAAATTGTAAAGAAAAAAGTAACATATGGCATACGTATTCTTACCATTAATAAGTAATATACCGGAGAAAATAAACAGTTGCAATAGAATATGGAGCAGATATTAACAAACAAAATGAAGAAGACTTTGATGAATGTGAAAGTTAATGAACCGTTCAAAGGAAGCATGTGTGAGAAATAAATTAACGAATTCAAGAATGTTAAGTTTCGAAGTACACTTAAACATTATTATATTTAACATTCTTCGTTCTATAACGTTCATTACATTCACATCTATTGGAACTTTTCCAAAGATTTGTATGAAGAATTCTCCTGCTATTAATTGTTAGGAACATAGAAACTTCAGAAATCAAAATATTTTCTTGAATTGTGTATACGCATCCTTGACAGTAGCTTCATAAAAATTAAAATATTATATATATATATATATGAAATGATAACGTGTTGAAAGATACAACCGTAAAATTGTAGGAACAGATTTAAATGATTTGTAAATTGCATACGTATTTAATTTGTTGTTTGGCTGTTCCACTGAGTCGTAACATCTAATTCCCCTGGGAATTTATTTGGAAATGTAAAGGAAGAATATCTGCTCATTTATTAGTATTTCATTCACTAATTTTCCGGAACTAGTTGAGGAAAACAGGTTGACCGGACAGAACCTTCAGCAACAACTTGCACTGTTACGAATCACAAGAATTACAGCAGCGCACACGCGTAGGCTATAATTAAATGGTTGGGAAATGTAAGAGGTTTGTCGAAGGAAAAGAAGATTGGAACACTAACTTTTATAGCGCTCAACAAAAGAACTATGACTGCATCCGGGTGAAAGTCTTTTTAGAGCAGAGGACGCCAAACATAGTTGATTATTAACTCACCCCCCCCCCCACAATAAAAAAAACCTTCCAAGCATCATTTGAACATAAAAAAAATTGAATTTTACTCAAATATTTAGATGATATTACAATAATGAAAACTTTTACTATTTTTATGGATTTATAAATTTTATAATTATAATTTGAATAATATTTTTGAGAGACATTTATTATAAGTGAGAAATAATTTATCATTCTTAGAAATATAATTTTCAAAAACACAAATAAGTTTGGATTATTTTCCCGTTTACTCATCTTTGAATTAACATGACATAAACCATCCTCAGACGTACACGAACTTTGAAATTCCAGAAAAAAAACTATTCCAGAAATTTTTGAGTAATTTGGTGTTACGTTTGAATTCGTGCAAGGATAACTTAAAGTTAAATTTTTAAATCCGCCGCTCTTTTACTGTCAGATAATAATCCTATACGTTCATCCAGCGTAAAGTATCAATATTTTGAAATCTTTAAAGATTCATATGTCAACATAATTCCAAAAGTGAAATGATGTTGTTTTTCCGGTAACGATTATATCCAGGTTTTAGCAACTGAATGCCTTATATCATATTTCAATTAAATTGGTAGTGTGGTATATGACATGAGATTGTTATCTGTTAACCGAAGAGACAGAAATAAACTGTTGCGGAAAATATTGAAACGGTTGACTTGTGAAATTTCTGTTAGACCACACGCCCGTCTGTTTTTGTTTACGGCGTACATAAACATTATCATATACTACATAGCTTTTTGTAAAACTTTACATAATATATATTTATATCTCTGCCCCATGCCTTATTATAATACAAATTTAATTTTTCAGTTTCAGTTTAGTTTATTAAAACAGTTTAAGGGACTTGGTCCATCTTTATTATGACGAGTATTACCAACAATAGAATCGGATTCAAATACTACTTTTAAATATATGTATATAAAATTAGAGTGAGAAAATTCTTTTCTTTTTCACTATGAACATTCAAGTCATAGGAAAATCCATTCTTTAATTTATGTAAGAATATACTAGAAACGTATGCAAAATTGATACGAGCCTGAAGTGCAGCCATTCAAGGTCTGTCAACTGCATTCAAGCAGGACGCGAATTTTAAATATGGATTTCAAGGAGAGGTAGCCGGAAGTAGCCACGTAAGCAGCAGTCTAGAGAGACACTGCGTCATCTGTATTACTGTCGCAAGGCAGCACAAGAAGTAATCTCTTACGAAACTTCCGTCAGGATTCCAGGACGAGGCTCAATGTTAAAAATGATATTAGCGCTGTTCCTTGACATTAAACTAACATAAACCTTCAAGCGATTCAGAGATATACGGAGGCATCAATTTTATTAGAATAAAGAATATTGGAATTAAAGTAGGTGGAGAGTGTAACAGAGTTATAGACCAACATAGATATGATAAATAAAGGAGCACTAGATTAATAAGTTAAATGCAAACTATGCTTATTTTGATTTCAATTCGTATAAATGAACATTATCAATGAATTTATAAATTGGGTTAACATGAAGTCAAACTGAGACGCTAGGCACTGTCGGAGAAACATTTAGAAACAATCAGCTTATGAATATTGTTTATGTCGGAAAGAGGATTGTAGAGTGGCCTCAATCCCGATTCTTCGATACCTTTCTGCCAAATTAAAGATAGCTTTATTGAAAATCTCCGTTCACATATAACAAATGTAGTGAACTAATTAAAAATGGAGTGATGCTTGATGCGAGTTGTTTTTCCACAAGATCGTCTTTGTCGTAGACGACGACGCGGGTGGTGCATCGTTCGGGATGATCGACTGTGCAAGAGTGGTGTTGCCCAGAAGATCGTCAGGGCAAGTGTATTCGTTGGTGGCTCCCACGATAACATCGCGCTGGCAGGGTTGAACGGGCTGAGAGCTTCAGCAAATATCGTTGTATGATAATTCATCATGACATTAATATGAATATTATTGTTTGAATTCCACTTCCTTACCACCTTTCATTTCTTTACAGATAAATTTATGATTAGGAAGTTAATAAAATAACCTGTTACATGTTCATTAATGCCCCTTTACCATCATCCTTGTGAACGAAGTTTTAATACTCGAACAATTATACATTGGGATATTTACATCATTTCTATTTTGTAGAATAAATTTTAATTATTTGGTTACCTACAGCGCACCAATCAAAATAAGTTTACCAGTAATGTTTCAATCCGGGAAAATACTTCGCTCGGGTGAAGATATGTAAACACTTCATTTTCAAAACTGACAATTTTTTTTTGAAAATTCGTATTTCACTTAAGTTTACCACGTGATAGGGTATTGAAATTATTTTACTCAATCGATATACTTAGGAGACCTCTGTCAAATATCAGGCATATTTTTCAAAGCAAGAAATTGATTACTCCAATCCAGAATTAGTACCTGATGGCTTCCCTTTTCTATTGTTTTATTTTGACACGTCCAGTTGACCAGTTTCAGGGAGTAAATGGCTAATTCAAATAAGTTATATTGAACTCTGATGAAACTCACTTCAAAGAATCTAAATTTAAATATGTCCTGTACCGTAACTATTTTCGGAAAATCTGTATTTCTTTATAATGGGTGTAAGGTTTAATGTGCTTCAACTGTCACAAATTCCAGATACGAGTTATATAATCTTTTGACGGTAACATTTTAATTTCTATGGAGTACCTTTAAATCTTTATTCAGAAAAAAAACCATTATATTAGACAAAATCCTACGAAATCTCTTGCTCTCCCTGTAATACCTGCTGCATAGGGCAAACAAAACGATCGTTTACTACCCGTATCAAACAATCCGTATTAAAAACATGTTTAACATTTTAGCTGTGGACATCATAATTATGTCATAAACACTGTATAATAATGTTGAAAAAATATCAGACAATTTAAAAAAATATAAATGAATAACTATTTGGCCATGGGCTAGAAAATTATGTTTACTTATAAAAAATAAAATACGTTTCGTCCTCTTTTATGACCTCTTCATATATATAAAAAAAACTTTTTATGCCTCTAAATTATAAATTAGTGTGTTAGGACCTTAGCTAAAATATGTGACCTTCAATCACCTCAACTGAGCTACCGGGCATTCTGAGCTCAGTGAAGCGAAAGAAAAAATATTAGTAATACATTATATAATACTGTTGAGTGTGACGATTTAATGGAGGTGTGACTTTGGGAGAGTACGAACGTAACTCTGTGACTTACGTGAGTAGACGGCGGATCCTTTATATGACGCAATAGTGATATTTAACTGTTTCATCTTATTTACACAACAGTACTATTAAAATAACTGATTCTCGGTTTAGTAGCCGGGTCAAATTTTGTCAGAACGCTACGTTTCCTCCATTATCATAATCGCCGTCGTCACGTAGACTGACAAACCGAGAATCATTTATTAAATCGATTTTCCCGGAAAGCCTACGCTCATTGGTAGTAAGTAATAAGTTTACAAGCGATTTCATTTATGAGACACCGTAGCGAAGCCTATCGGTGAAATCGGGCTTCAATTGGCGATGCTCAGAAAAAACTACGTTCACATAGTAGAATCTGCAGTGCAATAATCTACCATATACGTAGCTTTTTTACGACCCTTGTTTTTTTGTTTATCTTATCGTGACTAGGTAATGTTTTTAACGTGACGGACAAAGCCAAATACATTAAATAAATATTTGGATCAGTCATAACCACGGATGTAATTAAAATATCGCTTTGTTTTCCTCGGCTGCTGACAATTTAGTAAAAAAAATCAACTTACTTGAAAGAATGTTTTTACAGTTGTTAATGTAAACTTTCCACAGAGTTCTTCATACCCCGTAGTTATCCAATGCTATATGCACGCAGAAATATAAGAATCTGTTGTTTCATACAAACATCAGAATCTGTTGTTTCACTCGACTGCGTCTATTGTATTATTCATCCTTGCTCATTTATTAGACATGATGGAACATCTGCCTGTCCAATAATTCGAGTGGCAACATCCATCAACGCCATCATAATCGGTAACCTTGAACATTCACTGTAAAGATTGCGGATATTCTTATATGGTTAGATTAAAGGTGTCTCAGGACTGAAGGAGTTATAGAATCCTCAACAATATCAGCGACAGACTGCCTTATATCTCGCCGTATTCGGTTCCTTTATTGAGACTGACGTATTATTGCCATATTACTTTACTTAATTTAATAGTTTACTTCGCTACTGAAAGAACGTAGTTTCAAATTTTCAGTTCAAAAGGTTCCAAAGATGGTAGGTGTACGTATGTAGGGATTTAAACTTTCCAATTATTTCTAAAAATATCACACCAAATTTTTCATTAGCTGCATGGTGTATTGTGAGGAATGGACGTCACAAACAAGCAAGGCATTTGCTCTTGTGTAAGTGGATGTGCCCAGGTTACGAGATTAAGAAGTCCGCAATGACCTACATCCCGACGCGCTTCTTCGTCGATAATTGCGGGACATATTAAGGAGCGGGGAGAATCGCGGACCAGAACTTCGAATATGCCCTTTCCGCGAGTCAACGGTTATCGCCGTCGCTTCACGTTTGCTCAGAACTAATTAACCTGACAGCTGGTGCAGTGTGGCATTTCCAGACTCACTTTCGAGTAAGTGAAAAAAAAAAGAACGATGTTCAATTTGTTTCGGTACCGGTAAAGTCTTCAGCGCGGCGAACTGTGTTTCCTTTATTTACATTCAACCGGACTAGAGATGAAAGCTAATACAGGCAGTATATCATAAAATAATTCCCTCTCTAAGAATAATTACAGCTTGCTGTTTCGACACTGAACAGAAACCTGTACTGATTTGGATGAAAGCGAAGAGTAATTGAAGATAGCTGCTGAGCTGACTACGGTTCTTAGTTTGATCCTTGGAGATCAGAAGATGCTTTGTAATGCGATTGCACGGAACGGTGCAGTTAAATTTGCATACCAATTGTAACCTCATTAAAGCTACCGTCGGTAGCGCACTGGATGGCCACGTCATGCAGAAATCACCTGAACCGTTTGAATTACGAAATCTGAAAACGGAACAAGTGGACGAGTTATAACACAAACGTTCTACCATTAATAATTTATTACCAAAGGACCTACAAATACTGTAAGACCATTTTTGTAGTAAACTCCTATCTGGATAGTTTATATACCAATTTCAGGGAACAAAATTCTATAACATAAAAGTAACGAACTCATTTTTTATTAGCTGGCCTGCTGTTGTGTAGTAGTCAGCGTCATTGCCTCACATCACAGAGGTCCCGGGTTCGATCCCGGCGAGGGCTTGGATGTTGTCTTTGCATTTCCACTCTCATCAGCAGAGAACCTCTCACTGGAGAGTTTTCTGCCAACGTCAGTAAATAAAAGGGGAGATCTCTGTTCTTCAGCCAGCCCTATAGAACA
Organism: Zhengitettix transpicula; assembly: GCA_037074705.1. Classification (NCBI taxonomy): domain Eukaryota; kingdom Metazoa; phylum Arthropoda; class Insecta; order Orthoptera; family Tetrigidae; genus Zhengitettix; species Zhengitettix transpicula. Next base: position 113,180,148 of record CM073591.1, on the reverse strand, counting down.
TTAAAATTATAATTTTCAATTAAAAATAATATAATTTTTTTTTAATTTTTGTTACATATTACCTGTAGCCTAGAATTACCGGAATAATATTTGTAATTTTGTCACTATTGTATTGGATTAACGTTTTAGTGTTGTGAAAGGAAAAAAAATGGAATTACGTAAACTCCAATTCAATTCTAAACAGGTTAATATTTTCCCTAAACACAACTTTAGAACATAATTTTCGTCAAGTAAAATCAAATATAAAACCTGATTATTTTTTTGTTAATGCTAGAAAAAATATTATAGATAATTCCTTTTAGTTAATAATTACTAGTTACAGCTCCTATTATATTGTAATCAATTTGCGTACAGTCTGAGTTCTGTGTGTTAGGAGAGTATTAAGGACGAATGTTATCGCTTCATCTTGAATAAATGAAACTACAATGTGACATTGGATTCACCAATTAGCAATAGTGATCGGAGCCACAGGTCACTTGGTCTATTAGCCAGCTGACCTCCAATACCAAAGTCTTCTGGTTGTAACACGATTTAGACGGGTCAGTTTTCCGGGTGGGGAGAATGTAGATCGTCGTCTTTTGTAAAAGGTCTTTTGTCTGACATCTGAATACCTGGTCACCTGTTCTAACTTTGAAATAAATAACAATAAAATTAAAATATCGAATGGGTTTATGGATTATAACTCGTCGCACAGTAATTATTCTTTAATTAAAATACTATTAATTTATGTTCCCAAAATAATCCGTTGAAAAATTTTGCAACAGTAAATTGTATTATTTATTTTTTTAGTATAACACCCATGTTATCGTTGCGCAGAATTCATACGACTAAAAATATTGTATTCCTTTCATAACGTATTTGAATGATACGCGTAGTATATTCAACATTCATTTTAGTAGAAACTAATTGTACTACTAATTTAGTTAATCGGATTGCACGTAAACATTTTTTAGTAGGCTCTAATTTTTAATTCGGAGCGACACACAGGTAAACAATTAAGATGTTTAAAAATTTCTATTTATAGTATAACATAACAGATATTCTGAGTGAATGTTTCGAAGAGTTTTGGAACAAAAAAAATCTTCGTAATCTGTTAATTATTTTAAGGATTACAATTTTTGTTCAGAATATCGTAAATAAAAGTAAAGTTAAATATGGAAATGAGTAAGGTATCTTGTTTCGTGTGATATTAAACCATAGTATAGTGAACATATAATTTAATTTACATTGTCATCATCAACTAATAATTAAATATATTTAAAGCGTCAAGCGTCAAAGTCTAATTTATACCATAATTCTACTGCTTCACAAATTTATTATAATTATATATATATATATATATTAGCTGTTGTTGATAATAGTTACCATTCCGGGACAGATAATATTTAAAAATTCACATTTTTAATTACTCTCTAAAATAAAATATTTACAGATTTTGTATCCAGGAACGGAACTAATATTTTTTTATTGATTTATGGTCGCGTCAACTTAGGAACTTAATTTATTTTGGCAGTTAATGTAATCTCTGTTTGAAATATTAATAGTATAAGACGCTTGTGACGTTTGCACGTGTATAATTTTTGAGAAGCTCTAACTAATGATTCTCAAAATATTTTTGACTGTATCTTTCAGACAAAATTATGTTCTACATAAGTAAGTAATAATTCGCTTACTTTTGTACAGCGAGAAATATAATCCTGCGAATAAAGATATCCAAATCATGCGATATTTTCTTTGATTGAACTTTGATGATAAATTTAGTCGGAATTGTAAACATGGTCTATCCTTGATACTTCATACAACTGTAAAAAAAAGGTTGTTTAAATTTATTTATTGTTATTTTCAGTTTTCTTCCCAGCAAACATTTTTGGAAACTGTAGTCGTTGTTCACATATACTTAAACTGGTAAAAAATATATGCGTTGGGAATATTTCTGATGTTAACATCATTACCTATTTTCTGGAACTTTAAAACCTCCACATTTATTTATGGGCATGCATATTAGAGCTACTCAGCTTTTTGAAAGGTAATATAAAGATTTGGTAATTATTGTATATTTGAAGACTGTGTCACAAGGAAAATCTTCTAGTAATATTCGGATTACAGTAACGGATTGTTCAGGATTACAATGAGAAATAGTCCAAATGATATGAAATGGAATTGATATTAATGAAAAATTTTCCAAACTTTGTAACGCTTAGTACTCTGCTTAAGAGAGCTCAGTAAATAAATAGTGTCTTAGGTCTGCAAAAATACCTACAAGATTATAAGTAGTGAAATTGTAACAAACCAAAGAATGATATATTGATACGCAGATAATACTTTTTCTGTTTTCTTATGTTTATGTATGAGAATAGGCTCCAAATACATAACATTTTTCTGCACCAATCGCAGACGTTCGATGGGAGAACAGTTATGATTTACGTAATTGTTTGACTGCCTGGTCACAATGTAAATTATGAGCTGATTATTACAATCTTATATCTTCATTTTATAGTTTAAATTAATGTTAGTGTTATACCGCTTAAAATATATCAATAGGAAATTATATGTGATTCAAATGTGTCGTGTAATATGAATATTATTGGCACATATGAAAGCGATTTAAAGTCGATTTATTCACTTGTCAGCAACAACACTAATCTAATATATGAGTCCTCTTATAACTGTAGATGATTGATGCGTTTTTTTGGCGGCAGTTGCAGATCTAGATGCTCAAGGTAGTCGGCTCTGCTCGTTGGCGCCCCGTAGGTAGGCATCCCCTCCCTCACTAGTGTGTGTGCGGATGCTCCCATTTCGCAAGTGCCTCAGGGCAGTAGGAGGGGGTCGGGGTGCACTTACACTATAAAAACACAACTCTGCTCTGCCACGAACAACAATCACCATCCAACAGCCAGACATGAAGTTGGTGAGTACCGAACAGCGTGATTATCAAATAGCGCCGGTAGTTAGAGAGTGAGAGTGAGACTCGCACAGGTTCTCGGCTTCAGCAGAGATCGGCTTCGTGCCGTGAGAGTTTTATTAATACAGGGCTTGAAAATGGAATCTATTACCATACTATTAATGTTGCGTTCATTTCATGTGCCACCCTCATTACTCAGTTATTTTTCAATGTTTTAGAAAATTAATCTGGTCTGCTGTATTTCACTAACGAAAATAATAGATTTTTTCTTCCTTTTCACCTTTTAGTGACTATCCACACGAAAAAAATTTAATCACCATTAAGTATTTGAAATTAATTTTGCTAAAAATATATTTCTATCTACAAGTTAGGAATCGAAGTAATGCCAAAATACAGTGCCGGGGAGCAATGTTTACCTAGGTAGAAGAAATTCATGTTTGAATGGCTAGAAGCGATCACCCCAAACAATTTAAAATATATATAAACATATCAAAATATATATTAAGTGGGAAGGGTAAATCTGCTAAGTGAATGATAGTGAATGGCCAAAGAGAGTATTGAACTGGAGAACAGTTGCGATTGAAGGATGAAGACTACAGTTAGAAAACTCTGTCTATGGATATAATAAATCTTCGAGTAATAGGTTCCTTTAGTTGCGCCCATTGTAGGCGAGAAAATATATCAGGTTACCAAATATGGAACTGGCAAAGCGCAAAATGTCATCCCTTAAAAAGAAAATGCTAAGGTACTCGATCGTTAATTAAATTCACTATTGATTGACAGTCCAATAAATTTGGTCATCTAATTCCAAATTTAATTCAATCAAACGTAATTTAAATTTTTCTGATACTTAATTTTTCGGATAGGTTGTCTACGATTTTGGCTTAATCAAGTAGGCCTACGAACGTTTCTTTTTACATTCTCTGAATGTTTAACTTATATTGTATTCATTATTCTTCTCCATTAATACTATTGTCATCAATCTAGTTGTATCTTTTCGAAAACGTAAATTATTATTAATAATAGTCTTGTAGAATATTTTTCAAACTATTTTTTAACATTTTTAGATCATCTTGGCCACCCTGGTGGGCATCGCAGCCGCGGCTAGCCTGGACAACACCTACCTGCCTCCAGTTGGAGCGGGAGGTTCTGGAGGTTCTCCAGGGGCGATAGCTGCACCTTTTGGAGGCGGATCAGGTGGATCTGGCGCATTTGGAGGCGGATCTGGGCAAAGAGGTGTTGGTGGATACAATGACGGTGGAAGACAAGGATCCGGCAGCGGAGCTTTTGGAGCTGGTGCTGGTAATGGAGCCTTTGGGTCTGGAGCCGGAAATGGCGCTTTTGGATCTGGTACCGGAGGATATTCTGGATCCGGAAATGTGGGTGCTGGAAATGGAGCTTTCGGAGCTGGAGTTGGCAGCGGAGCCTTTGGTGCTGGAGCCGGTGCTGCACAGGGTGGATACAGAGGAGGAGCTGGTTCTGGTACTGGTGCATTCGGTGGTGCTGCTGGTGGAGCCGGAAGATTTGGTTCTGCTGCTGAACAGATTCCTATTCTGAAATACGTGAACGTTAACAATGGAGATGGTAGCTACCAATTCAGGTAAATCTTAAATTCAAACACTGAAGAAATATTGAAGTGTTCCTTGAAAGTTAAAAGCATATGTTGATTATTTGTGACAAATAAAAAATATACCATTAATTTCTAGTTACGAAACCGGCAATGGAATTAGCCAGGACGAAGAAGGTTACCTTAAGAACGCTGGCAATCCTGACATCGAGGCTGAGACTGTCCAGGGAAGGTATTCTTATACCGGTCCCGATGGCGTGCAGTACACAGTAACCTACACAGCTGACGAGAACGGGTTCGTACCCGTTGGTGCTCACTTGCCCACTCCTCCCCCAATCCCCGAAGAAATCCTCCGCTCACTTGAGCAGAACGCCGCTGAAGAAGCTGCCGCTGCCAAGGCCGGTTATCAGGGTGGAGATTCAGGAGCTTATAACGGCCCCTCAGGTGCTGGAGGTTCAGGAGCTTATAACGGCCCTTCAGGCGCTGGAGGTTCAGGAGCTTATAACGGCCCCTCAGGTGCAGCAGGTTCCGGCGCATACAACGGTCCATCTGGAGCCGGAGGCGCCGGCGCATACAATGGCGCTTCAGGTTCTGGTGGCTACAGACCAGCTGGTGCTGGAAATGCTTTCGGAGGTTCTGGAGCCGGAGCTTTCGGTGGATCGTCTGGAGCTGGTGGCGCTTTCGGTTCTCGCTTAAACGACAGACGTCCTGGAGCTACCCCAAGTTATTCTGCTGCCTCTGGTTACTCGTACCCCCGACCTGGCAAATGAATGACTATGGTATTTTGACTCATTTTACACAATTTTGTCACTTTATATAAACAAAGGAATATTTCCTTGCCCACCGCTGACCATATTAAATGATCCACTGCCATTATGACTTTACCTAACGACACAAGTAAATATAACTAACTCCTCTTTGGAGTTGATCAGCTAGACGATACTTTATCATATCAGCTGATATTTATTGTGGATAAATGACTTCTCTACGTATTACATGTCGATAACATTTTTATGAAGTGTGACGACTATTTATTTTGTATGAAATTGCAAATGATAAATATATATTTTGTACATTACAATCTTTTGACTATTTTTTTAATTTTTGAACTATTGCATTCATTCCCAAAATTGTTTTTTAAACAATTCTATATAATTGAGAGTATAATATTTTTTATATCTAATTGAACACTTTGATGTTTCTTTTAACATATATATTAATTAATTTTTATTAACGACGAGAATAAAATTTTATAATAGGGGAAGAATCCATTTGTTTGATATATTAGGTAGGTGCAAGACATTTCAAGCTCTAAAGAAGAATATATACATATATATATATATGTATATATATATATATATATATATGAATTACTTACTTATTTTGTAGATAAAATGTTAGTAATTCCACATAAAAGTAATTAGTTGTTGATCACTGTTATTGTACAGTAATATCCAAAAATTCGTTACAAAATACGTACTCTACATGATATAAGGAAAAGAAGCTTCAAGGATATATATCGTAAAAGACCTTCACTCTGAAATATTCAAGGATATGTAAAGTAATGATGATAGTTCTGATTTTACAAACAAATGGAATTACTTCTGGGATCCTTACTTCCAGAGGTTGTAAGTTATAAACATTAACGTTTCCGAATAATAATCTCAAGCAACCGCTATTAATGTTTCAAGAAAATAATATTAGTATATATGTGTAATTAACAAAACAAATACGTTCTGTGCATATATGTATTCGTACGTTGACTGAGGGTAACATCGGGACAAACATTTCAGTCTAAATTTCATGAAGGTGAAAAAATTTATAGAAAAGTTGTGTTTTTGATTAAAATTTATGATTAATAAAATTCGGTATAATCTTTATTTTTAAAGAAAAATGTCTTCAAATTCTAGGGCCTAAACAAAGTAAGGAATTTGACTAGTGAGTTTTTTAAATGTGATTGGACGATGTTAGTTATTTTAGTGGTATAATTTTAGAAATAATAGTAATATAAATTGAAGTGAATTACATTAAAATAATTGTAAAAGAATGAAGTAATTGGATTATGGAAATATTATGTTTTAATACTGTACTTGAATTATTACACCCCAAGCATAATAATTGCTCTGTCTAATTGAAAATTTCATGACGTTGAGTTTGCTTTCTAACCATAAATATAAAAAAAATTATCAAAATGAAGATACTTTCTTAATACATTTCCATAAATTACGGTACGTCATTTGAAAGTACTTTATACAATATTACTTAATAATAATTACTAATATAAATAATTGTTTTAATTCTATGAAATGAAGAAAAAGTCTCAGTATTGAAAAGCTACATTAAGAATTTTGTTTGGGCTTCTGGAAGCCTTAGGCAGATAGTGGGCATCCGATGGGCCGAGATGTAGAATCTGCAATGATGCGCAAAACTAGGACCATCAACATTGATAGCAATTATGAGGACTCTCTTAGATTATTATTATGCTCAGAATCAGGTCATAAAATTGTAGAGGCATTTAGAAGAAATTTAATTGGAGAATGCACCGAAACTATTAAGACTAAACAAAACGACAAAAAAAGAAAATAAGAAAAGTATTTGAAACGAATTGAATATTGGAGTAAACGGTTACCAAAAACTTTCATATTTAAGTTGAAGAAATTAAAATATAAAACGTCTGTGTTAAAAATAATTATCTAATTAAATAAAATTTATTTAGCACTTAGTATTGTTTGTTATTTGACTATTTATTTATCTAATTTAAATTGGGTATTTGCACTGATACATATATATAATTTTTTAACTTTGATCTAGGGAACAGTTATCTTTCCTTTTAACGTCTAATTATTGGGCATACTTTTACGATTACAATTCTTATTACATTAATATTGTATGTAACACATCTGGTATAAATTTATAAATCAAGTGTCATGTTGTCAGCACTTCGCCATGTCGTCCTGTCTTCAGCACTATTTAGAGGACAATGTCTTTCATAACATGGTGGTTGATGATTGACTGACACCCAACCACCCCATACATTATTTATTTACTATTATTTCGTTCCTGAGGTGGTTGCTTGTTCATGCGGCCCTTCTTCTTTGTAATAACATATAACCAATAAATTATATTTTATTTCAAGAAGAAAACTAACAACGATTTTTTACATAATATTACCATACATAACCTTTCTATATTGTTAGTTTCATGTCATTTGATTTGCAGATACCGTTTTCTGTTTTCTGAGACATTCATATTATATTTTGTTATCATATAATTGAGTAATAATTTTATCATTTCGTCGCTTATCGTATATTTGACTTGTTTCCTTATATTAAAATAAATATTTCTGTAGAAGTGTGACAATCCTGACATATTTTTCCGAGATTACATTTTCTCAAATGCTTCTGTCATACCTAGAATTTAGTATTCCGCAGCCTACTTTTATTTTTTTGGCTTCATTTCCAGAAGACCCTTAAAACTGCACATCCTTAAATACAGATTTTTTTCTAGAAACAGATTCTCTGTTACTTCTTTATTTTATTTAAACCTTTTAGTGATCTTATAAATATTTGACCAAAATCATATTTCACTAAAAATGAAATTTTGTTCCAGTTTCGTAATTAGTTTTCCTTAAATCTTCCTGTTGTTTCTCGGGTGTAAAATTTGCTTCTATAACAAATTTTAAATCTATACAATTATTATATGTCGATTTTTCTGTACATTATTATTATACATAGCATTTTGAATATGTTGCCACAGTACTTGCGAGGTGCGAAAGTTCTCATATGTTTCCTCTCGTCTTTTTTTTAAAAATAATTTTTTTTCTATTATCTTATAAGCGAATTTTGCTTTATAGAATATCAAGGAAAAGAATAAGAAAACCTCTTAATCGTACCGTTTCATTGTCAACATTAACTATATGTATTTTTGGTTCTTAAGTGAGATCTTAATCAACAAATATTGTCCATCAGAATATATTTTATTAAATCTAGGAGCTTTTGGCCTACACGCCCATAATCATCTGATATATATATATATATATATATATATATATATATATATATATATATATATAAATCGCTACAGGATGTAATGTATTATTTCGTTAAGCATATTGTGCCATTGGTTCAAGAGTAAAAATATTTTCCCAAAGCTATATATATATATATAGTCATCATCTTTTTTTTTAAAAAAAAAAAGAAGAATGAAACTTCAAACAACTTTCTTGTTGTGTTGTTGTGTTGCGTGTTTACTGCGGTCGACCATGGAACTTATATTTATGTCGTCGCATCCTACTACTTGATTCACTGATTCAGTTTCAGTGAGTGTGCAATTAAATATGTCCGTGTTATTACAATACGCTCCATCAAACCGGAATCTTAAATAAAAATATTTTGTAATTTTATTCCGTCTCAAACAATCGAGTCAATATAGATCCAATTCCTAACAGACTACACGATATTCAACCATCGCATTTACATATTTTAAGTTTTATTATAATTTAAACACGTAATACCTATTAAGTTTAATTAATGGTGATTTTAATATATATAGTAGTGGGAAATATACATGAAAAGTAATTTTTATTGTGTGCCCAAGTTGGTAATGTTGTTTATTGATTTAGATATAACCTCAATTGTTATAGTATGGTAATAGTTTATGTGTTATTTATTTCTATGAAAATAGATTTAAAAGAAAAATAGGTCTTGATTTAAGTTCTACAACATTTTTTATCCCGTATTCTAAGTTCACTGACTATGGTCTTTGATTCGGTTTAGAAAAATATTAGCAATCGTCTTTGTGGATTTGAAGACAGGATATTGTTTCACTTTTTCTACAATTATATGTGATTTATTTTTGAATTATTTATGTCACTAAGCTTCCTGTTCAGTTCGCGACAGATTTATAATTTTTCAAATTCACCTCACACAATCGAATAAATATGGGAAGATAAAATGATCGATTTTTGTTAGCTCAGAGCACAGATGAGCGGCACAATATTCTATACTCCTATAAAAACCAATAAAACTAAACATATATTAATATAAATTCTTATTTTTATATTATTTCAAAGGTCAATAGTTTTGTAAATCTTTTCCCTAGGATGTTTGAAGTTGTGGCAGAGTCAAGGTTAAAATGACTCTGGAGAATTCTAAGGACACAAAAAAACTGCTATTACGGGAAGATAAATCGCTACAGGATGTAATATATTATTTCATTAAGCATATTGTGCCATTGTTTCAAGAGTAAAATTATTTACCCAAAGCTATATAAATTCCATGTTATTACATTGTGATAATAAAGTATGATTTATTAAGGTAAATAATAACGTGATAAAATAACGTAAAACTTTATTTAATAAATATAAAACTTTAAATTTATAGATGGAAAGTGTTAACATATATTTTTAATTTTTATTACCACAATTGAAATTTGATTTATCTTCATGCAGTTAATGTTTGTGTATCGTGATGCATTAACTTTAACGTACTAAACTTTGGTTGATTATTATAATAGAGTAATTTATAATTTAAGATTTTTTAAGCAGGATTTTTTTAAGGCAACAGGCTACATGAGGGTAATCCACGTTGGGCAACTCCCCTTAAATAGCATAGGATGGGATTTGAAAGGGGGAATTCGGAAGGGTAGAGGAAGGCAGCCAAGGGTTAACTAGGGCACCCGGGCTATATTTTAAGGATCCTAACCGGAATTCGCCTAAAGAAATGCGGGGAAAACCCTACAAAAACCTGCATCAGGTAGGTCTGGCATTGGGTGCCTGTCCCACGCCCTTCTGATAGCGGGAGAGGAGTTTGCTAGTAATTTATAATTTAAGATTATTTGGTTAAACTTGAATACATTGTGACCATGTTTGAGTTAATAAAATACTATATTTAATGATATGTTGAGATATACAGCGAAATAGGCTTTATAAATAATTTTCTCTTTAGGAATCTGGATTCCTATTTGAAATACAATAAACTCGAATAGCAGCTGTGCAAAAACTTGGATGCATTAGCATAGAGTGATTTTATTTTTATGAACAGGATATCGGAGCCTACGCATTAATAGTCACGTAACTTATACGGAATTCCCAGTCGTGACGGATCACAAATATGACGTCTACTTCAGAAAGAAATACAATGAAATGAAAGAAGACTCTATACCTTCTCCCAACTAGTGTAGAACTTTTATCAGTACTTTAAAGCCAGAATAAATTTGATGTAAAACGCTGTAAAATATTCAAATATATGATAATTCATTCCTGTTAACAATATTAAGGAAAATCTTCTGTTGCATCTCTCTAAGCTGATTAACGGAGTATTAAAAGGTAATGAGATAATATTTGTTAACGTTTCGCATATTAAAAATGGGCCTGATCAAAATCATGTTTGAAACGTTTGTCCTAATTATATTTCGTTCCCCTTTGTTTGAAATCTGCCACGTTATTCTGATTCAAAAATATGCAAAAAATTCTAACAACTGGATGAAGTAACTGCATAACAATTTACTCTCGGTTTTTATAACACCTTCTCCCACCCTGGAAAACGTCATCCCTTAAAAGCACGTGGTCTTGACGGTAAAGTTGCCAAGAAATTGCGAACTTGGGTTGGCACAGCCTTTGATTATTAAAGCAAACTATTATTTTGAAATGTCTGGAGGTTTTACGGTGGCGGGCTATTTGTATCTGCTTCTAAGTCTACTTTGTACTTTTACCGGCGAAATTATATAGGGAGGTACTTGATCGTACCACACACACTGCAAAAGCATTTGAAGTTTCGAAAGTAAGTAAGTTTCCAATTGGAACAAAGACCAATATCATTACGTACCAATAGCTTTAATGTTTCCCCTTAGCGTGCATCCTGAGCCTGTACTTACATCAAAAGACACTGACGGGAATTAATTGATTACCAAAAAACGTAAGCAGAAAGGCAATTATCCCCAAGAGGTTTAAAGAAAATATATTGTTCAATGTAGCTGAAATTGAAACAAAAATAAGAAAAAAGTCTTTAGAACAATGAATTCTGTTTGTTCTACAATAAAGAAATTAAAATATGCAAATAATTACCAAAACATTTCCACGAATGACAGGCCACATTGATTTCTAAATAAAGCCAAAACCTTTCTGGCACATTATCCTGAAAGATTTTACCTTTACATTTGTTTATTAGTACACTCCAGAAAGACTGAAATAAAATTGTCAGGAACGTAAAAACTTTTTATAAGGTAGATATAATTTATTTTATTTTATAATGCGTTATAATTTCTTTTAAAATAAACATACGATGTTTAACCATGACTCTCAGTTTAATTGTAAACATTTTAAATAACCCGTTACTTATATGGCAATTGTGAAATTTAAATTACTTACATACCATTAATATAATATGTAAGTGGTTTCCAAATATTTTTTGTGCATGTTACAAATTTGTAGAACATTGCATAATATTCAAGGAATTTTCTTATCTTGATGTCGAGACCAATATTTTAACCTAATGTTGAAGTCACTATTATATCTATCATATAATTCAACTATTATCTTATTTCTGTGAAAATATTAAAATTTTGAACCTTAATAAATAAATTTAAAATTCAGAAAAAATAATCGTCCCTGATAGAGTAATTAATTGAATGTAAACGTGACCGGTTATGATTCACTCAAAAAACAGCTGAATTTATATGCTTAATGTTATGAGGACAAACATTATGTTCTTTGTTGTGAAATAGAAAAATGAAGTATTGGATTTTTACTATATAACCGTTAATTAAATGGTACTAGAGTTCTGTGTCGATTCATATTAAAACCTTGATTTTTATACAATTCATTCATTTTATTATATTGGTTAGTCAAGTGAATGAACATATAAACTACTGTTATTTGTTACTGGTATTGACATAACGTGAACAGAACTGACAAGAAACTAATGGTCATACAAAAACTGTATCTCGCAACAAATTCCTCATCGACTTGGAGGATACGCGACTTACTTACCTTCCGCAAGAAAATGGACAATCTTATGAAATGCCTGGCAGACGCAAATCTACTGAAACAAAGTTCATTATGTTGTAATCATCTACGTGACCTAGTTAATGAGTTCAGTCGCTAATGACTATCATGTCAAAGCGACGATCAACAGTATTAAACAACATAAATGCTGTGGATAAGTAAATAATTTTGATAATATATAGAAAAGGTACAAGAAAAATTAATCGCTTATAGATTGAATCATTACGTATATTACCTTAAAATTTTCGATGAATTTAATTAAAGCTCGTAGTAATGAACTCACTCATTCCGCTTACTAAATATCATATCTATTCATTTTAATTCAGTGAAGAAATAACTACGTGAATATTATAAATCTTGTTACTTTTTTACTGCTTCGAAAATAATATTAATAAAACCAAAGATCTAGTTACGCGTATTGTAGTATATATTAAATTGAGAGGAAAACAGGTGCCGCATTCTAAAGCATCAGCTAATATTAGTCATACTGTCACAGTTAAATCGTTTTACCAGCAATGCAAAATTTACGCTACGTATAAAGTTCACTTTTCAGGTGCGTAGTACATTTACGTACATCATCTTGTGAAGTCTCCCGCAGAATGCACCGGTAATTTGCAGATCTAGATGCTCAAGGTAGTCGGCTCTGCTCGTCGGCGCCCCGTAGGTAGGCATCCCCTCCCTCACTAGTGTGTGTGCGGATGCTCCCATTTCGCAAGTGCCCCAGGCCGTTGGAGGGGGACAGGGTGCACCTCCACTATAAATACACTACTCTGCACTGCCACAAACAACAATCACCATCCAACAGCCAGACATGAAGTTGGTGAGTACTCATTCACACTGTGCTTACAAGGACACTCAATGCCGAACCTTGGTAATGCTCGGGTTACTAGCGTACGAATAATGAGCGACGAGGCCTTCAAAATAAACTTTCTTGGTCAATATCTTTATTCAAAGGCTGTGAAGTGTTTTACTTATGCGGTACAAGGCTTAATTTGAATTTGGATTCAAATTTAAGCAATTAATAATTTCTAGTAAATGAAATGAGTTATTTGCGCCAGTACGTTGTAATGATTTCGAGTACGTTAATCAGAGATTTCGATAAAAAATTCAAAAACGAATGCTGAGTTGCGTTTCACCAATACAATCGTTATTCGTTGTTTTGTCCCAATATTTATACATTAGAAAGTGTTATTAACATGCTTTTTTTTATAAAATCATGATTGTGGTAAAGTAATAACCAAATTAGAAGGAAAACTTTATATATTGGAATTAAAGTATAAAACGTCTGTTTTAAATGTGTAATTTTATAAATATTAGTCAAAAACAGCCGAAATATGTGGCAAATAAATATTTCTGAAATCCTTCTTGCTTTCGTCAGGTGTTTAAAAAAACTCAAGAGCCATAAGAACGACACACTTCACAAACCAGGTAAACGACCTTATAAACAGCTCGTCGCCTGGTTTGTGCATTCTGTTCTTACACCTCTTGCGTTTTTTTGAAGCACGAGACTAAAGCAACAAACGTTGTGACGTATTTATTACCTCTTCTTTTGGTATGTTATTTGGGTACTTTTTTATCTGATTATTTAAATTTGGAGATTATTTAAATTATTGAGATTTGTAGGGATTCAAATATTTCACTTAGCATTTCTAGTCAGAAGGTGATGTAGGTCAGGGGACTTAATACCGGTCACGTGGACTTATAAGTAACGTTCCTCTTGCATTGCTGCTAAAACATTTTAACTGGCATTGATTATAGGTGAATATTTATTATACTGCATACGTTTTCCTCCCAACGAGATATACTTTTTTTTTCATTATATTCGAAGCAGGAAGAAGGTAACGGGGTTTATAATACTTACGTAGTTTACTCTTCAACGATTTTAAGAGAGTATATTATGCTCTTATATGTGAAATTTTGCAGGACGTTAAGTTATATATATTTTAGAGGAGTTTCCAGCACTTTCGATGTTTGCTTTTCCTACCGCAGCACTTCGTGAGGCTACTGTAGCATTTACTTGTTACGACTTTCACTAAAACTACGAGATTTACACATTATGAAATATGGATCTGTCAACTATGCCGTGGAAATGTATCACATTTCTTCTAATACCGCTTATAAAACATTACGGACACGAGAAACGTTTGTTGGGTATTCGAACCTCAACTTAGCGAATAACAAAAAATACACGATAATATAACATTTATTTAAAATACATTTTTAAATCACATCTCAAAATTAATAAATTTGAAACGAAGAATCGTATTTGTTCTGGACTGTCTTCGTAATATTAAGGAAAACGTTGCAGCTTATTACATTTATGTAAGTTCCAGTCTATTGGTGCAAGCTTTGTAACGATGTGTCTTAAAGACGCATTTGTTGCTACAAATATTCAGACCTTTACTCTTATAATAATAGTTTTCACTCTAAGTTGTCGCCTATCATGTTTGATTGGTAACTCACGGTAACACCAATAATTTGATGGAAAAAATTATAATAAATTTGTAGTGTTTCGTTACCATACCAATGCTAACGATAGAGTTACTAAGCTCAAAATAATTTATGAAAATATAAAATATAAAACGTCTGTGTTAAAAGTAATTTAATCACATAAATAAATATCCAAATAACACACATATATATATATTATGTAGTGATAAAATAAACATCCTACAACGTTTTTCCAATTCTAGTTGCTTACGTCAGGTGATTCAGAAACGCAGGAGCCACATGAACGACGCACCGCACAATTCAGGTGACAAACACAAAAGGAAAAATCTAAAACGAATTTTATTTTGAGTTTGTCAAATGGTTTGTGCGGTGTGTCGTTCTTGTGGCTCCTGCATTTTTGAATCACATGAAGTTAGTAACAAGGACCGCATAAATGCCGTGTCTTAATTAATTTATTACTTAATTTCGTCTGTTATTTGGTTATTAATATATATAATTAGAAAATATTGCCTTATGACCAAGAATAATGCACTAATAGATATACATTTGATTTAACTCAGTTTAAAGCCATTTTTTGTTTGAATCGAATATGGCAACATAGTTAAATGCAAGGTAATACAAACTAATATAAAGGATATTCATGCCCTTTACGAAATTATTGAAATATAATTTTAAATAAACAACAGAAAATCAATACTTCATTAACTGATAAGGATAAAAATGTTCAAACAGATCAGGAATCGGAATACGTTGCTCTGACCACAGAACCACTTGATTCCCGATCACACGGTAGCATTCTATATCCGTTGTATAGACATTGGAACAGTCTCATCTAAAATTAACTGTTTTTGAATAAGTAATTCATTTTCGCTAAGAAGGTGACATATATACGTACATTTTTTTTAAAAAAAATCTCGATACCTATTGAAACAAAGGTTTCCCAGGACAAATATTCTTATTTACTAAAGATTACAATGAATGACTGGAATAATTTTTCTTATTCGCAGTACTTCACAATATAAATGTTATGTTTCCATAAAATAAATTTCAAAATGACTTATTGAAAATTCATAAATTTATATTAATGCTGTAGTATAAACAATCTGTGTATTCCACCAAATATTGGATAGGCATTATACTGGCGTTGGTATTGATAAATGTCCTATCCCTTGCTTCAATAATCGATCAAGTTGCATCATTTCACGAAATTTAAAGTGATTTAAAAAACTATTGAAGTAAAATAAAAATTTAGAACCAAACAGTAATATTAATAATGTAAGAGGGAAGTCTAATAAATGCACATTATTCGAACTCATCGTTCGATTTTCAGACGCTTTTTAAAAATTTCTTCACTTAAAAAAATATAAATGCACCGAACAACATTTTGGAGAATTTTACGTAAGAATGAAGTGAATTTCAATTTAATTTACCTAACATACGCGCTTTCGGTATCCAATTTTGTATTTTATTTTATTAGTAATTTCAAGTATGTGTGTTTATTTCATAACAATTCTTAAATATTTTTACAAAATACTTAGTTGCTACTATTTTAATTTCGATTGACATTTTTCCCTAAACATAACTTCATATTGAAGGAAGTGTTTATAACGGCAGATCAACATTGATCATTCGGTAATTCATTTCATTCCCAATATTGGAGAACTAATTGGAGAGAAATATAATTTTTGAGAATAGTATTTGAATCTTGTGTTCTATAGTTATTAAGAACTTACTACAATTCCTTAATATAGATGCAGATGACAATCAACTTGAATTACACACACACACACACACACATATATATATATATATATTTATTTATTTATTTAGGATGTCACGGATCCAGTCCAGCGATTATACGTTGTTACCATTAGTTTCCATAACCAATCAAATGAGTTTCTTCCGAGTATTTTCTTTAACTTTAAGGGTATTCAATTAATAATTATCCCCAAATCGATTTATATTTATTATTCACTGTTCCTCTACTGTGGAAATAGGATAAATTGTTACATATTTAAATATATTAATTTTACTTACAGCAGGTTCGACTAGACGAATAATAATAATTATTCACTAAGTCAAAAGCTAATAATTAACCTATTTTAGGAACTCCACTTCCAACTTTCAGTTCCAAAAAACTAAGTATTTTAGTATGCTAACATTTTAGTTAATTCTATTGTAGAGATTAGATACGGCGGAGATACAAGAAGTAAGAGCCTGTTGAAGAGACTCGAAAAACTGAACTATATGTAAATTTTAAACTATAGTTTGGAAAAAAATATTTGTTGTCAAAATATTCATATTCTTAAGTTAGTCAAAATATTAATATTCTTAAGTTAGATTGAATTAAAAATATATATTTCCGAAAGAGTAGACGATCAGTATACTTACTGTGAAAATAATAAGATAACCAGGATATACATAGACTACGTCACAATAAATTTCGGAATAGATGTTTCGATTAATACTCAAACTTAAGATTAACAGTAGCATATAAACTGCTTGTATATAATTATTATATTAATGTGGGACTAATTTCTTAAATCAGGTTCTATTGGTTACCCTGGTGGGCATCGCAGCAGCGGCGCGTCTGGACAACTCCTACCTGCCTCCTGTTGGAGCATCAGGTTCAGGAGGTTCTCCGGGGGCAATAGCTGCTCCTTTTGGAAGCGGCTCAAGTGGCGCATTTGGTGGTGGAGCCGGACAAGGGGGTGTTGGAGGATACAATACCGGCGGAAGACAAGGAGCTGGTAGCGGATCCTTCGGAGCTGGGAACGGTGCTTTTGGTGCTGGATCTGGCTCTGGCGCGTTTGGAGCAGGAACCGGCAGTGGATCGTTTGGAGCTGGAACTGGTTCCGGATCTTTTGGAGCTGGCGCTGGAGGATATAAAGGAGTTGGAAGTGGAGCTTTTGGAGGCGGAGCTGGTAGTGGAGCTTTCGGTGCTGGAGCTGGTCAGGCTGGCTACAGAGGTGCAGGAGGAGTATCTGGAGGCGCAGCTGGTTCCTTCGGCGGTGCTGCTACTGGAGCAGGTAGATTTGGTTCTTCTGGCGAGCAGATTCCCATTCTTAAGTACATAAACGAGAATAATGGAGATGGAAGCTATCAATTCAGGTAAAATGAACAACTGACATAAATAATTCCTGCGTTACAACACAGCGATAAACGTGTCGAAACTAAAATATTTATATTATTTTTATAGCTATGAAACTGGAAATGGAATCAGCCAGGATGAGCAAGGTTATCTGAAAAATGCTGGAAACCCTGACATTGAAGCTGAAACGGTTCAAGGAAAGTACTCCTACACCGGTCCCGATGGCGTGCTGTACACAGTAACCTACACCGCCGACGAGAACGGGTTCGTGCCCGTTGGTGCTCACCTGCCCACTCCTCCCCCAATCCCCGAGGAGATCCTCCGCTCTCTTGAACAGAACGCCGCAGAAGAAGCTGCCGGCGGAAAAGCCGGTTATCAGGGTGGAGATTCTGGAGCTTACAATGGTGCTGGAGATTCAGGGGCTTATAACAATGCTGGAGGATCTGGTGTCTACAGAGGGTCCGGTGCTGGTGGATACAGCGGTTCTGGACAGTCAGGTGCTGGAGGTTCAGGAGCTTACAACAATGCTGGAGGGTCTGGTGCCTACAGAGGGTCCGGTGCTGGTGGATACAGCGGTTCTTCAGGTGCAGGAGCAACTGGTGGTTTCAGACCTTCCGGTTCTGGAGGCGCTTTCGGTGCCTCTGGGAGTGGATCGTTTGGTGGATCTTCTGGATCTTTCGGCTCGCGCGTTAATGGAGGAAATCGTCCTGGTGCAACATCCTCTGGTTACAATTACCCAAAGCCTGGAAAATAAGATATAGTGGAAACGATTTGATAACTATTTCTTCTAACAATTAACAAAGAATGTGTTCTTTCCCCACCGTTTCAAGACGACCCGATGTCTGGTAACAGGAACAACAGAATGTTCAATTGATATTCAATTTTACGTGATAATTTCAGTGGTCCCCATATGCGAAACATCATAGTTTTCAGTATCGTGATCCAAGATATGAATAATGCAAACATTCTGCACCGAATTTCTTAATGGCGCGTGTTCGTTTATCAAATTGATAATAGTAAAGTGTACATATTTATATATAAAAGTGATTTCTATCTTATCTATTGTGAATGTTGATATAAAATGCAAATAATAAAGTATAAAAAATTATAATAAAAATGAAATTGTTACATTTATTCTTACAAATTAGCCTAAATTGAATTAATCTTAATACTTTGCTATCAGATTGCCAGCATGTTTATGTTTGAATCCTGATGTTAAAACGACCAAATTTTCGTTCAATTATATTGCTGAATTATTAGTTTGCTTACGAAACTATTTTAACGGTTTGGTGCTGTAGTATTGACTGTTTCGATAACACCTGATAAATCTGATAAATAATAATCTTCTCGAATACAGAGATGTATTTCGTCATAAAAACAAGTATGAAACAAAAAACATTCCATTAGGTAGTTAATATAAACTCTGATGTGATTTTATTAATGTATCTCAGAACCATGAAAAAGAAATGAGGGCAAAGAAATTGCTTATATTGTGGTACATACAAAACTTGTAATAATAATGGCATATACAGGTTCATTGAAGAAACTATTTTAATAAAGTTATGACGTTTTTCATAATTGAGAGATTTGTTCTGTCGATTTTCATTTGGGATAGAACATGATGGGAGATGCAAAGGATACTTTCTCTCCCATTCTCCCATATCTTATTTGTTCATAAAAATTGTTACACGTATCATTATATACACGTATGATTATATATATATATATATATGAAAGAAAAGTTCTTGATTTGAACAGATAATATACTGATATCACTTATAAAATTTAAAGTTTATATAATGGTTAGTTATTTTATTCCAGCTTTTGAAAATTAAGTTTACGAATAATGAGTAACAACGCTAATGTTTCCGAAATATTTATAATAACGTACCTCTTGAGACATATATTCCAAGTACTGGCTATAATATTTCTGCAGTTTCTCTCATTGCCACGGTGGCGCCGGGCGGTACTGGATCAGACCAACTCTTCAGCGGACAATGTAAAGAAGGGAGCAAAAGTGGAAGCACAGAATTTTATAAGGAGTAGGAAGTTCACTTGATAGTTGTTATAAAGATTTCAATATATGCGTCCAACTCAGGCACAGAGTCCTGTAAGAATACGGCTATTTTGATAAGTCACAGTGATCAATTTAATTATTTGTAGAATTGTTACTATCTAAGCATACAGTAAACTTTAAAGAAGGTCAGACAAAAAGCTTACGAAATTGGTGCTGTAACTTGGGAACTACTTTCCTTGTTGTGATGATTGGTTACCTTGAACTGAATTATTACGCCGGAAAATGTCGAACTTGAAAAGTGATTAGCTTGTTAACTACTCGTGAAAACTGGGGAGTGTTATTACTGTTCAACAGACGTGGATACGTTGCGTCGGTGTTTTTCAACGTGGGTTCCACGCACCAGATGGGGGCAATTCGAAAAGCAGCTCGTTTGGAATTTAAAAACCGCCAGCTGCGATTTAACTTCTACAAAAGGAAAAATTGTTCGTATCTCAATTTGAAATAATCATTTGGTTAGTTTTGTGCTTTCTATAGAGCCACACTTGAAAGTTTGGAGTAATATGAATTACTCGGAGAGTATTGTTTATTTAGTGGCAAAGTGTGAGTTTCACCCAGCCCAGGGTGAAGATTAAATGTTCCAAAATTTTCCCGTCCTCAAAAAAAGCCGTCGCCACTGAATTTTTTTATGTCTAGTGAAGGAATTTTACGTATGTAGCGTAATATTGGCTCGCCGTAGATGATGCACACTTGATGTAAAAATCGTTTACTACATTGCGGTGCTCTATGATCACTGGTTTTCCATGACGACGAACGTTGCTGATTGGTTTGTGCTTCGGTCTGAATAAACATTTATAACAGTATGGTATAAAAGTTAGTGTTTATTTAAAGTTTAGCTAACAATATTAATTAAACGTACTGTACTGGAAGGTTGCTTTGCCATGCACAATGCGGGAAAAAACTGGATGTCTACTGTAGCCTAGCGGGAACTCCTCATGTTAAATGAAATAGGACCTTAATTTCATAAAAAAACTCGAATGGGGATTTGGATAGTCTTAAGCGATCTCAGATTGAAATAAATAACTACTTTGTTTATAAACAGAGTTTTTATCATTGAAGACCCGTGATACACAAGTTGCAATTAGACTTGTTGAGGGAATAATTAAATTTTTAATATAAAAAATTTGTATATGTTACATAGGAGGACATTCAAAAACCTTATGTGGGGCATGGTAAAAAAAAAGGTTGGGAAACACAGCGTTAGATCATGTAACCAATCGTTTATATATGCAGTGGAAAACACCATATTACCCAAGAACAAAAAGGTACTCATGAGGTGTTCGAAGTTCAAGGCAATGCGTTCCGTTTTCCTTGACATAGGGAACAACGTTACGGCACAATGGGTAACCAGTATTAAAACAATTATCCAATGTTTTAAACATGTTTTTGAAATCTCGCGTAAACCCATTAGAGATAAGCGCCCAGAACTGTAAATGAATGGGTTCATCTTTCACCAGGACAGTGAGTTTGCCAACAATCCAGTACAGTCAATTGTTGGCCTGTGTAAACAACATATCCTTCATATTCACCTGTGATTTCTTCCTCTTAATCAAAATAATGTCGGAGCTAAATGAGAACCATTCTCAGTGGTCAAGTAGTACAAGCGGAAACGACGAATCAGTTGAAAAGCGTCTCAGGCAGAGATATACCAAAATATTTAGAACTGTGGAAGAGACATATTTATAATTGTGCTGACTCAATGGAATCATAATTGTATGTATCATC
Source organism: Zhengitettix transpicula (assembly GCA_037074705.1). Taxonomy (NCBI): domain Eukaryota; kingdom Metazoa; phylum Arthropoda; class Insecta; order Orthoptera; family Tetrigidae; genus Zhengitettix; species Zhengitettix transpicula. The sequence goes on along the minus strand of CM073591.1, from coordinate 113,158,336 downwards.
TGTTACAACATCAGTTTTGGAATTTTTCTTGACCTACGTAATGTCATAAATTGTGGAATTTTTTTGTATATCTCTCGATACCTAGTTTGAAATTTTGTACCTGGAAATAATTAATTCTTTGATCGACTGACCAGTGGTAGATGTAAAACATTCTTCTTCTTCCGTTTTTCCCCCTTTTATAGGTTTGCCGTCATCAATTTCCATTTCTGTCTGTCGTTCCAATCTCCCTCTTCCAAATTCCTATCCTCCATTATGGTTTTCACATGTGTTTTCCACTTTAATCTGGGTATGCCCTATTACTTTTTCCAGGTGACCATTGGTATATTTCTTTGGTCCATCTTCCATTTTCCATTCTTTGTACGTGACTATACCATTTAAGGGTTTGATTTTCAATCCATTTAACGACAGACGTGGTTACGTTCATTTCTTTCCAAAAGAGCTCATTTCTAATTTTATCCTGTCGTGTTTTTTTGAAGACTTCTCCTCAGATATTCGAATTCTACTGTTCTAATTTTGTTCTTTTGTAATTCTGTCAGGGGCCAAGTTTCACTTCCATAATATAGAATTTTCTGTATTATGCTGTTATAAATTTTGATTTTGGTTTCCTTTGTTAAATTTTTATTCCAAAATTTTCCGTGTAATATCTTGGTAGCATTCTTTGCCATTGCAATTTTAGTTTGTATTTCTCTTTCACATGTTGCTACATTTTTAATTATTGACCTCAATTATTTAAAAAATAAAAAAACTAATTTAAATATTTTAAAACAGTAATAAGGTAATAATGGTCTTTGAAATTGTTACGACGAAATGATTCTAAGTGAACCGTAATTGACACAATCACTACTTATTGATTTGAAAGTTTAAACGACGTAAATATTGGTGTATTGGAAATAATATAATTCATACTTCAATAATATTTATAGTATAAATACATACAAAGTTTATCAGAAAAATTTAATGGCCGCAACAATAGTGGAGTACACAAAAAAATACAGAAACGTCCCACTCTCAAGGAGCAAAACCAAAGAAGTCTCTCATCGTCACCGAAACAGAACCATAAGCCAAAGAAGTCTCTCAACGTCTCTGAAGCACAAACAGTCTTTACAAACAACATACGCGCGGAACTAGAGTGCTACAAGACTGGAGTGAAGTCGCGAAAGAATAAGTTATATTAGCCCTTACAAAACGAAAAATGAATAATTCCGTGGTTACAGTGGAGAAGATCTTTTGAAAGGAGATTCTGGGCCTGGCACGTGTTACTCATGCGAACAAATGATCTGGAGTCGGAGCGAAAGGCTGACCCACGACCCCGGCGTTCTGACCGCAGTGTGGTAATGTGGATTCCTCTTCCTGACGCAACCATCAACCATCAGCCTCCTTATTCATTCACCTGAAGAATTTTACTCTAACTTTGATGCGAAAGATGAACTGAAGCACTATGTCCGTTCTAAACCAAATAAAATGAGATGATGAATATAACGGTTTTCATTAACTTCACTTTTCAAATATAAGGAATAATTTGTAGTAAAATATATCTTTTAATCAAATAAATATAGTATCCAATGAGTCTGAAAAAATAGTCAGTAGAATAATAAAATATATAAACACAACCTTTCGTCCCGACGTTGGAACTTCACCCGGTTATATAAATTAATGAATACTTGAGAAAAATAATAAATCTATAGAACGTCAACTTGGTTCAATTTGGCATATTTTTATATTTGTCCTGAGTATAATTAATTAAATACGTACAGGAAGCGCTATACATATCTCTTTATTCTCAAATTTCATAGAAATTATTGTGAATATACCAAATGGAAACAGAGGTATCGTGCATACACTATTTTTCTATGCTGACTTCATCGTCTACCTTGATTTACTTTCTTCGAAGAACATTGTTGAGTTGTGTTTGTTAATTATCATTAATATTTATAAATTTGTTGAAATACAATTAGTTGTAATGCATAATTTTTACGACAGAAACGGTATTTGCTATTTTAATGTCATTGAATATTATATTATTTTCCTTCTTTAATCCGTTTATATGAAATTTTAATTATATATTAATTGCACGGTTTAAACTTCCTTTTTTAAATATATTTATGCATATTTTTACAACAATGTTTCATCAGTGTTGAATGAGTATTGAAGCAAATTATCTCTGATAATCTCTTTCATATATCACACTTATCGGTTTATATACTGGAAACAATACGCATGTGGTGACTACGTCTTCCACAGCCAACAAACAAGCGAATCCGATAGTATTACAACCTATAACATTTTTGGAGTTGAAGAACAACCTGTTCGATTAATTTCTGTCCAACGTATTGACCTGAAATCAATATTTCGATACAGATTGATAAAAGATTGAGAAACCCTTGCAGGCGTCAAACAGTTAAATTAGGAAAGGACTGTGTGGATAAAAACATCAACTTTCATAGACACAGAGAAGACTTGAAATTTTGGCGTCAGCACATATAACAAGAATATTATCGATCTAGCAGTTAACAATGTAATGACTTAGAAGGTATAATAAGGAAATACGTTCATCAAGTAGCCCGGAAAATGACTTATGGAGATTATCCTTGTGTATCATATAAAATAGTATTTCTAAACGGGTGCAACCTAAATTAATTCAAAATCAATTAATTCCAGATTTCAAATTTAGACTTCTACCTTAACTATCATTAAATCTAAATTTATTGACAATTTTCACACAATATAGTATGTACTTATAATAGCAATGAGTGCATAGTGCCAATTATTTCTAGATTCCGCGTAAACGTTTTCCTTGGGATTATGCACCAAGGTGTAGTAGGTGTAGTAAGATTCCAGTCAAGAGTCAGGTAATGTAATGCTTTCGCTCATGTACTCGCCTCTTCAGCACTATTAAATTATTTAATGCGTTACCTTGAAAAGTGAACGCTAATGCGCTCAGTAAACCAGATTTGTCCAGCATTAATCGAGATGACTAATATGATGCTGGGAGAAATAATTAGCTGATATCAAAATCCAAAAAGGAGAGCTATATCTTAGATTTTATGAAACTGCAAGCTTGAAACAAGTATAATTTTAACAGTACCATATTAAACTACGTAGTTTCTTATGAAACAATTTTATCTATTGTCAGTGTCTCTATATACTATAAATATACTTATTATACATATTGTCTACCAACAATGTTTGGGACTATGCGTTCTCATGTAATTACATTAGGTTTATTATATTATATATATAATATTATATTATATATATAAATTTCCTCGATTGAAGAAACAGGTTCCATTAGCGCAATAATGTATCACATCTAGCGACACAGTCTGTGGTTTCATCTATAAGCATTTAAAACAAGAAATTGAATGACGCAGAGCAGAAACTGCTGAAACTAATGACGTGAAATTTAGAATACTGTTTCCTATTACGATGTTATAACCACTAAGATAAGAGTTTTCAATATCGTACCGATGATGGAATAAAGTGGATATTTATCAGAGGAAAAGTAAAATCAACAAAAATGTAGAAAAATTATTGGTTTTAACTGTGATGATGTACAAAAATATACTAAGAAAGCGAAACACGAGTTTGTGTGCAAAGATGTCACTATTTTTTATACACGAAACTGATAATCACAACATACCTCGTCAGTATGTCACCTATAAAAAGCATACAAGTTAAATGATAAACACAGTTTATATAATTTAATGAAAATTAAAATTCTATAGGATTAATTCCTACAAATTTATAAAAATTTTAACACTACAGATTTTAAGGGTCACCAAATTAAAGGATTAAACAGATTTCCCAGCATTTACTTAATTTATGTAGATTAATATATGAGCTATAATCATCTTAACAAGCTAAATAACACTTTACAATATAAATATATTATTAAATTCGTCAATCTATTTAGAACATTGATATTATTAACCATTATTAAAAAATTTTAATGCTCAGTTGTTACTCCAGAATCAGTCATTAACGTCTAAAAGGTCTGTATTGTTCAGGAACTTCGTCCGAAATTCATTAAAAAAATTTTAATCAAAAAGGCTCATCCATTTTTAGTCATTTACAAATAGTTAACTCATATACGCACATCATAATTAATTTATATCTAAATAAGCGTAATTATACGGGGGAGTCTATTGTTGTATAACATATCATATATTTATATTATTAATTTACGAATTAAATTCGTCAATATAATTACAGTCGATTAGTATGTTCATAGAATTTTTCTTACAACATTAAAAATTGTTTCATTTTTTTAAAAATAGCCCTATTAACATGAACAACTAATATTTTATGCATACTTTCTACTAATATCGTCTGTAATTATTTTGACGAATTTAATTCGTATATTAATAATATTGTGTATTTAAATTGTTAGTTGGATCACAAAGAAGCTTATGTCTTAAGAAGGAACCTTTAGCAGAAATGTAAATTAAATAAATATTTGGAAATTAGTACCAGTGTTTAATATGGAAACGTATATAACCTTCGGTACTAGAATATAAATAAATTTAAAACTAATATTATTCGTAATGTAGGACTGAAGAAGCAAACCTATTTTAAAATACAGAATTAAATAACGTATTACAAATCAGCAACTTTTTCTTTGCATTGAATATTTTAATCATAACTACCTTATTTTGTTTGTCATATCGTTTTTTTTATTCTTAATTTTTATTTAGGTTAATTAATAACTTAATACAAGTTTTATTTTAAGAAACTCCGTAGTGAATCACGTGTATTCGACAAGAATAATATATAAGCATATAATTATTAATATTAGTCTTAAATATCATTTCAAGAGATTGTAAATAATAAACATACACTATTCATTCTTGATTGAAATGGGTTTATAAATATTTAAGCATTCTTTAAAATGAAACTTTTAAATACTGATATCCCTAACAGTCTCGATGTTATTTAACTTTGAGTAATCTTAGAAAAAAAACATTACCGATTTGTCTGAGCAGATTATCTTACAGAGATCAGAGCTGCTATGTATGCATGTCCTCCTGCAGTTACAAGAGCCTTTTATGGAATAGAAGATCTCCACACAGCTGCAGACTAATTTGTTTAGCAGCGCGTTAAGCTGCAGAGAACCATCTGATTTTGCTGGTTCATCACGTTACTAATGCCCATTAAATCCAGCTCAACAACTACTGTGAAACACGTGTTCTATGTCCAGCAGCTTCCAGGCGGCCTTTCATGTTAAGCAGACGGTAATGAATGTTGTGAGGCGTAACACAATACATTATACAATACTTGACCCTTCTGGAATTATTTGTACGGTCCATCACTAGAACCGCAATGAACAAAGACCTCTACAAATGAGTTAATATTTAACTTAAGGATCCATCATCCCGAAGCCACAGACACACTTGACCAGCAGGCGTTTATCTTGAAACGTGTCAGTCTGATGAGTTTTACCACATACAAAATTTCTTTCGTCAATGTGAACGTTATTCAATTATTGTTGTCCAGTTGTCCAGTGAAAATCCTCCACACATGAGTTAATTGTATGTTTTATCTTGTTTTATTAAATTAACTTATCTTTATTAGAATTTTTCATTTAACGTTTTTCATGAAAAAAATAATTTTTTTCTTAAAATATATTTTTATCTTTTAAAAAATTTCTTCAATTAATAATTAAGGCTCCTCACAATGCATTTGAATTTCATTCTGATTTGGTCGGAGTTCATAAAAAAAATTCATTTTCACTCGAACTGTTTTCAAATACATGGGTAATTCATTAAATTAATATTCAGTCAAATAATAAATACGTCGTATTACATTTTACCTTTGTAAACTTGTAATTCAGACACTAGAAACTAATATAGGTTCCTTAAAAAAATACGAGAATAAAAATATTCTAACGTTCCTTACCGTTAGACATAACGTTCGTCTACTATCGATGGGATTTGGTTTTTCCATTAACGGGTTTCTTGTAACGCATTTTTCTAGATAGATTTTTTGCAGATTTAAGGAATTTTATTTTATCATAGATTTACCTGCAAGATTATTGTACTGATACCTCCTCGCATGTCTTGACAACCAAGATTTTGTGTAACTAATTAATTACCCATTAAAAATGAGAGAAATTGGAAAAACAGGATTTAATTTTTCAAATAGTCGATTGTCTGAAACTAATTTACTCTTTTGAGGAACTACAGAACAATTCATCTGTAAACCGAAGAAAAGTAATTCCCAAGCAGTTTAAATGTAGGTTTTTGAAAGTTCGCCACTTAGTTTAGAAATCTGGTTAATTAGTTTAATAAACATTGGTTTTACCGTTGACTTGTAAAACCCGAACAAAATCAAGATTTTGTCACGTCTAAGGTGGTTTTGGCTTCGGATAACTAAAATATGGAGACCAGTCCCCAATCCTCGACACCTCAGCTCCCTAGAACGCACTTGGTGCTGGGGTCACCAGCACGTTCTACACCCTCGAATACTGGACGACCGCCTAGAATAAATCTCTACTACATCCTGGCAGGACATGGTGGCAGCTTCTCAGATAGTCCTCTAAGAGAACCACAAGCCCTCTCTTGCACCTTCACATTCCCCGTGTGCCGAAACCGTGTGGAGGCCTCTGACATCAGAGTGATTTTATTAGTAGGATTCCTCCCACAACCGAGAATAGTCACAGCTCGACGATGCTTTCGCAGCTTCTCCCACACATGAAATTTTGAAAACACTGAGACCTTTACCCACATCCGTGGGATTCGAAATAATGCCATCAGTTTAAGTAGTAAGCAACGTGCAGTCTGCCCTGGGTCTCATCTCGGATATACTTACCTCATGGAGGCGTCATTTCATAAGACTGTTCTCCCACCGTTTACCCACGACTTTCTTCACGCCGCACCATTGGGGAGTCCTTAGTAAACACACGCATTCCCTATCACATAGAGAAATAAAATGTTTTAGTGCAATTTATTTGCAGTTGAAGCAGAAAAGTTCTAATTTCGACATCGCCGTCTATCGTCGTACATCAGATTCTATTCGTGTTCCTAAATAACATACATTTCATTCTGCCAGTTGCCCCCGATAGATCAATTCTGACTTCTTTATGCCAAAAAAAATAACGTTAAAACATATACAATTATTCCCTATACCAAGTCATTTAATTTTTTATTACAAAATAGTAAAAGTTATTTCATAGGTATGTGATAAATTTCTTCTACCTTTCCGCGCACTACACTTTGAAACTGTTAATTTTGCGGGAAAAGTCTTTTGCTAATGTCCCCTCGTTTAGAAGATGAGTGGCTATCAATCCTGGATGGAGTAGGCTATTACAGGCGATGGACGTGCTCAGGTCAAAGGTCAAAGGTAGGCGCGGCTCAGGTTTTACAAATACGGGCAAGGCCCTTCACTCTGGCTTACTTACATACGTCACTATACGTCGTACATAATCTTTTAGCCTAAGCGTTCGCTTCTGTTTCTATATACATTTGTCAATTATGTTTCCACATTTATTTGTCAATTCTAGTAGAAAATGTAGGAAATAGTATTTCATTATTAATATTCAATACTTCTCATAAAATATTTGTGTGCTTTTCCACCATTGCTTTGATCGTAATTATATTTAACTTAATCGCATGATTTTAATTTAATAAAGAAATAGAAAAACGGCCAATTTTTCAGAAAAATTGTATTATTCTACTAAAATAAAAAATAATTACAATGTTTCGAAGTAATCCACAAAGTATTATTAGGGACTTCATCAGGTAACAAGAGGTTTGAATTTCTATATTAAAATTAGTTGTCATCATAGACGCAGTTCAAGACCCTATATTTATATTTGTACATATAATTTTAACTTATAAGTAAATTGAAATCTGTCAATTATCTGATGAAGTCTCAAAATTGTGTACGAAACGTTTTATTTTTTTTTAGTTGAATAATGCATACTTTTCTGACGAATTCCCAATTGTTCTGTTTATTTATTACATCAAGAATAATACAATACTTCTTCTTTTTAACTAGACATTGTCATACAAGATGAAGGATTTGAGGGAGAAACTAACAATTCTATAACTTGATTTGAAAAAATATTTAAATAATTACTAACGTGCAACAATTAATAAGAAATATGATGCAGTGAAACTCTATTAAAAATTCGCCACTGCTACAAAAATTTGGAGCCATAATGGTGAAGTTTCACCATTTCAAAATAAAAATTCTAATTTGAGAATTGAATAGTGTCAAAATCAATATCAATCTAACAGGCTTCATATATCCGAAAGCTTTTCAATGTTTCATTAACAAGTACTCTATATCAAAATACGATCCTATAAATTGATATTATTTATATGACAACTTCGAATTATTTATTCATGTGCTTTTGAAAATAATACGTAATCAAACATAAAAAAATAATTTGAAAAAGTAAGCAATACGAGACAGCCTTAGGTAGCCGAATTTATTTCTTTAAAAATTTTTATGACTTTATTAGGAATTATTTAATTGTGGGTGAAGTCGAGCTCTGGCTATAATGTATTTGGGTGGGTGAAGGGGGGGGGGGGGCGTCTCGTACAAGGCCTTGATTTGACTCCGAAAAAGTGCTTGCGTAATAAGCGGCAGACCCGGGTTCGATTCCCCGTATGATAGAGAAATTTTTTCCATCCTGTAACATTATACATTATATGGCTGAGCTACTATTGAAGTTTTTTCTGTTATTTCTGGATTTATTGACTTCTATTAACTTATGTACAAGTAAATCAAATGGCCTGAACTTTTAAATAATTTAATTTTATAAATTTTTATCATTATTATGGGAAGAGATATTGAAATAAAAATATCAATAATCAATTAAAAACTAACATACGATTTTTTGTAGTACCATTGTAAGGAGGAAGTTTCTTCTGAAATTGAAAGTGGTACCAGGAAAGCTATCAAAACTTTCGGCGATCATGGAGTTCCTTTCAAATGAACAACTTAGTTTAAGACTTCACTATTAATTTCCTTATACGCAATAAAACTTATGTTGAAAACTATAGTAATTTATTGTTGGGTATGATTGTGTAAGCCCAGCCACGATTTGAGTTTTCTGATTGATTTGCGTGTTATGATTTCGTTCTACTTTTGCTTTGCAATAGAATCTGGATAATTAAAATGAACCATACGTGATATTTTACAGATCCAAAACGAGAATAATTTCGAGTTTCAGGTATGTCATGCCACCCAATTTTTTGTCGCTCAAATTCAGGAAGCGTGTTGTCACGTCACACAAATAAATCTTATGATATTTAGACTCTCTCACAGAAGAAAAAAAGTACAATTCAAGAGCCTACTTCCATGTCATGTAATGTTGCATGTTAGATAATAGATTTAAGGTTAAGTACAGTCCTGACGCAAGTCCCTCGAATCAAAGGGACATTACTCGTGACTGGCGGTTGTAGACAACCCAACCCATGCTGCTGACTCAGACTCAAGCCGCAGCCTCAGAAATTTTCCAAATAATACAATGAAAGTTGTAAGTATATGTAGCATATACAGGGTATCGGAAAATGTATAAATAAAAACATAGAATTTAAGGCAAGACTGTTCCTGTTGTTGGAAAGGTAGATAATGAACGTTACAAGTAATTGGCTATTGCGACTTTTATCTTCGACACGAATGGCCAAATACATTTAACTTAAATAGATCGGTTAAAAGGAATCATAAGTAGTCAAATGACAATTCAAAATAATTAAGAAAACAAGCGGAACTTCACACTTGTCTAAAGATTTATGCATATATTTATATTTTCCAGATATGCCTGTCTGAATCTGGTAAAGTAACGTCTGCTAAGTTCATGGAAGCATAATTGGTCCTTTAATGTTCTTAGCATATTTTAAGGTTGAGTCTTCCTAACGTTGATTTTTTATTTTTATAATGATCAATGATGAATTAATTTAATCTTATATATTTTAAATTCAATATTACAAATTATATTGAAAAGTTATTATAATTTTAAAGTTTTAGAAAGCTGCCATTTTCTCAGGCTGGTTTCAAGGAGATTCTTAAATTTACAAATATCTTGTGAAAATTATTTACTTTAAAATTTTTTATCTGCTACTACGCTGCGATCGGTTCTCGCTTCTGCTGTCTGTTAACTTCGTTATCTACTGGGTCGGTTCCAAGTCTCCATCATACCACTGTATTTACACGTCGATGTTTCAACCAAATATATTTTCGCTTATCATAAAATTCAATGTAGTTCTTAATGCACGTCGTGTGAATTGCGAGTAACCAGTATTCACAGTTAGTTGTTTTTCTACTCCGTGAGTCTATTATATATCTTATCAAGTGCGTCACTCCATATCGTTATTCCAACAATGCTGACCCTTACTTCAAGTTAGCTAATACAAACAATTCAGACTGCAGACGACAGTTAACATTTTACGTCGCCGGTATTTACACTGATCCTTCCTCGCGGTTTCTAAAAGAAGAAATATTCCAGGCGGAAATTACTGTTGTTAATTTCGCCTTTAGCTTTGGTTTGGATCGTTATGTGTATGTCTACCAAGTCAGGAACTTAAAATTATGCCTTATTTCCGTATGCTAACGACTTAACAATATGGAATTATTCGCTGACGTTTGTATTGTTGAAAGAGAAATAAAATACCTCATATAAGTCGTGCCGGTATAGACAAAGTGAATAAATTGTCATTACTGAATAAAATTTCAAATAAGCGCTTATGAAAGTAATAATATTGTGTTTACTAGAAAGATTACAATTTTTGAAAGAATATCAGAAAAAATTAAGTTTGCTAAATTCATCAAGTTTATTTACGTTAATTTTTAGTTGTAATAACTGCATATCTAGAAATAATATCACATTTTTCCATCATTTTGAAAAAATAAACACGATAGTCCAAGCTGGAGGATTTATATCGTGAACTACTAAAACATATGATGCTTCCCATTTATGAGAGAAATACACTGTATGCATATGCACTCATTGAACAAAAATCACTTTCAACCAGAATATTCAACATAAACTGCAGTGAAAATGTCTCTTTCAGAATACCTTAATTTACACAAATAAAAAATTAAACGTTTAAAAATTCATTATTCTGTAATGTCATATTTTTTCAGGTGTAACACAATGAGTAGGCATGCAAATAATCGAAAAATAAATTAACAAAGAAAGAAAGAAAAACCTTAAATAATGACTCAATGAGAAAGAACAAAAGGATAACGAAATAAAGAAAAAGAATAAATGGATGGATGAAAGACAACCAAAAATGTCATAAAATATATATTCCTAACTATAGGTAAAGAATGATTTTGCTAAATAGAAAATTTCACTGAACCGTACTATGGAAGCTGAAGGCAGTTTGAAGTCGATCAACATATTCATCCATTTTCACATTTCTTAAAAAATAATAAATAAATGACGTGTCGAATGGTATCTCTTTTAAGCTGAAAGGAAAATTGATTGTTATAATTAACTGTAAAATACGCTCTTAGTTTCAAATTCAAGAGTAGTTGCAGTAGCGTTGCGTTTATTTACCAATGACTGAAGCAAATATGAATTGAATTTTGAGCGCAATTTAAAGATAGTTCTAACGTCGGAAGACAGAAAAATAAATTTCCTGAATAAATGAGAGGGATGGAGAAAGACAACCATTACGTGGGAAAAGCATTTATATTATCGTAGTAAAAATATTCAGAGAACTTTTATATTTAAAGGTTTAGTTCATTGAAATATTTTAAATGTAGGCCTATACAATCCATTACTGAATAATGATTCATTTATCCGAGTAATACCAGGTTTCTCTGCCCATTCGACACTATTGTAATGCTGAAACTAGAGATTTTGATTACTGTAAAGTACGTGTTTGTTTCTCCAAGTTTATACGTAATATTTTTGATTTTCAAAAAACAATTATTGTCTTCTGTTGATTCAGATTAGCTTTGTAATATTCTTGTCCTTCCAAAAATTAGGATACATAGATTGTATTAAAATTACTATTAAATTAGGTTAACATTACTTTAATTTAATCAGTTTTATAGCGAAACAGTTACCTCAATATTTTCTTAGGTACTAAAGCTTAGTAAAATCACGCACTCGTAAAATTTAATTTGTATTATTCATTTTTACTTGGTATTCGAGATACATTGGCTATTTTGGAAAATTTAACCCTGTAAAAAAATATAAAATGTGTTATTTGACCCGTTTTATTCAGAATAACTTTCCCCGGAAAGTGAATAAATTAGTCCTAGTGATCTTCAAGTTCTAATTTACAATAGTGCATGTCGGCATAGTCGTAAAGTTGCAACAGAGTCAATAAAATAACACATACCTTAACCTAACTTTAATGTCTACGAAAATAGATGCTCCATAAAGGTTTCGGTTTTAATGTGTGACGTAATAAAAACACATTGCACTTGTAAAGTAGGTATAATGATAAATCACATTCTTGACCATCAATTAAGAACATGAAAACCTGAAATATTTGATGGATGTAACAAATGCACTTATTATCACTATCAATGTACTAAAAATGTTGCTTAATAAATTGTGTGTCTAAGATTTGGCAAATTTTAATGAACTCTTACGAATATAATGATAGGTATGACTGAGGATATTTCCAAACTTTTATTTTAAAGAAATACCTCAATTTAGCTTTAAAATGGATACATATAAAAATGTTCTATATCGAATAATATTACTGTAGTTTATAAGTTTGATAAGTCTGTTAAAAATGTAACAAAAATAATTTTTTTTAAACTTTCTTTATTTCTCAACATAAATTTCCAATCAATCACAAAAATAGGTTTTGTCAAACTCTGCAAAATACTCCATCACGACCTCGATAACTCTTTATTTGATGAAAATTTTTCCCACCAAGCCAAATTTTCAAGATTGGGAACAAGAAGAAGTTACTAGGTGCGAATATGGTGGATGAGAATCCCGATTCGCACACTTTCGCCATTGGGACTGCTGCTGTGTGCGCTGTCGCATTGTCCTGGTGAAACAGCACTTTGGCCGTTTCTCAATCAGCACCCGTTTCAAACGATCCAACAGAGCAGCATTATAGAGAGCTGTTATGATTGTGCCCTTATGAAAAAAAAATATATTATGCCCTGAGAATCCCAAAATACAGTGGCCATCACCTTTCCCAGCTGACAAAACGGTCTTATCATTTTTCGGTGCCCTATCACCAGCTTTGGTCCATTGTTTTGATTGGTTTTTGGTCTTTGGAGTGTAGCGATGGATCCGAGTTCTATCGACGGTTACGAACCTATGCAAAAGGTCTTGTGGGTTACACCCAAACACCGATTCTGCGTTGAAATGTTTTCACAAATCCGTTTTTGGTCCAATGTTAATTTTTTTTATTCGTGCAGCTGTCCAACCCTTCAAATGAAAGTGTTTAATGACAGCGCGAAATTCATTTTTTTCAATTGTCTCCGCCTGACTACAGAATTCTGCAAACAATAAACTACGACTGGAATAAGTTTAAAACTTTTAGGAATATATTTGAAAGGACCACGTTGCCAACAGTGGCGCGAAAGTGAAAAATTTCCCGCTGTTTCATAAAAATTTACCAGACTTAACAAACAACCCTCGGATATAGTTTCGGAACTGTTTTATTATTTTTTTATGTTTACTAACTTGTTGGTGGACAAAACTATATACTATTAAGGAGGTATTCATATGACTACTTTAAAAAATATAGGGAAAGTAAAATTATTAAATCGCGTGATGTCAAATTGGTGACAATCAAAACAAATTTTCTTAATGAACAAATCTTATTAAAAATATTATTGAATACAGAGATCTCAAAAAGATAAAATCTCCGAAAATTGAAACATTTTTTTAATCTATATGAAATAAGGAATTTTATCTCAAATAAATATATAAAAAAGAAATTCACGGAGAAAACTTTAGTTATTGCTTGTCAGAATGAGGTTTAATTTGCTTTTATCATAAATAAGTTTGGAACCCACATTTCTGTTGGTATAATGAAGGCTATCCATATAAAGTACTATACGACACCTAGAAGCAAATGTAAGAAACATATTGCATTGAAGGGAAGTTAGTTCGTAAGATGGTCTCTCAGATGGCGCTTACGACTTCAACGAAGAAGTCGTCAGCGCCTTCTAAGACAGATAGCGTTGTAATCGTACTATGTAACACATCATACATATGGGTCTGAAAGGCCATTCGCATTTCGGTTTGAAAATTTCTTCCCTCATGATAAACATTAGTTCAGCTAAATAATAATAAATTTTAAAAAATTGAAAGCAAAGAAAAATTTTCCCGACAAATACGACCTCTTAGAATTATTACATATTTTGTAATCATTTTTTTAAGGGTACAAAATATGCAACACGAGGACATTGTAAAGTTGTTTAGGTGATCGAAAATTTATATGAAACATTGAGAAAGAAACGCGAAGATAAAACGAAAATTATATATAGCACACGTTTCAAATTAATTTATTATGGAATTCATTTTGCTGACGGGGAAAAGGAGTGAGTTTTGGATTAAAAAAATTATTTTCTAAAGATTATACTCTATTATTGAATATATCAGATATATTTGAAGACTATTAAAATTTTTATAATTAAAAAATTATCTTTAATAATTAATAACAAATTGTAATAATTACTATTCATATCCAGGCTGAGGAAACATGAACAAAACAACCTTTTATTTCAATCAGAAAGCGTCTGAACTTCAGAAAAATACGTACAGATACAAGGCACCTCGGTCAGTATTGATGTGTATGTTCCGGGGTTGCAGACTTTGGGCAAACGGAAAGAGCTGTCCGCTATTCCTATTGGAACAGTCGGCCGTCTGCCTAAACTGGTCGCCGCACGGAGAAGGGAAGGGCGTGGGACAAGAACCCAATGCCCGACCTACCTGTTGCAGGTTTTCTAGTGTTTGTCCTGCATCACTTTAAGGCAAATGCCGGGTAGGATCCTTAAACAGTAGCCCCAGTTAACCATTGACTACCTACCTTCCTCTAACCTTCCTATGCTATTAAAAGGGATTCTAGGATTACCCTCAAGTAGCCTGTTACGCTAAGAAAAACGTTTTGTCACTAATTTGCGACCTCTTCAGGTGTGACGTTTTTCACTACAAAACCAAAGAAATACAATAATTAAAATAAATTTTTATGAAATATTTGTAAGATAACAAATGATATGAATTTTGATAGTCAGGGTCGATCTACGCTGACTGTCGCGGTCGAAATGTACATTTTAAACGAGAACGAGCAGTAAAAACTCAATTAAATTGTTGAGTGAAGTTAACAATGGAAAATATTTACAATTTAAATTTTATCAATATATAAATTAAAGAATTACGAAAGGAAAGAATCAAAGTGTAAGTATAAATTTTTATAATGATAACCGTTTTATATGATCTAATGTATAATATTTCATTCACTAATCCCGAGAAATAGTTTCTTTCTTCATCCAAAATGTATACATTACACAAAACTATTTAAATTATTACCATATTTATAAATCATTTTGACATACTTTTCTAACTATTTAAACACAGTAAAAAGTATTAATTACAAAATTGACATTTTAGATAAGCACAACGTAATTTACAAAATTAATTGTATTGATTGTAAAGCAAGGTATATAGGCCAAACAAAGCGCATATTAGTAACATGGTTAAATGAACACAAAAACAATATTAATGGTAATGTTAAATATTATTGTGTTTTGCAAAACATATTTACTTAAAGAACAGATGGTTAACGTCGATGGCAATGAAAACTATTTTGAAATACCTAAAAACGGAAATAACATATGAAAAATCTGAACACAAATTATTGAAAGAGTTGAAATAATTTAGGAGAATACTATTAAAATCGATATTACTTAATTTTTTGACCCGCCAATAACTCTAATTGTTAAATATACCACGCGACAGACTTCTATTCCGTATAGAAGTATAGAAAATATATCATAAATAACGAAAAACTACTTCATTTAATTAATTAATAATAAATACTGTCAAATTTTGTAATCTAATTATGCTTATTGATACAGAGAAATATACTTATTTCAAAATCATCTATCAGTTTTTTACATATTTACTTCTTTGTTGTAAAAGGAAGGTACTGCGCATGTCTGCTGTATATGTGGTTATAATTATATACTAGTGGCAGTTTATATAAAATAATACTGAAATAAACTACAATTCTGTCAAATTTATCTGGAATAGCTAAGAAATCATAATTAAATAAGGTCTATACTGTTAACAAATTGGCTCTGTTGTATAACAACTCAGATAAAAGGGAGACGATGTCTAACGAATATAAAGCGACAAAGAATATATTTTGTTTCGAATACAATTAACACTGAATCTCTATATGTACTTCGGCATGCTAATACTTGAAACAAAGTCATTAATCAAGCTTGAACTGAGATGTAAAACCGCATTTAATAACCATTTTGAATCAAAGGAACAGGTACTTGAAAAATATGTGCTTTCATGTAAATCAGAAATGTGTTCAAGAGAACATTTTCAAACCAAAAATAAAAAAGATTCAAGTGACAAACCATATAAGAGCAGCCCTCAAAAGAATATATACGGTAAGACATCGTCGTGTGAGAGTTTTGGACGTTTAGTTGCATACAAAACAAGTGAAATGGCGGAGTGCAGGACCGAATACGAAAAATTAAATTGATCATAAGAGAACGGCCAAACAATCAAAGACCCAAAGTCTGATTTGAGACTTAGTTATACTATTATGATGTCTCGACTAAATTTATAATCCGAGATTGTTCCATATCAAACATTTTAGTAATCCCCAGCTCCAAGTCAGACGTCGTGACATTCAGTCATCCTATGCGGCAGCCAGAGACAACATTGTTTCCTCATGTGC
The DNA here is from genome assembly GCA_037074705.1 of Zhengitettix transpicula. Taxonomy (NCBI): domain Eukaryota; kingdom Metazoa; phylum Arthropoda; class Insecta; order Orthoptera; family Tetrigidae; genus Zhengitettix; species Zhengitettix transpicula. The sequence continues at coordinate 113,141,483 of CM073591.1, read as the reverse complement.
AAATAATCATGCATAATCGAATGAATGTATCTTCTGGTATGTCATTTGTTTTCGTCAAGCTTTATCCTCCCTAACTGACGTATCGGACCTTCCCGCCCTTTCAGCATCCTCCAGGGAAAAATTTTACCTTTGCATTCTTTGAACCACCTAAATTTAGTGTTACGATTCGAACAATCATCACGAAGTGCAAGAGTCATTTCTTCTAAGAACTGGCCTATGTTTATACGACACGCGAAGTTATACGACAAAACTGTCAGTATCTCACTTTCTGACTATGGTTCCATTGGAAGAACTTCAAACTGTCACTTATAATAAATAACTGAGCCCACTGGTTTCTGCTTACTTACAGCTGTGATAATATGAACATGTCTCAACACGCAGCAACAAGCATCCTCCCAAAATTTTTTGTTTCCTCATATTGTAAAAATTTCATAATACATTTTGTCTGACTATCAATCACAATGTATAAGGGATTAATAACGTAATGTTTCAGAGTAACGTAGGTCACTGTTCGTAAAATATTAATTTCATCATTTAGTGTTCATTGGGTTCGTTGAATGTATTCTCAAGAATGACAGATTAATAAATAACAGAAGGCGTAACGGTATATCCAGTCAACTGACAGATCACGTATAGGTGAAGAGACAACACAAAACTTGTTTCCGTCAAACCTGTGGCTGTGGAATTCTTAATGTTGACAAAACCTTGATGGTTTTATAAACGCCTTTTCGTATTCTCGCAGCAAAGCTTCAGTCACTGACTCCGCACGAGAAACGCGTACACATTCCAGGTTTTGTGTTAGTATTCGCTAGGGAATATTAACCTTTCCTGTGGTCCAAACGGTGGGCGTTCAACCTTTGCACAGTTAGTGACCTAAGGCCTAGCTTGTGTACAAAGTCGCGCGATTTTGTAAGTAGACAAAATTTATAGACAATCGCGAGACAAAATAGACACGCTTTCAGAACTAAATCACAGAACCGTCAGAAACGAGAGACTTGACACATTGTTGCGCAACATTGCATAGTGCGGACGCTGTGAGTTCTAGAGAACGCTTCGTTAATTTCTTTCATTTTTGCTTGTTTACTATCAAGATATGGCCAACGGAGAATGTTTAATTTTTAATAGAAGGTTATGTTATTTGTGGGAAGCGACTAATGAAGAATATAAAAATCGCTCTAAGAAGATAACGTTATTGAAAAGCTGCCCAAAAAATATTAAGTGTCCGTAGGTGACGTAGAAAAAAATACACAATTTGAAAACAGCTTATCATCGGGAGCATAAAAGAAGTAAGTTAGGGGAAGAAGAGCGGGTTTGCATACAAACAACTGTCATTATTATTAGTAGTAGGCCTAACAATTCTGAGTATTTTCTCCAGTCTCCCGTTTCTGACGGGAGACCAACGTTCTGCGATTTTGTTCTGAAAGCGTGTCTATATACAAGAATTTATCTCGCGATTGTCTACAGACATTGTCTAGATACAAAATCGTACGTGACTTTGTATACAAGTTTGTACTTGACCTAAGGTTTCTGCGAGTTTCACCGTACTGTAGAAATAGCTGTACAATGGGTAATGTTGGAAAACGGTTGAGTATTCAAGAAGTTGTGACATATTACACATTTCTTAAGCAATAAATAAATATTACACTAAGTGCTACTTTATTTAGGAAAATACACAATCAAACTATATGAATGGTCAAACCAGGTGTACAAAATTTTTGAGTGACGTTAATTTTGTATAATCCCATTACTTTCTGTTCAGAAGTAAATTTTTATAGCTAAAATTGAGTCATATCTTGTAAGCATTTAAATATATTATTTAGGAAATGAAGACAATATTATCAACGCTTGAGACGTTAACGTTCCCATTTCTAAAAAAAGATGAAATCAAATCGTTCTAGGTTATTAAAACAACATAACACACAAAACTGAAAATTTGTTACAGTTTCATTCACATCTGACATATGAAATCCTCTTTCTTATGCATCTTAAAAACAAATACACGTAAAGACTTAAAGAAATATATGAGTTCAATGAATAAATTTTTCTATTGATTAACTTTAGGGTAAGGTCAAAGATTTAATGAACTATGACATTTATAGATTTGTAGAATAATTAAGACTATATTAAACTGTGATTTTTCATTCCATCTTTCTGAACTGAAACGTATATTTAATTCTTAATTACTGGTTGATTCTTCGAAGTTACTTCATTAAGCTCCTATGCAATAATAAATGGCACAAAAATTGCATCATTTGCTTCTACACCGTTGTCAACAAACTTTAAAAACAAAAAAATCATTACGTACACGAATGTTAATTTAGTGGGAGCTGTTGGTTGAAGTTTCACTTTGATTCAAATTTAAGCCTTTAAATCCAAAACGATAAGCTCTTTAACATTATTCAAAGTTTGAATATATTTTACTTTCTTTAAATATTTTTTCTTCTTTGAACTACATATGCTGAAAATATTTCTAAATTATTAAGACTCATTTTATTTCAGTATTAATACCTTTCCGACAGATTATAAAGCAAATATTTTGCATTACTCTAATCCAAGCTATATTCGAGGGTTATTTAACACTTAAGGCTATTCGCGTATTTAATGTTGCATAGTTTTTCCTTGTAAAATAAATTAAGGAAACAATATTTAAATAATAAAGATTAACAAAACTTTATAGTACCAAAATGTAGAATGGAGTTAATAGAACTCCAACACGTTATGTTCCTGAATTCAAGAAATTTTATACTAAATTACTGTATTTATTGAAAGTATTGTTTTTAAAATTTGAAAACAACATTAGTTTCTTTTACACATTTGGTTGAGAAAATATATTTTGCGCTATTTAGTGAGGAGAGAGGCTTATAGAAAATCATACAAAATTAAAAGCGCCTTATGATTTCCGTCTTCTAAAATTAATACTAGGAGCAGAGGCAGTAAAGAGCAGTATGTTTCTGGAAAATAAGCAGTTGTCCAGATAATAATTCAAGAAAGATACCTTTTTTTTATTTAAATAAGCGTATAGACATAAAGCTATGAAATAATATATTAGTATATATCATATGTGATATATACAGAAGCCCAATGGAAATATTAAAGATCAGGAAGTGAGCATCTAAAACATACTTCACAGGGAACGCAATAAAGATAATAATCTATCCGACAATATAAAATATAACCAAGGTAATGTAGAAGTATGAAAGAACAATAGCTGTAAATAAGCCATTCAATGGATACAAGCAAGCTTCATTAGTGAACCGTATAAACTTGGTTGAAAGTTGAAATACTTTTGTTTATGAAAATGAATGTCTCTAATTTAGTTGTCATTTAATATAAACTCTAACTGACCCACTTAAATTTTCAGAGGTTTTACGACGACATTTAGGGAATCGTAATTAGGAAATGAATGAAATATTAAATCGTCGGATATAGGAGGAAGAATCAGAATCCGTAGTAAAGATGGAAAAAATGTAGTAACGTATCACCCATAATGCTTAAACCTAGTCACTTTATCACCTATTATAGAAATGAATGCGTCCTTGCCGAATTTTTTGAATGAACAGACGTAAATTTCAACGCGTGCTGTCGCTTAAAAGATGTACAACGTTTCAACAGCTTACTATTTCGTCGTCATCAGTAATGCGACATACCTGAGATTCTATTTGAAAGTAAACAAAAGTGCAGACCATATATTGTTGATACTATTGAACTAGAATACGTGTACGAAGATTACAGACTCAAGAGACTTTACTCTGATCTCGTGTTCCTTGCTCCATAAATTCGAAAATAATTATTTACTGTTCCAAACGTCGCTCAGCCATTCCTTCCACTGTTTTAATTATCTTTCTCCCTATTTACATTTAATTTTCTTTCCCCTCTCTCCTTTCTTGTCTATTGTATCATACTGTAGTAACAATTGAATAATTATTATCGCTGTATTGAAGTACCAAAATCACTTAAAACTAAAGCAAGGGAAATCCCTTTGTCATTTAAACGAAAGGAAGTCTGCCATAATGTTTTTACTACATTTAATAGATTCCTACACAATTCAAATTTAATGATAACTGAACAAAAAATAAACAGAAATATTTTCTTTTAATGAATTATATTTATATTAATAAATCCTTCCGTCAATAAGTACTATGGCACAATATTCTAACCTAGGTCTTCGTCTATTATTATTTTCCTACACACATCCCTCTAATAGTAATCTAACGAAAAAATCGTGTCCCAAAATGATGCCTATGAGCCTGTTCCTTCTCTTAGTCAGCGTCCTCCATAACGATCTCTCTCCAACCATCATATTCAAGGATTCTTGATTTGTGGCTCGATCTACCCATCTTCTGTAACATAACATTTCAAAGGCTTCTATTTTTTTTGTACTGCCTATTTTCCAAGTCCCTTACAACTCCACATTCCAGTTAAACACTTTTAGAAATGATTCATAGAATCAAAAATTATATGATGTAAGGTAATTTCTCATTTTACGGATGTTTTCCTTGTTTGTGCTAACTGAATTTTCTTCTACCATAAAATATTATTACACTCCCAAAATAAGAAAAATTCATATACTTTCTTCAAAGTACAATTCCGTAATCTGATACCATTTTCACCGCCACTCTTATTTTGACTACTGTACTTTAATATGGCTTTGTTTCTATTTATTTTCTGTACTTGGTTTTCAAGGCGGTATACGCCATTTAAAAAGTCATCCATAAATAATTATTGTGCTTATAATAACGTCAGCAAACATATATTACGTTTCAAATGTGAGCCGATTTGACCTTGAAGCTCTTCCTTACGCCGTCGAATCAAGATCGTGCGCCTTTGTCACAATATTATACATGCAGCTGCGGTTGTTGTAATTTATTGACCATACGAGAACATTGCCCTAATTCTCTGTTCTCATTCACTGACAGCCATAATGACTCCAATTTAAAAATCCATTATAATGTCTTAATTTATTCTCCTTGAAATATCTTTTCCAAAGTTCTCTTTAAATTTCATAAAAAAATTATGATAATAATTCACCTATCGTGGAAGCCAGAACGTATAGTGAAGACGAGTGCAATTGTCATCAATGATCCCATTGGGGTATTCTGCGAATGAACTGTACTATACAACCGGATTTCAAGCTGAAGAGGCCATCTTTGGGACCAGGTTTGTGAATTTAAAAAGAATTGATTGAGAAAACGATAGTATCTGAAGACAGAGAAATATTCAGTTTGAACGAAAGTGAAATTCCCGGCGTTCCGATGAATGAGTTTAATAGAGTCGAAGGGCACGCATTCTCTTTGTGGTCGCCGGCCCATAAAACAGCGGGAGTAACGGCCGAGACGCTGCCCTTGATGCCGGCTCACCTTGGCTTTCTCCGGATCACTCTCACTTTCTCAGGCCCGTGCCGCCCGCAGATGCCGTGGGCTCTGGAGCAAGCATCATCACTGTTCCACTTACCCACAAATAAATATTATTATTAAAAATTACTGGAACTGCAATCACAATTTTAAGTATTATTTCTACATACGGAATGTATTTAATACAAAATACGTTTTTATTAAGGATAAATACTATGTCAGAAGTTTTATTTAGTAATGTTTACAGCTTACTGCTGATAAACAAAAACATATCTATGTCTTACGAACATATTTTACCATTCCAGGTACTTTTATTAGTTTTCGTATCTACGTAAATTAAAATTTGCAACACCGGTGTCCAAGATTGTATTAAAGCTACCGATAAAGCAATTAAAGGATGCGACGTAAAAATTAGGTACGAATGTTATCTCAGCAAATGTAAAAATTTTCTCATTTTAATATCGCTATCAATACTGTTTTCTAAGAGGAAATCACATTGTGATATATATATATCTATATAATTTAAATTCAAACGTTATTAAAATTGTTTGCAATTAAGTTCATAATTATTTAAATAAATAATTAATCCAATCTGACTTTATATTTAATTTAAATAATAAAATAGCAGCCTTTTATTCAGAAAAAATTCATATTTATATTTTAAACCCTTAGAGTTTCGTCCCCGTTTGGCACCTCTTCAGTAATGTAATGGTGCTACAATTATGAAAAAAAAGTAAGTTGTAATAAATTTATAATGTGCGGATTGCCCACACGTTGCGGTTGAACTGATTTCATTACGGAAACAATAACGGTAGATATATGAAGGTAATTCGGCAAAACATCCCAAACTACACGAAAAACTATACAGCAAGGTTCAAGTAAATGGGGAAAAAACATAATTCTCATAATAAAAGCGTCTACATCTATATGAATCATGATTATTTGGCCTAATTGTACTGTCACATGAGTATTATAAGTAGTGCGCATTTTTATTGAATGACTTTCTCTGTAAATATTAGAATTTTATCAAATTTTATAATATTGAATTATCATTGGAAACCTGCTCAATTATAAAATGAGCCTCATTTATGTGACCCTATAATTATATATTATTCTTTTCTGCGCTTTACTTGAGCCAAATCGATATTCATATTCATATGTAAACTCATAAAAAGTGGTTAATTTTTATAGTCTATTTGTAAATTAAAAATTTTGTTTCTAAAGTTGGTTAATTATGTATGTCAATATTAACAGTTACAAAACTTCGTTTTAATGAATATTTTATTATTATTATTGAGTAAAGGAAAATATTTTAAACAGAGGTAAATGCAATTAAGCGTTGAATTTAACTGGAAGTTTACTTACATAATTCGTATTGAAAGGAAATAAAAAGCTTCCGAAAAAGTATTGCAAATGTCTCCGTATTCTTCATGATACTGAGTAATAAAAACGGGATGAGTATTCCTTACTAAATTCTTTAATATGGTGTGAAAATAATTTAGAGTTAGGATTGATAATTTCCAAAGTTGTGGATTTTAGTTATTAATTCTTTCAGACAAAATCACTGCATTTTCTAAGCAGAATAACAAAAAGTAAAATGTACTGAATCTGAACCATACGCCATATTCCAGTTATGTTTTGTTCAGTTTCTGGTTTATTTCTTCTTTTAGGCATGTTGCAACTTCTCGTAAAATTTAGGTGAAATTGAAGTAAAATATAATTGTAGATAGTAGTCTAAAAATATTTCAATCTTTCGAAATCATGAATATTATAAAACTTAATATTTATTTATATTTTCAAAACATAATATCACAAAAAAAACTGACGTGACTCTATTATTATAATAATATTGTATCAAAAGTCCAGGAATTGACTTTTATTTTAACTGACAAATTATACACGATTGCAACAAATATGCTAGAAATAATCTTATTAAAACTGCAAATAATATTTCACGTTTTACAATGTAATGTAGGTAAACAAACTAAGGTAGAAGCCTTGGTAAAAAAAAATAGAATTCTGAAACGCATTCGTGACAAAAATCTAGATATTTAAATCCAAATGCTCTTATAAAGACCAAAATAAAACGATTGTAAGTCTTTAAATTAATCTGATTATACTAGTCAGAAATATCGTGGCAAGTGACTAATTAAAGTCGTTTACGTTTATCAGCTGAATGTCCTGAATACTTAACTTTTATGGCGTCCAGAAGAAAAATGTGGGCGCTGCGTCGGCAGATAAATTTGGAGGATACTGTAAATCAGAAGAATTATCTCAATGATTTTTTCCCCGATAAAATAATTCAACAGCTCATTTGACAGTGTCCTGATGTCCTTCCTCGCGTCATTTTGGTTATAAATTTCAAACGAGTTTTACCTTTGAGGGCGTCTCGTTATGAATACATGTTACACATCGTCTTCTTTTCTCTTGCATGTTGTCACACAATGTCAATTTTTTGCTAAGAATCTGTTTTTATTTTTGGTTTACGTGCACCAATCAAAGTTGGTGGAATATTTTTGTAAATTTTATATGTGGGAATACAAAACTATGTATTTCTTAAATATCATCATTTGATGAGAACTTCTAGACACTCATCCTAAGATAAAATATTCCTTAGTTATTGGCAAAGTGTTAGAAAACTTTTAGGATTACATCAGGTAATATTTTCTTTCATTTTCTGTTTAAGAGAAGCGTAAATGAAAATGAGCGGTTAATATATATATGTTTATAAAGTTAAATAAAGTTTTTATTCCAACTTTTCCAATTAACTAAATATTGAAGAAATTATATTTAATTTTTCTTGTTTTTATATTTATGTGAATATTTTTGTTAGTTTTCCCTTTAAATTATTGTTTCTTCCTTAAATGTCGATACCAAGTTAAGCACAATTTCAGAAAAGAAATTAATATTCTAAGAAAAAAATGAGGCATCGCAAACTTCGGTATAATGACGTCTACGTTATTAAGGGTTCCAGGACAAAAGAAGAACTTCCGTGTGCTAAATATAGTATTAGACTTTATGTCCAGTCATACATCAAGTAACCAGTGGTGGTATTCGGCCCCTCCTTCCGCGTGGGAGACTTGTAAATTTGTTACGTAACAGAGGATGGTCCATTACGGAACATTGGAATTACCGTGTCGAGCATGTCGATAGTGGTTACGTGGATGGTTGAGGGTTTGATTTATGTGGGTCCCGATGGCTCGAGATAAGGCGGTGGCCGAACTTGACACTGCGGGAGGTTGGGAGAAAGCTCCACCATCAAGATAAAGCCCTGACTCGCGAACGTGCCTCCTCATCGCACCCAATTGCAAACTAAGTTTCTTACTCGGAAATCATCAGCCGTGGAAGCTGTTTTCTCTTCCCTTTAACTTTATCTCGAGAACATAAGCATGTAATGTTCATATCGTAAATTAAGTTTTGTTTCGGTGATGGTTAATTAAAAATTTAATCTTCTTCAACCTATGTTCAACAAAATTATGAATACTCAGCAAAATAAGAATAAACCAATAAAAATTTATTCTTCCTTTTACAATCCCTACAGTTTCTATTTAATCATTATTCGTATTTTCCTTTGTTGTTCGACCCAACGAAGCATCGCTGATTTGTTTAAAGTGTAAATCGTTTTAAAACTACACAAGCTGAGTCTGGTATTCAAAAGTCGACAAGTACTTTAAGAACAATAAAAACGACATTATATTTGCTTGATTAATTTTTATTTGTCAACTGAACCTCGTTTCAGCTTGACCAGACATATTCCAACTCTTTCCAACGGCCATAAATTACATTTTATGAAGGTTAACAACATGGGATTTTTCGACGTCATTAATTTCATACGTTTAATTGGTTTAAAGAAAGTCATATTCTCTTGTAGGAAATAAATAAAAGTCGTAGAGACCAAATCTGGCAAATACGGTGGATGAATCAATTTTTCCAAAATGTTTTCGTAACGGAAAAAAATTTCGTAGATAAATACAAAATGTTCATTATCGCCTAAAAACTTTGTAACACGATGAACCCGGGTGTCTCCTGTAAAATTAAATATTGTGTTAATAAATCAATTTTGGACCTTTTACTGACACCCAATTTTATAAAGAGTAACAACGTTTATTAATTTATGGAACATAATAATATGTTAATTATTTTTGTTGATAATTTGGAAGAAAACCTGACGAGTATACGAACATGTATCGAAACGTTTTAAGTCTCTAAATAAAATAAAGTATTCGTAAATGTCAAGAATGGATTTATTAATTCAAAAACAGACGCATTTGAACGCATTTGGTTGGAGAACTCTCACATTCGTATGTATAATGGCGATAATCGATAACTTTACATTTATATCTAATGAAGATAGTGGTTAAAGTCTTGTGGAATTTTGGAAACAGTCTAACTCAATCTGGAACCTTCCATCAAGAACCTCTACAGTAACATGCTCCAGTAAATTTTATAAATGCCATTTTTAAACCACTGTAAAATAATGTATAAGTTAATTCATAACGTTGATATGTTATTGTCACTCATTGCGGACGAATATTGCAATATTAATTTGCGTTTCCTGGCACTGATATAAAATTACGAAGTTTTTTTCTCTGAAGATGATGGAGACACTGACAAAGAGTCACTCCTAAATCGATAATGTGTCATGTATCATGACACTGTGACAGTCGTCTTGGTAGGCGAAGGCCCTTGGTTGGCTGTTGAGCCAAGGAGTAGTAGTTTTCCTGATGATTATATTTAAGGAGTGAATGTGTGCCGGATCTGAAACATTTCATCCTCCATTAAAATGTTGGAGAAACTACCGGAGGGAGAAAAAAAGTTAAACCAGTTTGTCAAAACTGAAATATGCTCTTCAGGGTGCTTTTAATTTTATTTAACTTTAATAAGTGTAAAATAAATTTTTTATTAATGATTTATATGATTTAAAAGTAAGGTAGGAACACAGAATTTTAACTACATTTGTTTCTGGAAATAATGCTCTATAACAAGTTCTGTTGACCAATTCATCAATTTTTTCATCGATATTTTATGGTCGCTTCAATCTAAATCCTTCACTAATTCTTTAAAAATAATGACAATTTAATCAGGTTACAGGACCGGATGGGATCTTCCATGTCGAAGACAAAACTACGTTAAATAATCAATTTTTGAAAAGTATTCAGGCTAAGGAAATGAAATTTAAAAATCATTAGAAAGCAAATCCTGCGTTCTTTTGTACTTTTATTATCGAGTATAGGTGGCTTCAAGTAAGTATTATATTTAAATATATATCTTAAACCTTCACGAATCTTTTACGTTAGATTTTTACTACAATTTAAACTCGTTGTTCGCATCTCGCACATTTAGGGTGCACGCAAATTTGCCAATATAATACCGCTTTTAATTAAGGCACTATTAAACACCTAGTAATTTTTCAATTATTTTTTTAAAAATAATATACAATCATTGGGAAGATTTTACATTAAACTAATCACACGACTTAATCAACCGTATATCTACAACAGTCCAATTTAAACATTAACTCATAACACAATATTAGATGGACCATTAGATGGTGCAGTGAGGAACAGTTTCAGACTTTTTCCTTTAGTTTTATTCAAAATAAATGCGTATCTTCGCATTCATAGTGTATTTAATTAACAGACATTACATGTGTCATTATTAAAGATTTATAATTGCAGCGCCGTTGAATAAATAATGTAATACCCACCTGGCAAAAGTAGCTGGGTATTCGTTCTCCATACGGAAATGAAAACAGTTTTGGCTCCCTCATATTTGTAAAGAAAATATAGAATTAATAATTTAATGATCGGTTATGTTCTCTTTAACACGTAACTTATATCTCGTTCCAGTACCATGGTTTTTTGGTTTAAATGCATTTTTTTTACTTCTTGGCTAAATTGAATTAACTCCTCTTCTACTAGTAACAATGAAGATACTCCATAAAAAAGAAAAGAAAATTAGCAGACTGCTAAGTTCTAACTTTTTCAAATTGTATATGACAACTGAATGTGGTCTCATAGTTATTCAGAGGAAACCGGTCCAGACGTTCTCATGTAAAGCAAACAAAATACCTGCCCAAGCAGTTAAAAGTCCGACTTCGGAATGTTAATCACTCAGTATAAAAATGCTGGGACGCAGTTTTATATTGCTTCAAATATTTTTACGCCTTTATATAACAACAATATAAAGTTTTATCGAAAGTGTTTCGACTGTTACATTGTGAAAAGTGAACAAAATATTTGCGACAAGCAGGCATCGGTTCCGGAGTCTTATAATTGCATATAACGTAAATAAAAGAAAACGACACTTAATTCTAAGCAATGTACCGGTATTAGAATTAATTTCCTTTTAAATTTTAATTAAAACCGTAAGGTTAAGGTCTCACTCACAATACTATAAATAAACTTATATCCATCAGGGGAGAATAGGTCTATATTGAAAGCTACTGAAAAACAATACTATAGGAAAATTTTATTTTATTGCGTCTCATCCATTCTTAATTACGTCAACGCTAATATTAATATACATATACATATAAATATAAATCTATGTGTGTGTGATACATAGTTATTAACGTACAGCGTGTAGCGTATTAGTAATGAAGAATGGGATAAACACTTATCTCGCTGTATCCAGGGGGATGTAAGGAGAAAGCTGATGTATTTGCTACATGAGGAATGGGGACTTTTATTCATGGAAATGGAATTCACGATAGGTGCCGCCGTGGGGGAAATATGAGCATCTGGTGAGGGAGTGTCTGGGAGTCAACGCACGCTCGCTTTGGCCTTGTCTTCAGCTTTCCCAGACGGAGCACTAACCTCGCTGCGAGGCTGTGAATCCCAACAGCGACGAACACATAGAAAATAATCAGCCAAAATCGCATTATATTAATTGATTATATGGTTTATCTGTGTTTAAGAACCTAACTTTTTAGTTTCCTTAACTGTAGATTTAAATGAGTAAACACTGTAACTAGAAAATAATAGTAGAAGTCAAGGAGAGATTTTCGGAAAACCTTTGAAATACAATAGGTGGTGTAGACGTCACAGTCATTGGTGGTCCCGGGTTCGAATCCTGGCATGGGCATGCATGTTTTGTTTGTCTTGGTCACGAAAACTGGGATGAAGACCGAGGCATACTGACCATGAGCCACTCCAAAATCCAGAATGTGTCATGTGATAAGACAGTCTGGTAGTAGTCCCTGTAACAAAGGCCCTCAATAAGCTGTAGAGCCATCAAATAATTAAATAATAATAATATATCAGTTTGAAACATTATTTTCGTACAATAACTCTACTGATATATTTCTAATTGATTATTTACATCATACACAAGACTCAATAAACAGCCGTTATTTTACCGATTCCATATATATATATATATATATATATATATATATATATATATATATATATATATATATATTGTAATATACAAACGGGTGGCGTTTAAATGAAAGATTAATATTTTAACAACAAACAAATTTATTATCAATTATACAATTATACAAATTAAACATATCTCATTCTCTCAGGGTCTCAACTGGGTTTGACAACGGCGAATCGTTCAAAATAATTAAAGAACACAAAATTAAATTTAAAAGGAAACAGATTTTACTCATCAATTAACAAACCTAAATTTAATTGTCGACGAAATTAACCTACAAAGATTGCTTCTAATTTACAATTTTTTTATCAATAAGAAAGGAACGATATCTGACATCTATCTTTTAATTTGGTTTGCATCATTAACTGTTTTATTTAGTTACTTACGGCTGCCCACTGCTTCTAGGATACTTTGGATTTACGAAGCACGGTGATAGGTTTTGCACAGCTTCAACTAATCTCACAGATTATAATTTAAATATTTCTGGAACAAAGTGAGGAACCAGGAACCTCTTCTTCGTCTCTTGCTCCCTCGGTTGCCTCCATCTCACGGCTGCCCAGCTTAGCCGGTTTTGTAGTTCTGCCTTCGATTCTTGCTCTCGGTACGTGTTTAGTCCTCGTCTCTCGGTACGTATTTTTAATCTCCAATTTTCGAAAAGTTCTTTTACGACCACTCGATCGCTGAGGAGCAAAAATGCAGACTTCCAGCCTAACGTCCAACCAACTTAATGCTCTCGCTTCTGATTTTCCAACTCAATTAATTTTAGTTCCGTCCTCGGCTGAATTCCATAGCCGACTGCCTTCGTCTCGTAATTTTGAGCGCGAATTCCTTCTTCCAACAAAGGCAACAATACTCTGCTTCATTGTTGCTTGTGGTGTTCGGTAACGCCGTCAATAATGTTTCTCTAACAATTCAGATTAACAATCACAATTAATGCCTTAATTAGTAGGCATTACAATATATATATATATATATATATATATATATATATATATATATATAGGCATTTAAAGGAGCTAAATGCACCTTAAATGGAATATTTATGATATAAAAATTCAATTTAATTAGAGTCGCTAATGATTCGAGAAGTTAATGCAACTGTAAATAAATCAATTTAAAAAATTGAATTATTTCATTTTTGAAATGTTTTTTATACTAAAACGAAAAGAATATTTATAATCATTCAAACTATGGGGTATTTGTCATTGAATTCCAGACTGTTTGAAATCTTAAGCGGTTTTCAAAGTTTGGTAGATTCAAAACATTTTTTTAAAACTTATATGAACGCGTGAATCGATCGTTATTTGTTCAGCGGTAATCATAGAATAGTATACATAACCTTTGAGTCGGTTTTGGAAATAAGTGCAGTAACAAGTAACTAGTAACTAGTTAAATAACAAGCTACGATTGAAATTTGTTGAGAGGTACAGGACCGGATGGGATCTTCCATGTCGAAGACAAAACTACGTTAATGGAATAGAGAGTTGATTTTATACAGCATTTTGGGGGAAAATATGTAACAAAAGACAGGAATCAACATTGCAAGAAAGTTATCATGTAGAAAATATTTATTAGTTTTTTAAAAATGTCTTTGGGAAAAAATCTAATTTCTTAACACTACAATTAGGAAACATCTCTCATATCTACTTTCAATAGTTGCTTGCTACTTAACTAAATACGGCGTTGCACTTAGTCGGGCCACTTTCCAAAACAGGCTAAGAATTGTAGTATATTAATCTACGAGAACCGATAACATATAACGATTTATTAGACCGTTCTTACACTTTTTATAAAACGATGTTTTAAATCTACGGTGCGCAGAAAACCGCTTTAGACTTGAGACAGTCTGGAGTTCGATGAGAAATGTACATATTTTCAATGATTACAAATATTCGTTTTCAGTTTTAGAACAAAATACAAAATATTTCACGAGTGAAATAATTAAAAACTTTTTTGTAACTTTTATTTCCATAATGAATGAAAAATAGCATAGGACTGTGGTAAGATATATATTCAATAAAATTTATATCCATATAAGTCGTCCGCAGACACAAAATTAGGCGTAGTTTTGATTACTTTTATGACAGAATGGCGGTTGATGATGAACGCCTTCCTTCGTAAAATATAAAAACGAAAAAAATTACTGGAGTGTTAAAAATGAATTTATATATTATATTATTTATGTGTTAATAATTTATGAGAGAAGTAATAATTTTTTAAGAAGTTTAATTCAAATGTGTGTGATCGCCAACTACAGTAATTGTTTCTATAGTGGGGTGGGGAACGTTATCGTCATTTCCAAGTTCATTTGACCTCCTACAGGATCGGCAACCAGCCGCGCATCTTCTTCTGGTTCTTTTTCATAGGACAAATTGTAGCTTATTGCCTGGAGGTCCACATTGATATAAGTAAAAATTTTAGATGTACTATATATTTAAAGTGTTTGAAGGATTCCCCTCTAAGTTCTGTCTTTCCTCAGCATCAAGGGCATAAATACCATCACACAAATTGAAGGGAATTTTATTAACGGGAATACAAAGAAGTTAACTACAAACGTTTAAAAAGGACACTACAAAATTGGCAAGTTGTATGAAAAGTAAATTTGATGAAAATCAGCCAATAACAGACAATTAAAAATATATTTTTTATTAATTAATTAAATGACAGGACATGTTTCTGTCGTTATGTGGTCACACTTCAGAAAAGGATAACACAGTAATATTAATTACTAATATATGTACATAATAACGATGTTATTGAAGGAGAACGAATAATTTATAATAATACATGAGCGATACAAGTTAAATAGAAAGAAGAGAAACATATTGCAAAGTTCTTAAAAAAAACTAATCATCAGTAAAATATGGAGTTGTAAATAGAACTTAATGAATCAGTATCTATTTTAGCATTAAGGGTGCTAGGATCATTTTTAATGTGTAACATTTGGGAAATTGGTCTATCAATTTTCGTATTTTGGATGTAGAAATCAATTATCTGTTGGTTATTCTCTAAAATAAGCTTTCATAAAGTATAAAGTATGTTTTGCGTTAATTTTATATTGCATTTATGTTTTTTAATACCACCGTCCTTTTTGTTTGTCCTACATATGTGGACTGACAATTTTTACATTCTAATTTTTAAACTACATTGTTTAATTTATATTTATAGACTGTTTCCTTTATTCTATGAACTGTGGTGGAAATATTTACATGGACTTAGTGATTAAACTGATATTGTAAGTTACAAATATTTTTTTCAAAGGATGGTAAATGGATTCAAGATATGACATAATGATATAGAACTTTGCTTCTTTGGAGTTGTTGGACTTTGCATGTTTGTGGTAAAATATTCTATTGTTTACAAATTTGTTTATGATTTTAAAACATATATTGATTCATTAAGTGCTATTTACAACTACACATTTAACCATTAGTTTTTAAACCAATTAGAAATATGTTTATCTACTTTCTATTTAATCAGTATCGCTCATTTATAATTATAAATACTTTTATCCCTACATTAACATATTTATATTGTACATGTCTCTCTCTATTTTCTGTTACTCTGCTATCTTTTTAATTGTCTGTTGTGAGCTATTTTTTCATAAAATGTTTGAAAAGAAAAATATTCTTTTGTTACAAAAAATTTGCAGTAATTACATTTAACTCCGAATTTATGATTTGGATCTGTAGGCACATTTCATATCAACAAACATATTTATATCTACGAAACTGAAACGAAAAGATTACAATATATTAATACTGAAAAATGCTACAAAACTTTATTTGAAAATCCCAATATAATTGAAAATACATGTATATATAATTTTCTGTATCTCAAAACTATAAAAGTAAGTAAAATAAAGGCCTTTGGGTTTTGATGTAAGCGTATATACGTTTAATTTTTATTAATTGGAACATTATTGATCTAGTTCTGTATTTGGGACAAACTATAAGTGTATAAGTGAAAAACACGCATCTGGGAAACTTATTTCTTACGTGACATAACTGGCTACTATAAAAATAACAGAAGTAAAATAATGTTCCTTCCACTTTTTCACGTGTCCCCACGCTCATTGACTGACCGTAGTATTTACAAATATATTTTTCGCTTATACGTTCGTAATGTCCCATGAAAATTGAAAGACGTTAAAACAATAACCAAATTAGAACGGAATTAATATTTTGGACAGTGCACTTTTTTTAGTAACACGCTACAGGGTAATCCACCTAATGGCAACTCCCCTTCAATAGCATTGGAAGGGATTTGAATGGGGTCTATTTTTGTGTAATGATATTATAGTAGTTTTTATGAAACGAGTGAAAGAGTCTGAAGTCAAGAGATGCCCAGGTATGTGATGATTTGAAATTTAAGTAAGTTGCAAACTATAAACTTGGCCTTGATCTGACGTCATCAGCGGATACAATTAAGACGAAAAGTTTTATAGTGAAAATATGGGCAGCGCGACATAATATCCTGGCCTGTTACAAATCCACATGTTGTTGTAACTATTGTCCGATTGATTGATTAAACACTAGCCTGTTTCGAACAAGTTCTCTCGCCCGGGCCGTGTCTTATCGTTTGGCATGTTAATGGAGTGCTACAACTCATCTACTCGCATTAATATGCATCGCCCCGTCCAAATTAAAATATTCCTGTCGCATTATGCAGTGTGTCGAAATTAAGTGTGGAACTAAACATGAAAGGCAACGTAAATGGATTTGTTAAAGGAATTAATACTTTAGCCGCAATCTACCGCCGCATTAACTCTATGGAACACATTTATATTATTGGTGGGTTATATTGACGCCTGCGAAACAATTAAGAGCAAAGTACCTGGTATAGAAAATAAAAGCCGAGTTTTATGTAAGGAATAAATGCATAATTAGACGTCATTTGATTAGTTTTGTCAGTCAACTAGCCATATAATTAAAATAAATTGTTTTATTTGGTAGAAAGAATTTTAGTTTAGCGAAATATATTCTTTATTGTATATCAAATTCATGGCAGGATTGTTAGTTAATCTGGAAAGATAGCATTAAGTTTCCTCCAAACGTTTAAATTGAAATAATTTATTTAAAATGAAGACGAAACTGCACAATTCGTTTTCAGTAGCTCCAGTGATTTTCCGAGGCAGCAAAAGTACAATTAAACTGAAAAAAATTACGTCTGATTGAAAATAATGAATAGGAAAGATACCCAATTCAGACAAAAAAGTGATAATATAAATACCACACAACGTTTATGGGATCCTTGTCCTCAGGTACGAAGGAAGATGAGCCTCGAGCGACACAACTGCACTTGACAAAACTCAAAAGGACAATTAGCTATCAGAGACGGTAAGAAATTCAAATAGTTATAGTTTTCTTGTAAAACTTTATATATTAAATTTATATTTTCATTTAGCATAACACGAGTCTGTTTTTTGATCATTTATTTTCTCTTGTTATATTATTTTTCATTACAAACATTAATTTCAAATACAGGTTTTCTTAGGACCTGACTTCGTAACCTGAGGGTAAAATAACACAAAACTTTCAAAAATGTCCTATCAAATTATGTATAAAATTTTCTGCCTGGTGCATATATTGTCTGGGTCGGTTAATTTTCTTTTAGTTATGTAAATAAATTGAGGAGTAATAAAATGAATTATTTATATATTCAAGATTATTTCTTGACAACAGCGAGGTTCCAATAAAATTAAATTTTCAACAAGGCATAACCGATATTATTGGGTGATAAAACTATGGGTGACATCGACGGATGGATATTTTCTACGTAGAAACGATCCTGAAGTTAATTCTGAGAATGTTGTTTGACTGAAAGAGAAAGTCGCCGATAAAATCCTCCGCTCGCCGCAAATGTCACTTTGGGTTCCGTTGACGTGGACATTAGAACCCTGTCTTACCTCACAACGTTATGTCACCTTGATGGTCCACCTATCTGGTCGGAAAGGACACCGCGAAAAACATTGGGAAATCAATTAAAATTCTTTATATACACATGACTAATCAGTTTATTACATTTATGACACAGAAAAAGTTATATGAGACACTCAAATTTGATTCACTTTATTCCAAATAAAACTTTCTGATATTTACTGGTGAAATATATCCAGAAATATTTTCTCAGTTCGTAATTGATATCATTTTAAACAATTATTCATATTGATTTTTTCTCTATATACGAAATATATATACGAATAATCAAACATTTGTAATTAATACGTACGTCTTAAAATATTTCAGGTACGATATTCCTTTAACAAAGGGGATCGGTATTTCACGTGAAGTAAATGCGGCTAAATAAATCACTACATTGGAAATTATGAGAAGATGAATGATAATTTTTATAATATAAAATTATATCCATATACTGGATAAACATTTCTTGGGTTTCCACCCGGGTTAAAGTAAACGTAAGCCGAGAACTCATTATCCTGAATAATACACCGGGAAAATCTGATATATATATATATATATATATATATATATATATATATATATATATATATATATAGTTTCTATTTTAGTCAAACACACACACACTTTGTCACATTTTTCGTCCTGTAAAATAACTGCTACAGAATAAGGATCATGCAAGTTAAGTTCTGACGTAATGGACCAATCATGCGAAACAGGAGAATAATATATACATCACATTCCAATTATATTCTAAAGTTTATTTCCTGAGTGAAGAATGTTGGTCCGCCAAGACGGATTTCGACTAGCTTATTTCACCTTGTGTATCGTGATTAGTTGTTTTTTGTTTTTGTTTCCTTTGAGAAGAGGTCTTGATGTTACTTTCTTCCGACAGCTAACGTATTTTTGTTAGATATAACATTTTAGCATAACAACAAGCAGGGTCCCTTAGAAAAAAAGTTGTTTCACAATCTGCTGTCTCTCAACATATCATCGATTCGAAACATTATCGTGACTGGATATATGCTCAGATTTTTTTATTTTGACACCAGGTTCCATAACACAGATTTATCCGAAATCCTTTATTTTAAATCAAACATCTTCGCAAATAATCAACGATACTATGAAACTCAATAATAGCTATGATACTTGTTAGCAGGTTCACTTCTTTGCTTTTATATTAATATGTATGCTTTTGAGTTAGTTTTAACTTTGTTTTTGGGTTTCTCATCTGTTTTCCACAGTGTTTGGTTCTTACGGCTCTCATGATATTTCATCACCTGATGAAAGCAACAAGGTTTGCAGAACCGTTGTTCTATATTTATTTAATCATTTAATTTTTTCTATTAATTGACTACTTCTGTATCTAATTATTCTTCATCTAATACAGACGTCTATATGTTTTCGATAAGAAAGTGATCTCTAATTTGCATGTTATATGTTGTATTTCAGTTCAATACATAATTTAGTACCTTTCAGATGTGCGAGAGTTATTACATGTTGAAAGATACTAATTTTATTTCTATATCTGTTGTTTAAACAAAATTTCAGAGTAGGATTATTAATTAATAATCTGTTAACAACCATGCTTGTCGCAATACATATGTTCGGAATATCACTCCAAGTTTAATTAAGTTCTTGAATGACGGAGTTTGAATAAGTTTCTTTTATCGGCCAAAGTTAAGGAAAGGCATTATGTGAATAAGAGATGAGCCAACCCGGACGTGTAGAAAAATTTAGTCTGGACGGTATGTAGAAAACGTGGAAAATGTTATCCGAGTATTTATAAAAGTGTATTCATGGCTATCTAGTAAAAGTAATACGAAAGGGTACTTTAACTTATTTAAGACGTGCCAAAAATATTTTAAATATATGGAATTTTACAGCAACAAGGAATTTATTATTTTCCTATTTTTTTCAAACACTGCCTACATCAGAAAATTGTAATATGTAGTATAAATTTGTTGACTCTGACAGTACCGTCTCAAACACTATATTTCCACTAAAATGATTCCATTACCATGCTCTGTTTCTGCTCGTCGAATTAGCTGATATTGTGATTGGAATGTTATATACATATTATTCTCCTACTTCGCATGATTGGTCCATTACCTCAGAACTTAACTTGCATGATCCTTATTCTGTAGCAGTTATTTTTCAGGACGAAAAATGTGACAAAGATAGGAATAAGTAGTAAAACAATAAATTGCACTAAATATGTATCGTAATTTAAATATCACATCATTTTCAACATACCAATATAAAATATATTATTTATACTATTCTCAAACTTTTTCCATTTAAAATTATATTCTCATTTTAAATCAATGTATTCATATTCAATACCCGTTTGTTTACATAAACCGCACAGTAATATTTTTATACATCTTCCTAATGCTCAAAAAAACTCAAACCTTCACCCACTTTTGTGACAATCATTATGCCTACTCGTTATTACAATGATTAATAGGGAAACTCATTGATGAAGTCAATTGAGGTCAAAATATGAATGAACGTTTATGGAAGCCTTGTATCTTCCTCCAGGTGCAGAAAAAACGCAAGAGCCTTGAGAGACACAACTGCACTAGTCAGTTGACAAAACTGTTCTACAACGTACATAAAATTGTTATTATATCTGATACACCCAATGAATTTCACAAACACAAGCATACAAAGTCCCGCGTCAGGTATACTGTTGTATGCTTATTTGCTGCGATCGCCCAACTCGAATGACGAACCACATTCGTATCAACCTCACCAGCTAGCGCCAACAGTGGCCAACGGGGATACTTGAGGGTAATCAACGTTGTGGCTACTTGCCTATAAGCATATAAATGGTGAGAATGTCAAGGCATGACTAGTTTCCCCAGCAGAAATTTAGGGACCATTCCCGACATTCGCCATTATTCAGGGAAAATTCTAGCGAAATCTGCTGCATTAGGTACATCGAGCTCTCGCAAGTTGTCTAACTGGAGGTGGGGTTTGCTTTGTAGTCGCAGCATTCCCGACTCCATTTCTCACCAGATTGTAGGTGGCTTCCGACTGCTCCAATTAAAGTAGAAAACAGTTGTTGCTGCCTTTCAAGAGGCTAGTTCCCATAAGTCCCTTCACTGGATCATCTTATAACACAGGCGCTTTTAGTCTGTACGTAGTGAGATTCATCTGGATGCAGTTTTATATTCCGAAGCACGTAGTACATTATGTAGAATATTTTTCGCACATATATCTCCAATGTGGTTGTACGAAGCCATTCTGAGAATTTACAGCCGAACCTACGTCTTCTCCAGGTCGTACAGTGTTCCTCTTCAAGTGCGATATTCGTTGTTACAATAATATTTTCATAATAATAATAATTATTATATAATTACGTATTGTCCATGAAATTTTCGCACTCGTAGCACGGTGTCTAAAACATTATAGTCTCCGCTTTAACAAAATAAATTGGAATGACACGCGAAATTATTATTATAAAATGATTAAAATTTCCACTGGATATGTTTTAATGTGACCAATATATAGAAAATTATGTCACATTTAATTTTAAAGGCTCAGTTAGTTCTACTGATACTTTTATACGTTGCACTAAAATGTTAACAAATCGTATTAATACTATTTTTCCATGTAATTTGACTGGTTTAATGTTCTAATCCCAGGTGTCAGTAATATACATAATTTTAAGTTTTGTGAGACCAAAATTTATAGTAATATCTTCTCGGTGTAATTTCAGGTTTAAATAGCAGTGAAACGCGGTAGAATTCGTAAGGGCCTGGCTAAGGTTTCCTCTCCCCGTGAGAGTTTACGTAGTACTCGTAAAGATTTTGTGGCTAAAAATATATTCATCTCATTTTATCTGCGTCACAAAAATCGTAATTGTCTAGATATTCTCTCATCTATTTATTTTTAGTATGAATTCAAAAACTAATGGATCACGTACAATTTCTTTATCGTCCTTACATCATAATTAAATAATTATTATATTAAGACAAACCTTTATTTCTGCTACTAACTGTCTTAGATATTTACAAAGATGTGGCCATCCAGAACTTACACTGAAAAGTCTGCAAAGTCCCGCTCCAATTAATGCATTCACCATGATAAATTTAGAATGTGATTCTATTTACATTCATTAGAAATCGCAGAGGGTGTTACGAGAAATAATTTTTAGTATTGTTAAAATGCTTCTTAGTTTCATAAAACAGTGCGAATAATTTAAACAAAGAACCTGGAGCTTATGAAATTTTCCGTGACCATAAAAATCGTAAATCTGTCAAACAAATTATGTAAGATTTTAAAACCCATAAAATATTAAAAATATAAAGAAATTAGTAACGTTACGAAAATTAACAACGTGGTCGCTATTTAGCATAAATTATTTCATACTTTTTGTTGTTTTTATTTGCATTATAATTGAAGGCTAAAATAAATTTTAAATTGCTTTACATCTGCAGACGTACAGACCCCTATACAAGTCTCAGTAACCCAGGAACAGAAGAAATGCTTTCAAACGGAACCCAAACATATTTCAATAACCAATATTACTAATATATGCAGAGTACTTTTTTTTATGAAGGGCCTAATTGAATATCCTGAATGAGTTCTTTGTTAGCGTACTGCGCTGACGGACAGAACCCCACAGGATGCTTATTACACTCGTTACATAAAGTTATCCTGTCAAGAGCGCTAATGGAGAGAAATCTCCCTATGTAAACAATGCATATGTCTTGCCAGGCTCTTCTGGGACAAGGACTAATAACAAGTTCAATTTAATATACTCGCATAACGTGATCCTGAGGATTACGAAACGGACACCTAGGCAGTTACGTTTTATTATACACGTGTGTAGGTGGATGTAGTAACCACTTTACTGATTTATACGGGTGGAAGTAGTGGTCAATAAAGTGAGTAAAGGGAGACGAGGAGGAGGATGGAGAAGAAAAAGAGAGCTCCGAAGATTGAAGTGACCTTCTGGTGGCCGTCTCGCTTCGCTTCCCAAGGCGTGTATCTGTCTATGTCGTCAGGAACATCGGTAAAGGGGAAAATGATAATAAAAACATGACGTGGAAACTAACAATGCCAAATATAATCAATTACGTTAACAGTTTATAAATGTGAAACGGAGCAACCGCATAATAGACAAGAAGTATAAAGATATTCGTAAAACCAAGCGTGTAGTTATAAAACGATTAACGAGTAGAACAAATTCGGAGATATATTTTAATTTTCTTATGAGTAACTTTTTACTTAAAAAATTTGAAATCTGTAACATTTTAATATTTAGTTTGTATAGCTTGCTCACATTCTTCTGATATTGAATGTTTCCTTCTTTGTGTTTTCCGTTTGACTTTCTCATTGTGTGGTCGAAACAAGAAAAACTTCAAAGAAAAGAATTATTTCTGCAGTATATACCATTACTTGCATGATGGGAAATGCGTAAATTATTATGTTTCGTTTTAAAACAAGAAAACGTTTTAGTAATAAATTTTGAGAAAGTTAAATATAAAAAGTGTCATTTACTTCTATTTTTTTACACACTTCTGCAGCTATATTTCACGATTACATGAACATTATATAATCTATGACTATTTATTTAGGATCATATTTTTTAATTTAATTTATGTCATTTGTATGATGACGTAAAAGAGTTCTCTGAGAGTTGATGGAATTAATAAATCATCTAGTCAAGATTTTTTCAGCCATCTTTATCAGACAAAAGGTTAGAATAGATTTACACATATAAAATCCTATACCTATATCACAGGTATAATGGCGGGCGTTGGAATATCGTCCAATTATTAACCTGGAACTGCTCCAACAATTAATTTAATCTGTGAAATATTCACCCTATTAACGAAGTATAAATAAACCACAACTCAGTCACAAGACATTTGCCTCATTTATTTTAACGGCTTAAATTACAAAAATTTTAACTTCCAATGTCTTAGATAATTTTCAAAATGCGTTGAAAAATCTATTTAAGTCTCCATTATTTATTCCGTTACGACACATTTTAGTAAAGTGTTCGGTAATTGTTTTTTACCCTTTACTGGGTCTAGATAGTAGAATCCTGTTGTCTGGTTAAACAATTTTTGTCATTAAATTTTACACAATGTGTTATTCATATAGACAAGCTAAAAGTCGTAAAAACTCCTAATGTATATTTAACCGTCAAGGACTGAATTATCCATATAAATCACTAGTTATTAAGTATTGTCGCATATTCTCATGCGCAATCACAAAATAGCTTCTCGGATCACAAATATTCCAGTTAAAATCCTGCCAACGTAAGGCCGATGGTAGACAATAAAGTTAAGTAATATTAAAATTTGCTTTACTACTAGAAAAACAATTTTCTGTACTGTCAACTTGTGACAGAGTCAAATTAGCGGTACAATAAATTTTATATCTCAAAATTAAATTATATTTTTGTCACTTTTAAGTCTTTGATACTATAATTTAACATACCATAATTAGGTTGATGCTATCTCACAAATTAATCGTTTTTAATAAATCCATCCTGAACGTAAAAATTTCCAATCACACGGCGAATAAAATAACTCATTACGTTAGTTTTGTTATTATTTATAAAGATACATTACACAAATGCTATGAAGACAAATTTATAATAAATTGTATACTCGCAACATATTTCGTTTTGTTAAAAAATTCCCTAATTTTGAAATATATACAATTTAGTTTAATATTCTATTATTATAATTTCTGTTAGTAAGAATTTTATTCTGAAGATATTTAGAGGTATTTAATTACCGCTAGTGCCCCACTAATGAACATAAATTTAAACTAATATATGTAGTAAAAAATAAAAACAATACTCATTTCCAGTTTATCTAATTGAATTTAAAATGTGTATATATTAGCTTACACCGCTTTATTCTTGTTCGAGAAAGAAACGAGGAAGCAGGAATAACAAATGGATTTCATTGTAGGTAACTAGATTCGTGGAGAAAATACCCTTGCGAAAGTCTGACGGGTAGCTTGCTTCAGTTAACTGAATTATCGTTCATCATCGCGGAATTGAACGTTGCAAAAGAAGTCAGTGTGAGAAAGTCCTGGGAGGGCTCGTTGCGAAACGGAGAAATGCCAATTCTAGCGAACTTCATGTCGCACTTTCTACGCCGCTAACAAGTTACTAATTTAATGGCAATAGCTTATATTACATCTGTCAATTCTTTAAACACACTCGCTAAGAACTTTAATCAGCCAATTGCTATTTCCTGTTTCATTGCTAAAGCTATATTCGTCACTAGGTCGTTAGAGTTTGCATTGCACTAAATATGTAACCACTTTGTACACATGTACTGTAATTATGCAAATACATCTGATTTTTGAGACCTTGACACTCTTAATGTTATTAAAAACTCAAGGTTTTCTTGGATGAAAATTTCAGGCTTTTCACCGGTTTCAATTAATTAAATATTAAACTGGACACTGTTTCTGAAATGAGTCGCCATGAGGCAATTTAATATGACACTATTATAAATAGTGATCCTATAAATATTTTTTAAAAAAATAACAGCGTTCCGATTTAAATATTTAACTCTAAAGTTAATTTCCAGAATGTGATATAATTTTCTCAATAACATTTACTGTAAATCCTTTCTTTTCGTATATTAATACATTCATTGTCTTCAAAGTTTTTTATTTCCAATAATAGATTTTTAATCTTTTACATTAACGATTTCTTACCTTTTTTCTATTATGGGCTACAGATTAAACGGTTTGACATTTGTTTATATACATATATTTTATTCGAACGTATTTCATCTATTGATAGAATTCTTTCCTTACGAACGTAGAGTGATGTTACATTTTAAAGATATCAATAAATTTTCGGGACATCAGTAGTAAAAAGTTTAGGAACTATTGGAAACAAAAAAAATTAAATTACGATCTGTGAAATATTGATAATAAACAAATACAGACCAAATTAATTGAAGATATAAATACCACACAACGTTTCTGGGATCCTTGACCCTTTCGTCTGGTGTTTGGAAAAAAACACGAGAGCCAGGAGCAACAAAACCGCACAATTACAGTTGACATACTCCTTAAAAGCGAAATAAAACGCATATTTTATAAATTCTAATTTCTGATATTAAAATAATTCTCATACGCGAGTATCTTACAAGGAGAATTTTAGGTGTAAGAACATAATTGCATAAATTAATAGTTTCTGTGGTCCATTTGGCAATTCGTTATTTGTTAAAAAAACATGGAACGGAATACACATTAAAAATATTAATTTTATGTATCCGTAATCGTCAAATTTCTATATTGCAAATGTAACAAATAAATAGATATCATTATCTGCGATATTGCAGATGAATACAATTTATCTTTGTGACAAATAAGCAACGTATCACAAGCTTTAACTGATATAGTTTGAAATCATCTTTTGCAATTACCTTCTGTCAATATAATATTTGAATTAATAATATTCCAAATAATTATCAGTACAATCTGTAGAAAATTTTTAATGAAAAAAAATTGTTAAAATACTTTTTAACGCCATGATTTCATTATTTGACCAGTTTAGTAACTTTATTTTATAGAAAAATAAAAAGCAAATAACGAATACGAATAATCGTGAGCGTATTCTGACAGTTTTGAATTTTTCATTTATTTATTATCCATTAATAATCGCCAAATCATGAGTGATAAAATTAGTTGTGTACAATAAACTAGTTTTACGTATAAATTTAAAAATATTTTGATCAGAGTTTAATCATTTATATATTTATAATCGTCAATAAAATTAAAGCGGCAAATATTTTGATCGTTTTAAACATTGATTTATACATAGTAATTAAAAAGGTATTTGGCCTTGAATTGGTCCTTATCTCTATAGTGTCTTTCAGAAGATAATTTGATATTTTCTGGCATAATGCCACTATAAGAATTATGTAATACTGACCGATAATATCGCTATACCGATAATTGGTTAACTAATAAATTAAATTAAATTACTAGGTGGTGATAAGCCAAAAATACTCTGGACAGTTATGTGAATGTACTAACGCGTTAAAAAGATTTTAGAGTTAATAGTTTCTGATTTACTTTGAAACGTTAATTCTGTTATATAACATTCGGTAAGTCGCAATACTAGGAATAGCTCTTTATTTGTAGGCCATATATTAACATCTCAACAGTATCTTCGTAATTTTACAAGGAAATTTCGCTATAAATATATATTATTCATATATTATTTTTCAGTCTTTTAAAATAATCTTAATCTTGACCTGTAGGCTCCATTCGTATACGCAATTAAATTTTTTTAACAAATAATTGTTATAAATACTAAATAATTTTTCTTGGGTCACATTTTGTCAGCATATCAAAATGATTTTTACTATTCAAATCATTTTAATGAATAAGTGTAGTAAACTGTCATCAAATAAAATATTAATTACGTTCTATGCAGGAGAAAGATTTTATGTCAGATCGAAGGCTGAAGATATGGGCTACGTGAAAATCAATGCTTAAATGTTTCTTTATATTATAGAAATCAATCGTTTTGGTAGGATGGGAACCTGAACGGCAATTATTCTTTTGAATCGTCATGTTACTATTTTTAAATAGGCGTAGTATCCCTAACTGAAATGAACCTAGTTTATTGGAAAGTCGATCAACATCGTAAAGCTCTGATATCTTGTGTTAATATTTGGTATTCACATTATGGTCATTCATGCGAGTAATATCACGGGCAATGTTGATGTATGCATGGAAATTGGACATTATACACCATAATTCCTTTAACCTAAGACTCAGTTTCTCTCTAGCTATAATTATTGGAAGTAAATATACGATTACCCTTGATTTTAAAATTAATAGCATAATAATAAAAAATAATTTATTATACGGAACATTTAACAATTTGTTTTGTGATGATCAAACATTATGATCATGTTGGAATTACAGTTTTATATATATCCATTTATAATAACAGTAAAAATATGTAATTACCGAAATATATTATTATAATATTTATGAAATAAAATTGATTGCACCAAATCGTAGTTCTGTTTTAGTGGTTTAGATTGACAGTAACGGAAAAGAAAACGAGCTCACGTTTAAGTCCTTACGTATTTTTAGATTATTTGCAATAACGATTCAAATAGATTAATTTCAATACTACGTATTTAAACAATACGTGTTTACCAGAAGCAAATATTTGAAATAACATTACTATTGTGACATAGAGCTTCATTATTTAACTGTTCAGCTTTTGAAAAATAAAATTATAAGATTCTGTAACAAAATATCCACAATTACTTTGTCGGAAAACGGAGACGGATCAAAATTTCGTGCTCTGCTTCTTACTAGACTAAACTGTTATAAAATATTAATTAATTTAATTACGAATTATTGAAACTTTTTAATTTTTTTTATCGGAAATAAATTTTGTATTAGTATCTATATGCATATTGTCGCACGTTAAATTTGAGCTCCGACAGCAAGTGTATTAAACTTGTGAGGGATCAGTTTAATACGACTTTCCCTAACAACGTTTAATATTCAACTGGTGAAAACGTATGTTGTGACAACAGATTCTTAATTTATAACTTTCATGTTTTTCTTTATGAAAAATAATTTTTACAGTTCAGTGCTGCTATTAGATACATTTTTTCCTTTATATGTATTTATTTAATAATAATAAAGATAGTCAAATACAGACAAACGAATAATATAAATACCACACGATTTTTCTGGCATCTTTGTCCCTTTCTTCAGGACTAGAAAAAATATGTTTTGAAGAGCTGGCAAACAATTCAAGTAAAAATGAGTTCAATAATGAATTAAATTCAGTTTCCAACGACCTACTAAACATTATTATACAATTACTATTCCCATTTATATTATAGAAACTTGAGAGTTCTATATTTTGGATATTTGAATGAAACGGTAATGTCTATAATATCTTATTCTTAAAAATCTCTACTTTCCATTAATATCATAGATGGAATGGAATCGTAAATATGACTGAGGAACGATGCGAGATTAGGATTTACGTTCTGTGGAAGAATGAAGATGGCGTTATAACTTCTGGCTTGTCGATATACGATACAATCTATATAAAGCCACATGTTTCAACTTTGTGTATAGGTCAAGATTCAAAACAACTGTACAGGGACGAACCGAATATAACAATATTAAAATATATTTTAAATGCTGTGATGAAAGTTACTCTATCAAAAATACAGTAGTACGACTGGCAGACATTTCCTCAGTAATTCGGGGAAAAATATAAATTATTAAGACATAATAGGGCTTAGAAAATTTTAAGGCATTTTCTGCTTCTCAACATTAGAGAAAACAAGTATACGTGAAATTAAAATGAAATAAGGCAGAATTCCATTATAATATGTTTTAATCACACATGTATCGATTTGATTATGATTGCATCTATAAATTTGCCTAGTAATTTTAAGTACAGCTTAACTATAACGTTTTATTACATAAAATTAACTAAAAACTGTAAAATATTTCATAATTTCTTTTTGGAAACCAAAGTTAAATTATTACATTTGTACGTCAATTTAGAAAATATCTCAAGAAAATGTTACATTACGAATAAATAATTTCTGAAATCGTCATGAATTAATGTCAATGGCAGAAAAAATTCTAAAATAAATTGACACATTATAGCATATCAAACATAATTACAAAAGCAAACATTTACTACTTATTCTGTTATAAAATATTTTATTTGAACCAAAAAGTAAAAAAAAAAAGATTCTAATTTTCGCGAACGTGAGAAAAATCTAACTTGCGTAAATATGACTAGACAGTCGACTTATTCAAAATTTAAATTATTGTACATTCATTAAATTAATTTAATTTTTTGTATTACATACTAATTTACATTTTTGAGCGATAGTAAAATTAATATTAATTTTAGATAACTTCGAGTCAGTCGAAAATGGTCAAAAATGACTAAACATTTAAAGTGTGTGTACAATTTTGTAGTTACACAAATTTACTGTCAATATTCGAAGAGCGATTCTGAAAATTCTATTAGTAATGTCTTACGAGAACTTTAATAAACGATATTATAGGTATTCAAAACAGCATAAATAGTAAATTACTTACATGTGAATTTCAAGTCCACTGGACATAAACGCTGAATTCCGTTTCAAGTCTACAACAAGATTTTTCTCACGTTCGTGAAAAGTAGAAGACATTTTTTTTACTATTTGGTTCAAATAAAATATTTTATAAGAGAATCAGTAGTAAATATTTTCTTTTGTAATTATTTTAGATATGCTATAATGTGTCAATTTATTTTAGAATTTTTTCTGCCATTGACATTAATTCATGACGATGGGGAAAGAAATTCAATTTGTAGGATAAAAACTCCTACGTAATTGCAGTTATTATTATTCTCATTGGTCACTAAAATATACAAAAATGTATTAAATAAAGAAGGTAAACCAATACATAATATTGAAAAAATTCAATTGCAGTACTGTGATATCAGCCGCAGAGAAACTATGGTAACATAATTTGCAAGAAATACATAATCTGTTTAACGCGAATGCACTAAATTCACACAAGTACAAGATATCATGCTACGATCACCATAGGGAAGAAAATATATTAATATATTATTCAGGAAATATCGTACTTTATATGTATAAAATGTGAATTATACGGGACTAGGTCACATTTAAAACTTATATGACATGAGAACAATAAAGAAACGTGTAAATAGTTAAGGAAGTATGGACCATTGTGAATGGTGATCTTCAAAGAGATATTAAGAAACGCAGATAAACGAAGAGTTATTGCCATTAACAAACAGTAATAAATTTTTTTGTTTAAATACATATGACATTAGAAAAAGGGATTCAGTGTACTGGAAACAAGGGTTCCAAATCGAGAATACGTCACATAAGACAATCTGTCAAACATGACGATCGATAATGATTCTCAAACTTGATATAAAACACATAGTGTTATCAGGCCATCAAGTGAATGTAATTTAAGAATTAAAAATAAAAAATAACTAGATTCTACATCCTCGCGAGGTAGTATTTAAAGACAATATTTTTTTTTGCTTACAATTCTAAGAGAGAAATATTTAATTACCCAATATAAAATGACGAGAACGTTTTACTCGAGCGCTAATGTTATTATATTCATAGTATTTAACTTTTCGCACTATTTTGCTCAGTCAGTCTGAAAAAGACTTTTTTCATAAAAATAATTCAATTGTTCTTCCGCTTGACATCAACAGGAAGACTGTTTTGATAGCTTCCGTAGTTGTGTCTGGAGACGTATTTTGAAGTATTTACGTGTAAGCAATTTCGCGTTATTAGTGTAAGACTCCAGAGGCATTTGAAGCACCCCTCCACCTGTGTCTCGTCTCTCTCACTCACTGACACATACACACACGCACGCAGGGCTGGACTCTGGTTGGTGGAGGGAGGCAGGCGAAAGGTGACGCCCGAGCCCTATAAATAGTGTCGACTGCCCCGACGCTACATCCAAACCGCCTTCGACGACTTGCACCATGGTTCCTCAGGTAACAACCTCGCAATGCTACACACTTACTTAGATTTAACCTTTTCTTTTTCATTTATTAACATTTGCGATTGGTGGATGACTTATATTATCTACTTCTTTAGTCTTATGCAGGCTTTCCTTAAGGAATTTCCGGGAGTAATGGCAAAGTACTCTATTAAAACGTTTGTTCGCGTGCCCTACGTGAAGGACACTGCATACATCAGGAGCTATTTTGTTCTTGTCTATGTTTCATCGTTGATCATCAATATAATAGTTTCATCAAAATTTCTAGACGATTTCGGTGAAATGGAAAGAAAAAATTAAAATTCGGTAAGCATTATGAAAGAAATCTCCTGTGTTACGAAATTTACGTCCAAGAAGAATCTCGTTATAAAATTCAACGGAAATCTTTTATCTTGACATCTTTAGCGATATACTCATGAATGAGTTTTCATGCTTGAAATAGCATACAGGGAGAATTTCGTTTAATAGAATACCTACATCTATCTCCGACCAAAGATTTAACGGTTCCATCGACATGACTGTGTCTTAGTTGACAAAGAAATTAATTCAGAATGTGATGAATACGCTGGCGTCTACAGTCTCCAAATTAATTCTCATTCAATAATTTTCTATAACATTTGGCCAGTGAAATGGACTATAATTTCATCATGAATTAAAATGAAGCGAGTATTCTTTCTCGAAACAGTTGTTTCGTTAAAACTATGGAGTGTTACATAAAATGTCACCTTCATTTAACTTCAATATGAACTTGAACTGATCTCATCCGAGTTTCAACCGCTGAGCTCAGTTCTGACGCCAGACACTAATTTGATTAATGATTTAAATTTTTTCTTCTGAGAAATATATGAGGCACAAAATTATTTTCATAGCTTAATATTATTTAATTCTCTTATTATGCACCATGCGTGATTAGATGATCTGAGAACACTGCATAAAGATGACAAAATACTGCAGATTTCTTCCTCGTCTCAAATAAGTCTACACTTCATCAAGGATAATTGAACTGCTGAGTGCTTTCACTTATGAGGGTTGTAAATTGTTAAAAGAGACGTTAATAAATTTAATCATTCACCATTTATATTGTTTATCCACATCTGTGAAATTCATACGTCACATGACATATTGAGTTAACGAAGGACGCAATCTCACTTGAACTGGAAACGGTCAAACAAAACCAAAACATTATTAATAATATGTAAGCTGAATCCATCAAAGAGATATTGACAACATCATCTGAAATGGAAGTTGATTGAAGTATTGTAAATTAAAATATTATTATTTTTTGGTTACATTTTACTTTTTGGCGGTTGGTTGATTTGCAATTTTCTAAACGACATTCTTGGCTAGATCAAAGAATCGAGGATACGATGCGGATAGTTGAAAAGGTTCTACTGATTGTATCTGATTGAACTTAGGACGAACTGTCTTTCTCATGTGCCATCTGAATTAGTTTTGGCAAAGTTTCGGACTTGTCAAGGTTACGTCTGCTCTACACGAGACTCACGTAGGGTAGAGACATGCTCCAACTATATGTCCTTTTTGCTGGCAGATTTTTTTATTTTGGCTACAAGACAAACCGTGTTACTACAACTCGAGAATAACTGAATCTGGATTCTGAGAAACGCGAAAAAGCGTGTTAATGCTTGATGCATAATGTGTTGAGATAGTCGTTGCAGTGGGACGCCGCTCTGCATCGTGATTTCTTGATTCATTCCGTAATGTTCCTCGAGCGCCTCGACTGGCTGATGAAGTGTTTATGGTTTTCAGGTCCTAGCCCTTTGCCTGGTAGTCGCTGGTGTTACTGCGATTCCACAGTACCGTCAGAACCCTGGAGGACAGCTTGTTAATGAACCAATACCAATCCTCCGTCAAGAGAACGAGGTTAATTTTGATGGCTCATACAAATATAGGTACAGTACTCTTTATCAATGCTGATTTTGTTTCCTTCAATAGCAAATAAATTTATAATATTTTCTGCAATAGTCCTTAATTCGTAGCTGTGTAATTTCTTAACTGCTTAGTATTAGATATATATATCTTAACTGTATTCGTTTCTTTAATGGATCATTGACATAAAACTCGATATGTTCACTCTACCAAAGTCGACTTTTTAACCGAGACCAGTTTGATTTCTTTGTTCGGATCTCGAGATTAATTAGGTTCTTAAATTTTTAAATCAATTAATTTCTTGTTTTGGAATAAAATTAGTGAATACGTTTGTCAACATTATATTCAGTTTTAATTTCTTCCAAATGGACGACGAATACTCCTTTACTGACTTGTTTCAAAAGTTCCTTTGCAGGCTTTGGATATTATTTGTATCTACGTAACGGGAAACGTCACGTGTGATTTTTACTTCAGTCCTGGTTCACAAAAATGGTGTTTCTTGCCTTGTCCAGTAACCTTTATGCTTACGCCACGCTTGTTTAATTCGTTTGCCGTCCACTCTTATGTTACGTCAGAAGAAACACGCCGAGTGGAGTAGTTTTTACTACCAGTTATAGAAAGAAGACTGCTCCTCGGGAAAATTTCGGGCAAGATAATGACGGTCTAAACGGTTGGTAAACGGTCACCAATCTCACCACACTTGCCGCCGTCCTCAGGCCATCACATCCAAGCCTCTGACCCTCACCTCCGACTCTCACACTTATGATCCGAATTTCTACAATAAACAAAATTAACTTTTTCTATATAGTGCTTAGTAAACGCCACCCAGAACAATTCCACCAGCTTATTCACGAGGAAAACCCACGGAAATTAAACAATTAAACACAGTTGGAAGAGTAAACTTTTAACGGCTATAATTATTTTGAATCTAATTAAGAGTGTTAGGAAACCCAAACTAAATTCTTGTTGGTAATTGAGTGAATGGCATAACTGAATTTTATACGATAGAATATATAACCTGTATTTAAAGACAGTCTCAGGTGATTGGATATTCTTGATTTTTTATTTTCATAGTAATCAGATGTGACTTTTATGTTAAATTACTTATTATAAGATATTTTGGTGGGTCATTTTATTTCGTACTATTTACTTTTCAGTGGAAAAAGCTTAATTGATTTAATGTCTTAATTGAACGTAATACTTTTCATCATCTCGAATTCTATTTAATGTATCATGTTTTAATTTTTATCTAATTTTATTCTATTTTAACTATTTACTGTATTCTAAAGTTGTTTTTTTAATTTTAATGAACATTAGCTCGAACGTTAATTACGTCACCACATTCACGTATTCCAGTGTGTGGACACTTTTCCCTGTCATAGTCCATGTTTTCGCAATGTTTAATGGTATTATTAACAAAATAAAATAAAAATTCACAGTATGTTTTTAATAATGAGCCTTAGTTTTATGCATTATATTACATTTTATTGGGAATTTGTTATATAGTTGCAATATTTTACATATCTGGTTAATCAAGGAAAAACTTTTTACGACATCTACCGTATGATTTTTTTAAAATTAAGACTTTATGTTCTTATATTCATTACAGATTTTTATTTCAGTTCTTGCTTGAATGCAATCAGTTTGAATAAGACTTTCATAATCTCTATTATCTAAATTTTATAATGAAAAATCAGATGAGGCAGATGTCATATTTTTAATACTCTCCTGTATTTATTTCAGATCTCAAGAATCAACTGTTAGGATATTTGACGTTCGTGAATAAATATTAAGACATCCTCTTCTCATTTTCCCAGTTTATTTGTTTTGTAGGAATGGGAAATCATTACATAAAATGAAACATCTTCATTAAAGCACGAATAAATGTTGTGGGGAGATGATAAAATCTGAACAGATTCTTAAATGATACCCTGCGACGTAGTACTGATCGGGGTAAAAAGCTTTGAACTACATTTAATAGACGATCTGGGCTCATACTGGATGATTATGTCAACAGTAATACAGGGCTTTCATTTCTAAACGTGCTATACCACTTTTGTTCGCGGGACATACATTCTCAGCCATTCTTTGACCCCTCCACAACTAATATTATGATAATCAGGTATTTACTTCATAGACGTATCAATAAACCTTGAGTTTATTTGGAATAAATATTCGCGATAGGAATAATATTTCAAACAATCTAAAAGTAAATGTAGTATGCTATTTCTACTGTCACACAATAGAACTACTTGGTGGAGAACCAGGGCAAGTAAAGATTTATTTCGGCTTCCAATCGGGAAATTTCGATGGTGTTACTAATTCACGTAACTTATACCGCGTGTACCCTGGCGTGTTCGTGACGATCTTGGCATAAATAAAGTAAAATTAGTAAGAACACTCCCATTATCAGTTCTCATAAGTTCAATCATAAGTGCCAATCATAACGCTTACTAAGTTTAATAATGAAAAATCTGGTTTTAATACTTTATTTTAATACTAAGTTCTACCGAAAGTTTGAGCAGGATTAGGGAACACTGACCAGTGTATTTAAATACTTAACAAATTTCACCGGGAAAAAAATACTATTTGAAAAATCGGTCGTAATATTTAGTCTCATCCATTCTTTTAGGTCTAATAGTTTCCAGTTTAGAACTTTATCCACCATTCACCCATGTAATATACCTCAAAGTTTATCCTGCCACATCCAACGTGTTATACTATTTCGGTAACTTGTATATATTTCTTTACAAAAACTTTCTTTCATCTCAGATCTATTTTTGTTTTCCGCAAAAAAGGCGAGCCTGATTCACATGAACATAACGTGCTCAATCATACAATTTACCGATCACGTATCTCATCCACCCGTCAAGATCGGGACACATTTGTCAAGTTTCTGCGTCTTGAGCTTTAATGGCGACTCCGATATGAATAATATTAAAATAATTTCAAATATATTGCATTGTAACATGATTATCGATGTTGCTGGTACAACATAGTAAAAGTTCTTTGCTATATTTCAGCTTCGAGACAGGCAACGGGATCACGGCGGAGGAGCAGGGCTTCCTGAAGAACGCCGGCAACCCCGAGACGGAGGCCCAGGTGGCGCAGGGATCGTCCTCGTACACGTCCCCTGAAGGCGTGCAGATCCGTCTCACATACACGGCTGACGAGAACGGCTTCCAGCCACAGGGCGACCACTTGCCCACGTCGCCGCCCATCCCCGCCGCCATCCAGCGCGCCCTCGACTACTTGGCCACTCTGCCGCCCCCGCCCCCAGAGACCAACAGCATCCCCTCGCGTCGCTTCTAAGTCCCAGGCTCCTCCTTTGTAAATATGGAGTACCATCGACTTCAACTAACCACTCTACGTCTCGCCGGCCTTTCAGAAGAAGGATTTATTTGAAGATGCCACTGAAATACGTAATTTGATTTAAAGGAAAGGAGATATGACTCGTGGTTTGGCGAGACTTCTTGCCTAGTAACAACGTTGGGGTTGACTGTCCCGTGAATCACGGAAGAGTTTTTCATTGTATCATATTATCATTGTGCCAATAAAACATTTTTAAGAAACAATTTTATGTAATTTTTTAATACACCGGTAGCACTGTATATAAAACCATAATCGCTCTTAACATACGAACCAGTTTGTCAATTCTTAAAAAAGATGTTTTTCTTACACCAGCATATAAACATTTGGGTGTATATGATTCTCCTGTTTAGAGTACTAAAAATATTGGAAAGACCCAATTTTTATATTTTTACTGCATACAATCCTATGCAGACCTTCAGTGAACAAGATTATCAGCCATATCAGGTGACATCAGTCTTATTCTTGGTTTTGTTAGTCAAATTTTGGGAAACACATCTCAGTATTTAACATGAGTTGTTGGGGGAAACGAAAATCAGGAGTGCCGGGAAATGATTCTAACTCCATACTTGTTTGACAAATTTTGTTATGGAAATAGTAAATCAGATCCTTACGTTTCCATGTTACACGAGGCTCTTTCAGTTATGAGTTTATATTTAAAAAGTATACCAGTAAGAGTTTTAACTTTTAACGATCACATAGGCAACATTGTTTGAAATATGTGTTCAGTCACACAGTTAAAACACGGGTGATAAATTATTATCAAGAAACATGGACGATGTGACAGACGCAACGTTCATCGTGGCTATAACTAGAAAATGCTGCCGTGAACAATGTTTTATTGCAACAGAACGGTGCCAAATGTCACACAGCATGTGAGAGAATCACATTGTTCCTTCCAGGAAGGGTTATTTCCCGCAATATTGATATGAGATAGCCAACTATGTCGTCCGTTTGTTGAATATGTGAATCCGCGACCTTCAAAACGGCCTTATATACATCATTGCCACGCTATAAATGTGAAAGACTCACCTGAGATTAGGTCGCGAGATTTCGTTTAAGGAAAAAACGCAGAGAAAGGCTTTTGACTCCTGTTATTTTTTCAAGGAGAGAGGTAAGATTGTTTTTTTCATATGTAATAAATAAATTTAAATTTTTACGTGTCGCTTACAATTTATTTTGTAAGAAAGGAAAAAATAACTTTGTAGTTTATGTTATATCGACATTATAATATTGATTTAGTCGATGTGATTAACTCTAATACTTTTTGTTCTATGTCCCTTGCCTACATTTTCACTTGTTCTAATACTTACCAATATTCTAGTTACCCCTATTGGATAAATTTGATCTTATTCATATCTCTGTGTTACTCTTACTGACGATACGCCTATCGAATAGTCGTACTGTATGCCCTAAGTTTGAAAATAATTATTTTCCTACATCTCCATCTACTTATTAAACTTTCAATTAGATATGCCCACTGTAATTTAAAATATTTGGACATTACTGGTAAAAATGTAAGGGAAGCAACACACTCATTATAGCTTCAATAGTTGGTAATGGAAATTATACATCATTTCTTGAATAGAACTTGTCCCAATCTTATGTTCATTACAATAAATGTGTTGGGGTTATATTTCATATACCCTGATTTTTCCCAAAACGGGTTAAGGAACGAGTAGGACACATTCCTCTAAGGAAAAGTTAAGCTTTACTCTAAATGTATTCCATTTTTTTGTCATTCTAAACTAAAGAATACTGACATTAAAAATATTACTATTCCTTAATAAATTGCGCGATTTATTGCACTCATAATATATTTTTACTTCCAGTAACAAACATAATAATTTACAAATCTAGCAAACTATGAGTATGAAATCACAGTTGCCCGATTTTCAAGAGACAAACGTTTGTTAATAGAATATAATTTACCATTGATAGGCTTGGCCTTGGGTCTATTTTTTGTCTTCACTTAGTCCTCTCGATTCCATTCTCAAATATTTTTTATTGTATACTATTGTTACTTCTTGGATTTATGAATAATATGATAAAACGAAACTATAATACGTCTGTTTTAAAATATAATAATTAGATAAAATAGCCAAATTACAGACGAAATGAAGTGATGATATAAATACAACACAACGTTTCTGGAAACTTAGTTCCATTTGTCATGTGATTAGAAACATAAGATCCGTGAGTGACACACCTACAGAATTCATTTGACGTTCTCAAAAGATTTAACAATTTTTTTGTCACATTAATTAATGTGATAAAACGTAAACGGTTCGTTATTATATAGATTTAACTGGTTATAATTGGCGGCATATAGCATTACACGTACCAAGAGAGATGTAAATAGCTAGGTCATTGAAGATTGAGTTTGGTATATTTTTAAAGGACTAAATAAAGATTAGGGTTGACAGATGTCAAATTAAGAACAATGTTCTATATAAAATCAGGTAAATGTAAACAGAGTTAATATTAGTTAAGAGAAATTGACTTTACTAGAAAGGTTTGACCTTCATTGTTTTAAATTTTCGCCAAAATTGGTCAAAAATAAAGAATATGACATTTTAAACCACCAGCTCGATTAATTTTTCAGTTGGCGAATTAAATTTAAGAACTTACTTATAACTTCACAAAAAACCATTATACAGTGTACAACCTTTTTACTGCTCTATACAACAGTGAATAACCTTTTCTTATAAATCTGTCCTAGAATTTTATTGTGAAAAGCAAAATCACCACCGGGGGCGTATCAGAGTTTATTTAGATTGCAAAGATTTCTGGTTCCTTGATGTATGAAACGAAAAGAGAAACAATAATTTTTATTTACATGTGTTGGTTTCAGTAATTTTTATTTCGATGGATCAGGATGGGAAAATCTTGATCCAACCGGAAATCGAACCAAAGAACTAAGCTAGTAGGCGTTGCTCTTCCCACCGGAGCTACCGTTGTCGACTTCTTGCTAGGTGCGAGGTTTCTCCATCCTTTGTATTATTTTGTTTACTTGTACATATTTGAAATTACGTGATTTTGACTTAAACGGAGTTGGATGTTTCTTCACGGCATAACTTCAAATTTGACAGTAAACGCAGTTCGGGGGATTAAGTATGCTCTTACGTTATGTTGACAGCCTTCCGGTGAGTGAGCTTTATCACGCTAATTAGGCCAATGGGAGGAGTATATGCCACGATATTTTTGTTGGAAAGACCTTGAGGAACAGACACGTGTGAGACGCTCTGACCTCCTGGCCCAAGGGATGTTACGTCACTTTAATCTCCGCACTGTATTTACATGCACACCTGCCATCAAAGAGCCACTCAACGATATACGATTTCCATAAATAACGCTTTTTCTCCGCTATTCTTTTGGAGAATGAATTTAGTATCCCATAATTCTAAACTTAGTTCGAATATAAAGGCATTCCATACAAGCAGTTATTTCAAGGAGCTTTAATAGGGAGTGCCGATTATACACGCGGAAAACTCTCGTAATGTCAAAACAGGAATTAGTTTTTGGAGATTATAATTTTATGAAAATATCCAGAAGTGTTTCATAAATAAATGATCGCATGATAAAAGTAATTTATTATATGGCTATCAAGGTGCTACAGTCATAGAGATTCAAATTAGTTCTACATTTTTTACTTCCTTCAATTTAAAATCGCCGTGAATGAATAGCGTGTAAGTGAATTGAAAATAGGACGTAATAGCGATAAATTTGATGTAACTACGCCATGAGTTTTAAGTGCACGAGAATAAAAAAAAAATAGAAAGAGTATATTTGTTTCAACAATCAACTTCATCGCGATTTGTAAGAACACTGAATTAAGCGACATACAAACCAGACAAATATCAATTTTAAACACATGAACTTAGAAAATCTTAGTTAATTTGAATATAATTAAATTAAACAGCCAAGCAAATTGTTTTCCGTTTCGGGGTTGATAACAAAGTCATTCATTCATTCACTTTCGCTCTTCAGCCCACGAAGGACCTTGGCCTAGCGGGACGACTGCCAGACTGTCATCTTCCATGACACATTCCGGAGTGGCACGTGATCAGCGTGGCGATTCTCTTTCATTTTCAAACACTGATATCCTAGACCCTGTCGAGCACAAACATCCATGACCATGTTGGGATTCGAACCCTGGACCTGTGGGATACGAAGCGTTAACAAATATACGTATGTATACTAAAAAGGAAGTAGAGAAAAAAAATTGTAATGGGGTGCGCCAAATAGCTGATATTTTCGAGAGCGAATATATTTACGTCTGTAAAAATTCTAAAGTAAATAGCTATGCATATAGGCAATTAATTGACATAAATAAAAATAAAAATTTCTCTCAACTTATTTAAAACACTTACAAACATTACAGATCTGAATGATGTAATAAGTATTTACGAAACGTATTTTACAACCCTTTAATTCCTGAATTTTACTACTTTATCAATTCACCTATAATTTCAATGCAAACATTAAACCTTTTGTAAAATTATCTATCAGGATGGAAAAATCTCTACCGGACTGTCTAAAATCGTTAATTTACATTGCTTTAGTTTACATTTACATAATTGTTTCGGATTTAAGAATAGACAATCAATGCCAACGACGGAGCTCTTCCAAAAACAATAGTAATAAAATACTTGTACAAAATGTTTCCTTTAAATTGCTGTTTATTCGTGGAAATAGAAACTATGATTGATCATGTTCAAGATTGACATCCAACATATTACAAAAATTT
This sequence comes from Zhengitettix transpicula, assembly GCA_037074705.1. NCBI lineage: Eukaryota > Metazoa > Arthropoda > Insecta > Orthoptera > Tetrigidae > Zhengitettix > Zhengitettix transpicula. The sequence goes on along the minus strand of CM073591.1, from coordinate 113,099,271 downwards.
ACTTTTCGCTAAACAAAAAATTGGAAAATGATTTTATTTTATTTTTAGAAAAAATTAAAATTTGTAGATCACTCCCTGGAGCGTAATATTACACATTTATTATTTCATTCCTATATTTCTAACCCTATTTAAATTAAAGAATGACTTTATAAGCTGGAACTGCTTAGCAAAAAATCACGAATAATTAAAATTGAAACACAGCGCCCCATGTTGAAATAATAATGAAGAATAATTAACAATTCGATAAGGAACGTGTAATAAAAAATCATAAAAAACATATCAAGAATGTTTTGGATTCTTAAGTAGGGCGCCATTTTTTAGAGTAACAGGCTACATGAGGGTAATCCTCGTGGTGGTAACTCCCATTTAATAGCATACGAAGAGATTTGAAAGGGGGATACGTCAGAGTCGAGGAAGGAAGGAAGTCCCCGAGCTGTAGTTTGAAGGATCCTACCCGTCAATTCAACTAAAGGTGTTGAAGGGAAAATCCTAGAAAGACGTGCATCTGGTAGGTCGGGAATTGGGTTCTTCTTCCACGTTCTTCCGATGGCGGGAGAGGGGTTTTCTGTGGCAGCATTCCCTTTTCCGTGCCTCGTCCAGTTTATGAGACAGATGGTCAACTATTCCAATGGGAACAGAGAACAACTCTTACCGTATGCCCAAGGTCTTTTTTTTAGGGCAACAGGCTACATGAGGGTAATCCACGTTTGGCAACTCCCCTTTAATAGCACAGGAAGGGATTTGAAAGGGGTGATGCGGAAGGGCAGTGGAAGGTAGCCAAGGGTTAACTAGGGCCCCCGGGCTATATTTTAAGGATCCTACCCGGCATTCGCCCTAAAGTAATGCAGGAAAAACCCTAGAAAAACCTGCATCAGGTAGGTCGGGCATTGTGTACTTGTCCCACGCCTTTCCGATAGCGGGAGAGGAGTTTGCTGTGGGGGCGCAGCATTCCCTTCTCCGTGTCTCGACCAGTTTAGGAGGCAGCTGGCCGACTATTCGAATGGGAATAGCGGACAACTCTTACCGTATGCCCAAGGTCTGTGCCGGAACATACACCTGTCAGAACAGGCCGAGGTCTATTTATTTTTACAGGCCGATGTGCCTGCGAGAGAATAGCTCTCACAGGCTCTTGTGTTAGTGGTGCTGTAGTATAAAAGATTTTGATTTTGTATTTTTAAGTTACCGACTGGGAGTTCTTTTTTTCTCACCGTCACTTATTCTTTCTAGTAAGAACTTAGGTTGATGTTCACTTACTAATTCACATTGAAATGATAAAAAAAGGAAAAATAATTAAACTGCTAATATCAAAATTATTTTTTATTCTTTCAAGCTCTAAACAAAGAAACTCCCTCTATCAAAGATCCTCTACGTGTGTTCTGTTTTCATAAAAAAAACTATACGTCTGCAAATTTATTCGTGTATGAAAAATACTTTACAGTACTAAGAGTATTTTTTTATATATTTTATATTGGGAACCATGAGGAGGTGGGAGGGGATTTCTGATGATATTAGCACTCTATCTGCATAAGGGGGTTAAATCACTATTCGATAATGTAGAATTAAACACATTTTGGGCTCACATAAATAAATACCCGGGCAGCGCCGTCATTTATCAGCGAAACTGACTGACATTTTGGTATTTCTACTTTGTTAAGGTACATTTTAGTCTATATATAGTTATCGGAATTTAAAATTTCGAGGTAAGTCAGGAGACACAGCAGGGAGAGTTGATGGATGATTGACAAAGAGAGTTCAGAACTGGTTCCCATGAGACCATAAGCGATTAAGAGGAATCTGTTTGATAGACGGGACAAGGACGACACCGAGAAGGCGCCAAGGGCTTTGTGAAAGCGAATAGAGAGCAATGAACCTGTGTTATGCAGGTACTGTGAAAATGTTAGGAAGGGGTGGAAACACACAGAAATTGTTGAAAATAGAAACATACTGAAAATGCACAAACAAACTGGATTTAAAAGTGATCCTATTACTAACCGTAAAAGCCAAATTTTGGTCAAATACAAGAAAAATCGTCATTAATATACTTTCAAAAACATTTCCAAAAACTAAGAAAACTTTTTTCGTCACTGATCACAAAGAATTTAACTGACGAATTATTTTTCCTTATTACACAGAACAATAAAATGACTTATAGAAATAATAGACATGTTTATAATTGTAAACCACTTAAAAATAAACCATTTTTAAGAAATTATTCTATAGGGGACAAAGAATATGAATAACCCTTGCAAAGTGTCAACAATTCTAACTGATAAATATCTGATATTGGACGGAGTTTTCAGTATTAAATTAATTTTCCTCCATCGGGACCTTACAAAACGATTATTTTCGTGTAGATAAATGATATAAAAATAATATGGTAATTATACAATAGCGTTTTAACATGACCATGATTTTAATATTTAAATTCTTATTGTCCATTCATTTTCCAGGTGTTAAGTATATTTTTAATGGACGATCAAACCATTTTAAATATTGAGAATTCGTCAACATCAAGCTAGCTAGTACTTTCTATTCGATTATTTTTTATACATGTTCTTAGCTAACTACGACAGGCTCATACGATCTGAGAAATCTGCTTATTACAATTAATATTAGTAAAAACAATTTTCTAGACCCTTTTTAGAATAGAACAACTCCACAAGACAACGTGGCTTTTGAGTTTTGTCAACTGACAAGTGCAGTTGTGTCGCTCTAGGCTCTTCTTAACACCTGACGAAAGGAACAAGGATCCCAGAAACGTTGTGTGGTACTTATATTACCTTTTTGTCTGAATTGGCTATCTTTCTAATTCATTATTTTCAATCAGACGTAAATATTTTCATTTCAGATAAGTTATCAGTGGAACAAAGTCTCATTTGTCAGAATTGGTTTCACCTATAAAAGATTATTGTTTCCTGGGTTATGCATTTCACTTACGTTTCGTACACTTGCTATATCACGAACAATTAATTCCACATTGTGTAATCATTAACGGTATTTTTATAGACAGATATACGAAATACACACTAAAATAACGCTGACTAATGCAAAACCGGAAAAAAACAAATTATTTAAATTCTGTATTGATATAGAAGTTATCCATTTTTCAGCTATAGTTTCCGTTATAAGATACTTAGACAAACACTAATCAATCATTAAGTTATGTGAAAAGATTTAACATTTTAATTACCAGCTGGAGTCATAAAATATCCTGAATACCAATGTAATGTATGTTTTCTAATAATTTAATCTAACATAAATTGGAACTACAAACTTATATACAATATATATGTAAGGTAATCAGATAAATAAGTAAATAAAAAGCAGACAAAAAAGGTTTTTGAGTTCCTGCGGTGTGTAGTTCAACGGCTCTCTTCCTTTACTTTAATCACCTGCCGAAAGCAACAAGGAAGACAGAAAAGTTGTGGGGTATTTATTTAGCAGGTTTTTTTGTCTGTTAATTGGCTACTTGTTGATGTAATTATTTTACTTTTAACACGAACGTTTCATATTTTAATTTCAATATATATGTAATTTACAATACTTACAGGTGCAAGTACTGCCCAAATGTCAGTTACTTGACACGTTCCGGAACTTGATACTACTGAAAAGTTCTGAATATTCTCTTCGGTTTTCCTTGGCCGTGTAAAGGGAATTTAGAGGGAAGAAACCTTGGAGTTGTCCCCAGTTTCAAGAATCAATCGGGAAAAACAAGTTAAGCTGAAATCAGGATGGCCATATGAGATTTCCGAGGTGTCGCCCGTTTGGATGTAATAAAATGTGTATAATATATATATATATATATATATATATATATATATATATATATATATATATGGAACAAATTCACTAGGGAACCGTAGCTCTAAATATTTTTTCACTAGTTACAGTATTTTTTAAGTCACTTTCTGTGATAAACCATATTCCGTTATGTTACGTTCCATGTGTGAGTAGATAAGGATATGTAAATAGCGGCGCCATCCAACAATGGTTGTGTAAATCTTCAGGTTCCAAAGCCATTAAATTCGGGAGGCGGACGCTAGGTGGAGTTATGAGTCAAAACTCGTAGCAGCGGTACAAAGAGTTTCTCTTATTTCGTTAACTGTTTCGGCAACGGGACGGGGAATATGTTAATTTAATAACGATTATTCTATTCACTGATACAAATTTTACGAATATTAAATTAAATGATTGGACAAATAAATCGAGAAAAATAATTTTACTTCCATTAATCAACCGAAACGCTTCACTACACACTGTAAATAATTTTACCTGAAGGAGAACACAATATTTCTAAACATAAACCTCCCGAGAATGTGATCTATATCTGGAAGGGTACATGAAACAAAAAAAAATGATAAAATAGAAATTATGAGATTGTAGCTAAACAATATATACATCTAAATAACTTGGTAAAAATTCTACATTCCTGATTAATAATAAATTTATTTAGAGCTGTTACGATTTAACCCTTTGTTTCGAGATTTTTGGATGATATATATTGTAATATGACATGTTATATAAAATTTATTGTATACTTAGATCAAGTTATTCATGAGACATGTGACACCTTACAGTGAACGTGTAGTACGTATTAGTTTGAAAGAGATTATTTGCAAATATACACCTATATAATCGGTAAGAGATATATTTATTTTAATTCAAAGGCATTACAAATCTACCATAATTTTGTCTATAAGTTTATTCATTAAATCTATCTACTAATAATTCTTGGGGAAAAAAAATCTTAAATAAATTCTCCACATTTTTTCCGCAATATTACGATTAAGCTCATACTAAAGCAGTGACGCGGATTAAAAAATTGAAAAAATATCTAATATACTGCATAATAAATTTTTAAATAGAAATGGAGACGATTTTCATTGTCTGGAAACAGTTTTTAATCGTATTATTTCATATTAGTCGTACACAATGAGAGGAAAATTATAGATGTAAATGAAATGAAGCTTTGAGATGCAACACTGCTCTGAAGACAGTTTTCAAAATCCGAATTTAACTGTTTTTGAGCTACATTTGATCAAATTCTTCGTATTTTAAGATAAATAATGGAAAACAGTTTTCTCTCCAAGGGACCTATTAGTTTTTGCAAATTATTAATGACCATAAATTCGAACTAAAAAATAAGTCAACCTAGAGAACTCGATGCTTTTTCAACAACTAGTGTATTGTAAATAATTTATAATAAATAAATTTTGTTTGATCTTAGAATCTACCCTACACAATACCAAATTGAGGATGAAATTGGAGGACCGGGGTCGTACAGGATGTGATTGTAAATAGGTCAGAAATTAAAACGCCCAAGTTTGGGATATTTCTTCAAATAGTGTGCAGTCTGCTATGACAGACGTGATTATTCGTATTTTTGATACACGCTTCAATGATGAATGGGAATCATAAAATTGTATAATCAAAATACATGTTCAACAGACGGTTGAAATAACTTTGTGCTGCGTTTCCACCACTGGAAAATGTTCACAAGAATAATTGTACTTCCCACAGGACGGTGCCACATGTCGCACAGCGGATTAGTCTATCGCATTTTGCACGAAATATATCCTGGAATTTTTATTTTACGTAAAATAGACGTGACATTGCTTTCCAGTATGTGTGTTCCTTGAAGATCTTATAGTGTAGTTATGGATACCGCAGGTTTACGTGAATAATCCACGATCAAACTTTGGAAGCCCCACTGTCCAATCTACCACTCGAGAAGTGTGAAAGAGTGGGCAGACGTTTCAAGAATTCATAAAAAAAATAGGAAGAGTGTAAAAACGATGCCATTTCCTAAATATAAATGTCAAATATTGCTGTAATGAAATAAAAATGTTAGTTATTACGTTACATCTTAATTCTGTCGTACAGTTTTGACACTTATTGATAGACCTTTTGTATTTAACGACGTATTCAAATATATAATCTATGTTCATAACTGCCCTTTCAATATCTGATTGACTGAAAGAAAAGGAGGCCTTACTCACATACCACGCTATAAATTTATTTTTATTGCGATTGATATTATAAGATCCATTGTTTCAAATGTAAAATAAAAATGGTCTCTTTCAGTGACTCGTAAGGGCTACAGTTAGAGGTTAAGTTTTTCTGCATCAGGGACAAACAGGTTAAACTCAGCAACACAAATACAGGGACAGGCCCAAGGTGATGACGTCTGGCCGTCTATATAAGCGGATTGACACACAAAACTCAACAGTCTTTGCGTATCCTTGAAAATGCTTGGTGTTCTCAAGCGAAACGTTGGCAAACTCGCTGAAAAAAAGTGGCAGATACAGATGTGTTGCCAATATAATATTACATTTGCTGTAAATTGTCTTATTTCTTTTTATTTCCTTCATAAGAATAAGATTTTAATATATACAGTTTTATTATTTTTATATTTTTAAAAATTAGCCGTTTCTTGATTCTTGGAGTACATTAAAAAAATTCCTAATACGCTCAAGCATTTAATAAGTCGCTTATTAAATTAGCTACAAAGAATTCTGACATTTAATTCAAATATCAGTCCTAAAATTTTGCAAATATATAAAAATTCCAAATATATTGCTTCTTTTTTATTTTAGTATTAATGAATGTTAGGTTTTGACTTAACTTTCCTTTATCGTCGGTTCGAGGACGACGTTTATGTGGTTTCAGCTTTATTTTTTTACCTATGAGGTTTTTTTTGGTGTCATGAGTATTCTCCTCCTTTAACTACCCTCAGTCCTTCTTCGCATATAATTTTCCGTGACTAGAAATTAAATATGTATTTTAGCTTTTAAACGATCCTGGACACAAATAAGGCACTGTACTGAGAAATCTAAACTGACGTTGAGGAAAAGTGTCACAGTGCCACCTGATTATTTTAAATGTTAATTGTAGAATTTTCATTTTCGGACCGATCAAATTGTAGGGTTTAATTGAAGAGGAAATTTTAAGGATAATACCAAATCTCAAAGGGGAAAAGTAATAATACGGGAAAATGAATAAGTAAAAATGTTTTTTTTTTCATGAATTATGGTAAATCCGTGTTCCAAAAAACTCATTAAGATAAACAGAATCAAATACTGTAATACGTACTTGGATTATATCCCAGATTTTAATAAAGTCAGTGAATTAAGTAACCAAAAACCTCTCAGGGACATCATTATTAAATTTAAGTTTTACTATACGTTATTTTTTCAGTAGTGAAAGGTCTATTTCTCTTTTCCTCATTTTAACTCCATAACTTCATTTGCGAAACTATAATTTTTAGACTTTGATTGGAAAACCTTGCGTGTTATGTTAGGCGAAGTAGTCTGGTTTTTTTTAAGACGCAGCTTAGTGGCGGATACCAGAAGCAGTTATTTTAACAGGTTCTGGGTCCACCTGATGAACTAAATCCTTATATAGACGGTCGGACGTCCTTGCGCATCTTCTTCAAACCTGTTTCTCTAGTACACGTCTCCATATTACGACCTTAAAAAAGTGACTAATAAAAAAAACCTCCAGTCTTGAGGGGTTTATTTATGTATCCGGGTTCTTGTATGCGGTTTGCAAGTGTCTTGTTGGAAAGAAAGATCTGTCCTCCGGGAGTTGTATCTGACTATTGCAAGTGTCTTGTTGAACAGAAAGATCTGTACTCCGGGAGTTGTATCTGACTATATAAAAATCTACTTGTAATAAAATGTATGGAAATAATTTGTGCTAAAGTTTCCCGAAATTTAGGTCAATAGAGAATTATTTATATACTCCTACTCGAATAATATTCTTTCAGTTCGCAGTTATTTCTTGAGGTTTTATATCGCAGTACATGCGGATTCAATGTTACTTCCGAACTACCAAATTAAATGCATTTCATTGCACAGTGTGTTTAATAAATATTTTATAAATTGTGGGTTAAACAGAATTTCTCACCTATCTTGTTTATGTTACTTTCATACTGCATTTTGATTTATATTTTGTTAATTTCCTCTAAAGATCTTACACTTCTCAGATAACGAAATTTTGTTTATATATATTTTATTTGTTAAAAAATTTAATTTCCTAACGCAATTTTCAACCGGTTGTTATCAAGCAACTCCAAATATTTATAGTCCGCGCAATTTTATTTTATCAAATTGATTGTATTTGAGAAAAATTGTTACTTTATCCCACAGTGAGAATATGCAGAGCTGGTTTACAGGATGACTGCTTAGTAGGCGTTCCTATCAATATCGACCGATAAATTGCTGTCAAGTTTTGGAGGACGGGTGACACTTAAAACCCATATATTAAGAATAGTTTATTCTCTAAGCCGAGTATTAATCAAATAATAATTAATTATATGACGTTGTCATCTAAATACAGCATTGATTCTTAGAAGAGTTATCTGATCATAAATGGATGAATATTTGAGAAATTATGTTTAGAGTATTTTATTATGGTTTAGTGCTACGCCTAATAACTCCGCAAGTTATGCATTGAATTTACGTTTTATTATTAATATTATCAATTTTTTTATTATTAAAAACTATAATCCTTAGAATTATTGTCTGTAAGCAATATCCGCAATGGTCGCTGTGAGCATTAAGGTTGGTCGCTCCGACCAGCGTCGCTATAATTAATGATATATATTCTGACTAATGAGAAAACTAATAAGTAAATAAACATCAGCCAATTTTAAGTCAGAAAAAAAGAGTTTATTAATTAATTTAACAACGCTACATCGCTTAATTTGCGACCTCATCAGGTTCATGTTTTTAAAAAAAATTGATAGACAGGTCTTTCTATTCTTACTGCCGCTTCCAAAATTCATAGCGATTAAACGTTGTTATTTTAATTAATTATTAATTTTTTTTACTTAAAATTGGCACATGTTTATTTGGTTACATTCTATTTATATTCTACATGATCCCGCTTGGTAGTTCAAGATTTTGTGTTATTCATTAAAATACTTGTACAGATTTTGCACATGTCTTCATCTAATCGTAAATAATATATAAAAATTTGTTAATATTTATACGATATTGACAGAGATCAGAATTATGATCAATAGTGACATGTCGTAGCGTTTCGTAGTAATGTTTGCAAATATTTATTCGAATATAGTTGATATTATGTTCTCATTTTCATAAGTTCTTAGGTTGACCAGTTGCATGACGACACTGTCAATACGATATTCGTTTAAGAAACTATTATCTGGGTTGAAGAACAGAAGAAATTCTATATACAACCACAGCTCTAAGTGCTATGTAACTAAATTAGAGGTTTGACTTACAAAAATCTCGATCGGATCATATACTTAATGTTAAAATGTTTCTTTTTTCTTACATTAATCATTGCATCTATGACAAATTTACACACAATATCCATTCCTCTTTGACGTCTTAAAGTAAGGTCGTGAAGAAAAAGATTTAGTAAATTGTAGTTGAACCTATGTTTAGGTCTATACAACGGACGGGGAAAGCTCGTACGTGAAAGGCAGTCGACCAGAATAGATTAGATGGTAAGTGCACGGCGTACCAAACGAAGGTTCTAGGTACGACTCCCGATGCGGTCAAGATTTTTCCATTCTAAACTGTTAAAATCGTAGATACGTATGCTAAAGTTCACAAGAAAAACCTTTATTAAAAAATATCAAGATCACTATTTTTAAGTTTTTTGAAACGAAATTTTATTTCTGAAAGCGCTTTATTCCCGATATTGCTGTCGGGTGGTTTCTAAGTAACAGCTAGTGTTAAGTATCTAAGGTGTCGGGCTTTTATGACGGAAACAGCTAGAACTTGCGGCTAAATCAGCATTTAGGGAGAATGAACTTTGTCACATCACAAGTATGCAACGGATGGATATATTAAATCTCCATGAAATTGCAAAGAAAAACACCTTCATTATGTCAATAAATTCATATTGTCGTGCCTGACCTCAATAACTGTCTCCACAAATCATAAATTGGACACAAACCAATGGGACAATGAAATAAATTTAATCGAGTAAATCTAGACAAGCAGTAAAAAGAGGTGAATAAAACTGAGAGTAGAAGAAAGAGAAGGAGTCTGAAGAAGATGAGTGGGCTTTGTGTACAGAAAAAAAATCAGAATTGTAACGATTTTATTTTCTTCTATAGTAACAGGCTACGTGAGGGTAATCCACGTGGTGTCAACACACCTTTAATAGCAGCTTAATGGATTTGAAAGAGAGGATGCGGAAGGATAGAGAAGGGTAAGGGCCCCCGGGCTGTAGTTTAAGGATACTACCTGGCATTCGCCTAAAAAGATTCAGGACAAACTCTAGAAATCCATCATCAGGTAAGTCGGGCAGTTGGTACTTGTCCCACGCCCTGCCGATGGCAGGGTAGGGGTTTTTTGTGGGGACGCTGCATGCCCTTCTCCGTTGCCCGACCAGTTTAGGAGGCAACTGGCCGATTGTTCCAATGGCAATAGAAGACAACTCTTACCGTATGCCCAAAGTCTACGACACCGGAACATACACCTCTCAGAACAGGCTGAGGTGCCTCGACTTGTGGGGAACTTAGTTGAAAAAAAGTCTCGGAGAGCATTAGAGTTAAGAGTTTCAGAAATGACTGCGGAAATATTTTTGTGCATCTTAGCACCGCAACCAATAATCCAGTAAGCAGCAGTTTGGTAGTATCCACCCATCATACAAAAAATCCACCACCAATTGGAAACTGTGAAACACTTTTGTTTGATGTCGTTAACACCTACTGTAGAACGTCAACGTTTTATTAAGAGTTCCTTAAATATTGTCAACTTAATTCCCACTATCTCAATGTTTACCACAGAAATCCGTAATAAAACTCTCAAATGATAGTCAAGAAATTATAATAATGATATGGTTATATGTAATCTTAAATGTATTGTATAAATATTTTAATCATACAATCAATAGAAACAAATTGTTTGCATTTTTATTAATTTTCAATATTTTTAATATTATTTCATTAAAATTATTTTCATTTAATTTAATTCAGAATTTCTAATTTTTATATTTTGTTAGAAATGAAATAATTTGTTTTAAGTAGTACGGAACGGAATTCTCTCAGTAATGACTTTGTAATTTAGAATCTGCTTTATTTAATCCCTCTTCTATATCAAGCTCCACATTATTATATTAGCATCGGATTTATAGAATAACTTCAAAAAATACAATCACGTTTAACAAGGATAATTTAACATTAGTTTTACCTTCTGTATTTTCCATATATATTTCGAAGACAGATATACCTTAAATTTACATTGTATAAATGTATAAAAACTACAGTCGTTGTTTTTCGTATCTGTCTACGATACGATAATACCGTTTAATATTCCATGTGTCCATATTGAACTGACAATCTGATATATTACCCTTTATTCAGCAGCCCGAATGGTCGAATTTACGAGGTGCTTTGCAGTTTGTGCATTAATGCCAGCAATACTTTGCCTAACCGGCTGTTCCCTCTTTATGTGTTCTTTCGAGATGCATATCTGACAAGAAAAAATGTTGCAGCACTCATGGTCAGAGTGTCCGTAAAAATGTTACATGGTTTCCACCCATCCGCTGAATTAAAATACTGGAATATATAATAGATGCGCACTGTCTTATTAATTTAAATGTTCTAATCAATAATGGTATTTAGTTTCCCATATTATTAAATTATCTTCTTTTTATATTCTTGTAATAATTTTTATAATTCCTTTGCACTTCCTAGGACAATGTTTTCGGCGATTCGTAAACCATGTACTTGTATTTTGCATTCATCTTTCATTGTTACGTTCCCGTAGAAGTACTTCTTTGTATGTTACGGTGATTAATGTCACTGACGCTCTGTCTTGTTCTCTGAAGCTGCTACGATCCTGTCTCTTCCTTTAAATATACTGTCGTTGCCGTCAAGCATTAGTTTCTCAGTGTGTCTATAAATGTCTTTTCAGTACATTGGATTCAGAGTGTCTCAATTACTACTATCTTAATGTTTTTCTGAAGGCAGTAAATTTAATTGCAATGTATACTCCACATTATTTAGTTCTGCTCATTCCTTCTTTTATTACTCGAATGTGGCCGTTTTTTGTAATTTTTTCGACGTTATGTAATAGTAAAATGTATAAGAGAAAAAGAAAGCATTATGGACGCCAAAGACTAAATAATAAATATATTAAAAATTTCATTTTTCATTAATACTCATTCGAAACAAAATATATTAATATAGGATAAATACAATTATAAACTTTAATTATTGCGAAATTAAATTTAATATACTATTTAAAATGTGGATTACACGAGCTAAACATATTTAAAAGAGAATATTTTACATACGGTTTTTTTAAGAATAAGAATTAAAAAAGAGGTTTTAATAGGAAAAAAATTTGAATATATATAATGTGTTGCCTTTCTACCTCAAATTGGTTATCTATGGCATAGTACATAATAGTTGGTCTACTTCATCTTAGTGAGGTTGCAGTTTGCTTGTTAATGTCGACGTCCTTCGCAAATCGCACCTCCAAGTAATGGAGTGATGGTTTTCCAAGATACACCAATTTGAGGGTGGATTCCCTCAGTTATAAATACTCCAAAATTTGTTTTATCGAAATCGGCAACAGATTGGATCTCTCGGCCATATTTTTCCACTGCGGGATAAGTAACTTATATGTTCGTCTCAGCGAACGAAAAACTACTCTTAATCGGGCAGTTTCCACCCCACTTTTCTTCATCTTTCTATTGTATTATCTCCCAGTCACAGCAATGCCAAAAATTTTCCACACAATTATAGTACATTAACATCCAGTTTATTAGATACAAAAAATAAATGAAAGTAATGTTTTATGTAATCAGAATTTTAGTCCCATTTAAATATTAATTTAATGATTACCGTTAATTTCCACATTTCAGATATGGTTTCATTGGCATTGCTGTAATATATTTTACATTCTGCCTACATTTGATTATGAATTCGTTGTATTCCTATTGGATTAGTCTGCCAGATGCCTCCTAAACCGGTCGAGGCACGGAGAAGGGAATTCTGAGTCCTCGCTATGCACCCTTATTTCCCGCCATCGGAATGGGTGTGGGACAAGTACCAAATTCCCCACCCACCTGATGCAGGTTTTCTATGGTTTGTCCTTCATCACTTTTAGACGAATGCCGGATAGTATCCTTGAACTACAACCCTGGTGACCTAGTTAACCCTTGCTACCCTTCGGTATTGTCCTTTTCAAATAATAATAAAGGGCGGTTGCCCTCATGTAGTCTGTTACTCTAATTTTTTTTATATAAATTCTAGAAGTTGTTCATTCTTCGTAATATTGCAATCAAAGTAATTCCTTAATCAAATTAAATTAGTTCTTTGTGCTCCAAATGGACGATCACACGTTCGCAAGTTGTTAAACTGTTATAAAGAGCTCATTTATTCACCGAAAATGCATATTGTGTATTATAATTTTCGTGTTCTTAGCGCATATATTAGAATGAACTGCAGTAAATATTGAAAATTATTTATTAGAAATCCCAGACATCGCCTTGTTTTTTAAGTAACACCTACTTGATACACGTATCCTGATTTCTCAAATATTGTTGCTTTATTTTCACTTTTTCTCCAACAGAAAATGTACATAATCCACGAAACTAAAATATGATAAAGAGAATAAAACTAAAACTTTATCTAATTTACTCATACCAGTAATAAACTATTTATTGGAATACAATTATAATTAGGACAACTTATTTTCAGTTTTCCCAGACTTTGTTTGCACGAGAAAATGTGTAATATCGTTCCGCCGTGTTATTAATACCGTTTAATGTATATATGTACTTTCGTAATTAGGTTACTATTATAACTATCCCATAAATGTAATGAAATTTGAATATTATGCAGATTTTTAAATATACTACGGAACATAATAAAGACAGTACGTAACGAGTCCTCAAAGGTTTCTCAGTTAAAAAAATATATTTTTTATGATGCAATGTAAGTAAAGTCATTCAGATGAATCAAAAATATTCTGGAAAATGTTTTCTTTAGCTTTTAATGATTGGAGAACTGCGATTTCACTCAGGCCGGATTTTAATATCAATATAGACGGAATGTTTATGTGTATATTAACACTTTAATTCGGAAACCTATTTGGAGTAAATACTCTTGTATACAAATAGATATGTTAAGGAATATTATAAATTATTGAACTTTTAATGCATTGTTCGACTTTGTGTTCATCGTCATTGTTTCCGAAAACCGCGTAAAAACTACGGTCCGTTCGCAACTCGTTTTCGGCAGAAGCTGCAGTAACCTTTGAGCAACTTTACAAATACGTGCCAAGCGGCGAACAAGGTCTAAGCCATAAACCTTCCATGGTTGATGATTTATTTTGGAGGATGGGTTGGTAGACTTTTACTTCCCAACAACCTTTCGTTAAGACGTCTACACACGCGAATTCGGAGCCGCCTTCCCGTCTTTGTTGTTTTCGCCAGTTTACAGTTAATATTAGTTAAAAGGAGTTAACTGGGCAGTTAAAAATATTTCTAGAAGATGTGTGTGATTAACGGTTATTATTCGTAAAAAGTAATTTGAGAAGCTGCCGAGATGGTATATGGGAGTCTCAAACGAATATAAATAACGAAAATCTTTTCCCATTATACGCTACTTTAAATGAATGAGTCGGAAACCTATGTGTATAACTAAGTGAGACGAAAACCTGAAATGCGGGATGAAGCATTCTTGAATTATGATTACTGACAAATGGTATCTACGTACTCTTACCGGAAAATGCTACTAATAAAAATTATCGATTGTTTATTCGTCCTTTATGGACGTCAGTTAATTAAAATAAGAATTCTTAGTAATGACCTTAAGACAACTGAATAGTAATAAACACGCGCTTTGGAGGATTGAAAAACATATGGAAATTATGTTCTATTCGGATAAAAATATAGAGTAGGTAAAATATAAATGCGTCCTGTTGAATTTAAAAGTTATACAATAAGTTTAGAAAACTGTATTAAAGTAATTTCTCAGTTTGGTGAAATATTTTTTTCGTAAGTAAAATGAGACTAAAGAGTATATCAAATCAATTAGAAGATTACTACAAAACATAATTATTTTGTGAACGTCTCCCTTCTTTAGGCTTTAGAAATTTCAGCAATTCCATACATTCATTGGACTAATTTCTGCCAAATTTGTGTTTAATAATGTAAAAATTAAAATATTAATAACAGGAAATTAAATTTATGTGTGATATATAAAATATGTAAATATTTTAAATTCAATACATATTTAATATTATCAAACAAATGAAATATGTTTATATAACGTGGTGTATTTAGACGGTTCTTTTATTGACGAATTATGTTTTTTTGTAGAGAAATGTGAAACAAAAAGAATTGAGAACTCTAAAATGTTCATTTATGCAATAAAATATATAATTTGTAATTAAAATAGAAATAAATATATATATATATAAATATATATATATATATATATATATATAAATAGATTAAAAATATTGAAATAATTAAAAATGTGTCGTTTATTAAAATTAAAATTGATTGGAAATTATCGTATTTCCTTCACAGTAATTAAAGCATTTTATTTTGTCAAAGTAGAAACATACCATAAATATATTCATCTGGTAAAAATTAAATTCTTTATATTTAGTGCTCCTAGAAATTTAATCCAGATTTATTACTTCAGTAAAAGGCTTAGCCATAAATCTGATTTACCTGCAATAGATTTGTACCGCTTACCTCCTTATATTATATTTCTCATCAGCTTCCTTCATAAATATTTAATTTAATTCAGAATGGAGAATAATGAGAACAATTGATAAGAATTTTAATTATATATAGGGAAATTTCCACCAATAAATAAAATATTAATTAATGTTTAGTAATAACCGTTAAATTTTGTTGTCGTTTCTACGTGGGATGTGTTCCAATAAATGTTGCTTCACCCACATTTTATGATTACAGGTTCTAGTTAATAGGTACAAGAATATCGGACCACTTCGAAGGTTTCTGTTCCAGGATGTTTATGATTTGTCAAGGTTATATATATAAATGACGCTAAAAATTATGTTTTTATGGAGCGTACTACTTGAGTGTAATTCGAAGTGTGGACACTTCCACATAATAGCTTATAGAAAGGTGGGATGTGCGAGGGATTAGAACGTATCCGACAATTATAATATAAGGTTTCTATCGAGGCATTTTCCAAAATACATTGGCTGCAGAAACCTGCACCAGGTAAACCGTTCTGTCGGTACTCGTACCGTGATGTACTTAGTCTATATATTTTTTATTTTATTTTTTTAGAGTAAAAGGCTACATGAGAGTAATCCACGTGGTGGCAATTTCCCTTTCATAGTATAAGAAGGGATTTGAAAGGGGGGATTCGGAAGGGTAGAGGAAAGTAACCGAGAGTTAATTAGGTCCTCAGTGCTATGGTTTAAGGATCCTACCCGGCATTCGCTTAAAAGTGATGCAGGGCAATCCGTTGAAAACCTACATCAGGTACGGCAGTCTCTTTCTATTTATCCCACGTCCTTCCGAAGGCGGATGAAGGGTTTTATGTATGGCCTTAGCATTCCCTTCCCCGTTCCCTCGGCCAGTTTAGGAGGCAGATGGTGAACTGTTCCAACGGAAACAGAGAACAACTCTTACCGTATGACAAGGTCTACGACACGTCTCAAAACATGCCGAGGTGCATCGGCTTGGAAGAAGGAGTTAAAAAAATACATAGACAGGAGAAGGCATTCAGCAAAGGTAGATCCTTCCATCTCTCACCTGCGAAAAAACAGCTCTTCATACATCATGTACTTAAATAATTGTTGGTGAGAATAATAATGATCATTGTGAAGTGTTCACTGAATGGTAAACAAGGAATAAACCAAAAAAATTTAGTTGGTTCCCGTTAGTACTCGTTAGTCATATTTCTTACACGTTTAATTCCGTCTGGGAATTTATGAAAATATCAGTTGTATTATGATGAATACATTTTATTTCAATGAGAGTTGGTTGCGAATGGATGTTATTTTACTCTTATGCGTGTATGCGTATAGTATTGTAATCTCTCGTTTATGTTAAGTCATAAGCACAATACTTGCGTAATGGAATCTCACACAATAATCTAGCAATTCGTTTGTGAATAGAAAACGATGACAAATTTTTATCCTATAAGTAGTTAAGGAGAGAAATAATAAAATTAAACTGTTCAGCTTATGTTTACATCATATTTGTTATACCTAGGCAGTTTCTGATCAGTTTTTTTTAATGCGACATTAATATATATTTTAGTATATTCCTTTCGGCTTCACATGTTTTGGCGACAAAATTGTAGTAATCTTTTCGCTTCAACACCAGGTTATGGTTAAACAACTGCCGACTCTTTGTTTCTAGTCCAACATCCATAAACGAATAATAAGATTCGTCAGTTCTTGGCCGCAAGGTTATTTTATCAAGTGAATAACAAAACTTGGATGATTTACTATTATATTTAACGAATATGAAACGTAAATTATTCGAACGTAGTTTTGAACAACAGAACACGTGGCTTTAAGCATAATTTTGGAGAGCGTCTATTCCCTTCCTCTCCCGACTTGGAACTGCCCCCTTTCAAAGCAACAACAATAACCCTCGCCCACCCCAATTGTTGAGAACTCAACAATACACAAAACTATACAACAACCCACAAAATTACGCCTCTATTTACAGACACTTCTGAATGTATGGTTGTTATTAATTTTATTTATAAAATATGAATATTTTCCAGGTGCAAATTCTGGATTAAATTTTCTCACGATTACAACCAAAGAAGATGGCATCGAAAAGTCATAGTTTTCATGCTACGTCAATTACATTGTCCAATTACATATGGGACATTTACTATCTAATTATCTATCATTATTTTAATAATTAAATGGCTTTTAATATTATAGTTATTATTTGTAATAGAAGATGAAATATTAGTACTATTATTATTCTGAATAATACATTCTTCAAAGATGACAGACCATATTTATTATCGGAGTCGAGACTCAATAAATAAATCATCTGTAGAAATGAATTGCTAACGGTTACGTTAGTCATGAGTCTCTTCATTCATGATGAGGCCAAGCATATGCATACACAAATAAAATAGATCTTTCACCATCCATGTATAAAACTTCATAAAAACTCTATTATTGCATATATCAGCCGTTATAATCACACAAAACATTCGCTGCTACTTTTCTGAAAGCTTAGTCAAGTAGACATTTGTGTAATACTTTCGTTGAATAGATAACGGTTCGGTCATATATCTACTTAATTGTACATTTGACGGTGTTACGCCTAATTAGGTTCAGGTACGACGTTAATCTCCGGTACCACTTTTATCTGTACAAATAATTTGTCAAATATTCGTAGACTGTTTGTCGGCAATAGTAAAAATATAGAAAAAAACTCAGAATAATGTTGCACAAAAAAAGAAATTACATGAATTCGTTCATTGCTCAATACTTTATTAAACTAAAAGTATAATTGGTTTAAGCACAATATGATATTTTTAAACGTAGGAACCGGATTTTTAATTTGTAAGCGCTCAAAGAAGTCGATCATGAGTAGAAAGTGTTGTCAATGTCCCAGGATATAGCATTGTTTGTTTAAATATTCTACGGACATTTATCCACACTAAATGTGATATTTAATCATTTGATTAATCGGACGTTGATGAATATATTTAAAATTAATCTTGATTATTACATAAAGTCATAGCAGTAATTGATTGAAAAGTAGCCGAATGCATAATTAGTAAATTAACGTGAAAAAATAATTATATTATCTCAACATTAGGTACTATCGTTGTTATTACGATAGAATGAGTGATGTGGTAAAAAAAATATTTCAGTGGAATAAATCTTGTTTTGCATAACAGATGCGTGAAACTGAGGTCAAAGAACAGCTGCGTCGGTTTCCCTCTCTTTACCATTGCACATTTCAACCAGAATAATTTTAATAGAAAACGAAGAATAATTTTTAAACTATCGTATAAGACATTTAAAGTTTAATTTCGGAGCCATATATAATAAACACGTTATTAAATGACATTTGGCCTCCCTAAATATCACGGATTATTTTCCAACAGTTCTGAATACAGCGATTATAAGTAAATATCTGTTTACATTTTACGACAATTATCGGATATAATTGAAAGCTATATAAATATGAAATATATTTCATTACTAGGGATTGCGCGTTCTTTATACGGGAATTTAAAGCTTGTACGCGGTTCTTAGTGTTAACTTTATTATCAAAATTTGTCCACGGTGTGCAACGAGTTTAGATATATTTTCTGCCTTTCATACGTTACCTATAAATCAGTATTCTAATATCTGACTTTTTCAGATTAAATATTTGCTGTTAATTCCTGGAAGGAAATATTTTGTTTACCCTTCTATGACATGGCCTGGTAAAATGAAAAGTAAATTGTGCAGAATGCACTTTACGTTTTTACCTCAAAATTGAGAGATATCCTATCTGTAAACCAAAGAAAATCGTTTTATGGGCGGTCGGCTTTTTCTTTCGTAAAAGGCCACTTTATTTCGCTACGGACCTTCACACGGCTGTGAACAACGACGATAAAAATTAATTTATTGAAATCGGCCAGTGCTTTTGAGGAAAGCGAATAAAACAATGCGAGACGAACAGGCTGACTTTTCATAGGTTTCGGGTACCTTAACACGTGTATTATAAAATTTAACTAAAATCAAACGAGTCAAAACAATGTACGGCAGAATATCGACAATTACAATATATTCATTAAAAAATGTTACTGTAAAACACCCTTAGTCTACGAAGAAAAACGATTAAGAATAAATACACTGTTTAAAGAAATAAGAAAACTGTCTATTCCGGAGTCGATTAATTTGAATGATAATAATTTGGACTTTCCTCTTAAATTTTTGATTCAAGGGTGAAATTTAATACACATTTTAACAAATGAGGCAGCACTATTTCAAATAAACTTACTAACCAGAACGTTTGGACGAGAAATACAATCATATATGTCTTACTTTTTCAAGAAAAACATTTTATTTCAATCATATACACTTTTATATAATTTATTGAAGTCTTATTTCTGTCATAGATGCATCTGAAAAATTAATGCTTCACTAAATATTGCTGGGGCCATAGAAAAAATAATAGTGTTCGATGTATTAGAACAAAATCTTTCGGATAAAGGAATTGTTTCTGGAGTCTACTTGTTCCGCAAAGATACTTGTGTACACAAGAAACGAATTGAAGACACTTTTTGTGACGAAATTACGTGTGTTTTTCAATAGTATCACTTGGTTCCCCGTACACGTAGACCGAATACTCTAACTAAGGACTCAGTATCGTCTCCTAATACTGCCGCTGGATCAAATACAGGCAGTCCACGCGCTGGCGGCGCCTTCGGATCACTAGAGTTGCGTGTTTCTTGACAAATGGTCTGGCAAAGTGGATGTCCCAAGCGGCAGGACACTGCGAAGTGAAGATGGCTGCAAAAGAAACGAAAAGGAAGAAACGTGGCCTTGGAACACAAATGTGGCCGTAAAGTTTAGTAGGGGAACTAGTTTTCGTATTGATAAAGCCACGACCTTTTGCGGACAAGCAGCTTCCATCCTCCTACTACAATCCTGAAAAAAAGTGGGGAAAAAAGCAATGGCGCAGAAGATGCACCAGATCAGATAATTTCTGTAAATTATTGAAAGCCAACTCCGTACAAGTAATGAAGTTCCGTTACCGACGAATAAAACCTCTTGCGTTCTTTTGTAATCATTAATGTAATGTTCTCC
This sequence comes from Zhengitettix transpicula, assembly GCA_037074705.1. Classification (NCBI taxonomy): domain Eukaryota; kingdom Metazoa; phylum Arthropoda; class Insecta; order Orthoptera; family Tetrigidae; genus Zhengitettix; species Zhengitettix transpicula. The sequence continues at coordinate 113,078,500 of CM073591.1, read as the reverse complement.
TGAATTCATAATTTCTTAATTAAGCACGAAATTAAGGTCTTACTAATTTTAATACCAAAAAAACACCTCAAAAACGATATAACTTTTAGAATTCCAAAAAATATCTCTTATTTTTCGTAGATGCATATTATATATTTTTTCAGTTGAATTACTGTAATGAACATAATTTAGCGATACATAGTTTTAGCTTACTAAATGAGTAATTCCGATATCTATCTGCATTATGGCTTGAAACGATAAGCTTTAAATGGATAAGGTTTGCACACAAATGATGCCTTGGATTCATACAAGGTTTTTCTTGAAATATATTCCAGTGTTAGCTAATATTTTAATTTAATACTATGATTACGTCGGTAACCACGTTGATAGATATTTGCACCCAACCCAAAATTTTTGTAGGGTTTTCAAAATCATTATTTATTTTAATCATTTGTATAATTTTACGATTTAATGAAGTGAAGTGAACTTGTAAGTGAAATAACATCGGAAGTAGCATTGCAATTATTGGCCTTATAAAACCTCGCAAAACTAAAAGTAGTTTATATTCATAAATGTTTTCGGTTTATTATTTAATTTGAGTTTTTATTTCTATGAATAAATTAATTTAATTTATTAAAAAAATTATTCTTTAATCAATATTTACTAAAAGTAGGGCAAAAATCAGTAGCACAATGACTTAGAATATTTGGAACAATTTAAAAGCATTCTCTGTTGGTGACACAAGTTACTACTAATGGTGTTACATTTTACTATGGAATTCTATATGAGATCAACGGAATGAACCCTCAATTTATAAGGAGAAAAATAAATAAAACTCTTTCTTGTCTAGGAATCCTTTTAGTGCCAACTTCAGTTGACACGATGTTTTTTTTTATATAAAAATATGTCTAACATTTTTTCACATTTTTAAGCCTACGCCGTAATGTCTGTGTTGTTTAATTTTAGAAGCTATTACATTCCGGCAAATGCCTTCAACTATCAAAATAATTTCGAAAACGATTCAGCTCCGGTAACTACTAATGTCACCGAGACTTTATTGTTTATTCGCTCTTTCTGTCTCTCTCTGGTAGAAAAAAGAACCACGACACACATGTCCTCGTCAAGTATAGGCTGTATTAAAAGGTTATCCGCACAAGTCGTATTTTAGCGATGATACGAGTTGGCTCGTTAATTCTGCGTGCCCCACTCCCTTCGTTCTCCCACCAGAGCCTTCCTCAAGTGGGTGGGCCCTAAGGGTGGCAAGGTACCCTCTTCAGTATAAAAACCTCAGGAACTCTACGAACATCAGCATTCTCTACACGGAAGCTCTTCTGCAGATCCACACATCCGTCATGCAGTTTCTGGTAAGTTTATCAGTGCTGAGTGGGGACCATCGTTGTTTTGGGTGAACATCAATTCGAATTTTCTATAATTAGTTTACGGATATACTTTACATGCGGTTTAATGTGTCAACATATGGACCACTTTATCCAGATGAAACTTGGGCTCTTAGATTTGATTCTTAAACACACGTAGGAAACGATTCCGATGTTCGATTAACACTTTCCTGATAAACTATGTCGATGTATTACTTTTCATGGTTTGTTCGGTCATAATGTTGTTGCAGGATTTATCGGGTTTCAATAACGGTGGTGTTGGTAAAACACATGACGTTTCGTCGAATCGCATCGACATCACCTGGAAGATGTTGACAGTGCAAATCGGCGAAACGTCGTTTTTTACCAACTCCACCAGCATGGGAACCTGAGAACTATCCAGCAGTATATGGATATAATTCTAATAAAATTTATAAACTTTAAATTAAATAAATAAACTGGTCATAGGATCTATTGTAGGTAAGACACAACTACGGAATTCTCGTTCCACCATCAAATCAGTAAAAAAAATATTTAATCTCATTATTCGTCTGAATACGATTTGTCCTGGTTCTATCATATATATTTATAAAGAAAGGCTAATAAAAAAATTCTAGTAGTATAATTATAAGTGAAGGGGTAATATCGCACCCTTAATGGTGCGAGGAAACATACACAGCATCTGAAATAGTATCGTAGGCCATTAGTAAAATTAAACGTGGTTCCCCATGTACCGAAACATCAAACGATATGAGTGAAAAATAGTCTTTATCAAATTGTGACGCGGGAAATGACAAAGGCCGTATAATGTACAACTATTTGCTTCGACTTCCACCAAGAATGTTGATGATTGTTAACTATAGGTTGTCCCAGAAGGATAGTTGCCTCTCCCAGCTAAGCCTTTGATGGCAAGAAATTTGACGACACCTCGACATTGCCCAACTCCACCTCGACACTGAGTGATAGCTCCGACTTCCAGTCGCACAATGGCGTCCATTCGCTCATACTCATACACTCCTCTCGTCAGAAGTGGACAAAAAAATGAACTTAAGCAACATGAATATTCACAATGGTTAAGTGCAGGGAAACCAGAAATACTTGTGGATATGAATTTATTTTAACGATGGTCATAATTACCGTCTCCACGGGTGCTCATGGTGCAACCGCGAGTTCGTAGAGAGGGCAAGCAGGTTGTTCTTTTATGACTGATGTTGGGGTCAATTTAGAAAGAGCAGGAGAACGAAAGAAGAAATCTAAATGGAAAGTGAAATAGGCACTTTCGTCATTCCGTTTTTCGATTTGTCTTTGAAACTAACCACAGTTTTTGTTATTAAAGTTATATGTAGCCTATATATGAAGGCTAAAATAAAATGTTATCAACATTAGTGTACCAGTTAGATAAAAGTATAAAATAATTTTATTTGTGGTGAATTCCGCATGTTGCGCTGCTGGGAATATACTAGAATCTATAACGCAGTTCTTACCTACGAGTACTATGAACATACCAAACAGTTTATGAACAAGAATGCCGTTTGGGGACAAAACCTTTTATAAAGTACATTTTAATTACTTCCTCACACGAACATCTCATACTCTCGCCGTATTACTTTCAAGACAAGTTTGAGATTAGTAAAGTTTTGGCTGGAAACTGAAGCAAGGAATGTTCTCTATTTAACAGGATTTAAAGCAGGATATGATCACAAGGTTTTTTTCATGGAAAAATATAGCACCAGGAACGCCATAGACTAAGTGATATGGAATTTTATGTCAACAAGCAATACTAAAGGAGTCATTCATACAGAGCAAATTTAGTTTAAGTTCGGCTATTATTTTATTTACAACCTTACTACAGTTAGTTTTTGCGATTAGTTTTAATAAACGGAATAAAACAAGCTTTGTAATAAATTACTAAGTTCTTTTATTGTTTCTAAGAACAGTAAAATAAGTCCCTATGCCTTAGTGCATTGGTTTATTTTTTTAATCCATCACTTAATAAGTCGTTTCACATTGGTACGAGCACCGAGTAATATGATTAATATAATATCAAAAGCCAACAAAAAAATATTAAAATTACAATTTTCCTAAGTTTCAAAGGTTAATTATGAAAATTTAAAATTATTTTTTGTTCTAGTCACTTATGAATTCTACCAAAATACATTTATTTTGCCGGTGAAATGTGTAGGACGTTAAAATTAAACGTAAATCTTTCTCGGCATGTATCAAATTGTCTACGCATTGCGAAATACTACAGAATGATGAAAATGAGCAATTCAGAAGTTGTGCGCAGGTTTCTCCCGGTAAAACAGACAAACGTACAAAGAAGGAAGTACAGGAAACTCCTGTGGGATAAAATTAATTTTTGGAATGAAGATCACAAAGTGAAAAACTTTACTTTCCTTCTGTAAATAATTGTGTAACGTCTACTATATTATTTAATCAGTTTGATATTTAAAATAGAATAAAAATGAAAATGATTTTCTTAACGAAATAGTTGAGAAGTGAATTCTTTTAGAGTGATAATAGGACAAATTCCTTATATTTTTTTAGTAAAATATATTCAATGACAGATAGACTTACAATTGTATAAAAATACATTTATAATAAATTATTCCTAATTAATTACATAGTTTTTCTTACTTACTCGTACAACATTATCGTTTGTGACGTTAAATTTTACGTTTCATTAAGATAATTTTAGTAGTAATCATTGTTTTTTTTTGTTTAAACAAATATTATTACACATATTACACATATTCATAATTAATTTTCAGAGTTACGATATCAATTATATTTTTACAATAATACATTCACTAATTATTGTGTGACACATATTAAAATATTGTACGTTCTTATTAACACTCATCAATTCTACTTCATACGGCGACTTCAAATAAGAGAAGTATAAAGAGGTATTAATTAATCACTGAACATGGACCAGAGTTCATAGCTCACTCAATTGATTTATCATTATGTCGCTTTTCATTCAACTCAATTACTCCGTACTTACATGCACGCCATATTTTATAAAATTCCAACCTCCTCACATAAACTTCTCTATTTTAACGCAGAATTGTCCCACATAAATATTACCTGCCCTGTAATAGTAGATACTAACAGCTAATGGAAGTAAAATGGATCATGAAAGAATGGAAATACACGTATACTTATATATATTTTATTAAGGATAAATGGTTCACGTTCCAGGTAATCGCAGTTGCCCTTCTCGGGATGGCCCTCGCGAGGCCCCAGGTTCCTGTGTACAACCCCTTCCCCGCCTACAATCCCATCAACTTGGAGATCTCCAACCCGCCAAACACCATCAGACGCCCCACCGTGGCTCCCGTGGTCCCCACCACCATCAGGCGCGTCACCACCATCGCTCCCCCAACCATACAGCCCATTATTGCCTCACCCGCTCCTGTTTCCGTCATCCAGACCAACAGGTACGTCCAGACCAACCCCGCAGAAGGACGCTGGATCATCATCAAACAGGCCCAAGACCAGGACCTCGACGGATCATACCGATGGAAGTGAGTATCGTTGTAAATATGTAATTAAGATATCACAGCAAGATGGTAGCATATTACGGACATTGATTCGTGAACCAAATAATATTTTGAACCATTAATAGTTTTTATCAATTATTTACTATTTACAATATATTTGGTAGAAGTTGCAATTGACCAACTGAAAGAATATGTGATATTAATTTTCACATGAGTATTATAAACGTGAGCCTATCAAACACTTTCTTTCGCAAACAATTTAATGAGATAAAGACCATAAATATTTCTAACAGAAAACAGTTCTAAGATGATACTATACATCAACAGAGATTCACTGTCTCTCCACATGAACAAAAGTTTAAATAGTTTTTATGTTAGTTAAATAAAAAAACACGTTAACATAAGTAGGGTCTTCAATAACTAAGTTTGTAATAAATAATTAAACAAACCAAAATCATAGCGTAAGGCAGTCGTGGTCCAAGAACATACTATTTGGTTGTATTAGTCAGTTTTCTTTGATAATATTTTCGAAACTACTTCCCAGTGTTGGTTTTATAATAAAGTATCAGCAGCATTCTTACGAATTTTGGTAATAATTCCAGAATAGATCAAAACTTTCAAAGTTTTGAATCAACATTGACCTAATTTGGTGAAATTCGTTGTCCGCATCGTACATCGTGAATTTGGCAAAGGATTGTGTTTTGAATCCTCTTGTTAACGTGATCAATCGATTCGTCATGCTCTCCTCAAAAAAATGAAATTGTTGTGCATTGTTGTCGACAGAATTGTCTTCAGTAGGAAATAAGTCCACTCCTCTCAGTCGGTGCAACCCCTTCAACCAGTAGAAAAAAAGAAAGATTGATAGATGAATGGGTGACCAAATGTGACAGTTAAATCTTCCGTAGCGTTAAATGTAACCAAAAATTTCAGCAGTATTCGGTAACAAGGCCATAAAACTTTCAACGTCATTGACGCAGAGAATAAATCCGCAAGATTCTGGCGAACTAAACAGAGAGTTTACTCGTATAAATAAACACATCAGTCGTCAGTTGGTACGAAAGGGGGCGAGCTTATAAGGGTACATACACAACATTAACCTGGAAATTATAAACAAATTTTGGTAGATAGAAATATTTGGTAATAATTTGAAACCTAGTGGATGCCCAATTTTTATTATTAATCGGCTACTTGAGGGTCATCTCCATTTTAATAGAATAGGAAGGAATAGTAAGATAAATGCAGAAGGGAAAGCTTGCGTACCTTTAATTCAGGGAAAACCCTAAGAAACCTGCATCGGGTAGGTAGAGCTCTCGGTACTTGTCTCACGGCCTCCAATGACTGCAGTGGGTTCCATCTCCATAGGGTTAGAATAATTCTTGCAGTGTGCGACCCGAGCAGGACTGAGCTGTTGCGGCATACGGGAACCTTAATTCAAAAGCTTAGAGAGAAGTCGGTAGGCCTGAAAGGTTTCGACAACGATAGCTAGTGAGATCAACTCCCGCGGGTTTGATTGTTTGAGAGTGACAGGCTACATGAGGGTAATCCACGTGGTGGCAAACTCCCCTTTAATAGCATAGGGAGGTATTTGAAAGGGGACATGCGGAAATGTAGAGCAAGGTAGCCAAGGGTTAACTATGGCCCCCGGGCTGTAGTTTTAGGATCTGACCCGGCATTTGCTGCAGGAGAATCCCTAGAAATCAGGTATGTCACGGCATTTGGTACTTGTCCCACGCCCATCCGATGGCTGGCTGAAGCACAGCGAAATAACCAGAGAAATTTGTGTTGCAGCTACGAGACTGAGAACGGCATTGCGGCCCAGGAGACTGGCGCCATCCAGAATCTGGGAGGCCAGAACGAAGCCAGTGTGGTCCAAGGTTCGTACTCGTACACCGCACCAGACGGAACTCCCATCTCCGTAACGTACACCGCCGACGAGAACGGTTTCCGTCCCGAAGGAGCACATCTCCCCATCGCTCCGGAGATCCCGGCCGCCATTGCCAGGGCCATCGCCTATAACCTTGCTCATCCCGAGGAGGACGAGACCCAGGGAGGCACCAGGAGAGTCTAAACACAACCAACGGTCATGACATCAACGAATCGAAAATACGAAGGACAACTTTTAAATTGTATTTATTTTTAAGAGCACTCCAAAATACACTAAATAATCAAATAAAGCAATTTTTTCAAATCAATGTTTTTATTTACTATTTAAGTCCATATAATGTTATCACACTAGCCAGATAATTGCTTCCTACCATGAATTTGTCAGTTTCTACGAAAGGGTAAGTTAAAAAGTGCTATTTTTTTCACAGTAACAATAGAAAACTTACCCTACTTTTGCTTCAACCTCAGAAAAGAATCTATCGGTTTGTGAACGCATAAATCCGCACAGCCACAATCAGGCGATTAAAACAAAAGTTAAATTTCTTTATGACTTATCCCCGCCCTACCAATCAGCGTACGCAGCAAGGAAAAAAATATATAGTTAATATTTTAATGAAAGTCCAGAAAATTTCAAAGAGTTTTCTGTTACTGTAAATCATATAACAGATATGGGTTTCGAAACTTACAAATTCGAAATAATAGATTTATATTAAGCTTGAGGCAACATAAAAAAGCGATAGTTGATTATTCCAAATACAAAGACTTAAACGTGGATTGATAATTACAAACTACGAGAAATAAGGAATATTTATAAGTTCAATCTAATAACGACCAATGGTTATAATTAGAATTGGACTTAAAAACGTCGATAAATAAAGGAGAACTTTCAAAATGTGTTGGGCGAGTACATGTAGATAAACTAAAAATGGAACGGCCCAATGCCTTTAAAATAAATAGATAATGAAGTATCCAAATAAACAGACAAAATAAGGCAATTAAATAAATACCACACAATATTTCTGCAAAAATTGTTGCTTTCAGAAGACTTGTGTACGCTTGTTTTTTTTTTGTCGTTCAAAAGCAGTTACCATTTTCAACATCTCACGAAAGCAACAAGGTTTGCAAAAACGTTTCTGGTATTTATTTAATCACCAAATTTTTTCTGTTTATTGGCTACTTTATTATCTATTTTATACTAATAAAGACTTTTTATATTATTAACAATACACTTACATTTAATGGTTATTTTCTGAGTCAGTAAAATTAGTTTAAGCATTTCCTGAGTTCATAATTTGTGCATCATTTGGCTGTTATTAAGCAATATATAAACATTTTTAAATTGAAATTAACCTTCGTTAATTAAATCACGTAATTAATAATCTCGAATTTAGTATCATTGTTATATATTTTATTACATGAAGAAAGCATTCCAGCACAACTATGAATATTATCTTCAATAGGCCAATAAATATTTGTCCTCCTTCTCCTTTCGCACAGAGAACGATCTTTAACTACCGATAATCTAGCATTGAATGGTTTTGAACGATCGCGTGGCCAGTGTGTCGATTTTTCTGTCTTACATTCGATTTTCGGTGCCGTTCTTTGATGAGACATGGACCAAATGAGTGAGCGCGAAGAAAGAAAGACAAATTCAAACAGGTATATACACGTGTTGGGTATCGAATCACGATCTTCAGGTATGCAAGGTAATGACAAAGTTTTGTGTTACGGTTTCATGTCGTGCTTAAGTACGGCTGATTTAAAATCATTTTTCATTTTCACTCCCGTGTGCAGTTATTACATTGTCACTTTCTTATTCTCTTTTAAAACTGGCAATTGAAAATTAATCGCTCATTATTCCGTGATGACTATAGCATTTTGTAATGAGTTCCTCATTTTATTATTATTGCTATAGGGAGACGCGAGCAATCTGAGAGGTTGCGCGCCGAAGCTCCTCTTCCACTCCTTAGTATTGACATAAAATTGTTAATTAATACCCTTTACTGATAGAAATGAAAATATTTGTTAAATTGAGTGAATATTCTGTTATTCAGTCTGTGAGACACTAAAACTTTATTAAATTAACAGTATCATGTATAACAAAGCTCCTCTCATACAAATAACTGTAAAATTTGTTATTTTCAAAATAAAATTATTTTAATTGCAATCACATTTCATTAATGAAATATGTTGTTACATTTTAAATAAAATAATTGCCATTTTTTGTTTAAATGAGTTTTATACAGATTTCGGAGTAACCTTTCATTTTTATTAAGAAATTTAAGAGTAGTAATGATTTTTATCCTCTATAATATTAACGTTCCTGTCAGAAACTACTAGTTGCATTCTTAGCTAAGGTTATTTTCCCTTTTTGTGGTAAAGTTATTTGACATGTCGTATTTCAGTTCTCACGGTCTTAGTTACCTGCAGGATTCAGCGCCAGTTGAAGTCTCAAGGCAATTAATATCCTGTTTACCTGCATTGCGACCTCACCTGTCCACTGGCTTACTCACAAGATTTTATTTTGCTGAGGACTGTCTGTATTGCAGCGTAGCCGCACATCACTGAAGTAAATTTCGCGAAACCGTATAGAATATGAATATGGATCGTTTGACGTTACACATAAAACTTTTATTTAATATAAAATATTCTATTTTATTTTAGTGCTTTATAAGTATTCTATAAACATTAGGTGAACAACTGCTAGGTAATCTTATTCTTTATTTGGTTTATTTTCAGCTCATATATATTTTTTTAATTTAGAAAATATAAAGCACAGTAACTTTTTGTCCTTATGTGAAATTATTTTTTTCAAAAACTTTGCACGTACTCAATTACCTACTACTATTTATGAGTCAAAAAGTTTAGTCAAAGAGGAAAATGAATTTTAAACTAAATGTAATTTTAACCTTAATTTAAGGTTTGCTTTAATTATTAACAGGGATTTAGAGGAATTTGGGTTCTGTTAAAGAAGATATTTATTTAAAGCATTGTATTTACTTAATTAATATAATAATATTATGAAAAGAATAAATTACAATATTTATATAAATGACGTAGACATTAACGTCTGTTAAAAATAATAAAACTAAAAACGAACTTCATGCAGACAAACTTGAAATAGAGAAACTAAAACTAAGAAAATTACGCAGGTCGTATCGATGCGTTTCTTGGTTATATAAATGTAGTTGATTTTATACTTTTCAAAGATATTGGCATATATACCGTGAACAGAATTTTCTTTCTCATGTTGAACGTGGATTTTACTTTCTTTATGTTTACAATCCTCAAGAAACCTATTAATTCCTTGTTGATCACTTATTGAACCCTAGTTGATTTAGAGAAATTCAGGGAATTTTTAAAGTGATTAATTGTTTTATGAACCATCATCGATCATTTAAGGTGTAAATAAGAATCATACGAAAGTTCAAGTCTGCACATATAATGAACAGATGAATAAGTATTTGTAATTGCATTAAATAACGTATTTTTTCTTTCTTTTGACAACAAAATATGTAGTGATCTGCTACGAAAACACAGGATTACACATAAACAAAATCTGTAGTTTCTCCAAAAACCACGTAACGCAAAATTAATTAAGTTTTCTTTTCCAGCTGAGATAAGATTATTGAATATTATCAACGACATCCAAGTGCATTAATCACACAGGTAAAGAAATAATTGTCAAATTATTACGGTTCACTTACTACTAAATTCCAATTTAATTTAATAAATGAATACTTTCATAATACAAAACTTGAAATTGTTTACATTTAAGTATAACTGAAGTAATGTGAAATTTCAGTTTAAATTGGAAATATTATTACTATCATAGGACGTAAAAAATAAAGTTGAAATAATTTGAATTAATAATTTCCTATGCATTTATTGAATTATCTTGTTTTCTCTTTGGAAGACTAATGAAAAAAAAATCTAAATTACAACAGTTTTCTCACTAAACAGGTGTATGAGGAGTCTCTTTCTTCTTTGACAGAAAACGGATTGAACGTATAGCGTTATGGTGCCAACCGGGTTGCATTTCTGAAATAGCGATCAGACTACGTATTTTTTTATTATTATTTTGTACTTCATGATATATGTTAGTCTTTTTATTAACTTTCCTTCAGGGTATTTTGAATTTACAATGAATGATATTTTTTATTACATTTTTATCTTACGTCAAATAGTATTGATCGAAATAACCAACATATTCATTATTTTAATTATAATAGCAAGTACCAAATATTTCGAACAAATTGAGGTAGCTACGACAAATTTTTTATCGTGTGCTGTGTTTCATATTTTCCGATGATCTCTTTTCTGAGTTCCTCATTTTTTTTAATATAGATACACAATTATTTATTTATTTTTTAATGAGTTACGCCTTCGCTTACCGCTCTAACAGTTAAATATTACTCTGTCAATCCTCAATTATTTGGCCCGTTTATACATATTGTAGTGAACACCAATATTTGTAATGAAAGTATTGTAAAATTATTTAATATATGTATTGACAGAGTAATATTGTGGCCCAGGTATTGCAGGCAACAGTCAGAGTTCTGTATGAATGTGGAGTGTTTCAGGCAGTACTATTGTTACATAATGTGTAATGTTGAAAACGGCGAAGAAAAGTTGAGTCTGGGATACGAATTGAAACAGGGAAGGTCGGTCTGAGTCTCTGATACAGGTGGATCTATGTGGTAGTCAGACCGTGAGGACTGTTTGTTAGAAATTCTAAAAGTAAGAGTCGTCGATTGAAAAGACAGCTATTAAGGTAATTGGTATTATAAATTGAAGGAGGCACGTTCAAATTGTAGGGAAAGTTGTACTGGCTGTTATTGAACTGATATCATTGGTAGAATTCATAGCGAGTTGAATAGAACTGTTATTTGGAAAGTCTAATTCTAATTTTGTTGCCGTCAGACATTTTACTGTTTACCAAAATATTTGGAGATCTACAAAGGTTTGTCTGCGGAGTGTTAGACATTCAATCGTATATGCTGACTTAGGTTGTGTAGAAAGTGTAGTACTATGGCCGGTTTGATTAATGTCATTTAAAGTATTTGTGAAAAGATAAATAGTTGGTGAAGTGAATAATTAGTGTTATACGAGAGCTACTACGATGTCTGATATGCTCAAAAATTTATCGTAAACCTACAGATTTCGTATGTTAGTAATACTCAAGTAAGTTCGGTTCAATACTTTGTAAAATTTTGTTTATATATATATATGTATATATATATATATATATATATATATATATATACTGTAGCAATAGTTAATTAGGCCAGTAATTGTTTGGACATAAAATTTGAATTGTTTGATAAATCCATTATAGCGGTCTGATTGAACAAAGCAACAATGGAGAAGCGAGCTCGGCTGCTTTGTCGAAAAGTCGAAATGGCGTTTGCGCGCCCGAAAGTCTGGGTCAGTTTACGTCTACAGCCAGCCAGGAAAGGAGGCACATTATAACAAATTTTTCACCGAGATACCTTGAAGTCTATTTCAAATCAATAAAAATAACAGTATAAGTCTTCAAAGAATCTGCAAATCATCAGTTCCAGTAATAAGGCAAATTCGAACAATTTTACACTGAGGGAAAGACGACATCTGATTGCTGACCAAGGAGAGGTTCAGCCAAGGCTCCGGAAATTTGTCTGCGTTCTATTCGCCGGTGAGCATGTAAATTCGGTGAGAACTAGAATCTGTGTAAATAACGATTTGCATTTATCGTGTTGTGTAGGGGAAACAAAGAATGCTGGTACCAAACGGACAATGTGTGAGTAGCCAAATTTTAATTATAATAACTGTAAACATTAGCTATGGGGTAAAGTCAGATTTCGTTCCCTTTTAATTGTCAATCAAAGTTAATTTCTTTACTTTTAATTTCTTTCATTCTATCGAAATATTGTTTAGGTAAATTGTAAACTGTTTTGTTAATAAGATTTTAAATCATTTTTGTGTGTTCATTATCAAACCCAGTAAAGGCCCTGAAAGAACCGATCTCAAATTTTGTTTGTAATTATCTTTTATTCTTTGAAAGCCACAAAACAAAATAAATATTTTTGTTTGTTAATTGTTCATAAGCTTTTCATTTATATTAACCCATCATATTTAATTATTACATAAAATAGCTACCACAACGTGAAAAATTAAATTATTAATTGATTGTATATTACAATATATATATATATATATAGGAGGCGGGTTCGATGTGTGGAATTCGGTTCCATACTCATCAGGTCTTTCTGCTTACTTGAGGTGTTTCTAAATTTTAGTTTTCTCCAGTCGTTGCTCTTAAATCGTGGATGAAGTAAAAAAGTACATATCTCTTACGTTTATCCTATTTCATGAAAATCGCTCCCCATATTATTATTCAAAAAGTATTGTAATTAAAAAATATACAAATTAATCCATTCATTTACAGTTGCTAAGTTAAATATGATATTATATGAAATTATTCCCAGGCGATTCACTGCTTGTACCTTTGGATTGGCCTCTCTATGCTGTCGATTCTGAGTTTGCCCTCTCTACGACGATTAATCCGAGAATGTCTGACTGCTGAACATCACGAAAGTGCCAGAAGTCTGTAATTAATTTATGGTCGATCTTCCTGAATCAATTTTATTTGATCCTGTCTCTCAGAAGGTTTGCCAACTTTCCAACTTCCCTAACTCCCAAAATTTCCGTAACCGTCAATTCGTACCATAGAACCTTCAGGTACTCGCTGTGTTCTGTACTCTTGGTAAAAAAATCTTATGTTAGTAATGGTTCTGTAGTACAGGTTAAAACTTGTCATATTCTCAACCCATGCTAAAGCCTGTAATATTTTAATATATAAAATTGACTGTTCTGAATACAAATGTACACCAGTTGAGAAAATTTAACCAAACGTTTCTCACGTGATCCTTTCGAACCGGAAGCAATCACTGGAGATACGACACGACGTAGGGTCAGGGGTGAAAACGGCCGATATTGGCGTCGAATAAATATTTTTCTGAGTCAGTGAGATTGACCGTGCTTCTTTAGATGTTTTTTGTGTATAATTTCAACCCCTTTCGAAATATGGGTGTAACACCCTTATGCACGAGGGTGTCGGGGCGTTACATTAAAAAAACACGAAAACAACAAACATTGATATTGAATCGAGGTTATGAAGTCGCTGAGTTTAAAAATGATAAGTTACATGCCAGTTAAGTTTTAGTTATGTCTCTAGGATTGGGGTGGAAGGAGTAAACATTGTTCCGTGTAAATCTTAAACAGATGCAGGGAATTTCAAAAATTTTTCTAAAGATTATACGATCCTAAACAAACACTGGATCGGTAAAATACCCTTATCACCTTTAGAGGTGGGCGTTGAAAGAGGTGGCATTTTTAAGACATTCTAAATTACAGGGAGTATTTTTGACTCATAAAGTACCGGGATAGTTTTTTCCCTCTTAATTAAGATACCGGGAGTATTTATGACTCTTTAGGTTATAGAGAGTAGTTTTATGTCTGTTAATGTAACGGCATTATTTTTCACTCTCTTGAGTATCACTGACTTTCTTAAGGTACCGGGAGTTATTTTGACTCTGGTAGGGTACAAGGACTCTTTTCGACTCTCTTAACGTATGGGAACTATTTTCGACTTTCTTAAGTGAGTCTTTCTTATTCTCTTAGTCTACTGGGACAGTTTTTAACTCTTTTAAGGAATCAAAAGTAATTTTCACTCTCTGAAGGTATGGAAAATAATTTCAATTCTTTTAACGTGTCGGTGGTACCGGCGGTATATTTGACACACTTTATTAACGTGAAGAAATTTTGACTCACGTAGGGCACTGTGCGTGTAATTGATTCTCTTATGGTGGTGCGAGTATTTTTAAGCACATTAGGGTATTAAGTATTTGTTTCCAAGATTATTTTTGATATTATTTAGTATATGAAGTATTTATGCTTCTCTTTAAGGCACTGATGTGTTATGATGAAAATTGAATTTCCTTTGTTAAGGGATGTTAAAATATTTGTTGACTAATAGATTAATGTTGCACTGAATACTTTTTTGGGCTTATATAAATAAATACCGGGGGGACGCCAGGCGCCAAGCTCGTAAATTTAAGTAAAATATATTTAAATGAATTTCAAATTTAATAGGTATTACCTACCATTTTCGTGTAAGACTTTAGTGTACCGGGTATGTATGTATTTACATTAAAAAATTAAGAGAATATCTTTAATTTTTTATACAAACCTATGTTTCAAATTTTTACCTTCGAGATTGTTTAACTTAAATAGTTTATTTATATTCTTACTATCAATATTTTTATTGTTATTGACTCATAAGCCATTAGTTTGTATTTAGTTTTTCATTATACGCCTAGTATTCAAACTCGTTGAGGTTCCTTATTTCTATAGTTTTATCTCTACTGAATTTCCATTACTTTTTACTCAAAAGTTCCGATTGAGATTTTCATTTATTATGAAATCTATAAATTTTCATCTTACAATTTTAACCGATGATATTAAACTGTTAACATTTTGCATTTTATCCACCTTACGTTCACCCTTGTAAAAAATTATCCACGTGTAAGATTGGAAAATAAAATGATCGTAATGTAATTATTTCCTTTTATATATATATATATATATATATATATATATATATATATATATATATATATTGTAATGCATTTAATATAATGCATTGGATTAAAAACAGCGCACATGTCGTAAAGAGAATGCGTGGGAAAAGTAACCGCGGGTCCTGTCACGAGGTGACAAGACGAAGCGGTAAGACATTTATCTAGGATGAGTGCTGGTGAGCGGCAGAGAGGAAGCCGTAATTTGTAGAGACAGTGTGACGGTGCGGCAATTAGGTCTAAAGAGTGATTGCGGGTCCAGTAACTTATTGATTTGGGGAACGGCGTGAAGAATTCGTAACGCAGAACGTGGGCGAGCAGATGTTCCCAAAGTGGCTATGTTAGAGCAGGCTATTGTCTTTGACGAATGACCTGACAAGTGGCGTAGTTGCTTGGGACTTGGAAGAAAAGATTTTGTGCGAGCCGGGTGAGGCCGACAAGTCCTGAGTAATTGCGGGGCCGAAATACTGCAGCTGCAAGCATGTCGAATGGCGAAATTACTTGGTATGATGAGGGTCCAGGCACTCGTTGACTTAGGATCTGGAGAAATTAGTATCGCGCACTTGGGAGCGGAGAGGTCCAAAGACAAATTGGACCTGTCGCGATTGTCGGGTTTCGGAAGGCGGAAGGAATCCAGTGGCCGGGACGTAAATTTCAGTAATGGGATTCTGTCACCGCGCCGTTGCGACGAAACTTTGCATCAAGAGAAAAACAAGGAGGCTGGCGGTATATATAGGGGAAATAACCTATTGTGTGGACAGTTGGAGTTAGCGTGGGAGAGAGGTGGAGGACGCATCGAAGAGACAGTTAACAGTTAGCATGGGAGAGGGGCGGAGGACGCAGCGAAGAGTTGGACAGTTTATACAGTTGGAGTTAACGTGGGAGAGGAGACAGACACAGTTAGCGTGGGAGAGGAACGAGAGACGGTCAGCGAGAGTCAGCGTCGGAGAGGGGTTCGGTGAACCTCGACATTTAGTCAGTCAGCGACAGTCAGCAAAACCATAACAGCTATAAACATTTTTAAAATACAGAAGTTCTATCTGTATGAGTAGGAGAATTTGACCTGTCTTCGATGGTAGGCGACCTGGATGCAGCAAACGACGTCAAGGAGTGTCACGGCGAACCAGTGATATTGTGTTAGAGTCAGTGAGTGAATGTCAAGGCTATAAAGTGAGTGTCTTAAGAACGAGTCGAAGTAGACCTGAGAAACCGTAAGTTGGAATGCATAATATTAACAGATGTAAACGTTATTAAAGGATAACAGTCAGATGTCGTTCTCTTCTTTTGATAATAAAGTTAGAAGTAATCTATAGGTTAATTTCATTAATAAATTTAGTAAATACTTTTGTTTAATTTAAAACTTAAATGTTGGGTCTTTTTAATAGTTCGATTCTGTCCGTTGTCAAACCCAGTAGAGACCCATGAGAGCAAGAGTTTCTTATTATAATAGTAAAATATTAAAATCAATTGTAAATTCTTCTTGTGTTAATAAATTTGTTTGTTAAAATCAAAGCTTATATATTTTTTTTATTTATGACCCTTTGTGGTTATTACAATATATATACAATTATTTAATATTATATCAATTTACACATTTGAGGTATACTAGAATCTTAAAATTGATATAAAATATTATTATTTAACGCTTATTTGTTTGTTTGAATATTTAAAATAGGTTGATAATAAAGTGGAATACTATGAAGAGATACAAAAGTATGCAAAGTCTGTAAATATGCATTGATATAAGAGTAATTTGTATTTGGAAAAAAAATAGGAAAATGTATGTTCTGTCCTTTCGTGTTTAAATAACTAAATCATGATAAATCTTCGATGTTTAAATGTTGTTTCATTAATAATTGCATGCCTACTTAACAAAATTCATGAAAAAATATGAGGAATATGTAGTATTACATGTATGACTAATATAATATAATAATGTTCATTACAAATTGAACGATTTGAAAACAGAGAAAATCTCAGCCCCATTGTGTTTACCGTTGCTTTACTCGATTTTCGTCTCTAAACTGTAGATGGCATTAGCTGCCACCGCAGTGCTTGGCTTCAGCGAAAGATGTCGCGATATACAACGAAAGTGAAAACTATAAAGCGAATACGATAAATTAAATTTACATATTTTTGTATATAATGGACACACTGCAAAAAGTACGGTATTTCTCATTTATGTACTTATGTATTGCCAAGTTGTATACTTCATTGTTGAGATTGTTAACTACGTATTGATTTGTTTTAGTGGTGTTAGGAGTTTTACCCCCAAAGTGTAATTTTTCTCGATTTTAAGTCGTATGTGTACCGTGGTTGGTTGCAATTATTCTAAGCGTTGGAACATACATAGTACACATATACATGTACATATAAAGAGAGAAAGACATTTATGTATTACCAGCAGATGACGGACTTCATGAGGCCACTAACACTTTCGAAACTCAATAATTGACATACCACTCAGAACTCCTTTTGAGTGAATAAAGAAAGACATCTGTGAAGAACATACGTTTAGTATAAATGTCATATACTTTTTAGAAGGATTTATCTTGCTACAACAATTTTTTCTACTATGCAGTTGATTTATATCAAAGTATTCCGTCCAAAATTGAGAAGTATGAAAATTAAATAACGGTATATTTTCGTAGATTGAAAAATTATTAAATGTCTATATTAATTTTCGTCAGAAGTAAAGAAATACTGAGAGGTTGGAAACATACTTTCAACAAATACTGAATATCGTATGCCATTTAAAGATAAATACGAACTTCTATGTAGAACAACCGTTTGAGTGTCCATTTCTGAGTCATAATGGATTTTATCCCAATTCAGTAATTAAATTGAAGTTAAGCGCGGTTTGAAAAATATTTTGGCGATTTATTCATGACAACTGTCTGGAGATTAGATTAATTGAAATAATGCCCTTAAAATCCCAATAGCATTTTATAAGGGTTTTTACGATAACGAAGAACCTTCAGTTCGTTCCTATCTGTCACAACCTAACAATACAATAATATATTACACGCCACGGAAACATCGTTATTCTCTTAGAAATAAATCGGTCAACGTACTTGAGATTTCAACTTTGATAACGGGTAGCATAACCTTCGCCTGCTGCGTACCATAAGAATGGAGCAAACGCCATCTGCTGCAGTTACGTTGAACCTGCTCGGTCTATTGCTAAGTATATGAATGATGTTAGAGACTTTGATATACTTAGGAGTCACCTGAATAAGGTTTAGGTTTTTTTTACGCTTTGGAATTAGGTTAATCTTTTTGTGCTACTTTAACATATAAAGACCCGGAGAACGTAAATTTCATATGAGATATTTAAGATACAGACAAATTTTTCGTTTTATCGATACGAAAATCCCATTAAAAACGAACCTCGCAGAAGAACGTATCACCAGTAGTCATCATTTTCAATTGGATTTTCAACCAGTGTTATTACCTCCGAAGACGGTGGTTTATCCACAAAATTTTTATATTTGGAACTAAACTAACGAAAATATTTGAAACGTTTCACAGTTTCATTTAGCAAAACATTAAGAAGATGCGACATTCACAGGTCGAGGATATATTTCACTTCCACGTGTTACTCACAATCGTCTAAACGTTACCTTTTATCTTTTCGTTACATAACTTCGCTCGAATTAAAAAAATAAAATTCCGAACAAAGGCGTTTAATATGTATTCAATGGTAGACGTGGCAAAATCATAACTGGCATTCAGCAAATTTATAAATAGCTTACTGTTTTGACGCTCTATTATTGTGCAGCTATACTCGTAACAATTCAATAACTTTTTTGCAGCAGCTACATGATAAGGATTTTTTTAACAAAAATATATTTTTGGCGAGGTTTTCATCGCGAAAATAAACAAACATAATTTACAATGAAGCTTGGCGGTTTCGATGCGACGTCTATGAAAGAGAAGAGGAACTTTTTCGGCACCGACATGGTCCCTATTGGAGAGTTCGTGAACTACGTCCTAAGTTTCATATACGATATTAAAATTATGTTAGTAACTATCAAATTTACGCGGACCGTGAGTCGAAGAACGAAAATAATATTATTTAATACGATTAGCCAAAAATTTGGCTATAACAGTTAACAATGTCTAACGAATAAGTAATCTGTGAAAAAGATAATTGACAATTTCCGGACTCCTATAAGATAAATCTAACATCAGACGTGACAAAAAATATTGGGAAATGCAGTGTTTATATAACGCTGAAAATAATATAACATTTTGAAAAGAGAGTTTATTTCTATTATTATTAATTAAAGAACGAAATAATGCTGTTGTTTGTTTAGAAACTCTTAGGTTAAAAAGGATGATATTCCAATTACGTTACGTTTCATTAACTATGAAAATTTAAAAACAAATATAAAAAATATTGTTGGATCAAAGTGGCATATTTCAATATTTCGATTTAACAACTAAGTCCTCATATACATCAAACACCAGTATAATGAATGTTGTTATTTGTTAAATATTTTTATTTAAGGAAGTAGGAAGTCCAAGAAATTCTCATCCAACAATTAAACAGGGAAATCGTACGTTCCCTGTATTTATTCAAATCACAAATTACATTTAAAATGTTTACTTTAATCAAGGTCTTATGCGGGTTTATTTTTCGTTTTACAAATTTTTTGTATGCATAATTACTAATTTTCATATAGACCTTATAATGTCAGACGATCTTTCAAATTGGTTCGTCTCAATATCCTTCATGTAATTAAAACTAATAATATTTTTTTACATTTTAACTAAGGGAAGGTACCTTTAAAAACATATTTTTGAATATATTATGAAAACATTTTTTATGCATTTACTTCAATTATTTTTAATAATAAAAACGATTAATTTTACGCGAAATTTTGTTGAGACTGGTGAGATTATTACGTGATTCTGCATTTAAAAACATGAGGTTTTCTTTAGGCAACAGGCTACATGAGGGTAATCCACTTGGTGGCAACTCCCCTTTAATAGCATAGGAAGGTATTTGAAAGGGAGGATGCGGAAGGGTAGAGGAAGGTAGCAAAGGGTTAACTAGGGCCCTAGGGCTATAGTTTAAGGATCCTACCCGACATTCACCTGAAAATAATACAGGGAAAACCCTAGAACAACCTGCGTCAGGTAGGTCGGGCATTTGGCACTTGTCCCACGCCCTTCCAATGGAGGGAGAGGAGTTTTCTGTGGTGAAGTAGCATTCCCTTCTCCGTGCCTCGATCAGTTTAGGAGGCAGCTGGCCGACTGTTCCAATGGGAATAGCGGACAACTCTTATCGTATGCCCAAGGCCTTCGACCGCGGAACATACACCTCTCAAAACAGGCCGATGTGCCTCGGCATGTGGGAACCTTAGTTCAAAAAACCAGAGTGATGTGAAGGTATCCCCAAAGGTAGTCCCCTTCAGTACTCACAAAAATTCTAGGATTAATGAGTAGATAATCTGTTATAGCTGAAAGAGAGAAAAAAATTGTATCGGAGAGATGCAAATAAATCGTTTTATCCCTGAGCTCAAAACATATCAAGTACTGCCAAGTTTCTCGTAATTCGTAGGACGATTATGCGGAAAATTTTACTTCTGCTAGAGTAATCAAAGGGTATTACAGAAGAGAAATCTCTTTCACTCGTCCTTGGGACTAGAAATAGCTGAAGGAAATAACAACTAGCCACTTCATGAATATCATTTTATATCTTGTACAACGAGTAATGAGTTCTACGTCTTATTTTCTAAGTCCAAATTTCTGGTGATATTTCAAATAAATTATAAATAAACAGACTCGGACCATAAAATTGTTTATTAAACAAAAATTGAATATACCGACGTTTTAGAACCTCTTCAGGTTTAATCTACAATATAGATATTACTAACATAATTACATTACGATTTTAAAGATTAATTACAAATATTTTCAACTGGTTTTATTTTACTTACAATTTCATCTCTTGTAATACTATAAAGTTTTTAATTTCTTTCCTATAGTATGCCACAGAAGAGTCTAAAATATTAAATAATAATGTATCATAAATTTTGTTTTATATATTGCTACCGGATTTTACATTTTAATCTGTTGGAGTGGAACGGATGGGTAACATCCCACTTATAAATATCATTCGTCATAAAAATTATTACATTTTCCCAATTAAATATCTGATTATGGAGGTACATGTGTTTGGACACAAGTGACTATTAATTATAAAACTAATTTTGTGTTGATTAATACGGGTTTAAATTATTTATTACTAATAAAGCATTAACAGCAACAGTTGTTAGTGTTAATTATTTATGAATACACAAATACTTTTAAAATAAATACATCAAATTCATCAGTGTGTTCAAACACATTTAACTCTACAATCACATATTCTACTTTAGATGAAGAATTAAGATATTTTTTTTATATTGATGATTTAAAATTAACAATATTTATGTATAGGTTTTAAGTCAGCAAGTCGCGTCAGATGCGCAGTATTGTCGTCAGTTGGGAACTCTCGTGCGGAGAAGCTGAAATTATGCCAGTACCATAAAAACTTAACTTATATTTTTAGGTACGGGCTGCACTCACAGCAGCAAGGTATTTTTATCACACTCTATTCTTATCATATATTAGTTTTTTACGGATTAGTTTTTTGGTGTGATACATATGTTTCCCAGAGTCAATGTTTTCAGTATAGGTTTTACACTACCTAATGGCCGTAATATTTAATAACAACAAATATTCATGTTAAACTGGCTTATCCTCACTACAATTACAGGGCAATGGATTTATGTGCATCTTATCGTGTCACGACTTCTTATTTATAGCATCCTATGCGTACGTATATACTATTCAAGCTGTTTCTGACTCAACGTTTTGTCTGTGTAAAGTAAAAGTACAAAAATCAATAGCTTGATGTTTCGTTAACATATAAACCTAAAATGTAATATTCATAGTCACTTTGACGAAACTTGTATAACATCAACAAAACTTTCAGTCAGGCATAACCTGAAGGAGAAACAAATATGTACAGAAACGTTGTTGTGTTGTTAAATTTAAATGATATGAATAATAAAAAAGGTTGAATTATATAAAAATGTTAATTGTTGTTAAACCCTATTATTAAAAACAGACGTAAAATAAAATATTAACATTTCTAATCTACTTGATGTTTATGAAAATTTCTAATTATTCGTCACAAAAAAATTAAAAGCATGACACTATCACACAGAAAAGAATTAAGAATGACGGAATTCGACTAGATACGATAACTAGTTTCAAAAATCTAATGCATGCGTTCGTAAATGACGGTTAATTGCTCAAGCGGTTCTGGCACCGTTTCACTTTAGCAGAACTATCGTAATCTCTGTAAATAAAGTGTTAAAATTTTGAAACATAGCAATTATTGATCCATATTTATTTTTTACATTCGAAAGTGGAATCTTTAAAATTCTTTTACAGAAAATAATCTTATTGAAATAAATTCTATTTATTATCTATTGTGATTTTCTTTAACAAAACCCAAAACGTCTAACACGATATCTTGGCGGTCAGTGTACATCACCATTCAGTTAAATAACCCTTTCATTGAATTTTTCGTTTAAAAAATTAGTAGTCCCGCAAGCTATCTCACAAGTGTAAGAAAATATTTTTTATGTGAGAATATTCCAGTTGTGTAACAACGCAATATTATAGAACGATAATTCTGTTTCATGATTTTCACATTTAGTTGAGTCGTGTATCTCTGCGTTGTGTTTTGTCGCTCAGTAATTGGCACGTCCATTACAGCCATGTGAATGTTTAAACTTCTAACATTCTTATTGTTAGACTCTTGTGGCGTTGCATCACAAAGATTACCAGGAAATGATTCCGTATTAAGTGGCCCTGCAGTTGTTATTCCATAAATTGTTCACAAGCATTAAATAAATTAATTTAGTTCCTTTTTATAAAAAAAACGGACTGTATCAAAATAAAATTGTATTAGCCTACTAATTTTTCATTGCTCATATTATTCCAATAATGAATTGATATTAATTCGGTTTTTCGAAAATTTCTTGCAAACAAATGTATGCTGAGAAATAAGGGATATAATAATTATTCATATATTATAATTTATTGCACTACGTGGAATATTATTAGTCTTTTTCCCGCGAAATTCTTACTAGATACATTAATTCTCTTCAGATTCTTCTTAAAATAAGATATCCCCTCTGATAGAATCCGTAAGCTTCTTTGCATTCCAATGCAATGTCCCGACTTTTCTTCGAAGTATATTACATTTACATTATTTTGACAAATATATGGAATTATTCATTAATATATTTATTACTTTCAATAAAGTAAGGGCTGGTATATTTTTTAGAAATATTTTATGAATAAAACAAGCTGTGAAGTTTAAAAGTTGTGACTTCTCCAATTTAACTGTATAGGAAGGGATAGAAAGACAGATATGGAAGGGAAGGGAGGTTTTAAAGGGTTAATTAGGGCAGTAGGAGAGTAAATGCGCCACAGGCGAAAATCCTAGGCAATCCTGCAACACGTAGGTGAGACACTTTCTCTAAATGGAGTGGTTTTAGAGGTAGCTTGCTATTTGATCCAACTGGGCGACAAGTTTTTCCTTGTGCACAACATCTGCAGTCCGGGAGAGAAAACTGACTTATTTGTATCCTACACAGAGATAGAAGATGATATCCCGTTAGGCAACCTTTTCCTACTCTACTTTTTTGAGTGCGATAGGCTAAAATGGGCTAATAAACGTGGAGGAAGCTCCCTTTTTATAATATAGGAGAGATTTGAAAGGAGGGGGGGGGGGTTGCAGATATAAGTGATGTTTAGTAAACCGCTGAAAACCTGCTTGAGGTAAGTCGGACTCGTGGTACTTGACGCCCTTCCGATAACTGAAGCGGATTTACAGGCAACATTGCCTTATTCTTGTGAACACGTTAGGAGACAGCTGGCCGACTCTTCCAATAGGAATAGCAGACGTTGCTCAGAAAATAATTTATCTGTTTTTATTACTCGTCTGTGAGATAGATTAATATGTAATGTATTTTTAAATTTACACGTTGACATTGCAACTACTGATTGGTGCTTGATATTTTTGGGATGAGCTGTGATGCCATTAGCGTCAAGAGAACAGTCCTATGACTAGCAGTATTACCCTTCATATAAAAATTTGAATTATTTGGTAACATTTAAATGCAACACTGGTATACATTCCTTCAAAAATTTTCTTTGGCTTCAGTTCTCGTAATTTTTCTGAGAAACGATATTTTTCTCATTTTAAAATCCAAGAATGCGGAAGATTATGGTGAATAAATGCAGTGCCTCTCCACCCCGGGGTATGTAGTGCGTGACGGAGACAGCCTTCACATTTTGCGTGGTTTGTGCCTGCGGCAGGCGGATCCCAGCACTCGGATCTGCAATTACAGAACCATTTCAATGCCGTGAAGCGATAACTCGCTGCCTAAATACGCTCAGGCACATCGCTTAATGCCTATGATTATCGCCGCTGAGATTCGATTAATATGTTTTCGTAATCTAGTTCTGCGAGGACATCGCGTCTCATTCAGATTATAAGGTGAACATGCACTACTTGATCGTGGCTCGCCGTCCTCATTAGGACAAGAACAATAACCTTTGGTGAAGAAGACTAAAGTAATGATACGACCGCAGACATTGCCTTGACATTTCGACGAATTAAACCGATAGTAACAATATATAAAGTTGAAAAGTTCATTCCAATAGGTCCAATGAATAATTGAACTTTATGACTCAACGTTTCTTTTAGTGGCTTCTCTAAGGAGCTAAGTATTTAGGGGCAGAGACATGCATTACATTTAGATAACATTCTGTTTATAAATAATTTGCAATGACTACTATCTTAACTGAACAAGATGTCAAATATACATTAAATTTTACGGATTATTATATTTGGATTTTAATACTTGAATACTATGAAGTTTACATACATACATGAAGACAATAATATGGGAGAATTAAATTTTACACAACAATTACGGAACATAATCAGACTTTACATAGCTGAAAACAATAATGTTGTAACCATGCATTCAATTTCATATCGTATAGCAGCGTATTGAAATATAATATATGATTAATCATTCAATCATTAAATTTTTCAAGGGAACATTCAAACGGTAATTGTCAGAAAAATACACGATAAGCGAACGATGACTACTACACTGTAGTTGAGAAAGGCATGAATTCAAAATGTATTACATCAAGCCTATTTTAGATCGAAACACGTACACCTAAGAGCATTCAGAAAATTCAAAAGTACCGCGACAGAACCCTTTTGTCTGCAATAAAGAAATATTTTATTATAAATTTGTAAATTCCTTCCTTGTAAGAGAATAGAATAGAAATAGATTCATTTTCCATAGGTCCTTCAAAACTTATAATTAGTAACTTAATTTAGATGAGAATAACGAATAATGAGATAAATAAACATAATATCTGCTCAAATGTATTAAAAATATACATTGTAAAAAATCAATATAATTTTTATAGTTTCGCTATAAATTTCTGTAATGACTAAAAAATAATACTTCATATTATTTAAATTATTTTAGGAATATTCCGATTATATTTATTTCTTTTATTACTTTTCAAAAATTCATTTATTGAGTAGAAAAATTGTCTGCAGGCCCTTTTTTTAAGAAACTGGACTGTTTCTTAGTTCTTTAATGTCATTAAATTTGGTAAAAAATTGATATTGCGGAATATTCAAACACTTTCGGTGCAATTGACAAAGACTGATAACTCATACGTACGTTATTTTTATTTATTGTGAAATAAAGAGATTTTTTTGCAGTGACAGTCCAAATGATGTTAATTACCGTGGTGGCAACGCCTGTTTAATAGTATATGAAGGGATTTGAAAGAGAGATGTGGAATGGTGGAACAAGATAGCCAACATTTTTCTAAAACTGATGAAAAACATACAGTAGAAAACCTGCAAAAGGTATGTCTGGTTCTTGGTAGTTGTCCCACGCCCTTCCTATGGCGCAAGTCTGGTTTTTCTGTAAATTTATCATAATTATTGACGCCATCCGTGAGTAAATCGACCTGAGAATGTAAGTATACCTAGTTTATTGAAAAGTTCTCTGCATGAAGTTGTAGAATTTCATGATAAATTACCGTAATGACACGCTTTGGGATATTTTTGGAGTATAGAATTCTTAATTATCACTCGAAAGGTATGCCCCATTTTTTCCAGAGGACTGCTTTTGGAAAGGGAAGGAAATTTATCGCGTGAGCTGAAATCACTGTAAGTTTACATAAAACTTCGATTTTTCGATATACAGCGTTGAATAAATTTTTGTTTAACAATAAGGATGCCCTCTATACATCTCCAAAATTGTACATTCTATTCTGTATAATACCTGGGTACTTCATAGAATGCCTAGCAAATGTCTGACAAATAATCGCAAACCAGACATTTTATAGATTTCCTACAAACTTCATGAATTTAACGCATTGCCTATCCTACGTAATACTATGTCTTTACACAGAGACAAATGTAAATATATTTCTGCAATTTATTATTTATTTTTTAAATCACGTAGTATTTATGTTATCAGTAAATATTTCATTTGTGACATATGCTTTATAATTTTTTAAGATGTACTTCAAAAATAAATCAACAGCCCTAAATCACGCTCCAAATTCCACACTTTCCCGAATCCCCCCAAAAATTATAATCACCGAAAATTATTAATGTTACATAATATGGTTTAGATTGTTTCATTTTCATATGAAACGTTAATGTAAGCTAAATATTTGATACAATGCAATAGTTATAGTTATATATGAATGTTGCACTGCGTTAAATTAATAGCGATTCCGGAGAGGGTATTAATGAAATTTTGATTTACACTTAAACACGAATTTTCTTAGTTGAACCTACGAAGAAGTTTTCCCTTTTAGAAACTATAAATGAAAGGTTAGTTGGAACGTAAATTGTGAATATAACGGGAGACAATACTACCTGAATTTTCTACCACACTTTCGCATTCAAGGTTGGTGTTTCTTCTGCAAGTTTTCAGACGTAAGCCCACCGCGAGGGTGGTCTGCGTATTTTAACAGGCAGAAAATAATTAATTTCAATATTAAGTTTTATAATAATTTACTCGTTATCGACGTCAGCGTCTTTTGTTTAATTTCCGAAAAAATAAGAGGACGACGTTATTAATCACATTATTCTTTAATTGATTATGTTGAAAGTTCGTTACATTTCTGTATTTAAATAAAGTTCATTGTCTGTTTGTTTACAGTGTTATGTCGTACAATTTTTTTTCTGATAGTCTCTTACTTGAAAATGTTCATGCTCCCTCCCAATGTTATTATCTGAACTATATATTCAGCTACAACGCATAATTATTTTTTTTCGGAATGGTAAATAACGTGTATCTTGGCGGAGTATCCATAAAAATGTTAATAAATCCCTCCACTAACCGCTCAATATATTCTTATGATTTTCTAACAGAAATAAATTTGGTCGTTATATATTTATTTAATAGGAAACACTTGTGTTTCTTTGTAAATCAGTCTTATACAATATGGTTTCCCCTCAAAGTAGAGTCTTCTGCTAACAACAACTAGTTAATTTAAACCGCCAGTCTCTAAATATACTACGTGCACAATTTAACAGTATTTTGAAATCATCCTCTTACAATATCATTTACTAATATTAGTATCATGGCCTTTATATCTGCACTTAAGTTTCATTTTCACTTCTTCTTAACTACATATTTGATAATACAAGCTCCAGTCAACTTAGTAATTTTTATTACTACAGTAATGCATCCTTATAAATGTTACGAGATTTTAGTATAAAAAATATTTTAATATAATTAGACAATTCAGTTTTAAAATTGTATAAGAATTTTGAATATACGCTCATACGATAAGATAGTTTAGTCAAATGTTAGTTCTTAAAAATAGTTGACTATATGACGTAAATTTTAGATTCACACTGACTTATAATTATAGCATCATGATTTTGACAAATAATACGCTTGTGGTATTCGTTAATGTATTCAAAATAGGAGCAAGCAATCTTTTAATAATCCAATAACGTTAATTATAATTTTTCTTTCATTTATAAATACTGCGGAAAATATGCTTGACGTAAATCTATTATAGTAGATTGTTTTCATATATCAATACGAAAATTTGGATAGTAATTGGACCTTTGTTTCATTTTAACAACATACACCACCGAAATAATTCTATTTGCGCTGGCGAAGTCAGTGAAATACGTTTACTAAAATTAGTAACTTTGGTAAATTATAACCACAAATACTAACCATTTTATTTGTATTACCTTACTTGAAGTTATACACTTCATTTATCATTTCTCTATAAGTCTAAGAACTGAACAATTATTTATTCATTCATAATGACAAATTATATAGTTACAATACCGTCTTGCATTAAATAATCAACAATATAGTATACAAATAAATTCTGAGATATTCTGAAGATAGAGAGCTTTTGATTTTATAAGTATCCCGACATTAAGTAGTAATTTACAGTTAAACCTAAATGTCAGGCCAGAGCATGTATTCTACACGAAACTCATTAGACCTTCAATTCGCTGTAAATTGTAAAATGACTCGTTGTGTACATAATTAATTTCTGACTTAATGTAAAAGATAAATATGGTAATATATCTCGAACCTAGTTGGTATGCGAATTCTTAATTCATCGTGATTAATTTGATATGAATTACTGTATACATTGTTTGAATTGACGTAACATTATATATTGTAATTTCCATCTTGTATTCACAGCTTCACGTTTGAAGTAATTAGTTCACTCATTTCAATTGGAACTGTGTCTACAATTTATTGGTACATTTCTTGTTTAAATAAGATACACATCGTATAAAAAATTTATTACTATGAACATAATAATACTGAAAATAAGCATAATAGAATAAGAACAATTCATTAAAGTTAGTATTTTTACACTTCATATTAATGTAAAAACTTGATAACATATTTATCAAACCAAAACACTGTATCGGATGCTCATGGTTTTCACGGATTGATCGCATAGCTTTGGACCATGGAATTAGTGCTGCTTACTCAATTATTACACAAACAAGACACAACAAGATGGAATAGAAATTAACTTCTTTACAATAGTAGAAACATATTGAACAGTTTTAGGACCAAAATATTTATAGAGGCGAAAATAACCCATAAAGTTGATATCTTAGTAGTATCTTAATTCGTTTTAACATATGAATAATAATTTCAAATTCTCAACTTGCAAACAGTCCTATCAATAAATACTGTATCAAATTTAATTACTGCTGAGATTTTGACATCAACTCTACAATAGACAGAGAATTTGAAAAGATTAATCTCTGAAATGTTGTATATTAAAAATCAACCTAATACTGTTAATATTAAGCATGATACAGAAAATAAAAAGTTGGATTATTTTTATTTTAAGTTCTTGGACCCATATATATATATATATATATATATATATATATATATATATATATATATATATATATATATATATATATTTATTTATCTTTGATTTTACTTCTTTGTTCAATTTCCAGTTTTAAATTTTCTGCCGTTAGAAACACACGCACATTCGCGTCGAAACGCCCGGAACTTGTAACAGTCATTGTCATTAAAGACTTAGAAATATTATTGGATTCAGAAATGACATTTTAGGCGACTATAAATAAAGCTATACAAATATTAGGTATTATTAGAAAAAAATTAAAATTTTTGGCGTCCACTTTAACTATTATAATGTTATATGTATTGTTGGTGAAACTAATATTATTAGAATTTATAGTTTGGTCAACCTTCACAAATCAATTTATCAAGGAAATTGAAACTGTACAGCATAATTGTTGTACAATCATGACTTATAGAATGAATTTGCCAGTCACATTTACAAAACATTATTTGAAAATTTGGTCGTAGCATTAAAAATTCTATCCCGAAAATCTGAACGTTTCTCTTAAGATTTAAAACTTATTTTTAAGTTAATTAATAATTATATTGATTTTGTTGATTTACTTGATAAACTGAATTTTAGAGTTTCTAGAAGAAGCTCTAAATTGAAATATACGTTGTGGTAAAGCAGTATGGAGCAAATTATACATTACAAGATTACAAAATGAGAACTTTATTGATTAATGTTTTGAATATTGATTAAATTTTGATTTAAAACTTTCTGAAATATTCATGTTGATTAAGGTTACAATATTGATTAATGAATAATTATGTAAAAATATTCGATTATGTATTATACATGTAATTTTGTTTTCAGGTGTAAAATTATGTGTTTTTTATTGATGTTTAATGTACGAAAGTCCGTAAAAATAAATTTAATTAGAATTCTGTTTCGATCATTTATTTATTTTAAGACTTCTCCTTTCTTGGCTTGAAAGGAAAACGTTTATAATTGATCATGCTAGGATTTTCACTAAATTGGACACGAATACGTGGTCTGGCTTAATATATGTTTTAGAATATTAGATTTGACGCCAAGGATAGCGAGTGTGTACAGGAGTTATACCGTTTAATGACCGTTTGACGAAAGTAGCAACTTGACCTTTCGCATCTAACAGAATAGTGAGTGCTTGGGAAATAACGGCAATTAAGCTCAGCACGAGAGGAAATCTGGGCAGGGAACCAATTTGTCCAAAAAGAAGTTAAAAGAACTATTGTGTAACCCATAGGAATTAAATAACTGAAGGCAAGTTTTCCTTTGTAAATATCCTGGGGCTCGCCGCCCTGACATTTTTCTGTCAAACTTGTATTGTGGGAGGAATTTTCTTAAAACGTAAGAATTATCCGACAGATGAAAAACATGGTAATATATGGTAAGATATTTTCATCAGATAATTCAATTAGTTACTATATTTTATATTCTTTTGCTGATTGCACGGGGTCAGTTTTATTTTTTATTTTTTAGGGCAACAGGGTACATGAAAGTATTCCACGTTGAGCAACTCCCCTTTAATAGCATAGGAAGGGATTTTAAAGGGGGGATGCGGAAGGGTATAGGAAGGTAGCCAAGGGTTAACTAGGGCCCCCGGGTTATATTTTAAGGATCCTACCCAGCTACGCCTAAAGAAATGCAGGGAAAACCCTAGAAAAACATGCATCAAGTAGGTCAGGGGTACTTGTCCCACACCCTTCCGATAGCGGGAGAGGAGTTTGCTGTGGGGACGCAGCATTCCCTTCTGCGTGCCTCGACTAGTTTAGGCGGCAGCTAGTCGACTATTCCAATGGGAATAGCGGACAACTCTTACCGTATGCTCAAGGTCTGTTACCCCGGAACATACACCTCTCAGAACAGGCTGAGGTGAATCGGCTTGTGGGAACCTTAGTTCTAAAACGCAGAGGAAATGGCATCCCCAAAGGTAGCCCCTTCGTATCTCTCCTACAAGGTTTTGTCTGCGAGAGAACATTCCTCGCAGGTTACCTGCGAGAGAATCCTCTCGCAAACGTTCCCACAAGCCGAGGCACCTCGGCCTGTACTGAGAGGTGTATGTTCCGGGGTTCCAGACCTTGGGCAAACGGTAAGAAATGTTCGCTATTCTCATTGGAATAGTCGGCTAGCTGCCTCGTAAACTGGTCGAGGCACGGAGAAGGGAATGCTGCGTCCCCGCAGCAAACTCCTCTCCCGCTATCGGAAGGGCGTGGGACAAGTACCCAATGCCAGACCTACCCGATGCAAGTTTTTCTAGGGTTTTCCCTGCATTTCTTTAGGCGAATGCCGCGTAGGATCCTTAAAATATAGCTCGGGGGCCCTAGTAACCCTTCGCTACCTTCCTCTACCCTACCGCATCCCCCCTTTCAAATACCTTTCCTATGCTATAAGAGGGGAGTTGCCACTATGTGGATTACCCTATACATAGCTTGTCTACACCCAAAAAAAAGCACCATTGCTCGCTAACATGGAAAAAGTTGAGGTGAGACATTAATCTCCTATTAGAAAATGCAACATACTATTTCAGAGACGATCATAGCTTTAAAATTAATGTTTTACCCTAGAGAACCAAAGTAGAGAAATTTTATTTCTTAAATATATTGATGGAGGACTGGAACTGTCCGTCTGCCACTATTGACGCTCACCCTCGTAATTATAAAAAAATTTAAGGAACTCAAATTTACCAATTTTGTTTTTCCTTTATATTACACCATTTTAACTTGAGTTATTAAATTTGTTTTCTGTGTCATAGTTTGAAACTTGCAATCAACTTTTCGTCCATTTGTAGAGTTCAATTGAGCTGAAGCTTTGAACACTCATATTTTTGGATGGCTAAATATAAATCAACAACAACATTCAATTACATACACTACTTTAATTTTTCTCTTCAAAATTCCTCCCTTACTTATCGTTTACGAAACGCATTAAATTTTCAAAATTACGCCATACTAAGATCGATTCCACATGTAATACATATGAAATATTATCAAGTTTAAAAGGAAAATTTCCATTTTGAATCTTTGAATTAAAACATCTGAAAGTGTAATTGAGTTTGAAATAATTCTTGAGCAAAACTAACACTATATACTAAACGATGTAGGTACAGATGTGATTAAAAAGTTATGAATGTGTGATTGTAAAAATTTGTAATATCTCGGAAACAGTAAGAGATATCGAATTTAAACAAAGACCCTCGTTTTCATAAGAATACGCCTAGATTTTATGTAGCTGTCTACCTATTATAATTTTTCGTTGAGAGATAGCAAATTTCTGGTAAAATTACAAAGTTTTTCCATCAATCAGTAATTATAAATCGTGTAATTTTTATTACGTAACAACGAATGTGTTCCTTTAAGGTTCATTGCGTATTTTTTTTATCAAAGTGACCGTCCTTGCAATATTTGAATAATACTGTTGAAATTAAAATGCGATTTTCATTTTAAGTCATACAAAATAATTTCATCCGAAAATATGACGGAAAATCATGATATTCTAAAGACATAAATGAGTTAAATTCGCTGTTTTATTTCAACTAAAAAGAATAAAATGAGTTTTCCAGGAACCTTCCTACATGGAAACATTTTAATTAATCATAAAAGCGTAAATTGAAAAGTTAAGTGTACTCACTGTTTTCATAATATGGAACATGTCCTATAATCATTATTTTCTAGATATGCTCTAATAGTTACGAGGAAATTATGAAGTGCTTTTTATGTGTAAATTTTTCTCTTCCGTTATAGAAATGAAGACATTATTAAATTGTTTTACTGTTCCTGCTAAAATTCTTCTACAAAAAATATGAAGTGCTCGAAGATGGTGTGGGGCGGAAATTCTTAGTTATCGTACGTAAGCCATAACCATCAGGTCTGACAAGCACAGCCTCAGTCTCCACGAGTCTAGCTACGCTACATTGTGGTACACAACTGGTTCCCTTTGTATATAGGTCTGGTCCAATAGAAACTTCAACGTGGAATCATAGCTAGTTTTCTTACCGAAGTCAGGTAGTCCTAATCTGTCTAGTCAAAGAATACTTTCGGGACAGTTGTACGGTTGGCTTTCGACTGTGCCCAAGGCGTGTGCATAATAAAATGTATAATGAGGTATCATTTGGCTCTACAATTATAAGATTTGTATTTCATTCTTGACTTTATCAATTTATATTTAGCATAATTTTTCTTTACATACATTTTTTCGAAGTATATCTCAATTACCATTTCTAAATAGGTACGCAAATGCCTTGCGTTCTTCTGTATCCGATACAAAGCTGAAATGACTCAGGAAGTCATTTACTGATCTACGTAACACTCCGCAATGCCGTTTCTCAGAATAGGCAGGTAACCGATATATTTGTTTCATTTTATTTTAGTTTACCATAAAATTCTTGAAACCCCTGTTTTATATACATATTGTAATGCCAATTAATTAGGACAATAATTGTTTGGACATAAAATTTAAATTATTTGAGAAATACATTTAGAGGGGCAGGAGCTTCCAAAACAACAATAGAGTCAGGCTGTGTTACTTTGTCGGAAAGTCGAAAATGGCGTTTGCGCGCTAAAACTTGAGACTACAATAGCAGAACTATTTTGTTATAAGTTGCAGTCTATGAAGTAAACATCCAAATATTTTTCGATAAACATTTTGAGTGCAGAAGTCTAATTTCTATTCTTAAATTAGACCATAGTTTCAATTTTGGAAGACCAAGTAATTGCATCCAGCGTCTAATTATCGTCGGAACGACTGAATAACATATCCTTAACCAACATTTGGCAAACTAAAAAGTATTAATTAGAGTCAGTGAAAACCAAGGCCTGATGAGTAAAAATTAAAGTGTAAAAGTGTCCGAAAGGGATAAAATTGATTGTTCTGGTATAAGACCGACGGTCCATAACTAACCTAATTTTGAATGATTTATGTAAACGTAATTAAAGGATTGAAGTCAGATTTCGTTCTATTTTAATTGTCAAGTTATTTCTTTTCTTTTTAGTTTATTTCTATTGACGTATTGTTTAGGTAAATGTGATTTGTTTGTTAATAAGATTTTTAAATCAAAATTTTGTGTCCATTATCAAATCCAGTGAAGACCCTGAGAAATTAATATTTTAAATTGTAATTGTTTTTGAGTTATTGCCACAAAATGAATCAATCTTTTGTTTGTTAATTTTGATCTTTTCATATAATAAAAGCCTTCCATTTAATTATTACATTTTGAAGCTTAACGTGAGGTAAACTCTTTAAAAATCATTTAATTAAAAATAAATTAAACGACCTAGTTATTTAATTATTACATATTGACTACCACAACGTGGGGCAAATTAAAATTGCTTAATTTTTTAATTATTACAATATATATATATATATATATATATATATATTAATTTTGAATCTGTTTATTTCAGAAACGTTACATAATTGTAAATCATGTAATTTAAAAAACTCCATGAACCTGTATTTCTTGTATAATTTATATTCCTCAATTTTGGCTATAATAAAGAGAAAAATAAGAAAAGTCATTTGATGTAATGACTCTTGTTAGACGACTTTCAGTGTTAAGGTTTATAGCATAACAGTTCTTTCTCGTTCTTTCTGGCACTCGTCTCACTGCTAAACAACGTTGGTTTTATCGCTTCCGTAATTAAAATCAATTGAGTTATACGAGCCATATATATTTAAAAAGTTTTTGTCAACAGGACATTTTATCAGGCTCCCTGAAGAGATTTTGTAACAATTCAATATTGCTTGCGTATAAATGAAAATCATTGGTAACACATTGGTAATTTAATTGGTGGATCATGAAAGTCGTAACACGACACTTTGGTCATTTCATAATTACATTAAAATTATTCTCGTGGCAAAATACCATATTATAAAACATCCTGTTTCGTCAGAATTATTTTGACTTGGGCAGATGCGGAGTGTGTGCGCTGATACTGGCAGTGTTGGAAGAAGAGGAAATTATTGTACAGATAAAAAAAAAACACAAGCAAGAAAAGTCTCGTGGCGGTCGCCCTTTGAGTTTCTCTAATGAACACAATGAAGTGATGCAATCATGGGAGAAGACAGACGTATAACTGCGGCCGAAGTTGCGACAATGCATAGAATAGGGGCAGTGAGTATTGCAGGATTGTGACAACGTCCTTGGTCCTTACGAGAATTTGTGAGTACGCTGCGTTGCTCGATTATATTAAATTATGGGCAACATTCGGGTAAAACTGGCTAACAATTCATTCAGAGATAAATAAAAAAATTACGTT
Organism: Zhengitettix transpicula; assembly: GCA_037074705.1. Classification (NCBI taxonomy): domain Eukaryota; kingdom Metazoa; phylum Arthropoda; class Insecta; order Orthoptera; family Tetrigidae; genus Zhengitettix; species Zhengitettix transpicula. The sequence continues at coordinate 113,042,390 of CM073591.1, read as the reverse complement.
TGATTGAAAATAATTAACAAGACAGATTGCCAATTCAGCCAAATTCAGTGATAATATAAATACCACACAACGTTTCTGGGATCCTTGTTCCTTTCCTCAGGTGCGAAGAATAGCCTAGAGCAACACAACTGCACTCGTCAGTTGACAAAACTCAAAACCTTTTGACTGACGGGTGCAGTTTTATTGCTCTAGGCTCTTCTTCGCATCTGAGGAAAGGAACAAGGATCCCAGAAACATTGTGTGGTATTTATATTATCACTTATTTGGTCTAAATTGACTATCTTTCTTATTTATAAATAAATAAAGACGATAACTTTTTGAGTTGGTTGGGTGGAACCAATTTCATAGTAGCGAATTCGAAGGGAACGGTATACTATTAGGCAGGTAACACTTCAGAAAAAATATAGAAAATAAATACAGTTTTATGAGTTACAATATGTTGTGTTGTCTTTTAGAGGTGAGGTTTATGTTTTTGAACCTACGAAAACCATACTTATCGCAAATAAAGTGTTGTTAATTAAAGGGTGGAATATGAGTTTATAAGTAACGAAGACTCCAGGAATAATAAAGAAATTTGAAATCAATTATTTGCAACAAAACTCAGACTTGAAGGCTGAATTAAATGACCTTTCTCTTAACTAAGAGCTATTGAAAAGATAATGTAGTAATTTTAAATAATATTTTCAATCAATACGATTTATGTATTTTATTATTGTCACCATATGGAGTTAATTTTAGACTCCATTTTCTTCGTTATCCTTACGAATTAATATCAACAGTGTTATATATATTGCAAGAATATATAAGTATGCTATAACGCATTTTATAAAGAAATTATCAATATTCAGCTCCTATATACTGATTGATACTCCGTAAAATTTGTTAGCACAATAATCTTGCCAAAAAATAGTACTTCTACATCTGATACATATGATTTTACAATTGATGAGTGTGATACGCGCCATTTTGTTTTCGGTTCGCATTGGAAAATGGAAAGCGGTAAAATTGATGTCATGCTGTAAGTGGAGAACAACGATAAAGACAACAAACATTAAGTGATGTGGAAAATGTCCGATAAGTTTCAAACAGACTGAAAGAAATATGCGGAAGAGGAAATAATAGAAATGAAGAGAATGAAAAATGTCAGACAGGCCAGAAAATGCTCTAAATTTCCACTATTGTTTTTCTTTTTTAAAGTAGTGTACTTTTATTGCGGAAATAATAAAGGATGAAAAAATTGACACCACCGAATAAACAATTTTTTACATTCATTTCAAAAAGGCAATATTCAAATTCCACCAAGTTATGAATTACCTCAATCTTTCAAAATTCATTAAATCTATAAAAAATTAAAGGAAGAATAACTTGAAAAACATTTATTAACTTTAAAATTGGTCTAGTTTAACGTTTATGGTTTATTAAATGTTACAAAAGCTAACTTTTTGAAACTAACGAGTTCTAATTCTATTAAAAATAACTGCTAAGCTTGTATGAATACAAATGTTTTACTTTTTTAAATTGATAATTTCATTTTGATAAAATTTAAAAATAAAATATATGCCTTCCATCCAGATGTTTTTGTTTCCGTAGTGTATTGTACTTTTTAAACTCCAGGTTTTCCAAAATAGTGGATCAGCGCATCATAAATAAATTAAATAGATTTAACTTAATTAGAAATTGTAACGACAGTTATAGGTAACTCCTATAACAACGTAATGGTTATTACAGATTTATAAAAATGAAATAACCTACAATCAAATGTATTTGAGTCGAATTATGAAAATAATATGATATGTAAATTTTATTCAACCGTATTTTTAAATAGTGTCAACAATAATATGTTGCCAACACATAGTAACAATGACCTTACATTAGAACAGAACTATTGTTAATAATATATAATAATATATTGAAAGCGCACACATGCCGTGCATTACATTACAACCTTTCCTTGCTGTAAGCTACGATAGATTTTCGTCTATTCCTACATTTTACAATATGATATCTCTCACAGGCTTCTAAACACAACTGACACACACACTCGTCTTTTGGTTCACGAAATACTTTGTTTAAGCACACTTTATGGTGAAAGCCATGGATCGCCAGTCTCGTCTTCGTGTGGCGTAGTTCATGGTTGGCTTCCATCCATGTCCTGTCCTGCATAGCAGATGTTGCATAGAAGTCCTCCGGTATGTTCCGTTTCCTCTCATACAGATCCTGTAAAAGCTGTCTGAAGTTGGAACCAGCTGGTAGTATCAGATCATATCTTAAATCCTCTATTAGGAAGGTCTCCCTGGTAAGCTCGTACACTAGCCTCGATCTTGAATTTTGTGGAACTCCTAAAATTCTTTTCAGGTATCTAGCCTTTACCCGCTCCAGTTCTTCCAGTTGTCTGTACGTGAGATATTCTCCTACTAATTCTAGGCCATACGTCAGAAAGAGGTAGTATCTTTGGCCTAAACAGGTCCATCGCTGTGCTGATCGATAGTTGTGTAATGTTTCTGATTTCATTCATAGCTCTAGTGGCCGCCACTGCTCTAGATCTTATATGCAGTCTGAAACTCCTTCCCGTTGTATGGATTGTGATGCCTAGATATTTAAAGTTGTTAGCCCTCTTGAGTAATTTATCATTGCGTTTGACGTTCTCTGCTTCAGTGAGTCTTCCTCCTTTCCTGAATACTACCAACTCCGTCTTCTCTTCATTTATCTGTATGTCATTTCTCTCCGCCCGTTCACTTGTGTGTTTAGCGATACTTGCAGATTGTCGATATCTGTCGCTGTGATGACCATGTCATCAGCGTATATGTACGTGCTTGTTCCTGCCATTCCTTTGGTGACATCGTTCGTGAGAACGTTAAACAGGATAAGGCTGAGTGGGTCGCCTTGGAGGACACCGTTGTCTGTGACAGCCAGTCTGATACGCCTATTCCATCATTTATCTGTATATGGTTTTCTGCCATTATATTTGATATCAGGATCGTTGTGCTCGTTTTTCTAATTAGTTTCTCCAGTTTGTCTATTAATACTTTTCTGTTAACCAGATAAAATGCTTTTGAGTAGTCAACAAACACCACGTATAGTTTTCCTTTTGGTCTTTCTATCGTCTGTTTTATTTGTCCAAACAGGTTTTCTACTTCTTAATATTCTATAGTTACTTCCTTGCTTAAACCAATAGAACAAAGAATCGAGGATCTGCAAAGGTTTAGTTGCGAGATCAGAACGTGGGGTTGTCAACCGAAGTCGTCCTTGTTAGTGATGATATTTGTTGTGAGTAGGAAAGGTTAAGTGTTTCATTATTCTGGAATTACAAGGAAAACTTCATCCTTCTGCAATAATAAATATGGAGTAATATTAACATATTAGGTTTATATTTAATGATTCCATATCGACATTTTATGTAGCAAATGCCTTGCATGCGTTATTACTAAGAATGAATTTTTATTTGATTTTATAATTTGTGTCACGTAAACTGCCAAATACAGCATAGATTCGCTATCGTAATAATAATAAAAATTGTAGAATTAATATCGTAAATTAATATTCTTATCAAATTTTGGTCCCGCCTTCTTCAATTATTATGAAATAATGGTTCTTAGATACATCAGATTAATATTTCTCATAAAAGCCTATCCTTTACTCAAGTTTTAGCCATATCTTCGTGCAAGTTCCATGTTTTGTTTATTTGCACACTTTCTATTGACAACAAGATTTTCTTGATTAACATACGATGCAAGCACCGTGTGAAAGTCTTACTTGTAGAAGTTGCAGTATGACGAAAAATACGCACAGGAAATGAAGAAAATAATATATATTACAATATTTTATAACATTTGATAATTAATTATGTTTATTCTTTCAAAAGAAATAAAAGGTATTTTGCTAAGGTATATTATCGTTTCTTTTTATATTCTCTGAATTAATATTTGTCCAATTACTTTTTATTTCTGCGGACAAAAGAGAGAACAATGATGATTTATTTAAATTACGTTCTTTTACTACGTTTATATCCACATCCGTCTAAATTACTAATATATTATTTTCTACAAAGCGAATACTACGCGAATACACTTTTAGTCCGTTAGTATTGAGTGCTCGTGTAACGACGCACATCGCACATAACTAGGAATCAATATAATGCTGTCAAATCGGCTATATGAAAATTACTCACAATGATTCATCACTTACTTTCTCCAACTTACGCAAACAGCTAATTAATTTCCTTGCATTAGGTCCAAAGTTTCGCTTAAAAGTGTTACGCTTAGTATAGCCCCAATTTACTGTAACCGATTTTCACATACATTAAAATTATAATAAATAGTACTACTTAACCGTACGAATTAGGATTAAACACCTGACGTATTGACGTAGGTGCTTTCTCCCATATTAATATCAAGATTTATTTTTTTAAGTTTCCCAATTTAGTATTTTTCATTGTTACGTTTTATATATTTAATTTTCCCATTTTAGTATTCAATTATATTACTTTACGTATACATAAATATGCCAAAGTTAGAGATTATATTACAATAAATATATTTTTTTTCCTAGTTAACTTATGGAACCAAGCACTTGAAATAAGAAATTTATCAATTAAACTATCAATTTAAAACTTTCTCTAAAATAAGGGGATGTGGTATAGTTACTTTTTCATGCTTTGATGAATAAATTAGTTCCTGACATACTAGGCAATCCGTGTGAGTTTCAGCATTCAGTACCCCAGGTAGCGGGTTGGCGTTGTCGTGTTTGCAGAGCGCGGTTATGTCGCCACCAGGTTTTTGTTTCCTGATAATTATTTCTTTAAACAATTCTACTTATAATATAAGTAACATACGATAAATGTTGAGTCGTACCAGATATATTCTAGCTTAAGTAATTTTATTTAATTGTATTATCAATTGTCTCCAACTTAAAACTTAAAAGTAATTTAAAGCCTTTAGCACACCACATAAAGTTCTATAACGGAAATGGCTGAGGCCCTCGTAGTAATATAAAATCTTTAAATATATTTGGTGTTCGAAGTATAACATAATTATAGATACGTACGAATTTACACACTTCGAAATTTGCAATTAATAATATTTTTCCAATTGTTCATGTTTTAATTGGGAATTTTAGTTTATTTTACAAATGTTTTGATTCTACCTTAATTTTTATTTCATCTTTTAGTAGTAAGTATTTAATTTTCCATTGATATATATTTTTTGTAAATATGTTTGAGTACCTCTTCGAATATTTGTTCTGTTGTCATAAGTGCAATTTTATATTTACATTAATATTTTTTAATTGTCCTGTTTCCTCTGTACATGGCTAATGAATTCAATAAATAAATATAAACAATAAAAATTACGTCTTCTTTTTAAGAAGCAGGAGCTATATTTTCTAGGGCACCCCTTCCGGTCGCTGGAAAAGCGAGTGATCCGTGTTTTTGTTACATCACAATGAGTTCGTAAGTGGCTAAACGCTTTGGCACACACCGCTTTTACCTTAAACAGCTGCTACTCACGATTCCTTGACACAGTAAGGCGCTGCTATTTACCATCACAATGGAGCTAGCTCATCGCGGAAAATCGTTTTGTAATTTCACACCCAAGCCCATTTCTGCATCCCTTTACTCTTTTTTCTTTCTCTCCTCCTTGTTGTCAGATCCTGATATGTTAATTTAATAATCGTAAAATGGTCAACGCATAAAATAAAGAGTGAAAGTATTTATTCAATTGAAATGAGATAATTTTTGATAAACCATATACACTGCTCTTTATTTTTGACTTTCCTCGGTAGTGCACGACGAGGTCCCAGAAGAACCACTGATTCTGAACTAAGATATAAATGTGATAGCTCATTTAGCTCTGAAAACTTATTGGATTAATATTAGTATTACCTACTCGAAGTAAGAAATATAAGTTAAACTCGGTTCTGTTTGGTATATAAAGCAACAAAACAATACAATTATTGATAAAAAATTCCAAAAGTTTTCGTCTTCAGTAATACACATGAAATTTAGCTCTTTTGAAATATTTAAATAATTTAATTGAGTGTCTAGTTGTCAGTAATAATAAGAAGACCCGAGTACTCAAACCTTGAACCCATAATAATACTTATAAATGTTAATATCACTGACAGGTATTTATAACATGTGTTGAAAATTGAAGAATATAATCTTTCAGATAATACTTCTTTAATATCATCTTAGACAGTCTGCAATAGCTGTAATTTACAGAATGTGGATGTATTTGGAGTATTATTAATAAGTATTTCCGTTGCCTGTCAGATAAATTGAAAGGTTAAATTGTAGGCTGTTTATACCTGAGCACGCGCAGAGAGAGAAATACAGAGAAAGTAAGAGGAGAGTAGGTGAAAATAGAGGAAAACTAAATGCGTTTCATTCATTAAAACCTTGTCATAAATATTTTATTATAATATTAATTTTTAATCATTTTAATGGGATCGTTCGAAAAGTGTTTGGACTGATACAGACATGGCGCTAATAGAAACCAACCGGCGGTTGTTCCAGATGTAAATGAAAATTAAATGGTAACTAATATAAAATTGAAATTATGTCAGGTTTAGACAGAAAATAAGTCCTATGCTTATATTGACGAAATTGAGTTAGTAAAATAATGAAAAATAATTAAGATAAAATTATTGACACAACTTTTTATATTTCCTGTAATTATTGGAATACATTTAACATTTTGGTTGTAAAAATACAGTTTCTGCTAACGTGTTCATTCATTTCTTTAATTAGGCATAAAGAAAAACGCATGACGTGTGGATCAATTACAATTATATAGAGTATTATAAGTTATCCGAAGGTTAATCCAGAAATCAAAATACAGATTGAATATATTATAGTAACGAGTAACGTAATTTATTATTAAAATAAAACTCTTATAATTAAATTATTTACGGGCTACGTTCTTAATATTAACTTTTCAGGGTAACGATTCTGCTTTAATTTAGTCGTTAACAATGTTTTGCTAAATCATTTCAGGCAAAATTTTGACTCATTACGCTCAACTTTCTCATTTGCAGGTATTATCCATACAGCCATTCAAGTATCAAATAGGAGTTTCATACTGCAACCAGTAATACTTGCCATTCATAAGATAGGAAGCAGAACGCACTCGTGTGGGCTGACAGCTCAATGACGGTCCATGACCTCCGGCGGTGTCCGTCATGTGTTGTCCTTTTCCTATTCCTGAACACAAGATTTTCTTTTGTATATTCCTCAGCTGACTTTATCAACCTTCAGACGTCTTTTTAACAATCGGTAAAACGGACTTACTTATTCCTCGGCTGTTGGCCATTTCCGGTTCACAGTTGTCCTTTCAAATCCATGACACCAAGGATATTTCAATTCTTCAAAATGTTTCCAGAATTGTTCATTAAATCGGAATATGATTGCATATTATTATTCCAAAATTCTTTAATAATGATTCTTTCAATTTCCTGTCCTTCAAATAGATAGTTTTTCAATCTTTTATATATATATATTTATAATTTTAGAATTACATTCCTCACACTTGTAGAAGAGCAGGAGTTTAAATATGTTTACTGGTTCATGTCTCATTTGATATATTCTGTATGGATCAGAAATAAGTATATATTAAAATAATTTATTTTAATTCTATGGCGCATTCCGGCAAGATTGTTCTACATTTACTTCGGTATATTTTAAACACATCTTGGATAAACAGACCTTGATAAATACGTCACGTGTTTCATAATTGGGATTTATCCCAACGCGAACGCCGACTTTTGCACGTGTATGCATGAAAGTACATTTCAAGGGCCTCTCAGACCGGAAAGACTGCATCTGTAAAAAAAAAAGATATATTGCACATTTATCTCTTAGACATGTCTGAAGCGTGACTTGTCCTTTCCAGTTCTACCGCTTAATAGAAACTAGTTACGTGTAACCACGAGAGCAGTGTAATAAAACTAAGCGTAAATAAATCGAAGTAATTATGTAATGCACGACAAAGGTAGATAAAAGGTAAGTTTGTGTTTTCATTCTGCAAATGGATCAAACACAAACAGAAGTTAATTTCACATTTGGCACATTATATGTGGTAGATTTTTCTTCAAGAATCAAAAAATAAATCACTGTTGTTCGTTGCTACATCTGTAGAAATAAAAGGCAATTTCCAGACCGCAAAATTTTTTATTTTATTTTATAAATCCTTTTAATCAATACATAAAATATCGCTATCTAATACGGTTGTTAATCATAATTTTATAATAATAATAAATGGGAAACAATTATTAACCCACTTAGTTATACATAAGGAAGTAGTTTTCCAGCGCCGCTTGAACATACTCGTATGATCGCGGTTGTTGCGCGTTTCAAAGCGTATAATCATTATTGTCCTTGAACTCTGTAGTAAACGATACTCACATTCTCTCACTGTCTTTACTTCCCTCTTATATCAGTAGGATATTTCATTAATTTGCGTAAGTAAACTTAAACCCAAAATTCGGAAACCAACATCGTTTATTATTCTATTGTTTCTATTCGATTGAGATATTTTCCTTAGAACCACATAATTCCATTTTACGACATTCTATTAGTGTGATGGGGAATATTAATATTTTCCAGATATTAAATCACTTCTCAGTATCAGTATCGCTCAAGAAGACTCAGTTCAGGTAGGAGTCTTATTATCAAACACCAGGAAATGGAAGTGAATTTACATTCGCAATAAAGACTTAAAATTAGTTTGTCATAGATGAAATTTATATAGGTCTCATCGTGTATGTGGTTTCAGTTTTTTTATTTGATTTCATATCATCATGATAAAACCTTCTTTTACAAAATGTAACACGCCATTTACTTATTAATAACAATTCAGTCTTAAATAAAATATGTGTATAATATTGAGTGAATAAAATACGGAAGTTATATTACAAATTGGAAAATATATACACGAATATTTTTGTATCACGGATTAAATAAATACAATTGAGAGAAAAAAATTATATATATATATATGTATATATATATATATATTGTAATTATACCAATGTATTTTAATTAATTCAAATCTGTATAATTCTGTGTTTGTGTGTTCTTTCGGCAGAGAGGAATATTGACAGTGAGAGGAGTACCTCTGAAGTGGAATAGTAGTGGTATCTTTGGGATTGTATATTTACGAAGTTATTGTTTATATTTTTGTATGGATAAAAATAAAGAAATAATATTAAAGTTAAAAATATCAAAATAAATTGAGGATATGTAAACAAGAATGGTGTTTTTCGTATTTTTTTTCATTATAGTAATTTTGTCTATTTTATCTGCATATTAATTTGGCGCCCAACGTGGGGCAACGAACATCAAATTGAGAAATATTAAAAACAATGTATTAATTCATGTATATATAAGGCTATGAAAGTAATGGTGGTTTCCAAAATTAACGAGGAAAGATAGTAAAGATAAAAATAATTTTTTTTGGAAGATATGACGTCGTTGATTTTGTGTGAATTGGACAAACTACGCATTACGAACAAGAATTTCAGAAAAATCTTTCCAAAGTCTCATGTGTTGTTAGAGAAGTTATTAAAGTCAAGTAAAGTAGTGAAACAAATGGCTGATATGCCAGATGCTCAATTGTTAAATCAGTGTGCTAATTTATATGAACACTTTGATTACGACGGTTCATATCCGATTAACATTGATAGCATAGAAACATCAAATATTGTAAGAAATAATACAGTAATGAAATGGAAAAACTGTAACTGGTATTGTTTAAGGTGTGGTGATGAGAAAGATAGTTTAAAAGTATTAGAAAAAATGTTTTCGACTGTATTATGTGTACAGAATATAACAGTGCCTACCGAAGTTGGCCGACGTTTGTCGATGTTAACCGGAATTTTGTTTTGTATTAAGATAATTTCTTACTGATAACCCAAGTTTATTATTTGGAGGAATGCAGCAAAACTGGGAAAATATTTACCCATAGATACACCATTGGGTGCTTCTAGTATCGGTTTAAATAATGTATGTATGAGGAGTTAAAATATCAAAATTTAGAAATAAGTGAAGTAATATGTAACATTGGCTTAATTGACTAGTCGCCTCTGAAATTGGAACTAGAATAACCATAAAAAACATTAAAAAGGTGACAGTCTACGAGAATTATTCGGTACTATACACTGTATTGAATAGGAAGTTCTGGTTTTATAAGTATTTTAATATCAGTTATTATTATGTTAGTAAGAATTGCACCGTTATAACCACTCGAGTCTTTTATTATATACATTGGGCAATTTTACAAGTCTGCAAAACAAAACAAAAATAACTAAATGGGATTAACTGTTCCTCGTGAAATTCCAGCGTGATAGACTTTGGTTTGAAATGAAACTATATTTATATTGATGTAATCTGCAAAACATTAGAATTTTTCCAATTAGATTCCCATTTTTCGTATCTTATTTTTTCGTTCATGATTAGTGACGGTATTGTAATAATTTTCAAAAGACACGTGCAAAAGATCCCAGATTACATAATCAGGTTAAAAAAAGGCTCATATAAAAATGGTGGAACCACAAAAGTTATACGATTTTACTGCAGTGTCGGAAAAATATTAATAAAGTCATTAATAGTCAAAAAAGGTCGATTTTGGTTCTGTGAAAACGTTAATGACTGTGTCAATAATGTAATTAATCGAGCAAGGCAGCCTCCGTGCAGCAGTATGACCTGTTGCACAACGGAGCAATTATGAGACGAACAGCGATGAGTCTTCGCATCGTCCTTCTTGTAAACAGTCTCTCACGTTTACCAATGCTCTCCGCAAGGTGTTCCGTGAATAAATACTTATCACAAATAAAATATCATTCCCTGTTTAAAAATGATAAAAATTGTAATATATTCGAGATAACCTGTAATAATGAGAGCGATAAAATTATATGATTTCAGTAATGTTTATGTAGGTATGGATGAGAAAAACTATAATAACGGCAATAATGTTCATTATTTATTTATTTACTTATTCATAAATTGCGGGAATTTGTCAATTAATAATTAAATGCAACTTTATTAATAAATATAGGTCGTTAAACATAATCCCTAATTAAACAATAAATATATACAAATTTTAATATACTGAAATTTACATTTCATTAAATAATATATGGGTATATAAAGGTAGTAAAGATAATATGACATAACAAATTATTTAACTCATTTGTATACGAAAGATGGGAAAAGAGATGGTGCTTACATTAATTAACAGTTGCCTTCGACAGGCTGGTGGGAGGAAATAACAAATCAAATTTTCGAAATGCTGAACACTCTTCTTCAGAAACGTTGTGTCGGCACAGTCATATATATATATATATATATATATATATATAACCTTTAACCTAATGAAATTTATAATAACATTAAAGTATCACCACAGAATCGCTCTTTATTTTTCAATACTTCACGTAATTTAATATTATAAATATTTATTTATAATTTTTAACATTCTGGATATGGGATTAGCGGAAGTGTAGTAAGCATTGTAGTAATTTAATGAAATATCTGTCTTAATATAGAGCAGGGAATCCAGAATTCAAAAGACCAAACAATTAAATTCAGTTTGTTTTATTATTCATGAAATTTAAAGAAGCATTTCAAATCTTCAGACTAGACTTCGAGATTAAAGAAATGGAGGTCTGAAAACGGTGAACCAAGTTACATTATTATGAACAATAAATGGATCAGGTAATTTTATAACGAATTGTTATAAAATAATTGTATTTAATTGTTTCAATTCCTTTTATATAATTTTCAATATACGGTGACCAAATAACTAAACATTAAAATAAATATAATTGTCTAACAGTTACGAGAGAATTAAATAATTTACATTTGATGCTAAAAGTTCCTAAAAAGCCTTACTAATTATTATACTTTTGTGACGTTCAAAGCCCATTGCTACTAAATATATAATATTTCACACACATTGTATAAAACAAGTAAATTTTTTAACATTTATTCCTCTGCTGTAATAGATTCACAATGATTTGTATTTAATTTCATATTATTTTAAGGCACCATGTCCATATTATATTTAAATTGATTTGATAATAAATAACTTATTTATTGATTTTATTCTCTTAAAGTATTTTAAATCATAGTAGTAATGTAACATTAGATATTAATAAACTAATATCATCAAATATGGTAAATAACAACCGCCCTATATGAACGTCTTGAGAAACAACAGATAATAAGAATATTTCTTCGTATATATTATATTATTCGTATATTATATTATGATAATAATCTTTTTATGATTGATAGTGTTAAAATTGTTCACAAATGATGGTTTTAATGATCATGAAATTACTACTACTACTATAACTATAAGGATGATAACAACGGTAATTTTACAATTATTAATGATGAACTAAAGAGAATAAACGAACAATATTTCTAGTTTTCTTGTATTTGTTCTGGAATATAGGGCCTGGAATCTGTTGCTGGTAGATTCGCGTTCATGATTCATTGCTTTCGTCTTAAGACATAAAAGCCATGAATTATCTGTTCATACAATTGTATTTCTTACTTTTCTCAACGAATACTATCACTCAATAGAATTCTGCTTGTAATTGTTGCTGAAAATTTTATTTATTGGTTCCCAGAAAACAGTTTTATTTCTATATTGAAGACAAGAAACCTTTCCCTGCAGTATGCTAATTACGGCTACTTAAATTACAAAACCCTTTTAATTGGACAGGTCTCGATCAACAAGTTACTATAACCTATATTACAATATGCCATGAGGGGAATGCCTGATTTTCCCATTACTGGTTTTGAATTCGCATCCTATTACCGTGATGAAACTCTTAATGTATTCGTCATTCGCTGGAGAAAAGATTGATTTAAATATTGGGACAGACACCAGTTCCAAGTTCCTGAAGGCTTACGCCGGCAACGTAATATGCAATAAGTTTTTTGAGGCAGCAGATAAGCGAAGTAACCTTTCAAGCTAAATTACGAATAATTCGTGAAAAAGGAAACGACATTGCGACACGTTCCTCGAGCACGTATATGTTTTAGATGCCACTTCGGAAGGCAGACGCGATACATCCAACATTACGAAATAAAAACGTGTAAAGTACGAGAGTGAATCATTATATTTTAGGTTTCTCGGGAACCTGTTGCTATTAACATTTTATGTTAATTACCACCTGTTTTGCATTCTTTTACGGAACCGCATCCCTGCCTGTACGTTGCGAAAATTAAAATTTAATAATGGCGAATCGACCTCAACCGTAGATGATAAAAGTAGTAAAACATTTTTTCGATCTCTGTACTCCGAAATAAAATAGATATTTTTAAATAAATACTTAAGAAAAAGTCTACGTTGAATTTAATTCCATTTCTTTATTTCAAATATACTTTGTAAGTGAAACTGAAAGAGGTTCTACTCCAAAATTCCTGTTGCTTTTTTAAATTATGTTGCTATTATCGATATTACACTCGGCCAATAAATTTGCACTATTTTGTAAATATTTATCTTGAAAACATAATTGGTTTACATGCAGTAATAATGTTAAATACAATAAAAACGATAAACTTATAAGAATTACTATACAGTTAAATCACAACGCTTTTGTAGTCAAATGCTGGAAAATAATCAAAAAATGTGAATAAATAAACTGTGAACTTACAAAAATTAATTTTTCCATGAATTAATTATGCACAAATTACTTTAATACAAGATACGTTGCCGATACATTCTGTTATTAAATTGATCAATCCCGCCTTACAAGTAAATCAACAGCTATTGGAGTTTTCAAGAAACAACTCGTAACATATAAAGTTATTTCCGTTATGATGTTGACAATAAATATGTAGGCAATGTATACTTAGCTTTATAACATATCAGTAAACACAGTATATACATAATAACATCAAACATAAACCAACACATACACTTTCAGATATATATTACTTTTATCAGAATATTGCCACTTCTCTTTTCTTAAATCTTAGCCATTTGAAAGATATGCCACGGAAAACTATATTCGAGATCGTTCTCAACGGTACTAGTGGACTGTCAGCATATTCCATTTGGAAAACATGTCGTGATCTCTGCAATTTCAGATTAAAAATACGTTTTGTTACGTTTGTGTCTCTCTTATTTAATCTGAAATAATTACTCTTAGAATCTGTTCTGTTCACAGATTGAGTTTTTTTCCGAATTTTATTCCGTTTTCCTCGCTATGGTTGTATTTATTGTATTGTTCCAAACGCAAAAAAAAAAATTGTAGTTTAATTTCTACCGTACGTCTTTTTATATTATCCTTGGTTCGATAGCCCATTAAGGACCTTGGACAACTGCCACATTATCACGTTACATGAAACATTCTAGATTTAGGACTGACACGGTATCGGTGTGTCGATTTTCGGGCAACCTAAATCTCAGTTTTAGTGGTCAGGACGAGCACAAACATCCATTCCCACGCCGGGATCCGAACACAGAACCTCCGTGATACAAGGTAATGTTATAATAAAAGCTCAAAGTGCATTTATTGATATAGATTTTCTAAATTAGTGCATCAATATTAGTCTAATCAACATTTCCTTTGGTTTCTGTTTTTGAATTAAGTATTTTAGTTCCTGTTGTTTCAATTAGTTCCTTAGCACGTCTAATGCAAACAACAATGCCACCTATCTGTTTTCAGCCCCGCATTGATGTTATTTCTTGGCATATTCCAAGAACATTCAGTAATTATGTTATATGTAACATGTATGTATCCTTTGTCTAATGATATGGATTGGTCTCACCTGGTGTCAATATTTTCTTTATTTTTTTTAGGTAACAGGCTACATGAGGTTAATCCACATGGTGGCAACTCCCCTTTAATAGCATAGGAAGGTATTTGAAAAGGGGTGATGCGGAATGGTAGAGGAAGGTAGCCAAGGGTTAACTAGGGCCCCCGGGCTATATTTTAAGGATCCTACCCGGCATTCGCCTAAAGTTATGCCGGAAGAACCCTAGAAAACCTTCATCAGTTAGGTCGGGAATTGGGTACTCGTCCCACACCCTTCCGATAGCGGGAGAGGAGTTTGCTGTGGGAACGCAGCATTCACTTCTCTGTGCCTCGACCAGTTTAGGAGGCAGCTGGCCGACTATTCCAATGGGAATAGCAGACAACTCTTACCGTATGCTGTAGGTATGACCCTGGAACATACACCTCTCAGAACAGGCCGAGGTGCCTCGGCTTGTGGGAACCTTAGTTCAAAAACTGAGAGGAAAAGGCATCCCCAAAGGTAGCCCCTTCGTATCTCTCCCACAAGGTTCTGCCTGTGAGAGAACATCCCTCGCAGGTATTGCCTGCGAGAGAATAGCCCTCGCAGACGTCGTTGGTGTCAATAAAAATTATATATATATATATGTGTATATATATATATATATATATATATATATATATATATATGTAGAGAGAGAGAGAGGGAATTTGAACATATGATATTGTGTAACATATCTATATTTGATATTATATATATACCAATATAAATTACATATTTTTGAATCTGTTCATTTTATTCCGTTACAATACCTTCGAGTAACTATTAGAGTATAAATCTTCTCAGAACATTTAAAAGCGAAAGAAATATACTTAAAAACACGCTTCGTCAAAGACAAGAGAGAAGAATCAAATAAATAAATCATAACCTCTTTATATGTATATGCAACTGTAGAACACTGGTGTCTTTACGTTAAGGTTTTTGTAGTCTTTATGTACTATTTAAGCACTTTCACCAGTCGAATTTCAAGCAAAAGAAATCCCTTATGGTTCTAATAATGAATTTATATTTTCCGTCAGCAGTTAAACGTTTTCTCTTTTCTAGTCTTAAAGTTCGGTAGAATTTTCGTAAGTAATTGATTATTGATTTATTGAAATCACCTGTGAGCACTCATCATTTTCTTATGTAATGAATAAGGGCCATTTAAAACCAATAATGACGAATTTCTTACATGACTGCGACAGTATGATTTACAATTTTTAGTGATAAAGAAAACTTAAGTTAACAGCAATAACGGAACAAGGAAGTCTTTGTGCAGACTGACAGAAAGATTGACAAGAATATACTATGAATGAAACACTTTGTATTTTAAGGAGGTGAAAGGTGTCACATGAAAAGAAGACGGGTATGTATGCAGCTTCATAGAAAAACGCATGGAAGTCTTCTGTCAGGTTTCTATTTCTACAGACCTTTCATTTACTTTTATTAGTTTCGTTTGCAATCGTCTGGAACATACATGAACTAAAGTGTTCATGGAATGATTGAACTTTAATTCAGTATAGTAACTGATAATTTTATCGTATTACTCTTTAAAGACGAGCATTTTCACAATTATGCAAGCTCATGCACCTTTTTAAATAAATGGTTTGACAGTTTAAAGTACAGACAATATTATCTTTCTAGTTACAATTAATATATCACTAAGTCTTTGTAGACTCATTTTTTACCTTTTGCTAAATCTTTCATACTTTACTGTACTTGAAATAGATTTGTTTCAATTTTTTTGTGTATTAAAATATCGCCCAAAATTGAATACCATGTGTCCTAAATTACTTTTCCGGGAACTACACGTCAGCTGCAGTTCTGTTGAAAATAATATGATGCAAGAGTATAGAAAGCATTATATTAAATACAAAAATTTAATTATTTATTGGAAATAAATGCTGTTACCTGTGGAAAACTTGTTTTAACTGGACAAAACGTTTCAATCAATAGTAAATGCACTCTCCCGTTAAATAATTTAATATAACTTGAAATCTGTAATGATATTGATGGTTATTTAGTCCGTTTGATTGTTATACTTTTTTAATACAATTACAATATATAAGATATTTTATTACCACGCACGTTTGTATAGATAACTTTTATTTGTGGAATATAACCCTTTTTTTGTGGACACTGTTCAGGAAATGGACAAATAAATTTTATCGTAATTAAAACATAGTTGATCTAACTGACAAAATACATAAACTCAAGTTCTGTTTTATGAAGCTGTGCTTGAATAATTTAAGAATTATCTATAATATTCCTATGATAGAGGTATTAATGCAAAGACAATTCAGTTGTGTAGGCAATCATTCAGTCCTCTATGATTTGCTTGAAGATAGTAGAAACGCTGATGTGAAAACTTGTGGAGCCGTTTTATGAGAATATCGGGTTCAAACGTACCGTTTAATGTAAATATATGTGATTTGGTGATTAATTAACTGACACCAACATGACATCGAGAAGATAAGTCCTCGTTTTTTGATTTTTGATTGAGGCTGAGTCGCACCTTGTAGACTTCTGCAGTCAGTCAATGTTTGGATGATTGGGAACTATAATAATATCGTAATCAAACATTCCACATAATATTATAATTCACTACGTGTTGAGTTTTAAAGGTTCATACAAATTATATCGTACAAATTCGAAGCTATGTTTATAGATTCTGAAACGAAGGAGAGTAACAGCTCGTAGTCATACGCGGAAAGTTTAATACAGCACAATTCCTAAGTGTGGTACAAAAACTAGATACTGAGGAAGGCCAATGACCTGATGCATTGAAATAAATAATTGAGTAAACATGGTTTCAGTTTGCGAAATCACGGAGGAAACATGGGGCTGATCAGTTAAGTTGGAAAGATTACTTATAGGAAGTTAGGTATAGTTAGTTTCTATTAGTTCTGTTCTGTTCGGATTTCCTGGTGAAACTAATGAAAGTGTTTGACCTAATTATTGTTCCTCATATCAACTTTAAGATTTTCAAATTTACGCGTCACACTCGACGCATTTCGTCGCTTGTCTCTTTATCAAACATCATCTCATCAATTTATTCGTTTCGATAGATAATTAACTTAATGGTATGAAGTCTCATAAAGCTGCCTTTCGAAGAAGACGTCTGCTGGCAACGTGTCTTCACATCTTGACCCCTGGCTATCACGTCCATTCCCCCCCACAGAACCTGCCTTCAGAAGTCGCAGCGGGAACATTCGCCAAACTCGTAATAAACTTTGTAATATACAGCATTGAAAAACTTATTTCCTGTGGTTTGATCCATGCATCGCATTTCCTCTCATTGACACACTACGAACAGTTTATCCGTGGTTTATATGACACCAAATGAGCCGTACAATGAACGTAATTTGAATTTTGTGAAAAGTTAAAGGAAGATTGTAGCGGGAAACATACGGAGAATTGCGAAAAAATGGCCAAGCTCTGCTGGATATATTTTCTATTTCTAGGACTGGATGACAATTTAAGTTAGATATAACTTTGGGGAATAAGCAAATATATGTAAATGTTAATACATATGCTTGTAACATTTCAGTTTGAACGAATGCGATTCCAATTCTATCATCGTGCCGAAACATTTTACGCAGAGTCCTACGTTTCATCACAATGATCTGAATGACTCTTCTAGGAAAACATTATATTCTCAAATACTATGTGTAATATAAATTGGCTTCGCCGAGAAAAAAAATATTAAAAACCAATAAGACTATCAGGATAAGGTATTTTAATTCTTTCGTCAATTAATAAAGCAGAAGCTTTCGGCTTCTTGTAGCCATATACATATCCGAGAAACATACATATATTGAAATAAAAAAATCTTTTAGAAAGAAGTGCAGAAACATGTATGTCAACAATTTCGCCTCGAACGAGCGCAACACGACCAACTACTGTTTTCAGCGACCACTTCGTTCATGTACCAGTGCCACATGATGCTGAAAACTATTAATTGACGGAAGAATTAAACAACGAGGACCTGAGAACAGCCAAGTTGTTTTTTATTTACTTTTAAGTCTATTGTCCTGTACAAAATTTGATTTCCTCTATTTCTCCCTGTCAACGTCTGGGTCACCGACTTAGTAATCCAATATTTTGAGTACTAAAGACGGCATTGATAACGATCATTTATAACCGACCACAAGTCACAGAAGTAAGAAAACGCACATTTCACACTCGTTTCTTCCTTCCCATTGTTCGAATCGTCGCGCTGGAAAACTCCGAAATCCGATCCACAGAAACTGAGTGTTGATGCTTGCACGTTCGTGCCCCAGACTGATTTACGAGAAAGCGCGTTTGCGTGTC
Organism: Zhengitettix transpicula; assembly: GCA_037074705.1. NCBI lineage: Eukaryota > Metazoa > Arthropoda > Insecta > Orthoptera > Tetrigidae > Zhengitettix > Zhengitettix transpicula. Next base: position 113,023,291 of record CM073591.1, on the reverse strand, counting down.
TGCTTCAGCATATCGCAGGTGACGACAGAAAGCCCCCGCAATTACTCGCGTCTCATTGCGACGCATCCTAGCTGCAGCTATTCCCCTCTCCTAGACCATCTAGCCTATTGCTCCTGCCCCTCCATTACGACGTTCACAATAGAAGGGAAGATGACATTTCCGGAAGATTCTTCAAAATAAGAATTCCCTTCGGCTATGATTTGCTGGTCGCCTTTGTAGGGGGTCCTTCGAGTCTGGTGGGTGGATTGGGGACAGCTGTGATGTAACAGCGTCCGTACCCCTGTCTCGGCCGGGGTATATATACGACCCACGGCCGACGAGGAGGCAGTGCAACGCTCGACGTACAGTACATTAACCATCATGAAGACGGTGAGTGACATGCAAACTCGAAAATATTACACGGAATCATCGCGGAGGCCTTACGAAATGTCGAACCATGCGGATCAGTGGAACGTCAGCACATTAATGTGTGAATATTCGCGATTTATTGCCTAACATGAAGGAATTTCTCTAGCAGCCATCATGGCTTTCATTGAAACGTGATCCTTCTTTCCGATAATAATTTAATATATAGAACGTTTGCAATTATAAAGCGGACTCAAAATTCTAAGGAAGGGTAAAACGAATATAGAGATAGAAATTTAGTGGGTTAGTTAATATAGTTTCATAAATGATATTTGAAGCCAGCCAAAAGTAATCATCTTGATAACGACAGACCAACAGCGTTCTATTTAATTTAAATTTAAGTATTTGACCAAACTAAATTAAATTCTCATGTCACATAATTTGCTGGTACTTTAGCCTGTAGACGATGTTTTATATTTATTTGCGAAAATTTTATATACCAAATACACAACTGCTTATTAGCGCCTGCGAATAACTATTACTTTTTTTTTGGACTAAATTAGGAATAACAGGATAGCGGTGTGGATTAAACCATCACGCACTAGTTTACGAGATATTTTTATCGAAGTAGTGTTAAGAAGAGCACTTTGAAGAAGTGGATTTTGTGTGTTTCCTGGTTCTTGTTACGATTAATTTAATTAATTCTTTTACTTCATTGATTACATTTGTTTAAGGACTTTACTGTTCCAATGTTATTCAGAGAAAACATTTATGAATCTCTTTGCGTTATTTCATATTACATCTGTTTCCAGTGAAACTAGTCACTAAGATAAATTTAAGTACCAGTTTAACATAAATTTAAAGTAATTAAATTAATTAATTTTTTTATATAATTTATATTATGTTATCACATAATTATTTCATTATTCTTAAATACAACTGTTGTCTGTAATTGTTTAATATTGTGGCTAGTTTCTTTTTAATATGTTAAAAATTAAGGTTAGAATTCGCGTTTTACAAATTAATACACATTATTTTTTGGTAGATGGTTGGAAAGTTTAACTTTCTTCCTTATGATTTAATCGTAGATATCGCATGTTTGTGCGCTGTGGATTGATATTTCGCGCTATGTAATTCAAAGCATTTCCTGATTTATATGTCGTAAAAAATAGATATTACTATAATGGGAAACTACAAATTCATATTCTACATTTAGTATGGTCTGATGTCCAGGAGGTGTGTTCCATTTTTGGTTTGTGGTGAAGAGAATGACGCAATAAGTTTGTAATTTAGAGACGAACTGCGACCACAGCGGTTAACACTTCCGCACGAATGTGCACGCTAGTGTGAATAGAAAGCCTAGGTGGGGGAACACACGGTTAACCATGCGAAATGCCATTATGTATGTGGGTGAAGGCGTCGTGGCTTCCTCGTTGGACCTGACTGTTATCTACCAAGGGCACGTTGCGTTGTTCCTCCTGAGAAATATGGCCCCAGGCTCAACACGCCGGCCAGCGTTGCTCGTAACGTAATTATTGGCAGTAGGCCACCCGCGTTATACCTACCGGAATAAAGATGATTAGTACTCGCTAGGATATACGAGATGGACGATATTTTCGTTTAAGGGTAGAATGACTTACTTGAAGATTGTAGTTTCTTATATAGTTCGTTAAGTCAAATGTCCAGTAGGATTTCTCAGTATGTAAGGCCACACTCGTTTACACCAAATGTGTAGCTGAAAAACTGACCCAGGATGATAATGGCCTATGTCCCATGCTTCGAAAAACCAGTGAAAAACATTCATTTTTTTTGTTGAGGAAACGACAGATTTATCATGACTCGACTATAGAAGTTGTATGATTTATCCAATTAATTTCTTGAATAATGGGCTAGATGAACGTCTTGATGGAAAAGGATTTTATTTAATGAGCTGTTTATACATCTTTTGTTAAAATTTTGTTTAACTAACAAAGTAAATTCTCTTTCACCAATTTGTGTATTTAACTTGATTCTATAAACAGCCAAATAGTGATATGGACCAATTATAGAATTCATCAGCAGCACTATTTATTATATTCTGCTTCCATCCTGTTTTTCCAGTGTAATTCTACGTTTAGAATTCAACATTAATTATAAATTTACTAATATCCTATGAGAGCTGTCTTCCCTCATTACTTGTACTTTACACGTACAGAAATGGAAACTACATCGATACTCATTAGTAGTCTTATCTTTCTGACTTTTCCAGCTCTTTTCAAAATCACTATCGGAGGAAAAATGTGTAGTTTCGTATAAAATCGTTCAGGTGGAATGTACCTTTTACTGTATATACTAACACTCACAGTGTTTGTCTCCGTGTATATAAGAAGTTGTACAAAGTTGTGTTGCAATCTGTCCACACGTTTAGACGTGTATATAGAATATACAAACAAACACACACACACACAGCCGTTTTTATTATACAGATTTCGAGGATTTGAAATTTTAATGTGCATATGTTTTCTTCTTGTCTCCAGTGTTTGTTGTTGTTGGCGACCGCGGTCACCTTGGCGTATGCTGCCGATCCAGTGGTCATCAAGATCATCAGCCAGAGCAACAATCTGAACCCCGATGGTTCCTACCAGTGGAGGTATACCGATTGTTCTGCATTTCTATTCACACCTGAAATGGGTTCCGTTGTCTCGACAGAGTAACTGAATATCGCGGGTTCAGATTCGATCAAAAATGACTAAATATATAGGGAAGATATTTGCTGAAAATGATGCACCCTATCGACTTTGTAGGCAGTATAGATTAAATTTCCAATATAGGTGGTGGTAATAATTATTTTATCCGTACAGGTCTACGAGACGTAGGTATTGAGGGGGTGGTTGAGAGTGTACGACATATTCCCGAAGAGTTCTCGCTTTTAAACTTTGTAAATAGAGTCTTCATTTTCACCATAAAGAACAGTTCTGTAAAATAAATCCAATTTTTTTTTCATTTTTCATCATCCCTATAGTATATAATTTATACAATAGGCTTCTTAAGGATCCCAGAAACGTTGTGTGGTATTTATAGTATCAGGTTTTTTTTTGTCTGAATTTGCTGTCTTTCTTATTCATTAATAGGCTTCTTAGTTCTGATAATTATTAGCCTCAATAAATCGAATGTATTAGTACACGAAACTACCCTACTTTCCTGTTTCAGTAGCCTGTAACAGTCTATAGCCGTGTGAGGATGAAAAATCGAATTTTACAATTCTGAGTAGTTCGTCACGCAAAATAATTTTTCAATTCAATAATTTTTATGTTTTAATGCTAGGAATACTTTCTTCATTCAAGTAAAAAATGGAATTATCTAAATTATTCTTCAAATAAAAAATGTAAATGAACTTAATAAATTAATAGTTACCTAGATCATTAATCTGTCAACGGCAAAATTAAAAGTGTCATAGCGTCACCATAAACGACTAGGTGTATGAGATTCTTTAATACCTGCCTTATATAAAGAGTAAACATATAGAGCAGACAATAGATGAGAGAAAGTTAACTTCTGGTTTGTTTGAGATTTAACATAACAAAATGAGAGAACTAGCAAGAAAATATACATTTGTGCGTTTACTGAGTTTACTTCTTCTTTCTAGTTACGTAGTGTTCAGATGACTTATGTGCTACAAATTATAATCTGCATCCTAACGACATAAATATATTTAGTGGATTTTTCCATCAATGTTACTATTACACTTAACCCCACTTTTCAGAGTTAACAAAACTCGTTTTCCTTTCTTGTCAAATATTTATTTCGTTTTGTAAACACAAATAATTCAATGTCAACCTGTCCTCTATTCTATGGCTCAATTTCCAATCACCATGTAAATTACAATTCATGTTCCTTCTTAAATCAAATTACGTTTTAGACGGGAATTTGTTTGAAGCTCAGTTCCTTAAAAATATTCCAATTACGGACTTTACTAGTTAAAATTCTTATTCCTTTACTAAATTTGGAGAAAATTTTGTATCTTATCATGATATAAGTTTGATTTCAATAACGTATTCCTAAACTCCATCTAAATAATTCAACATAAAACGCTCTTCAACATATTGTTCGTATTATATTGAACTTAAATGTGTTCTAATAAGTTTTGAGACGTAAATATAGTAAATAAATATATTTATTTTAAAATAACGCAACTTAAGGAACTAATATTGTTACAAACATAAATTTACTGAAAGACTATCATATTTTTACGTGTATTTAAATTGATCGATGTATTTGACAATTTGTATGGAAAACCTAAAAATATAACCCTTGCTATAAAACAAAGTTCACGTACTGAATGCATGACACGTCAAATTCCAGTTTCAATTGATGCATTTTCCTCAATGTTGAAGACAAGAATTTAAATTAAAAACTGAACCAACTGTTTATTTTAACTCAAATTATCATTCTTGTTTACAAATAACTCGTTAATATTTACAAGCCATAATTGGCAGAAACGAATTCCCAAAATAAAAATTATAAATAATTTTTTTTCTAAATGAAGCTGTTATTTTAAGTTATCATTAAACACTGAGAACATTTTGTTAAAATAAAATGTTTTGGTGCGATTTAAAGTAAGTTTCTTATGGATACGAATAAATGACTGCATTACCAGACTCTCTGAGACAGATTATCATTGCTTCGTCAGAGTTCGCATGGATATTTAAATCAATTTTCTCATTCGCTTGAACTGTTGTACTTGAGACTCCAACCATTAAGCTTTATGGACCTCACGACCCCATGTTAACATAATGACGACAAGTTCAACCTGCTTCAGACTTGCAAAAGAGGACACCTGCCACAAACAACTAAATTCGTTATGCGGACGAAAATTTTCTTATTCATTTAAATTTCAAGACAGAGTGAAAAGATATAATAATTATATCAAGTTCAAACACACTCATCAGATTTCGTTATAACGGGATGATTTAATTTTTATTCTGAACAAATCTCGTTATTTAAACTCGAGTATTATTATACATTGCAATTCATGAAATGGAAAAAAAATCACTCATACTGTATTCTCTTAACATTTAAATAAAGCAATATTTATTAATATATTGGAAACTAGTGCAAGATAGATTTTCTGAAATAGTATAACGTCGATAACAAAAGCTTTTAAATAAAAAAAATACTCCTCACACAACATTAGTTTATACACGCACTTGATCTGTATCTTGTCATTTTGCCATAAACACTATAAAAATTATTTATTTCCTACATGGAATTTGATTGTCAAAGAAAATCAAGGTTAAGTTTAAGGAGAATCGGTTCACTGGTCAAGCGCTTCTACAAGCCCAGAAATGACAGTCTGACAGCCATATCGTGAAGAAAAAGCCTATCAGAAAGCCTACGAATAATAATATTAAGATTATACACGAAAAAAAATTCATTTTCATCTCGCTTCATAAAGTGATTATTAAAGAAAAATACGAATCTCCCGCTGTTTATATCTGTGTGAGCAAGAAATATAAAATTTACTTTATTTTTAAAGACATAAAAGGACCAGTATAAATAAAATATAATTTTTCACATCAAAGTTCGTACGATTTCATAAATGAGAATATACATAAATAAACAATTTCCCTTTTCACTTGAATGTATCAGAAAGTTTTGTCCCCTTTTACGAGAAATTACAAAATCAAAACTTTTTGTAATTTACAACTAAAATGTGTCCTTCATTATTGTTTATAATTAGGAATCGGTACATATAAAAATTTCAAGAATAAAATTCTGAAAAAGTCATCGTTTGGTTATTTTATGGTAATCATTTTTGAATAATTTTTTTTTGGTAAAATTATTTGATTATATTTGGTTTCTCTCAGTAATTCGGTGGTTAACAAATCGTTTGTAATTTCTATGAAATTTTATTTTATTTTAATTAATGTTAATTTTACAAAGTTCATTTCTGTGAACAATAGTTTTAAAAATTATTTAATAGAATAAAACTATAGGAATTTTCTGCGTACCAAAAATGCCAAGCTTGTGTTAACTGACAATGTATACCTTATATTTTGTGTTGTTTACTTAAACCTTGAATATACATTTTTAACGGTCTCTTATGACAACCTCTTTATAATATGGAGGAAAGGGAAATGAAAGAAACAACTGTGAAGTAAGAAATAGGGTCATAAAATTATGACGTACAAACAGAAATCGCGCTGAGGTCATGCCGAAAGTTCGTAAAAAAATTGATCAAACACAAGACATGAATTCCTTTGTCGTTCAGAAAATTTAAGGAACAGAAACAAATTGGTGTCTGCCACATCCATGCAAGTCATACTGCATGATTATCTGATGTGAAGTAATAACTTATTACATTTATCAAGATCTTAGACTCGGAAATATAATCCAGCTTCATAATTAGAGAGTTTGTATTATGTCGAGGCTATGCTAATCTAGAAATATGATATTGCTTGCGTTTTTGTGAGAGATGGAGGAAGAGTGTGACAGTATCAAATATTGCTATAAAAAGTTGTATAAAAAAATTACATTTAGCCGTAATGTGCTAACAATTCAAATTAAAAAATAATATTATCCGTTTTTAAAGCTGAATTTTTCACATCATTATAGCTACTATTTCCATCATCCATTATAATTTGGTTTATATACAGTCTGTAGTCTCGATCGTCACTCTGCAGTACGATTAAGTATTATATTATTATCTTTTTGTAATGGACAACTCTTGTTATTTAAATATTGTCATTCTTAATTTTGATAGCTTCGAAGTGTTTTCATTAATATTCAAAACCTTCCAGTCTTCCAATCAAAAAAACTATCTACTCATCCGTAGTGTAAAATCCTATATTTTATGTTTTCTCAAACCTTGCTGTTGCTACCAGAAGCATTTCTCTTCTAGAATATAAATTTTTTTGAAAGAGTAGCCTTGAACTTTCAATTGTTTTTTAACAATGAGTCAATTTTTCACCAATCGAGTGAATGAACTGTCGTTATCTAGGTCACAATTATAACAATTTACCCGTCCAATAAAATAATGATGTTTCATTCGCATGTCAACTGATATTTTTTCTGCCCCAGCTATGAGTCGGAGAACGGAATCAAGGCCGACGAGACTGGCACTCTGAAGAAGGCCCAGAAGCCCGAAGACGGCGACGTGGTGGTGGCCCAGGGGAAGTTCTCGTACACCGCCCCCGACGGCACCCCGATCCAGCTGGAGTACTCGTCCGACGACGAGAACGGGTTCGTGCCTCGCGGAGCTCATCTCCCCACGCCGCCACCAATCCCTGAAGCCATCCAGAGGGCGCTCGACTACCTAGCCACTCTGCCGTCTACTCCTGAGCCTCCAGCGCGAGGACCCAACGGTCGTCGCCGTCGGTAACTCCTCCGCCCCAGCACCCGCCCCCACCCCCGCCCCTCTCCGATCCCAGCAGCCAGGAAGAGGACCATCATCCTCACGGCGCACATGACATCTATGGACACTTCCCCGAACTAGGTGGCGTGGAAAACACTTCCTTCACTCAGAGACCTTTATTTTTTTAACAGATACATTTCTAAACAGAAAAAATCAATAAAAACTTCATGGCGTATTTGCCAAAAAAGCAGGTAGTAGATAATAACTGTGGATTTTATGCAATTAACCTGACTGCATATATATTATATGTACAATTTTTTTTTGTATTTTAAAAGAATAAACAAATAATTTGTGAAGCAATAGTATCTATTTTATTACGAAGAACAACCATCGATACTTTTCTAGAAATTTTTAAAGCGGAAAAACGAGTATGTAATGTAATATTACAACATTTATTTAACAATATATACAGATTTTGGAAAGATGTATAACACGATATCAAAATATAACACTCATAAGTAATTCACACGAGTCCTTAAGTGTAATCGTATCGGTAAAATCGTAATGGCGATTAAATCATAATACTAATAGTTTTTTCAGAGTTAGCACCATTAAATTAGAATTCTGGATGTAATTCAGATGAAAAATTTTTCAGCTGTTTCGTTGGTCGATGGAAGTAAATAGTAAATAAATTTTGATGAAATGGGAAAATATGAATTCAGACGTTGGGAAGTAGATGAAATCACAGACACATGGAACAACAGGGGAATATTATTTAACATTTTCTCAGAAAATCCTACTGTCAAATAGGTTAATAAACCAGCAAATGTTAATTAATCGTAAAGTAATCATTATATATTTTTTGAAACAACCTACGACAAAATTAACGTTGTAAACTGTCTTCCAAAATATTAATAATCATTTTTAAATATAAAATAAAGATAACTGCAGGATTGTTTAATATAAAAAACTGCAGCTTAAGTTAAAAACTCCTGTCATAAAATGCGGCGATTTCATGCAGTTTCTTAAGTTACTGGGAAGAAAATGACTACCATATAATTTGGACCTTATTGACCAAAATATTTGTTCCATTCGATAAGTATAAGTACGCCATAAAAAACCAAATGTGCTAAATGTCGTAATGAAAAGTTATTTAGATAAGAAATACAAATACATAGACAGGAATATACGTATATATCCCTAATATTGTATTCCAACGTTCATAGATCTTACAGATACACCAGTAGTCAGTTGTCTTTCGATGTGTTACGTCTCATTATGTTGACAGTGATGACAACATCAAGAAAATACCACAGGTTTTCGTACCATTTATTATTATCAAGGATATTCCAGTAAGAGTCGTTCAATAATTCATCACGCAGCGCCTATATCTTCCAACCGCATCGTCCCGCGGAAACGATTAATATACTTCCATTGTTTTATATGACTCGATTCTGGGTCATGTATTCATAATAAATGTCATCCACGTTATTAAGTTATAATTTTAAAAAAAGTGTGTAAGGAGTGTCATCACACGTAGCGCTAAATGTCATCCTAGGGCAAATGGCTGAACAGTTACGTGCGCGCGTCGATTGAGAAACTGCGGCCTTGCGAATAAATATTCTCTCGTAAAAAAAAAGGGAAAAGAACGTATGGCGCTAGAGGTGGAGGTGACGGCATTAAGAGTCTTGCACAACGATGCGCCGCGTCCTAGCTTGCATCTCTCCACAGTTGCACAACAGGTCCAGCTGCGACAAGTACAAATGCCAATATGGAGAGGGAAGGTAGTCTCTTCATTCAGTAAGATGGGAGCCACAAGTAATGTTAGCCTTAATTACGAACAGCCTACAACTGTGGCTCCAGGTGGAAGTTGTTGGAATAGTCAAGAAGAAAGCGAAGCTACTCATCAAACCAGAGAAATGAGTCGACGCTTTATATACATCCCTCTTTATCGTAATGAACTAACACGTAAAATGAATTAACTTTCTGTCGCTACTCGTCAGTCGTTCTCCGCAACTTTTCTCAGCTGTTTCACCCAACTATTGGTTTCAGTTTGCTTTCTTAAATCACCTGATCATTTAATCGAATACCATTATCCGTATTACATAAATACTTAGCCTAATAACTGACAAAATTAAGTGAAAAAAAATGTCACTCAACGTTTCTGCAATCCTTGTTGCTTTCGTCAAGTGAGTCAAAAATTCAAGAGCCGTATTATTATATTATTTGGTGTCCGTTATTTCGTTTTTGAATTACTTGCTGAAAGCAACACGGATTTCATAAACGTTGTGTGGTATTTATTTAAATTTCTGACCTTGATATAGGGATGTAGAGGAGTATGTACGCTCAAAAATTAATAGTAATGTTGATGGATGGATCCGTTTTAAGTATTTTTGTAAGAATGAAGTTGGGATGTGATGAAATGGGATATAACTGGATCTTATGGATTTAGAATTCTTACTAACACAGACGTTTTACATTGTAAAATTTGAACTTTCTCTATACCTACAGTTCTATTTGTTGCATTATTACAAATTTCGAATGCTTTTCCTTAAAGTGCTGCCAAATATCCTTTCTTCGTTTTGTATTTGACCGTATTTTATTTTTCCTGTTCGACGGGAATTCAAGTAGGATTTGCTGCTGGAAACTGGAAACTCCGCCGAATGGAAATTGAAAATGAATATACCTATAATTTCTTTAATTACTGTTATATTAATATCTTTAACGTTTTTTTGTTTTATATATATATATATATATATATATATATATATATATATTGTAAAGTACAATGTTCGTTTTTTTAAACTTTGTAATTGTAATAATTTAATATTTTCTTGTAATCGTATATTGACGTATCCTATTTCTTCGACCGAGGACTAATGGAATGAATAATAAATCTAAAATAATCTAATTTCTAACATATCTCTTATAACCAACCATCCTATAAATTCACAGCCTGATTTTCAAACGAAATTCCACTGCGAGTCAGAACATGGTGCGTTATTTTCTTTAACTCTTTCTATTATCTTTATTTCCACTGACCTGGTCTCTGATTTCTAATCTTATAAATAAAAAAGAGTGTATGTATGTTTGTTTGTATGTTTGTATGTTTGTATATTTGTATGTTCGTTATACAAATCTACACCGGTAGAGCAAATTTCACCAAATTTCGTACACGTGTTCTTTACGACCAGGAAACAAACACTGTCGGGGTGAGACATGTCTACCACCCCCAGAAGTGGGGGTGGACGGGGGTTTAAATATTTAAACTAGCTAAAACAGCAGATATTTTAGTCGGATAATAATTTTTAGGGGTCCAAGATATTGATGGTGTTTCTACCAATGTTTTCTGAATATAATTTTCATCCCCTACACCCTGGGAAAAGGGCACCCTTAGGGTTTCGGGTGGAGAATACAAATCCATTCCGGTGAATCAAATTTCACCAAATTTCGTACACGTGTTCTTTGCGACCAGGAAAACAACACTGTCGGGGTGAGACGCGCCTACAACCCCCAGAAGCGGGGGTGAACGGGGGTGGAAATATTTGAACTTGCTAAAACAGTCGATATTTTAGTCGGATAAATATTTTTAGGGGTCAAAGATATTTATAGTCTTTCCACTGATGATATCTGAATATAATTTTCAACCGCTACACCCTGGGGAAAGAGCACCCCTAGCGTTTGGGGTGGAGAATACAAATCTACACCGCTGGAGCAAATTTCACCAAATTTCATACACGGATTCTTTGCGACCAGGAAAGCAACACTGTCGGGGTGAGACGCGTCTACCAACCCCAGAAGCGGGGGTGGACGGGGGTTGAAATACTTAAACATGCTAAAACAGCAGGTATTAGATTTGGATAAATATTTTCGGGGTCAAAGATATTGATTGTGTTTCTACCGATGTTATCTGAATTTAATATTCATCTCCTACGCCCTGGGAAAAGGGCACCCTTAGGGTTTGGGGTGGAGTTGCTTTACAGAAAAATAACGCGAATACAACCGAGTTTGGAGTCAAATCGAAGGTTATGGATGTCAGTGGGCTTACTTCGGATAAATATTTTTAATTGCCCATTTAACCCGAAAGGGTGGGGGTTGGAAGGGAAGATAAATAGTCAGTTCTTGCGCGTTCTTGGAGGAGAATTACGTGAATACTATTTCAATGGGTGTTGTTGAAAATATAAATCCCTTTAGACATTAGTGGTGAGCTTGCTTAGGGCTGGGGGTGAGAATTGTCTATTACTCTAAAACTGCCAGAATGTTATGTGTTTATGGGTAAACTAGATTGATAGTGTTTCTACCGATGTGATATGAGTAAAAATTCAACCTTTTCCACCACGGAAAAGTAGCAGATTTAGGGGTGGTGTTGTTCATACTATTTTAACCGATGTTGTTTCCATTAATAACGACGTTTAGTCAAAAATAAAAATGTTTCAGAACCATTGCTTTTTACACTCTTTTAAAAAGTTTTTATATTATCTTATAAATAAAAATGAGTGTATGTATATTTGTATGTTTGTATATTTGTATGTTCGTTATACAAATCTACACCGCTGGAGAAAATTTCACCAAATTTCGTACACGTGTTCTTTGCGACCAGGAAACAAACACTGTCGGGGTCAGACGCGTCTACCACCCCCAGAAGCGGGGGTGGACGGGGGTTGAAATATTTAAACATGCTAAAACAGTCGATATTTCAGTCGGATAAATATTTTTAGGGGTCACAGATATTGATAGTATTTCTACCGACTGTTGGGGTGAGACGCGTCTACCACCCCCCAGAAGCGGGTCGGGACTATCAGTAGAGCACTTTTAGGTGTTGGGTGGAGGAACGCTGCAATAAAATAACGCGAATACAACCGAGATTGGAGTCAAATCCAGTTCAATTATAGCATCAAATTGGCCATTTAGCCCCGAGGGGCGGGAGTGGATGGGATGGAAATTTTCTAACATGTTAAATCATCGATATTAGCGTGGAATAAATAAATGCCGGGACCATTGACGTTGATACTATTTCTACCGATGTTGTTTGTAGGCATGATAGGGGTGGGGCTGGAGGGGATTTCCTTGAAAATAACGGGAAAACAACCGAGATTCGAGTCAAATCGAGGGTAATGGATGTCGCTGAATTTATTTATGACACTCTGGACAACGCGCGGGTATCGGCTGGGTTGGGATGAGTTGACCGGCGGTTTTTTGCGTCGATTAAATATATTTCGGGATGAATTAGATTAATAAAATTTCCCTACATGTTCTCTGTGTATAATTTCAACCCCTTTCGGACTCGGAAGGGTGCACCCTAAAGGTTGGCGTGGAAGTAGCATTAGATAAAAATAAACCAGAAACTATCAGGATTGTCACTGAGTTTAATTATGACATTAAACTTCACCGTTTAATTCCCCGTAGCGGGAGTAGTCGGGGGTGAAAAATTTCAAACATGTTAAACGGTCGATATTTGCGATAATTATTTCCTGGGGTTAATTTCTTTGATAGTATTTATACCGACGTTGTTTGTGTATATTTTAACCCCTGTGAGGGGAGCAAGCTTAAGGGTGGGGTGGAGGTACGTTAAATTAAATCCCGCAAAAACAACCGAGATTCGAATCAATTCAGAGACTATGAATGTCGCTGAATCTAATTGTGACAACATGGGTAACGCGACGGGTTTGGGAGGTGTTGGGCGGGGGAATAAATTTTCAGACAATGTAATCGGCCGATTTTTGCGTGGAATACATTCTTTTTCATTATCGCATATTTGTGGGGGTGGTCATATTCTAACATGTAAAAACGGCCGATATATTTAGTCAATGACTACATCAACCTTCGGCATAGGAGGTGAGCACATTTAGGGATAGGGTTCGAGGAGCTTTACATAAAAATAGCACAAAAGTAACCAAAATTGGAGTCTTATGGATGGTTATAGATAAATGACATCTCGGGCAACGCCGGGCACCCAGCTAGTATAGAAATAAAATTAAGTCGTCAACCGCCTTCTAAATCTGCTCCACGGATTATTAGACTTTTTTTTAGATTAACAGGCTACATGAGGGTAATCAACGTGGTTGAAACTCCTCTTTAATACTATTGGAAGGTATTTGAAATGGAGGATGCGGAAGGGTAAAGGAAGGAAGCCAAGGGTTAACTAGAGTCTCCGGATATGGTTTAAGGATCCTACCAGAAATTCATATGAAAGTCATGCAGGACAAAACCTAGAAAACCTGCATCAGGTAGGTCGGGCATTTGGTACTTGTCCCACGCCCGTCCGATCGTGCGCGTGGGGTTGGTGTGTGGTCGCAGCACTCCCTTCTCCGTGCCTTGATCAGTTTAGGAGGCAGGTTGCCGACATATATTCCGATGGGAAAAGCGAACAACTCATACTGTATGCCCAAGTTCTGGAATCCCGGAACAGACACCTATACAAACAGGCCGAGGGGCCTCGGTTTGTGGTAGTTGAAAATCAGAGATAGGAAAAGGCGCCCCCAAAGGTTGCCTCCTCCGTCTCTCCAGAAAAGCTCAGCCTACGAGAGAACAGCTCTCAGAGGCTTGCTCGAATGGATTATTAGACTTCCACACCACCTAGATATATCCCATTTCTCCACATCCCAGCTACAATAATGGTAAAAACGGATCCCTCTATAGAATTACTATTCGTTTTAGCCATGAATTATCATCTGCATCTCAGTCAAGACCTGAAGAAAGGTGAGACCATAATGTACATTATAGAAAAAATATATGCCTCGTTCATAGCTCTACGTTTAATAGATAAATCTATAGTTACATTATCTATTGATATTTGTAATAAAATGAGTAGTCTGTCGTATTAATAAATGACAACACTGCCAAAACTCGCGCCCCTTAATTTCATGGTCGCTACAGTCTTTTCTCACAAACGTCACAATACATACATACTTCCTCTTCATTGTATAGATGTTATACGATAAATTCAATGTGGATTGTTATGTAATTATAACTAGGCCACATTAGTACACTGAAATTAAAAAATTAAATTGTTCAAGACATAAATCATATAACGCATATATGGAGGTTAAATTTGTCAAAATTAACGTCCAAATAATGATTTAGTTCAAAAATTTAAATTGTTTTTTATTATATTTGCAAAAATTAGCAACAACTGAAGGTACTTGTTGGTCTTTTGTGGCTAACAATGTATGAAAATTATTTTTCCCATTACTCAAACTTTTTCAGCAGAAATACACTTTCATTTGTTTTTCATGTCGTATGGTGCGGGCTTTATCTCATTTTTCCATATATATATATATATATATATATATATATATATATATATATATATAAGCAGTACAGTCTTCCTTACAAACCTATTAAATGACGTTTACTTAGTCGCTTATGGTTTGTTAGTTCATAGCTCAGGCTCCACATTGTCCATAATCAATAAATAATCATTGTCAGCTAGCATGGATGATAGAAGCGTATCTTCTAGGAAGGTTCCAGTATTTTTTTAAATTTTTTTACGTGCAAGACATTTCTGACAGATAGCAGTTGAGTTTGTCTTAACTAACAAAGAGGAATTGTGGTTCGTGGGACTTTTGTCTCGTGCAGATCAAGTAGCATTATATAAATATTCACCTAAGAGAAGAGGAACAGTTGTAATCTTGGCGATACCGCGAACAGTTTCGTCTTGATGACGTTCCTATATGAAAAGACAAGCATAGACAATTCATCATACGAGACATGCATGTTGACGGACTGTTGGCAGGGTGGCGTCGATTAGAGCCAACACAAGCGACGCTTGACACAATGCGGTAGATCGAAGGACATCGAGGGACGACAACCACAACGCAGACATTTAGACATTCTTTGAATATGGCGTTTCTTGTCTAATATCAGACATTGCTAAACTAAATGAGAATAACTAATAATTGAAGAATTCAAAATTATCCGGAAGGAGAAAATTAAATTGATTTACAAGTTTCTATAAATATTACAAACTAATTAATAAAAAATTTCAATCTGCTAATTCGTCGGGTATCGCTTTTGTTTCTTCAAACTTACTAATGTTTATACAGTATTTAATTATTTTTTAAATTTTTGTACATCCGATAACTTCTAGTGTGTAATTCGAAGTCTTTGTTTATATTGGATTCCCGCTGAGCATAATTTCAGAACATTTTTTCGACTGTTGTTATTAAGGAACAATTACACATGTACGTGTTTCTTACAGACTCTATTTGCAACCTGTCAAAATGTAGTTGCTGAACGAATAAAAAGTTCCAAAAAATAACTTTATTCAAGTTTTTCATCAAAATAGATTATGTAACTATTTTATATTGGAGGAAAATAATTTGATAGTCAGTAAAGACTGAAAATGAAGAAAGAGAAATGACGAATTGAGAAAATAGTTGAACTCGAAATTATAATAAATGCAATAAAATAACATCATGACCTTCACTCCTGAAACGAGCACGAGGTAATGACATCACTTTTGATGATAAGTTTCAGAATAAGTGCGCAATATAACTCTAGCCAGTACAGTCAATATCTGAATTCAAAAATAAATTTCTGATAAAAACAAGTCTATTATATATAAGAAAAATTATTTTTTAAAAAATTGCATAACACTGATATTATGAAGTAGGTTACCAAAATTACATGCGTTCGTTTTATTTATATGTATTCCACTTATTGGCATTTATGTTGATAAAGTAAGATTGCCTATTAATACTTTTTAAATATATTGCAAGTTGTTATTGGTACTCCAAAACCAGTTCCAAATCACGTGGCGGGAAGATGTTTCCCAGAGTGAAAGTCACTTTCAGAGGCTGAATTTTGTTTATTTTTATTGAGATAAGATGTAAAATATGTTGGGTGCTCATTCTTAACTATTACTTCCAAAAATAAAAGACGCCGACTGTTTGGAAACCAGCATTTGATTGGTTGCAAACCGAATAAAACTGAAACAACAGCGCGAAAAATAAAGAAGCTGAGAAGAGGACAGGCAGAGAGAGATAGAGAGAGTGAAACTGCTGACGCAGGGGAAGAAGACTCTGGAACTCTGGGTCAAGGAGAACCAGTGAAGAGATACCAAACAGTTGTGGGGACCCGTCAAGCATGGAGAGTATTTCGGAGTCAAAATGAGTTGCAATTTGTATTCTCAAGGATACTTCACGTGCTTCGTTAACAAAAGCTTTGTTATCGCTGACTAACAATTGCATAAAAGATCGTTCCTGTTCGTTCGGGTGAAGTTCTTCTGATATATTTGTTTGAATAAATGAACTGAGAAATTGGATCTGCCATTGCAGTTTTCAAAACACGATTTTTATATCCAATTTTAGGTAAAACAAAAACAATACGACGTTAATTACTGCCAATTCTACGAATTAATTCTTAATTTATAGATGGGCATAACAAACCTTCCAATTTTTTTTAAAAATTATAATTTTATAATTGTTATGTCATAACAATCATTTTATAATGTAGGCATTGTTTTAATGAAACATGAAAAAAAACGTACGTTAAATTTTTATATTTTACGATTCGCTGAATAAGAACCTTTTTTTGAACTCAAATAAAATAACCATATAGCGATTATTTTTTCGGTAGCATAATAATCGGTAATATATGTTAATAATAACGAGATTGAAGCTGTATCTTTTTTATTTTTCCGAGACAACACATTTATATACGGTTTATATTTTCACTGCTTAAAGCATATCAGTGCAAAACAACACAGAAAATAGTATCTATGTCACAACATTAGTCTACATATTTTTCTTTGTCCTGTTTGCAGTATTTATAGAATACCGAAAATATCTTAATATTAGTAAACTGGATTCTGAAGTACTTCGGTCGGAACTACATCAGGACAATGTTATGCTAGTAGATAATTCTTACAATCATAAAAGCATAGGCAAGACTTAAAACATAAAATTCATTGTTCTGTAAATGCTTAGAAGCCTGCGAGAGGATTCTCTCGAAGGTGAACCTTCCCAGACAGCTCTGGCGGGGGCTACCTTTGGGGATGCCTTCACAACTTTCCGGTTTTTTGAACTAAGGTTCCCACATGCCGAGGCACCTCGGTCTGTTTTGAGAGGTGTATGTTTCCGGTAAGAGTTGTCCGCTATTCCTATTGGAATAGTCGGCCAGCTGCCTCCTAAACTGGCCAAGGCATGGCGATGGGTAAGCTGCAACCCCACATCAAACCCCTCTACCGCCATCGGAAGGGCGTGGGACAAGTACCAAATGCCCGACCTACCTGATGCAGGTTTTTATAGGGTTTGTCCTGTATTACTTTTTGGTGAATGCCGGGTAGGATCCTTAAACTATAGCCCGGGGACCCTAGTTAACCCTTGGTAACCTTCCTCCACCCTTCCGCATCAAATCCCTTTCCTATGCTATAAGAGGGGAGTTGCCACTATGTGGATTACCCTATACATAGCCTGTCTACACCCACAAAAAAAATTCTGTAAATGTGTCGTTACAATTGGTAGATAATTTAAATAACATATCGGTACCAATTATCACATTTAAGTTTAATAGGATGAAATTTTCCGTCCCACTTAAACTATTTTCCCAATGATTTAATTATAGATAGTATCAAAAAATGATAGGAATCAGTTATTATATATGAAATATAATTTTTTCAGTCCATGACACATAATTTAAATTGGAACTTCTAATTTTAACATGTATATATGAGTACATAAAAACTGAAATTTCTATAATATATATTTTAACGAAATAATTTGATATATGTAAATTTAAATAGTATATTACAGTCAATTTAACATTTATAATTTTACCTGATGAAGTTAAAAAAATATTTGACGAAACATCATAATATATTTTTTTGTTTAAATCGAATAATACAAGTTTTGTGACAAATTGGCGCGTTTTACTGTGTATTTTTTGTGTATTTATTAAAGTAAAATTATCAGATTAACGGAAATGTTGATGATATGATTTCTCATTATTTTGTTGGCTGATGTAGAACAAATTTTGTTGGTGCTAATTTTGTAAAATTAGTAAATAAATTCTGTGATAAGGTAATTGATTGAACAGCACTGTTTTTGTCGTTAATAATATTTCTGGGACTGACACTGCATCT
This sequence comes from Zhengitettix transpicula, assembly GCA_037074705.1. Taxonomy (NCBI): domain Eukaryota; kingdom Metazoa; phylum Arthropoda; class Insecta; order Orthoptera; family Tetrigidae; genus Zhengitettix; species Zhengitettix transpicula. Next base: position 113,004,530 of record CM073591.1, on the reverse strand, counting down.
CCGTATATATAGGTATATAATTGAAGAGTATTATTGTAGAAGTTACGCACAATATTTGGGTCAATTCTTGGTGGGGAAATCTGACCCTCAAATTCACTTAATAAGCGTCAGTAAGAAGACAATCTCTTATAAGGAATCAGCTGCGTGGATGATGTGCCTCGTCAATCAATAATAATTGTCTATCGGTAGCAATAAATTATCGTTAGGTGAAGGCGTATCATAATTATTAAATAGTAGCATATATTTTTATGTTTTATAAAGAAATATCATAATTACTCTTTAAGGTATTAGAGAAAGACAGTTTTCCCGGTGAACGGAGGTTGCTGTCGAAACGTTGTTATTCAACAAATTATTGGGCCGGGTTGAGACCCGGGAATTTTATCTACTACTCTTTAAGGTTTTTGTGAAAATTTTCAGTAAATGCAGCTGTTTTAAGGAAAGAAGACAGGACTGTAAAAATTATTTTTTGATATTAAAAACAGTAAAATAATTTATTGGGGTTTAAATAAAATGATAGTTTGTAATGTGTTGCAAATTCTATCTTTTCAATATAATTGCAAAATCTATTTCATAACAGCATGTAGAATAGTGGTTACATATTGATATGTAGCAGGTACTGATATGAAATGGCTGAAAATAATTATTATATGACAACCACACATTCAATTGAACAAAGGCTCAATTATAATAAAGTTGACGTGCTGTTTCTGAACAAAATAACCTTACAAGGCATCCGTCCTTAGACTGGCTGATTGTTATTTTTACATTGTTTCACAGAATACAAGTTTTGTTCCTGTTTTGATACTACAGAAAATAAAATTCTAATACAAATACGAATTACTCTTTCCTTTGAGATGTTCACCTTTTTTTAATCCTGGAACCTATATTGATATGAACATTTATAGAAAGTGAAATAATTTTTCCATAATATTTCAATTCTGTCAAGTTTAGCATAGAATGGTTGCATGCTTTTCTTCTACAGAGTGAGTACGTAACATACAGGAGTTGTGGAGGCTAGACGGTGTATTCAACGTGAGTAATCTTTATCTGATATAAAACTGTACATCTTACGGTGCATGTCGTTCCACCTAGCGGCAAATGAAGGAACTGGGAAGTGAAGGTTCTCTTGGAAGTCTTTCAGCCTTGAACTCCGGCTCCGAAAACGAAAGGTTGACCTGGCTGCCTCGTAGACACGGTCATCGAATTAAAAAGGCGGGAAAATCGATGTTTACCAATTGTCGACGAGGCTCGTAGCCCATTTACCTTCTCTCAAATTTAATATCTTCTAGGTATTTTGTTCAGATTTATCAGCATCGGTTTTTATCAATACGGTGCCTTACTTGATACAAGGAATTTATAGTGATTGAAATATAGGTATATTTTTTACAATATAAATCACTATAAATAATAGTGTGGTTGTCATAAAATAGACGCTATTTATTTCCAACCACTTATGCCTTCATTTCGAATCTAGACTGATACATCTGAGTGTGTGACTCCTAAAGTTTGTTTTATCAATCATCTTCTGAACATCTAATTTTCAACACACTACAAATTATAATTTTTTAATTATATATATATTTTTAATTATTTTATTATCACTAAATTGTTATTACAGTCGTGTCCAAGTTTCTTAAAACAATTGCACTTATGAGCCGAATTTTCAACAAGAAAGCTTGAAGACTAATTCTGATTAAATTCTGAATAAAAAATATTGTAAAATGTTACTATTTAATAATTACGATACGCCTTGACGTATTTGTAATTGATTGCTACCGACAGACATTTTGAATGATGAGGCGCTTCATCCATGCCTTTTAAGAGCTTGACCTCTTACTGACGGTTATTAAGTGAATTTGAGGGTCAGATTGCCACACCAAGCATTGACCCAAATGTTTTGAGTATCTTTATTTTAAGTAAGTATCAACCATTTAATTAATGTGACATTTTTTAATAGATGGAATAACATTAGCCAATTAGCCAGAGATTTATTAAGAGTAATTTAAAACATTATAAAAGCACTACAAGTGTGGCATCTCTTCATCACGAATTAAACATGAAATTAAAATTTTACACTTGAAGACATCCCAAAATTTAGGGACAAAACAGAGTTTTTTTATACTGTTTTAAATTTCTCTTAAACAAACTCTGACTAATTTTATTATGTTATTTCATTCATTAAGTAAGTTCCTGCTGCATCAGACAATTAAAAAATGGAAAATATTTTTAACCTGAACATTCAAACAGAATAACCTGTCTTTGCATTTATAGATCTAAGAATTACATGTAAGTACTTATATGAGAAAAAAATCCAGGTGTAAACAGTGAATGAAATTTACAGCTGTACAATATTGTTATTACGTTAAAGGTGCAAAAAAAAAAAATTTAAAATTTGGTTAGAATAATATAATGAAAAGTTTACATGTTTCATTAATCTAATTGAATCATGGGAACGTAAAAAAGAAAAAAATCACTGGTGTTGCTCTCTGTAATAATTCCTCAAATTAATTATAATTTCTAATAAAAATTGAGCTGTAACATTATACGATAATGAAAGTTAAAACATTTCTAAAATTTTTTCCCACTTTTAACTAACTGTATTAATGAATACATTTTGCAGGATTTAGAAACGATCGACTTTAATCTTGAAATTATTATTATTATTCCTAATAATGCATAACACTTGTTTATTATATTTTGATAAGACTAAATTCATGTAGTATTTCTACTTGTAGTATATTAAATGAAAACTATTGTCCTTATAATACAGCGTAAACCCGGATGAATGTTAAAATTGTTGACAGGATTTTCCTTAAACTTTTCGTCAAGAATTTAAATTGAATATGTCAGATATATTATTTTATAATGTTTTTGTATTCCATCCCCAAAAATTTTCATCAGTCACATTTTAATAAGAAAACTACTTAATAATTTTCAAAAATATTTAATTTTAAAATTCTGGAACTTTCGGAAATATTCTCATATTCATCTTCAATATGTAAAATTTATTTCATCCTCCTGAAAATCGTCAAATCTTGAGTACATTGGTTTCCAGCAGAATACGCGCCTGTCTAACGGAAATCCTGTAAGACAATATAACGACGCACCTACGGTCCTGATCCCACAAAAATTGTCAATTTTATCAAAATCAATCCAGTTAGTTGAAAGTTATAAAATCACCATCATCCTAAATGACTCTTTACTTTGGACTGATAAATATGGCAACATTGACTAAAGTTACACATTTTCAAAATTTAATATTTTAACAAGTTATCAGTTAGTAAAAACGCGACTCACACAAAATTGGGGATAGAAAGGAAACACATCTAAATATCTTCATAATTAATCTCTACGGTTAATGTTGAAGCCTATCCAAACACGTCAGATTAAGAACAAGATTCTTCGTTAATGAATACCGTCACGGAAAAGAAAGCTACGGTGAAATAAACAAAAGTAGCATAATAAAAATAAAATAAGCTGATTCACAGCATTTCGTTTGTAAGTAGTGTGGAAAGTTATGTTCTTTAAAGGCGTGGTCTATGCTGCTGTTAATTCATGTAAATGAACTGTTTTAATTAATTCAATATTGTAAATTGATAACTTCGTTTTTTGGAGTATATCAATTTGATGTCACCAGGGGCTTGAATACGCTGTTTGATTAAAGAAAACTGATGTAACAAAATTATTTACTTTGGTTGGAAAAATGGGTGAATAATAAAATATTATTCTGCAGGCGTGAATGTGGCCTGTCTAAAAGTGAGATGACTTACTCACAATCTTCTCAAGTATCCCCTTCCCCATAACCTCGGCATCCGCAGCAGTGTTACAAAGTAAGCTTGCGAGAGGATTTCTCGCAGGTGAACCTTCCCAGAGAGCTCTGGCGGGGGCTACCTTCGGGGATGCTCTCACATCTGTCTGGTTTTTTTGAATTAAGGTTCCCACATGCCGAGGCACCTCGGTCTGTTTTGAGAGGTGTATGTTCCGGGGTCGCAGACCTTGGGCATACGGAAAGAGTTGTCCGCTATTCCTATTGGAATAGTCGGCCAGCTGCCTCCTAAACAGGCCAAGGCATGGCGAGGGGTAAGCTGCGTCCCCACAGCAAACTCCTCTCCCGTCATCGGAAGGGCGTGGGACAAGTACCAAATGCCCGACCTACCTGATGCAGGTTTTTCTAGGGTTTTCCCTGCATTTCTTTAGGCGAATGCCGGGTAGGATCCTTAAAATATAGCTCGGGGGCCCTATTTAACCCTTGGCTACCTTCCTCTACCCTTCCGCATGCCCCCTTTCAAATCCCTTCCTATGCTATTAAAGGGGAGTTGCCCAAAGTGGATTACCCTCATGTAGCCTGTTGCCCTAAAAGAAAGCAGTGTTACATTCGTCCAGCCTGCAAAAATCGACAATCTACTTGTAAAGCTGAAAAAAAGTTTTAAATTATAATAGAAAATTTGTCGCAAAAAACTTCAATAATAATTCATAACCGGGAATGCGTATTAATAGAATACAACATAATGTTTTTTTCTGCAATAAAGCAAAAAATTTACTCGTTCGGTGTCGCTTTATATATAGAAACTTCTGTATTGAATGAAAATTAACAAGTAACGAAGAAACAAATAAACAGACAAAATTAAGTGACAAGATAAATGCCGCACATCGTAGCTGCAATCCTTGTGTCTTTCGTCAGGTGTTCTAAAATCATAAGAGAATGACACGTCGCACAAACGAGAGAACTTAAAAAATTAAAAGAGGTGTTTCTAAATGGTAAAAGCAACAAGTATCGCAGAAACTATGGAAAGTATTTATTTTATCATTTAATTTTGTCTCTTTATTTGTTTCTTTGTTTTTCACTCAATTTTGACTATTTAACGGATACATCATTAATATGTGCATTTTTCATCGTGTCGCTTTAATGAAGTTCGAGGAAATGAGCCTCTCATAGATAGAATCTTTATTTTTCAGATTAAACACCCTATTTTATTCTCCCATAACCTTTGAGGTCATTGTTGGACAAATTTGTAAATTAATTAGCACCACTTGCTGTGTGGTTTTTTTAAGAAAACTTCATGTGGTTCTTCTCGGGTTATCATCTACGTGGATGACCTTCAGTATCTCAGTGCATTACGTTGGAAAGGTTCAAATTCTAATATAAAAACCGAGGTCCTTAAGAAAATAACCACTAATTTATAAAATAACTAACGTCTGCAGACGAACTTGTGCTTGAGTGCACATGACAGCAACACAATTGGGTAATATTAAATAACGTTATAGTGCAATATTCCGAGTTACGAGAAATTGTCATGGCTTAAAATTCTTTGAAGGTGAAACCCATTTTTTCTGATTTAATGAGGAGCTCTGCTTTGGATTCAAGAATCGTCCACTATGCGCTCAATTTACATAGCGGAGAAAGGATGCTGACATTTGTGATTTAATCGCGACTCTTACGGACAGCTGTTCCCGCTTCTTTTCTGATTGACATACATGAATACAAATAATTGTTTCTTCAATCAATTCAATTTATGTTTTTTCAATATTATATTGGTTATCAGCATCAAGAAAAATTACACGTGCACTTATATTTTCTTAAAATTCAACTGGACAGTTAATTTGGTTTGTAAATTAGTCTCTAAGAAATCATTCTAATAAAACGGTTTTTCTTTTCTAATTGTGTAATCACAATTAGAGGATAGCCAATAACTAACGAGTTGACGTGGCCATAAATTACTAGTAAAAAAAATTGGAGATTTATAATACTTATTATTTTCATAGGTGAACTTTTCTAAACTTTTCTAATAATTGGTACGGCTTATGGTAATGTAAATGATAAGTAATAATATATTTAAATTTTAAATAATATAATAGCTAATAATTTCCAGAAACTATAAAACTAAAAAACTTATAAAATATTTAATTAAGTTTGTACAAACTATAAATGAATTTTGTATATTTTCCAAGTTCTTATAATTGATAATAGTAAACGAAATACTGTCTTAAAATTAATTATTTCAGTCTGAAGTTTTTTAAACACTATTTGTGGCGTCTTTTTGTTATCTATACGATTGTCGCAGTGATATCTGTCGATCTATATTTACCACTGTGAACAAAAAGTAAGGTTAATTTATTTATAAAATATAAATTCTTTATGTATTCTTCCAAATCAAAGTAATCCCAGTCCGATAAAACGCACTTTTTCCAACGCTTTTTCCAGTCCTAGAAACAGTCGGAATAGTCTTTTTCCGGTATAGCCTTCAAGACATTCTTAGATTCGGTTTTTATCTCCTCAATCGCGTCAAAACGGCGTCCCCGCATTGGCCTTTTGAGTTTGCTGAATAGCCAGAAGTCGCAAGGAGCCAAATCAGGCGAATACGGTGGTTGCGGATCGATATGAGTCGAGTTTTTGGCAATGCAGTATGACATGGTGCATTATCGTGATGAAGGAACCAAAATTCCGGCCGTTTCAGACGAATAGCTTCACGCAAACGACGCATAACGCTCAAATAATATTCTTTGTTGACAGTTTGGCCCGGCGGAAGGAATTCATAGTGCACCACACCACGATAATCAAATAAATCTGTCAACATTACCTTGATTTTCAGTCTTGCTTCACCTTTGCACGATATTCGCTGGATTGGTCGGTGGTTACAGGGTCGTATGCGTAAATCCAAGTCTCGCCTCCAGTAATGATGCATTTCAAGTGGACCTGATAGTCAGACAGCAAAGTTTCACACACATCAACGCGACGCTTTTTTTCCAAAAATTGAGCGATTTTGCCACTAATCGACGCTTGACGCGTTTGAGACGCCAAACATTCTTCAAAATGGTATTCCAACACCGTCGACAATTTCAAGCACCAAATCTTTGATTTTTCGGACGTGGCCCTCGTCGGTAGACGTTGATGGTCGTCCAGAGCGCGGTTCGTCTTCAACGCGTTCTCGGCCTTCTTTGAAATCGTTGTACCACTTATAAACGTTTTTTTGTGCCATAGTTTGATCACAAAAGGTCTTCCTCAACATTTTCAACGTTTCCGCACAAGAATATTCGTTCCGCAAACAAAATTTGATGCAAGTTCTTTGCTCAACAAAATCACCCATTGCTAAAAATCGAAAAATTCACTTTTGCTTGTTTACAAAAACACGTGTACCTCGGAGATAATTAAACCTTTTAACAAACATACGCTTGGCAAATATTATAGACAGTCTTACCAACCTAGGAAATAAAAATTACCTGCCTTCCTAATACCTGGGAGTTTTAAATGACAATTTCACCTTACTTTTTGATCACAGTGATACTTCCAAGATTTTGTTACCTTTAAATATGATATTTAAAAATAAAAATATAATGGGCAGAATTTTAACTTTTAATTTTTTTAAATGGTGGAAGTGTATTTAAGATAGTCTCAAAACTATTTACACCTTCAGGAAGGTATTGATCATATGATTTTCTGTAAAGCGAACAAAATCAGGTTTTGAGACTTCTGTAATGAAGTTTCTGGATGGGGGCTGCCAGTTAATAAATACCTTGCAATATTCATCTATAACAACTATATAAAGAAATCGGTAAGATCCGTTTCTTGTGACGGGTCGACGTCCGGTGACGCTGGATTACGTAGCATGATCATTAAAATATGCTAAAACCGTTATCAATCAATGAACGAACAAAATTCTTATTTTAATTATATAGGTTGCTTATACTCTTTTCTCTAATATGATCCTCGAGACTGTCTCTCTAGTTCTATCTACTTCTGCAGTATCTTTCTCTCGTCTTACATCAGACACAGACGGCACCTTCAACCTCGTGGCAGCATGAAACTTATTGACGTCGCAGGACAGCCAGCGATAAATCAACCACTTGGATCATCTCTTCCCATTCACTTAATTTCCTTCAATTTGTTTTCTCCCGGCCGACAACTATTTCGCTTTGTCTAGCTGCCGGTATTTCTCTGAAGGGTTTCAGTAACAAGTTTTCATTCTGCCTACTCTGCTGTCGCTCAACAACGCTCACTTTTATAATTGGACTTCACCATTAAAAATTCTATCTCGTATAATTCTTCATTTCAATTTATTTAATTCATCGTCAGGTAAAAGCTTACGTACTATTAGTTTATTTTATAGCAGAGAGGAAAGTTTAGAATAACAATTTTAATAAATGATTATATTTTCTAATGAGAAGTTGAAGAAAGGACAAATTAATACATGATTTTAAATATTTTCCTGCATATTGCCTGTCTTCGGAAGAGAGAGTTCTTAAGGAGAAACCAATGAAACATTTGTTCCATTAATAAAACTATTTATATGACTTCTTTATAAAAGTGAAAAATATTAGGCTATTAGTCAGAAATTTGTTATGAAATTGTTGAAACACTATAATAAAACACAAAACTTGTTTAATAATTATGTCATCAGGGTTATTTTTAAACCTTCAATAATTTATATTTTGTCAATAATATTAAAGACAACATTTATTGTTCATATCCCAATGCTTGTTATAACAGTCAAACGAAACGGTCCTTAAAATCTTAAATCAATGAACAAAAAGTCAATTTTGAAATTAGACGTCCTAAATTATTCAGTTTTGTCAAAACATATTTATTTAAAAAGCATAATTTCGTTTGGCATAACGAAAAAATTTATATGAATAAGGAAAATATTATTCAGGTTGATAAGCCAAATGTTGCTCAATAGATTCAATGATTCGGTAATTAATGCAAAATATGTTACCAATAATTTAAACAGAACTAATAATTTCTTGTTATTATAATTCATTTATTTAGTATAATTTTTATACTTACATTGCCATTTTAAATTCAACAATTCCCTCAGCAGATGTGTAAATGCAACAGCATTTTTTTACCACAACGTGTGTTAAAATCACATATTAGAAATTTAGCTTTATGTACATTCCATTTAATTAATTGTAAGTAATGTTTTTTGATTTTTAAATAATTGTATTTAAAAATAATCATGATAAAAATGATAAAATTTACGTCTGATTGAAAAAAATATTATATTACCTTTTTGTCTAAGAATTATTATGTTTGTAGAATTTTGTTTTCTTGTAAATTTGAATTAAACGTAAAATTCATAATAATAGAGTTCTCAAAAATTTATGGAATAAAAATTTGAAAAAAGAAAAATATACGTCTGTTTTGAAAATTAATAATAAGTTAAAATAGCCAAATACAGACAGAATAAGTGATATGAATATCACACAACGTTTCTTCAGGCGCTAAGAAAACTAAACAAGAGCCTAGAGCGATACAACTGCACAGTTCAGTTGACAATCTTAAAAGCTATGAAAACACGACGACAATCTAGTCGCCTATTTCAATTGTCTAATTTCCCTAAAATTTGTCTGCAGACATTTCATAATTTTTTCTGTTCTCTAAATACTAGAGATTTTCCGCTGACTATTTCGTTAAACAGATGTAAATGTAACATATATACAACATTTTTCTCCAAAGAATATTGTGTTCGTATAAGCCGATGCAGCAGGTCCGAAGGTTTGAAATTTTTGAGTCATCATAGATCGTTAACTTGGTCGAACTGGTGCTTTACAAGTTTAGACGTACAATTTCGAGTTGATCAACGTTCGTAGCATGTTTGACTGAAACAATTTTATGGCTTTAGTTTCAGACTGTACCCCATAATAGTACCTCGTAACTCTTCAGTGGCTTGATAATGGTTTTGTACATGAGGAACTTGTTTTATGTTGACACTTCTGAATTCCTTCCTAGTTGCCAGTATATGTTGGTAAATTGAAGACCAAGATGTTTTCTCTTTTCCTTTACATGACATTTCCTTGTGAACCTTATAACAAATTGGAGTCGCTGTATTTGCCTGTGACAATTTATATTTTAATTAATTAGAATATTAACAGTCAGCTGTAATAAACGTGTTCTATGAGTTAATTTTATGACTAGGGGGAATCCATCTCAAATCGTGGAGTTAACCTCCTTCCACATCATCCGGCCATTTTTGTTTTGGTGTTTTCTGCAGAGACGTTTATGGTGCATGTTAGAAGCTGTTTATTCGGTTGAACTTGTAGTGTCATGAAGTGACTAAAAATTCTGTTGGTACATTCATGTCGAAGAGTTGAAATTAGAGATCCGTATGCCATGATACATTCCTTTTTTTATTTTTATTTTTTTTAGGGCAACAGGCTACATGATGGTAATCCACGTTGGGCAACTCCCCTTTAAAAGCATAGGAAGGGATTTGAAAGGGAGGGGGTGCGGAAGGGTAGAGGAAGGTAGCCAAGGGTTAACTAGGATCCTACCCGGCATTCGCCTAAAGAAATGCAGGGAAAACCCTAGAAAAACCTGCATTATGTAGGTCGGGCATTGGGTACTTGTCCCACGCCCTTCCGATAGCAGGAGAGGAGTTTGCTGTGGGGACGCAGCATTCCCTTCTCCGTGCCTCAACCAGTTTAGGAGGCAGCTGGTCGACTATTCCAATGGGAATAGCGGACAACTCTTACCGTATGCCCAAGGTCTGTGACCCCAGAACATACACCTCTCAGAACAGGCCGAGGGGCCTCGGCTTGTGGTAACCTTAGTTAAAAAACGGAGAGGAGGATGATAAATTCCTAGTATAGTATAGTTCATTATCAATCATTCTGAGCCTTTTGACTGCAGGCGTTGTACATTGTTGACATTTGATTTGAAGAACAAACCAAGAAATCAAAGTCATACGCCGAAATTGGCTTTGTTGTCACTTTATAGAGTAGAATTTTCAAGTGAGAAACACGAGTTTTACCCAGTACCATAACATTTTTAATTGTACTGGTGGACAAGTTCCCAAGGAACTATGTGTGAAGTAACACTGCATTTAATGCATTAGAAAGGAATATAGATGAGAATAAGGAGGAATAGAATTACAGTATGCGAACACTGTCAGCAGTGAAGACTTCAGCTGTGTTTAATGTAACCGTGTGATTACCCCCGTAGTTGTCTTTGTCGTGGTGTGTCCCCTGATTGAATTGTCTTTCTCGTCTGGAGTTGTGATTGTTTTCTGCTCGCGTGGGTCTGCCCTGCTTGCGCAACTTCACTCTGATCGCTCTGGGAGCGGCCGAGGTTCTCACGACCCCGGTAACTCTTAACTCAGGCTTCTTCTGGGAAGACCGCGATGTGCCACATTGACAAACGTCACTTCTAATGCCATGCAGGGCGTCGACTACGACAAGCACCTGCCATCCAAAAAGATGAGTGTCAGGTTGTTCATTTAATTTGTATAAGCATAAATACTGCGCAAATTAAAAGACAAAAACATACTGCGTCAAATTAACAATTAAAAAATTCATAATTAACTTTAATATAAATTTCCGTATATAAATAAGATGATACAACAGAGCGTTCTGAGATCTGTTTTCGGTAAATATATAACCATACAAGTTTTAAAATTGTTTGAAGAATCTGAGTACGGCAGTAGAATGAGTGATAACACGTCTCTGAAGACTAAGCGCTTTGCAATAATTTTTACTTCTCATTTAACTATTCTCATCCCTACTTTACTATTTGCCGATGATAATTTATTATGTTTCACTACAACCAAATTTGATTTATTTCCATTGTTACCCATATTCTTTAATTTGTTTCCTCAGACTGGCTTGTTATTTTTCTAATGTTGATCTTCGTTTCCCTTCATCTTAACCAATGGAGTACTAGATTAAAAATTCTAATTGGTTAGACATATAATGTGAGAGAGAGTGAACAACGAAAAATTATTTTTATTCACCTAACCCTTTGAATTCCACGCATTGAAAATGCGATCCAACCAGAAGATCTGAAAATGTTTTTTCAGGGTGGAAATTTCAAGTTCTGGTTCGAAGGAGGACCATATATCTGGTGTTCCAAATGATATTGACCTACAAAATAGCTGTCAAGTTTTGGAAGACCGATCACACTTATTCGCGCCCCCTAAAGTAACGCGGTTAGTCGTGCTGAGTCCAGGGGACCTAAAGTTTCTGATCTCTTTCATGAATCAATTAATTGAATAATTTTACATACCCGTTTTAGACACATATATACATAATTAAAACTTGTCATTTTATTCAAAATATTTGTTAAAGAAAATATGCTATCAAAAAATTCTATCAGTATAACCTTTAGAATTATAATACTAAAATACTGGGACTCTAATTTTGTAAACCAAAAATCAGTTAGCTGCTACATATATAAGCAGTTTCAGATTGCGTGAAACATAAATGATTTAAAATGCAGTTAGTTATTTATATGAATAATTTTTAACGTATTCGACATTTGTGAAAATTCTTATAAAATGCTCATAATTAATATTAGTATAGATACTATCATAATATAAATTATTTCAAGGTTTCCAAAAACTTTGTGTGGTATTATATTACAACTTCTTTTGTCTGTATTTGGATATATTTCTTATTATTAATTTCATTGTTGGTATAATATATACATAAATCAGATTTTGTTTCAATGTTTTTTGAATTTTGGACGAGAAATTTTTGGCAAATTATTTTTGTGTATGAAAATACTGAAAAACCTTCACACTTTTTATAAAAAATTTGTGTTATACATTTTTTTTGAGTTTCCTAGAAACATGGCCCAAAGTATGTTCTAAATGGAGTTCATAAATTTCATGATCCGTATCCGAGTCATCAGACGTAGTCCCTGTCTTCAGTTCCCGATTCATCTGATTATTCCTCAATGTCGTTGTCTGCTACATTTGTGTCATAATTATCTTCTTCTAAAGAAGGCGACGGATTTCATATACATATTGAGGATTTTTCAAGAATTTTTACTCATGTTCCACAATTGCTCACAAACAGAAAAACGGAAAATTGTAATAAAAAACCACAAATATAATATACACTTAAAAGAATAAAACTTAAGTATCAAAAGAGAAATATTTTACACTAAAACTGAATAATAGCCGGCGATTTTTACGAAACGGAACTAAATTATCACTCCATACGAGAAAAATACTGACGTGAGTAGCAGCAGGTCCCCTGGACTGAAGACACGATACATTTTCCGAGGAACTACGGTTTGCTTTTGGAGTATGGCCAGAATATTTTGAACACATTTCTCTGAGATAATGTAAAAGTTCATTCCTGTATTTGACCTGTCTCCTGAGAAAACAAAGAAATAAAATTGTGTCGGTCCGTTGGACCTAGCTCCCCTAACGGAGGCTTAAAAGACTTATATTAATCACCCTTCTCCTTCTGCTGCATTGTCCAGGGCTACAACTTGATGTGAGAGATCGGATTTAAAGGCAGAACTACATTCTATAGAAGGCATTACTCAAGTACAGCACTAGAGGCATATACCAGCCTTTGGCGTGTGTATCTCAAAAACTAATCGTGTTTTCTGTAATAAAATAGTTACTGCCAAGCGGAAACATAAAGGTTGGATCTTTGTCGAAGCACACGACTGCTGAGGATCTTTCACCTTTAACTTCATAACCTAGCCAGTGACTAAACCCGATGATGTGAGAGCTCTTAGAGTTTCCAACTAGAGTGATGTGCTCAACTCGAAGCATATAGCTGATGCAATTAACGCAGCGAAACGGCGTAAACAAAAGTCAACAGCCGTCCGAAGACAACAACGCCTACTGTACCATGCAGAATACGGAACACTTGAAACGTGGTTGAACTGTACAACTGAAGGTTAATTTATATCAGCGTTCAGTGACTACGAAACTCAAGCGAGTTGCGAGTCGTAGCTTGTGGAAGACAAACAGATTCATATCAGAAGTTTAGTACAATACATAGCACATTTTAAGAACTTTATTTCAGATTAATTTTACTTAACTTTCATATTAAAGTTACGTTTATTTCAAGGTGACTCCAATTTAAAGAAGTTAATAAATATTCAGAAGGAAAAACTCAGGTAGATGAAAATATTTTCTGCTTTTGTGAAGTGAATATTAAAAAAATTATATGATATATTAAAATAGTCTTCGTTTGTTTTTGTGATATAGGTAATTTGTATTTTTTCTGAGATTACTTCTGCATCATATGCATATTTTATGTGAATCAAATAGCTTTGACGTTAGTATAGGAAGTACTATAAATTTTTATACAGCTCCCTTTATAGTTTTAACTCTACAGAATTTAACGTCAAATAGCCAAAAATTCCTTACCCATTGATTCATTTACTTTAGATATAAACGTGTATTTTAAAACATAAATAGATATTGACTTACAAATTATAATGCACTACTATGACGATGTTAGTTTGACAGCCCATAACGTAAAACGAATGTCATATTTCCTTAACTTTTCGAAAAATTGATATATTCCTCCATTACAATGCGGCGCCGTAGTAACAAAAATGGTGAGATCCAGAGTTCTAATCATTATAATGATGACGGTTTTACCGGGTTTTCTTCAAATAATTAGGAAAAATTCTGTAATAAAATTAGAATATTAGCAAAAAAAACCAGATACAATATTGAGGAGCTCTACCCCTCTAAATCCGCAATGTATTTTCAAAAGCAAATATTTCTCCATAGATTATATACTTCACGAATTAAATAAAATTGCAAAATAAGTAGAGAGTTTAAATTAAAAATAACACAAAAATTCAAAAACCTACAGATTGAAATCGCTAACATACAAAAACAAAGACTGAGGGTTTCATCTGTCAGACGGAATTTTGCAATTGTAAATTGAAGATATACTGGAAAAATATATTAATTAAATTTAATCTTTCCTTATATTTTATTATTTTTATTTAACTATTGTTTAAATATTAAAATTATTACGGCAGTATAATTTGTGAGCTGTCGTTGAACACGTCAAGGAAAAAAACTATAAAGTTCCCTGGGAGAGATAAATATAACTGGTAGGAAAAAGTTTTCTGAGCTAGAAAAATTCGAGGTGCAATTGAAATTAGTAAGGGATCAGCTTATTTCAACAAAGTCCCTGAATACTACCTATGGATTCTGTGGTTTTTCTGCATCTAGGACAAGCAGGAAAAATTCAGTGACGGAAATACAGGGCCAGACTCGAGGTAACTTTGGTTCCTTATATAACTATAAAAGCGGACTGATGCACAAAATGTATCTGTCTTGGCCTAGCCTTGACAATTCTTGGTGTTCACAAACTAAACGTTGGCAAACTCGCAGAAAACAAACGTGGCTCAAAAACAGATGTAATAATGACGAAAATAATTAGTTGTTTTTCTCATTTGTTCTTAATCATGGTTTTCGTATCGTTCATTAAACAAAATATTAAACTTTATTTGTAGTTGGATATTCGAATGACTAGACTTGTATTCGATTAAGAAAAATTATGGAATGAATTATAATTTTTACAGTTTTTGGATATTATATAACTGATTTTGTGTTTATTTACCTTGAGAGGAACTTTAATCTGACAGTAATTAGCAAATTTCCTTCAATTAAATTTTTGTAAACCTACGTGTTAACACCCGTTAGTATTTAACGGCCAAATAAAATCATGAAAATCTGAATGATATTTATTACTTAGTGACAGTAAATAATTAAGACCAAAATTATTCGGGAAGTACATAAACATTATTATTACTTAAGCTTCTTGTGAAGTGGCTCTATGATGAAAGAAAGCACATTTATCAAGTTTCTGATTTTGAGCACAACTGTATATTTCACGTAGGTTTCTGGTTTCGAACCAAACTGATTACCAAAAAGACTGAAAAAAATTATTATATTTATAGTCTGAAACGAAGTTTATTGGACTGACAGATATTTACTGTACAAGTCTTTACAAATTTTACAAATTTGTGTCCTAATGAAATATCATAACAAAACTTGATCCGTTTACATGCAACTAACCAAAATCCTAAATAATTTATTACATTTTCTTTCTTCGTTACTTACACGTTACATCATTGAAATTCATAAGTTATGTGGCTGAATAAATTTATAATTGAAAGAGAATACTGGTTACTATATGGGATTCATATAACCGCTATTTGCTTAGCACATATGTAGCTAGTGTTGCCGCCATTAAGGCGCTTTAAGTGAAATGTTTCGGCAACCTCAAAAGATAATTCTTTAGGTAAAAAAATGTTTGCAAAACTTTACAATTTTTGTAGAACCAATTTTTTGTATTTAGTCTAGAAAACTGTAAGGACATGTCGCTCCTACTCAATACATACGTAATATTAATAAAGCTTTCAATGGCGTATCACAAAATTCACAAGTAGTTAAACTAAATGACAATATAATTGGAAGACAATATTTTATCAATTAAATGTGACTAAGCATTCTGGATAATTGCGTCGCCAACCATTTATCAAGGATTATTAAATAAGCCTTAGGATAACTAAACATTTATTCTTAATCGGTAATTGTTTCAGCACGGTATTTTTTTTTAAAGTTGAGTTGCTGAAAGAAACATGAAACGCTTACCTTCTTCAGCTGTAGGAATAAATAGTAATTAATTTTAAAACATGAAAGTTAATTTTGCTTTCGAGTAGAATTATAATTGTCATTTAGAAAAATGAAACAAAATTCTTCTAAACCGTTAGTTTTTGGTATTTGTTCAGTATTTAATATTATTTTATGTTTTGTTACTTCCTTCCGGTAAAATGGTTATATATATATATATATATGTCAGTTACTAAAACTTGTTACTCAAACAATGGGACCAAACAAGTCACTAAAAATACTTGGTTTTCTTTATTTCGAGTGTTTTCAAGAAAGACTTGTGAAATATTTATTTCTTTGTATTTGGATTATATTTAGGACTTTTTTGTATTTTTTTGAACTTCTATAATCTTAACAGTTTAATTAACCCTTTATCAGTCACACTGACTGTATTTATAAGTTGTACACTCATTTGATTAATTTATCTACACATAGGTTACTTTAAAGATAATTCATTTTGTGAATTCATAAAATAGGCCTACATTATGAATATTCTTTTTTGAGCCTAGCATCACAACTACCTTTTTATGTTCATCAGGCGACTCTTCGTCTTTGTTCTTTCTTTTACACATTTATTTACTATTATTATTTTATTATCCACTACGGTCTCGACTCTTGTGTTTTCTCTTTATTGAATTTATCAAGCTATTTCTTCTATTCTATATCATCATGGTTAATTTAAAACGACATCGCGCTCCAGATTTTTTCACAAATATGAGACAAATTTCTTTTGCAAGTTGCTTATCCTTATGTTAATAGAATCAATGCATAAATTTAATCTGAAGTTACGATTTAAAATATACATATTCTACAAAATTTCCTACGACTAGTATCAAAATAGGTAATTCGTTGTATTCACTTTCTTCAGTACAGGCTCAACATAATATCTGTTAATCCTGTCAAATTGATTACACTATCTAATTTATTTATTCTATTTTCGAATTTATTTTGTATGTACATAAAATAGGACTACATTATATTTTTTGGGAATTAATTGAAAAAATTGTTCGAATAAAAAAATAATATTAATATCAACGGTTCATTGTGCTAATATACAATGCCGACCCACTCAGCGAAACAATAGGATGTTTTACGTCTCGATGCGTCATGAACTGAGAAAAATGGGCCGTTACCGTTTTGTCTATCCGTTGTCACAAATGTGATGGACGCTGATTCTGGTTGTGCCTCACGCAACGCGAAACACTTCAATCTAATTCCGCGAGGAATCTTGTCAAGTTAAATCTTTTCTTAGGCGTATATTTTGCGAGTTTTCACTCACCGGTGACTATCCAAGTCACAAGCTCGGTGTTAATCGGAATTATTCTGTAGTCCACAAGCAGAAAAATCCCATCCATATAGTTTTCTACAACTAAATAATATTCCCAACCTCATCAGACACATCTCAGAGTAATCCCACATGTCCAACTACTCGGAAAGGGCTTCATGCAGATGTAACACTTATCAAATGCCTACGGTCTATAACCGGTTCCTGTCATCCTAAAATCCTCCCCCTTAAGTAAAGAAACCTTCATCCGCCCTATAATGGACTGTTGCAACATCGTTTCTTCTCTCTTTCCACCACGTTACCTTTAATTTTGAAGAGCGCTGGCAAGAGGAATCCTGTGATTCTGTCTTTCATTTCACTTGCTATACCCATCCATCAACCTATTCCAACACTATTGACTTCTAAATTTCCATTCTATGGTGGTTCGATTACTTTTTCCCGATCCAAAACAGTACAAAATGCTGCGACAATTACAACCTAAACTCAAATAATGTTAAAAGTCTAATTTGATGTGTACGCTCTTCACTTATCCATCAAAATAATTATAAAAACCTCCACCCCAAATTCATTACTTCTGGTATTATATTGGCAAAGGTAAAAGGTCCTTGTATAACAATTAAATCATCATCATATGCTGCAATTGAAGTTTCAGATACGCGAAATACTCGTAATAAGATATTATATCGTTGGCGAAATTTTTATATATGTATGTGATATAACTTTCAAATTTTCCCCATCAAAATTTAGTCGGTTCTATGAATGTTTCGAGAGATTACTCATGGGACTTTTGGGCACTATCGAACATACGCACAAAATTAATCAAGCTCACACCACTCGTTAATTTTATTTTTTTAAAAAAGAAAAATTAATTATTCTGACGATATGATTAGGTTATTAATTTTTACAATCAATTTAACCCGCTAAAAGTGGTTTAAACATTTCCAAAATCTGTTGATGGTATATTTTGATTTTAGACTATTATCCAATGGGATAAAAAGAACACCACTCTGTTGAATGTGTTGCGACAGTATTCTACGTGCAGAACTCAGGGTGCGCCAAACAAACATCTCACTTGCATCAAGACGAAGGGAAAGCTGACGCGATTTATGTCTTATTTACGACCTCTCCGCTGTTGTTTCTTCTGTTTACCTCATCCTTTATATAGTTGATTGATGGACACACAGCACAAGAATTTGTGTGTTTAGTTTTCCCTTCGTCTGTGACTCTTTTCTGTATTATTATGCGGTATCCCACTGAATTCAACAAATTCTATTATCAAAAAATAAAAGAAGGAGAAATATAGTCGCGGATTTTGAGTTTTTTAAGTTAGGTATTATATTGCCATTAGCATCAAACAATTTTATAACAGCAACAGTGGAATCATTAGTCTTACCCAACCTACATTTCTAATTACGTTTACATAGATTCCAATAGTTTCTAATTTTTAAAAATGGAATAATTGAGCAACAAATTGACATGCAATCTAACACGAAAATACTTTTCTTTCGTACATACTTTAAAGAAAGTTAATTTGGAAACAACCACGCACGATTGCATTATTTCATACACGTAATATTATCGCACTATGATACAAGTCCACAAAATTTCGTCTTTAAATGCTTTTTCTTTAAAATAACCTTTCCACCAGGATTATATGGAAAAATACTAACCAAAATATATTTCTGCTTTAAAATAAGACTTTTTTTTACTGAATGGTACAAATTTACTTTTAACTTCGTTTCTTATGCTGCGTGAAACGGTCACCTCTCAGTGTCATTGCACGACACGGCCCTATTTTATGTGATTAATAGTGTGTAGTACAAAATAGGGGCAGGCTGTTGAGCTTAACGGGTGGTTTAGGGGAGGGGGTAAACGAATTAGTAAGCATTTTTCATTGCAGAAAGAAATTGTGAGCTTCAGCCGTGAGTAGCACAGCATAGCCTAGTGTCTGCATTTGTGGGAGCGAGTGCGTCACAAGTCAGGTAGTTGAAAGTCTTACTTGTCGGTTCAGATATTCGCATTGCTAAAAATCAATTATTATGAAGGTTCTTAAAACTAAGAAAAAATAATTATACCTAAATTAAGTTATGTGCTGTAGCACATTAAAACATATGCACCAGCCACGATTCTTCGTTTCAAACAGTAAATGTAAACGATCCGTCTTTGGTAGTATTCAAATGCAATGAATTCATATAATTATTATTTCATTTATTTACCAGGAAAATAAAACAACAAATGTATAAGGCATTATATAATATATTTGATAATATCCCTGAGGGTATTTATTTATCACAATTTTATGTTAGTCAATACTATAGAAATTATAAAAAATTTCAATCTTTACTGTAAACAATTCTTGACTTTAAACTCTTTGAATAAATATTACTGGGCCACTTGACAGTTCTTAATAAAGTAATTTTGACTGGAAACTTCAATCTTTTAAAGTTAAAAGGAACGTTGTGAGTATGTATGCTATCTGAGGGATAAAAAGTTTTCAGTCTCACTTTACCGTTATGATAGTATCTTTAATTACATTGTCCTGACACATGACCTACTTTAAAGTACTTTTAATGGAGTAAACCCTGGTTTAAATGTCATAAGGTCTGTCACCAATATTCAGGAACCGCAAAAAATTAATTTATATTCTGCCTACTTTAGGAAGAACATGGAACCAATATAAATTTTTCAGGTCGTTATTAATCAAAATAATGCTGACGGAATGTTTTCACTGATTCTATTAAATAAATCCACATCGGAACTTCAGTTTAGGCATACTGGATATTTTATTATTAATAACCCCTTTTAACACTTTCCTCATCCCTTACCGATAGAAATTTAAATTGGACTTAAACGACATCAGGATAGTCACAATTCAATTTAGAGACCCTAAAAATAGTGAAATGGTAAACATATATGGCCGTTTTTAGCATATTATTATTAAATACTTCGCAGCCTTTGACGTTATGAATAAAACTGTGTGTATCCCTGGATGTTCAAAAATATACATCAAAATGTCACCAATTCTGCAAGAGTTTCTGTGCAATGAAGTGACGCATAGAACTTTCTTTTATATATATATATATATATATATATAGTTTTGCTGATGAATATTCATAATATTAAAATGTAAAACAAAATTACCCTTAAAAATGAAGAAATTTCATTTTTTGTTCTTCAATAAACGTCATCTTGCGTTAATTATTTGTTTATACAGGAACTAAATTTCTAATATTTCTGTTTATAGGCAGTTATAGTCTCAAGTATGTGTTTCAAAACTATACCCATCAATACCAAAATAAACAGCGATTACTTAAGATCATCGAAGTGTTTGAAGGTATACAGGTTCGTCACGGAAGCCAGACGTTGTTTGCTTAAGTCAGAGCTAATGAAGAGGCGTGCTACTAAATCAAATATTAGCCTACCATTCACCTAAGGGAAAATGTCCTGGATAACGCTACGCAATTCTACAGCTTAAGGAAGAACTAAATTGGGTTAATGCTTAAACCAATTATTCTCAATACATTCGGAAAATAAATGGAATAGTACTCTAAAAGGCCTGAAGTTCTCACTTGTAAAATTACATTGTTGTAAATACAGATATAAGCAAAATTTAAATTTAAATTCAAACAACTGTTCGTTAAGCAAAATTTAAGCATATTACATGATCGATATAATTTATTCGTGAAACACACAAACTATTCTTAAAAGTAAAAACTAAACTCAATTATATTCACAATTAAATGATATATGTGGATGGTTGGTGAAGAAATAATTATATAGTATTTATTAAGGTAAACAATTGTATAGTAATATAATATATACCTTCAAAATACATCATATGCAAAGCTAATACCATTATTGGCAGCTAAAATTTTCTGAAGTAATTATTTTAATTCTGTAGTTATAGAATTAATCAATGCAACTACTCGTTAAATATTAATTATTTGTAGTTAGAATATAAGAAAATATGTTGACATAAAACGTCTTTTTTAGAAGTATACTAATTAGTTAAATAAATATACAAATAACAGGCATAAATATCACACAACGCTTTTGTAATAATTTTTGCTTTCGAGAGTTGATTAAAAAAACGCAAGAGTCGTAAGAACGGTATTACACACAAGCCAGATGTCGAACTCAAAATAAAGTTTCTTTTTCTTTATATTTAGCAATATATTGACACCAACTAAAAATAACACATTAAATTAGTATTAAATGGTATATGTCTTTATTAACTGACAAACTTCCATCTATACGTAAGGACCCCAAAATTATATTTTGACTATCAAAAACTGCTAATATTTCAAAAACAGTTATGAACAGGGTACCACTACACCACGAGTAGTTTGTGAAGTAAGCAAAATAGATATAAAATCATCAGGTTATTAAGAGAACGCTAAACACTCCATAATTAATTTAAACATAAAAAAATCCACAGACTATATCAAATAAGTAATGACACCGAAACTGGCTTATTGTTTATAAATTCACACTTTTAACAAAAGGAAGGCTTTTTAACTATAAATATACACACAGTTAATACGTAAGAATTAGAATATTTTCAAACCATGTTCTCCATCGCTGAAATAGTCATGCGTGGAATCCATATTTTTTAAAAAATGACTACCCAGACAATTTTATGTTTATAACTTTGATAATTGCAATGATTTAATTATCTTATGGAATACATATAGGATTTATTTATTATTATCAACTTTCATAATATATTACAAGTATATTTATAACACTTCATCGAAACATTGTAACTCAAAGGTTCATTGGAAGTCAGTAACACGTTTTCTTTACGATTATTAGTTATAGAACTATAATATCCGTAACTACACAAATTTCCTTCTACTAAAATACCCATTATAATTCATAAAGTAAGTCATAATGTCAATAAATTCGTCTTTATTAATATTTTTGGCACAGGTTAGTTTTTATTATTTCAATTCATTTTAACACAAGAAACATTTATTTAACTGTGGAAGTGTGGTGTTTAAACCACAGTCATTTTTACGGAGTACATTTCAAATTAATTTTAATTGTTAGTGTGCTACCCTATTTCATATATTACGGAATTAATGCCAAGTAAGGTGATGTATATCAAACACTTTAACGTTATGGCGAAAATAATTTAAATACACGATATTGTGGTTGCTTATCTGTAATTGATAAAACTAATATTTCCTTATTAAAAATAATAATTGACATCTCGGAAAAAAATCGTTATAAAATCTATTTCGAAGTGCTTTACGTGTAATCCATTATTTTACTAACTATTTAGTAAACACACACATTGGCACCTTTATTTTTTTTTCACTTGGGATTCTTACGTTAGAAAACAAAAGTTAAATGACTCAAATAAATACGGATAAGTGATATAAGTAATTATCGTAATATATGACATGTCCCGGGTAACTGAATATTCCATTAAATACGTATCCCTCACTACTAATGCGCGTCTACTATCGAATCAATTAGTATAATTTTTAATACAGAGAAGGAGATAGAATAGAAATTGGCCTCAGTTTTGAGTTAGAAGAGAAAAGGCTACACCAACAAAGATATTTAATAGTCCCCGGAGAATATAGAGTTAAAATAAACTTATGTGAATTATTTTAATACTCAAGGAAATAAATGGTTTTCTTGATTGATTGACAAATTCAATAGCATTTAATGGATTGTGTCACTTACATTAATGACACACAGAGTATCACTTAGGAGAAGAGAATTTTGTGCGTGTATCTATATTTGCATAAAATATATGCAAGAATGTGACTAGCACACGATGAGTAATGTCATAAAATGCAATAGGTCAAACCTGAACTCGTAGAGAGTGAAACTGATTAAAAGGTCAGATTTCATTTTTCATACAAGCATACGGAGATTCTTTAATCAGGGAAGTATGTTCAAGGGGTAGCACTAAATTAGAGATTTACTAAATAATATTTTGTGATTATATATTGGACGAGAATCTGAAATCCGGCTTTAGACTAAGATTCACGCGATTGAGCTTAGAAATTCAATACCCAATAAGAAAGTATTTAAGAAGGTTTTTTGATGCAAACGATTATTAATATGTAAAATATTAATAATTTTCAAAACAGACCTATAAGATAAATAGCCAAATACAGGTAAAAGAATGATGATATAAATACCACATAACGTTTCTGGAAACCTTGTTCATTTCTTCAGCTGCTAAGAAATCTAAAATCACAGGAGCCAGGAGCGACACAACTGCAAAATACAGTTGACAAAACTCAAAAACGTAAATGCGAAATGCAATTAAATACTGTAAATCAAGAGGGACTGATTTAAAATGTGCTCATTATTGACTCAGTTGCGATTTAAGAGGCTATTATGCTCACATTATATTTTACAAGAAGTAAGATAAACTGTACGAATTTGACAACAATTTTTTATATAATTAGCATACTAAAATTAAAAAAATTGTTGAAATAAACTCAAAAGTACAATCGAAGTATGAAATTACAATTTGATTCAAGGGAGATCACTTTTAATATATATGAGCGCGTAATAATTATGGTAGAACAAATGCGTTTCTGCGTAATAGTTTTGATTTGTAATTTGAATAAATAAAAGGAGCAGATCAATTGGGATAATATTTTTATGGCTGTTTGATTTTACTCAGAAAGTCATCCAAAAATTCTTGATGTAAGTTAAACATTTTATTATTTCACGGGTAAATAATGAAGATATCTTATTTTAAACCGGAAAAGGTAAAACTTGTATGTTGCTATTAATATGGCTTTCCATTAAAACCTCTTTAAAACTGTCTACAATGTAGATTTATATACGTTACGTACAAGAATTGGGGAAGAATTATGTAAAAGAGATGATTGTGTAACCACGTATAAGAAAAATCTTTTTAATTAATTTTCAATGCAGTGCAAAGCAAAGGTATTAACTATAGTAGATTTAGTTATTTACTATTATACTACTAAGGCATTCTACTACTTACTAGTAAGATTTATTACATGAATAAATTGAGTTGTCATTATTTGAAGATATCTTTTATTGCACATTTTTAAATCAGTTTCAACTGTCGCAAATATTTTGAAAAATAATTGATTTCCCTTTTTAAACCTGAATATTTTTAATTTGGGGTAATATTAGTAATCTCTTTGTTTTCGTTCTTACTCTTTTATGAATTTATTACAACTATTAAGTAGAGTGACTTAATTATTTTAATCCTATAGTTTTTTAATTTATTAGTTAATTTAAAATCACAGGAGATAATTACCAGGAAGTGATAATTTTCGTGTGCGTGTTTCTTTGAATGTGGTGACTGAACAAATGTGGACAGATATGAATTTTTTTTGTGTGTATGTGTAACCTATTAATATTAATTCTGTTTATATGTAATTTATCTACTGTACATTTGTGGCGAATCCTATTTCCTCTTTTGAGAGCTAATGGTGAATAAATCTATCTATATATATTATTAATATATCACGTATGCTTTCATATTATGTGAAATTGAATTTCCTGAATTGGAAACAATTGTTAAACAATCCAACATAAGTATTGCAATATTTGGAACATGTCTGTTCCTATCGTCGTTTCGTAGATAAGGATCAGGCATGGAAGTTGCTAATTTGCGACGTCTTTATCTCGCGCGGTATCAGCACGGGGCGTGAGGAGGCGACGACGCCCTCCAGGGGACAACCTTTTCACCTACAACGAGAACAACACGAGTCCAAGTGCTTTGGTCCCCCCACCCCGGCTTCGAATCCCTGGCTGACACGTATAAATACTGGAAGTCGGGCTCCTGTCTTCACAGTTCACCACAAGGCAATCCTCCCGTGCAGCGATGTTCAGACTGGTAAGGAGTGGGGATCCGAATTTTGGCACGTCTAACCAATTAACACAGTGGTAAACATACCCAACATTGTAAGTGGTTTGACCTTTGCTCGTCCCCAGCAAACCGCGACGGTACTAATTACACACATTATGCACGATATTTACACAGGACGACACCGATGATTAAATGACGTGACTGGGCTGTCGCGCGGAGTAGGGGTTGTGCAACATGTGAAAGGGCCGGACGTGCTTTCTGAAATGTTAGATGCATATTCAATGTGCAAGGTCTCGCGTTCGTTCTCTCTGCACTGAGCGTACGGAAATATTTTACCAGGTATATAGAATTTGCACTGTTAGCAAAGGTCTATTTAAATACTGATATTCGTTTAAATACTGTCAGAGAAAGTTGTGACTTATTCAGGACTAAGGAAAGACAAATGGGAAATGAAAGCTTTCTTGATGAAATTGAATTTATAATAATCCTTAAGACGATGAAATTACGCAGTTGTGCAATTCTACTATATTCTTCCGCTTGTAAGGTTGTGAAACGACCAGGGATATAACGGGACAGAATAACAATAGAGTAATAAGGAAGACAAAGGAACGCTGTAATCTTCACATTACCGGAGAGAAAATAATTCAGCGAATAAACCCGATACATTTATTACATTTCGTTCGTAATAGTGCAACTTCTTGATAAGCCTAGCATTTCGTTTCCGACTGACAGTAAATCTCTATATTCGGTTCCGGAAACCTGATATTTCACTTGAGTCTGCAAAGGCAAATTTACACCAAATGTTGTCAACACTTTTTTGTCACCAACAATTGTTGAGCAAGTATAGTTGACAGCAAATGTTCGAAACAAGACTTTGTTGCCAACAAATGTTGACAACATTACCTACAGCTTGTGGGAAATGTTGACAACACGAAAAAAATTGTTGCCAACAAATGTTCTAGAATTCTTCTAACAGTTGGCAATAATTGTTGGCAGCATTGTTGACAACTACGATGTAAACGCAGCTACGAAAGAGAATTCAAAATGTCTTACTCTTGAATGTGCTTATATTTTTTATTTGTCGTGGCTATTGTGTTTTAAGATATTGTGATTTAAATTATAATAA
This sequence comes from Zhengitettix transpicula, assembly GCA_037074705.1. NCBI lineage: Eukaryota > Metazoa > Arthropoda > Insecta > Orthoptera > Tetrigidae > Zhengitettix > Zhengitettix transpicula. Next base: position 112,977,918 of record CM073591.1, on the reverse strand, counting down.
CGCTAATAATAGACTAAATTTATCAAAAATAAAATAAAATAAAATCTTTATGCCGCTAACAAATTTTCTTGATCTATTAACTTATTGCTGTCAGCTTATTGGGTATTATTAGAATTTGTATAATGAAAAGTGGTTTCTTGAGGATTAGGCGTTATAAGTACCCGGTGTTAATTTGAGTGTCACCTATTTATCTCAACCGATTAGGAAAAAATAAGAAAGTTTGATCGTGCCGCACTATGCCACTTACTGTAAACCGACCTTGGTTAAAATCCTACGGGAAGGGCCGAAATTGATCTTTAGAAGATCCTCAATTATGTATAGTAAAAATAATGACGTTACTTCATTACTATAGTTAACGTCATGAGCGAAGAAAGAAAAGTTTTGTGTTCTTCCATGCAGATACCAACCTCTCCACGTGTGCAGCCAATCAGTAAGTGGCCCCCGCCTTCGTTCCTGTCGCTCGCAGTAGTCAATCTCTAAGAAGCAACTCAACAACGAATTTAAAGACACGACAGGCCTTAGAAAAGTTCTGAATGAATGTTCATTTACAATGTTAATACTCCGGAAATCTTCCACACATTAATATTATACATTTAAAAGGCGGACGTATGTTTTGAAAAGGTAATGATAGAATGCTGATGGCTAAATCCTATTCTTTTGACTGTAATCCAATTTTTTACATAACTTGAATCATCAGGTAAGGATGATAAGCATTCATATTATGACTCAACATTTAAAACACTTTGAATGTATTTTATAAAATATGCCAGTTTATTATTTGTAATTTAGTAACCTATTTCTTGTTGAAGGTCACTCTTTGCTGCCTTTTGGCTCTCGCTGCTTCTCTACCACAGAGACCGCAAGCAGGAGGTCGTGGAAAAGACGCCGTCATCGTTTCTTCTGAAAACAACGTTAACTTCGACGGCAGCTACCGCTACAGGTAAAAACGCCCACCCTAGTCACTATCATCCATTCATATAAATGATTACTTTCCTGTCGGAAATCTACGATGCACTGCTGTTCATTAACGTATGACCTTAACTTGGAACTATCCATTGTATTTTCAAATTTAACTATAAAACTATTCCTTTCATTACGCTAGTATATTTAACCAATACTCGTAAATTTAATAGTCCCACTGTTCACCGATTCTTTGTAGATTTCATCACAAATTCTTCAACTCGTTCTTTTCTGAACGATCTAATTACGCATATCCATATTAATATAGTATTAGACTAATATTATAATACTTATGACCCAATTAATTTTTCCCTAGAAACTCAAAATAATTTTTTATATTAGTTTTTTCTACTTTTCCAAGTCAAGAGTAGGGTTTTAGAGGATAGTCCAAACGTGCTTGAAATACCGGCTACGAAAAGCCTTTCTAACCAGCAAAGACAGTTTCAAATTTACGTTCACAAATTTGGATTACTTGGGGATTTTTTTTATTTAAGAATACATTATCTCTGGGTTCACTCTTTCGTTTTTAAACAGAACCGACATCAAAATGAAATACAACCAAAAATTAATTGACAATATCTACACCTTTACTATTTAAAATTCTTCAAATCATTTCTTAGCAAGATTGACATTTATATAAATATTTATTAAACTCGTTTTACTCTGAAAATTTTCCCAAAATTTTTATGAGGTAGTAAGCTGGTTACGCCCTACTTTGTAGTTGTTCTTTTCTTCTTCTTCGCAGCTCGTGTTGGTAACATTGCCCCCCTTCGTTATGATCCAGCAATCCCGATGGAGCGGCACATTACGGTCAATTTGCAGGTCGTGATTTGCCTTCACTTGCCGATGCCGCCAAAGATTGCAGTCGAAACGTTCAAGGCTGACGTTGCCGCTTCTTCCGTGAGAAGCGAACGGCATTTAATCTGAGTTCATCAGTGGCTGATGGGATGTCGGCATAACCGACATTTTTTTTAGAATTTTCAATTCAAATTCTATTGAAACTACTGAACGTATATATATTACTATTACTCAGAATAAATCAAAAGCCGCAGCATGTACAACGTGGTAATTTTTTTAATTTTGTCACACGCGATATTGTTATTCGAACATTTGATCACAATTAGAACTTGTCAGAATACGAATTTCAACATTTTTATGGTATATTTCCTGTTCATATTGGTTATATCATTCTCAGGCCCATTTTTGTCTTTCTAATTTTTTAACTAGTGTGTAACGTTGTTGGTTTTCCACACGCTTAATACAACCCGCCAGACAGAGTGTTTAGCAAAATGGCATATATTTTATGAGAAGTTGGTCGTCAAATAAGAAAATGAAGTAGTTCGTGTATGTAGTCAAAACGCTAAGCTTTACACGGGCTAACACTCAAAATACAGGGAAAGACATCATCTTAAACCATTATAATATTTTGTTATTTAATTGACGTGTTTTTGTTTGTTGTTGCGTTAGCTTTGAGACGTCGGATGGCACCCGTGCCCAGCAAGATGGTGTCCTGAAGCAGGTGGGCAGCGGCGCTGACGCCGGCGCCGGTGAGGCCATCACCGGAGGCTTCGCATACACTGACAACGAAGGTAACGCCTTCGAGTTGCAGTACACCGCCGACGAGAACGGCTACCAACCTCGAGGAGCGCACCTCCCCGTGCCACCACCAATCCCAGAGGCCATCCAGAGGGCGCTCGCCTACATCGCCACCGCGCCTCCCCCCAAGAACTAGTCACGACCCTGGCCATTGTACAAAATATCATCTCTAAATAAAAACAATTCTCAGTAACTTTATTTTATTCTACTTTGAATCACGCAGTTCAAACATGTACCTTTCGAGAAAATTGTTTATCTCTGTGATATTATTCGGGCGTCCCATTACCCACTATGGAGAATTTTGAAGTTATATATACATGAAGAGACAAATCATATCAGAGTATAAGCGAAGAAACATAATACATACATGAATGAATCAACTTTATTACCTCAGAGCACACAATCTTGGCTTCCTGAATATAATTAAATTTTTAAATGCAATATATAGATGTATATATCAAATAATTAAAAAATTTTCAATACGTGACGTGAATAAACTCCAGTGTGTGAAGCATGTGAATATCTATGAAAGCGCTTCTTAATCCATTTCTCTCTAAATAAGAGCTTCTCAGGATGAGAAACTTGTTTACCTTCAACTCAATTGATAAAATTGCCAAAAGAGAGTAATGTGAGTGAATCTGTGAAAGCTCTTTCCTTTGCTGACTTCATTGAGACGATGTATGGAAGTGTAGGATTTGAAATTTGTTGACAATGGTGAGGTAACTACTGTTCGAAACGTTGGAGTTTCTACATCATAATGTGAATTTCGAGACGATTTTTCACGTCTTCTCTTTTACCTAATTTGTTTCTTCCACACTGCATCTATCTTTATGCTTTTATTGTTGTTTTTTTCTTTTCTTCGCTTGGAGTAAATCTCTACATTTTTCTTCTGATCTTGTAGACGATCTTTCACGTCATGTCTTTAACCTGCCTCTTTATTTCAGCTTTCTTCTTTTCTTTGCTTTTATTTTTGCCTTTTTCACTTTTTATTACTCACCTATCTACTTCAAGACAATTGGATACCCGAATAATCTAAATAATAATGATGTATGGAAGTCTACAAATACATGAATACGTCATTCGAATATATGTCTTCCACTCAACGATAAATTATACAAGCAATGACCAAAGGGCTGCATCAGAATTTTCTGAGTGGAATTATATCTTCGTAAACATTGACTTATCTTAATGTTAAGAAAAGAAAATTGCTATTACGAAATTAGTCTTGATTGCTGTGTTACTTGAGAAAATTAGAATGTCAGAAAGGTAGGCAATTAATCTATATGGTGTAGGCATCGTAACAAGCGTAAAACATGAACGGACGCCGTAAAAACCTGTTGGTGTTATTATCGTCGAATAAAATAATATTTCTAAATGAAAAAAATTACGTCTGATTGAAAATTAATAATAAGAAAAATAAACAAATTCAGACGAGAGAATTTATAATATAAATACCACACAACGTTTCTGGGATCCTTGTCTAAGGCTTTTGAGTTTTTCAACTGACGAGTGCAGTTGTGTCCCACCAGACTCTTTTTAGCGCATGAAGAAAGGGACAAGGATCCCAGAAACGTTGTCTGGTATTTATATTATCACTTGTTTTGTCTATATTTGGCTACCTTTCGTATTAATAAATAAATAAAAACGATAACTTTGTATGTTTATTGGGTGGAACCAATTTCATAAAGCGAATTCGAAGGTAACGGTTTACTATTAGACGGTAACACTTCAGAAAAAATATAGAAAATAAATACAGTTTTATGAGTTACAAAATGTTGTACGTTGTTTTTTAGAGGTTACAGGTGATTGAGGTTTTTTTTTTGAATCTACAAAAACCATACTTGCCACAAATAATTTCCCTTAATTCAAGGGTGGAAGATGTGTTTATAAGTAACAAAGACTCTACGAATAATAAAGAAATTTTAAATCAATTATTTTCAACGAAACTCAGCCTTGAAGGCCATTAAACTGAATTAAAGAACCTTTCCTTTAACTAAGAGCTATTTAAAAAATATTGTAGTAATTTTGACTAATATCGAATTAACGTACTATTAATGTATTTAGCTGTAGTCGTCATATGGAGTTAATTTTAGGCTCCATTTTTTTTCATCGTCCTTACAAATTAATATCAACAAAGTTTAATATATTGTATAAATATATAAGTAGGCAATAACACATTTTATAAGGAATTATCCATCTTCAGCTTTAATATACTGATACACGCTACAATTTTAGTATATGAATTAGGAATCAAAATCAATATAATATATATTAATATATGCCTGTCAATTTTGCACGCTTTTCACGGTCTGACGGATTTCGATTAAATTTTTACTTATAGACATATAAGGTTCATAAAAATCATAAAACTGCACCTTGATGAAAAATGGCGGCAGTTCACAAAAATAGAATTTGATAGATTTTCTACAAGAAAACTGTATAACCGGTGTAGACGAAATTTTACATTGTTGTTATTTAAAGGCAAAAGAATGTTTTTAGCGATATGAAATTGTCATCCACTGTATCGAGAACGTTAAACTACTGATTTCATAGACTCGTTCACTCTATAGAGAAACAGATGAATGCTTTCTCTGAAGCGACAAATAACTTTGTGCCATCAGTCATTTGAAAAAGTTGAAACTAAAAATTCTGATTGCCAAATTCACTTTTCATTATATTTCAGGTAGGTAAACAAAATATTTACTCAAAGATCGGAGGTTTTCTCTGTTCATCTGTTGCAGAAAACGTTCTCTGTTTTCGCGTTCGCTGCAATAGCTGTTTGACCCAGGTGGAAACCCGAAAAATATTTACTGTCAAAAGTAGGTCAATAAGGATTAAATCTAACGAAAAATTTGATAGTAGAACAGAGAAGGAAGAAAAATAGGTCCACCCCTATCCGATTAATACTATACGCCGCGGACTAATATTGGCGACAGAAGATAACCATAATGCTAAAATTCACATGCAGTATTTTTATCCCCGTTTGAAGGACAGGCTGGTGCTAATTAGAATTGATGTAAAAAAGTAAACATAAGAATGAACAAAATATGGTAACCATAATAATTCTGTAAACAGAATATTGTAAACTTGATGTGGGGCATGAAATTAAATTCATTCACAAAGTAGCCTGAAGATGTGACGTGACAATCTTTAAGAGAAACTTAGTATGTCGCGGATGGGTTAATTGAAGCGTTGGTGAATGCTCTTAAAACGAAACGGAAGTGAAGGGACGTCACAGCGAATTAATACAAACTGGGCGATTCGTTCAGGCAAGCGTTGGGGACTCAACGCTTCAGTATTTCGTGATATTAACTTTCATTTAGTGTAATTCATTGTCATCTGAATTAAATTATGTATTTTAGTACTGCGAAAAGTTGTATAAACTCATTATGTACTCACTATGTACTATCGTCATAGTACTTTGTAGATATTTATTTTAACTTAAATCTCGAATTTATGCCTCATATTTTACTTATAATAATATATATTAGTGTTTGACTCCTAAATTTTGTGGCAACCATGTACCCATTCTTCAACATTATGAATAGTGATAGCTTTTTTTTGGAGCCAAAAAAGGATTTGTTATGAACGTAGATAAATGAAGGGTAACAAACACGATATTTTCAATGAACCTATTAATTCTATTATTTCTCTGACGAGGACATATGACAAAGTATAAAACAATATAAAATATGTAGTATCAACATGATTACATACGTAACTTGGAAAGTAAAACGTTTTTAGATAAATTAGAATCATTTAATTCTAAATTCACAATTTTAACTTTGCTGAAATGTTTTATATAAAACAAAATTAAATCTGAAATAGTCTTGTTAAAGTGATAGTTATGTTTAAGTGCGAAATAATTAAATAAACATTAAAATATATGCGAATTAAAGACCAAACTAAAGTAGTTAAATTCAAGTAAAATATCAGTAGACCAAAGAATTTAATTATCCTAAGCAATTCCTAACATTTTTTAACATTAACTGTTTAAATAAACATAATACTTATATATTTATAACAGAATTTTTTTTAAAACATAACCAAACAATTTTTGTGGCCCTAAATTCACTAACTAAATCATTTCACCACTATCAGCGATGTCAGAGTAGTAATTATGAAATAAGAAAGAAAAACTATAATGTAATTCAGAAAGAACAGATGAAGCTTCAATAAAATATCAGCTGTATAAGCCATGAAATTGAATTAAAGTATCAAAACCTTGACCAGAACAGAAATGGTACTCGGGTCTTCCGCTTTGTACGCGGATACTTCACCAAGTAAACCATCCGAGTCGCCTCCAAACCTGGTACCATATTGTATTTATTTAATCAATAAATGATCAATATAAAATATATATATTACAATATATATTACAAAATTATTATCTTATTGAGCGAATTATAACAGTACACAAAATTCAAAAAATAAAATATACAAATCGGGAAATATGTAAACAATTTATACAAAAATAAAAAAGTAGAAAATGAATAACATCAAAGGATTATTTTTTTATAAATTTATATAACATAGAAATAAACATATAAATTAAAAATTTTACATAATGTCAAATTTAATATCATCTATATTCCTAAACAAAAATTGTGTTCTGCTTTGGGTAGTCATTAAACCCCATTGGGACTGAGGTGCGTTATGTTTTGCTGTAGCTCGCTCTCTCCATAACCTCGGCACGCTCTAAAATATTATATTATTTTGTATCCACTTATCTAATAAATTACCGGAAAACAAATAATACGTTCCGAAAACTATTCTAGAATGAATTTTCTAATGTAAATAAACTTCACAGGGGAATTAATTTAGATGAAAATGCATTGGAAGTATCCACATATGAAGGCGTTTCGGAAGATAATCACAAATATATGAATGTGTGTGTTACAATATCTCCATTTTCCAGTTAATATAATATTTCCTATTTAAATAGTTTGCATGAAAATATGCAATTTATGCGTTTATTTTGGATATGAGATTATTTTCTTTTATTTATTGCCTCTTTCGGAACGAATGCTTTTCGTTTGTGCATATTTAGAACGAACCTATGTAGAAATCTTTTGGTTAACGTTGACAGACCGAAGAGGCTATGGTCAGACCATATGGGAAAGTCAGTGTGTTCTTGTTGGCTATCCAAGCAATTTGCCACATTTTTACTCACAGACGTACATGTCATGTTATCGGAATAGCAAACTTTTTGTACAGTACAGAGTAGTAATTATAAATTAATTAATGGAACACTGATAGAGGACTTAACTTCTCTAAGACCACAGTTTAATATTTATAGAGTATGCTATATTATCAAACAATTATTTAAATACAAATAAGACAGACAATCGCTGAAAACCATAAATGTGGTACAACACACACAACATATAAACAATAAGTTAAGAAGCAAGACAAAATTAATTAAATATACCAATTTAGTAAGCATTAAATTCATCAATACCGTTAAAATTCCAGTACTTTGGTTTGGAATAGCATCTAAATTAATTTCTTACGGAATGGTTAATGAATTGAGTGAAAAAAACACAGAATACCACATTTTTAATATATATTTCGAGACTATTACTGTTTTTTATATTCGTTACTAGGTTTTAAATAGTTTTATTCCGGATCAATAAATACTGCATCTTTAAAGTATAAGGCAATGTTTTTTCGAAGCGCAATCGATTTCTAGTTATCGTTACGTTTCACAAATTTTCATCCGCTAGGTCCCAACTCTTTTCAGGAACATTTAGAAAATAAGGTTATGTTATAGTCATCCCCATGGGTTAGAGACTCTGTGTTACCGTCGATTCTCAAGTAGACCACAGGCTTGATATGATTTGAATTTTAAATAATTAAAATTGTACTCCATATTTTACATTTATTAATTTTCAATTTATTATATTTACCGAGGTTTTGTACTTTCATTTTGCAGGTCGTAACCTTTAGCTTTCAGACACACATATATCATATTTATTTCTATTCAATTATTGTATCTGTTTGGTATATAAATTTAACATGTATAACTTCATGACGGATTTAAATTGGCCACGTAACGGGAGAAAGGTTAGCTTCTAGCAGGAGGCCACAGAAATCCGGATTTAAGCAGGCTACAGTAGTTACCACTGAATGCTAACCAAGCAATTAATAATATGAGATTAACATCAAGTATTCTCGTATACTTTCGTTGATCCACAACAGAATTGTAAAATATTTTGCATTCATGAATAATTATCAAGAGACGTACAAACAGGCGTGTTTACTCATTTGCATTCTTATTTAGGCTTCAAAATGTTGTATATATGAAATTAAATGATCTTTTTTGAATTTTATTATTAAAAATTCACTCATTTTTAACGTTAATAAATGTTTTGAGACATTTACCTTAAACTGGTATTGCATATAATTTTTTTTTTTAAATTGTCTTAATGTCAGAGTATAACAAAACAAACAAAACTTTAATTGAAACTCTTCAGTCACATGGTATATATATATATATATATATATATATATATATATATATATGTATCCTCTTGATATAATTGATGTTCGGATTATACAAAGCCAGGTTTATAGTACAAATTTATATCCACAATCAAAATGCGTACAAATATATTTATTATATAATACAAAAATACTATAGAAAATTAATAAATTTATTTTCTTTATTTACAAGCATATTTCTTAAAATAAACTAAATTTTATCATTTTAATCCATTGAATGATTATATTCAACGTGCCAGATTTTATGAATATTAAAAATCTCAGTAGGAAATACATGTGGTATACTTTATTACCATACGGCTTTTTCTTAACTGTAGACCTATACTTTTCTATTTTAGAAAAATTTTGCTCAGTATGTGCACATAAATTTAGTCCCTAAAATTGTTGCAGAGTTTAAAAATCTAAAGCTTATTAAAGAGGAATAATTTAAAATGCTATGAAATTTTAAAATTAAATCTGTTGTTAGGCAGTGAAGGTCACGACGTCTGAGCAGTTGAGAATTTCCTTATCCACCAAGGAGAGTAATTATTATTGGGACGGCAAGGGGACAGAATTGTTACTATTAATACCGCAGTCATTAAAGTATGCGGACCTTATGAATCAACTGAAAACATATTATTGTTATTTTAATTCTGAGGAAAAAAGCAGTGATTTCAACTAGTTTAAATAAATTACTTTTGATAAACCATTACAAGCATAAACGAGACTTTTACTGAGACATGTCTTATGAAAAGTTCATATTCTACTGTTATATAACACAATGCATGATGTAGATGACCATGATGGACAAAGAATTAATATTCTAGACTCTGCTCACGACAGAAGTTCTATAGTGCATAGTGTCCAAACATATATTTGTCGAGTTTTATGTGCAAAAATGTAAGTATGTTCAGTTTGAGGTCCCAATACCTATCAGGATCGTCGTCCTGAGACCATAAGTAGGCTCACGAGTCATCAGAAGAAAAATATTAATTTCAACTTTTATGACATACCCACCATTCAATTAATCTGAGAGAAAGATACATACTCATAATTAGGAATTAAATTCTATCAACTTCATATGTTATTAAATATAAATTGTAAAAAATAGTAAATATGTTTGTGAAATTAATATATTTTTAGTACGACAACCTAAATGTACTGCAATTAATACATACCTGGACAAACAAGTAGATTATTTATTTATTATTAAGTATTTTAAATATCCTATTTCAAATTTTTGCCTCTTCATAAAATGTAAATGACTTAAATATAAAGAAACGCAATTCTTGAATATGAAATTTATTTGTCTTTTTCGTCCGGAAATATTGAAATAGCAGCAATTTTAACGGAAAGCGAAAGGAATAATTGTGGGAGTGTTTACAAATGACACAGAGGTATTGTGGAAAACAAAAGGATAATAGGAAAGGAAACTGTTCCGTAAAATAATTGCTGGGAATAAATACCATACTACAAACGTGATGAAACTATATCTTTCACTATATGAATTTTCTCAGCGTTATAATTAAGCTACTGCAAGAGATTAGGACATTCAGATTAATATTGTGTCACTTTAATATATTCTGGAATAAATAAAATATTCGTAAATAATAATAATACGAAAATGACTGCCGTAACCACCAACACTGCTCACAAATGTCACTTTTAATAGTGGCTTTTGATATGGTTGGTTCTGGTTCAGATGTCTAATTTATGCTGAAGGAAGTATTTCAATATCTAAATTTATATCTCGACTGTTCTCAGAGGAACTAGTCTTGTTATAGTACTAAATTTATATATTTAAGCCTAAACGGTAATAAATGGATTATATTTCAAATTTTTATAATATATGTTCTGACATGGTTTGGATTCAGATAAATAATTGTTAGAGAATGATTTCAGTCTTGAAATTTCACTTATCTGAAACAATCTAGTCTAGACTCGGCTTAAATTTATCACAAAAATTTAGGATCCGTTTTGGAATGCAACCCGCTACACACATTCACTTTCGTGTAGTTTGACTACGATTCGTTATAATTGAAAAATTCCCTTTTCACCACAAAGGTCTCGTAAGGTTAGTAATACTTTCAGAATTTCTCGATTGGAATAAGCTTGTCACCCTTGTTCGTTTTTACGATTATACATAATTGTTACCCAGTAAACGATAGAATTTAACTTTAAAAATAAAATAGCCCACATTAAATGGTGATTTACGATTATTGAACCCTCACAAGAGGTTTTGACATATTATTAATTCAATTCTTTGAAATAAATAACAGTGTTCCGGTACGATGCGTTTGATTACAAAATTCAAAGCTATCGTTATAGATTCCTTTTCTCACATTTGGTGGCACTCTTATTTTATTTGTCTTGTTTTCTCGTTATTATGTAATGAATTATGTTTACTATTAATTTACATGTTTATTAACTACTACTATTACAAACTAGGACCTTAGCCAAAGAAATGAACCGATCTTATGGAAAGAAAATTTTTAAATACACAGAATGGTAATAAGCATTTCCATATGTTTACTCCATTTACAATGTGTTAATAATAATAACCCAACATAAAATTCGTGACTGGTGTGAAAGTTAAAGTTTCCGTATTGGTACGAATCCACCGACAACAACAACAACAAATTTTACGGTAAAATATGATAGCAATATAATAATCTGTAAAGTTTAAGTTTGTAATTCACTACCATTCTTTCTCCAAATATAGGAAACGTTTGTGGGAAACCAGTTATTGCCACTTACTATGAATAAGGTGAATTATTTCAAGTTGAAAATTAAATATCTTACATATTTAAATTATCATTTAATAAACAAAAATAAAGAAAGACAATTGGTCAGATAAAAGTGTATTTATTTACCAAAAAAATCCTTACATCGTCAACAATTTTTTTGGACTACGTGAGGTATTATAGAACTTTGAATCTATGCATGTATGTTAAAATTAAGAGATTAAATGTTCTTTACTGTCGTCGACTTTGTTCTATGACGGTAGCAACCGATTTCCGTTTACATAACGCAGTTCTTGACACTAAATTGACATAATTTTAACATATATATATATATATATATATTTATATGTGTATTCAAAACTGTATATTGCCTGAAGAAGTCACAAAATTGTGGACCAAACGTCTTATATAAATGATAATTTGTTTTTATTAATTAATACCCATTTTGTCTCACAAATTAGTTGTCTTTATGTTGATGTACTAAATTTCTTACAGTATCCTATTATACTGAGATATATTTTTCATCAGCCTATCTGGTATGAGTTTTATATATTTATAGAATCCTGTTACATAAATTTATTTGTTACGTTATTTTTCCGCGAATCTACAATGATTCATTTGTTTCTCAATCATTTTTCTACTTGGAATCCGTTCTAAAATACGTTCTATCCAGCTGTCCGTTGCTGTTCTAAGGAGCATGCTCCATATTTAAGTGTTTCTCCAGCGGTTTGAGACTGGCAGAGGGCTGAGGCGTGTGCTTGCTACACTTCCTGGAAAGAAAGGTTCAACGCACGTCTGCGAAGGAGAAGCGGAGCAAGGTCTTGAGTGACGCAACACTTTCGTTTTCAGAAGACGACTGACTGAAAGGCCTCATCATCGCGACATTTCCACGGCAAACATTCTCAGTGCTAACTACGGAGTACGCCATACCTAAGTACCGGTGCGGTATTTACAGAGAGAAACTCGCGTCATTCAAATGTCACGACGATCGTAAAGTTACTTTGACAACAGTCAATATTTCACACTCCTTCCCGATGTCGATTTTCATTAATTACCCTACGATTGCTAATACTATCACTCATTGTAGTACTGAGTCTGGTGAAATATAAGGACAATACTACGTGACATGAGGTCAGAATACTTCAACAAGATACGGTACGACGAAGTTGAATCGACCCTACTATCGACTACTAATATTTTGTATTCCTGGGCGACATATGAGATGTAACCATAAAAAAACCTCAGGAACAATGCATAAACGGATTCTTTTTTTTAAGGTGTAGACAGATGAGGGTAATCCACATAGTGGATCTTATAACATAGGAAAAGGAGTGAAAGGCGGGATGCGGAAAGGTAGCCAAGGGTTAACTAGGGCCCGGTTTAAGGATCTTACCCGGCAATTCTTCTAAAAGTAATGCAGTGAAAACCCTAGAAAAACCTGCATCAGGTAGATCGGGCATTTGGTCCTTGTCCCACGGCCTTCCGATGGTGGGAGAGGGGTTTGCTGTGGGGTCGCAGATTTCCGTCGCCGTGCCTTGGCCAGTTTAGGAAGCAGCTGGCCGACTATTCCAATAGGAATAGCAGAAAACTCTTACCGTATGCCCAAAGTCTGCGACCCCGGAACATACACATCTCCAAAAAGGCCGAGGTTCCTCGGCTTGTGGAAACCTTAGTTGAAAAACGGAGAGAGGAAAAGGCATCCCCAAAGGTAGCCCCTTCCGTCTCTTCTACAAGGTTCTGCCTACGAGAGAACATCTCTCCCAGGTTCCTCTCCTGTAAAAGGTTAATTTTTTTTCAGGTAACTGGCTACATGAGGATAATCCACATGGTGGCAACTCCCTTTTAATAGCATAGGAAGGGATTTGAAAGGTGGGATGCGGAAGTCGATAAATAACTTGGCTTAAATTAAGAGAATAATTTATTTATTTTTATGAAAATAGTATCAGGATGGAAAAATATCGACCGAACCAGGAATCGAATCCGCAACCTCCAGTTTTCCGGGCGTTCCGTCGACTCCAAATCCAGTGCGAAATCCCTTCATATTTTAGACCTAATACAGGCTGACATACAATTTATTACAAATCATAATTCTTTCTTGCCCTAATTATACGTCCTCTATGAAGAACGGATTTTATATGCTAACTAGCTATAAGCCCCAAAAAAAATTCAATTCCACATTAATCTATTAAACAACCTATTAATCTACCTACAATTGAGAGAAAAAACACTACAGTTATTTTAAGAGAGTAAAAAAAATCAAAATTAGTTTCGATTTAAAAGAGTTAAAAACACTCCCTGTAGCCTAAGAGAATCATAAATACGCACTTCAGTATGTCAAAAATAGTTCCATCGCGCTGACAGCGTTTTACATTAGAATCTCGGTATCTTGAGGGAGTCAGAAATATTCCCAATGCTAAGGTTACAATAGAGTAAAAAATAGTTCCCTATTCCATAAGAGAGACAAAAATACTAATTAATGGAGGACTTTATCACCGGATCTGGATTCGAAAGGAATTAGCTCAGTTAGTAGAGCGGTGGCCAGGAAAGACGGAGGTCCCGGGTTCGATTTCTCGTCCGGTTGACATTTTTCCATCCTGATGCTTTAATTGAACTTAACCGTGACCATTTCGTGGCTTGTAGCTTGTATAAGCTTTCTCTTTTTATTCTTGAATTAAAAAATAAAAAACATAATAAAAATAGATTTAACGGTAAATATTTATCTAAAATGGTCTTAACTAAGCAATCAAAATAAAAACATATTTGTTGCGGTTCGTAATTCATGGAATTATGAAAACTGTGAGACATCGTTACCCTTTTCAAATCTTAATACGGACCGATACCTCATATTTGGAAAAGAACAGAAATGTTTGCGTAGTTTCGAAGATATTCGTAGTCAATACGGCATGTTGGAAACGACATTCTAACACATTTAGTTTAATATTTCTAATATACCGTTATATAGTTCTGGTTGTCAATACATCCAGTATTTAAGAGTACTTTCATTGATTTTATCTGAAAAGTTATCGTAGGGTTAGTTTAATCCAAACAACGTTACAGTTTTTCCTACATGTTCGGGGTTTTATAAAATCGGAATGAAATTTAGATATAGATTGCATTTAACAGGTTGGGAAATATGAAAAACACAGTTCTTAATATAATGGACGCGAAAAGTTTGCATATAAGAGATAGTAAATTTTCATTCAGAGAATGCTGTCACCTTTCTGAAAAAATAAAACGTTATTTAGGTTTAAAATGATAGCCGGTTTATCCTAATTAAATCCTGTGTTATCAAATACATCTCGTTTTCAATAAGACACATTGACCCTACCATAAATTCCAAAAATTGTAATCCACGTGGATAGCTTCTATTATAAGTGAAGGAGATGTGATATAATGTTGCAATATTTTAAAATTAATGTGATACTACTTAAATTGATCAGTCTTATTAACATTCACTAATAAGTGTTACGATTTTATCAAGTTCTTTTCAAAGTTTTATAATAATTTTTGAGTGAGTTTTCATTCACAGACTGCATATGTTCTTTCTGTGTTATTTTAGGTAATGAATAGTTAAATACTGAATTATATTTTTAAAAAATACGGAATAAATTACATTTAATGCAAGATTTTTGGAATAATTGCTTACATATTTGTAATTTTTAGAACATTATTAACCTTTTATTCCATTAATAAAAGCGGATCAAATATTATGTCCTCCCAAAATGTAATTG
Organism: Zhengitettix transpicula; assembly: GCA_037074705.1. Lineage (NCBI taxonomy): Eukaryota > Metazoa > Arthropoda > Insecta > Orthoptera > Tetrigidae > Zhengitettix > Zhengitettix transpicula. The sequence continues at coordinate 112,962,404 of CM073591.1, read as the reverse complement.
CATAAAGAATATCAGATCTATCTGTGGGCATTCATACAAAAAGTAAAATAAAATACCCATCAAGTAAAAATAAATCATAAAATAAAAATGAATGTTTTTTTCGGAAGAAATTTGTGTTTTGTTGAAAAAATTATTTAAATTTAATTATAAGTGTCTTCTGGAATACTAGTGAAACGTCTGATGCTAGTATTGCACAATTTCATAGAGAAATATTAAAATAATTCGCCCACAAGTTGGCTTCAATGTTTAACAGAAGTTTTCTGAAATTTTAACATGCCATGATGAGGTATTTATATTACACGCTAGAAAATATATTCAACCTAAAATATTTTAAAATTTTGGAAGCCTCCACAGTACTTTGATATTATCAGTCATGTCTAATTTTTTTCATATACCACAAAATACGTTGTTTTTTTTTCAATTTTTTTTATATAATTTCATGAGCACGACCAAATGAAGCGTCATCACACACACATAAAACCGGTTCGGCGATTCTTCCTAATTACACGCTACTCGAATTTGATCGAAACGAGGAATATTATGGTTATTGAATAATTGCGCTTATTCAAATTGAAGTATGTATATTTTGATGATAATCTCTCTTGTATTTTGTAATTACTAGCTCGAGAAATAAGCGTTTGTGGCATATGCAAATACCAAACGGAGTTACGCACCGAATATTAAGCATAAACCGCGGCGTCTCGTATTCAATCTGTGTTTGGGATAAAGGCTGTGACGCTGCGATCGAGATGCATGTGTCTGCGCCATTATGACCGAAAGAATTAATGATAATAATTGAGTTAAAAATTTTCGTATTGTAATAATCTAAGTCGATATTTAAAGGGCTAGTCCACCCTATTTTATGTAATAAATAATTTATTGGAATTTTGAAAAATCAGTGATTACAAATGGGAAAAAATATGAATACCGATTAACGGAAAAGAAACTGCGTTTCGCTTAAGACCATCGTGTTTCTCCGATCACTACAACAACAGTAATAAATGTCGGTGGCGGATTGGGGAGCTGAAAAATATCATTTCAATATATTTTATTTAACATTTAAAATATATTTGGGTTTTATAACCATATAAATATATGCATCAATATTATAATTACAAAAGTTTTAATTGCAACTACAGACTATGATGTTGAGCAATGTCAATGCATTATCCGGCATTTTCGTCTCATTTGTTAGCGATAAAAAACTGTTGGTCGTACTAAATGCGCAGTAGGAGATTCTTAAAATCATTTATTATATTCTTAATAACAGGATTTACATACAGCGGCAAAGTGTTTTTACTACACCCTGTACTAATTATGTCGTAATTTTTTCGGATGAGATTTGACGAATGTCATATCCTGAACGTTACGGAATATATTTCCTTGCGTCAATAATTACAGAACAGCTTTTACACTAGCCAGATGGCGTAACAAAGGTTCGTGTTAAAGTGAGCTCCGGTCTAACCACACTACAACACCAGGATGGTGAACGTCTGGACATCGTATTTTGACAGTACAAGCTACTTCATATAACTGTTTTAGAAAGAATCTTAAAACATATTTAAAGTATTGATTTAGTCGTTTTATAATTACATTTGCACGTTAAAAACTAAAATTTATTTAATTAGTGATAAAGAAATTTAGCAACTTTTAAATTTTATATCAATTAACTTTCGTCTTTTTTGTTATTAAAATGAGTTTGAGAATAGCATTTAATGAGGCACTTCATCATTCATGTTGTGCAAGAAGTGAAGATCTACGACGCAATCAAGTGCACGTGCACCAAATAAACAAATAAGGAAGTTTAAGGAGGATGACGTTCTACATTTTCGCGTCCATTACTCTTACTTAGACAACTCTGCTTGTGAAAAAAATTTAAAAAAATAATTCCAGATTATCACTTGTCTTTAAAAGCTCATAACATAATTTCAATTCGCTTTCATTACACAACGAATGGACGTAAGTATTTAGTTTCCTGGCTGCATACAAAAAATTTATCATGAACTGCAAAATTTGCAAAATATTTTTTAATTATTACATACCATTAAAATCGGCGTATCGGTATCATCCCACCGTATCCTGCAGACATTTGAAATAAAATTTCCAGTTTTGATCATGAAGAAGTAGCTCAAGTTTCAAAAAAAAAATATAATCATGTCTATTTCTATTTAGAGTTTCTGATATAAGAATTATTAAATATGTTAATTCAATTTTGTGATATAAATAACCAAACCGACACCAAAACTACGTACAGGAATGATCGATATATTTATTTTATTTTTTATTATATAGTGAATATTGAAACGCGTAGAGATAGCATAAAACTTATTTTTGTAATTATGAAACAATTTGAACATGTTTCAATTTCCAGTTCTGTTGAACATTTTCCATCAGCCTTCAAAATTATAAAATATCAGCGAGTTTCACAGCTCAGCTTTAGGAAGAAATATTGCGTTTTTGTTATACAAAGCCAAGAAACGATGGAAAATTTAATTCTAATTTATTTTCTTATTCATTTACTTGATTTTGAAGACGAATAGATCAATTTTATGGTACACATTGATTTCACGAATTCTTGATTAAAAGACGAATCCTGCATTACTCCAAAATTAGTGATTCTCGTTTTCAAATTATGATAACTCAGAAATTACTATATGCTTCTCGGTAGTCAGAAATAAATGATCCAAGATATTAACCATATTTATTTAGAAGAAATCTATATGGATAAATTCGTCTGTCGTCTTTTAATATATGCACTCTAAGGTTATGTTTCAAAATGAGACAGTCGAGAAAATTATTACGGACTTGTTTTCTGTACATATTTTGTCGATATGGCGTTCTTTTTAGTTACTCGTGTAAGTTTCGAAGCATAGAAATGTAAAAAAAAAATCGTTGTATTTCGTTTGAAACGTACAGTCTTAACGAATTTAATTTTAGATAAATTTTGATTTTGATTTATTTTATTTCACAGTTCTCGTACGAGGAAATAGGATACGTTATTACATAAAATTACAATATAAAAATTGGATGCAACAATTATAAATAATTAGAAGTTAACACAAAAATACTAAAATTCGAGAACTCAATTTTCCCTGTCCAACATAAGTAAAATAACTATATAGTATTAACAACAAATAATAAATAGGGTTTACACCACGATTCAAGCGAATCAGTTATCACTTTTGGTATGATACTAATTTCAATCCAGTGTTTAATTCATAAAAATTTCGGGTCATAATGAAAATTACTTTATTTGAGAAGCGTGACAGGGGACTAAAGCGTTATATGAGAAGTGAACGGAGGGTTACAGTTGATTTTTTCCCCTTTGTAGGATTATGAATTAAGTATGTGGGTTCTCAAACGTCGTAGACAAAAATGAGAGTTATTTGAACAAGTATCAGCCGTAGCTTGAGGATAAAACTTTAATCCTCAATATTCTGATTGGTAGTATTAAGTAGAAAGTTGTTTAATCTGGTATAATATTAAGTAAAATTTCTATTGACCGATGCATGAAAACTGGTTAGAGCTTTAGAGTTATGTTTCTTAATTTCTTTCTGTATTGGTGTTTTATTTTTTTTATAATTTTCGTTTCAGTTTTTATATGTATTATACAAATGTTTAGCTCACAAACGTATCACGTCTGTTTTACGCAGCTTTAACAAGGTACGACGTACACCTAACAATAACTAAAAGGTGTACATAAATATTTAGACACGTTTTAGTTTCGTAATATCAGTCGCGACCAGTATGCAAATGATTTTGATTTTTCTAAAATAAAATAAGAGGCATCAATCATTTAAAACAACGTACGATGATTCCCGTTTGGAATTCACATTTTTCACACTGGATTACCTTGTTGAATCTGTGATTTGGCACTTAGTAGCCGCAGTAATATTATCCCCGACAGTGAAATAAGGAGTTAATTCAAGGCCAATCTCGCTCAGTGAAGGACGAAGTTGTTACTAAAACACATTCACAATGCTAATACTAAAATTATATTACCCTTTAAAAGTGGTCACGACGGAAAACAAACTTTCGTAAATTACGATACACCGGCCCCTGTAACTACAAATTATAATTTATCTAGATATATTTAAATAAATACAATTCCTGGATTTTGAAATCATGAATTAATAGGAATTAAATTTAAAAATAAAATAGTAAATATTCTAAGAATATTTTTTAATTAAATAATATTTTATAGACATTAATAATATGTGGATGTATACTATTTTTTCTTTCATCACGATACCGTGTCAAAATTTATATAAAATATAACGCGATATGATTCTATAAGATCTTATTGTATGCTCATATTAATAATTTTTTGAAAATAGAAATAACCCCGACAAACGATTACACACAATTTTCTTTGTAATCTTATGAAGTTGTGCGAAATTATCGATCAAAAATTTATTTTCAACTGATGCAATATGATTACTATTGCATTACCGATATAGATATTGCTAGAGAACTGTTTCAGAAAATGAAAGGTACCTTCCAGAATACTGCAAATTTTTAGTTCAAATTTAATATACGATACAAAGGAAAATTAATCAAAATATTTTAGTCAACTCGAAAATTATTGGATTATGTAGAACGGTGGTTGTTTATAAACGATTATTTTCAAGTAGTACCGAACATTTATGTAACATGAGGAAAGCAAATATAAGCTGTGGAATATTTCAGGTAAGGACTGGCGATCAATGAATCATACATAGAATTAGAAAGTTCATTTTAATAATCATTTATCCCCGAGTAATTTTATATATAAATGCTTCCATGTTACTGGTATTAACTTTTAGATGATTAAACTTTCAAACAACTACATAAAATAACCTCCAATTTTTTTCTTTATTCTGAAAGTCAAATCGATATAGAAAATTTATAAAGAAGCAATCAACCTTTCGGTCATATTCATCAGGGTTTGGTAACGTATTAGAATATACGGTACATCAAGAATAATACTGTAGTTGAATATGACCGAAAGATTGAAAGCTTGTGTATAAATTTTCTATATCGACTTGTGTTTTGAAATAAATAACCTAAAATTTTAGGACTTTTTATGTGGTTGTTTGAAATCTTAATAATTGTTGTAACAAGGTCCATATCATTAATATATTTCTTTTTTAAATGATTTTATTAGTACATTAATAAGTCAATTGTTTCAACCTAATGGTTGACTTTCATATAATTAAAATATACTCATTGGTAATTCATATAAATGTAAGTGATCAACTGTCAGATTCTTCCGGCTTTACTTTCTGTAAAACAGGATCTAAGAAATACATTTTAAAATTTTTATAACTTCAGTTTTCTATTGTTCCAAATGCTATTTTTATATGAATTACAAATAAGAAGATTTTAATATTCTAACAAAGCTTTATTCGGGTAATTACTAAAAAAACGTTTAATTCATCTTCATGATTCTGTTTGCAAGATGTCGTACAAAATAAGTCATAATCTTGGAGAACTAATTTCTAAGTCAGTAAGCGTACTTCAGAAACTGGAAACATTCAGCCTTAACGGACTTTCATTTGTTAATCAATAAACGTCTGAACCTCGGCAATAATAAACAATTTTCATTAACACAATTGTGTTTGTCTGAGAATTGAAAGATAAACGATGGTTAATTTGACAAAATTTTGATTATTCAAGTATCGAGAAGATTTATTAATCAAAATGAAGTTTCGGTAGCGATATAATTAAATGTAAATTTAGAGTGGGGTTTAATGTACTTTTCCATGAGATGCGTGGGAGTTGTCTGTGCCCTCTCTCTAACGGGAGTTCCCCTGCGGACCTTGAACATTTATGAAAATCACGTTTTAACGGCGGTAATATATTGACCCTGTCGGTTAAAGTGATATATCCCTACTCTCTGCCTGACCGATACGTGTTTTAACAACACGAAAAGCTGCTTACCTTTGAAACCTGTTACGGTATCTTCAGGGGAAGAAAAAACAAGAACGAAACGTCCCATGTTAGCACTGCGGGTCTATTTTTGGGATAACATTGAAATAAACTTGAAACATTAAAAAGCAACGTGACGCCCACGCCAAAAGTGTGTGTAATTGTGTTAACCCTTGACTCCTCCGACGACCTTACGGTTCGTGTCCCATATTTCGCGGCGGTGCCCAATGGCCCTCAATGGCGCTGCGTGGAGTGGCGTGGCGAGGATGCAGGTGCCACACCAGAAATGCCGTCATCGCCTACTTCGAGGATATTTAGGCAGCTCCATCCCCACTCCGAGGGGGCCTCAAACAATCGCGGGGGTGGGGAGGGTTTTGTTATGTTAATGACCGTTACGGGTATAAATATTCGGTAATGTTTTCGGAACTCACAGTTCACTCGAATTCGCACACTGCACAGAGAAATATGAAACAGTTGGTAAGCTTATTTTAGGGAGTCGAGTAAAAAGAATGCGGCTTCGTTAGCTTAAGCTGTATTATTAATGTTAATATTTAAGAGAAGACTCGATGACAGTACGTGGGCTTAGAAGAAACAGATTTCTATCCCTAAAACGTAATTTTAGAAAAACCTATTGAACAAATATTGTTGGAATGAATGTGGAATATGAAACCATTGGTATGCTCCGTAGCGCGTTTCAGTATTGGGATAGTGAAAGTAACGGAAATACGTGGGAAAAGAAAAAGTGTAACGTACCATAAGGAATTATCTTTTCTTTATGGTTATGAGCAACGTAATCAGAAGATATGCGATCCCTAACACGAAGACGGAGTTTAACAAACAGTAAGGTGACGTGTTTTGAACAGAACTTTTAAGTTTGGAATTGAGGAAGAAAAAAATGGGAACATCCTTACAGTTCATTTCATGAAATATGTCAGTGCAGATAAATCGAAGATTAAATTGATAGAAAATATCCAATGACACAAATTAGAGACACGGTTTCAATTCGCGCGTTTCTATGCTTATTTATAGTCTATTTGTGTGTTCTGGTAAAATAATTCAATCATATTTATAGAAGACTTGAGGAATATGAATTAGATAAATATAATTTTACGATACTGGAATAGGCTGTGTGAAAGGAATACAGAGAGTGAAACATTGAGACACTTCGTCGTACTGTATAATAATCAAGGTGAATTTATGTAGATAATTTGCGAGTAAGAAGACGAGAAATGATACTTAAATGTATCATTTGCTGATATTCAGTAATTTTTAAAGAACTAAAATAAATCACATTCATGTTTGTTAATCGGTGCAACCATTGTTAGGTTAGATTTTTTGTAATGTGAGAGTAAGACGGAGGATTTGAGAAATACTACTTCTTCTTTTAAAATTTTCGTTCATTCTGAATAGGGTGATTGATGTTTCAGCCGCTTTCTTGAGTAATATTTGAAGAAGAAGACTTTCGTTTTCAGGATATTTCTGTCGAGGCAAACGTTGGGAACCTCGTACGATAGAAAGTGTTGTCTCTTACTCAGTGAGTTTATGTTTCCTGCTTTATGTAATTTTTGGATATTGAAATATTACTACATTAATATTTTTATGTTTTCGTACACCACATTTTATTTAAATTTTCATGCAGTTCCCGGGGAATTAGAATATAAATTAATCCGCAAAGTTAAATTTTAATTGTAATTCATCATATGAAAAGGAAGCAAAGAGTTTAAAATATGAGAAACTGATAAAAATACTACAGAATAATATTTGTGTAGTTTGATATATACGGTAGTTTATGTAGTCTACTTAGATCTTTTTTGATTGGAAAATAACATTCGACCATCTGGAATATTTTCCGTTTTTATTAATTTATTTTTGTATATATTTAATCTATAAGTAAGCATTTTGTTAGCTGGAAAATATATTAATATACAATAAATAAATAAATATAAATAGGTAAAAGGAAAGGTACGATTCGGATGGGAGTACGAGGATGGAGACGACTGGCGAATGATAGGGGAGAATGGAATAATATTGTTGAGAAGGCCAAAACCCATCCAGGGTTTAAAGCCAATAATTGTATTGAAATAAATATTATAATTTTATTTATATAAACTGGACGTAAGGGCAGTATTTCAATTATAAAATATACATACACAATAATAGTAATGAAACTTAAAGGAAATTATATATAAATTCTAGAATAATATTGTTTTGGAATTAAAAAAAAGTGTAATAACAGTAAAAGAAGTGAAGCGATAATGATTCGTAAAAGAAATCAGATTCACAATAAAGTATAGTGAAATGTTAATACGATTAAAAGAAAAATAGCGATGTACAGACCAAAACAAGTAATGATATAAATACCACACAATGTTTCTGGAACACTTGTTTCTTTCTTCAGGTGCGAATAAAATTAAAAAACAAAAGAGTCTGGAGGGGTAAAACTGCACAATACAGTTGACAAAAGTCAAAGGCCTCTTTTGTATTTTAGTATCAAAGACTCGATAGCCTCAGTAGAATTAATCATGGTAAAACGTAACAAAATCATTCCTGTTCGTGAAGAGCACATTGTTTTCTTTGTCCGTGGATAACGACAGATCTTTTCTGTCGTAGGTGTTACTTGCTGCCGTAGTCGCCATGGCGATGGCTGCCATCCCTGAGTTGGAGCGACAGAGAGAAGTGGTGCCAATCGTCAAGCAGGAAAATGATATCAGCCCCGAAGGAAATTTCCACTACGCGTAAGTTTCCTCAAGAAATGTACATTATTTCTAAATTACCAAAATTATCGTAATTCGTCTCATGTATTTCAGTGAACTTAAAATTAATTATTAGAATAATGTGAATTGTGGGTAGAAAATGGTGTAGGTCTATTTTTCTAAGATGTATCACCAAAAAAAAAATAATTAAAAAATCTTTCAGGTGTTCAGTAAAATTATGAAATGGTTATATTTACTTCTGATATACCCGGAAAGAGAATTGTTACGTAATCTCTGCCGAGAAACTGTTTCTTCGAACATGCCAATAGGCTGAAATCAGTTTATCATTTCTCGTGAACGATTTTTTTTCTCACGGCCACGTCTTCATTTCCATCATAACGGAAATTTTGTTTTTCCCAGCATACATCTAAGATAATTGCTACTTTTAAAGTCTTTCCCACCCACATTTTAGCTAATAAAATGTATAAATGGCTGGAGTACCTCCATAATTATGTTTATTTAATACTTTGACATTAATGACCTATCTTCAAACAGATGCACCTTCTGAAGTAGGTAGTTTCATACCTATTAGGATTTATTTTCGTCACGCACCTCGTCTCATCTCATTAAACGTTAAGCTATAGAAACAAACATCAGTTTAAATTCTTTTTCGAAACCGTATCTCAATTTTTTCCGTTTTGAGTTACTTTTATTCTACACTTTATGATGTCTGAATAAATTCATAAACGTTTGACAAATTTATAATAAAGTACCCTGACTGCATCTTAAAACCTTATTCGCCGTTTTTTGCTTTAAAATTCATTTCGCTGCTCTTTAGAACTGTTACAGGTAGATACAGAGCGATTTTAATTTTTTTAGTTCATTTACCGCGCTTACGTAATATGTTCATCACGCTTAGTACTGGTTCTAAGGTATTTCCGTTCGCTTCGACGTCGGTTACAGGTGACTAAATGTTAACGAGAAACTAATACGTGAGTCATGACACTTATTTTATGAAGATTAATCCGTCTCTACCACGAAATCTACGACGAGAAGCATCATTTTCAATACTGTTGTCTAGCTGAATATCCCTTTGTTAGACTCTTCCCAGATTTATTATTCTCGATGTTATAATATCCATTTAATCTAAGTGATCTCATTAAAAGTTTCAAGCACAAACTAATATGTATTCATCCTCTTCATGGATTTTTCCATACTGGTAATGACGTTTTTTTGATCATTTTTCTATTCTTTTTCCAATATACCGTCCGCATTTTCCGGATCACATATCCTATGCCGTGCGTCATATTATGAGTATGAACATATTATTTCCCTGGAGAAATTAAAATTTATTCACCGAGTTAAACGAAATAATTACGTTCTCGACGCTACACAAGAGCGGGAAAATTTTTATCACGTTATTTGTATCGAAGAGAACGTCAAACAATTTAAAATGCCGAACTCATGTTAGAGATTGGAAATAAATTGGGAAAGGAAATGATAATCTCCAATTTTTATCATGTCCTTTGCGTACGTAAATAATTATATATCTGTAAGAAACTACTCTTCTGCTCTTCCAAATTTATTGACAATTTTCTCTGTACATCTGTTAGAATGAAAATTGAATCATAATAACTTCAATACCACGCGTTAAAATGTTTCCCCAATTTTTCGAATATCTTACGTTCATTTTTCAGTTTTGCTGAAGACGACTCGATGCATTCGTCTTTTCTCAGCTTCCATTTTTGAGCTCATTAGTATAAATTATTTTACACGTTGTTTCGGTTACACAAATATTTTTCTTAGGTCGTAATGGAATATTAATGTGAGTGACGAAATACGAGATTTTATTTTTCCAGAATTTATTTCAAATACACTCCACACACAGAGAGAGAAATATATATATATATACACACATATGACAGACAAAATGAAATGATTATTTAAACACCACACAAAGTTTCTGGAATCTCTGTTCCATTCGTCAGGTGATTAAAAACCCAAGAACCGTGAACACGAACAATCACACAACCCAGTTGACGCACTCAAATACTTCGATCTTGTTTCCCTGGCGAAAAGAGCAAGGATTCCAGAAACGTTGTGTGGGTTTCATTTCATTACTTCATTTTATATTAAATTTGGCTATTTTTTCTAGTTGCTATGTTTTAAAAGCGACGTATTATATATTAGTTTCATGAGATTTTCATTTTCTGTGTACTTGCCTCCTCTTTCTGTTATAAGATGGTCGCCATTCTTCACCGAATGTAATCCTGCCTGGCTTAAACATTATTATATAATATTAGTGGAGTGACTGAATTTTTCCATAGGTTCGAGTCCGGAGACGGCAGCAAGGCTGAAGAAGATGGCGTCCTGACCAAGTCCCAGGACCCCCAGAAGCCCGACAGCATCGCCGTGAGGGGCACGTTCTCGTACGTGGACACTGACGGCCAGAACGTGCAGGTGAGCTACGTGGCCGACGAGACCGGCTTCCACCCCGAGGGAGCCCACCTGCCCACCCCGCCCCCCGTGCCCGAGGCCATCGCCCGCGCCCTTAAGTACATCGCCGAGCACCCACAGCCTCAGGAGCCGGAGATCATCGCCAATAGGAGAAACTAACTCACGCAAGCCCTTCACAGCCGCTAAACTGCTCTCTAACTGCACAACAATGTACAAATGCATCTGACTCTGTGTATTATAAAATAAATTTTTACAGACGATTTTCGATTTATAATACATTTGTGTTTTTTCAACTGTAATACTTTTTTGATGTGTCTGGAAAACTAAAATGAAAATAATTGTGGCAGAGCCAACTAGTTTCTTTGTATCTGCATATGATACGTAATCCATTCTGAGCTGTTTTATTGGACAAAACTTGACCTATTTAATCACTTCCGTTTCATCATGTTCTGAACAAATCCTTCGATATAAACTTTTAGGGGACATTAATATTTAGTTTAATTGCAGAAAGTCATTAGCTTCATTCAGCCGATCAGTGAACAAGTAGAGCGAACAGGATTTATATTGTTAATCAGTGCGAAATGACGGAACGGCCTGAGCCGTGGAAACAATTTGCTACATCATGGATGGTTTTCGGTTGTAGGTTCCACGAGCGTGCACGTACTTCTCCAGTATTGTTCCCAGCGATATTTGGCATTTACAGCTTCTATGAAATGACTCTTTTGAATAATAAAAATATATGTAACACCGAACATAGTTGTTTAAAGTGAACTTCATTCCTCAAATAAAGATTAAGATTAATTTTACAATATAAAATATTTTCAATTCTCTGCTTAATAATACGAAAGCTATCCAAACACTATCATGAAGTGATAATATAAATATCACACGACGTTTCTGGGATCCTTGTCCCTTTTTTCGGGTGCTAAGAAGAGCCTAGAGCGACACAACTGTACCAGTCAGTTGACAAAACTTAAAAGCGAATAAAAAGCAATAACAATGGGAAAGCAGAAGTTCTAGCGTAATAATAAGGGATCGTAGTAATTGTTGAGTTTTATAGTGTGCGTCTGCATATTAATTGCCGTAATATTTGATTCCATGTGAATCATCTCTGATATAAGCCTGGAATTGTATTTGGTGTCAATGTCTGAAATCTTAGAATTTTTAAAATGAAAAAAATTTTCTGATTGAAAATAATTAATAAGAAAGATAATTCAGACAAAATAAGTGATAATATAAATACCACACAAAGTTTCTGGGATCCTTGTCACTTTCATCAGGTGCGAAGAAGAACCAAGAGTGACACAACTGCACTCGTCAGTTGAGCTTTTGAGTTTTGCCAAATGACTAGTGCAGTAGTGTCGCTCTAGGCTCTTCTTAGCACCTTAAGAAAGGGACAAGGATCCCAGAAACGTTGTGTGGTATTTATATTATCACTTCTTTTATCTGTATTTGGCTATCTTTCTTAATATTAAACAGTGAATTGAAAATATACATTGTATGTAAGTGCCTAATCTTTATTTGAGGAAGAAAGTTCACTTTTAAAAAGAATTGAAGCACGGTGTTACCTATATTTTGATTAAGCAAAATGGTCACCTTTGAGCGTCATTTTAAAGAAGCTGCTAATGCCAAAAACGTTGTGTGGTATTATATTATCACATATTTTGTCTGAATTGGTTATCTTTCTTATTAATCTTAGCACTTTACAAATCAAACATATGTTTGCAAGTGGTGATATGTTTATAGACTACACATTGTTTATCGTTTGGAAGTTTGATATTAGACATATGTTCCTTATTACGGTCATTAAGGGAACGTTTTGTTTTCCCTATGTAGCAGGAATTATTGTGTATTTTGCAAAATCTCTTGCTCTAAATGTGTTTCCTGTAGGTGTCAAGTGGGTCCTTGTGCTTTTAATCAACTAGGATTAGTGTTAGTAAATCTGTAGTAAATGATGGATATTTAATATTATTTTTAAATTAGGACTAATTTATGATGTAGATATTTGTAATAAGGTACAAAGAGAAAAAAATTGGATTGACGTGATTGGGAACGAGTGACAGTTAGATATTGGATTTTGTTCAATCTAATGTTTGTGTGTTTATTAATAAAATTTAAAGGGTACTCATTAGAGGTTAAAATGTTCCGAACAATAATTTTCCACTATAGCCAATAGTTTTAATGAGCGGGATTCTTAGTAATGGCAACGCAGCCGGAACCTCGCTTTCGCAAGGCTATCTGGTACCGTGAACTTTGAGATGAGTCCGACTCTTTGATCCTGAAATTAATGTGTACCTGTGGCGACCGTGAAGGCCAGTCACGCCTTGTAGTATCTAATAATACCGACATGATTTCTGCAAATTGAACGGCGTCCGCTCTCTCTCTCTCTCTCTTCATGACCATGGGTGCGACCCCGAGGAACGTGTCATTGCGTTATCTCCTCATTTGGAAGTTAATGGATCGCAAACAGACGATTTAAACTATTCCTTATAATTTTAAGAATTAATTTAAAAAAACGAAAGTAGAATATGGAATAATTTGGAACTGTTGACGAGAGTGTGTTTTTCTTTCAGTCTGGATCGTATGAAATGTCAATAATTATACTGCCCCTCTTTGAATTGGGGGTGGGAACCCTGCGAGAGGATTTCTCTCAGGTGAACCTTCCCAGAGAGCTCTGGCGGGGGCTACCTTTGGGGATGCTCTCACATCTCTCTGTTTTTTTTTGAACTAAGGTTCCCACATGCCGAGGCACCTCGGTCTGTTTTGGGAGGTGTATGTTCCGGGATCGCAGACCTTGGGCATACGGCAAGAGTTGTCCGCTATTCCTATTGGAATAGACGGCCAGCTGCCTCCTAAACTGGTCGAGGCACGGAGAAGGGAATGCTGCGTCCCCACAGCAAATTCCTGTCCCGCTATCGGAAGGGCGTGGGACAAGTACCCAATGCCCGACCTACCTGATGCAGGTTTTTCTAGGGTTTTCCCTGCATTTCTTTAGGCGAATGCCGGGTAGGATCCTTAAACCATAGCCCGGGGGCCCTAGTTAACCCTTGGCTACCTTCCTCTACATTTCCGCATCCCCCCTTTCAAATCCCTTCCTATGCTATTAAAGGGGAGTTGCCCAATGTGGATCACCCTCATGTAGCCTGTTGCCCTAAAAAAAATGATAATCTGATTTATCGGAGAAATGGATTAAAAAGACGTTAGTCCAAGCCCGATTATTCAAATATTCGGTTTCCAGGTAGTTTTCTGATGAACTGACTTTCTCGGTTACATCCTATTTTCGGAAAATGCACAAAAATATTGTTTTTAATTTGAACATTTAGTATTGTTGTCGTCACAGGAGGCACAGCGTTGTGGATGCGGTAGTCGGTTTTAGACGAGAAATCTCGAGAGTGAGGTCCTGCCTAGAGGTGGGCAACAGATCAGAGAATCGATTTAAAGAGTCGATTCTTATAAAAGAACCGTTCTCTAAGACGATAAAAAGTAGATACAGTTATGGCTCACAGCTCCGAGTCGTAGAGTCGTTTGTTGGTGGACGATTTTCCTGAATCGGCTCATGGGCGAATTGCTTACGTGGGCAAGTTGCTTGAGTCGAAGGGTCGTGAGCGAGTCTCTAGAGTTGAGCCGTTGAAGAACTCTTGGAGAGTGAGTTACAAGTTTAGTTGAAGACAAATTCGACTCTGGTTCTGAATCGAAAAAGTTATGAGTGGCACTGTCCAAGAATTAATAAACAGTAACACTCGTAATGAATTTTGAAGTGATGAGTTTAGATCCTTTAACAAGCGGTACAGTAAAATCTTAATTATTGCTAAAATAATCAAGTCGGAAGCTTATTTTTTATTTGTTTTTTTATGTCTTCCCTAAATTCATAATTTTACATTTTCTCAAATGCATGTTCTAAATAGCAATTTCAGCTTTGTTGAATAGCTGTAGAAAAATATTGAAATTATTTTTCATATATAAATTACTTAATAACTGTTCCATATTTATTTCCTTAATTTTTGTGTGTATTTGTCGTCGTCCCTACCCTCCCTTACTAATAACGTTATTAATATTCAACCTTGAGAATGGAATCGGTTGCGATTCGGAGAGCCGAAGAGTCGTTTAAAATAATCGACTCGTAGCAATGACTGAATCGACTCACAACGAATCAACAAAAAAAATCGACCTGCCCATCGCTGGTCCTGGCAGAAGCAAAATTGGTTTCCACCATTCCAGATGACGCGTTAGAATTTTCTGATGTGTTATTACTTAACTCGCACATTCCTTCACCAGAGACGAATATTATATTTCAGTTTGACGTTTGGACAATCAGCTAAGTTTCCTAACCAAACTTTCAAATTCGAATGTCAACTACACGTGTGGTGATCCGCATATTAGGTTTTCATCATTGCTCGTTCGAGCCTGGACGTTAAAGTGCAAAGACATGCTGAACGCAGGAAGGTCAACACTTGTCGAAACAATTTTTGAATAGTCACGTAATGTAATCTCTTTCCTTTTAGTGACCAATTCTAATTTAAATTACTGTTTTCCGAAATGTCGTACTTACTAAACGCCATCCGATGGTAAACTAGAGAACAATATATGAAATTTCCAATTTTTAATGGCATTTCTGTAATTTTTAATTAATTAATTCTATTATAAAAAAATTTAATTGTCTACTCTTTGGAATACAATCGATAAGTAACTAAGATAACAAAAATATAATCAAATAATGTATTCTTTCCCGATCCTTGCTCGGTCAAGGCAGAAGAATAAATTGATCTAAATTATCTCGCACCCAAGTCACATACCGACGGCGGAAATGAATTACGCTGAAACGACGTGTTTCATAACAAATTGATCTGGATGATAATTCGATAATCATTTAGTCAATTTTTTTATCCAAGTACGACATTTTGCAGTTTTTATGATATGAAAATAGTTTGATCTCATATATATATATATATATATATATGTATAATGTATATTAGCGTCTAATAATTAGTTGTCTGCCTCTTCTTCAGATGTTTTTAGTGTATAACTTAAACCCCTTACAGGAGGGAAGGAATCACCACTAATGAGGGGGTGGGTGGACGGTCTTCACATAAAAATAAAAAACTATATTTGTGTCAAATACAGGGTTAATAAAATTAATTATGACATTAACTATGTCAATTAAGTTATAGTCCAGTTCCTAGGTATCGGAATGGGCTAGGAAGTCGGTCAAAGGCCATTACATAACAGTAATGTGTAAAAAAACAGATATTGGTGTTGAATCTCGGGTTATGGAAGCCACAGAGTTTAATTCTGACATTTACCATAATGTTTAAGACGTAGATTAACCCCTAAAAACAGGTAGAGAAATTTCTACCAAACTTTGTTCACATGTTACTTACGATCCAGGTACAAACACTGAGAGATTAAGACACACCCACCACCTCGAGGGGAGGGGGTTATTGCATGAAAAACATTCATAAACTGCTATTATTAGCGTGGAATAAATTGTTTGACCGAGTTTGATAGTGTTATTACAAACGTTTTAAGCGTGAAATTTCAATTCCAAAAGTAAGGAAACAGACGTACGGGTGGTGGTGGAATGGATTTAAATAAAAAATAATGAAAAAAACTAAATTTCTTTCGATTCCTGGGTTATAGGAGTCGCTGAGGATAATTTTCACATAAAACATGGCTGTCAAGGAAATTTTATGGTCGTCGAAGTGGAAGTGGACGTGGTTGTAAAAAGTTACTGTGTGTAATTTTAACTTTTGTAGATACCAGTTAGATTTTTGTCTCTATTTAGTTAAAGCTTGTATCAGTTTTACTCCTTTCAGATACGAGGAATATTTTTGTATTTTCTTCAGTCATCGATCATATTATCTACTCCATTAAAGTATCGAAAGTATTTTTTACTCTCTGAAGATACCGGGAGTAATTGTGACCACTTAAAAGGAAAACGGTAATATTTTAGACTCCCTAAATTCAGCGGGCATATTTTAGACTCCCTAAATTCAGCGGGCATATTTTTGACTCCCTTGACGATTGGTTCGGGGAGTGGAACGAAAATAGGTAAATGTTACAAACAGTGACGATATTTTAGCTGTTTAAATTAAATGTTTACCAAGAAGCTAGTGTCGAATAAATTCCTTCTCCGGGGAAATTTAAATAAATACCCGGGCGACACCGGCGGCTCAGCTAGTTATAGTAATTGTAAAATTAAAATATTGTTATCATTTATGTTAAATATGTTGTTACGTTTCAGAAAACAAAACTGACAACAAGGTGATCTAATATTATCATCTGACGAAGTTCTATAGAAATTGATTAAACTTTTTGTTTATAATACAGATTATACTTAATTTTTCTGACTTATTGTCTAGTTTATTTATTTAATTGAAATTAAATGTAAGGTTCATATATAGTAAGAACTACAATTAAATTTGAGGTTGAAACAAAATGGAAAGAAAATGTTGACACACCATCGCAGATGTTAATAGAATGAACGGAAGACGTGAGCACTAGCAAGCAACCTTTGGGGTTATAGTTGCTAAGGAGTTCGGCCCCCACGAGCTCTAATTGCTCATGTGGGACGAACGTGGCGTAACTGGCCACCGCTTTTAGCAAGAGAACTGCTTCCTGACTGCTATTCACATTGACGGATACCGATTACTTTCTCCGAATCACATCGGTCCGAGAATTCGAACAATGGAAGTTACACGATAGCGACCTCAATACTAAGAGACCAATTTCATAACTGACAGTCGAGAGAATATTCACCAGTAACGTCAATGACGCGCTGCAATCTTACACACGGTTACGCAGTTGAATCGTGTTAATGAAATCTGTAGAAACCGTATGCAACGGCGCCGAGAAAGATTTACTAAGAACTTGTGGTGCGTTTCCTGAAAGAAAATCGAGGCACGAACAACATGACTTGGATTACAAAAGGGATAGGCATGGTATAAAACTCTCAACAGACTTGGAATTGTAGGCGAATAATAACAGTTACTTGAGGACTCATTATTTTCTTTAGTGAAGATAAATTGAACACCAACGTTAATGTAGCTACTACTTTCTCAGTTAAATCACCTCACTTATTTCCTTTTTGCCACGCCAATATATTTTCTCGAAAATATACGATTATACATTTTATTCTAATTAATTAACTATTTCACGTAAGCACCAGTGAATTTATGAGAAATCGAACTTTTGCTTCGAATGCTAACTATAAGAACTTGTGTGTAGTTTCACAAGCATTTGTGGTATAAATTAATGTTACTAAGATTAACTGCATCACTTGTCCTTAATATTATTTTCTCTTGATACCACTTTCATCAACATTAATTTTTATCAATTTAACTGACTTATAATATTACAAAGCAGAAAAAAAATTATGCCTATTTATGAAAAAGTCGAAAATATTTATATTAAATATAATACTTGAAATATGCAGTTCTATACTGCGTAGACCAGTTTTTTAATCATCTCATTGACACACTGAAAACTTTTTCCTCAGAATTTAGTTACTTTTCGTCAGCAGGACCTAATTCTCGTATTCCCACATTTCGCTAACTCCTGCTTATGAAGATACAGTTTTGTAGTGTTATTTTTTTGTGCTGATGCATAAGAAGGAAGAAATATTAGCGAAAGTATACAGAACCGGCTTGACCTTAACAGAACAAAGGTACATGAAAAAATGAGGACTTGTCGGAACGCTGTTCTAAAGGACGAGCTCTGCTTCTCAGTATGGCAAGATACTTAATACTTTTTCTTGGCACAGCGGTTTAGGTACTCGTTTTCTCCCATTTATTCTTATTTGACATGAATGTTAAAAGTTCAAAGCATAATTTTTAGTGGAGAACACAAGTCTTGGAAGTGATTGTCTTAATTGTCATTATTTACAGAATATGCTTATATTTCGTGTTAACAAAAAATTATTTATTTATCTGTATTCCTACGTTTATTTAACCGTAATTACGGTAATTAATTAATTTGTGATTATTATACTGTATTATTAGTTATATTGTTCAAAAAAAATTTGTTTTCTGGGTTAGCATGGTATAGTTTGTGATAAATATTTCTAATTTGATGTTTCCTATTTCCTCAACGGAGAACACATTGAATTTTATTGAAAATATATTTTTTTTTCTTCAGTACACGTAAGGAAAGTTACGTGCGACTGCTATTTAGATTTTAAAAGTGGTGAATACCAAATTCAACCATAAAACAATTATAAGCCAAAAGTCTTGGTTTTGGGGGAATAAGAAAGAAAATCTGATACCATAATCATTTAGTCAGCAGTAACTATGATTTGCGGCACAAATATTTCGCTGAGAATTCATGGAACGGAACGTTTTGATTCTGTGAGAGGTAAATTTTAAACCTATATAAATATTTTATTACTCTTAATTTTCAAATCGTTAATAAGAATAATATGGCGAGAATGAATAAAAAAATTTAAAACAGCTGAATTTTGAATTGGGTGCTGATCCACCATGACATTGTGAATGGCGAGCTACCAGAAACGTATAATGCTCATCTTTATATTTGTGTACATTAGAATAGAAAATGTATTTTCATATGAACGTTTAAAAACTACGTAAGTGTTTAAATATTTCGCTTTATGACAAGACACAGTCGATAAAATGGTTTTATTAAAATTCCGTAGTTTTTATTCCCAGAATATGAGGATTACTCTATTATTAAAATACTTAATAATAAAGAAACTGCAATATTCATTACAATATTAAATACAATATTCATTCCGAATGAATTCATTAATGCTACATTTATATGCTGGCGATGTGAGCTATTGATTGAACATTGATGATATTCTTCATTAATTTAATATATTATTCTAATAAAAATTAATGACGTGTATTTTACTGCTAACCCATGAATGTGTAGTCTGAAACCGTAAAAAAATTGGATTCGTCTTGGGAACGGCTGAATAGTTCTTTTCATTAAGCCAGATTTCATAACTGCATGTGTATTTAGAAGTGAAATTTACTACTTTGACCTTGATGCAAATACACAAATCTTAGTTAAAAAGTAATTATAATGTCTTCACTTGACCATGAAAAATAAAATAACCACATCCCATGATGAAAAGAGCCTCTGGCTCTATAACGACAAAGGACACAAGGTCCTTGCGTGGTAATGATATCATCTTCAATTGAATGTAGAGAAACCTGGTTAAAGGAGTCGTCAATACTTAAGACAATTATTATACAGTTTTAGTCTACGTTGATATTGAAAGCAGCATAAGAAGGCATAAACACAGTTAAGTGGTAAATTTTAAACGTAAAAATGAATCACTCAACATTATTTAATTCCACCTTTTGTAATATAAATTGTAGAAAACTGTATAAATATATAAGTACTGTTACTTATGTAATTCAAATTTCAAAGTATATATATATATATATATATATATATTATATACAAGATGATATAGTGCAGAAGTTTTTAAAAAACGTAGTTTTAGTTTTATCTGTTGTGAAAAGTTTTGGAACAATTTATTCTCTAACGTGTAGCTCTGTTGAAGTAACGAGCCGTGGTTAATGTTGGAGTTACCTATATTTGAATTTAGGTTTGAACGTTTGGGATGTTATTTGTCATGGATCGGTTTCCGAAGGATTTACAGAGATTGGAAAGACGATGATGGACAGGGGGAAATCTAGAAGGCGTTTTGGAATAGGTTGGTGGATGAGTATAGGAAGTAAAGTTAAATACAGAAGCGGAGGGTTCTCCTTAGAGATCTCCTTAGAGATTGAAGACAGGAAAGTTTCGGTGTTGGAAATGAACAAGAGAGGGTTTGGTACTGTTCAGTTTGACTGTACACTTGATAACGAATGTGGAGCGTGTTGAGGAAGTAAAGAAGATAATTAGGATTTTTGTCTCATGTCTAAAGGCGGTATCGTCGGCGACCTGTGGAAATGTTATCGTTAACTCAGGCACGGTGGGGGAGGTCATGACACTATGTTGAAAAGAATTCGAAAAAATGGCTCCTTGGAAGGGGTGTAGTAGGAATAGTCATAGATCGAAACAATTGAATTGGTTTAATTGAGTTGAGGAGTTTGTATAGGAATTGATAATTAAATAATAAAGTACCCAAATACTGACCAATATTATATGTGGTACTTAAATACAACACTACCTGTTTCAGGAATAGTTGTTGCTTTCCTTTAATGTTAAAGTAGTAGCTTTTGATAAACACACAGCACGTCGTAAGCGCCGTAAACAAAATCGATTGCAGACACATAGTGTTTTATATAGTCCATATATATCCATCTATCGAATAGACGTTCTTTTAATCCCTTATAAATATTAAAGACCAATTCACAGTTACCTTGATATTCTTATAGTTCGTCCACAAAGTCTATTTAATGCCCCTGCCCCTGGTCGTACTCCTGGTATCATATTGTCTCATGTTTTCTACTTGAGAAATCCATTTTTGCATGAGCCATATACATGTCTATGGAATTTAGAATACGATGTAGTAGAAATAATAATTAAATACTTCAAATGCATTAAATGCCATAGATTTCCATTAACCGTTTTACACATGACAAATCGTTAAAGGGCGTCAGTCCAGTTCTTAACTTGTTTCTGTTAACTGTCAATTGGTTTGTATTTTGAAGCCGCATCTCTGAAACGGATACGTAATAAAACATATAGATATTTTTGAGCAATGAGTGAAAAATTTCCTCTTTAAATTGTTTTCTCCTGAGATTATAGATATAATTAATTATCGTTAGCATTCGAGAATTAATATATCGATCAAACAAAGATGATAAACCTACTTTGAATAGACCTAAAATGCACCAACAAATTAATATATCACTAAATACAATTCTTTATAAATAATTATTTTCGTTTCTTATAGAATATATCTCCGTAAAATATTGCAGTTATAAAGTCAGCTTATAAAAGCGCGTCATCTTATTCATAATTCGTTGTTTTTCCTAAATATTCCTTCTATATCATTAGGTGTACGTTATTACTTTAATATATTATTTAGATAATCACAAAAATGCATTAACTGAAATATTTTTCATTATATTTTCATTAAAATCAACGCCATTATTTATTAAACAGGACCCCTGTGATGGCACCTCTCAAAATTAATAACTGTTATTCAATTTGCAGAAAACAATTAACTTTATTCATATAAACTTCCAATTTTATTAGACGTAATTTTTTAGTGTCATTTCTGTAATGAACCTGGAGAATATATCAAAATTTAATACATTAAAATTGGTATGTTTTAGTATTTCAAGAGTGTCTTGTGAATCACATTTTTTTTAAAAATAATAAATAACGTGCTGGTTCTAGGGAACACTTGACTATATAAACGTTAGAATCATTCAACGAAAAAATAATATAGTATTTTCTGCAATTTTAAAAATTATCGGAAGCACACTAAAACAATGAACTCAACGACGGAGGAATATTTTTGAAAGCGACAAACAAAAAATGTTAGAAACAATTCGTAGACAATGGATTAATGACGAGATTCGTAAATGGGCCAGATAAAAATATCTCGAGGAAAATTAGTAGGAAATATGCAAAGATAAATTTGTAAGGGAAACTGTAAACTACTGAAAAGGACGAGCGAAGTCTGTAGGATCAAAAATATACTCAGACAAAAGAATGTCTAATGTGCTAAGTGTAACTGTAGCATTTTGTTGGTGACTCAATTAATTGTACGTCTAAAGTAATAATCATCATAATACATTTTGCACTGAATATTTTAAACGCAACTATATTTAAATTTCATACTTTGATGTCCAAAATTGAATGTCTAACGTAACTCCCATAACTTTCAATTAGTGACCGATATTCTAATTCCTATGTATTTATTATGTTCCGAACTATTCATGCAATTTGAACGTGAATTGAAAGGTTTATAATGTTGAGGAAGATTTCTGGAGCGTAGTAAGTGTCCAGGAGTATTGCACAGGCTCATTGTGTAATTATTTCATACGTGACATTCAGATGATAATCGCGGGCTGAAATTTGAGATTGGTCAGCGCTGAGGCAGAAGACGAGGCTTTCATCACGTGTACAGCTAAATGCTCATTACCTCACATCATTCGAACCCCTGATGAGCATGCAATTCACAAGATTGCGGCATTTAATGAAAGAAAAGTCACAGCGAAGGTTGTTGCCTTCTAAATTCTGACATAAGGCGCGATTCCATTTCCCCGACGATTTTACTACTCTTTTCGTGGACCTAAAAGCATTACATGCTGACTCACTTATTAATGAGGAATCCTTGGGGAAAATAATATTAAACTCGAGTAAAGCTTCTTCATCTGACAATCTTTTTTTATCACGACTTCGTGACAATTGTAATGAACAATTTAGAGTCATTTAATTAAACCAATATTAATTGCTCCAAGATATGAGAATAATATATCTAAAACAAAGTATAGAACAATTTCTTATCTCCGCAATGTAAGTGGTATCACTGAACTCCATAACAAAGATTTTAGAAACTATTCTGATACATGCTAACTAATTATCTGACAAGTATTAAAGATGCTGGTGTTTCCGTTTAAATCTGCAAAACCTTAACAGAAATTTATTCCCTTCTTCCATCACTTAATTTTTTCTCATAGATATGTTACTTAAAGAAATACGCTCAAATCGACATATAAATTTAATTTTAATAAATTAACCTTTCATATTTTTACCAAACCACAAAACTAATTTTTCTCATTTTAGCTTCAGAATTTCCATTGTATTTTTGGTCGTATTTTTAAACAGATTCAACTTCGTAATGGTATTCCATAAGGATAATCTGTTTTTAATAATAGTTATAGTTATCTGATTTCGGTATAATTAAAAATGCACGTAAAAAGTCAATTTTGTTACAAATAATTAAATAAAGAAAAATTAACATTAAACATAACGGTTCATACTTCATATAATATACAATGGATTTGGAATAAATTTCAAGACACTACGATATTTTATAACAACCAAATATTGATGTTATATACGCAAAATTAATTTTGTGTATTATTTCCGAGGTACGCTTATGAAACTGGAAAAAAATGTTTTATGTTGTTAAATTATTTCTAACAAATTTTGCTGTTTTCATACATTTGTAATCTGCTTTTAACCGTCATACATTGGGATATTGCCCTTGATTTCAAGATCCAGCCCGGGCATGGAAAGTACAACACAAAGACACTATTAAATGCACATTACTGCTACTACCAACACTGCGCCGAACTAAAGAGTTGTTTTCAGATATGTTTGAAGGCCAGTAAGCAAACACTTAAAAACATGAAGTATGCAAAGGAATTGAAATTCGTGGCCGTAGAAGGATGCCTCATTATGTCCAATGGCGTTAAAAGGATTAGGAAGACCAAATGAATAAAGTGGTGAAAGGAGATTTACCTCCAACCAAATTCTAAGGGACGGTGATTTCATAGAGCATCAGCAAATCTCCGGGAATTACTTTTTGTTGTTCACTGTAAGGTCACTTTATTGTGAACAAAATGGGTAACTTTCATCAAAGATTGGTTTATTTTGTATGTCAACATGTACTTAAAGATTGTAATAAATACTGGTCTTTATGACAGTCATCTGCCGTCAATAAACCTTTTTATTCAATAAAAATTCGAAAAAGAAACCTTTTAAATCAATTATTTTACTAGTACCTAAGTTTAACAGGAAACGAAAATTTATGCAATTTAATTAGATATATCTGATTAACGAACGATAATCTTCCGAGAAGATGTGTCGTGCTTTAACACGTGCAATTTTAAATAACCTGACGAAAGCAACAAGGATTGCAGAAACGTTATATGGTATTTATTTTACCATTATATTTTGTCTGTTATTTGGTTTCCTCTTTAGGTAATTAATAACCAACTGAAACAGACGTTTTATATTTTCGAAAATAAATCAGGTTTGTAGTAATAAAAGATATATTCAAAACATGCTAAATGAGCGAAACTTCTTGAATTTCATTCTGTATTTACATTAAATCAAATGACAGCTATTAAAAATCAGCCGAAATCAATTTTTGGTAAGAACATAGTATAATCATATTAAAAAACTTTCATTATTTAAACCAATGGACTCAGGTAAAAATATACTTCAAATTTTCGCTTTTATGTGAAAGTAGTATCAGAAAAATAAACGTACCAAAAACAATAATTTATTGAAACATTTTTATTAAAGACTTATAAATATTACTTTTTGTCAGCGTAAATTTAGATTTCGTATTTTCTTGGGTTTGTTTTAGATTATCCTCAGACGTTGTCGATAAACACTAATTAAGTATAATAAAATGTATCTTTATATTAGTAAGGATATCCTATCATTATCTATCGTATTATTCAAACTCTGAGAATTTTTAATACACTGTTAATCCGGGATAAGGCGATGAAATTTAACTAAGCCTTCGAAGATGTAACATTAGTGGAGATTAATAATTTAAATTTGCGTCCACATTGATTTGCAATTATGCATAACCGAGTTATTTTTAGATTCGATAACTATTCTAAATTTATTATCTAGACTTACACAAAAACTCGTCAACTTTAAAATGACAGTAAATGCGAGATAGGATGGCTCAATTGTTTCTGGTATTAGTTTTAAGTGCCATAGATACCCAAGATAAATTTTTTTCTTGCCTTAAGAGTCTGTAATATTTACGCAGTAGCGCATATAGCTGGAAATAAATTTAATTTTACCAAGAAAAATTGCCTTAGTGAATAAATAAATAAGAGCAAATCATATATAGATGAATAGTACCATTTATACGAAATATCAAGTGAATAAAAAAAATTTACATTACATTTAATTACGATTAGCACGTAGGATACGTCTTATTAATGAAATTTTATAAATATTTTCAGTAAAACTGTTGTTAGATATTGGTTACGTATAAGTTTACCTGAAAACCGCCTCTTTTTTCCCCTGTAATATTTCTGATAAGATTTTTTATACCCTGCTCTCCTGTCACATATTTTACATTTAATTCAAACATACTGCGGTAAACATTGTCTTCTCGAGAGATTCTCAAATTTTCTCCTATAATTTATAGTTTTATAACGAAAATATTTTATTGTATCTATAATGATCTGGAAAAATTGAACCAGAGCAGAATAGTGCTGAAATGAAGTTAATTCTTTAAATGTTTGATTTTTTTATTCTATTTTCACACGACGAAATGTAAAGAAGACTTTGCGTTTATCTGTGTTATTTAACGCGTCAAAATTTGGAGAAATTCCTCCATCGGTGCAAATATCTTTGGGGCTTTGCTCTCTGTCCTTGGTGAACCGAATATCGAGACCGCTATACAACGTTTGCTAACGATTAAATTTAACTATTGTTCATTAAAGTGTTATTTTTCCCTATGCCACTTCGTTGTAAGAGTTTAGGATAGCTCTGCATATCCGTTTCCGAGATTACTTTTCTTAGTTTGCAGAGTCTAACTTAATTAAATGCGTTACATTTGAAGAATATTGAAATTTAAAGTATCATTTTGAAACGACTTTCAATGGCATCCCCAGGTCTTTCTATATCAGTTTCCTACACGATGAAGCTTACTTACGTGAGTGAGATCGATGCCTTGCGTCGTCAATATTGAATGTTTGCCATTGGTTGGGCATGTACGGCCATTCAAGTGCATCGGCGCAATGTTTGGGTATTACGCACTACAGGGCCCCGGGGAAGGGGATTGAGGTCAAAACACTTAGCACTCCTAGGGGAAGAGACTTAAGTCGCAGGTATATATAGCCGAGGCGACACATCCCAGATATCAGTCCATCTTCTGGTCCTCAGCAGCCATCCAGTCACCCTCAAACATGATCCAATCTCTGGTAAGGCCAAAATTGAAAATAAATCTTTATTTTCACGACTTTTTTCATTGAATCATTCCACTCTTCAGTATAATTTCTAAAATAATTATATTCTACAAATATGTCAATTACAGAAAAATCCAATATCAGGCTTAAATGCTTTGTTTTTCCTATTACTAATTCAATTTAGTTAATCAATCTAAATTGAAACTGAAATTTTTATGTACAGGAGAAATAAATTAAAATCACAAGTCATATTGAGAAGAATTATATATTTATTACAGGTAATATCCACTTTCATAATTATATATAAAAATATATATGTCATACTCCTGCATACTCTATGGTTTTCAATTTTTTGTTTTATTTTTATTTGATAAAATTTTCACCGGCCAATCTATCAATTGGACGCCCTCTTGTTAGCTTATGGCATGAAGGGTACGAAATTAATATTTTTGTGGTCCACTTTCCGACCTATCGTATTTCTATGAGTTTCTCCCTTTAATATTATGGAATGAAGTAGACACTGTTTCATATATTTTTAATCTAATATTTTCATTGTTACTTTCCTTTCTCTAATTCATGCATCCTTTTATAGAATACACTGCATTACATGATAAAAAATATACATAATACACAATTATAATTTTATGAATAGTAATAAATATTTATAGCTTAAATTTTTCAGTGGTAAATACTAGAATATAAATTTTTCAGTGGTAAATACTAGAATATAAATTTTTTAGTGGTAAATACTAGAATATAAATTTTTTAGTGGTAAATACTAGAATATAAATTTTTCATACATATTTACATAGTGGTTGCTTCCGTTCAGTATTGTTCCTCTAAGTGATTATTTTTGAAGGGAAAAACTAACAAGTTAAAATACACAAAAAAAAATAAATTTCCCGAACAAGAAAATTTAATTTTACTTGATGTATAAAGTCTATACTTTTGATATATTTTATACAATTAAAAGCGTCAATGTTCATAGGCTGTATTGTCGATGAAAACTGTGAAATAAGGCCATCAGGCTAATTTTGTCAGCTAAATTTAAGTTTGCGTATATGGAAATGTTGTGTCAATTTTCAGTCAGAATATTTTGATAATCACTACTTATTTGAACGATGGTCTTTTTCCTCATTTAGAGTGTCTTTAGAATTATTTAGAGTAATATAACTAATATTAATCATGGTCCGGTCGCGGTTACAGCTTACATTTTACAGCACACCGTCAGAACAAATACTTAAAGCACACACTTATTTATCAAAAATAATAAAAATGATAGATAGATAATAGTATAACAGACTATAGGCACAATCAAGTTAGAATACATAAAAAAAATGAAATTACCGCAAACAAGAAAATTTAATAAAATATTACTTGTATGGAAAAAATAAAAATTTATTTACTGAATATTAATTTTTATTGTGAACTGCAATTTATTAACTTTTTAAAGTTCACTAACGTTTATTTGCTGTAATTTGGATCTCATTATGTATTATACACTGTAAATAAACACGTTCAAGTTTATTCCAAATATTGAAATGAAAAATTTACGTCTGATAGAAAATAATGAATACGAAAGATTGACAATTCAGGAAAAAAAGTGATAATATAAATACCACACAACGTTTCTGGGATCCTTCTCCCTTTCGTCAGGTTGCGAAGAAGAGCCTAGAGTGACACAACTGCATTTGTCAGTAGACAAAACTCAATGCGTGAATGTTCATTGAGTGAATTGTTGATGAAAACATTGAGTTTTGTCAACTCACAAGTACAGTTGAGTCACTCTAGGCTCTTCTTCGCCCCTGACGAAAGGGACAAGGATCCCAGAAACTTTGTGTGGTATTTATATTATCACTATTTTGTCTGAATTGGCTGTCTTTCTTATTCATTATTCCAAATATCTTAAATCCAAAAAATTGATGTATAGAATTTGTTGAAGAATGTCTAAATTATACATCATATGTAAATTAAACAATCCATTGGGATTTCAGATATTTAGAATAAACCCCGAGCGCGTTACTTTTCAATATATAGCTCTTGAAGACGTCCCAAATATAGGGAAAAAACGTTGCGTTTCACTAAAAAATATATTTTATTAACTTTTTAATTTGGCTTAAATATTTCAGTGAATCTTATTATTTTGATCTTTTTTAGTTACATTTCATTACATTATACTTTATCTTGTGCAATATTACTTGCTGATCATTCGAGATGCAATGCATCTGACGTAATCAAGGAATAGTATGAAAGTAGTTCAAAAAATATTGTTCACTAATTCTTCTTTTCACTGTAGTGTATGAAATTATCAAAATAAATTTAAAGAAAAATAAATTTAATTGGAAATTTTCAATTTCATATTTTTAGGTAAGGATTCTAGCTCTATTGTAATTAAAGATACTTTCATTACCATTAAGACGTCATTAGACGTGAATAGTCTTGCGTCAACTTTTAGATTCTATAAATGTTACTATTGTATTAATAGTTCTAGGGTTTCTAGCTGAGTGTAATATACGTAGCCCTACTCCCAGCAGGTGAAATATCTTTAATGTAAATATTATTCGTATGATTTGCATACTGTGTGACGTTCTTAAGTATAATTCATTGTGTTTCCTAAATATTCCTTCTATATAATTAGGTGTACGTTATTACTTTAATATATTATTTAGATAATTATTGGCATTTAATTTCATTACGATGAGCACATCTTAATTAAATTTTATAAATTTTTTCAGTATAATTGTTGTAATATATTTTATACGTATAGGTTTACCTGAAAACCGCCTCTTTTTGCCCCTGTAACCACCTACTCGATATTTAAACTCTGATCCGCTTAATTATGTCGCCACTTTTTTATACCCTGCTCATCTGCCACATATTTTACATTTAATTCAAACATACTTCGGTAAACAATGTCTTCTCGAGAGATTCTAAAATTTTCTCATATCATTTATAGTCTGCATAACGCACTGTAATTATATGGAAATATTGAAACGCTGGAAAATGGAACTAATTCTTTATATGTTTGATTTATTTATTCCCCTTTCAACCGACGAAATGTAACTTTGCGTTTTCGAATAATCGCTTCTTACGGTTTAAAATACTTAAAAATACAAGTCTTTGTCGAAGTCCTGAATATCCTCATAAACCCACTGCTTACGCTGGAGAGAAGCAATTCCAGCAATGGCTTTGATTTACCTTGCACTGTCGCGAGCAGAGGCACGATAGAACTGACGAGCATGAAGCTTTAGAGATGTGTAAGTTACGGCAATTGCTACTGTGACGTTTACTGCTTCATAGAATTGAAGTCTGTATCCAACCAACAATTATGAAGACAACAGACGTAAGACAGGGAGAACTTCCGTTTGGAAGTCTCTCCGCGAGGCGAAGTCGAAAAAATACACTGACAATTTAGCATAAAACAAATCTCTAAAAAGAAAAAGTCCTTGTATATTATTATAAACTATAAAATAAACTGATCCGTCAAGTAACACAATCATAAAATGATTAACGACAATTGGAAGAAGTTTCCAAATTCTAAGAACTTCCAAACATACGACTGTGGATCCAAGGCCCAACTTCAATATGCATCAGTGGATGTAATGTGAAGTAAATTATCTTAATTATCAGTATGAAATATCAAGATATTATTTTATTTATAGCCGCATCAACGCCTAATGTCATTAGTGACTTTGTACATTGGTGAACTTCACTTTTAGAGAACTAATTTGTCGGGGTTTCTTGACTTACACAAAGTCCAAGCCCTTCGCCGCGTTTTGAATCAGTCACCTCCGCTGACGCTGACCACAGAACGTAGGCGAGGATATTATTTTACACTGGAAAGAACGTCTTTTTTCGAATTGATCACATTCCAAACTTTCATCCTTTAAATAGATTTAATTTTTCTAATTTTCTAACATTTCGTTTGTCCTCTACATTACGTAGGAATTTTATGATTAATGGACAAAACGAAATCATGTACAATATTTTATATGAATTTTTCATTATTTAAATGTTTACTGACTAAATGTTTATTATTAGGTTCCAAGCACTGAAATTGACGTTATTAATGGGATTGCAACAATTTATGGAGTCGAATAATACATTAGCATTGAGACATCTCGTCAACTTATTCTATTTTAACTATCGGCCATACTTTCAGGTTTAAATAGAACAGTTTTTCGTCACGAATTACACATTCGGAGATAAATTAAGTCCCTCGCGCGGAGTTTACTGAGGCGTAGGTCGACTGTACGTTTGTCGATACAAGTGTAAGTAGCCGTATATAAGAGAGTTCACTCGTCCGTGGTAGCTATCGAACTCAAAGTACCGTCCATCAGAAGTTATAAGGCTTCAGCTCTTCATCATGGAAAGCTATAAAAGTTTTCTAACTCGGTTAGGGAATTTATGGACCCTATAATCGTGCAGCAGTAACATACGTCTTGCATATTCCGATACCGCCTACTATTTTTTTGTCAATGTTTAGGAATGAGTAGGATATCCAACTACATTCTACAATAAGTCCATTTCTTTATATTTTGAGATTATTTTTCTTAAGCTCTGAATACTTCGTTTTATTATTTATTCTGTGTTACACACAACTTACTCAAATTATTCCATTATTCTAAAATACACCTTATTTAAATAAAGTCATATGTCATGAAGTACACGTGCCAAATTATATACTATATTTCAACCATTTACTTTAGTCAGCTAGTGTCTCCTCGGAGAAAAAGGCAATATTTGACCGTCATGTGCTATATCGTCTGTATACTGACAAAATACCCACGGTCATTGTATCCAAATTTCCAAAAGATATGTCTAGCAACAAAAACCTTGTAACGCATATATATGTATTTGTTTTGACGAAGGCCGCGGTGCTGCAGGTACTTAACAATGTTTACAGTCACTCTGAGCAAGCAATGAACGTTGCATCATGGGCATTACATACACAAACAGACTTTTCCAAACTAATCATTAAGAAAATATTTATATTTTCCTTTTTGTAATGGATTACGGATGTTTGTTGTTGGAACAGATGTATTTTTATAAATGATTAAATGTGTTGTTTTCAATTTAAAATGTAAATTTTTAAATTCTAAGTGATGTAGTGAAACCGCTTTTATTTAAACTTATTCTGCAGTTACATTACAATTTTTCTTAAAGAAAACATACACGATTGTTAGATTTATTCTTCTGGACCCATGAATGGGGTCTGCGACGGCTATTCTCTCGCAGGCAGAACCTTGTAGGAGAGACACGACGGGGATGCCTTTTCCTCTCCGTTTTTGAACTAAGGTTCCCACAAGCCGAGGCCTGTTTTGAGAGGTGTATGTTCCGGGGTCACAGACCTTGGGCATACAGTAAGAGTTGTTCGCTGTTCCCATTGTAACAGTCGGCCAGCTGCCTCCTAAACTGGTCGAGGTACGGAGAAAGAAATGCTGCGTCCCCACAGCAAAGGGCGTGGGACAAGTACCCAACCTACCTGATGCAGGTCTTTCTAGGGTTTTCACTGCATTACTTTTAGGCGAATGCCCGGTAGGATCCTTAAACTATAGCCCGGGGGCCCTAGTTGGCTACCTTCCTCTACCCTTCCGCATCCCTTCATTTCGGATCCCTTCCTATGCTATTAAAGGGAAGTTTCCACCCTGTACATTACCCTCATGTAGTCTGTTACCCTAAAAAAAAGAATTTATTTCTAAACAGTCTTTACATATCAAAAATTTTGCTGGAAATACTTTCTTTTACTTGATTTAACTGAGATCATTCCATACTTATATAATTCGGAAAGTAATGAAGCCCTGGACTACGAAATTTTTCTTCTACTCTTAACTTATGTTGGAAATTTTTCAACTACAACCTTATTCCTTGTGACTCCAAAGATAAGGTTGTAACAGAATTATTATTATTTTTTTTGTTGACTAGTCCAAGAACTTGTAATAAAAGCTTGACCCTCCAATACTTTCTCTTTTACTAAAAGTCGTCGGTATATTTAGTCCTCCTACTTCCAGGAGGACATAATTTATAATGGATCTCTATTCTTCATTAAGAAATTAAAAATTCTACTGTCTCTTAGAATGTGCCCGGTCCAGTTAGTCTTCATCCGAGAAAAATTTCTGAATACGGTATTAATATTATTCATTGCTTCTGAATACTCTCTTAATTTGTTACCTTCATTTTTGACATTCTTCAACAGCAACACATTTCAAAGAATTCATGTTATTTCCTTTACTTTCGTCGAGTGTCATCGTTTCCGATCTGTATAGAAATACTTCAAACAAGGAACATTATGAAGTTATGGAACGCCAAGTTCTTAGTGAATTATTTCTTAACCATGGCTGTCCTCGTGCAGTAATAAGCGTCATAGTACATCAGGCTTCAAAAATACTTCAAGTAACTGAAGTTTCTAATTACTGTTTTTCTTACTTGAATTTCTCATACCTTCTGATTTGGCAGTTTTTAACATTTAATATTTTCCATAATATGGTTTATAATATCTGAGCTGCATATTTTATGTATCTCAATACATGATTTTATCACTTACCGTCTGTTCAACCCGTAATCTATAAGACTACTGTGATGGTTAAAAGCTTATCTTGTATCTTGGCTTAATCATTTTGATGAATGTGTATGTTTTTTTTTAGGTCTGTGTAACCCTCCTCGTGGTTTCCACCTTCGCTTTTCCTCAACAAGAAGCAGCTCGATCTGGACAGACAGAACCTCCGGTGCAGATCCTGTCCCAAAGTGACATCGTGGGCACTGACGGCACTTTCAATTACAGGTAAGGAAAATCGTCAACATTCCAGTCAAATTACTGAAGTTTATTCTTCAATTACTTCTGATTACTGGACGATAGTTTTACTTTCGTTTACAAAATATCGTGGAAAATAACAAACCAAACGTTAAGTTCAGTTATGAATTGGTGAATTTTCAAACTAAGAAATTACGTGCACTGAAAATTTTTCACTTTACACAGTTAATAATGTGAAAGCATAGGTTTTATGTGCATCATGGCCTCACTGCCTAAGATACTACATTCGTCTCAAGTTTAAGTGGATTCAAGACTTTTCCTACAAACTCACTAAAATGGAATTATCGCTTCCGTTCATAGTATTCTATTATATTAGTTTATAATGGTCAATCGTCTCGGACTTCATACGATGTAAAATCACTTCTTATTCACAAACAACGT
Organism: Zhengitettix transpicula; assembly: GCA_037074705.1. Taxonomy (NCBI): domain Eukaryota; kingdom Metazoa; phylum Arthropoda; class Insecta; order Orthoptera; family Tetrigidae; genus Zhengitettix; species Zhengitettix transpicula. Next base: position 112,928,340 of record CM073591.1, on the reverse strand, counting down.
ATAAAATATTTATCACATTGTAACAACTTCTTCAGTAACAATGCTATTTTTTTCTATTAAATGATATCATTCATATGAAACTTTGGCTAGAAAGACCATTATTAGATTTATTAACTTTTTTGGATTTACGTTATCAAATTTGAAACAGAATTGGAACGTACGTTGATTTTTTCACAATATAAATAATTTTATTATAATAAATACTCGCCTGTATTTATTGAATTGGTTATAGTTAGGTAAAGCGTTACGTTTTTTTGCGGCGAACTCGTGAACTAGGAGAGCAATCATTTGGACGTAGTTCGTGGTCCGGCACATACGTAGCGCCACAGTTTGCTTTGCAACAATAAGCTCTTGGATAATTCTATTGGCCTCCAGTTTCTGGTCAAAATATCCTTATAAATTAAAATAATATGCGAAAAATTAACCCAAGTGCTTTTTCCATCTAAATTATTCAACGAGAATACAAACTTTATATATCTCAAATTCAAGATATGTACAATTTACATTATTGAAAGTATTCATATAAAGCATGAATCAAACTTGGCTATATAAATACACATAATTATTTAATTAATATATATTGTTTATTTTAAGTCGTTGCATTTCAGCTCAAATTTTTCACTGCTTCGTCTACCGAAATATTCCAAGTTCAGATATTTACAGTAGTTGTTTTCACGCGGTGTAAATTTCTGAAAATACGTCAAGATTCCTTCTATTAATGTAAAACTTTGCAAATGGAAGCGTATTTAAATTTCGGGAAGTATTACAAACCGATAGAAAAAAAAAAGTAATATCCGTGTAACTTGTAATGCAAAGTACGAATAATTTATAATCTGTCTAGAACACCGAAACGATTTTTCCGAACAGTAAAGGATCTCCCATCCTTTAGAATAAGCATTTATATCGTCCCCTTGACGGTTTAAGAACAACATTACGCTTCTAAATTTTTCAGACGAATTTCGAGATATAATAGAAAATTCTTCCGTTAAATATCTGTTCTTCGTAAAATAATTGAATTTTGTAAAGGTAATAATACAAGTAAGACGCAGCTATCTAGTTCTAAAATTCTTCATTATAATAAGACCTGTTTTATAACATGTAGAAATGTAATAATAAATAATACTTACTTGTATAGAACGCAAATATAATTATTTTATGTGAACGGATATGAGAAAAACGAAATTTGTAAAAAAAAGGTAAGTATTATACTACAAAAATAATTCAGTATAAAGTAAATAATTTATAAACAAGGAATAGAGAAAGAATATTACATACGTATCAGAATATTTTTAAGCGTAACCATTTTCATCAATAAAATATTATTCTTAATAATTCCTGCAGTAGTTCTGTGATTTATGAATTACAGGCGAAATATAAATTTTTAAATGCATCATGGGCTTCAATTCTCACGTATCCACAAGTAGGTGTCTGGAGTTATGAAATTATGGCGATGTCATAACGTTTTTTTTGCAGCTATGCTCTGAGTAACGGTATCAATGTCGAGGAGTCTGGTTTCTTGAAGAAGAACGATGCGATAGGTGCTAGATCTGGAGCCGAGGGAGAAGAAGACAACAGCGAGATCCAGGTGGTGGTGGGATCCTTCTCCTACACCGCACCCGACGGAACGAAGATCACCCTCAGGTAACATACCTACTCAACTCTCTTACATAAATCGGAAAGAAATCAACGTTTCAGATTAACACATTATTGAGAGGATAAAATCTATTATTCGACTACTTAAAAATTCATCAAGTTTAACGTATGTCGAAATAAATTTGAAGATATAAGATCAATATCAGACCTTTAAAAAGATTTTATTTGATTAATTTACTAAATCACGACATGTTTCTGTCCTCATGTGTGACCCGCTTCAGGCAAAGAACAACAGAAAATACAAAGATATTTACTTTATAAAGATATACTGTTGTAGGAAAACGAAGAATTTATAATTATAAATAAGCGATACAGATAAGTATAAAGTAGACAAACATATTGAAAAATTACTTTAAAAAATTGGTTCATAAAATATGTATTTAATAGGACTTTATGACTTAGACAATAACCACCAGATAAATTGGGATAATTTTAGTGTTTTGGATATAGAAAAAAATTATCAATGTAGACTGATTTCCGAAATAATAATAAAATTAGCAGCTTTTTAGTCGGAAAAAGTTTTAATATTCAAGTTATAAACTCAACGTTCCGTCCCTGATTGCGACTTCTTCAGGTATATGGATGTTACAATTATAAAAAAATCTTAAGTTGACAAAAATTTCTGCACTTGCTACCGAAAAAATGCTACTAATTTTATTATTTAATTAAAATAAGTCGGATGTTATAATTATTAATTTTCTAAATGTTACACATTAAAAATAATCCTAACACTATTGGTGTTAAAACGCATGCAGGTTCATTATAGGGCATTTGTCTATGAGAAACAGAAATTGATTACCATCCATTACATTTACTAAATTAGTCTTCCAGCCTTATTTTATTCGTAATCAATATCCGTCTTTCCTCCTTCTTCTTTACACGATTAAGAATTTTTCTGGTTTTCTATTATCTCTAGTGATTTTTCTTGTTCTACTCATAAGGTAAGAGAATTCTATGATTTCCCTAACCAAAGCATTTTCAATGTGAATTGTCTATTTGATGTATTAATATTTGACTCTTCAAAATAGTTTTCATCTCAATGATGAACCATACAGGATAATTAATAAAAGATCTAATGTATTTAATAAATCAATAATATTATTCACAAAAGAACGTTTGACTTCATATTCAGAATAATGCAATAAGAAACTTTGTTAGTACGTTGATTTATTTTCCGTCACGTGTAAAGTGACGAATGAATGTTATTAATAATATTGCATTGATATTTCAGGTACAAGGCTGACGAGAACGGATTCCAGCCCGAGGGAGATCATCTTCCCGTTGCCCCTCCCGTGCCGGAAGCCATCCAGCGCGCTCTGCAGGCCGCGGCTGCCTCCCCCGCACCGGAAGAGCCGCAATCCAGCCAGCCTCCTCAGTAAACACCTCAATGCACACACAAAGTCCTCATTGCGTTTTAGGCGATTGAGACACTCCTTTAACACTCGTCATACTTGGTTAATTCCAGGTCATGAATTCCTTACGGGTAGAAATAAATTGAAATTTGCTTGGGTAAATAACTTCTACACATAACACGTTTGCGACGTAAAAAATTCGGAAATCATACGATCGTAAAATCAATCATATTATATACAAATAATGCAATACATAATGTCTTATCCGAAGAATATGATGAGGTTTCTTTATTAAGGTTTTCAATATCTGGTTATTCTTTTCTTAAAAGACGGGTTGTTCAATTGGAGGAATTCTGCTTTGACATTGCTTTACCTGGCGAAGTTATTCGCTTACAATATTGTAAATACGTTTTATACATTTCTTAAAAAGAAAACATTTTCTGTATATATGAAAACGAAATAAAAGAATGAAGAATTGAAAATAATTTTTTTATCGTAACAGAAACCCTCATTTCCACTTTTCTCTCTTCTCCTTAGCACAATAATAATAATAATACGAATAGTAATATATTTTATTAAAATTACGCTTTAAAGAAAAATTCCTTAAGTGTAACTTCTGTTCTAACATAATATAACGAAAGGAGGACTACATAAGTGGCAGCTCAGGATATAATAAATACTAATTCATAAATTAAAAGGAAAACCATTCTCTTGAATTTTGGATACAGGCACAGAAGTACGTTATAAAACCAGCCATAAAAATATACTGAAACATGAGAAGAACGCAATGTACAATTAAATGTAGTTAATTTTTTCGGTTAACTTTTCAGTACAAGAGGTTACATATTTAATATGAATAATAATAAATAATTATATTTCTTAGCTATGCACAGATATAACCATTCTCGTTTTTTAATTTTTTTTTGAGCCACATTATTTGCCACGTAATTAGCCACTACTGGTTATACTTATTTAGTACGTATTAATTATTTCAAAGTTGACTGTTTTTGCTATTAATCATCTTCAGGAATTAAATTATTAATCTTGGATATTCCGTTGAATGTAGGACTTAAAGGATGATTTTACTTTCGAGTAGTTGTTTCTTTTCTTGTTAGTGTATAATTATGATATGTTTAATGATAACTGGGGAATTGCATACGGACTGATGACTATTATTAAATATGTGAAAGTGAGTATCTTGGAGTGTTCTGTTCTTATTCTTGATACTAATTATCTTATCTCTTCATGGGTCTTTAGTGTAGGTTTTTTATCGCTTGTAATTCGGTGATTTATTTGTGGATATTTCTTGCTTTTAGTTTTCTCCGTTTGTTGTTCCAGTGCTGTAGGAGTTTACTTTGGGCAGTATTCCAGACAACTTTGTAAGTGTTGATTTTTGGGATAGGATTTCAAGGCTTGGGTGATAATCTTGGCCTTTAGTTCTGTTATATTGTTGTCGTGGATATCTTGATGAGACGGAATCCATATAAAACTATTATTTTTTTCATATTTGTTGAATTGGTGGTATCTTTCTTGTACTATCATCGGTATCTCTGATGAAGCATGTCTTTTTTTTTATGTTCGATAAATCAATATGTTCCATTGGCGTAAGAATGGAGTAAAGTTAAGTTGTATTGATGGAGGATATTGAGTTGAGGGTTGCGGAATTATTCGATTATTTATAGAGATACTCAATCGTCACATGTTCTCGACATGAATTGTATTTATGACGTCACTAAACAGCATGTCTCTTTCCTTCATTTTTCCTTCCATTAATTTTTTTTATTATTAAACAAAACTTTTATCTTAAGATTATTTGTTGTTACATAAGTATTAGAGTATATACAATTAAAATCCTGTACATAATTAACCTGCGAACTTGTCACTTAAGTTAATCCAGCAATTAACATAATTTTGCAATTTTTTTTCATTTATTTTAATTTGGGTGTCTGAGGTGCATACATTGTTGGGTTATGAGGGTTCGCTGGTGATGTTGAATTTGATGGGATGGATGGAGTGGGTGGGTGGGTTCTGCGGGTATGAGTATGGGGTGGGTTAGAAGGTGCCAGAGTGTTCTGGGGGAAGGATGAGGTCGATAGGGCGTTTTCTCTTGAGGCGACGTGCGTGTAAGGGTGGGGGAGGGTTGCAATGAAATGGCTGGATCGTGGTGTTGGGATGATTGAAGGTGCTTTTGATTAATGAGGTTACGGATTTGGTGATTATTGAGGTGACTTGGGGAAGTTTAATGTTGTGGTGGATAATGGAATTTCTGAGGTACCAGGGAGAGTTAGTGATGAATCTTTGTTTGGTTTGGTTTGGATTTTGGCTGAATGGGTTTTGGCTGTTGCTCCCCATATGGATGAGGCGTTGGGCCAGGTGTGTTGAATTATGGCGAGATATACTAGGCGTTTTGTGCTGAGGTCCAGTGGTCATTTTCTGTTTAGGAGAGGATATAAAGTTCTGAATTTAAGGTTAATTTTAGAGAGGAGGAGTTACATGTGGGGTTTCCAAGAGAGTTTTGAATCGAAGATGAGTCCTAGGTAGGTGGTTTCTGTTTTTGCGGGTATTTCGGCGTTGTTTAGATATAGGGGGATGTGCGGAGGAGGATTTTTGTATAGAGTGAATGGGACGGTTATTGATTTGGTGGGATTTATGCTGGTTCGCCATTGCTTGGACCAGTGTTCTAGGTGGCTGAGAGCTGACTGAAGAGGTTGGATATTGGAGGTGAGAGAGAGGAGGTTTGGTAGGAGATGGCGATGTCGTCTGCGAAAACGATTGCGCTTGTGGCGGGATGTTGTGGAATATCGTGGGAGAAGATGTTGTATAGGAAGGGGGCAATGACGCTTCCTTGGGGGACTCCTGCAGCGATGGGGTGGTGGGGTGGGGTTGGGAGATGTGGTTATTTATTTTGATGGAGAAGGTTGTGTTGGAGAGGTAGTTGAGGAGTATCCTATAATGGGTGTCATTTAAGTAATCTTTGATTTTTGAGAGAAGCGAAGAGTGATGAATTTTGTCGAACGCTTTTTCTATGTCAATAAAAGTGGTGATACAGGATTTACGTTGTTCGAAGGAGTTGTTTATGAGGTTGGAGAGGGAGTATAATTGATGGCAGCAGGAATGTTTTGGACGAAAACCGTATTGTGTGTCAGGAACTAGGAAGGAGAGTTGGTTGATTAAATGAGGGAGAAGTAATTTTTCAACTAGTTTGGAGATTGTAGGAAGGAGACTTATTGGTCGGTAATTTTCAGGGTGGGATTTTGGTTTGTTGGGTTTCGGTTATTCCATTAATAAAACCAAAAGGGGCCGTTATTTATAAATAAATCGAAGACCATGTTTATTGTTCTATAAATTGAATATTCCGAATATTTCAAGGTAATTTGACTTTCAAAATATTTCAAACATTTATTTAACACTGGTTATTTTGATTTTTTTAAACGATATCTAAATGCTCAATTCAGTAAAGATTTCCGAATTTATATGAACCACACCTGAACTCATGACATTTTAAAATCTGGAGCAATAATTTTTTGTCATAATTATGAAATGCACAACGAACCAAGTATTAAAGAAGTGTTTAGAAGTAGATCGATATATTAAACGTTTGAACAATTCAAATGTTGCAAGTGGCCTGGAGGATTATTTAATTAAAATTATTATTATATAAATAAACTACAGATCTCAAATACTTACTTAAAATAGATTGTCTCTAATTTAAGTCTATATTTAGAGTTTCTATAGCTTTTGAATTACCTTTACAATATGATTGCATTAGTTTATACACTGACAAAGAATTAGAAGATTTTTAACCAGCAAAGTCTTTTTATATATAAACTGGTGGAAATATCTTATGATGTGACAGTTCAACATTATATATTTTTTATTTCAATAAGATATTATATGAGACAATGTTATGTTCCATCGGTATTCATTCTAGGAGTGTGATTCCATTCATATACAGTTTGCTCGAACATTCCCCTTACAAATTTATAGAGAGTATTGAGTAGTTCATTATTTGAATAGAACCCCACCTTTTGAAATCTGTCATTCGACTGGGCCTAACATTGTTCCATCCAAGTTCACTGGTCCCTAGAACTTAATCTTTCTACAAGTTATGGGCATATTGTTGGATTCTATTCCATTGAAGTCAGTCAATACACACGGTGTTGTCACGACGAAACACCACCTCACACACATTTCCCTGGAGTTTTATGAAGAGTTTGTTCCTACAGAAATCTCGTAAATCAGAGGAAAATCTACTGGCACCAGTTACGGTCACTGACCAGCAGGCTGAAGACACCAGGCGAGTATCTCAGAATAGGTAAGATGTGTTCAACGACGTTGGCGACCGCCATATCGAACCGGAGTTGTAGTGGAACAGAATACTAACCATCCTATGAAGAAGACAAAAACAGGTAAACTGTAAACAAATTACTTTACTTAAATTTTAGGTTTCAGTCTAAAAAATTTTTAGAACTTGCCATAAAAATGAATATGATTCTTGTCGAAAGCTTCGTCGACCACTAAATAAAATAAATGTTTCATAAAAAGTAAACGTGTTTTTCTAGTATTAAGAGATTATAGAACATGATGTCATATATTCATTTAAATATCTTAAAATAATTAAACTAATTAAATAGGTTTTGTTTTCACAACTATTATTAGTATGATACAACAAATAATTTTAAAAAATCATATTTTCTGGTTATTCGGGATTGAAAATTAATATTCTAAGCCTAGTACATCTCATAAAAAATTTGTTTTTCTCCTAAGACCTGAATAATAATCATTTTAATATTTTATCTATTTTAGGAAATGATTCCGTTGTGTCACTAATTACACTTTGGTGTAAATAAGGGAGACAGTTACGAGAATACAAATGGCTGGAATTCCATGGAGGCGATTATTCTTACACTAGCATCCATTCACAGATGGAATGAAAAAATCAAAGTATTCCAAAAACTATATTTAATTTTTGTTTTATTGTGTGCATAACTACGTAATTTATGACATTTATTTACAATTTAGACATTTAATATTTAAACTAGCACATACACACGTTACATATGATCAGTAACGGAACTAAATATTGGTGTTGAAAACCAAACTCTAGAAGTTGCATATAAAATATAAAGTTTGCAAATCGTAAAGGACAGGAAGTTTGATTGCCTGCGGTATTGCAACTCACGGATTTGAATGAGCAATTATTTCCCAGATTTGGCGACAGTGGTTGCTAAACAATCAAAGTCTTAGCTGTTGCGTGCTTTGTAGCCGTGTTTATTGTAGAGGTCAGGAATAGTCCGTAGAAGAAGTGCAGTCGGATCGGAATGTTAACCTTTCTTTGGCCTTGTACTTCCCATCACGACCAATATCGTATTGGCGCAACGGATGAGAACAGCTATTGTGAGAAAATCCCTACCCGTTCTCAAAGATACAGAAACTGCTCAATGAATATATATTATTTGATACTGGGAGAGTTCAGAGTGATTGTATTTTACAGTCATTGCCTTAAATCGCATATTAATTATATATTTATTACTTCGTAAGATAGTTAATTAATTTCAAATACGTTGTCAAAATAATAAAAAATAATATTCATACAAATAAAACGCAAATTAAAATGAAAATGCGCCATCATTTAAATTAAAAACAGGCATTTTATGTAAATATCTTAATTAATCCGTTCATTGTTACTTCTGAAACATTTTTTTAAAAAATATGGCTATTTCTTTACTAAACGTAACGAGTAAAACCTACGTCTAATTTTTACTCGTTTAAGGGAGATAGAGAAACAACATAGCCTCTCATAACATGAGTAAATCGCTTAAACATTTTTATTTAGAGTAACAGGCTACACAAGGGAAATAAACGTGGTGGCAACTCTCCTTTAATAGCATAGGAAAGGATTTACATTACATTCGGCCGACTTCAAAACCTGTGTGAAGGTGCATTCCAGTTTTGTCAGTCAATAATATATATATATATATATATATATATTATTAATATTTGAAAATATTATTCTAAAATTTTATAAACTGTCATAATCATCTGTATTGTAAGGAAAAAATTGAATAAGTTTTTTAAAAAATTTATATAAATTAATTTTTCAACAACCATTTTAATAATTTTATTCTGACATCACTAATTACCAGTAATCAGTTATATACGCCCCTTCAAATTGTCAATATTTGTTCCTTGATAATTATAATTTTTAATCGTATTAAGATTTTCAATTCGTTTGCTCATAAATTCAAAAATACGTACCTACGGAGAAAAAATAGATATCTAAAAAAATTAATAAAGTGGGACAGTGATTGAATATATATGATCATTATTTTAAATAAAAATTTACGTAAATAAAAGTAGTTGTCCTTCCTTATTCATCAGCTGTCGTAATTCTGTGCATATTAAAAGAATTCTGCAATCGTTTTTGCGACACTTTAAGTGAATATCGATATTTATATGTTGAGAAATATATTTATTAATTGCAGGTCGTGTAACACTTGCTAAAAGTTGTTTATTAGAGTTGAATTATTAAATTTAGCCTAAAATAAAATATGTTATACAAATAAAATCGTGATGATTTTTCCAATAGACTGTTCCATTTATTTTTTATCGTGTGATTTTTTCCTAATCAGCTGATTTGTTATTTAAAATTCATAACAACCATGAATAATATTTATAGTTGAAGATTTGCCTCTAAATTTTTTAATCGAGTGATTTTAATGTATAGTTACGTTTGACGGCTATGAAATTTAAACCAATGTCACCTAAATTCATTAATGTCACGCTCATTTTTCATAATAAAACTGTTGGTTCTGTTTACACGAAATATCGTTGTATTTGTAGAGGTGTACCAAGTTTTCAAGCAGTATCAAACTATACACTGCCATCTTGAAACCAAATCGCTTACGATTAAAACCAAATTTTTCTGTTTCCAAGTAGATTTTATTTGCTTTACAGAAAAACGTCTAAGTATAGTAAATAATTTTGAGACAATCTTAAATTTTTAGAAGCATTTTGAATGTTCCAAAATAAATTTCAGTAAGTCAAATATACTTTTACAAATGGCATATATTGGTAAGTAAACAAAAACTTTTTTGTAAAGAGTAGTCGAGTACATACAAATATATAGAGCCAAGAAGTTATGAACAGTATTTTTTCAAAAAACTTCATACTGTATCAATAAGTTATAATTATCGTGTTAATAAAAACAGATCCGAGCCCATTCCTAACAATAGATAACCGATACACATAAAGGTTAAGAAACGTGCACAATATTTTCATTCCTGTTTGAGCACTTACAATATTTACGTAGTGAAAATGCATTCATATTTTATTTCGTATTAATTTTTTTTACGCTAATTTAAATATTTTAAGCAACAGACTATGACTTTAAAAGACATGACATAAAACATTGAAGTTCATAGGTAAAAGTACTCGGTCCAGTATTCGCTCAAGCACAGGATGCATATGAAACAAGTAAATATAAATCTTAAAATTGTTACATAGTCATTTCTGAATAAAGTTGAACTTAAAATAAAGAAAATCTTTTTCGCAGACGACATCGCCATCTCCTACCAAACCTCCTCTCTCACCTCCAATATCCAACCTCTTCAGTCAGCGCTCAACCACCTAGAACACTGGTCCAAACAATGGCGAATCAGCATAAATCCCACCAAATCAGTAACCGTCCCATTCACACAATCCAAAAATCCTCCTCTGCACATCCCCCTCTATCTAAACAACGCCGAAATACCCACAAAAACAGAAACCACCTACCTAGGACTCCTCTTCGATTCAAAACTCTCTTGGAAACCCCACATTAAATACCTCCTCTCTAAAATTAACCTTAAATTCAGAACTTTATATCCTCTCCTAAACAGAAAATCCCCACTCGCCCTCAACACAAAACGCCTAGTATATCTCGCCATAATTCAACACACCTGGTCCTACGCCTCATCCATATGGGGAGCAACAGCCAAAACCCATTCAGCCAAAATCCAAACCAAACAAAACATAATCCTTCGCACCATCGCTAACTCTCCCTGGTACCTCAGAAATTCCATCATCCGCCACAACATTAAACTTCCCCAAGTCAACTCAATAATCACCAAATCCGTAACCTCATTAATCAAAAGCACCTTCAATCATCCCAACACCACGATCCAGCAATTCCATTGCAACCCTCCCCCACCCCCACGCGCACGTCGCCTCAAGAGAAAACGCCCTATCGACCTCATCCTTCCCCCAGAACACTCTGGCACCTCCTAACCCACCCCACCCATCCTCATACCCGCAGACCCCACCCACCAATTCAATCCATCCCATCATATTGAACAACACCAGCGATCCCTCATAACTCAACAAAGTATGCCCCTCAGACACCCAAAGTAAAATACAAAAAAAAAAAATTTGCAAAATTATGTTAATTGCTGGATTAACTTAAGTGCCAAGTTTCCATGTTAATTATGTACATAATTTTAATTGTATATACTATAATATTTTATGTAACAACAAATAATCGTAAGATAAAAGTTTTGTCTAATAAATCAAATCAAAAAAAAATAATGAAACAAATATAAGAGAAATTGATAATATTTACAAGGCTCATCCACATAGTAAATACCGTTTCCTTAGAATAACAGGCCTCATGAGGGTAATCCACATGGTGGCAACTCCCCTTTAATAGCATAGGAGAGGATTTCATAGGATGGATGCGAAAGGGTAGAGAGGAAGATAGCCAAGGGTTAACTGGGACCCTCGGGCTATAGTTTAAGGATACTACCCGGCATTCGTCTAAAAGTGATGGAGGACAAACCCTAGAAAACCTGAATCAGGTAGTTCGGGCATTAGGCACTTGTGCCACGCCCTTCCATGCAATAATAAAACACAGATTAAACTTGAATGATATTCTTTGATAATTTTAAAACGTTGATTTTAACACCAACTTAAAAACTCCTTTGATTGCTGAAATTATATTTAATAATTAAAATCACTTTAAATTGTAGAACTGATACCGATTTAATAACCATTTACTCATAAATTACTTACTTTGATTTATTTTTAACTTAATGCGGTACATAAATATCTTTGTAATTGTTTTACAGGTTTCTATTTAAAGGTTTCATGTCACCTATGATCCATGAGTAAAATATTTAGTGTATACTGTTACATCTCTTCAGAGGCCAATACATTAATTGTACTTGAGAAATGTTATCGTATAATAACTTAATTAATGAACCATTTAGTAAATATTTATTGATATTGGACATTTGAAAATGACTTACGTAATATAACATTGTAAAGTATAATTTCAATACTTTCTTGCCAACGCAAAAAAATAGTTTTGTTTGAATGAAATATTATTTCAATAATGCATGAGAGACTGTCGCCGAAAGCTGAAACCTTGTGAAAGCTGTACTGAAAGAAAAGGCTTTTTACGGAGGCAACTTAAGAAAATGTTCGATTCGTTGAGACTTTCACACTTCCACTTATAAATGTAAATTTGCGTGCCCTTTGTAAGGCAAATATGGTTTTTCCTAAAGAGTTAAAGAAGCTACTACGGTAAGCGTATTTACACCAAACACCGTATATGGAATTATTTATTATCTTACCTGAATATACCAGTATTTAAATATTTTAAACATCGTAATTACCTTCAGGGCACCAGACAGTTAGAATATTTTATTTTTGATTGAATTCTTTATTTTTAATGGTAACACATTTTGATATAAAGTGCTTCCTTTGTGCTAGGACGTCATATTTAATTCTGTATACTCCTAATAAAACACCTAGCGACTTTAGTTAAGTTCTAAATTTGCTTGAAAGTTTTTAGAATAATTATGTTCGTGGTTTCCGAACCACAAAAAGGTCCCAAATATCATAACCTTCCTTTTTAATAGGTTTCGCATTAAAATGAAAGGTATTTTCATTTGTTTCTTATTTTATGTAATTTATTGAGCGTCAATAATAGATTTTGTTTTGTTTTTCGCATGAAGCAATGCAAATTTTAATGGAAGAAATGGAGGATTCGTAGAATGGTGTGCAATGTGACTTTTGCCTACTAAAACCAGAAGACATTTCTTTGCAATAGTAAATACTTATAGTAAAGGGAGAATATCCCCCATTGTTGGACGTATTTTGAAATGCTCTGATATATTATACTTGTAACACGTTTTCCAGATTCATTTTCCCAGTTTTTGGAATATTACTAAGAAAAATAACCATTAAGATACACAACATGTGTCACAAATAATTTATTCCAAACTTTATGTTAGAATAATTAGAAAATACTGTCAGTATATAATCTGTTGCATGTAATTCCTTTTTCAGTTGACCGTTATCATCTCCTGCATCACATAAAATTTCCCAAATATTCATTATATTCAGATGAGTTTGCTTCGATTGGGGAGGAACTCAATTTCTAGAATGCTAAGGAGATTGAACAATAGATGATTTATAGCCTTCAAGAATGAAGTAACCAGAATATTGCATTGAGCTTTTGGCCTCGGGGCAATGAGACTCTTTCGAAAGTCTGCGACACCCACATTGCGGCAACTCTGAGGATTGTTCCACGCCTTTTTTTCTGGTTCCTCCTACATCTGAGAAGATGATCAAACAACTGGCAGCGGCATTGAGAAATTCGATTAGGAATTCAATCGTGAAATTCATCTCTGGACAACACAATTCAGAATAAAGTAATAAATAAATAAACGTCAGCCAAATTTAAATCTGAAAAAAGAACTAATTAATGTATAATTAAACAACGTTTCATCGCTTATTTTGCGACCTCACCAGGCTCCAGTTTTTTTTAAAAAAATTATAGACGGGTCTTTATATGCTAAAAATTTTTCCGCCACGGCAGTCAATTATTTTTTTAAGCTTGAACCTGGGGGGGCCGCAATATAATCGAAGAAACCTTGTTTAATTTTACATTAATAAATTTTTTCTGAATTAAAATTGGCTGATGTTTATTTATACAATTCAGTGAATTTACATCAGAAGTTACAAAATTACATCGTAGTTCAAATCTCAAGCGGACTGTAAACGATTTATTTTTAGGAAATGTGACTGGAAAGATATAAATTATAATATTGGCAACTCTTTTCAGTGTATTTTAAATTTTCATACTAAAAACCGGAGTAATGTTTGAGATTAAAAAAAAAGTAATTCCTTCGTTCTGAGACTATACAGGTTCACAACGACTATTACTATCGCAATGTTTCTTCATTACTTTGGCGAAGAGAATTTAATTATCGGCAAACGTGAATTAATTCTGATACAAATTTGATTATTCAATTGATAAATTCGTCAAGGGATTTACAATTTCTCGGAATTTTCTTACTAGCCGGCGGCCCAACTACAAGCGGGTGGTCACTCAGTCAAATACGTTACCATTTTGCGAAGGAAACTACTAAGGCATATTGGCCAGTACTTGTGATTAGCATGTTGATTCAAAGGAGGAATCAGTTGGACCAAAAAAGACGCTTCTCTTACCCAGAGCTTTAGTACTGCGAAAGAGGTTGTCGCTCAGGTACTACCATAGCATTCTAAAAATAAATTATTGGATGCACAGTTAAGTGGCATTCGATCCTGAATCTACAATCTACTTGAAATACTTCGTGCGTCTAGACGAGTCAATGGAGAAAATATTACGATGATGATACGTTGTGAGACACGCCGTATTGTGGTTGTACGGAATCAACTGTCTAGATAACCCAATCTCTAAATTTTGGGTAAAAATTTTATTTTTCCTGGACCTAGTTTTTCCCCCAAGATGAATCCTTTGTTAAATTGGCATACCTGAATATGCGCCCGATTCAAATACAGGAAGTTTCAGGTTACGTTTCATTTTCATTATTAAATGAAGTGGCATTAAAATTATTCAGTAGTATTAATTAGCATGGTATATCCAGTCCTTAAGATCATGAACACGAGACGAAACTGGGAGCACGTAAAGGTTTCCGGGAACTCGGAATAAGAAACGATGTAACTGCTCTGGCACGTTTTTTTAGGATAACAGGCTACATGAGGGTAATCCACATGGTGGCAACTCTCCTTTAATAGCATAGGAAGGGATTTGAAAGGGGGGATGCGGAAGTGTAGAGGAAGGTAGCCAAGGGTTAACTAGGGCCCCCGGGCTATGTTTTAAGGATCCTACCTGGCAATTCGCCTAAAAGTGATGCAGGGAAAACCCTAGAAAAACCTGCATCAGGTAGGTCGGGCATTTGGTACTTGTCCCTTCCGATGTCGGGAGAGGAGTTTTCTGTGGGGTGGCAGCTTTCCCCTCGCCGTGCCTTGACCGGTTTAGGAGGCAGGTGGCCGACTATTCCAATAGGAATAGTGGACAACTCTTACCGTATACCCAAGGTCTGCGACCCCGGAACATACACCTCTCAAAACAGGCCGAGGTGCCTCGGCATGTGGGAACCTTAGTTCAAAAACCAGAGAGATGTGAAGGCATTTCCAATTGTAGCCACCGCCAGAGCTCTTTCGGACGGTTCACTTCGAGAGAATTCTCTCGCAGGTTTCCTTCTAATCAACTCTGGCACTCATCATTAACAAGTCAAAATAAACCGAGCACTAAATAATCACTTAAGTCATGAATTGCACGTGTGAAAAACTGGCAATTCGTTGGTTCATTCAATTGTAGGAATATACTTAAAAGCGTACTGCATATCCGTTTAATGTAATAATATAAAAATTGTATACCTAACAACAATATAACCATTGAAATTCGTCGTATTACATTTAAATAAAAAGTAAGTTCACAACTTACATGTCACAACGTTCTGTTTATTTTTATAAAATCCTGACAGACCATTAGTCTTCTAAATGTAGCATTTATATTTTATATTCGATTTCCGATGACTGTTTAACCTTCGTTTCAATAAAATAAGGCAGGTCTATATTTCAAAAAATATTTAGTTAATTTACTGCTATAAAATATATAATATTTTGTACTATGGAGATTCCATTATTGTACGAAAAATTTCGTTTTTTGGTGTATTCATTAAATATCTGTTAGGCTACCCCAAATATTTTTTTTCTATCTCATTATTTTCATTAGAAGCTCCAATCTTTATTATGTTTAACTTAACAAAATTCTCAATGTTGTATTTCGTTATTCGAAGCTGTTAAAATTCCTGTATTTATGTATAAATTAATTATTTTAGTGAAATTTTTACGTAATTTAGCAGTAATTACGGTTACCAAATTATTCTATTTCAAATATAACACTGGCGTCTAAAAATATTTATTTAACCACTCCTCGGGTTTATGACCACCATTTACGTGAAATTATTGATAAAAATAATTATTTCTTTCTTTTCTGAACATATTATTATCATTTAAAATAGAATAGAAGTTATCTGATTTTTCTGTCAAACACCGCTTGATAATTCTGCAAAATCACAAAGTAATCTATTTTATCTTTTCTTCGATCGTGCTGTACACCTAAAAGTGGTTTTTAGAGAACTGGTTCCTCGATAAATATGCTCAACTCGTAACCTTTCTAAACACTAAATTTCCGGAGTAGCGGAAGTTGTCGGCTATAAAAAATCCATCGAAAGTCGACAGAAAAATTTACTACCATTATAGAAAGTTTCGTAAAAGCAATTCGCTTTTAATCAATTCTGTTCTCGAACGGAAAAATACTACATTTACCTTTATCGACAAAATATACAATTTTTTAATTAAATGAAATAAAATCAAAAGTTATGTTGACGTAAGAAGCGTTAAATTAAAACGAGAAGAAACATTTATTATGATATTTCTACTTTCATTACGTAATAAAAGTATCAATGAAAGATGCAAATCGTGAGGAAATTAAAATCTTGTACAACGAATTTACTGTGACGGAATACAATAAAGGATTCCACGTAGGGGAGGGGGGATTAGCTAAGAAAGTATATTTTAGTTAAGTTTGATAACATTAATAAAAAATGCTATTGAATACAAATATTTGCATAATTTATTATTTTTATTATCCTTTGTCATATGAAGATCATTTGCTTCATTAAAAATTGAATATTAATTTAATACAAACACCACATATTATTCAAATAAGAACAAAAATTATTTATTATTTTTATTTCAGATTTATCCCGTAAATCAAATAAAAGTCTTTAATTTGAATCAATATTGCTTCCATATCTCTTTATGAAAAAAAACAGTGAAACTTTTATATATTTAAAATGAAAAAATTTACGTCTTATAGAAAATAATGAATAATGAATATATTTCGTTTTTAATTTACCAACAAAATTACTTTGTAAATAATTAAAAACAAAATGTCTGTCAAAATAAGCCTTACTTTGTAAATACCACCCAGCCAACACCTTTTTACTCCAAACGGGGACCTGACAATGATTGGCTGTGAAAAAATATAATACATTGGGTTTGTCGAGTAATTCTATTTTATATTAAATACTATGTGTATCATACCTAGTTTTTGGTAGAAGGGCTAACAACTTTATTTTCACGCGATCGTTATTTAGTTAAATTAATTTTGAGTCGTGGATGCAATATTTCAGGAAATCATCAATTTATAATAATGTCGAAAAAATATCAGACATACACAATAATATTCATAAAGACATACATGGCCTTAACTCAGAAAATTATGTTTAATAATAAAACATTAAAAAAACTACGTTTTATACTCTTTTAGGACCAATTCAGGTTTAATAATTATGTATGTAAGACCAGAATTTAATGGATGCGATATTTCAAACATCTGAATAAAAGAGGGCTAAACGAAGTTAATGTTTTTTAATAAACATAATGTCATAATGCCGTGTATTTATTTATATTATTGTGAATGTCAGATTTTTTCTTCATAATTCTGAGACGTGACTAGAACGACTCTAGTTTGCTTTTCCGTAAGACGAATAAAAATATATTCTTGTTATATTAGTTGAATTTAAATGGTATTTCCGAGCGAATATTCTAATAGTTGTAAATTTGTCACCATTCTTTAGACCGAGAAAGAACGCGATTAATTTCTATTGTGGAAAAACCTTTTTTTTTGTATGCTGTATATTAGGACAATAAAGCAAAAGCCCACATTGATTTATTCCAGTATTAAAATCACGACCGTAATTATTTAGTGTCCGAATTCACGTTTACACAATTTTGATCTTTTGCGTGGAAAAACGATTTTAGGGATGTAATTCAATTTGTCATTTATTTATAGGATAAATAGTTATGTTGCCATAATTTATCCATTTGGATTACAACAGGTTATTGTTTTATATTCTTCAAAATAATTTTCCTCGTTAAATTTCGATTCGGAAGGAAGTGTTACACAACATGATTAGGAACCCTGGACGAAGCTCAGAACATTTTATTACTAGAGTAGTATCAGTAAAGATAAATTAACATATTGTAATACCTTAAATAAAACTACCAATTTAAACAAATAATTATTATTTATTACGACACAATTTACAATTACACAAAGAATCTAATGAAATTTTATAAAATTAAAAAAAAATTATTTATCTTGAATACATTTGAAAAATTAGACTCAGTACCCCAGGGTCTTTACTGGGGTGATAAGGAAACGGCACAAAAAATTTACAATTAAACAAATACAGTTAAAATAAATGAAAAACGAAATGAAATGATTGAAACGAAATCTGACGTTTACCCTTATTTAACAATTTACAATTATGAATACAGAAAAATAAACTTACAAGCTCTCTGGTCCATGCAATTTGGATCTCTCGCATACCGGTACAAACTCACTTCATACAGGCTTAAAAGGCACCAGGTTGCGCTCACCACACTGCTTTCACAGCCACCTCTTCTTGATGACTTTACCCTCACGACGAATTCAACCAACTCTGCTGGCAGACAGATTTCCACGACGAAATCCTCCTGACTTTTGATGACTGATGTCCAACTGATTACTCTCGGCCACCTAGCTTGTCCTACCATCCGATGATCTCTCCTGAATGCAAACTCCCAACTGTTCATAATATTGTTTCGGCCACTTTAACTTGGCCCTGCGTCCGCCCTGCGGACCTGCACCAACGCTCTCTCCCTGCGGTCTCCTGCTCCTGACTAGCACCTCATAATACTCCACCCTCACTAACTCATTCTTTCATCTTCTCTCTTATTTATATCCCGGCTCCAGAATATTCCCTTATTTTCACAGTTGTTTTGAATTTCCATGTTCGCCAAACAAACACCAACTGTTGGCTTTCTCCCGCTCCGAGAGCCACTCAATCAATTAAAATAAACATCTCCTTTTAATATAATTGCATCGTCCACCAAACTTCTGTCATACCTATTAGCCCTAAGAGCCGCAAAATGCCCAATTATAGTCCTCCCCTTCTCTAAGAGCCACTTATCCATCATTTTATTATTATTTTTTTATAAGTACAAACCACTCAATAATCCCCAGTCTGAGTTGGTAAACAAATCTGTTAAAAATAAGAACAAAATTCATGTCCTTCTTAGCTGAGTTTTACAATATATATAAACGTATTAAAATTGTCAGACGGGATCTGAATCAGAAAATTCAATATAAAATATTGTAGGTCTATCCTCAGGCTTGGGTATAAGATCGGACAAACACAGCCAGAATGGTTACGAGATAATTATGCTCCACGAAGAATTTATTTATTTGGCTTCACCAAACCATAACAGTATAAAATATTACAGTAGGCTTGTCAAACAGTATAAAATCTACTATAAATGGTACTTCTGTAATGTGCAGCATTTTTCCAACATGTTATCGAATTGATTAAACTTTTAAGTATGAAACATAATGCCTATCAAAATGAGGACCTTATTATGTAATATTTTGTTTTCCCTTAAAGTAAGGTTGTATTGTTTCACATACTGAGTCTGTAGGCCACGGTTTTCATTTATATTCTGCCCTTAGGATAATTATCAATTTATTCCAATTATTTCTTTTTTATATAAATGTTTAGTAATATTATAGATTACTTAAATTTATAAATTATTTAATTAACTTTTCAATAATATTATTAATAACATAATAAATATTATGGTTTATTTATTTATATTAATGGTATCGTGATACATGATACGTGATTTTTTGGGAGTTATTAGCTTATTCTCGTCACACTTACAGCAAATATTATTTTTTTATTTTTTTAGGGCAACTGGCTACATGAGGCTAATCCACGTTGGGAAACTCCCCTTTAATAGCATAGGAAGGGATTTAAAAGGGGGGATGCGGCAGGGTAGAGGAAGGTAGCCAAGGGTTACTAGGGCCCCCGGGCTATGGTTTAAGGATCCTACCCGGCATTCGCCTAAAGAAATGCAGGGAAACCCCTAGAAAAACCTGCATCGGGTAGGTCGGGCATTGGGTACTTGTCCCACGCCCTTCCGATAGCGGGAGAGTAGTTTGCTGTGGGGACGCAGCATTCCCTTCTCCGTGCCTCGACCAGTTAGGAAGTAGCTGTGCCGACTATTCCAATGGGAATATCGGACAATACTTACCGTATGCCCAAGGTCTGGGACCCCGGAACATACACCTCTCAGAACAGGCCGACGTGCCTCGGCTTGTGGGAACCTTAGTTCAAAAACGGAGAGGAAAAGGCATCCGGAAAGGTAGCCCCTTCGTATCTCTCCCACAAGGTTCTGCAAATACAATACACGAAGTTCTGTTATGTACACACGAAGTGAGAGACTCGAAAATAAGAGAGTAAAGGTAATAGAAGGTGATGAAGGCGCCAGTGATCAGGAAGGAAGCTACCTCATGACTCAACAGGGAGCGGCTTTTGTCTGAGGTCAAACAATGCGCTCAACTTTCTCGATCACTTTACTTTCGTCACGTCTCTTGATTATCTAGATTCGATTCACCTATATGATAAAATACAATACGCATAACTTTCTTACATTAAAATAAGACATGAATCATGCCTTTGTCTCGTCATAAAACACGGCTGACATATTTCTCACCAATATTAATTGGATTTGTTTTTCATCCACTCTGGTGTCTTCGTAAAGTTACTGTCTAACCTATCAAGCGGTAGGTTTATATTACCCATAATTGCGGAATAGTCATCGGCTTTTCCCCACTGAATGTCCTACGTACTGCAAATTGCAGGTCCATTATGTTCTATTAAATAAAAATATTTGACTTTATAGGTTGTATTTAACATACTTTACGACAACTTAAAAATATATTAAACGCAGCTCGAGACTAACAGATAACTATAGGGCATTTATGGAGGGAAATTGTATATTTACTTCATTTTACGTAAGTTATACCTCATTTTATGACTGTCCCATGTATTTCTTTCAGAAATTATCACTTAATATAATTATGAATTCGCAATCTAAAGGAGCGTAAATGTCGTCTAGGTTAACGACACAATAAAACATAATGAAATTATTTCCAATATAAAACAGATATTTATGTTAACTTATTCCTTGTACCAGAAGTCAAAATCACAAATATAACTTTTACACACCCATGAAACCGCTTTTACACTCCCTCAAAAGTATAATGTTCCCTAATTCCTTAAAATAAAGTAGAAATAGTAATGAAAGCCTCCTATTAGGGTTCTGATTTTTAGAAAAAATTAAATTACCTTCTCTTCCGATGAAAAATTACATTGAACACCAATAACAGTTATGGATTCAAAGCAAAAATGTATTCAAACCCGAGTAATGTATTCTATAAGCGAACTATAATTGCGTAATGATTAGTAACATCGGGAATATTGATTATAATGGCAATATCGCGGTACTTTTCTATGCAATTTTGAGAGAAACACACATTTTATGAAGATTCGAAATTGAAAAAACAGATCCAGCCTTTATGAAGACAACAATTACAAATTTTCTACGAGAATTATGAATGAATACGAACTTTACTTTTATTCCACAATATTTCCCAAAATTATATTTTAGGCCTTTTAATATTTCTTAAAAATTAAGTCAAACACTGAAACCCATACGTGGTAATGATTTCCAACGAAACAATGAGCATCGCGTTTGGGGAAGAGCAATGAGTTTCATAGTGTAAAATTCAGCACGATGAAGTAGAAAAATGGATATTTTATATTATGTTAGAAAAACGTCTGTATAAGATTTATAACAGTGCTTGGGGATCCGCAAATAATAACCTCAGAGGCCATAAAATGGAAGACGCCATCAACCTTACAAACACTACAATCCTCAATAACGGACAACCAACTCATGTCAACGAATATAATGGAAATCTTAGCTGTATAGACTTAACACCATGTTCCACTAACTTCTCTGTCAAAAGCAACTGGAACACATCATCAAACCCTTCCGACAGCAATCAATACCCAATACTAATAGAAATTGAACAACCATATAGGAATACTATTTCTACAGCTCCTCCAAATTGGTGTAACTTCAAAACTGCAGACTGGACAAACTGACAAAAACATATAGAAAACGCCATAGAAAACTCTGAAATTTTCCCTCAACAATGATATAGACGACATACTAAACAAATTCAATTTTATCATCATAGAAGCCGCAGACGCCTCTATAAAAATATTCTAAAACGCCTAAAATAAGGCTTTCTTGCACTTTTGCCTAATTTGAGAGGCATATGTTCTAAGGTTCCCTTTGGGGGGTTGGTAACATTGTAGGAGAGATACGAAGGGGCTACCTTTGGGGATGCCTTTTCCTCTCCGTTTTTGAACTTAGGTTCCCACAAGCCGAGGCACCTCGGCTTGTTTTGAGAGGTGTATGTTCCGGGGTCACAGACCTTGGGCATACGATAAGAGTTGTTCGCTATTCCCATTGGAATAGTCGGCCAGCTGGCTCCTAAACTGGTCGAGGCACGGAGATGGGAATGCTGCGTCCCCACAGCAAACTCCTCTCCCGCTATCGGAAGGGCGTGGGACAAGTACCCAATGCCCAACCTACAGGATGCAGGTTTTTCTAGGGTTTTCCCTGCATTTCATTAGGCGAATGCCGGGTAGGATCCTTAAAATATAGCCCTGGAGCACTAATAACCCTTGACTACCTTCCTCTACCCTTCCGCATCCCTCCGTTCAAATCTCTTCCTATGCTATTAAAGGGGAGTTGCCCAGCGTGGATTACCCTCATGTAGCCTGTTGCCCTAAAAAAAAAAGGGATACCTTTTCCTCTCCGTTTTGATCTAAGGTTCCCACAAGCCGAGGCACCTCGGCCTGTTCTGTGAGGTGTATGTTCCGGGGTCACAGACCTGGGGCTTACGGTAAGTGTTGTTGCAATTCCCATTGGAATATTCAGCCAGCTGCCTCCTAAACTGGTCGACGCACTGAGAAGGGAATGCTGCGTCCCCACAGCAAACCCCTTTTCCCGCTATCGGAAGGTCGTGGGACAAGTACCCAAGGCCCGACCTACCTGATGCAGGTTTTTCTAGGGTTTTCCCTGCATTACTTTTAGGCGAATGCCGGGTAGGATCGTTTAACTACAGCCCGGAGTAGTTAACCCTTGGCTACCTTCCTCTACCCTCCCGCATCCCCCCTTTCAAATCCTTTCCTGTGTTATTAAAGGGGAGTTTCGCAACGTGGATTACCATCATTAAGCCTGTTGCCCAAAAAAAATTACTTAAAAATTAATCTCACCTGTAAGAATTTAATTCTAATTTAAATAATTTTCTAAAAATATTTCCGCGACGATTTTAATTAATTTGTCTGTTTTATCCCTGCCTTTCCACGTGGTAGTAACGTCGGCCAGTTTAACTTTATTTAATTTTGCGAGAGTGTTAACTCAGCCGGAATACGTTCACTGTTAAATCTCATCATGTCTCCCGATTAACATTAGATTCATTTGCTGTCGGTGATCAAGACTGTAAAATCAACCAGCATACAAAAATAAATGTGTAAATTTTAATGCCCTGCACGTAACTATACGCAATCTATGTTCCGTTATACCTGACGAAAGTCTTCTTCGTACGAAATGAAACGAGTTTGTAAATTACTACTTCTGAGAAGTAAACCGCATGGCATATTCTCTGGAGCTCTACCGTAGTATTCTACCAGGTAGTCATCCATTAAGAAGGCTGACGTTTGTAATCCGACTGCAACGGGACAAAGATTCGCCCACGCCTCAGTAAGAATGCGGATGAGTCGGCTTTTTCCCCCCAGTGACGTGTTGCGGGACCTTCACATCTGTTCGAATGGAAAGTGATACAACGGTTATGTTATCATGCATCGTGTACGGCTATTCGCACGTCATTTGCGAAATAATGATCTGCCGTTTGGCTTACACAATAAGAAAATATGTGACATGAAGTAGTAACGTGATATGACTACGACAATGACGATTGAATTGTTGCCGTCATTAAGTGTTCTTACGATGTAACTGGACCTAAAAGTCGAAAGATCATATTATTGACTAAATAAATAAGTATTCTGAGACTGTTGTTTTTAAATGGGTTTATTTTCATAAAATTACCATAAATAATACTAAGAGAACTGGTTGTGTTCAAAGAGTAATGTGAAGAGTGTGTTTACTTTTAAAAAAATCCAGATTAGATATTCCTTAAATTATTTTAATCAGACGTAATTTTTATCATTTTATCAATTAACGCCTAGCCTTTAATAGCGTCTTCTATTTCGTTTTACGTTTATAGTATGTCTTTTCTCAATTATTTTTTGCTTACGCTAACCCTTCGGCTCTCCCATTGTCGTTGCGTTTTCGTCGCTTTTGAGTTTTGACAACTGACGAGTGCAGTTGTGTTGCTCTAGGCTCTACTTCACACCTGATGAAAGGGGCAAGGATCCCAGTACCTTTTTGTGGTATATATATTATCACTTTTTCGTCTGGTTTGGTTATCTTCCTTGTTCATTATTCAACAGTGTATTTTATTCGTGTGAGTGTTTTTTCTGCATATAAATCTACAGCCGTGGAGAAAATGTGACCAAATTTCGAACACGTGTTTTTCTCGAACCGCGAACAAACACTGTAGGAGTAAGACACGTCTACCACCACAAGAGGTAGGTATGGGCGGAGGTGGAAAGTTTCAAACGGGCTCAAGCGGCAGATATTTGCGTCAAATAAATATTTTTCGGGGTCAATGACATTTATAGTATTTCTTCCCATGTTGTTTGCAATTAATTTCTACCCCTTTCTGTATTGGAGAAATGCAATAATATACTACTCCATGCAACTCTCTTATTTTCTGATTACTTGAGAAACAATGAAGTTAAACATTATAAGATTACTAATCCATCATTTTTGAAACCCTATAGACAGTAGAATATAATGGAGGGAGGATAATTTCTTTTTTTTAGTCTGAAGATGAACAAAATAATGTGTCGGATCATATTATTTCCAATACAGTTAAGAATAGATGGTACTAGATTTGGACCAATATATATGTATACCTAAGAATTACTTGTCACGACAGAAGACAATAACTCGTTAAAGAAGAACAACCTAGTTCCTTGTACAGC
This sequence comes from Zhengitettix transpicula, assembly GCA_037074705.1. Classification (NCBI taxonomy): domain Eukaryota; kingdom Metazoa; phylum Arthropoda; class Insecta; order Orthoptera; family Tetrigidae; genus Zhengitettix; species Zhengitettix transpicula. Next base: position 112,902,926 of record CM073591.1, on the reverse strand, counting down.
TCATTGTCTCATTAGTTTATAGTAATCTATATTAATATTCCGATTGCTCATGATAATAAAATGAAATCCCAATGCTGTTTATTATTTATTAGGCTGCAAAATTCGTGAAATAGTGAAATATTCTTTCCTTCTTGAGACTAATTGTTTTCTTGGTATAAAAATTAAAAATGACGTATTTTCAATTTATTTTAATTTAAATATAATTCCAGAGATACCGGGATTTTCCCCCCTAAAGCTGTTACCTATTGTTATATGAGAATAACAGTGTTATAGCTGGATTAATTTAACAAAGCATACGTTCTACTAAGAATGATAGAAGGCTTCAATAAACTATTAATTCAGTAACCCGTGATCGATAATTACAAACATGGAATGAATAAATACTTGTAATTCGCTCCTGTTATAGTGCTGCGTATAGATTATCATTTTATTGTTAACGATTTAACTCTATTAAATATGAGGATATAGTTCCTGGCGAATGATAGTCATAGTGACTAATTATTCCTGCAAATGGTATTGTATCAAAAAACGAACCAATTTGTGGTCAAAAGATAATTAAGGTGGTTATAAAATAGCAATAATGTTAAAATGATCATGATCTAATGTTATAAGAATGTTTTATATTATCAAATTTCATTGCATATTCTCTTATTTTAATCCCTGTACATTTTAACGTTTAAGTTTTTATCTTTTCCACCATATTATTTTTTCCTAATTTATTGAAATAAAATCGAGCAAATATTACACGGAGAGCAGCTAGAGCAAAGGTTAGTCTTTTATTCGCCATATTTTTAATATTGACAACTTCGAATCACCACTTAATTTTTCCCGCTAAATTTCACTTTATATGATATTCCTTAACGATATGATTTAAATTTGCTGATTCCATTAGGCCTATGCTGAGTAAAACCCGGGGAACGGTTTGATTTTCCAGGAAAAATATTTATTAAATTCCCGTGGATTCGATAAGAATTTTTTTTTCTTATTTTTATTAAGGTGCAGACAGGCTATGTATATGGTTTCCCACTTAGTGGCAACCTCCCCTCTTATAACATAGGAAAAGGAGTGAAAGGGGGCATGCGCAAAGGTAGAGCAACGTAGCCAAGGGTTAACTAGGGTGCCCCGGTCTAGGCAATTCTCCTAAAAGTGATACAGGGAAAACCATAGAAAAACCTGCATCAGGTAGGTTTGGTATTTGGTACTTGTCCCACGCACTTCCGATGGCGGCAGAGGGGTTTATTATGGGGTCGCAGCTTTCCCTTCGCCGTGTCTTGACAAGTTGAGGAGGCAGCTGGCCGACTATTCCAATAGGAATTGCGGAAAAATTAAGGGTACGATGTTGAAGTGAAAATTTTATTTAAATCAATAGTTCGGGACTCAAATAATTATTGTACGACACAATTGTAATAAATAAAAAAAAATCTAGTGTTAGGTGTGTACATTATAAATTACGATGAATTTTCCGCGTCGATTTTTTGGAAATTTTGCAAATTAAACACAGTAAATTATGTTTAAATATTAATTTATAATAATAGAAACTTTTGACACAAGGTTGTGGTGTATACTATTGACAGAATAGAGCTTAAGACTCGTTTTTATCTTTAACGCGTTACTTACAACTCATCGTTCCAGACAAATATTTTGATATTTAATACTACGATTTTACTATTTCTTTACGTTATTTGTAAGATTATTCTGTAACTCTGTTTTTGTCTACTGTACTACTAAAGTATCCAGAAGAGACCAAGTAGTGGCACTTTCAAGAATCTGTGATCTCTGCAATAATGTCATCACCCAGAAGAACCTTAAAAAAAACATGCTGTATCCAAACTTGATCAACTACTCAATTGAATATCAAAAAAATAATAATCATCTTCTGGATAACAATTAACAGTTATGATGATACATAATCAACTAAGTAATATCTCATTAATTCAATTGCGACCAATGTAATCCCTGTATGGTCCGGTCGCTAATGTCATTGTTGATAATACGACCTTAAATAAAGCTATTATATACATAAGATGCCCTAAAAGTTCAACAGTTTTGTTAGTGAAGCGAAAAAATAATCCTTACCTCAGTAAATAAAAATAGGTTTTGGGACTATCGCCATTTAATCTCAAGAAACAGACCGTAGTTCAGTATGACTAATCATTCTCACGGGTTTACTGTATAATTACGTTAAAATCTTTCATCAATATAAATTCAGCTGTTATCTTGTGGAAAGAGAACAAAATTGAGCGTCATAAAGAGACAGGAATAACATTAGTTTCGGATCTCTTACTGAATGAAACGTAAAATATGAATTAAAATCTCTCAATGTACAGAAAAATTTATAATTCATATAGATCTAGAGCGTAGCACAGCATCATGTCTATCCGTTTATGCTTTACTTCAGTTTTATCATTGGTTATTGAATTTTCTTATAAATTCGCTTGCTGAGAGATTTGAATTTTCAGAGACCGTAGCTATCATTGGGTTTAATATTTTAGCTAAAAATTTGTGGCGTAGATTAATATCCGTGTATGCAGTCTCGGAAATTTATTGTAAAGTTTAAATATAATTACGATATCTGATAAATTAAGACGATAAATATTAATGTTTGAATATAAATCATGAATAATTTTTTTAAAAAATGCCGAATATCAGGAATATTACTGATATATTCCGCAAGTTAATATTTTTCTAATTAAAAACCTGTTTTCCTGGTCTTACATCAACCATCCCAGAGGAAGATGATCATCTTCATATATTTGCTTATTAGTTCTTAGATTCGTATGTTAATAATTCTGTACTGTAAGTAATGAATTTATAAATTATGTTTTTTAATTAAAATTTTGGTTTTCGTCGTAACTTAATTATTGTTCACCCTTTATTTGATAATATAATAAATTGGTAGTTTGAATTTACATTTTTTTATGGCACTTCCTGTTTCCTTCCCCGAGAGCTAAACGAAGCCGTAAATAAAAATGTACGCACCCCTTAACGATAATAAATCAATTGAGTGCATTTCTTCCTGCTATTATAGTGGCATCATAAAGTATCTTGAACCTGTTGCAAAGTTGTCCCCGTGTGTTTGTCGAGCTTAATGTAAGTGGTTATATGTGGTTTGACCTGAGGAGGAGCAGGGCAAACTGGTATTGTCTGCGTGATGATCTGAGCTTTCACCGCGACCGCACCCAAGTCATAAGCCCCGGAGAAAGTGATCGTCCCAAGGTCACGGCACAGCATCAATCCCAGACTCTGGGATCGAATTTCATACAAGACTCTTGCATCACCGAAGAATCACACAGACTGGTTTATGTTCAATAATTTTATCTGAACTAAAAATTTATATCCCAAGATTGATTTTTTTAGGGCAACAGGCTACATGAGGGTAATCCACTTTGGGCAACTCCCCTTTAATAGCATAGGAAGGGATTTGAATGGTGGGATGCGGAAGGGTAGAGGAAGGTAGCCAAGAGTTAACTAGGGCCCCCGGGCTATATTTTTAAGGATCGTACCCGGCATTCACCTAAAGAAATGCAGGGAAAACCCTATAAAAACCTGCATCAGGTAGGTCGGGTATTGGGTACTTGTCCCTCGCCCTTCCGATAGCGGGAGAGGAGTTTGCTGTGGGGATGCAGCATTCCCTTCTCCGTGCCTCGACCAGTTTAGGAGGCAGCTGGCCGACTATTCCCAATGGGAATAGCGGACAACTCATACCGTATGCCCAAGGTCTGTGACCCCGGAACATACACTTCTCAAAATAGGCCGAGGTGCCTCGGTCTGTGGGAACCTTAGTTCAAAAATGGAGAGGAAAAGGCATCCCCAAAGGTAGCCCCTTCGTATCTCTCCTAAAAGGTTCGACCTGAGAGAGAATATCCCTCCCAGGTTTCCTGCGAGAGAAATCTCCCACAGGTCTGGTTAAGGGTCCCAAAGGTAGATTTGTGAAATTTAATTATATATTATTCGTTCCAAAAAATAACGTAGAGAGACTTCGGATTTAAATTTGAACATTCCGGATTTCTGTATTTAGCGGGATGTGGTTTCATCTCATATTTCATATAATAAACAATAACTTCATAGCAATGGCGTTTTGAAAACATTGCGTCAAGAATGATTTAATGTCTTGTATCGTTAACACGGTTATCCGTGTCACATATTATAATTATATTTAATTAATAATAAATTCGTTAAAGAAGAAGTAGAAGACGCTAATGATATGGCTGGGCGTCAACTATTAAAATGAAAACTTTACGTCTGTATTGAAAGGTAATAATAACTGATGATATGTTTGGAAATTACAGATTGTTTATCGTTGGGAAGTTTGAATTTAGACATGTTCCTCTATACAGGTATTAAGGAGTGGGGGCTATTGCGTATGTGTTCATGTGCTACAGCTCATAAATTAATTTAGGAAGAAATAATTTTTTCCTAATTTTAATAACCTTCATAATAACTGTGTTTTAACACTGCGAATCTATGCTTCCATATCGAAGACTTTAAACTCCCCACCTTGTGGAGCATAACTCCTAAAGCTGCCAGCTGGACAGTCAGTGCTATTCCAGTTACAGCACCGGATTAGACGATTTTGTACTACTACGCGTGCGCTCTTTACCTTTTCACCCCGCCACGTCACTCGTAAAGCTCAACAAACTGCTAGACGTATGTACTACGATGCCGAGAGCACAAGCATACAGAAGAATCCACCGGTCTGACACAGAGCGTGGTCGCGGCCGCATCAGGCGACATAACCAACGAAGTAGAAATAAAAGCGAACTATTCACTAATTATAAATCTTATTTTACTATGGTTCATATTTTCAAAACAAAAATAATAATCGTTCATTTTTGGTGAAGTAAAATCTAAGATTATTTTAAAGAAAACTAAATTTAGGAGATACCAAATTACAAAAAACCTACCGTACGACCCTGAAAACAAAACTGCTCATTGGTTTGTTAAGAAAAGTAACTTGATTTAAAATACTTAATGAAGAAAAATAGTTTCGGGTTCGAAATGGTAAATTATTCCGCGTTTAAAAATTAGACACTATTGGAAATTATGTAGACAGAATTACATATTACGCGCCGGGTATAGGCATCACTATCACTCATGTAGTTTTATTATTTTACATAGTTAGGTTGTGTGGTGTCATGTAACACATAACTTCAAAAGCTCACGAGACGTCACTGGTATTAAGGTAACGTTTTGTTTGCCCTATGTAGCACAAATTACAATTAGAGCAAGCGATTTTGTAAACTACGCAATGCTTGCTGTAGGAATTGTGGTTCTTAATCAAGAAGGAAAAAGGATTACCAGATCTGTAAATGAAGTATATTTAATAGTCTTTAAAATATTTGTGAAGTAGAAATTTTTAACAATGGAGTACGAGAGAAAAATTTGATTTAGGTGATTGGGGACGAGTGACAGTAGGAAATTAGATTTTGTTCAATCTAATGTTTATGTGTTTATTAATAACATGTAAAGGGTACTCATTAGAAATTAAAATGTTCCGGACAATATTTATGAAACCTGGATTTATAAATTAATGTAGCTCAATCTATATGATTGTATACCATAATTCTCTTTGGTTAGGAGCATAATCCGAAAGAAAATTGAGAATAGGCTCCGAGTACGTAGGTTTTCTGAATTAATTGTTGAGAATGGAAGTATTGTAATGGATAGAGTGACATCAAGGAAATTAAGAGAATAGTGCAATTCAAGTTCATGGAGCCGACCTCCTGTGGTGTAGGGGTCAGCGTGACTGTCTCACATCACAGAGGTCCCGGGTTTGAATCCCGGCGAGGGCATGGATGTTTATATGTGTGAGAGAAACTTTCGGCAAATCAGTCCCTCGACTAGGAAAAATGATTGCCCATATTGAGTTGCTAATAACCAAAGCTGTTGATGCCACTGTAAATAAACAGTAAAAAACGTTCACGGGAAAATGGTTATTGTATTAAAAATATGGTTGATTTGAGTGGAATGAACGATACACAAATGTCATCAATATAACTTTTGTACCTAGGAAGTTGGATAGGAAGTTGAGAAAGACAGGAGTTCTCTAAATCTCTCATGACTATCTCAGCAAAAAAATGACTAAGGGGGCTTCCCATGATTAAAATATAAATTAGTGGAATTGAGAATTATATTTAAAATGCGTAGAATTTCATCCAGTGGAATTTTAGAATATTGACTGAATATGGGCCATTTTGTTTTGAAACTGAAAATGACTAAGTGGGATTGGAGTTGAACTAGGAAACGTCATCAAAAGTAATTTAATTGTGGTCATGATTTTATCAAAACATTGGTAAGAATTTTTAACAGAATAGTTGTTTTCTTCATTGAGAGATGTAGAAACAATGTTATGGATGTAGGAGGAAATTTTTCGTAAAGGGACTGCTCGTAGAATAAATAATTATTCTAAAACATGAATTTTTGGAACGGCGTAAGGTCTGGTAATGTTTGTTGTTGTGATGAATAAGGATTAAAATGTGGATCGTTCAATAAATTACTTTTCTTTCCACCTCATGAGAAGAGTTTTTAATTTGATAATAACAGTATGGATGCACGAGGGTTTGCTAATTTTATAAGAGTGTTTACCTTTTGACCGTAATTACCCGATGTCTTTCTGATACTGTGACAGAACCTTTGTGACTATGAGTGAAAATTATGTTGGGATGAGACCAAGACTTGTTTGGTTGTATGTAGGTTTTTTATGAGATTGCTATGAAAAAGTGGAATAATAAATATTTGTTAAAAATTTCATTATTTTGTATATTTCCTTTTACAATTTTTTTTAAAAAAATAACTACTCAAAAATTTTATGAACCATAGTATATTAAAGCAAAATTCTGATTGTGAATGAGTTACTGATTAGGGATTTTTACCAAACATAAATTAGTGACAAAGTTAAAGTATTAAATAATAATAATTTCCAGACATGACATACATTACCATATTAACAAAACAAGACATTATATAATTATTGAGGTAATGATTTGAAATCGCGATTCGTATGAGATTATGGTGTTTCTGGGTTACGAATACCCATTATGTGAAATATTAATGTTATATACCTTGTAATCATCAGATTTCAATAATTATTTAAAGTACATATAAATTATTATATTTTGAGAAAAATAATTTTTAGGAAACTCATTCACATTCTAGTTGTTAATACACACAGGTTACCACATTCCTGAAAATTATTTGCACATAACAAAGATTACGTCTTAAAAAGTCGAGGAAAATGGTGAATCCATTTTAAAAATTTAGAATTTTTTTTTGTAGATTTCCTCATTGTTTTTATTGAGGGTTGAGTAGTGGCATTTGCTGTTAACCGTTGTTTTGAACCTATAACACGTAATGACTGCAAGGAAAAGTAGATTGTCATTCGAATTCTGGCATATTACAAAACTTATGCTTGAAATTGCAAATTTTCATAAATTACTAGCCGAATCAACCGTTCTAGGTTTTCCACAGTTAAAAATTTACCATTTATTGAATTGATAATAGTATTATAAGCAGATTTATGCAATGAGTCTCATAAGTTTTCATTACGCAGGGAGAATCAGATAAAAATCGAGACGCAGTAACAGCAGTGATTTTCTCATCAACCTAGAATATTTAGACGTGAAGGGAAAGGTAATTGGCGGGTGTCTGCGACGTAAAATGTTGACATGTCTGTCGGATGCAGTCCCAATTTAAAAAGCTGAGCCGTGTTTTTGTTGTTAGTAATACTGGAACTGTAGTGGCGCTATTCTTTAAAAAAACATTCTTTGCACCACTACAATTCCAATATAAATCGCTAACGAAGAAACAGCCAGTTTTAATAGTATATTTGAAATAATATCACCAAATTAAATTTTACTCATTTATATGAGTGCGACAGAGACGTGTTAAAGCTACTAGTTCAATCTGTCACCAGAAAATAAATTTAACATGATTACGCAAAAAAAAACATAGTCTTTACAATATCATTGGCCCCAATTAATTATCAGAATACATGGTGACATAATTTTTTTTATATTTGTAATGTAAAAGCATCTGTGGTCATGTTAGGTCGAAAAAGAATTAGATTTCTTTAAGTACTTAAACGGGAGAAATTTTAACGTGGTACGTTGTTATGACAGAAACACACTCGCCATATAACCTGCAACGTTACTGGAGCAATTTAGCCGAACTTAATTATCCATTAGTCACGCTGAGTTCTTTAAAGATTTATGAGGCCTATCTAACTACAGCTACTCTTTCTTCTTAACCTTAAGTAAACACGAAAAAAGATTAAAATATCTGAACACACGAATTAAATTAGTCTACTTGGATGTTAGCTGAATACAATTCCAGAGTGACTTTAAATCGTATATATAATACTTTTTTTCTAGAAATGGTCCATTGTGAACTGAAGAGTACGGTTATGTATGAAATTCGACTTCATTGGACCAAAAAAATATTGAAATGGTCTTGAGTTATATGTTTTAAAAAAATATATTTCAGACAAGAATAATTATTATGTTTAAATGTTCCATATCTTGATCTATCAATACTAAACTACATTTTTAGAATAATATTACAATTGTACTAATAATACAAATTTTAGTAAGAACAACAGATTTTAACAAAATTGATTTATTATAAAAATATTAAAATTAAAATTTTTACTTTAGATGATCATTAAGTGAAATATGAAACAACTAAATCCTAAATTAATGAACATATATAGTTCTGCATGAGTTTAGAGTCCAATATTTTATCATGATATGAAAATGAAAACTAAGAGTGAAATTTTCCCTTTAATAAGTAAATTTAATCCTTAAAATAATATTTTAAAACGAGTAATCATGTCTATTTATTGTTGAAATAAACCCATTATTTCAGTCTTCAGTTTTGCGTTTTTACATTAATCATAATATTTTAGTCATATTTACATGAAATGAAATTTTTGTAAAATAAATATATTAATATACTACATAATGTGAAAAAAAACCTAAGGGTTGATACATGTGCTTCAAATATTTGTATATTTAAAATGTGTTAAGTAAAACGTAAATGACTATATGGAAATTTAAACTCTAATTTATAAAATATAGAATATCTTCAAATAATTCAATCAAAATGTGTATTCTGAAAGTAGGGTTTTATTTAAACAGAGAAATGTTTAAATGTAAAAAGTTTTAAATCAACTGAAAATATTAGAATACATTTAATTAATTAAGATGATTAAAAATAGTATATTTTAATTAGTTAATAGTAACACCCGTTTTGTGTTCTAGTTTTTTCTGCAATTCTACGGTAATCAAACGTTGCGTTCGTATTATAAAATTAATTTGAAGATTTCGAGAGTAAAATTATTAAATTGTTGAATATTATGAGTCGTTCAACTGAAATGTGGTAGTACATAGAACTAATATAATACAATATTGCGTCAAGAAGTATATAACATTTTTTTACATAATATATATTTATATTGTACGGTTTTTACTGCACGTTATCGTGACGGTGATTGTTATGATAATCATATGGTTTCAATCCTTTCTATTATTTATTTAATTATTTTATTGGAATACAAATAATTGCGAGTATTACTATCGATTATAAATATTACCTTAAAGTTTTTCTTTAGCTCAAACGACATATTTAGGTCTTCAGTAATGAGAGAAATATTTCCAAATAAATATTTTGATGAATAACAAATTAATAATTCATAAAGTTTTTAAATTTATTTTATTATAAAAAAAATATATGAACCATTTTTCTCTGTATTGTTAATTAAAAATTACGAAGAGTGCAGACGTCATTTAATTATGTTTAAGGAAAATGTCAGGAGTCTGTTGTGCTAGAAAAGGTATTGAATTACAGGATGTTAAAGACTAATGAATGTAATCCTTTCACATCGCAAAGGATCGCTCGTGATGGTTTCATCATAATTGGTCTGGCCATATCGTATTGCAATACTTGCATTGCTTTCTCACTAACATATATTCATGACCAAGATGATGCAAGGCTCAGCTTGCCAGTCAATTAACAAATCGACGGACTTGACAAGCCTTTTATAAGTTAACAGTCATTAGTAGTCGGAAAATACAAAACAACTATCCTTTATTTTACGACAAGTGATTTTTAAACGGTTCTGAGAATGTAGTAGTTTCATATACTGGATTCTTCCTTGACAAAAGTTAATTTTATTCCGTGTTGTGTAATGTTCGCAAATGACAAATGGTATTCGAAATGTAGTAGAGGACATGCATTTGGATATAAATAATTATTTTATTTTTCAACCTTTTTTATATATGTCATTTTTAAACTGTAAAGAGTAAATTTATGTAACTCAATCTCCATTTTATTTATTTCTCCTTGGCTCTACAGCTCGTTGAGAACCTTGGCTTACTGTCATGACGATTGTCATGTGACACATTCCGGATTTTTAGATTTTTTTTCCTTTAACCGTAACCCCAGTTTTCATGGCCATGAATAGCACAAGCATCCACGCCAATGCCGGGATTCGATCCCAGGGCCTCTGACCGCTACACCACACGAGGTCGGCTAAATTATTATTTCGGAACAATTTTAGATATTTTTCAAGATAACCTTGTGTTTAAGGATGTGTACATAGATCTACTCTCCTCCGCATTGTATTACCATTCTCAATAATAGAATTGTTCTCATAGTCAAAAAGATAAAAAAAATCTATTCAACGGAGACAGTCGGCCAGCTGCCTCCCAAACTGGTCGAGGCACGAAGAAGGGAATGCTGCGACCCCACAGCATACTCTTCCCCCGCTATCGGAAGGGCGTGGGACAAGTACCCAATGCCCGACCTGCCTGATGCAGGTTTTTCTAGGGTTTGTCCTGCATTTCTTTAACCATAGCCCGTGGGCCCCAGTTACCCTTGGCTACCTTCCTCCACCCTTCCGCATCCCCCCTTTCAAATCCCTTTCCTATGCTATAAGAGGGGAGTTGCCACTATGTGGATTACCCTATACATAGCCTGTCTACACCCAAAAAAAAGATGCAGGTTTTCTAGGGTTTGTCCTGCATTACTTTTAGGCGAATGCTGGGTAGGATCCTTTAACTATAGCCCGGAGGCCCTAGTTACCCTCGACTACCTTCCTCTACCCTTCCGCATCCCCCTTTCAAATCCCTTCGTATTCCACCATGTGGATTACCATCATGTAGCCTGATACTCTCTGTAGCCTGTTATCCTAAAAAAATTTATAAAAAATTAATTTTATTTATACTTATACTTTAATATATAATTCAGCCTACACGCAAAGTGCAAACAATATGTACGGTTCTTAGGGTTAGGGTTAGGCTTTGCTAATCAGATTTGTCTACGGTAATTGATAGGATAAGTTTTTCGAATGGAGTGTCCCATAAAATGAAACTAAATTGGGCAAATTAAGTTTAAGTTTGCTCAAATTGTGGGTGAAAATATTAACTTTACAGTTATATCCCATCTTACGATAAAAAATTCAGTACAGCAGATTCTCCGAAAAATAAAAATAATCCCTGACAAACTTGCTAAAATCAGCTTCTGCTCATCATTTAGTCTCGATATGTTGAATTGAAATTTATTACATCTATAATCCATCTAAGTGCTATGTATAACAACGAAAAAGCGTCAGTGAAATCGTTTCGACAATTTCCATGTCAATTAATTGATTAATTTCTGGATCCCCTAATGCGTGAAACGTAAAGATGTACTAAAAGAATTATATTCTCAGAAATTTACACACAAAATTATTATTTTATTTTGTATCAGTATTTTTGTGTGTGTTAGTTCGATCTTTTTCCAGTATAAAATACCTAATGATTACAAAAAATAAGACTGTGTTCGATCTTAGTAACCATGACCTTCTAAAATATCGATTTGGAGCAAATAACAATCGTCGAACTTTAATCCTAATTAACATCCGCAGTACCAAAGAAGATGAGTTTATTCTTGGGTTATTTTTGTGGGTTGGGTTGTGGTTGGTGAGAGTAGAAAGTGAATCCTTAAGAACGCATCAATTTAATTTCGTTACGGGTTCAATAAACGGAAATGATGACCGTGGTCAGTGTCCTTCAATGAGTAGAATACAGCTTGCACCTGAAAAAGTTCCATCTGCGAGTTATTTAGAGATAATGAGGTTTGAAAGGGAAAGAGAAGAAGATTCGCTGTGTCTCATTTCAGTAACCTAAGATGTATGCTTATGCAACATCATCATCTCGTAATAACAACGTGTCTGTAGAGGGCGATCCCGGAAGAGCCTGAGCTTGTTCAATCCTCAACTTGACGCTCTGGATTAACATTTCGACGCGAACTTCGGCCTTATCGTTTCCTTTCGTCCATTCATCGTCAGAGATGTGCACGACATATGACTCCACGTCTTTTGCTGGCTCGATGGCGTGTGGTACGAACGTGATTTGTTTTTTGACTTGCAACAGCTGTTTTGAAAAAGTCGAATATCATTTGTTTACCGTAGTTCATTGCAGTTAACAATTGGTTTTGGAAAAACGGGATATGAGGTTCGTTATTTAAGTTAATATTCTACTGACAATTAATCAATTTAATACCATTCTGTTGAACGAAAACAAGTTACTTTCATAATTCATTTCAGATTGGTTTTGGGTATATAGAATCGGTGAAAACGTATAACGTATTCTGAATACTCGCATAAAATTCATGTATAATTTAAATAACGTCAAGATTGTTGAAAGTCCAGTAGGGTGCTTAGATATTAGGTTTGTTAAGTAAAAGATTTACAGTGGTCATCCTTTGATGGAACATTTGACACACTCATTACTTACTATTCCAATAAAATATGTCTAAGTGCCATTTCCCACAACCTTTTTCTATTAGTCATGGCTCTAATACCTTAACCTTTAAATAGACAATTTTTATGAATGCCCCAATTTAATATTCGGTTTCATTAAAAGTTTGTTCGGGAGTCATCCAATCGATTTTTTGTGTTTCCATTATTAAATTAAAGGGAATCATAAATATTCATAAGCATTTAGCACTTCAAAAAATTTCAACTCAAGCGGTTTTATTCTCCAATATCACCCATATATATTTTATTTGTATATATGAACAGAAATTTGGTATTTCCGCGCGTTACTTAATTAAAACACTATTATTATTTAAAATTTTCTGGGTCAAGTCAATTCGACAATTGATTTAGAATAGTACTTTATCTCAGTCGAATAGAATAATTTGAATAAAGGTCATATGGATCATAATAATCGAAACTTGTGGTAATCACCTGAAAATGGTGAAATATGTCTGGATGCAGAATGAAAATATTTAGTATGTACCCTTTTTATATTAAGTACTTAATAAAACCATACATAACTGTATCTAATCCGCTGTCTTACGGTCCCCTAATATATAAAGAGGGTTTTCAACGAACAAATAAGCAAAACAGCCAAAATTATAGAAATAATTCTTAATTAATTTAACGATATAATCGTTCCCATTCAACGTTTCGTTCGAAATGTATATTATGTTTTACCGGAATAAGTCTTGTTAATTTAATTAATAATTTTTCCTGACAATTTGGCCGTATTACATATTTATTTACATATTCATAATTGTCGGATTATATTCAATGTTAAAGCCAAATTTTTATAGCCTGTGTATCCATTTTAGATAGATTTATATTGAATAATTTTCTTTCCGACAAAATTTACATACTACCAGCCAACTATCGCAGTAATAAATCACCTGAGCATTGTAACATGCTCTTTGTGGGAGACGAAAAATTCTTCAACAATAATAAATATAAAATTGAAAAAATATAATAAAAAATCCTTAAAAAAATTTTTCAGAAAGTTACCATTTTCAGATTCCATTATTATTTAAAAACTAATACTTCCTTCGAAAATGTTTTAGTGTAGGTCTTGTTGATTGTGTTTTACAACTGTCTTACTTACAGACAATAGATCAACAATACAACCTCACCATTATGAAATTTCAAATATAAAAATCTATATGTCGTGAACCATGTTACTTAGAAAGGGAAAAAGTAAATTTATAATAATGTAGTAATTTAAATTTTTTACAGTTCTCATTAGAAAACGCACTAATTCTTTGTTTCAGAAAATGAATTACAACTAGATAAAGCCGAAATGTTGGAGATATACATTTCATTGTCAAGTTATAAACTCATCGAATGTTATAAAATCCTAATAACATAGTAATTTATTGAAGCATATTTCCTCTCGTAACTTACAGAAAATTTGTTTACTTGTAACTAAAAATAAGCTATCGAAATTTTTCATTCTGTATTTTTTAATAAAAACTGAATGTGCAATTTTTGTGATGCAATATAGTTCTTAGCATGCACTCTACTCATTATTTTATTGATATTTTACCAGTGAAATAGATTTATTTCAATATCTGAGTGTCGTAACATTAAAATCACACTCCCATTTAAATGAATGGACACCTAAAAGGCTCTTGCGTGTCTATTTCCACTCGTCCCAGCACAGGCATGAGATGTAATGCCAGATTCCTCGTTATCCAGGCAAGTAAGAAGTTACATGACTGGACAACTCTCACCAAACAGAGGCGTTACCACATCGCATTTTCGATAGCATTCCCCTAAAGTTCACTCGGAGCATCAGACTACTTTCTGTGAGTGACTTTCAATGTACCTGCATCAGTCACACATCTCGCTTTTAAGGAGAAAGGCTCTCAATGCAGCCCATACTTGATGATACCGAAGTAATAAGTCAAGAATATCCTATACACCATCAGTCGTTTACTCAAACTCTTTATTGGAAATGAAGGAGTTTAAATTTCAAATTTCGGCTTATTTATTTAATGAACTCATTACAGAAATGAGAGACAAATTGAAAGGAATGAATTAAATTGTTAATTAGTATGTCTTAGAAAATTATTCTTTCCGCTTAAATATAATCTCGGATTTACGGTTTAATATATTATAATAATATAAAACAATATGTCCAATGAATCTCAGTTTATAAAGCGAAGAGTTTTGTTGGGATATGGATGTTAGACAAATCTAATATAAAACATTTCAGAAAAACTGAATTGCTGACCACAGAAGAATTAGAATGAGAAATAATAATAATCTGAGAATAATAACATGTTGATGCTAGAGAACTATTATTTACATTTTATCCAGCCTGGAATAATGTGGCAGAATATCGTCATATTGTTTCTACTCGTATTGTAATATTCGGTGTGATTGCTAATTATTAGCCAGATTACATTTATTTATATGATATATAGATATTAAATGTTTGACCAAAGTGTAATATATGTTAATAAAAATAATTTTAAAAAATAGTCTTAGAATTAGAATTGCCTGTTTTGCGCGTGACTGTCTGCTAGGGATTAAATAAATAAAATTAATTTTAAAATACACTGTGTTGATTCGATGAACTTAAATGTAAAATTTGAACAGACTTATATTATTCAGCCTCAGTTAATTACGTATTATTTTTAACGTGTTATGGCGGAACTTTCGGATTCCGTGCCACAGGCCCCATATTTATTTGTCATTCTATATAATTAATAATGTGAGTCAATTTTTTTTACGTTAATCATAACGTAAGCCAGTATTGCAAGATTGTGAACAAGGCGTACGTTATGCTTAACGAAAAAAAAAATACTCACACTGAGAAGTATTTAAAATGACGAGTATGGCAGGGCAGCCGAAAGCCCCGAGAAAACATGTTAAAATAGTACATAATAAATTGAGATTTGGTTAACTAATATTGAAATACCTACCAACAGTCTATTTCTGAAAAGGCGATACTTAATTGGTGGTTAATCTCTTAGTTTCCTGTCAGTAAATTTTTCTATGTTAGTTTTGTGTTCGTACTCAAGGCGTGATGTTCAGTAAATATTCTCTTTGTCAGTGTCATTCTAGATATGTGATACATATTTATTCAAGTGTATGTAGGGCTGATGAAATGATATATCTGTGACAGGATATATCTTTCTTTTCACAGTTTCTGAACTGATGCCTATAAAACGTAAATCAGTATATGATTACACGGATTTAGACTTAACACTTGCCAATTTTTGTAATTCAGAAAGTCGATCGTTGTTATAGTTACAATTATAATTATAGTTTACATACTGTAAAAATAGAAAATCTAATTGCAAATGGAGACTTCAGAGAGCGGCAATGGACCTTTCGGGACTGAACAGCATGATATTATCATGACAGTATTCACACTCTGGACTGCATGTTGCACTTATTTCTTAAAAGGTAAGTACGTAAAAGGTACAATCAAAAAGTTTGTGAAACTTCTTTTCCACATCTCTACGCATCTCCATTACACATTATGTCGCCCGACTCAGGCAATAAAACAACTGAATAACAATGTATTTCATGCATAATTGAAGGAAATGTACAGCGCTCGTTTATATATATATATATATATATATATATATATCACTTATAAATATAAAATTATTATTTTTAAATATTATTATTTAACAAATGTATTAATTATTAAAAGAGATGGTGGAATGCTTCTGAAACTGTTCAGTTTTCCATGCTATTGGCTTTTTGGAACCAACAATTTGGTTATAGATATCGATCAGAAGGTTAAATTACTATTATGTGATCCCTGAAGAATAATTCTTTCTTAAACAGTGAACAATACGACGATTACATGACAACCAATGTCAGGTAAAAGCGGAATCCAAACGCCATCTATATGATATGTGTCATTGGGTTACATATTTTCCCTTTACTACTAAAAATTATATAAATAACTAAAATGCGGCGAAATATTTTATTTAGACAACTTTTTTAATGTTTATCAACAAAAAAAACATGTTTCCGACCGAAATATGGACGTTAATCAAGTGTACAAATTTTATTTATAATATTTAAATTGAACTAGATGGTTGGTTAACGTGCTTCACAGAGGTATGAAAATTTTCCCTCACCCAACGTTACGTATATTTCTGACATAAAACGGGTCCAGTTTTTCTTTCATTGCTGCATTACCGCATTATTTTACTATAAAAATATTTTTATGTAATTTATTTTGTAGACTTTTGTTACTATGTGTGGATCTTTCTCCTCACCTAGTCTTATCAATAAATATTATTTTTAAGGTTATTAAATTTATACGTAAACAGACATTGGGCATACGGTAAGAATTGTTCGCTGTTCCAATTGGAACAGTCGGCCAGCTGCCTCCTAAACTGGTCAAGGCACGGAGAACGGAATGCTGCGTCCCCATATAAAACCACTCTCCCGTCAACGGAAGTGAGTGGGACAAGTACCCAATGCCCGACCTACCTGATGCAGGTTTTCTAGAGTTTGCCCTGCATCACTTTTAGGTGAGTGCTAGGTAGGATACTTAAAATAAAGCCCGGGTGTCCTAGTTAATCATTGGATATCTTCATCCACAATTCCGCATCCCCCCTTCCTAATCCCTTCGTATGCTATTAAAGAGGAGTTGCCACCATGTGGATTACCCACAAGTAGCCTGTTGCACTAAAAAAAATACGTATACATTAGAAGTTAAAATTAAGTTTGTCTAATTCATTTCTGCTTTTTTAAATAATGGATTCCATTTTTAAAAAGCTCAAATGCTAATTACCGTATATGAGAACTAACAATTCAGCAGCTGCTCTGGAAAACAGATATAAGCCCTTCCATAGCAGTTAAAGTCAGGTTTTGTAACGTTCGTTAATTTATCTAAAAACTGTAAATGGCAGTTTGATACAAAAAAAACGTTTTCACGGCTCTATAACACAACAAAAAACTGTTTCACGAAACCGGCTAACCGTGTCTTTTTATTAAAACCGATCAAAAGAGTCTGATAGACGGACATGCATTCGATATAAAAGTTTCGGAACTCTTATTGCATAAACTATAATTTAACAATTACAATCACTTTACAGACAAAAACATTAGTTTTGGTGGAATTGTGAGTGTGTGTATTATCTATGTATCCTAAATCATTAAATTATATAATAAAGTCAAAAGAAAAATTAGATTTTAAATATATAAACGTCTGTATAAGATGAAGATTAATCAGATAAAAATTTGCTGTGCAACAGACAAAGTGATAAAATGAATACCGAACAAGGTTTCTGTAATACTTGTTGCTTTCGTCAGGTGATGATTTATCGTAGGAGCTATAAGAAGGCCAGACCGCACAAACCAAGTGACTAATTCAAAAAGGAATGTAGACACGTTGTGCCGTGTTCTTTCTCACTTATTTTTGTAGGTCGATTGGCTACTTCTTTATCCAATTAGCATTGGATTTATTTTTAAATTTTTATGTATATATTGCATTTAATAATTAATAAATAGACATTTAATAATTAGTATTTTTAGATATTTTGTATTTATCATATTTAACTTCTGAGTCCGGTGGAGTGTTATATAAACGTGGAGTCTGCGTTGCTTTGGTTTGTTGGATCGGAGGCGTGACTTCGGGCCGGTTGGCATTTAGGCCATACCCTTGTCCAAACGTCGAATTAACGCCCCATCAAGGCACGATAAATTTTCGCGTACCGGGCGGAAGCCAACGGCCCGAGGAAGGTGAAAACGCAGGCAGCATCTTAACCTTTGACGGTCTGGAGGGAGAGAGGAGCGACAGAGACAGAGCGCTCCAGATACGGAGAGAGTGGGAGAGAAAGAGTGGGGTGGTCCGCGGAACAGGGTCATCAAAAGCTGCATCAAAAGTAAAAGATGGTATAAATAGCGGAGGCGCCGGCCCGATCGCCAAGTAGTTCCATCTCCTCGCCACTCGCTGCAACATGAAGTTTCTTGTGAGTATTCCGTCGGCAGGACCCGTCTGCGACAACAGGCTCTTGTAGACAATAATCACGATCAGACTTTTAGGTTCAGTCGTTTCCTTACTTCATTCACATATCCGAATTCACCGTGCTCAGGGCAACCACTAACCCAGACCAAGCTACTACTGTAAATCTTAAAGGCTCCTGATGCAGTACTCTAACCAGTCATATTTCAAATTAAATACAATTACGAAATTTCTACCCTGATTAGCTTAACCGTATAATAGGCTACTTTCTTACTCGTATAGATTGCTCTGTTTTTTTTTAAAAAAAAAAAAATATCTTCTATTAAATATTCTGCTAGCAGCAGCAGCTTTTATAGCAACAGTAAGGTCGCTGTCAATGTCATGTGACCCTTCTCGGAAGTAGAGATCGAGGTAAAAGGTTTTTATAGAACTGTAGGATGCCTGACTCTGATGTAACCGTAATTAAGGATTCAAAGCTAAACTGTCTTGTTTTCTATACACAGTTAATGCTTAACTAACAGTGGCAGTAATTTTTCTCAGACATTTAAACCTGTCCTCCATGTAAATATCAACTTTTCTCCGTTTATAAACTTTTCGTCCAAAATTTATTTTAATTGATAATTATGCTCCATTTTCTACACATTGACAGCAACTTACAATTAAATATAAGGACTGTAACAGAGCAAACAGCTTTAGAAATAATTATTATTTTCGTTTCATTATCACCTTTATCTTTATATTGAAAAAAAATCAAATATAAATTTTTATTTTTCATGCTCATTTATTTATTGTTAAAATTTACGATTGGTGTCCTAAAATAAATAAATAAGCTACGAATTTATGTTCTTTGACTTACCGAGAAATTTTTTTACGTAGATATTATATATATCTAATGTTTTCAATTGGACTAATTCATCAGGCCACGTCACCATCAAGAATTCATAGTGTGATGTTTATTTACATTGTTGACATCAAACTGAGTGAATATAATGAAATTTACCTACACTTCAATGATTCCGTTTCACTTTCACCGGTTTCAATGAAACTGAGAGTTGCCTCGTTTACGGATGCCGATGAGCACACTACACAGTTTTCATTTTTCATTGAATAAAGCTGCGTGGTCGTGACTTCGTAAGTTCTGGAAACGTGGTCACACAGGGAAACTCACGCAAACCATTTACCACAACGTCTGACACTAATTGCTTCGGAAGACATGCGCGAGGGAAAGTGTTGGCGGTCTGCCACAGTTGCATGGAGCACGCGTTCCTCTCTCGTCTCTTGCACTGCGCCATGCAACTCTTCAATAACGAGATCCTCGGATAGGGGCACGAGTACGTGAGTCGAGTCAATGAAATACGAGCAACGAATCAGACGCGTTACAGGGACCCGATCCCTTTTCATGTGGAAAGAAAGTTGGATTCCGTCTCAGGAAGAAAGAAGGCCCGTCATTTTAAATTCATTTTCAGTTACGGAGCGTTATACCAAAATATTCGAAACGTACCACCAAAGATACCTTTTAATGTGTTTTCCTTTTTAATGATTTCTGCCTTGCAAAGTAAATACAATTTCTCGAGCCCATTTACGTATGATCATGTCTGGTTCCTGGGATACATTATTCGGGTATTCCATTCTCTACGCATGAAAAGAATAAAGTAGAGAAATGAAATAAAAATGAGAAAGGTAATCGAAGCTTTTCCCCAACCTTATAAATTCAAGCTCCAGTCCCACATTTCCTCAGATAGCTCCTTAGAGCCTCAATAGTCCACTCGTGTTCCAGAGTTTATTCGCTCCCTTTCTTTTTCCTGAAGACGAACAGATAGTTTTACTCTTATGTAAATGTGAGAACTGTCTTTCCTTCCTTCAGATCCTATCCCCTCTTTCGCTTCCATTTTATCTCTGTTTTTTGCTGTTTTGTAACATAAACAATGGAAAACCCGAATAATGTATCAATCAATTCCATCTCAACATTGTAAATAAATTACTCACGGAGAGTAAGTGGAAACGAAAAATATCACAACTTTTCAATGCAGCGCTGTTCTTACGGAGATTTTTATTTTATTTTACGACATACCAAGAGGCTCATATATTTATAACATACGGAAAATTAGTCCTTGGCTTCTTCCAGGGTGCAGAAAACAATTGTATTTTAAATATCTCTCCAAAGTAATATTCGACTATTTTTAGACTGAAAAACGTATTCCCTGTCACCACATGTTGGATATTGGGCGTTTGTACTCATCCATTGGTCAAGGCCGTTGAACCAAAGAGCACACTACTTGACAAAGAATGGATTTTAAAAATTAATATAAAAATTCATAAATCTCATTGTATAAATATGATATTTGAACAACGCAATTAACTTTAATAATTAACACCACAACATTCATGACTTTTTTTCAAAAAAAAAATCAATGAATTGTGTGACTCAAAAAGACATCAGACCTACGATAATAGGTGACGCAAATTAATTAGCTGCACTTAGACATTTATTTTTATTGAAATTTTATTTTAAATTCTGATGAATATAAACGAAATGTAATCTTTAACCTGCTCAAAACATATTTAATTAAAATAGTAAAATCTATTTCAATGCATTGAATGTTACAAATTAAATAATAATAATATTTTTACGAATGTATTTAATCCAATATATAGCGATTATAAAACTCCTTAAAATAAATGTGAAATCCTCTAATCCAACTTCTGATGTGTGTAAAGTGTTACTACACACAACACCATATTTCAAAACCGGTCCTCAGTTCTACTAAGTTCTATGCACACATCGCCTTATTGATGAGCATCTCCTGTGGCTAAGGTCAAGAGGCATCGACGTGATGCAATTCTAAGCATTTTCTCATGTTTCATAGTAATACAAATAATACTCCGCTTCTATCTACTTATTCTCTATTGAATCTGACGATCTCTATGTTTGGGATGATATATTTATGTTTCATCAGTAACACGATTTGTTTGAATCGTTACTCGAATCACATCCATCTTTCATATATTCGTAACACATTTCTTACAACGCTTAACGTTTCTAATCATTTTATTTTATACCTTCTCCTAGAATTATATAATTACACTGTATTTTCTATCATAAAATTTGGTAATTCTGAGCCCCGTCTTATCGTTATTTCCCTCAAGAATATATTCAAAACTTCTTTAGTTTTATAATGTGCCAATCCAGTTACCTTCAATAATATTTTAAACACAAAATTTCAAAAATGTTCAATCTTCTCGTACACCGCGAACTCCATTATTCGGATTATCGTCAATATAAATCACTTGCCCATGCAAAGAGTTTTCGAAAATTCATGACGGACCTGATGTAAAACTGGAAACTGAAATGTTTCATTCGTAAAAAAAACCTTCTTCTTTTGGTATATTTTTTGTTGTACTCTTTTGGTAAACGACTTTATCATTGTTAAAAACATTTCAAAATAATCCACTGTATCAGAATTAATTTTTACGTTGGAAATAAGTGCGTTTTCCCTCTTATATGTAACTTGAGTTTTCTCTACTTATTTTTAAGCGTAACATCTACAGAAATCAATGTTAACATGGACGTTTAAATTAGAAGTCTCCTGGCGTGTCCGTGGGGAGGGCGGCACTGATGCTTGAACGACACATGACTTAAACAGCTCAAAAGAAAACAGTTTAATAACATCGCCATTGTTCTGCAACACTGCTTTATTTCAATCGTTGTGATTGGTTGATTCCCTTCGTGGGAACTAACCGCCATCGGTTCTCTAATTTTACACAAATTATAGTATTCTGTTTTCTTGTTTCAGTAGAATTACCTTCATTTCCTAACCCAACATAATCAGTTAAACTGTAATAAACTGTATCATTCAAATAAATTATTTTATGTCTTCGTATTTATTATTAAGGTTGTCTAATTTCGTTGTCTGCTGCCATCAACACGCATTTGGACCATAGAAGTCACCAACGACATGAAGGCCGGCATGTTAGATAAACTATTAGTGCAATCCTTTATTTTTGCGTATTCCTTAGTGCAATCCTGTTTTTTGAATGAATGTATTGAGGAATGTTCCAATATTGTTTTCAGATTGTCCTGGCGCTGATCGTGGCCGTGGCGGTCGCGCAGAGACCTTTCAGGCCACAATCCAATCCTCAGCAGCAGCAACAGCCACCGCAGCAGCAGTATCCCGAGGACGAACCCCAGCAATTCACCCAGAACAGTCCCGCAGCTCCCCGCCAGCAAGACCGTAACCCACACACCACCCCCATCCCCATTGTGCGGTTCGACAAGGAACAGGGAGCTGACGGAAGCTACAAGACCAGGTGAACATTCGAAAACGAACTAATTGATCATTCCTCTACCTCAATAAAAGTTGCACGAAAGAGATTGATCAGATTTGTTCCTTTAATTTAAATTTGTCACCAAAGTTTAAGGTCGAGGATAAATTCAGACGTAACGATATTACTCAAATCTAATGTTTCAATTTATATGCATTATATATTCCAGATACTCCACCAATAATGTTAATGTTTAATTAGATATAATCTGCAAATGGCTTTTGCAGGTCTTAAGAGTCATTTTATTTTAATTTCCGACTGCTGCTTCCTTGGTCACAAAAAGTCAAAGTTACACGTGTCTGATACACGGTACAGCGGAACAGATTATGCTTGATTACTAAAGCGGTGGTACGGTTAGGTTGATGCACTTGGTCTCCTTCTGTTCCGTCAATGACCCCATTTCAGTATCAAACATGGTTTAAATTGGAAAAACCTACGAATTTTGTAAACAATTAATAATCATTAACCAGTGAGATTTTCAGCGACGGTTGAACATTCCTGGTAATAATGTTTTCATTAGAAACGCATCTAAATTTTCTACAGTCTCAGGTAGATCCAAGCTCATTTTAATCTTTAATTAGATCATACTTTGTTCTTAATTTATTACATCTTATTAGATCTGTCACTGAAAATAAGCATTTATAATTTTGAAATCAATTACTTTGCCCAATTTGCGGCAATGTTATAATCAAATTCTTATTAGAAAACAATTTTGGAAAATTTCTTAAAGAATTTTAATTGGCTTGACAACCAAAACATAGAAGTCTAATTTTGGTTAGGAGATTATAAATTATATTACCTTTCAATTATGTTGCAAAAATATGTCGGATAATGTAAAATATATATCTTAAGAATTCAGGATTTTCAAACGGTATACATTCAGTTATTGTATTTAAATTGAACACTGTCCATAAAGTTATTGGACCGTATCAAACTGACTATATAAGAAAGTTTGTTTAAGAAAATGAAGTTGATAATGGTATTACCTAAACGTTCCTGGACAAAAAAAAATTGTTTAAAAGTAGTTTTTTGATTTCCTGTAACGGATATAGAAGTGACATAATTCAATAAATAATATTATTGTAAATACCAGTCTTCATAAATTGACAGAAATATGAAATTAGAAATTTATGATTCATTTACAAATTAATTTCTTAAAGCCCAAATATTCCTTTATTATTCACCATTATATAATAATTATCCTATAAATATGTTAAATCTATAGAAACGTTAACATGAATGCGAAGAAAACATTTTTGTTTCTCGTCTACAGTATATACGTGTCTACTTACAGTATATTTCGCGTTTAGAATGTTGATATAGAAAATTTACACCTACCTCGTCCTTTTTACATTCGTTATTATTCTACGTGTCCTCAATTTGGTTTCATAAGAAAATAATAAAAATTGATCCGTGGCACAATATTCAGGAAATGAAAGTAGTTATGTGGTACAAGATACTGTCACGCGTTACACAGTTAAAAAGTGATTTGCGTCTTTCCTTCTATTAATATCCTGGGATGAAAGTGGAAGTGATGTATGTAAATTTCATCATATAATTTGTTTTAAGTCATGAAGTGACATCATCTTGCTTTGTACAGGATCCTCGTTATGTTTTGTCTACGTAATTACTATTAAAATGAGTTTTCCAGATTTGTTTTATTATCGCAGTTTTAATTCTAATTAGCTTTAGATGTAGTTTAAGATACATTAAGAAGTTAAATAATTTTTTAATCACATTGGTTTTCTACTTTAGATGACACACCCACAAATATATATATATATAGTAGAGCAGCAATAGTTCTAAAATTATGTCCAGACAGGTCACCCCTAACCTGAAATTGATCACGAAAAATTATGTTCAGA
Organism: Zhengitettix transpicula; assembly: GCA_037074705.1. NCBI lineage: Eukaryota > Metazoa > Arthropoda > Insecta > Orthoptera > Tetrigidae > Zhengitettix > Zhengitettix transpicula. Next base: position 112,878,004 of record CM073591.1, on the reverse strand, counting down.
ATTTGTCACTCTGAACATGTGATACTAAAAGTTCAGGAATAGTGGCAATTGTAAGTAGAATTAAATTATGAATCTTAAAGGGGTGTCTGGCCTTGAAAAGTTTTACACCTTTTTATTTACTTCAATATCATATTCATCTTATATTTTTCACATCATTAGTAGAATATATATATATATATATATATGTACTTATTACAGATTTATAATGTATACTATTGTAGCCTATATGTATAATATATACTTACTATTATTATTCAATGGAATGTTAAATTATCCAAATATTTAAGATGTGTTACTCTCATTACACTACAGAGACACTAAACTTGTGGAAGACTTTCGTTATACCGTAAAATTTGAACGTTTATATTTGGTATAATATTTTAAATGGCTAAATACTTTACCTATTTCCCATTATAAATTAGTTAGCTGTTAATGGTGAATGGCATAAGACAGTACTGAACTCTATATTACTCAGTAACGCTCTATTCTTAAACAAAGAAACATTAAAGATCGATAAACCCAAAATTGACTTTTTGACCTTAGATTAGATATTTATCAATCAGTTAAATAAATTTCAATTCTTTGATTCCAAGAAAAATTTCACTTACACGTCTAGCAAACAAAATTGTTAAAGAATTTAACAATGAAATAACGGATATAATTTAAATATAAATGTTTGTTACAGTCCTAAATTAATTATATTTTTTTGTTCTTTGTGTGTTAAATGTTTTTGTACCATTTTGTGACGGCATTAATGTTTAACTTTTATTACGAATCACAAACATTATGTTCTGCAGAACGATACGGTGAAAATTCAAGGTTGTTATGCTACTATGAGAAAAGTCCAACACAAAAGTAGCTTATGGAAAGCAGACCGAGTGTTCTGAATTGCTGGAACAGTTGTTAGCAAAATTAGATATTTGACTAATTCTCAGGTGATTATTACATATCTGGGACATTTCAAAATTTTCGACTGTTTGATAGTTATCTAAAGGCATTTGATTTGATTTTACAAAAAAAAAATTATTGGGTTATGTCTGTTAATGTAGACAACGAGCATGAAGAGGAGGAAGTGATACACTTGACAAAATTCTCACAATAATTCTTTTGATCCTTTCATTAAGATCAATGAGCCAATTAGTTGGACTTATTCTTGTCAATTCAAGGCTATAGTTTTTTTATTGTATTTAATAACCATATTATCAAAAAAGTGTGCTTTAGACGCATATTTAAATTATTTGCTCCATTTTAATGACTGAATTCCTTGCGCAAGTGGTTCCCTTCGTGAAGGTATCGATCCTCGCCGACTATAGTAAGTGGCGATTTGCAATTGGCAATAGGACGGCCTGTCGCAACACACGGCAGTGCCCTTTCGGAATGCAGCGAGTAATAAATCCGAACAGGCTGTATTTCCCTAGAAAGTCATTTTGAGGACGACCACTTGCGGCGGGATGAGCGCTTTGTTGCGTAAGAGGCGAGAATCCTTTCACATCGCCAGCTCCCACGCAGGACTGTCTAACGGACCCCCAAGCCGACGAGAGATGCTAAAAAAACCAAACGAACGACACGAGTTTCTCTCTGGCGGTGCGTGAGTTCTGTTGCGTCACGCTCCGTTACGAACCTCCTCGCGGCCACAATTAACAAAGAAAGAAGATTCAGGGTGTAGCCTACTTGCCACAATAGCGTCCGAATCGGGTTTTGTTAACAAAGACTGAGCTGAAGTACGTGTCGGTACCTTGAAGAGTTTTAAGAAATTTCTTGAAAGGAACCACGTCTGGTCCTGAATTCTTGCAAAACTAATTATCCCATACCTCCCCATAAGGTTTTGCAAAAACGGTTTCATTTGAAACATGTACCGACGTAATCTTAGAAGTGACTAACTGAGCTTCCGTCTTCATACTGAAATTAAATCATTGCGCACTATTCATATCGATAAGGATGGTCTTACATACAAAGATTTGCCTACGGTGTCCTCTATTAATAGCATTTTGGTCCATTATTATTTCTTTAACGCATTACTCGCACAAGGTCTTTCTTTCCATTTGACACTTCTTGTGATTTCTGGACTCCATCTATAATTTCACTTTCTCACCTACTCGTAACTAAATATTTTATACTCTTACAAATAACACACTCCGTAAAACTAAAAAGTAAATTGGGTAGCATGAATTTTAATTTCTGGTTTTCTTTTCTTCTGTGGAACGGAAATTTAAGATAACCTCAAAATAATTGGCCATTTCTGAGGAAAGCCGTTCATAGACTTAACGATGAAAACTGATTTGTTTAAAGTAATTTAAATGTTATACAAATGTAGAACATAACAGATGTAAGTCGCTAATGTCCAAAAGGTTAATGCGACGTTAAATTGTAATTTAAAAAAAACACAAAATTCTCTAGAAGACTTGAGCCAGTGTCATGTCGTTAATAAATTTCTCATTGATCTGTATAATAACTATATTCATCGAAACTGGTGCGAACATTTTATGGTGCAAATTCAACGTGACACTGAGACGAAAGGAAATTTAGATGGCTCTAATTCATTGAAATAAAACTTGTAGTTAAATCATTTGATTTTAAGAAATGTACTGATATGTATATCGATTCTTACACAGAGAGTCTGAATCCTAAATGAAATACTACTCAACTCAGCAGAAATTCCATGTTTGGATAAGCTTCTTGTATTGATGAAAACTAAAATATTAATATAAAGTTGCCACAAAACTGACGCAAAATTAACTTAAAATTATAACAAAGCGTTTCTCATACATATCAGTAAGGCTCTTCATTTGAGTAAAAAATCTTAAAAATTACAAATGTCAATTCGTTAATTTAACAAGTAATATCACTTGCAACAAATAATTTAAATTGCGGTGGACAGTGGGCTGCTTGTGTGAGCACGGAATTATTATTTTTACTTTCGAGTTTAATATTGTGTATCTTTTTGCAGTTGGGAGACCGGCAACAATATCATCGCCCAGGAGGAAGGATTCCTGAAGAATGTTGGTGACAAGGATACGGAGGCGCTGGTGCAGCACGGCTCGTACAGCTACACGGCCCCCGACGGAACTCTCATCACAGTGACTTACACAGCTGACGAGCAGGGCTTCAGGGCAGAGGGAGCGCACATACCCACACCCCCGCCAGTACCCGAGGAAATCCAGAAGTCCCTCGAGCTCATCTATGCTGGCATCAGGGCGCAAGAGGTACGGACCGTTGGCGAGGGAAACGCTCCTTTCGTCCAAATAACGCTAGGATCAGTCATTCTCTATTTTCAATACATACTCTGGTCATGCGAGAAAATTAAAACTATAGAAAGGCGGATACTCAAGGAGTGGACGAGGAGTATTCGACTAATGACCGCAAGTGAGGACAACTTGCACTTTTACTGTAGTTGTGTAACGCAGTTTCGTTTCTCTTCCATCTTTATGCACAATGAGATGCATTCATACATTTATTTCTCAAAATCTTATTTTCCCAATAATACTTATCAAATATCTTCAATAATGGTCGCTTACGGTCCCGTTTGTTCCATTTCAGACCTCTCAATCTCCAATTTATTCTGTCTACTGTATTCCTGAATGATTTACTCCACACACCTTCAACTCTTGAGCAACTGCTCAGTATTTTATTACTTAAGTGATTTCTTTCCATACTTCTTTACGCTGTTTTGAACTTTGAGTCCAAAACAACTTTAGATCAAACATGGTCAGTTTCTCTTCCCCATCGTGAGTATAGTCAAATGCCTGCCCCTTCACTTCTAAGGCCATATTAAATTGAATGATCTCTTTCACGGACATGTCAGTTATTATAATTATATCTGTTTCATAAAGTAAATGAGAAAGGAAACTGAAATTGAGCTGAGAACTGGTAGAACAGTGTTAAAAAACTGTTTAAATATACTGAATATTTTCAAATATCTCTCATAAACTGAGTTGTTTTCTAAACTCTGAACGTTATTGTGTCAATCATGGTTGGATACATGCAGTCAATCTTAAAAAATTGTGGTTTGTCCATGAGTGGCCTCAATTCAACGTTTGAGAGACTAACTTTTTCAAGCGTATTTGGTGTAATTATTAGATATGATATGATATAAATGTTAGTGCTTTATTAATGCTTTATTTTTTCACAGGAGGAGGCAGCTAGAAACCCAAAATTCCAGCAGAAGCTCGATAACCAGGACCAAAACAACCCTGACGACAGTGATAACTACCCAAGTCCCAGCAGATTCCGCAATTAAGAATACAACAAACAGTTTCTTTCATTCATAGAGCCAGTGAACATTATTCGCAAAGTTTAAGTTTGAAATGGATGGTATTTAAACTACAGAAATGACGCTATCTTCAATTGGTTCCACTGATGCCATCAAACTTAAATCAAAGCAAAAAAAAAAGTGTGTTCAATGTGCAAGCGTACGAACGGACAAATTAGTTTGTACTGAATCTTTACGCGGCAACGCCTGTTCCTAAAAATGGCAGCTAGTTTTTCGATTGAATAAAGCTGCAAGCCTTTACATTCATTTACAGGAACGTGTGATGAACACGCTAAGATGATGTTTCGCATATGTTTATGTAAGTGCCAAGCGAACGTTACAAAAATAAATGTTTTAAATCCTATTTGTGTTTCATTGATACATATAGCGGATCTGTTGCCTGAATGTGTCATGTTTGTAATGTAGAAGTAAGAGCTGAGAAAATAGTATTTTTGCAGATTTAAGATCCACGTATTAATAAAACGAATGTAGAACATCATGCATTTAATACATTTTTATTCCACATGAAATAAAATGTGGTCATATTTTATTTTTTGTTTTATTCTCAGTCAATAATTTCAAATTTTACCTAAATTCTAATGATTAATCAACTTACTAGGCCGATCTACTTTACTAATATAAATGTCCAGCTTTTAGTTTTGAAGGTTTCTCATATATCCAATGACAAAAATAAATGTAAGTACTGAAGTAAATAATTCGTATAGAGTACGGAATTACCTTGTTTGTGGAAAAAAGCGACGGTAGGAATTAAAGGAATTAAAGGAAGTAATTAAAAAATTTAAAATGTTCAAACTAGGAACAACCGAACTACATAATAATGAAGTCTCAGAAATTATTAGTACAGCCTTTTCTTTTATAAACTCCAATAAATAAAAATGCACATTTGAATTAATTTAGAATCTAATTTAGAGTATAGTTAAATAAGGACGTCTCTCTTGTTTCAATACTCTTGGAAAATTTTATAGATGAAGAGTGAAGGTAAGCTAAATGTGTGCTTATTTACAATATGGTAAATAATACTAAGTAGAAAGTGAAAGTTCAATACCATCCCCAATGTATAAACAATTAGATAGAACCAGAAAATATTATCGTATACTTAAAGTACGTTGAAGCCGGTATAATTGGTACAAAATAAGTATTTGAAAAATATAATTTTGTTTTATTTCATATGAAATTTACTGCGATTAAAGGTTTGTTGTAAACGCATCGGATAACAAATGCATGTGAAATGATAATCGATTCTACGTATATTATTGACTCCATATTTCATGACTCAGTTCTTTAAGTAATAATTGGAGACATTTAATCAATTATCTAAAAAATAAATACGCTTTCAGTTCTTTGAAATATATCACATCTTTTAATAAAATAATTAATTTCCAAATTAGTCAGAAAAATTTTATTATATGATTTAATGAAGTTACACGTAAATCTTAAAAAATTTATTTCTTCCATAAGATTCTAAACACTTCGGGTAATAATAATTAGAATCCCTTGAATCAAAATATTAAAATAACTTAATTATTTTCGTGATGCTGTCTAACATCTACATAAATAACCGTTATTTGTCTTTATTGTTCTAAATAATACAATCATAGCTTACCGACCGTTATTCACATAGAAGGGTTCGTATCATATATTTTATTTTGAAAATAAAAAATAATAATTTTGATGCATGTTTGAACTGTTTTCCAATACGCTGTCTGAAAAACCTAATATTGTTAATTATATCACGCCTATTCCTATAGAGATCTCGTTGGTCCTGAAAAAGTACCTGTTATCTTTCACAGATGACGCGCCTGTAAAGTATTGGATAACGAGCCGATTTTTTCCCTCTATTTACGGCAGGCCAAAATCATATTCCTGTGAAAATATATGTAGGTCGAGATAAGCCAAGTGGTAGAGTTAGAATAACGGATTTCAATAAAATTAGGCTTTCGTTGAATAAGTTAAACTCCAACAAAGACAGAGAAAATATACGAGAAGAAATCACAGTCGTTTGTATTCAGACTCCCTCGGAAATAATACTACTTATTAATAATTCCTTGATATCATAGTACAGGACGCCATTAATCTGTTTCTATTACATAGGAAAGTAATTTCCTAAGTTTTTTTCCTTCAGATATTTAGCGACAGATAGATTCAAACCTTATTATTTTAGTTTATTTCATTCCAAAAAAAACTTAATTTAGATGAAATTTCGCTAGGGTAATCTATTACTATATAATTGTTCATGACAATCAGAAATAGTTAATTATTTGTAATTAAAATATTATTGCCTTAAGGGCTTGAGTTTGTGAAATTTTTACCTCCATTTTTGATTTAAAGAATACAGACAACATTATCCAAATGTCTTTAAAGCATTTATTCCTTCTCAAATTATCACTGCTGATATTTTTCAATATAGATCGTATAAATCGCTGCCATTACCTTCGGAGCCATAAGGTTCAAAACCTGATAAATTTTTATTTTTATTTTACCCTTTAATTAAGCAAGCAAAAAAGCTTTGACGGTAAATCAATTCAATCCTTATTTGGTATAAAAGTTTACCTGATGTATTTAATTTTAAAAACGGTGAACATTTAAACAATATTCGTTCTGCAAGCTTTTCCTCTGCAGGTCGATTGATTTGTACAAATTATGTAATTTAAAAGTAATAAATGGAACAAAAATATTCAACCTTAGGAAACTGCACCAAAGAAGGGGAAAACTTAAATGGGTTCACATTAACTGTAACACGTATAACTTAACGTATATGTAACCGATCTGATGCGTTGCACTAATTTTTAATATTAGGTTATGACGTATAGAAAGAATAATACTTTAATAGGTTTAACTATTTATATAATGGAAAAGTATAAAAATTAAATTTGCAATATTTCGTTTTTTTGGAAAAGAATTCTTTCCCAATTTTGTTTGTTTTTTCTTTTTAAGGTTCCAAGTTGTGTTTGTTTTTGATTATATAAGTTTTCTTCCACATCAGATTTCAAGAATTAAATAATTGCCCCTGGGAACGAAGATGCTTATCCAGTTTGAACAATATAACGGGAAGTGTGGTTAAAATGCAAGATAAGCTATCGGCGGTAAAAGATCACGTACGGGTGAAGGTTAATTTCCAATTTACTACTAGTACTTCCTTATTTGAATAATTTTTTTTTTACAATTGAATTACCTTATAAAAAATACATCTACTCGAAATCGATAATACAGATGTAAATTATCTCATTATTTAACCCGAAGGTGAATTCATATACATAAACTTAAATTTCATGTTAACAAATCATTTACATTTCGTATGCCATAATGAACTGATTGGGAATTTGAAAGTTAATGAAAAAAAGCGATTTAATTCAAAGTAAATATTAAAAAAAATAATTACTTGTCTCTCTAAAGTTTAAATTATTACTATGGAAAAAACAGACAATTAAAACAGTATGATGTTAACAATTAAGAGATTAAAAATTATAGATGTAATCATATACAGAAAATATTATTGGATAGTAAGTAATTATAAAAAGGAAAAGAAATAACATATGTAACATTGCAATAATTTATACTATTTTTCTATGGATTAAAATCTTGTAAATATTACTCAATAAAACGGTGTCTGTTTTGACATTTTTTAATTGTCTCTTTTGACTTTATTAATAACTATCTGGGTGCCCGGCGTTTACCTGGTTAACTTTTACCCCTTACTCCAGAATTGACTAAAAATCTCGGTTATTTTTAAGTTATTTTATGTAAGGCACCTTGACTCTAATCCCTACATGATGTGAGCACTTCCCATGCTGAAAGGGATTGAACTAATTGACCCTTAAAAAGTTTATTTCGACGAATATATCGGCCGTTTAGACATATTCGGAAATCCTCCCCCCCCGCGCACGTCCAGCCTCTCTACTGTGAGTTAAACAAATAGTTGAATGTCATAATTAAACTCAGCGACATCCATAATCCAGGATTTGACTCGAATCTCGCTTGTTGTTGCGTTATTTTTATTTAATGCTCTCCACCCTTATCCTTAATGGTCTTCTCCTCCCAAGCCCGAAAGAGGTTGAAATTATCTAGAGAAATATTATGAATTTAATTGACCCCGAAAAATATTTATTCGACTCAAATATCGGTCGGTTAACATGTTTGAAAATTTATACCCTACGTCCATCTCTGCCCAATTCGTCGCATCACCGCCCAACCCCGCGCGTTGACCAGGCCGTCATAAATAAAATTACCGACATACATAAACTCGATTTTACTCGAATCTCGGTTGCTTCGCGTTATTTTCTTGTAACTACTCTCCACCCGCACCCCTAAGCGTGCTCTTCTCTCATGCCAAAAGGGGTTGATAGGTGTGCTTCAGCAATTACATGCAAAGCAAGGGTAGTTTTACCAGAACTCTCAGGGCCAAATACAACATAGGTAGAAATACTACTAATCTAATTAACCCTGTAAAATATTTATTTAACGCTAATATCGGCCGTGATTACATGTTTCAAAATTTACACCCACGTTCACCCACTCTCCTAGGGATTAAATTGTCAATTTAATGTCATAATTAAACTCAACGACATCCACAACCCTGGATTTGACTCTGATCTCGGTTGCATTCGCGTTGTTTTCTGGTAAAACCCCTCCACCCCTGCCCCCAAGAGTTCTCCTTTTCTATGCTATAAGGTGTTGAAATTATACTCAGATATCGGTAGAAACACTATCAATCTTTTTGACCCCTTAAAATTATGTATCCAGCTTCAATATCGGCTGTTTTAGCATGTTTGCATATTTCCACCTCCGTTCACCCCCTCTCCTGGGGATGGTAGAGGTGTATCATCCAGACAGTATTTGTTTTGTGCTTGGAAAGAACACGTGTACTAAATTAGGTGAAATTTTCTCCAATGGTGTAGATTTGTATAATGAACATACAAACAAACCCTCTGCTTTATTTCTTAGATTCAAAGGAAATTCTGTTCGTCGTTATTTCTTCAAAGCCTAAAACGAAAACATCAGGCAATGACAAAAAACAATCAACTTTTCCCAACCAATTAAGCACATCACTCACTAACTAGACCTTTACAATCACAGACATATTTGTTGTCTTAGTTTGGACTAAAATATTTAATTCATGAGCAGATAATTGATACTAATATATGGTCGTTTTATTATTAGTTTGGTGTTTCATTATATTTCTCCTTCCAAACGTAATATCATTTCGGAGAAATAAATAGATTATACTGTGATAAAAATTTCATTTAGACCTAACGAGAAATTAATTGAACCAGTAAATTATCAATGAAATTATAAAGTTGCCATAATAGTAAATTTGAATGATAGGTTGGTAGATAATAAATTGACACTCAAAGTAGAAACAGGAGATCTAATAATTGAAATAGAGAAATGGCTGACAGCACATCAGGCACATTTTTACATATACCAGCGTTTCACGTAAAACTGATGTATAAGACAGAAATTGTTGAAACAGATAAATTATAAAAGAAAATAATTCTATATCAGGCTGATGTTTATAATTTGGCAGCGTGCAATAAAAGGTAATCTAAAGAAAATTCAATGTTAGATAGTTATAAGTGTCATTTCTTTTATTTCCACCAAATCTGTCTATGACGCTGACGTTCGTTTATGTTTTATAGTCATGTTTAGTTTATTTTCTTTCAGTTAAACTAACAATATGAGATAATTGGTTTCAGTTTCTGTTTCAATTTCAAAAAGTGTTACATTAACAATGGTAGTAACAGTGACCGATAAGGTCCAACAATTACAGTTTCAGTTCACCTCGGGTTTTACGACAGAGCAAATAAATACGTTGATACATATTTGGTTATTTAGTTTCAAGCGTGACAATACGTGTGCATGTACCACGCCGCATTGTAAAAACAGTTTATCTTCATATATAAAATAATTTTTATTTCTGGGCGTTACTTATAATGTAGTGATTTTAGTTTATCCTTTACCTTTAATTCATCAAGAGATTCTAAACTGAGGTCATCTTAATTCATGTCCGTATAACTGAAAACTATTTGTATAGTTTTAATGGAAATATAGACATGAAAAGGTCCTTAGCGACATAAAACTATCGTCCGCCATATTGTTTCTAAATGTTGAACGTTGCGAAAGCTGATTTAAGCCTACGGTTCAGGGAATTCTTTTCACTTTACGTGAAAACGGCTGAATTGGTTTCCCTCTGATTTGGTAAATAACAATGAGACTATCAAAGTTGTCATCCACCATTTGTTAATATTAAAAATCAAAATTCAGTATCCTATAATGTTCTTAAAATGCAGGATATTAAACCGGTTAACAAAAACTTAGTTGTCAAGAGCATACGTTAATATTATTTTCGGTATAGAGATAACAAATAATAATATGAATAAACTTAAAAATCGTGATCCGTGAACTATGAAGTATGAGATCCGTGCCAATGGAAAAACAACGACCAAAGAGTTATACTACCGGCAGTACACACTTCAGATATCTGAATACTGAAGTTAAGAACCGCGTAAATGTTTTCATTCCCGCCTGAAGGACGGGCACCCAGCAAGTTATCCTATAATTGCTATTCCAGTGAAATAGTTAACTATTCCTACAGATTTGAGAGGAGGATCTAATGCTGCAAGGTCGCTGACTGAGGATAATCAGAGAGTGAAATGCCAACGAGCAATCTGCAGATCGCGTGCCGCCCCTTTATTCCAGTCACGCGTGGGTCTTCCATGGCCGAAGGACTGTTAAATACCCATAAAGTTGTCTCAATACCAACATCTTCATAAGAACGGGCACTGTGGGACTTTATGTCTCGACACGTGAGGCAACAAGCTTCTACCACGAGGCTACACCACGTTTAATTTTAGTAAAGATAAATTCAGTGTCGATTTTTAAATTCTTTCGTGAGTCATAGTTGAAGAGTACGTTTTTTTCCTGCATATTCCAGATGAGGTTTGATAAAAATAATTGGTCTATTACTACCATTTTTTTGCCATATTGCTTAAGTGAGACGAAATAAACAACAATTCTGCGACTCGATTTATATTAATATTTTTATTCGCGCTGTTTATGAGTATTTAAAAATATCTTCTACATAAATACTAATATCTTCGAAAATATATAAATTGAAAACTCTGAGAGTAACAGTTTTCTACTTTTAAAAAATTTATTTCGCTAGAAACAGATTTGAAGTGAAGCTGAATAGTAGTGCCATCATGCTGCAGCTCAGCGAACTTCTTTGTCCTGAATTAGCTTTCTTGCGAACGGAGCTGGATGGCGACGAAGGTATCTCTCCTTTATGGGCTAAACATTTAAAAAATTTAAACTAATAAATGACGATATATAATAATTTTTGAAAAGATAGTTCAATAGCATACCATAAAGTATTAATTCTTCAACTATCTCTCAATAAAAATTTGTAATTTGTAATACCCGGCTTATATATACATGAGTTTCTACACTAATAATTTGAACATTACATTTGTGTTCTCCAAGGTAATTATTAATTTGGCATCAAGAAACAAATTAGGCTTTACATAATAAAGAGAATATTGTTGCATGTTTCGATATATTGTGGCAATATTTCTGTCAATTATCAAAATTATTCAGAAAGATGTTATGTAGATATGTAAATTATTTTTAAAAGAGTGGAAACATGTAATAAAGACGATATTAAATAGTGATTAATTTTGATCATATAAAGAAATAATTTCCTACAAATTATGTAATACTTGGCTTTATTAAATTCTTAATTCTGAAGTGTAATTTTCCTTTAAAAAATATAAGATATGTTTAGGATCATTTTTAAAAAGCTCCAGTACTTGGCTTTAATTGATTAATAAAATATATCGATTTTTAGACTCTTAGACTCCTATAATAGCATATGAAGGGATTTGAAAGGGGGGATGTGGAAGGGTCGAGCAAGGTAGCAAGTGTTAACTAGGGCCCCCGGGCTATATTTTAAGGATCCTACCCGGCATTCGCGTAAAGAAATGCAGGACAAACCCTACAAAAACCTGCATCAGGTAGGTCGGGCATTGGGTACTTGTCCCACGCCCTTCCGATAGCGGGAGAGGAGTTTGCTGTGGGGACGCAGCATTCTCTTCTCTGTGCCTCGACCAGTTTAGGAGGCAGTTGGCCGACTATTCCAATGGAAATAGCCGACAACTCTTACCGCATGCCTAAGGTATGTGACCCCGGAACATACACCTCTAAAAACAGGCCGAGATGCCTCGACATGTGGGAACCTTAGTTCAAAAACGGAGAGGAAAAGGCATCCCCAAAGGTAGCCCCCTTAGTGTCTCTCCTATAAGGTTCTGCCTGCGAGAGAACATCCCTCGCAGGTACTGCTTGCGAGAGAATAGCCCTCGGAGCAGTGTGGGAGTTACTAAATTATGTAATATGTCTAACTATAGATTCTAAATTTATATTATGACTGTGGGCCACAAGAGATTGAGAATGAAATCCATTTTTAATTCCTAACAGGCAACAACGCATTGAACAAATTAGGTGAAAAATAAAATTTTAATTGAGAAAAGCTTTTTTTTTTTTCAAATTAAAAACCATCATTTAGTTTTTTGATGTGATTAATGCTTACATCTTCTATCAATAAAATAAGGTTCCATGCCGCTCTCGAAAATAATGTTGTGGAAATTGAAATGATTAAAGGCTGCAAAATTAGTTTCACCTTGACTCCAGAGCGGAATAAAATTGTATAATAAAATCGGGGGTTCATCTTAAACGTGTCATTTCTAAATTGCCTACGTTATTATACAAAAATGAGATCCAAGATTTTATTACGAGTTCGTGACTGGGCAAGATAGCTGCTGGCCATGACAGTCCTTGTAGCAGAGAACAATGAGAAGCTAATGTTACGTAATGTAGAATATGATCCTACAGTACGACTTACACTTAAGCATTAAAATACAAAGTAAACAAACGAAGAACTACAATAACGAACATAATTTACTTTCTTGTATTTCTTTCATCACTTCCAGTTTTCTTACTGCTACCAAAGTGTAAAATAGCGCTTCTTGATAAATACTAGTATTTATGGTATATCGGCTTTGTAATTGAATTGTATAATATGACGTTCTGATACACGACAATTAAGTGATTTCATTGTGAAATCTACACGGTACTTCCTACCAAGATTAATTATTGGAGTAGCGAGTAGGTAAAGGCGGTTTCTATTAACAATATATTTTAGTTTACTAATTATTAAGTATATAGAAAGATAAATATGTGGAGACTTTTATCAGGTAGCTTCTTCATATAATTGTAATGAACTCGAAAAATAATTACTCGTTAAGGTACCAAAATTGAAAAACAATATTATTTGATATAGTAACGGTCTTTACGATATGGAACAAATTTCTATGGTAGAAAATTTTTCGCAAGCCCTATTTTCGTACCATTCTGATAAGAGCTTCAGAAAAGAAAATGTGTGTTTTGACTGGTATGTCTCGACGTTACACTTGTCAATAATAACTCAGGTGAAAGAAAGAAGGAAGAAAAATCAAGAAATATACGGTACATAAATCCGGATACGTCAGAAAAATAATTTAAAACCTCTCGGGAAATATTTTCTATGTAATATTCAAAACAATGATTTATAGAAATAAAATTATTATTTCCAAAAGTTTTGAATCTATCGTTGGAATTTTAAACAAACTTAAAGTCTGCTATATTCGCCGGAGCAAAAGAGTCCTTAAAACTCAAATAAAATAAATCAAAATAAAAACAATGGCTAAATATTTTTACTTGAATAACCATAACTTGGATTGGATTAATGTGAAAATTCTAGATGAAGTATGTAATTACTATTTAAGCTAATGAATGAAATTCTTCATATTAAGTTCAACCTCAATACTATTAATAATAGTCAATATTTAAATTAAATTTATAATTCCATTTTAGTATAAGTGAAATATTTTTGCTCATTTTTATAAATTTTATTCTTATTTTTCTTGAATTTGAAGTATTGTTGCAAACATAGAACATCTTTTAACTATAAATATTGCAATTGTTTTCTTACATGGACGTTGTGTGAAAAGATATAAATTATGTTCATTGTACTTAAATTCATAATTTTATTGTTCATACATATAACCCGGGTTCGATTACTGGTCTAGGTGAAATTTTCCCATCTTGATCCTGAAATATCAACATCTTTATTTTTAGTTTTAACTGGAAGCTTAAATAATTTTTTGTATTGCAACACCTGAAGAAGTCGCAAATATCAGGATGGAACGTTGTGTGGTTTTTAAAATATTAAATCAACTATTTAATAAAAATATTTATGGTTGATCAAGTAAAGAAAAGTTTTTATAAACTGTTAATTATATATTTTAATTTGAAATTGATTACTTCTAATCTACCTCATTACTTGTATTTTTTCGTCCATCTACGATAATATATGGTTTTTCGCATTTTACTTACTGTCACAATCTTCTCATTACAAAATATGTTTGTAATTAATTTTGTATTTATTATTTTTGTATTTCATTATAAATTTTTTACTCTTATTTTTCTATTATTTCTGTTTCAGGGTTGTTTTTCTTTCTTTCCAACTTAAGTATTTTTTTTTGTTGTATACAACTTATCGTTGTATTTTGTTTTAAAGGTATGATGTATGTAATATTACATTGTCTTGTCCTATATACCAAGTACGGAACTAAAGGAATCAATTAATCTAAACCCTAAATATAATTGTATGGTTACATAGTTTCCATTGGAGAACAGTATACTTGGGTGAATCTTACTACCACAAAGATGTTGCAAATAGGCATCCGATCTGTATTGTCCAGTGGGCGTCTATCCTGTTAGAAAAGTAAAGTGCATTATTTTATGGTCCTTCTTGAAATACACAGAGTGCCTTTTCTCTTACTACCGACAGTTCACGACACAATTTATGAATATACATGACAATTCAAGGAATCATAACGGGTGAACGTTGGTTGACAAATGGCTACTCTGTTAGCCCTTTGTTCGTATAAGTAACTACCTCCAATATAAATCAATTTTTGATGACTCACAACGCCATCATAGCAGAATTCATTATATTATTAATTATTAACTGCATAAAAGAAACATAACTGCAGAAAATTAACGGTTAACCATTGATTTCAAAACTACTCTGTTTTAAGTCATGAAAACTAGTGGAAAATATGCAGATTATTTTAACTTTGATGATGTAAAAACAGCGTACTCCTTCTTTAAACCCAATCACATTGATGTATATATTGGTGACACATTAGAATTTGATTGAAGCACTCATATTGTACAACTAATAACTCACTACAATAATTGAGGAATATGTCCTATTAACCCGAGATACAAGTATAGAAAAGTTATAAGGAATACGTGACTATAAATATGTTCAGTTTTATATAATCAAAAGAGAATTTCTGTCATGATCTCTATATAAGTCAGTGGCGTCAAGTGGATTTTGTGCTTCCGTGTTACAAAACATATAAACCTAAGGAAAAATGTTTTTATTAATTTTATGTACCTTGTATAATGAGAAATGCTCAAGCGCAGTAATCCGTTTCACACCCTTGCACTTCCCCTGAAGTTGTCAAAACTGCCTCCCAGTGAGCACATAATAGTTCCGACATCCTTGTATTGTCTCTAAAATTAACTTTATTTCAAATATTCAGGGAGGAAAAGTTATTTCGTGTTGCAAATGTGGGTCAATGTGGTTCTAAATATTTCCGCTTTTAAAAGTAAGACACTATAGCCTGTTATGTAGATCGGTTTATTTTCCGTATAGCATCAGTAACACTATCGTCTTTGTACTATTAATAGTATTTTACTTGGCTGTCCTCATATAATTTGTTATTGTTACTTTCAGGTGGTGTTGTACTTTCATTTGCCAATATAGCCTGTAGTTGCTTCTTGATTCCCTGCACTGCAAACTTTCTGTTGAGAGAAGGCTTAGAATTTATTGATGCTTGTTATTCTCATTTCGCGATGGTTTAAACCGGTTCAGTAAGCGTTTAAAGTTTCGCTTTGTGTCGATATTAGCTTAAAATAACTCCGAGTTCTGAGGCATAAAGTGAATGAGGAGAAATGCCCTATTGCGCTTCCACTCTCCCGATGTAGGTGAAAGTGAAGACGCGTTTGCAGGTCAAGGGCAGCGACTAATTGCGTGACCCTACGCCAGCCCAGGAAGAATATTTGCGCAGTCTCGTCCGTCATTCCATTGCGCAACCTAGGAGCTACTGTACTAAGCTTTAAGGTCACTTTAACGTATCCCCAGGAAGCTCTTAATTAACACCTTCAGGTCCACGACTTCGGAAGGTAATCATTTAAATTCACTCAAGTCATATTTAACGCTGCGTTTAAGGGAAAACCAAGTAATATAATCTAAGGTTACGAAATTTCAGAATGCTTAATCATGTAGCAACAAACGATCCACAATCAACATCAATATTAGTCTTACTTACGAGAAACTACTATTAGAGTTTTTATTTTATTAATTAATTTACATAGAAAATAAATGTCTATAATAGAAACTTAGGATGATTAAAAAGTAGTCTTTAACTTAAGTTCATTCCTTTATGGAACCTGCATCTATCACATTTCGGAACTACGTCTCAACTGCACTACCAACTAGATACAGAAATTATTTTTTTGCAGTATTTACGACTTTATATTATGTATTTATATTACATGAGAAAGGGTATTATTCTCACCAAAAAATATTGTGGAGCATTGTAATGGTATTTTTTACATTTTTGAAGTATCCTATATTATACGTTGCATTTTCATACCACCACAAACAATGGAAATGTTAAGCTTGTCAGGTTGTTCTCGTGGTTTTAATTCCCTTTGAATTTACTCCAAGTTATCGCTGCTGAAATTTATACTTTCCCTTTAATAACGGTAATGGAAGATATTTTTAATAATTTATGAAAAGTTAATTGATGAAAGGGGCCGATTTACAGGAACCAATTAAAAACGAACTCTTTGAGTCACTAGAAAAGGATTATTTACGTACTGTCTCCTGAAAACTATTTGAAAAAATACCCATGTTACAAGCAACCATTAAGGACAAAGGAATCTGAACAGAATTCTGGAAAATACGAGATAGAATTATAAAGTTGATCTGCCGGAAGTAAAGAAGCGCAGGTAAGAATAAATAGGCGTGAGGAGTTATTATTTAAGAAATATCCAGAAAAGTTAGTTACATTGTCATAGAGTTATATTATCAGTGATCAGTTATCATAGACGCAGCGAGGACAAACGTAGAAAGCATCAACGCACAAATAGCGAGACGAGATCCTCAGCACCAACCGCAGAATTTATCACCTTGAAAGGTTTACGTGAGTGATACATCACGGTTTGTAATTTATCAAAGTTCTAAAATTTTCATTTGAAACAAATATTTTTTATGCATACTGTTTTTAATTTATTTTGTAAATCTTTCCAACTTACCGACTCTGCGACTCAAACATTACAAGTGGAAAAAAAACAGATATATTCTTATTTTTAAATTTGGGCAGTATAAATTCTGAGTATTGTTCATTATACAGCGCAAGAGATAGTACTGTTAAAACTCAAGTAACTAAAATTAAAGGTGACACTATAAGATTTCATTTTTTAATTTCATAGATTAACAAATAGTTATCTGGTGTAAATGATTAATGAAACATATTTTTACGTAGTATATAGCGACAAGAATTAAGGTGTCATAATTTTAGATTAAATTCCATATTTCTTTTTGGTCTCCTTACTGATACATTTTTTAAATTTAAGATTTTCAACCAGGCAAAAGGGGGGCCAATGGTGAAATGTGGAGGTTTTGCAATTCTCTTGAATTTTAAATTTTATGTCGATGATGTTTCAATTCAAGGAAATTAATTTTGAAGCATTCCAGATTAGTAAAAGTTACGGGTGAATTATATGTAGATTAACAAAGTAAAATTTGGATAAAGTGATCAAGAAAGAGGAGTGCATAGTTTTTCTAACAGTAAATACAAACTCTTCTCATTTTCTCAAATCCCTAATAGTTTAATCACTTCTCCAACAGAACGGGACAATTTTAACGAGTCTTAGGCCTGTACATAATGAAAAGTGAAACGTCTGACGTTTATATATTCGTATTGCGTGATATTAGTGGTATTACTCCAATTACGTAGAGTTTGTTTAATTATTTCACGTACCTATTATCTCGCTCCTTCAACTAAAGCAAGTTTGAATTAAGAAATTCTTGCACAGTAGGCTTAGAAAACCGTGTAATTTCTTTGATGAAATCTAGAAGCAGTATTCACCCGGCTTCTCCGTGTTCTGTTATCGCGGGAGGCCGCAGCAACGTTAATGAGAATTTTAAATAAATTCATGCTAGAGGTTCTTACGTAAATTCTTATCTATCACGGGTGAGTCTTACGGTTCGCGTTACCTGCTCGTTGCATCTCGTTAACTTTTGTTTCAGCCTGTAGCATATATTAATCTTAACGAACCAGTCCGCAGAGAACAGCACTAGATGATAATGAAACTAATAGAGCTGTGGCCGTAGAACCTCCCCTTTGCGTGGGAGTGTTTCATTGCTCCTGCTTTCTCCAAAGGCGTCGTCGAAGCACAAAGGTCGACGACGCATCGTGACCTGACAGTTGTCGTCCCGTACCTCACGTTCTGCAAAGTCCCGGCTTCGCATTCCTTGGCCGGAATATCCCGCTGCGTTTTGCAAGAAATAACGGGAACTATTTCAGAAGGCCCTGGGAACCGAATTGGACGAGTCTCAAAGTAAATACATGCCAATATTTTGCAATTTCCCTTCGAAACTCCACTTTATAATCAGACGTCATTCGCTATCAAGAAATATAAAGCTGCAGTGGAGATAATCTTATCAAATTTAAAATATTTCTTTGATAAATTAGTAAAAAATACGCATTCCATAAAATTATTCAACTTGAGTAACGGGGTACATTTCTGAATTATTCTGAATATTAGAGTATATGGGACACTCGTAGTGTGGCAGAAGTTGGGTTCCATAAATGAAAGTATTGAATTATTTTTTTAAAATAAAAACAATTAATTATTTATTCAATAAGTTCACTTATTCCCAGGTTTATTTTTAGATTAATCTGTCTTCTAAGGATAGATGATGATAATATCAATCATCAAGGTAAATATTCCAATGTATTTTCAATATTTATTGAAAAGAACAGATATATTCTTATTTTTAAATTTTGGCAGTATAAATTCTGAATATTGTTCATTATACAGCGCAAGAGATAGTACTGTTGACAGCTCAAGTACCTAAAATTAAATTATAAACTATAAGCTTTCATTTTTTAATTGTCATAGATTAACAAAGAGTTATCTGGTTTCAATGATTAATCAAACAGATTTTTACGTAGTATATAGCGACAATAATTAAGGCGGAATAAATTGTATACATTTTTTGTCTCCATACATGTTGTATGCATACATTCTTGAAATTTAATATTTTCAAAAATACAAAAGGCCACCTATGGTGAATATAATATGTGGAAGTTTTACAATTCCCTTGAGTTTAGTCTTTAATTTAAAATTTGATGTCGATGATGTTTCAATTCAAGGAAACTAACTATGAGGCATTCCAGATTAGTAAATGTTACGGGTGAATTATATGTAGATTAACAGAGTACAATCTTGTGCTCTAAATAATAACATAAAAAAAACCTGTGACGTAACGATTTTATCCTAAAACTTCATTAATTTTATATCAATATTGAACATTTTCTCTACTTAATATTTACAATTTTCGGATTAATCTGTTCCAGTAACGTTAATATCAAAGCTCTAATTTATATTTCATATTTTTAAGCACGACCTTCTATATTTCTCACACTTTAATTTGTACACAACACCGTCCACACTTTCAACTTCTGATTTGTCTCCACAGTCAGAGATACGAGGCAAAAATTACATTATTCTCTACTATATAATAGTTTTCTATTATTTTAATTTCCCAGATAATACTTTAATTGCACAATATTTCTCATACTTTTTTGTTCATTTGAACGTGTTTGCGGCAGTCCACTACGGATTCAGTTATGTCTCGCGGCATGTATTTACAGTTTGCTATTAACGCAAAATTATTGACAGTTTTGACGTAACACTCATCAAGACATTTCACGCGTATTCTATTGCCTGTGATGTTTCGATAATTCTATGTATTGATGTATTCATTTCTCTCATTTATGTACTATATTAAGCAGTGATGCTTAAATATTTAATATTTTTATAAATTATTTTTTATACTCGGTTTCATAAATATTAGTTATTGATATAATTATTTGATGTGAACGGTTATATATATATATATATATATATAGCTTCTATCGCCATATAAATTAATTAAAGAACTCTCAAGTTCGTTAAAACTCAGGAACTTTTATTTTAAAATGTAATAATGTTAACAACAATAATACAACGACGATACTACATTCTTTTTTTAGCGATAATATTTTCTCGCTGCCGCGTGTAACATCTGCGACGCGGTATCTCAACTGTTGCCAACATGATTTTAATTCCGCCACATATGTATTTAATGAAATGTATTAAACAATTCGTTTAGTTCTAAAATTACGAATCATAAATACCTGAATGAGAAAACAAATTTTAAAAAAAAAACATTAAATGAGGTAATCTAATATTGTAACGCGTGTATTTTGGTTTTAATTTACTTTGTCTTCGAAAATGTTATCTGCTGTAGTTTGGAAAATTCGAAATCGTACATTGGTGGACGGATGCCAGGCGTGAAATGTTGGACGAGGTGTGCGTGGGTGTGGAGGAGATAAATATTTCCATCCAAATAATTTTCGTGTTCTGTCTCGATTGTTGGCTTCAAAATTACTGAATTGTTGGCCATTGTTGACTACAGAACTGCAGCTTCGTGTTATAGCTCTTTTAACAATGGAAGAATCAGTGAAACAATGACATTTTCGAACAAGTTTTCTAATAATGAAAAAATTAAAATTAATTGGAGGATATAATGCAGAAAACTTGAAGATGAAAACTAAACGAGTTAAAGTGTATTCACGATGTTTATGAGCAAGATATGGGAAGCTTCTTAAAGTACGACGGCAAAGATTGGCAATATGGCGCACGTTTGAATTTAACGGACCTGCACCTCTCGTAATAAAATGAGTCAGTCTGGTCGATGCGCTACTGAGGGACAGTTGTTAGTGATCAGCTCCGCTCATAAGGCAGTTGCATAATGCAAAAATGTCATGAATCACAAAAGCTGTGAGGAGTGAGAATTACGTGCCACGTCTTCCAGTACACAAGTGGCAGCACGAGTACGTCGCAATAAAATCCCGGAGGCCGACGCCTTAGCCAGTGGTAAACCCCTGAGTCGACGCCATGCACTGATCCTGACTAGATCTCGCTGCAGTTAACCCGTTCTGCCAGCTGCGAGATTCGGAGGCGTCAGTACGTTGGTTACGAGAGCTACAGCAGACGAGCAGAACACAGAAATAGCAGTACGTATTTGATAACGGGCAGCTAATGTCTTCTACCTAATCCACAGGTGCCTGAGATAAGAGTTTTTCATGCTTAACTGTAATAAACTTATAAAAAATTCTTAAATGGTCAATAATATTTTTGATTTAACGTAAAAACCCAGCCCAAAAATAATTTTTTACAATATATAAATCAGGAATATATTTTGTATATGTGTGTGTATTGAAATGAATAAGAATAATTTTTAAAATTTCACACCAATCTTTCCTTCTCCTTGGAGTTACTAAAAATTAGAGCTGTCGGGTTAACGGGGCGACTCCTTCCATTACACAATCAGATATTTTGGAGGGGCAAGTTGTCAGCGATTTTACTTCAGACGTACCTGAGTTTTGACAATAACGAGCTCAAAATATCAATTCCATCCCGAAATTATAAACCGGGACCTGTAGGCTGGCTCTGATGAATGGCGGTGTCACTGACCACTACACAACAGCTGGTTGGCACTCAAATAATAAAAATAACAACATATCAAAACATTAATACTAAACTCACTGGGAAATATATCAATGTTATTTTATGAAACACATAATTGAAGGTGATTATAAATAATGCAGTTTTTCGACCAATATCAGACAATATTTTATTTATTTACGACAACGTTTCGGTACGTTTTTGTACCTTCATCAGTCTTTACTGCTGATAAATTGTACAAAATAAAGTTGTATTATCAAGAAACCAATAAATTCATAAAAGTGGTTGAACAAAAATATTATACTATTAACACAATGAAACTAAGAAAACACTCATCTAAATATGCTAAAAGTTAAAACCTAATTTCACATCCTATCTGATATTGGTCGAAAAACTGAATTATTTTTAATACAAACAGATTTAAAAATACAATCTTTGAAGGTGATTATCTTCGGTAATAGGGTCGCTATAGAGAATGAAAATAAATTACGAAACATCGGGTTTAATACAACTACGTCTAAGTAGACTAAGTCCATTCTAAAATATTACTTAATTAGCTGTATATTGGGAAATAAACTTCAATTAAGCACAAAGCCTTTAATAAATTCAGTAACTGGAAAATGGTAATAAATACAGGAAGAGTTTCAAAATTACTAAAACGCTTCTATATTCTGCTTAACATATAATTTACATGATCTGTTCAAGCACTGACATTAAAAATATCAACATTGTGTCATTCAAATTCATTGACGCTAAGTATAGTAGAAGGGCGAATGCTTTCTCGCTTTCTCCGTCCATGGCATTTAATTTTCGTAAATTTACGTGTCCGTTCCACTTTCTCAATTGTAAAGAAAAACGATGAAATGTCTTTGGTCAGACGTCCGGTAGTGGCCTTGACTTGGCTTCGAACGCGTGCTCTTGCATGAAAGGAATGGCAAACAGTTTCTCTCCGTGGGAACCCGACAACTACAAGTGCGAAATATTTTCACCTCAAACTCATAAAATAGAAAAAACATTTTGCGAGCAAAATACTTCTACGCATCAATATTTCTCTGCAAGGAAAATGAAACTTTTGGTTATACAAGTCATATTTTATGTATTTATTTAAATTTTAATTACTTTTATAAAATTACAATTATTATAGGTTAGTTACGTTTATTTTTAAATTTTCAAGTAATAAATTATTACTATGAATAACTTTATAATATTTATTAGGTACGTAGGTGATTAGGTGATTTTTTGAGAGTATTTTCTTCCAAAATATATTATCTCCGTTGCTTTTCCTGATTTGGAATTTCCAAATGTGAATTTCTGTTATTTGCACGTTACATAATTGGCACAGTTGTGGGATGTCCTTAATCAAGATTCCTGGATTTAATTCATGACGATTATTTGCCCCCCATCCCCCGCGATTTAGTTTATTATTTGTTTGTAAATATTATAGGTCATTCATAGCGTTATGTACTTTTCCGGTTTAATTTCTGTCACTTTTTTAAAAATGTTTCCTACTTATTTGAATACGGTATTATTTATGAGATAATTTATCTCGTCTTTGTTCTAGAAATGTTTCTTGAGAATTGTTTGGTATTGTCCAAACTTTGGACTGGCATTAAAATAACAGACTGAACTGTGTCCAGATGACCACAGAAAATGTTGAATCCCTCGTGGGGACACGGTGAAGTACCGGTTCGATGAGAACCACCCATCTGCCGTTAATATATAGAATTAATTTCCCGCCAAGTTTATGTTCGTCTGATCAGCCTGAACCGTTATATTAAGCACTCTTTCCAACTTTGCTACAGCAATCTGAATTGCCCATAGCCACCTGGAGGTTTGGAGATAGTAATAGCAGGAGGAAAGCTGACTTTTCTCAGAATTCAGTATAGACCTGTTAAGACTCCTGAGACCTAATATCAGCCTTTGGCTTTCTCACCCTAAATCCTGGTTGGAATCGCTTAAGCTCATTCGAAGTTAAAACACTAATCTGCAGAAGTGTGCAAATTGGTAGAAGCGCACAATATCTTAGGATCCTACGCTTTTATCTTCAGATGAAAACAAGGGACTACAATCAGCGTCCAACTGGCGCGATATGAACAGCTCAAACACAACACAGAACTGAAGCAACCAGCACAATTATGTGAAGTAAACAAGATCAGAAATGACTACATCCCCCTGCAGAGACTATAAACAATAAACAAAAGATTGGTAAAAAAGTTAATGAGGAAAAACCGTCAGAACTGTGCGTTGCCAGTTAATTAATACCAGCGCTTCGGTGACCACGTGACTCAATTGCGAGTCACGTGTTTTAGCTCGCGGAAAACCACTAAAGTAAAAACTAAGTTTGGTGCAATACCATTAATTGGGATACTGCCAATCGGTCATGCGCGAAAGAAGCTAGAATTGATTATGAATAATTGTGTATTACGTCAATCGTTTGTTTCTTACTATAGAGTCTACTTGGAAAATCTCTTTGAAGATATTATGAAACTGAAGGTGAATGACTGAATTAAAAATCATTTTGCGGCAAATATAAAAAAGGCTGATACAATTTTTCAAAACGAATTCTTAGATATCAGATGTAATGAAGAAAGTAAAAGACGCATGTGAAGACCAATGGCAAAATAGAAAATGCCTGTCTTATACCAAAATGTGTGGAAAACAATATTAAGTTTATTGACCCCTTTCCTACCTCATATTTTGGGGACTCAGGCATTAGTTTTGTTAATAATATTATGACCGAAGAAAGTAACCGCCTATATATTTTCAAAAGAGAAGACCTTCTTTTATTGCTTACAAAAATTGAGCCAGATATCAAGTATTTAGTTTCTAAGAATCACACAGAGATCTAATTATTAATTTAATTAGTTTAATGTTATTTGATCAGACTCAATTCCTTTACGTATACAATGTATTAATAAAAAGGTAGATTTAAGTACAGTAAGCTGTTTCATAAAGATTTCTTCGAATTTAGCTGAAGTTCTACATAAAGTATTTGGTAAATAATTATTATTATATGCTTTAACTTTCCGTAACTCTGCTTTATAAATTTTGTGAAATAACGTTATAACCACCATTACTGTGGAACAGATTGACGGTTAGAAAAATTCTACTAAGAGAGACACGAAAGTGTGGGCGGTAAATATAAAATATAACCATAATGGATTGAATTATGATTATGTGTGCTGTCCGTAGTATTTCGTTATCAGTTTCCCAGCTTTTACATGAAAGCGATTTCAATATGTTTAATCGTTTCCTGCGTTCTGCAACTATATAATTGATGTGGAAATTATATGATAGCATAATGTCTGAGTATATTTCCAGAACCTAAAATCAGTATCCTGTTTCCATTGTTTGCCTCCAAGTTATAAAAGTGTGAAATTATAAAAATGAGGTCAAATAATAATCCAGTGCGTTCTTGAACTGCTAGAGATACTTGCTCCAGTTTAAAAAATTACAGAAATTCTTTAATGACTTTGATAGAGTAGTTGAAAATTTCATCATGTGAAATAAAAGTTATAAAAGATATAAAAGATTTATTTTTGTCTAACCCTATTCTTACAGTGACTGGTTATATCTTTCTTTAATTACAAGGAATTACTATTCTAAATGTCTTGCAAAATGTCTGACATTAACGTACGTATTAGACAGCGCAATGGTTGGTGAACCCCTAAATGAGGAAGGCGAAACGCCCATTCGCATTCAATAAAGGCTGAAAAGTGGGTATGGTGATGAAACAGTGGATGTCAGCTCTATTTAGAGATCAATTCGTCGATATAACAAAACTGAAGGGCAAAAACCGTTGGCTGATGGAAAGCGAAGCGCCACGCCGGGTACTGCAGTGACTCCACGCAACATTCAACAGTAAAGGAAGTTTGATGACAATTATTTGACAGCTGGATACTCAAAACTTCGTGCACGGTGGGTACCAATAATGTTAACCGACAAGAATAAATAGACAAGAAAAAAATTAGCGTTTGAACTCTTGTAGCGCTTCAACGTGGAGTAAAAGTTGCTTTCGGGAAAAATTGTGACTGCAGACGAGACTTGGGTTCATTTCTTTGAACTTGAATCGAAGGGGCAGTCGATGAAATGGCATCGCACAACCTCGCCGAAGAAGAAAAAAATTAAAACTGGGGAATCGGCAGGGAAAGTTATAGCGACAGTATTCTGGGATACAGAGGGTCTGATTCTGGTTGCCTTTCGAGCAGGGATGCACAATAAATTCTGTCCAATAGGTGAGAACCCTCAAAAAACTTAAAGCACATCTTCAAAGAGTTCATCCAACAAAAGCAATGGCGGATGTTCTTTTGCATGATAATGCAATACCAACATACCAGTCGTCACTCAACTTAAGAGATTGTGAAAATTGGATCCCCCAAACAGCCCTGATCTAGCACCATCAGACTTCCATCTGTTCGGGCCACTAAAGGAAGATCATTGTGAGATTTACTTTGAAGATGAAGAGGCCATGAAAACGTCCGTACGTTAATGGCTTACTAAGCAAGACAACGCTTTGTAGACAAAAACTGAGGAAAAGGTCGGTGACTATACTGAAAAGTGAAAAATTAATTATTAGTGTTGTAGGTTTATGCTGTGTAATTTGAATTTAATTGTCTTGACAAATAAAAGTTAAAAAATGAGTAGGCATTACTTATTGATTCATCCACGTACATTAACATTTCCTTCAGTAGACTTTCACGGAATACATCATAACTACCTCTATTAATATAAAATATTCTTTTAGTTTGACAAAACACTTAAAAAATCAGACGAAATTTAAAATTATTTATATTATTTATCCATTAAGCTGTATAATCATTTTGTTTTTATAAATTTTCCGCGTTTTATTAACTTTAATTATTAAATTCTTAAATTTTCAAAATCGCACTGTACGCGCTTGAATAATTTATACATTTTAAATATATATTTATTAATTTCTTGTATGCTTTGAAATCCCATAAACTTTTGATTGCACCAACTCCAATATCCTACTGTCACTCGTCCTCAAGCCAAAATCACAAACTCATCCAAATTTTCAAAGAATATCAAATATCCATCATTTACAGATCCACTATTACTCTTTACCACTTATTGAAAACCTTAATGAAACCTACAGCAAACATTGTGTTGTTTACAAAATCTCTTGCTCTAATTGTAATTCCTGCTGCATAGGTCAAACAAAACGTTCCCTTAAAACACGTATCAAGGAACATATATCTAATATCAAACTTCCCATTGATAAACAATATGTAGGCTCCAAACATAGCATCTTTCCAATCAAAAAGTATGTTTCGAATTTATGATAATATTTTAGACATTGACACCAGGGACAATTCCAGACTTATGTCAGAGATGCTTCACTTTGAACCACACATTACAGAAATTATTATACAGACACTATGAAACTCAACAATTGCTATGATCGCTTATTATAACGCTAACCCTTCGGCTCTCCCGTTGTCGTTGCGTTTTCGTCGCTTTCGAGTTTGTCAGCTGCCAAGTGCAGTTGTGTCGCTCTAGGCTTTTTCGCACCTGATGTAAGGAAAAAGTATCCCAGAACGTTGTGTGGTATTTATATTATCACTTATTTTGTCTTAATTGGCTATCCTTCATAATAATTAACAGTTATTGTTTTTAATCAAGTGTTTTAAATACAAATATGAATTTTTTTTAAAAAAAATTTTAATGTTTGAGAAAATTAGAATACGCAATTATAATTCAAATACATTTAAACTGTAATAACAAATTGCTCTATATATTGAATATCAACTCGACAGTTAATGCTGTCAACATTTTGTGGAGTAATTGTTTTGTCGTTACGCTCCCCGCAGAGCCACTTTATGAGTAGTGACCCTGAATCTGTCTTCAGATACGCAAATTACTTGCAGCTGCCGACTGTTGGTTGGAAAAAGTTGCTGTTATTATTTCTCAATAAGAGCAGGAGGACGTAATGCGCGGTAATTGAATTACGGATAAGGGGCGTCACGCCGCACAGCCGAGCACTGCCGGTTGCATAACAAATACGGATATTTGTCCAGGGGAAATCGGCAACTTTCAATACGCCAAATATCATCGACTCTTAGTACTCTCATCCTCCCTCCTCTCCCTCTCACTATGTCTCTTGTTCGCTCGTTCTCCGTCTGTTTTCAACAACTTAACAGTCTGCTTCTTCCGTCTTAAATCATACACGACAAGTTAAAGGCGCCTGTCTGACGTCTCAATAGAACGAATAAACACGGAAACATTTCAACGCCCCTTTACAGCGAAAAGTGATTTGTAACTAACAGCTTTAAGCTGCAGAACATACATTCAGGAACAAGTTAAAGCAGGAAAAGTATTCATGTTTTATAGTGTTACTCAAGTTCAGTAATTTGTACATTATGTTCGTGGAGACCTACACTAGTGTACACTTTCAGCACAATGTCATCTACAGGGTTACAATGAATTTTATCTGACCGCAAAAAGAAAATAGTTATAATAAAAATCAGGAAAAATAAGATATTCACACCAGTGATTGAGTAGAATAAAAACTGCAATGTTTTAAGAGCAAAAATATTACATTCATGGCCGCTTCAAAGGCTCTAATAAACAGAATGACTTCCTAATACAACCAATTCTCTAGAACCACTTCTCTAGAAATTCTCTAGAACTTATATAACTATACATAACTCTGAACTAAGAGTACTTATATCAAATATTACTATATTAACCAATTTGTATAATTATTGTAGTATATATTATTTTCTATCAGATTCTGATGCTTATTACTTGTTATGTCGTCTTATGCTGAATTTGACTTAGTACTTGATATATTGTTAGACGTAAAGTGGTTGTTGTTTTCTTCAATCTCATTAAGTGTTTAATTTACCACATAGGCCCATGTTTATAAGGAATCTTATTAATAAATGTAATTTTACTGAAGCTTTAATTATAAACTCCCCCCAAGCTGGAAAAGATGCCGTTACTGTTGCTATTGATAAAATATAATTTAATTGAATACATTAATAAAGTTCAGGTTCTTCTCTCCGACAATACTCCGTATCTTGAAACCAAAAACAAAGAATGCACAGTTCTTGTTATTGAAAAGTTTATAGTGTTAATAAAAATATGGTCACACAGATACTCCCACGTTCAACGTTTTGTTTATCTAATCCTTTGATATTTCAGGAACGTATCCTTTATTTATAATTTCTCATCAATTCTATTGTATCTTTCATTGTTTTTTTATACTCTCTAACAAACATTTTACAGACGTTACCGTCACATTAATTGTTAAACACTCCACACTCTAAAAAAGAATCAAATAGTTCCTTTAAACTGTAAAGAATATATTTGTACCCCCAGACCAAACATTTATTGACCAACAAGTTCTTGATCGTTTTAAATCATTATGGCACATATTTCATTAAATACAGAACAAATCCTACCAAAATAAATATTGATTACCTTCAATATTATCCTGAAATCTACATACTTCATTTCTAATAATAAATATTGTTAGCATATACAGTTGGGCAGCTGATTGGCCTCCTCCTTTGGTGAAACTGTCATCAGTAATCTTGAAAACATCGTGCCTCTCATCTTTTTTTTTTGTGTAGACAGGCTATATATAGGGTAATCCACATAGTGGAAACTCCCCTCTTATAGGATAGGAAAGGGATTTGAAAGGGGGGATGCGGAAGGGTGGAGGAAGGTAGCCAAGGGAACTAGGGCCCCTGGGCTATGGTTTAAGGATCCTACCCGGCATTCGCCTAAAGGAAATGCAGGACAAACCCTAGAAAAACCTGCATCAGGTATGTCGGGCATTGGGTACTTGTCCCACGCCCTTCCGATAGCGGGAGAGGAGTTTGCTGTGGGGACGCAGCATTCCCTTCTCCGTGCCTCGACCAGTTTAAGAAGCAGCTGGCCGGCTATTTCCAATGGGAATAGCGGACAACTCTTACCGTATGCCCAAGGTCTGTGACCCCGGAACATACACCTCTCAGAACAGGCCGAGGTGCCTCGGCTTGTGGGAACCTTAGTTCAAAAATAAAGGCATCCCCAAAGGTAGCCCCTTGGTATCTCTCCTACAAGGTTCTACCTGCGAGAGAACATCCCTCGCAGGTGCCTCTCATCTCTTTCTACTTCGCTACTATTGTGGAGATGTGTGGATAAAATTTACTGTATTGTAATAGTTTATGATTGGTTTGTTTACGATTAAAACTTTTACCTATTAACATTTACGTTGTTAGCACATAAAGAAGTTTTTACCGATTATATTTCAACTGCAGGCAGTAAGCAGTCTTGACAGAGTGTTAACAAGGTAAGTAGCATCGTTTAACAAACTTTCTTCTGAGTGAAATTTCTTACGTAATCACGTAGTTTCTATGGAGGTCTACGCAGAGGAAGACAAAAAATACGTTGTAGAAGGCCACTGTAGGTATGAGACTATCGAAACCATACAATGATGGAAATATAAGATGTAAGATATTTTATTTGAAATGAACGAAACTTGAAAAATTGTCCGATTTGATTGATGTAAATTTCAGGGAATAATTTCATAGGGGGGGGGGAGAAGTAAAAATTTTCAGATATTAAAATACAGAGGAAAGGATCACGGGTGCTAAAACTGTGTATATCATAATGGGGAACGACGAATCCGCTTTCTATAAAGGATCCCGAGACAGTGTGGACGTTTGCTGAAAAATTGAATGAAACTATGACTATTGACAAAAAAATATGTTCAGTCTTCATAGCGATAGTTCGGACAACGTTTCAACATATTATTTTCTATTTTTTGTTTCAGTTGTTTTGTTTTATTTAACGTTTAATTTCCCCTTTTCTGCCAGCGAGAGGGGACTTCGATACCAAAGCCATTGCCGAAGCCATCTTCAGGAAAAAGGGCAGCAGCGTGCCTCACCATGGTGTACGACGACGAGCCACGAGCTTCGCTCGACGCCGAACAGTTCACATCAGAATCAGCCGCTTCCAGTCACTAACTTTATTTGTATCATCTTTTTTTTTGAGTTTTTTACTGAACAAAATAAAATAGGATCTGGTAGGAACGTCATTAATATAGTTCAGGTGTGATAGGTATGAGAAGAAAGGGATCAAAATCTCCAATGGTTTAAAAATGGAAGACATTAGGTACACTGACACCGATATATCCGTAATGGATACATTTTATTATATTTTCTTTCACTCTACATATTACAAAGCCATGAATACGTTTGATCCATCTGAAAGCTGTTCTTCGTCGTCAACAATAGGACAACGACCATCTTGGTGTAAGCAAAGAAGAGAACTGCAAAAACAAAGATCAAGAAATATTGATTAAAAATCAACAAATACAGCGATAAACTGAGAAGTCTCGATTAAAGAGGCTCTTCATTCTGTTGAATGACAATTGTATTTATGTCTGGTTAAAAACTTCGAAACCACTCCAGTAACTGGAGACACTGGCCGACTGGCCTGAAAATATCATGCAGCAATAAATTTCCTGTAACTGTACTTATTTAAAATCTTATGGAACGAAATAATATTTTTTTGGCACTGTAGTATTTTTTATATAAATATATATAAAAGTAAAAAAAAGTGTCAGCCTGGGAAGAAAAAAATATTTTTTATAATTCTTTTATTGAGGAACAAGCTACCTGAGGGTAATCCCCTTTGTGGTAACTTCCCTTTAATAGCATAGGAAGGGTTTTGAAAGGGGGATGCGGAAAGGTAGAGGAAGGTAGCCAAGGGTTAACCAGGATACGGTTTAAGGATCCGACCCGGCAATTCGCCTCAAAGTGACACAGGATAAACCCTAGAAAACTTGCATCAGGTAAGTCGGGCGCTTGGTACTTGTCCCACGCCCTTCCAGTGGCGGGAGAGGTGTTTTCTGTTGAGACGGCGCATTCCATTCTCCGTGCCACTCAGAAATGGTATGTTACAGAAATTCCATTTGCATAATTCGTGAAGTGACACGATTATTGTCAGTAAATGTTCAGTACTAAATGTTTCTGTTTTCCACTGTTATTTTATTTAATTGTGTGTAAATGTAACGTATCTTCATTAAGAGTGCAAACATTTTGTTTCACTCAACTTTAAGTCGGGCTACCAGTCAACAAGTATTTCTATCACTCTGAATATTTGGTTTTTTTAATAAGGACCACAAGATTTTATCTGCTATTATATTGTTTTAATTTTATCTCAATGGTTACGACATTTAATTTAGTTTGATGTTTTCATTGTTGTACAAGGACTTGACTCATTTTTATTTATAGGTGCACAGGCCTTCCAGCATGGGATATGGAATTGACCTCCATAAAAGGACGAATAGAGAAGGACCAGTATTTGTGTTAGAGAGGTGATTGACAGAGACTTCTCATTATTGTAGAAGGGACAGTGTATGGACGATTTTAAATAGTAAAAGTGAACACTTAGTTTTCAGGTTTGAACATTTTCAGGAAACTTGCCAACATGAGCCTGCTTTTTATATCTCAACCCTATAAGTACGGATATCAGAGTTTTTAGTATTTGTGTACATATATTTGTTTTGTTGGCATGAATAAAATAACGCCTGTTCGACTTTGCACACTTTATAATTGTGTAAACCAGGCTTCAATATTTTATTATTGAATAATTGAAATCTTTGAAGGACGATATTTTCTATTTAAAAAACCAACAGATCAAAGAACCATAATTATAGATTAAATACTACAAAAACTGCTTTGTGAATTACAAAGTTTAAGTACTTTGTTAAAATAAATGTCTGCGTTTTACATCTCTAAATACATATAAAAATGAATGTGTGTAAGTGTGTGTGTCCCCTCTATACACTCCTAAACCATTCATCCGATTGCGATAAAACTTTGGTGAGTTGTGCACAACTCCGAGAAGGTTTCTGTCGGTTTTTCGAAGCATTAGGAAACTCTGAAGGGGTGAAATTTAAAAACATGCTAAAACGGCCGATATTAGCGTCGATTAATTACTAATTACGATTACTTTACTGTATATGTGATTAATAATTTCTATCCAGATATTTTTAAGTGTATAATTTCGAACTTTTAGAGCAATAATAAGGGAGGTGTGTTACATAAAAATAATGTGAAACAACCGAGATTGGTGCAGGGTTATAAATGTCAATGAGCCTAATTCTGACATTCACATTATTTAAGTTGTAGATCAGCTCCTAAGTGTAGGGGTGGGGGAGGATTTGTGTGAAAGGCCGTTACATCAAGTAATGAGTAAACAACGGAGACTGGTATTTAACCTGGAGTTGTGGAAGTCACTGAGTTTAATTCGGACATTTGCCATACTGGTTAAGATGTAGTTCAGCTCCTGGGAGTGGGGGTAAACTTTCGTTTACAATCTTAAATTTGTAGACCAATTTCTATCCAACTTTATACACATGTTACTTACGATCCAGAAACAAACACCAACCGCCTCTAGATGTTGGGGTGGCCTAAATGGCCATTATTAGTGTCGAATCAAATGTTTCCGGCGTCGCTTAATTTGATAGTGTCATTCTAGAATTTTTATGTGACAAATTTCAACTCCAAACGACACGGAAGGGAAGCACCCTTACTTTCTGTGTGGTAGAGGAAGACGTTCACATACAAAATAATCTAAAAAATATACTGATATAGTGGCGATTATGTGGATATATGGGTCGAATTGGTTATAGGAGTTGAATTCTCGCTTTAATTATGGTGTTTTATGAAATCTTATGATCCTCTACGTGGAGATGTACGCGGTTGAGAAAAGATTACCAGTAGTAGTTTTGACCCTCTTAAGGTCCCTGCTAATTTTTTTTATTTTCTTAGGGTACGCTCTATATTTTTTTTCTCTATTTAGTGAATGGTTGAATTTCCTTTCTCCTTTAAGGTATCTGGGACAGTTTTATTAAGTTATCGAGTACTTTTTACTGTTTTAATTCGTCGTGATGTTTGAGACACTTTTACTGTATGTAGTTGGAGCATTCCCGAATACTGTCACAGTCATCGTCGTGGTCTATTCGATAAGACGCCGAGGGGTTAGGTCGGGAAGGGCACCGTAAATAGGTAAATTTTATAACACTGGCGGTGTAAATGCTGGTTAAATGAAATGTTTACGAAGACATTAGTTTGGAATCCATTTCAACTCCGGGATAATTAAAATGAATACCCGGGCAACGCCGTACACTCAGCTAGTTATCATAAAAAATTGTCCGTCAAGAAATTGACTAATCACTGGAACTTTTTGATTACTTGTGGTAGCTGAGGTAATTCCAGTGTCATAGCTGAGCATTGCAGGAGTTGCGTTACTGCTCACGGTTTCGACACACGGCTAGATATGAGATATAGGTTACGTAATCGAAATTACCAGTTTACACATGGACGGAGAAGCGTACCACAAAGAAAGAAGCTCTGCCTTTCTCCCCGAAAACAAATTACGCCAGGCTGAATGTTTAGCGCAAGACAGCTGAAATCACATCACGTAATAGAAATAACCCGCTCTGGCCGGCCTTAAGCAGCGTGAAGTTCACGGAAAAGCAGTATGAATGAAAATACTCATTGAGACAAAAGTTTAAGTTATATAACATTCTACTTCGGTTTATATTAAATAAATCGGCTCATTTACATTTAGTTGTTAACCTGAATTGTTCTCTGTAGGAAGAAATTTTAGAAAAGTGATTTTATTATCTTTATGGGACAGTTTAAAAATTCTCTAAAAAATTATAAAATTATTGTTCACTTTCGTAAGCAAATATCATCCTTATTTTAAATTAAATACTTGCTGTGACGTCCACAGATTTTGTGAGGAGAACGTTGCAAGGAATAAGTTACTATAATATCCATCATCATTTTTCCAATCCAATTATCAGTAAATAATAATATATTACGAAATATCTTTTTAACCCTGTAGTGAACAATGTAGCATATATGCAAAATAACTTTTATTATCACCCATAAGCGTCTGTGCGTTTCTGAGGGAGCTAATTTGTGATGCAGATATGAAACAACATGCCTTTTCTAGCTTTCTGTGAGTCAACCGTATAAACCAAATTTTTCTACCCGACGGACAAATTCAGAATATTTATTTTCTGTGGATTTTTATTGTTTTATTCAGGAAAAAAAAATTAAACGTCATTTTCAGTGTATTCTAACTGTAATAAAATAATAATTATCAAATTAATGTGAATTATTGATAAATCAGACCTAATTATATTTATGTTGAATATGTGCAACATCATGAGACAAATTAATTTTGGTCACGTTGATATATTTTTTTGGTAATTTTTTTCGTACTGTATTCACAAAAAAAAACATTTTAAAAAAATACAATAAATTATGAATTAAAGGATTAAAGGTGAGTCTATAATAAATTCTTTCACCAGTCACAAATAATAATACATTACTTTTATATCTCTTCTGCACTGATTTTATTCAGACTGATGCCCGGAAACATGTAAGGAATTTTAATTCACTCATTCATTGGTAACTTAAGAATCAGTATAAATATTTAAATATTTTCTGCAATTAATTGTCTATTTTGATGATCATAGAACTGGTCGTTAACATTTATTATTGTGCCACTGTAATTTAAATAAACTAATTACTATATTAATTATATATATTCGCATTGTTTTTCTTTGTTTATATGTTTCCAGAGGCAAAGAGTGAATATATTTACTAGAACAGTAGCTTGTGCAACACATAATTTAGTAATAAAATATTCTCAGTTTTAGAATTATTATTTCTGTCCCTGTTGAACTCTTAAAATTATTATAACTGCACTTATTTATCCATACAATATAACGCAGAAAACTGTGATGAGAACGCTGAAGTCTACACATTTTGATCTATCATAATATTCCAAGAACAGATACAATAGCAAATATTCAAGTTTATCGAAAGTATGCCAAAATTATAAAAAAAAAACTTTACCGTCTTGAATATATATTATTTAAATATTTTTATATTTTAGTATAACACATTCCACGGTTACATGATATGGTATTAAAAAAAACTATTTCTGTGTTAAAAAACTGTTTTGATTTCTGCTTAATTGTCGTATTTTGTTCGACTATTTGTTTAATATTATTGAATTAAAAACCGATATTTAAGTTAAATATGTATATTCTTGTTCTTATCCTTTATCTTAAAAGTTTTTGGATTATTAAGATGAAGTACGGAGATTAAACGATGGTTCAGTCTGCTAATCGTGAATGAGAAGCCTGTGAGACATCTTAGCTCTCGCACGCAGAACATTTTAGGAGAGACGAAAAGGGCTACCTTTCGGGAGACTGTTCCTCTCTCTGCTTTTAAACTATGTTCCCACAAACCGAGTCACCTCGGCCTGTAATGAGAGGTTAGGTTCCGGGCATACGGTAAGAGTCGAGGCACGGAGAACGGAATTCTGCGTCCTAAAAGAAAACTCTTTCCCGCCATATTAAGTACGTGGGACAAGTACCTACTGCCCCACCTACCTGATGAAGGTTTTCTAGGGTTTGTCCTGCATCACTTTTAGGAAAATGCCAGTTAGAATCCTTAAAATAAAGCAACCGGGCCCCTAGTTAACCCTTAGCTACCTTGCTCTATCCTGCCGAAACCCCAATTCCAAATCCCTTCCTACACTGTTAAAGAGGAGTTGCCACCATGTGTATTAACCCTCATGAAGTCTGTTACTCTAAAACAAAATAAAAATAATAATAAAAACCGTTTTCAATCGTAAATATTTATTAAATGTTATATTATATTATATCGTCTGTGAAATAAAAAAGCACATGGAATATTAACCCCTCAAATCAATTTGAACAATTTTTAATTATGATTCTTAGTGTATTTATTTTATATTTACAAATGATAAGGGATAATTAAACTAAAAGTTCAAAATAATAATTGTATATATTATAAATTATTGCGGCTGAAAAAATTGTTTTCTTCCGGTTAATATTTTATATTCCAATATTTATAAAATAATAACAATTATTCAGTTAATAGATAATAGACCATTTATTCTTCTTTATAATAATATATCAATTGCGCCTTTCCTATTTAATTAATATAGTATTTACAATTCACCTACTTATTGGACTACTGCAGGAATGAAATTAAATAAAATTTTACTGGCGCTGCTGTCTCATTGGGTATGAAGTAGATGGTTTATTCCATGCAACAAAGCATATCATCATCTAGCCAGAGGCTATTGTTACGTTAGAATACCGTCGTTTATCTCAGCAGCCAACAAAACTAAGCCATTATGCGGCGAACAAGAAGTGTTCAAGTGACAAAAACGAGCTGTCGGACCAAATTGCGCAACAGGCAACTATGGACCAACTGCTGTGTCACCAAATCACACGGACACTGCTTTCAAAACACACGAGGCGTAGAACTTCGTAATCACAACAAGGTTGACAACGAATCACAGCCCACTGGTAGCTTGCCAATCGCAGCCGAATACAGTACATATTCTACGGCGAATGAGAAATTGATAAATTACAGGCTTTTTGACCAACTTGTTCTGGAATGCAGGATCGTGGTCAGTTGAGATCCTTAGAGTCAAGGTTTCCACCTCTACATTTTCGAGCTGCGCTTTAATGCAAAACTGCGCCGTTCGGGTAGGCCTATATAAATTTCCAAATTGAAGTACAATTTTCGTATGGACTATATCGTGTTTTAATAGGTTATTATGAATTCTAACTTTTGACCCCAATCTGTCAGGATAACATTCACGGAGGAAGGAGGACATGTTTATAATTCGATAGCGTGAAAGGTTTATGTGGTTTCAAAGGAAGCTGAAATCGCCAGTACAAACCCAATACACATTAGTTATGGAACAAAATGTGAAGACACACAGAGATATGCTAATATAACGTACATGAAAACTAATTAAAGTGGATTAAGAACCGCAAGGAAAATATTCTTAAAAATCAATCATAATTAACAACGAATGTTTGAAAACACTATTGATTTCTTAGAAAGAAAGTAATAGAATAAAGAAGAGGAGACAAAGTAGACAGGTTATATATACGATAATCCATGAGGAGGCACTCCCTTATTAAAGCATAGGAATGGAACTGAAAGGGGGATGCGGAAAGGTAGAGAAAGGTAGCCAAGGGTTAACTAGCGCTCCCGGGCTATAGTTTAAGGCAATTCACCTAAAAATATTGCAGGACATTCGGTACTTGTCCCACGCCTTTCCGATGGCGGGAGAGGTTTTTGCTGTGATGACGCAGCATTCCCTTCTCCGTGACTCGACCAGTTTAGGAGGCAGCTGGTCGACTATTCCAATGGGAATAGCGGACAACTCTTACCGTATGCCCAAGGTCTGAGACCGCGGAACATACACCTCTCAAAACAGGCCGAGGTGCTTCGGCTTGTGGGAACCTTAGTTCAAAAACGGAGAGGAAAAGGCATCCCCAAAGGTAGCCCCCTTCGTATCTCTCCTAAAAGGTTCTACCTGCGAGAGAATAGCCCTCGCAGGCCTTAGAGGAGAAGGTATTCCCAAACGTAGTTCCATGAACCCCTACGGGAAGGTTCACCTGCGAGAAAACCGCTCTCACAGGAGCCTTATAGAAACATACTTGTGTATGAAAAAAAAGCTTTATTAATAGAATAAAACATTTTTGAATTCACATATATATATATATATATATATATATATGAAAACAATTTACTGTGAGTAGGTGTATATATTATAAATAAAAACATTGATATAATAAATATAATGTAATATACTAGATATAATAAATTTTAGACTGTCTATAAATGGTGCTGAAATTTGACACATCACTTCCAAAGAAACACATTACCGAAATTAAAAATTAATCACTGCACGATGATGTTCATTTTTTATTTGAAAGAGGAAATTTAAAAACGAGAATAAATTAAGAAAAATAGTAATCAAATTGACCGCACAATTTTTTAAACCTATTCCTATCCATTCTTGTTCCTTGTGGATTATCCTCAAATAATGCGTAATGGAATCTATTCCAATCGTTTATTGATCTATTTAAAATTGAGAATTTACGTACAGCCATTTTTTGTGCCTAGCTTTGACCCAGTACACGTCGAATTTTCCAGGTCGTCAGGTATGCTTTACCAATCTTTATTTCTCATTTATGATTTAAACAGTCTACAAAGCGCATATTTCCATCTTCTCCTTTTCTACGATTATCAATTTTTACAGTTATCTTGTGACGTTCTTCTATCTTAACTAAAGGGAGTTATCTGTAAGGATCCAAGAATTATACAGTATATTTTAATGACCGAGGAACAAGCAATTTATGTGCAAGTTCTCTTCTATTGAGAATGTCTTTTCTTAAAAAAAAAAATTCATCAAAGTATTAGGATGGAAAAATCCTGATCTTTATATTAAAAATATTTCATAGCTTAAATTTCTGAGCTTAGAATGTACGCATCCTCTGTTTCTTCTGAAAAAAATCATTACGGAAAGGAGGAATTTCTAAGCTTGGCGAGATGAAAAATTAATTTCATATTCCTATCCTAAATATGAGCGTAACATAATTTTCAAATATTGAAAGCTATTTTACTTTAGGTACTTTCATTACATTTCTTTCTTTCATAATATATATTTATTCATGGTATTTTATCACACAATACAGAAATGGTAGTTCGGATCGATATGAATTTTGTCAATTCCTTACTCGCATACGATCGTAATAGATTGCAAAAACAATTCTATAAATACGGGCCTTTATAGACTTACAAATTCTTACATTGGTTGGAATTTACAACATTAGACAGCATAAACATTGGTTAGGGTTGTTTATAATAAGAATGGGATGGATTAATCTTTACAAGGATTAAATACATTTGTCATTAAAATACTGCCGTTTTATTTACTAATTATAATACCAAAATATTCTTCCACTTTGGAACACTTTACTTAAAATAGACGTTCGAATTTTAAGCAAAATTGCTTAATATTAATACATTTCTACCAAAAAACGAGTATATTAATCGCCATTATCTATAGGAATATACCCGAAACAGAGGGTCGATTTATTTGC
This sequence comes from Zhengitettix transpicula, assembly GCA_037074705.1. Taxonomy (NCBI): domain Eukaryota; kingdom Metazoa; phylum Arthropoda; class Insecta; order Orthoptera; family Tetrigidae; genus Zhengitettix; species Zhengitettix transpicula. Next base: position 112,837,841 of record CM073591.1, on the reverse strand, counting down.
CACGAAATAGTACGTGTGAATATCTACTTTCAAAATATTTACGCAAACACATTTTTCGTGCATTTGGCTCGATGTCTAAGAAAAATAATAACTTTGGTCTATCCAAGTGAAAAGACAAAAGAAGTTATTCTATATGTTAAACTGGAAAGCAAAAATAATTCCGCTGTGATATTTAACATACACAGGCAGTCATATAGCTTTTAGCAAGGGAATTGTTGAGAATTCATAAATTGTACAGAAAATCTCAATGTTCTGTTTCGTTATTTAAGCAGCATTGCTATGAAATTAAATTTAAAATTTTCTGGGTAGTTAACCTCAAATTTGAATAAGGTAATATTATAATCCAGAAACTGGACGGAAATAAGCAAACTAGTAAGACGACATGTAATAGGGAGGAAGTATTTTCTATCATAGTAAATCGAATTAACAAACGGGATCAAAAGTGTGTTGCGAGTTGCGTTCAACATTCACAATGAGTGTAGAATTAAATATCTGTAAAATGTTTACACCTCTGAATTCATACTTACAAAGCCAGATAAAATAATATTACCCGTTAAAAAAAAGCTAATATCGCTTAATTTAATAAGAATAATTTTATGTCAATTTATGTTAACTTAATATGTATTGTTTATTGGTATGATACCATTCATTCAGCACGCCTCAAAGGAATATCATATATACATGTATACACACAGACATATATATATATATATATATATATATATATATATAAATCATTAATAATTTTTCTCTCATACCGTATGAAAACTGCTGCTGAGATTATAGACCATAAATGAATATTTAAAAATGGAAAAAAATACGTGATTATACTTCAAACGGAATACAAAATAAGAATTTACAGGAATCTTTTATTGCAAATTTATTATAATAAATAAACGGTTGTAATTTAACCTTATCCAAATATTATTTTAAAATAACGGATGCTGACGCCATCAAATGAGTACTACTCGTATATAGACGTATATAGAAAAGTCTAAAATGGTTGTACTTCGCATATATATATATATATATATATATATATATATAAAATAAGTATTTCATTATGAATAACCGATTTCTCACAAATTAATAAAGTGCAGTAAATTTTTTCGTAACATATATAAAGTAAATGAGAATCTTTTAAAAACAATTCTTCCACAAGGGCGTCTTTTTAACAACAAACTAGTGTATTTGTTACGGTTTATAACCTTTTTTAGAATGGCGTTGAGATGTTTCATAAATATATCAACCAATATCCAATTGCCTTTAATAGTAGAAAAATAAGAAAAGGCTCGGCTATGGACGACTCCGTATCTAATATTTTTTATTATTATCCCTTCATTCATAGTATAAAACCCACACGGTTTTTTCTTACACTCTCCTTTTCACGTTCCGATTACAATACCAATTTTTAATGATAGGATTAATATTATAATGTGAAACAAGATAGAGCCTACGTCCTCAATATTCTAATTTTGAGCAAATTTATAATTAATTGAGTCTATTCTAGTACCCAGCAATAATGATTTTTACTTAAACAAACACCATATTTTCCAAACACAATCAAAATGTATAAATTGATAGAGTTATCTCGTTCAGTTCAATGCGAAAAGTCACAATTCTCAAATTTACTCCTTTGTGCATACACTTTAGACGAGCACATGTCAGGCTTTGAAAATGAATTTAAATTTCAAAATTACGGCAAAATTTGTACAACCTTTAAAAGTTGGCAATCTAGTGAACATATTTAAGGAATTTGTGTCTACTATGAAACATTTCTATTTATATTATTTTAATATCAAACTACTTGATCAATATTTTCTCTCATAAATCGCACGTTGCTTTTTAATAAATTCACCTAAAAATATTTTTATGAAAATTCACTAGGAACATTTGTATATTTATAGTTTGATAGAGATTTCCCGTACCGTCCGGAAAATGCTTTTTTTTTACGTATTTGTAATTAATAATTTTCAACTTAATATTTTCTTCTTAATTACGTTATTATTATTTCCGAAAATTATTAATAGATTACAGCAGATCGCCGTTCACTTCTTTTCATTACATATTTCCGTTACAGTTTGTCTTATCAAACACTCGTTCCAATAACTTTAATAGTGAATTATTAAATTTTACTACTGCAAACATATCTCCATGGAGGTAGTTGTGAAGTTATTTATCATGACTCATGGTTTCATTAATGCAATTTATTGATTATTGTATTTGTAGGAAACGTTTTTCCCCACTTAATTCATACATACCAGAATATTATTTTCGTAATGATTTTAATATTAATTATTGTTGAATTTTCTGTTGGTATTTTTGTAAACCCCTTAATTTTTGTAAGTGTTTAATTAATTATTGGTAGCGTGAAATAGCAGCAAATGTAAGTTTTTTTAAAACAAACCCAAATTTCTCAAAGCAATTGTCTGAACAGGTTGCAGTAAGAAGTGTCTTTGAACTAGATCAGTAAACAGGGAGGAAAGAGAGAGAGACGGTTGAGGCAGTTGTTTGAGTTGTCGTGTTAGGGAACACAATTTCTCAGGGACACATTTTGCTCCGCCCACGTGTGAAGCTACGGAGAAATTTCGTTGTGGCGCAAGTTGTGATGTCATTCGGCTTCTGCTAACTGCAATGTTTCGTTTTGCCGTAAGGCCGAGACAGAGAAGGGGGAAGATGAATTAGCGACGCATCTTGGCTGCACGTGGTCCTGCATTTGGCCCGCAAATTAACTCCCATACGAAATAAAACCTCAAAGGACACGCGGGATCCCACTTTGAACTCTCCAGTGAAGATATCGTTCTTTGTCCTGTGCACTAATTTTTCAAAAATAAATTACGTATGTAGACATTGATCGGACGTTATGTTTAAATAAATAAATGAATTGGAAGTGAATAAGAAATTTAAAATTAACTGATGTCATTCAGTTACAAAATGTGGAGATATACGGATTCTGAATTTCATGCATTAACCACCAAAGTATGCAGTCTGTTGATTTTGCTCATCTTAAATGTTGGCTTGTCTTCCGCACAGTTTTATGATTGAACGTTACCTTCTATTAATTTTTTAGCATTTTTCTCACTTTCCCTCTTGACAACAAACACTGAAATACTCAACCTAATTAGGTTCTCTTACTATTGAGTACCAAATGCAGACATGATTTACATATATCATATAAATATATATAATATTCGAAAACAGTTAGAGATGTCGAATTTAAACCTCGCCCATCGCGTTACACGCCCTCGTTTACATGCGGATACGACTCATTTAATCTATTTTTACGAGAAAAAAAAATTGTAAAAATTTCCGCTATTATTTTGATTGCATTTACAATAAAAATTTTAGCATAATTTCGCAACATCACCATAAACCGTTAGAGATATCCAATGAAACCTCGAACATCGGTGGTACAAGCGTTCTCTTCAAATATAGAATTCTGAAATGAAGCAAATATAATTGCTTTCTTGGGTTAAATCGATCTACAATTTTATTATTATGATCACCACAAGATCGTGGATATTCGTCAATGTTTATGTTTATGATAAACGTTCAAATAAATTCTGATTTAAAAGAAAGGTTAAAGTGGTAATGAGATAAAAATGTGTGGCATTTTATGGCTTTTTGCTTCCGACTTTGGATTGACTCACACGCACGTCCTTTTGAAGAATGACAATATTAATGCCATTACTCCCGCTTCATTGTGTTAATTCATGCATATGCGTTGCTACAACTTTCACATCGTCTTCTATTGCAAGCGCAAAGTACAATAGATCAACTGTCGGGCCGTTATGATTTCATTGAGTCATCAGCTCGGCACTCAAATGTGACTTGCAGGAAAGTACGCAACATGTAACGTACAACGTTTCCCAAGATTCTATACGAATTATTTGAACTAATACACTATAAACGGCGCTATTTCAGAAATATTTCATAATATTCCTTCGATCGAGTTACACACTTTTGGTTATCGCACGATCTCAGGTCAGAATGAAGCGGTCTCTTGCTCTCTTCAGAAGTCACAAAGTTCACGAGAACTCTCGTGTTACCCAGCCACGACCAAAGGCCACGGTTCATCAGATCCATTATCCGAAATGTTTCCGGTTATCTTAACTTTTGAAATATCATGCGTTTCACTTTGATTGATGACTCGCTCAAATTTTTTCTGTAGAAATTGTGTTATCTGCTAACTGATGTGAAAATCTGAAGTCACATATATGAGAGATATTAATTTAAATATTGCCATTTTTAATCTTACATCATAAACCTAAAGATAGGACGAATTATGTTTTCATTATTAGTTTTTCTACTTAAAAGTAGCATCTCCGTGTCTCGTAAATTTTTTAAGTAACTGAGTAATAACTGGTTTTATTAAAAAAAGCAATACATCTTATAATGCATAATAATGACGTATCGTATAAAAATATATAGAAGCTTAACAAACGTTTTTTTTAGGGTAACAGGCTACATGAGGGTAATTCACAAGGTGGCAACTCCCCTTTAATATCATAGGAAAGGATTTGAAAGGGGGATGCGGAAGGGTAGAGGAACGTACCCAAGGGCAATACCTAAAAATTTATAAACATTATATTTATAATACAACTATTAGAAAAATTATTTTATTTTACTTACAATGATTTATATACAAGCTTAGGAATATTTACATTCGTCATAGTTCAATCGTTTCTGAGTAATAGCGTTGTTACTTTCATTGGTTCTAAAACGTTAATTTAGTTTCTAACAAACCAAATTCAAGGATACGGTTCATAATTTACCAGTAAATAATATAGAAATGGAATTTGAACGGTTAAACAAACTATTGGAAAAGCAACTACATCTAATAATTGTATTAGGTGCGGTAATATATATATATATATATATATATATATATATATATATATATATTTGTGACTCTACGACTGTGAATTTCTGCAAATTTGAATCCATTTCACAATACAGTATTCAAAATTACTTATTATTGTCTCAACCTCGAAATTACTTTTACAAAATTTTTATAATTATTTTATTGTGCCTGTTCAAAAATAGTGTGTTGTTATTCCTTCAATTTCATAATACAGAAAATATTTCAAAGTTTCAAACTTCACTAAAAATACATTGTATTTTAAATATACGTTTGAATTTTTTCACGTACGAACATTAAAACTTAATGTAACGTTCGATTGTATTTCGTTCCATAATTTTTTCTGTTCAGTAATTAATGGTAAACCAGCGGTAGGAATGCATAATTACCTAATTGTTGTGTAAATAATATTAAAGTCACAGTATAATTGGTATAAAAGGCTTAATATCATTTAAAGTAAATAGTCAGTGCAAATATGAATTAACATTTATATTTATTAACAAATACATATTAATATAATAATAATCATTGAAATTTTCAGAAAAATCAGCTATTAAGCTGGATCTAAAATATTTAGAAAAAATTCAGAATTTATATGTCAAAAACATGAAGAATAATAGTGAGTTTCTAATGCGCTCTTTAGTTCCTAGTGAATTAATTTGTTATTGCCTTGAAACATGTTTACAGACGAGAGAAACGCAAATCACGCTGGATGAAACTTGTCGTCAGTTTGAAAAATGGATTTTGTAAGACCATAAACTTAAGAAATTCGAAGAAGTCAATTTAAAATATTGAAATTCAATTTAAAAATTGCAATAATTACTAAGGCCGTGAAGTTTGAAACTTTTAACTATTTTATTTATTGAGAAATCGAAAACAAAACAACTCACTGCGTACGATAATATTTAATTTTAATTTTTGCTATTTGTTCTATATTAGTTGTCTGAGGACTGAATGGAACTAAATAATTAGTATGTGAATTTATTTGATTTCGTGAATAAACTCCTAGAACGTCGTCAAACATAATTATCAAAAATAACGGTATTAAAATATACACAGTTCAAACTTCTCAACGAAGTTTTCACAATTAATTACAAAGCACGCATGTAGCTTCAAAGGACTAGTCGTAACAAGTTGACACAAATATTTGTACGTAAATACAAAATGTTCATGATTTTTATATAAATGCAGATAATTTTATATTAAAACTAACATGTTCATGAAAACGTTTGTGGTATATTACGTACCGTGAAAAGTTAATACTGAAATTTCTAATACATTTGTCTAATTGAATTATTATTTTTAAAAGGTGAATTTTACAGTGGCTAAGAGAATATTCAACAATCTAAGGAAAGCGAATGGTTTTTTTCGCACCGATAGCTTCTTCTAAGATTCTGAGAATTAAGAATTTGAAAATAAAATATTTGCAAACTGCCACTGTGATTTTTGCAAGTTAACCGTCCACAAGTGAATATTAAACTCACACCTCAATTATTTTCGGTAAGTATATTCGATTATCACTTTGGCCTATAAACACGTATCAGTCCGTTTCTTGGATTAACCATAGCTCATTTAACAGTACACCTGAAATCATTGGCCACACTAAATTCGTTTGAAAAGAAAATCATTGACCTTACTAGACTTGTGGGGGAGTGGGACCTCTGTTTGGCAAGGTTGAACAGCTGTCGAAGTGAAGATGTGGTGTTGACTGGAGAAGGTTGCTCGCGAGTTCCCATTTCCCACGTGTGTCCCTTTCCCTCTCTCTCTAGCCAGCTTCTTACTTTTACAATTGACGTCCCCACAAGGGCTTGCCTCCACGAGGGAAAATGCTCAAGGAGGTGGGGAGGAGAGCACTCGTCTGGTATAAATATCACGTCCAAAACTCTGGGTAAGCATCAGTCAACTTCGTGCTTTGGTCTCAGTGTGGATCGCAGCTCAACAATTCAACAATGAACAAGGTGCGTATATTTCTCAGCCTCTGATCTCCGAGTGTGAACAAAAATCAGGAAACCGGACAACGCAGTAATTGTATGAGTGTGGATTACGAAACACGGGTTTTGATTGCCTTTTACTGAATATGAAGAACGCGTCGCCATTTCATTACGGGCTCCCTACTTAAATTTGATCGCCACTCAAACGTTCCTTCAAGTTCACGACTATTTCCATCTATTTCTGATATATAGCACGGTTTACAAAATCATGACCTGCAATTTGAGTGCCGGGACTATTTTAAGTGTTCAGAAGGCTTTACCTCTTTCTACTGCATAAAGGAGAAGTCAATATTACATCAGTTTTCACTCAACCAGTGGAAATAGATTAAATTATTTTCGGAGTAAAATACTGGAGGAACGTTACTGATTTTAAAATTTATTACTAATTTGGCCCCAGAATTTTATTTACATCTGGTTAATTCATTGTATCTGTTATTGATCATATTAAATTGTGCGAGTGGATTAGTCCGTTCTACCTCGCAGATGACCAAAAACAAATAATTTACTAACATAAAGAGACGTATCCGCTGCAGGTAAATCCCATTTATTATTACCAATATATATGTATTTATTTATGCATAATACGTGCAAATGCACAATAAAATAAATTATTAATAATTTTCACGACTACTAGACATATACTAGAAAATTTTATTTTTCCTTACATGAAAATATCATTAGAAATTTCTAAAGACAGCACAGAGACAGCTTTCTCTGAACATCAAATATAGAAAGGTTTCACACCCTTTTCTATATTATCGGCATCGAAAATATCTTCACGTAATTCTTTTAGAAATTAAAAAAGTTCTGTCTGTATAAATGAGTGTTGGTGTTATCCCGTTTATTGTTTACTTGAGTTATTTCCTAATTGTCGTGTAATATCTATCTACTAATTTTAAAATTATATTGTGACAACCTAAGAAAAAATTATCGCAATTTCTCCAAAAATTTATCGTATAAGTACCAATTAAACGACAGTAACGAAGAGGAAAAAAGATCGAGACAGGTCTCTTGACTATTTTTTTAAACAATAATGTTATAAATTACGTGGGTATAAACAAAAAAGTACCTAATTCTTGTCGAAAATAGGACGCCCGTAAACAATAAGTTAGCGGAAGGAACTGATTAATGTTATTCAAGTAAAATAGTGAATTATTTAAAATAAAAACTGGATTAGGGAAATTATTATTTTCATTTTATTATAATACACGTTGTTTCACGGAAGAAATAAAAATGTCGAGGGATTGTAATATATAAAACAAGTATTTCATATTACGGAGTGTAATATTTTCTTGAAGAAGAGTAAGTATAGAATACAGAAACACGAGTTCTTACTTCGAAACCAAGTAAGCCACGTAAAAAATACTATTATATAACTTTTATAATTTATGAAGATTTGAGGTTCAAGGTTTTTTGGGTTTTGATTATCACGAGGTATAGGGAATCTCGTTTCATTAAATTTTATTGCATATTTGTAGTCATAAGAATGGATATCTACGTTGAAATTGTTCATAGCTTTGTTTTCTTTGTGCAGGTTGCTTTGATCGTTATTGTTGCTATGGCAACGGCGATGGCTCTCCCTCAGCAGGGGCCCGCCTCATCTCCCATCCCCATCATCAGCTACGACAACCCCGGAGTCAACTTTGACGGTTCCTACAAGTGGAGGTAAATATCGACCTAAAACCCCAATCGAAATACTTGCAGTATTCTGAAACTCTAAAATCGCTTGGGCAGAAACACGTAACGTGCATCATCCATAATTTGGTAAACTTTCAGGTCAAAGACACGTAAATTGTAAAGACGTTTGCACTCATCAGAATGGTCAAATTATTTCAGTAGGGTTGAATGTATCGGCATTTATATCCTCTATGGATTAATTCTCTTAAGTAAAGCGGGGCTCGACGGCGACCGTTGTCGTTTCTTTGTTGTATCAACAGCGACTCTTCGCATCGGAAGTTACTAAATGCGGCAGCGTCGTTAGAAGTTGCAATTTGCACAATGAGCTCGTAGCTTTCTCCGGCGCAGTTCGGGTTACGAGCGTTTATGCACAGAAGCGTTGGGAAAGATGAGAGTTGTATAACAAGTCCGTCACTCAACCAGAGGCGAATAACGCAGGTTCAGGTAATTGCCGCGGGAAAAGACCAGGAGGGCAACACAGACAAATTCGTCAATGTGCCGATACTGTCTGACCGAATCGTATTTTTATTAATAAAAAACTATTATTTAAAATAGGTAATAATTAGGCCTACAAAAATTTCTGGATTAATGAAATCCAATAATTATATATTTAGCTCTCTTCTAACATACACTTTATAGTGATTCATATACAATAAATTAAGTTATATGAAATATTAAATTTTCAAAATACATGAAAAATATCTTTCTTGAGTAACGAGCACTCATCTGCTATCATTCGCCACGATAACAAGTTTTATGTCGCGTTTCGAGGGAAGAATTTTAAAAGAAACCTTAAAACCCAAGTTTATCTTCTCACTGAAATCTGTTTTTAAGGATTCTGGTCGTCAAACAACGAAAACTTCCGTATTGTATCTAATTCAGTGTAATTCAAATTAAATTCTAATACAGAATATTTAATTTGTTCAATATGCAATATATCTACATAAAGTATACATTTACTCCGATACATTCATTGTTATATTGTTCGTAAATAATTTTTAAAAATCATATAAATCCTTCTTGAATTTTTTAATATTATAATCAGATTCCAACTCGTAACATTAAAAACCAAATACAGTTAAAATTTGTAAACCAACTTAAGTACACTGAAACACAACGCTGATATTTATGTCGAATTTACCAGCGTTACTACAATCAGGAAGTTTTAATTCTTGCTTTTGTAGAAATGTTTGCATGAAACATAACAAATATGTTTTTTGTAGAATTATCCCCAGGGATTCATCATCGTTGTTATCATATTCACCTTCCATCACAAAGCCTTATTTACACAAGAAAATATTAGTTTCTCTTATATAAAAATGCAGTTTATTGTTATGGTATATTTTATTCAACGTATACGAAGCTCTCAAGCTTTGTCAAATTCCTATTTTCATAAAAAAAATGTTAATATATAATATGAATCAACTTCATGTTATTAATGGATTTGTAATTCATAATTTTCACTAATTTAATTCATGTGCGAAATATTGTAATGTATTACAAAATAATTTATTCGTATTAATAAATGATGCAAAAAAACAGTTCTCTTAGCTGAGGATTGTTTTCCAGATTACGGATAGTTTGTTCTGCGAAGAAAATAAAAAGTCTTTATCCCTATTCTTTGACTCCGTGACCCTTTTCAACAAACAATACTGTCTCTAAACCTGCAATTATCTTTATGTAAGAATGGACGACAAAATTCTTAACTCTTGTTCAACATAACTGAAGATTGATGTTTTGAAACGTCGATTCCTCAGTTTTTCTCTTTTTTACAGACCCCTTTCATCGAAAGACGATATAGAAACGTTTCCCGTAACGGATTTCGACTTAGACTATCGAAAATATGTCAATGTTCTCAAACAAAATCATGATATTAATTAGAATATACCATTTTCAGGATTGAAGCCTGCTATCGTCGGAGAAATGCACAAAATTCCGATGGATAGTTCCATCAACGTCTTTGACTACAATACATTGTCCGGATTTCCAACGTCAATGGGGGTAGAAACACAAGAACATTTCCTTTTAAATATTATTTTTCACAAAAAACCACGAGATTTTATTTATATCCTTTATTCTACAAATCATTATAAAGGCAAAGTCGGCCATTATTTGTATTAAGGATCAGGTTGTGCAGTGTCAAGAAAAATGTGCGCCACATTTTTTGGTGGTGTATGGTGTTTATTTCGCGCTGTATTTCCTACCTCAATCTGCGCCACAGGCCGTCGATGCTGACGCGTGCTATGGCTTTTACAGTTCACAAGGGTCACCAAATATTCTGAAATATGATGAGAAACAATTATATTTTTTGTTCATGTTTCGGATGTAATGACGTTTGTTCTTGTTTCAGTTACGAGACCGCGAATGAGATCCGCGCTGATGAGGAAGGTTTCGTGAAGAACGCGGGCAACCCTGAGACCGAGGCCCAGGTTGCGCAGGGAGGCTTCAGCTACACCGCCCCCGACGGCACCCGCATCAACCTGCGCTACACCGCCGATGAGAACGGCTTCGTGCCCGTGGGCGACCACCTTCCCACACCACCCCCAATCCCCGAGGCCATCCAGAGGGCGCTGGAGTTCATCGCCTCGCAGCCCCCTCAGCCTGAGGACGGTGGAGCGGCCAGCGCGCCTCAGCCCGTCTACAACAGGCCTCAGCAGCAGAAGAGATACTAAACACCGTCATTTTCCTCATCCGATTTTTTTATAAACACCATTTTTATACCAACTCATAACAATAAAATTTTTATTTAACGAAATTTCATTCACCTTGCTCTTAATCTCAAAAGATTCTGATAAAATTTCCAGAGTTAATTTAGCCTTACTTAACATGGTTTAACATTTAAATACTTAAACTGCTAAAGTGCCGTTTTTTTCTCACCTTGAAAATTTAATCTGAATAACAATCTGAAAATAACAGCGGTGCACTGTCTAAATTAAATTTCACATAACGTATTTGGGTGCCAATTTTTTACTTTTCTTCTTGTGAGATAAGTTATGGAATGTTATTACTTATAGTTATCGGTATATTTTTTCTGAGACAACTGTTTTATCACACTCTGAAATCATCTCCCATTTCTTCGGTACACGTGTTGTAATCTCTGTACGTTGTTTCACTACTGTTTTTGCTCTAAATTGCAGTGGTAGGTAACATCAAAGTGTCTTCGCTTGCGAGTAAAACTAAAATAACATATTTTCGTAAATATCTGACAACTTATAATAAATATAAACGATAATAAGGGACACAAAAAAAACGCCGCTGATGATGTATGCTTGAAGTAAAAATAGTTTACTGCATCGCGGTGCTCTATGATCACTTCGGGGTCACCAACTTTAGCTAATATTGGTAGCTAAACTTTAAATAAATAATAAATTGTATTCAATACTGGTATTGTATTGTGCATTCATGCTGAATAAACATGTAGCTAAAGTTGGTGACATCGACGTGTTCATAGAGCACCGCGATGTAGTAAACTCTTTTTACTTCAAGCATGCATCGTCCGCTACACATCTTGCTTCTTTCATAATAATTTCTGATGCTGTTACGTCGACCAACGTACATGGTGTATTTCATTCTGAATTGCGATTTGCTGATGTTTGAGTTATACATCCAAAAAGCAACGGTATTTAAATGATGTAGAATACAGCGCTTGCAACGTTCAAAAATATCTGTTCAGTATGAAACTGAGTGTAACATTCCGAAGTTTCTTAAACATCGTGTCGGACGTATGTTACAGAACTGAAACCTATGTATCAACCTACGCGTGCATTTTAATTAATAATTATGTGTGATCTAATAAATTAAATTCTGTAAGCGCAATAGTAGTAGCGAAGGGAACCGCAATCTACCTGAAGACGATGGTAGAGCACGCCATAAAAATTTGACTTGGTTGGAAACCCAACAATGCTTTATTCACACCTAACCCATATTTTTATAGCACATTGCCCAAATACCAAACAACTTCTACCAATACGAAATAAAGCTACGGTGTAAGGATTTGGAAAGCTGTAATTTCCCGTTATTAGAAAAAAGGATTCTTATAACGTACACCGTACAACAATGGACGTAAGTTATTATAAATGATTACGAACTCCTATTTTTGAATTCAGCAACGACATGCAATGAACTAAATGTAAAAGAGAAATAAATAGATAATAATCTCAACTAGGGAGATTTTTTTAATCTTATTAAAATAATTTTGGGGCAAGATTTAGAAACGACTAACAAGGGAATCGTACCGAGGGGCCCTATATAAATACACTTAGCCTCTAAAGGACGGAAAGCGTGAGAACCTAAACCCAGACTCTTGATCTTACTTGCACCACTCAATTTAAGGTCTTAGTAAACCGTGCGTACTCCTCTCTTTGGTACGAGCGAAGGTTGCAATGCCTCCTTCCACTGAGCTGTGAGAGATTGGACTTGCTGGCACAGCTATCTTAGTCGGCTTTTCTCAGAAGAATGAGCAATTAAGTTCTCTGAGAAGCGTGCCAGACTTTGGCGGTGGATGTCTTGACAAAGCTAAGCGTGCAAGGGTTGCGTGAAAGATTGATGCTCCGATCCTCAATATAGCCAGCTACAATGGCTGAATGCTTTCCCACTAGAACGGGAAGACAATCACACTGGACGTTCCGTAAGAGCAAATTGACTCCGAGAAAACTATCGTTTTTTTACGACGTAAATAAACCACACTTTTCAGGTCGGATGCACTGATGAGACTGTCAGCAATTGACACAGCATACAAAACCGATGAAACACTAAACAACGCACTCGATTGGAAAAAATACGTCGCAGTCGTGTCAATGGATGTAAATGGCGCCTTTGACGCTGCTTGGCGGATAGCAATTATTATTCACGATTTTGACGTTCCGTCCGTCCTTTTCCGTGCGATCCAAAATTGTCTATGTGGAAGAACAACCTGCTACTTGCATCAGGGAGACAGATTTGAACGTAACTTGGGTATGGAGTGTCCGCAGGGTTCGATGGCAGAAACCTGCGATTCTCTGCTCCAGGAAGAACTAGGAGAATTCGTATATCATCAAGCTTTAGCTGACGACTTACTGATAGCACCAGAAGAAAAAATGCGCCGATGAAGCTGCACAGAACTCGTCTCTCACATTACGAAGAGTACAGAAATGGAGTGCTATTTCGAAAACCACATTCAATCCGACCAAAAGAGAGGTGCTGTTGGTAAGTCGACGCAAATGTGCGGAATCAAAGTTCATTAAGAGGGCGTCAAGTGCGGAATCTGAAATACATTAAAATCTAGACTTACTTTGGTGAATACATTTAGTACCGAACAGGGACCATTCCGCAACTTGTAATATTATAAAGAAATAGACAAGTAAAAAGACAATATGGTTACAGAATAAACACGTACTGCCTGAACATCCTTGTATTGTCATGGTGTCTCATAAACTTCTAACGACAACCTACGTACCTGAGCTCCGATTGCACTCTGTTAAAGACTAAATGACCTCCATAACCTCTGTCCTAACAACAGTATTCTATTATATGTATAATATGTCATTTAAAGCATAATTATATTTAATTTATTTGATTATAGTTATTTTACTGTCGCTAGTTGAATGATCACAATGGCGAACGAAAATATTTAATATTTATAGGGAATATAACGTTCACATCTTCAGACATTCGCGTTTTCCGATAGAGGGATGTTTGCCGAAGCTAACTAAACTTATTGTCTATAAACTCCTGATTCTTTCTTTCTTAGACCATGTCTAATAGCAATACATCTTTGCAATACTTGGAGTAATTTTACGTAGAGTCTTTGGCTAAAATAGTAGTAATATTTAATAATAACATTAATACATGCTTTTTCTTCCCCAAAATCGGATTTTAGCTGAGCCTTAAGTGATAAACTAGAGTCGTCTTACATCCAACGAGCCCTGACTGGGGGTTCAGGCTATAGAAACCCGATACCTACTAGCACTGTCCCATGTAATTTTCAATTTCCGCACTAAGGCCAACGGTCCAAGGAGTCTGGCCGAGTCAAAATTTTCACTATCAAAAATAGTTCACTATGATAGTTCGCTGCAATTTTAGTATTACTTTTCGTCCTAAAAAAGCTTTAATCAACGTTTTTGGATTGCTTAGTTAAATGACTCTGGAATAGCGAGTTCAGAGTCGAGCTGAAATTTGCCGAAGCTGATGGACTGAGGTAGGATCAGTTTCAGCGTAGGATAGCCCTGGTCCACCGTGTGACGAATTCTGATAGCACTCATCAATAACGGAGGTAGTGTTGTACTTGCCTGAAAACCTTTTGAAATTGGCATGTGGAATGCGAATGTTACTTTCCACTCCGGAATGGAGAAGCCAAGTCAGCCGCTATCACCTTAACCTTGGTAACGGACTCCACTCAACAGAGAATTGTAACCGAGCAGTTTCGACATCGGATTCTACGTATATAGATAGCGTGGCAATCCATTTTATTCTCGGACTCCTTAGCATGCCTGACGAACCGTAGGGTGGTTTTGCTTACTAGTCAATAGCCTAAGACATCACCGACCCCTAAAACGACCATAGAAGATAATAGGCGATCGCACAACAGTAAGGCAATATTGGTAGTTTTGCATTGCTTCATCCCTGGGAAGGTAAATAGATCAAGTAACTCTCTTGTGTTTCATAAACACCTTTAGCCAGAACAGAATTATTTATTTAAAACAATTCAATAATGGCCCACATAACTATTGACATATTCCTTCAACTTCAAACGCGTTTATTTAAAGGAATATCTCTTAAGATTTCATATAATTTATGTTTTTATTTTCATGAAGCTGATAAATAAGTTATCTTGTCAGTTTTAGGTACAAAGTAAGCAATTTGTATTTCTCATAAATATTTGCGAATATAATTAAATATAAGTATTATATTTCTGAGATTATGTATCACCAATCAAGTCAGAAACAATTTTATGAAATTTATTTATTGAATACTACATTTAAAATTATCTTCCAAAACAATTCATTGTAAATATTATAATAAAATGCACGACGTTTCACTCTTAATCCGATGTAACCTCTTAGGGTGTTGTAAAATAAGAAATATTTCAATTTCAATTGTTGAAGTAAACTGGGATATATTAATTTCATCAAAGTAAAATGTAACGACTAACTATGAAATTTAACTGGTATTTTGAAATTATCTCATTTAAATATTATTTATTTTCCAATAAAGAAGAGATCCCAGAATTTAAAGGTGAAAGGTCGCGTATTTAATTATTTAATAAAATTTTGTATTAAACTAATTTTATAAATGTGTTTGTTATTTTATTGTCCACACATTATCTTATTTACTGTGGAATGTATTACTCTTTTATATTTTCCATTTGTTACACCACATCTTTCAGAAATAAAATTTCTCAAGAATTTTAACATAATACACGAGACTTCCTGTTGGTTGTCTTAAGCCATTCATTAATCGTAACCAGGGATTTTATGAAAGTTAATGCTTAGCACTTCATAAATTGTCCAGTTAGAGACTCGTAAATTTCTATTCGGATATGAGCTATATTATTCTTGGAAATTAATTGATCATTTTCGGTGTATTTATGATACATACCTCTTAAATATGAACAATTCTTGTAGGTAAATATCCGAAATGAAAAATCCTTACGAAAAGCGCATTACTCGTTTTAAACTTTATGGACAAGCAGGGGAATAAACTCTTCATTAAGGAAGAGCCACTCAATTCTCTGAACCAGGAATGTACTTTTCTATTTCACGGAGATGGGAATACCAAAAAAACTCGTTTAGAAACTACGTCAATAAGATTGAAAATCATAGTAAAATATTTAAGAATGAGTGATTTATTTATTTATTTTATAATCACTCGTTTGTATTGTTTTCAAACAAAACATAACATCCTGTAAAATGAACTCAGGCGCTATGTAAATCCCATCCGATTGTATACAAAACCTGATTATAATGAGCAATCTCACCAAACCGTTACCTGATAAACGATTTAACTAGCTACAAACGTTTAAATTATATTGAAATTATTATCAGAATAGTTACTAATAATACCATTACGTTGGCGGTCAATTTTTTTAGGGCAACAGGCTACGTGAAGGTAATCCGCGTTGGGCAACTCCCCTTTAATAGAATAGGAAGGAATTTGAAAGGGGGATGTGGAATGGTAGAGGAAGGTAGCCTAGGGTTAACTACAGCCCCCCTGGCTATATTTTAAGGATCATACCCGGCATTCGCCTAAAAGTAATGCAGGGAAAACCTTAGAAAAACCTGCATCAGGTAGGTCGGGCATTGGGTACTTGTCCCACGCCCTTCCGATAGCGGGAGAGGAGTGTGCTGTGGGGACGCAGCATTCCCTTCTCCGTGCCTCGACCAGTTTAGGAGGCAGCTGGCCGACTATTCCAATGGGAATAGCGAACAACTCTTACCGTATGCCCAAGGTCTGCGACCCCGGAACATACACCTCTCAAAACAGGCCGAGGTGCCTCGGCTTGTGGGAACCTTATTTCAAAAACAGAGAGGAATAGGCATACCCAAAGGTAGTTCCTTCGTTCGAATGGGACCCCCAAAGGTACCAAAGGTAGCCCCTTTGTATCTCTCCTACAAGGTTCTGCCTGCGAGAGAACATCCCTCGAAGGTATTTCCTGCGAGAGAATAGCTCTCGCCGTACCCGCTGGTGCTCAAGATGAAGTGCAATTATTTTAGTGCTGGCATCTGTGGAAGGAACGCGAGAGCGGTGGCACCAACACGAGCTTTATCTAGGATCTCAACGGGTCAAGAACGGGTACAGACAATACAATGTGCGCGTCTGGTAGGCACAGTCTCAAGGATCTTCTCAAGAAAATGTAGATATTCCCGCAAAGCTATCTTCGTGGCGGCTGGCTGCTGGTGTAACGTTTCGAAACTGATGTAATCACTTAACAGCTTCTGTCACGTCAAAATATATAAATGTCTGCGGAGCATTTTATATTCTCATTTTTCTTCAGTGTTGGAGTGTTTCGTATGTAGGTGTAACTCGGCTCTTTTATTTGTCGCTGAAACCAATTGACAAAATGTATGACGAATTAACTGAAGGATCTACTCAAGTGTTTTGGGTAAGGCCTCTCAAAGTAACAATAACTCTGGAATGTGTGGCGTTAGAATAAGCTAAAATATTTTCAATTCTACCACAGTACAGGTCAGTAATCCTTTTTTAAATATTTCATTCAAGTATGTTGCCGACTTTTGACCTCTGAAAATGTGAAATCCATACTGCAGAGTGAACAGCTTCACGGTCCAAATTAACTGACTAAGACTTGTTGGTGACATAATTGGGTTACAATAATAATTATGTAGCACTACCAATGAGGTAACTGAAATTAGAGTTTTGAGTTTATATAAGATATGATTTTAAAATAATACACCGTAACTCTGATAATATTCATTTAAATGCTATAATTTTTCGGTAATGATAAAAAATAAATTAATATATTTTTTAATTTTCAAGCATTCTAGTATTTAGGAATAGGAATAGGAATTAGAGACAAAATCGGACAATTAAACATTTAACTTAATTAAAAATGTTTCAGCCCTAATGTTAACCGTCATCTTGTTTACCAATATGGATATTAAACTATAGAAGAATTTACAAAGATATTTATATTCAAAGATTATAAAAAGAGAAGAAATAAGAAATATTAATGGTATGAAATTTTAAAATATTTCATATCATGGATTAAAATATTATAAATATTACTCAATAAATCAGTGTCACTTTTGACATTGAGTGAATTTTTATTATGCTTAATGTGTAACATTCTAAAACTTATGTAGATTTGTTATCACTATATTTTTGTACTATTTATCGTTTTACAATGCTTTATGTAATTTAATATCTTAATTAGCGACTACATTATATCTGAAACACGTTGAATTAATTATAATTTTTAGTTGTCTAGTTTGGCCTCATTAATAATTTATTTTGAATTTCTTGGATCTATCACAATAATAGACTTAATCTATCCAAATATGGAAAAAATTATTAATATTAAACAGAGTATAAAGATCAGAACTTATTTTTATTCTGCATAAGTGCTACTTATATTTTGTAAAAATAAAAATAATTACTATACGACACTTAGAGACCATTGTAAAACTGATGACCAAGTAAATTCTGTATGTGTTAGACTGAAACTTGTAACTTGTCTTCTCAATGCGGCGAAACAAGGTAAAATCCACATAAAAATGTACTGATATTCATTTTACTATATATACGGAAACAATATGACATATTTTAAATATTGGCAACATTAAATGAATATTAGCGAATGTACATTTCTCCGGTAAATCTGATAAACATAGAGTTCTCGGGTTTCAACGAGGGTTACCAGACGACGACGATGGCGGAGCTAGCTGTCGAAACGTTGATGCCCAATAAGATATCAATCGGATTTAAACGATAGAAGTCCATATTAAATAAATTTATATATCAATCTACGTCCGCGGTTAAAACTAAATTAATGGTTTGGTATCTCTGAACGTAAATTACATGTTTACACTAATCTAGTTAAGAAAGAAATTGTAGATCAATCTTTAATCGTATCTATTAGCTGTGATAAATTATTACAAAGATACATTACTTTAACCTGCAATTTGATGAATAAAATTCTGGTGTTGGAGTATCATCGTATTTAGCAGAATTGTCCTGATCCAATCTTTTTTATGGCCATTAATTTTATGGGTGCGCAGGGACTCTACAAATGATGGTATCAAGCATCACGATCCTGATAACACTGTTTTCTCCGCCAACACAAAAGGCACACAAAGGTTCAAATTCTTTGCGTAGCTCGACTGTGTATTTGCGTATGAAGCCCCAAACGAATAGTTCTCGTTATGTAGTTGTGTCCGGAAAATTCAAGAAACACATTCTTTACCATTTTTATGCGTTTGAAAGTGAGATGTGAACGACGTTTCTATGATAAACCGACATGTTTGTTTTGTTTGCTTCGACAAAAACGTTATCAATAATAGTGCACTAAACCGAAATTTAGAATTAACAAATATAATGTTCGGGGTAGAAAAAAAAATTTAAAGTATCGAAATTTTGGTCCAAAATTTAGTGGACGAAATAAAATTTGCCTAAATTTTTTTTTCTTAGTTGAGAAGATTGCATAAACCGGACTTCAGTTCAATTGAAAACTTTATAGGGATTTCAGACGATTATAAAGTTTGTTTTATTATTTTAAAGTATTTTCAAGCGTTTATTCTGAAAGTAATGTAATTCTTCATTACTTAAAATCCTATAATATGCATATATATATATATATATATATATATATATATATATATATATATATATATATATATAAGTAGTAAGTTTATAATATTTTAAAGTCCTTCTCATGTGAATAAAGTATTCCCGGGCTTCTAACCGAGTAAACAATTGCATTTCCGACGTTTCGATTACGTTCACTGCCATCGTCTTTTAGTAATAGTTGTTACACCGAGAAAGAGTACATCCTTTTTATTTGATTTTAGAAAATTCTTCACATTTTCGTGGTTCTTCCTCCTCCCATTTGTATTATATTATAAATAATAACTCCGTATAAAATATAACTGTGGTAAGTAATAATATAATATTTTCGATCCAGTTTTATTTTTCTAGGATGAAACCCAGCCGTGTGCGATAATTTTTAATATATTTTCAGATTACCGTGCAATTTTCTTAAGGAACTTTCCCATCACATTCAATATTACACTAGCAAATAAATTTCATAAATAAACTTTTTAAATTACATACTGAAGTCATCCGGAAATCTCCTCAGAAAAACTTAAGGTACTACCCTCAACTTGCGAAAACGGATATCAAAATATAAAGCAAGAAACTTATCAAATATAATATGATTAATCTGCCCCTATGTTTGCCTTAGTCAAAATGGCTGATAAATTCAGAGGACACAGGTATTCCTTTATCTTCTTACTTTTTTGTTTCCTTGTCTATTTTTAGAGGGCGGTCTGTAGTGCATTTAAAAAATAATTTTTCCGAACGATACTTCCACTGACTTCCGTAAAATTGTGATCTAAGAGTGGACGGGAATTCAGTAAAATTAGAGGAAGATTCTAGTAAGTTACAATATAAACTTATTAATCTTCTGTAACGAATAATAGTACTTAAAAATAAATAAAAGTGTAAAATAAAACTCATTTTAATTAATATGAAGTATTTTTCGTTTAAAGTTTTCTGGCTCCGAGAATCCCCAAAAAGGCACACACTTCAATCTGTAGTGTCTGTGTAATAAGACTAGACTAATACTGTCGTATCCATTTCACATTCACTAATTTAGTAAATAATTTCTCGATTATTAAATTCAATTTTGAAGTTGAAAAACAGTTTTTAACTACTGAGAAAATCAGATTTATACCTTAGCAAATGACATGTAGTGTCATCATTAAATTAACAATTAAATTCCAGATAAATCATATTTTGTTAAATCACAACAGTTTTCTTGTTTTAAATTTGAGCTTTCTTATAAACTATATTCACACAACCTTAATGTGATTTATAAGATTAGACTAAATTAAATTTTATAGGCATATCATTCCTTAAAAAGTAAGATCAAAGACAGACGATACAATGTGACCACCCATACACATAAATCGCTCAGTAAGACATGTATAAAGATGGCTATTCCATTGAGTAGTGAGGTAGAAGGACAGTGGACCTTTAACGTAGGTCAGCTTGTGTTTCTGAATAAGACTTCAATCGTTTGTAATCAAAGAACATGCTGATGCTTACGAGACATTCTCGAGATAAATTTTAACGTATCGCCCAGAACTTTGGGTGTTCCTTTGAGCACCTGTAAGAATGGAACATTGAAAGTGGAATGAGAATGTGTATTATATGAAAATTATATATGGAAAGAACGTTAATTTCTGACTGTGACAGGCTTTCCTAACGGACCTCTTCTATGACTTTACTGTAACATTTCCGAGTGGTTTTTAGAGTAAATCCATACAATAACTTCACTAATTGCTCCTCTATTTGCTTCTTCTGTCTGGCCTGCCGCCGAGTTATTGATGGACAATCATCACTTTGGGTTACGTATAAATACGTATAAATACGTATAATTAAAGATCCAAGTCATTGATGGAAACGCTGTTTAATTAAACTATTAAAAAAACCAAGAAAGATACTTTTTGTGTAATCTCATTTCTATACCCGGAGCATTGAAAACGTCGGCAAAATTGTAATTCAGCAGTCGCAGCACTGGGGACATGCGACTCAAGCTTGCTTAGAATACGGATGAAGATTCTGATGTTCATCTGTATTCATTCGCGAAGATGCTGTGGCTTGTACAATGCGAATGTGACGGCACCGGCTATGCCAAAGTGATAAATGTGGTCAGGCCTCGTCGAAAAATTATGTCCTTCGAGAAATTGTTCAGAGAGGAGTAGCTATTTAAAAATTTGCTCAACGAAAACAATCCCTTTGAATATTTCTCGAAAATTGGGTCGTTCGTTTAAGTTAGAGCTACAATTTGTTTACATCAGATGTATGTCTGATATTCTAGGAATTTCCAAAATAATATAGAAAATCCTACCTACTGGGGTGAAGGGGTCAGCGTGTTTGCCTCGGGTTCGTGTCCCGTCCAGGGCGTGAGAGAATCTCTCGTCAATTAGTCACCCGACGTTGCAAAATAAGAAACCATAATGAGTCACTAATGACCTGAGATGTCGATGCAACTGTAAACAAATCAATAAAAAAACATATAAATATTATAACGAATATTAGCCATTATAAGAAGTGCACAATAAGAAAAAATAAATAAAGTGGTTGATACTTTTATTTTTCTGCTTTATTTAACTTTCTTAGTGTTAGTTTAATGTATATTCAGCTTGTTCTCCTTACTCTGATTTATTTTGAAACAACCTTTGAACCGTTAAATAGCAGGAATAATTGACCAAGCTACGCATTTCTTTCCTGAGACAATTTTCTTTCATTAAAGTAATAAGATCAACACATGGAATTTCTTTTCATCCTCATTGTAAAATTACTCCTCTTATCATGTACACAACAATCCTGGGTAATTAGGCCAATGACAGAAATTCGGTGCATATTATGAATAAAATTTATTCAATAGTTGCAGAAAGAATACTTACACGGTAGTAAACTAATTATGGGATATGCAAAACATTAAAGCGTTAGAATATGCAAAATATAGCGATTAAATACGGTAATTAGTTATAGGCGTTACGTTAAAATACAACCAACCATTCGAAGTTATGAATTTACCAACTTTTTCAAATTTGAAACTTCTTGTTCTTATAATGGTGCACTACATATACAGTCACCTGTGGAGGAAACTACAGAGGAAAGAACTCTTTACAATATCTTAAATTTATAAACTTCATTTTGGGAACTGTCAAAATATATTGCCGATTACTTGAAATTTTCGTATTTTCTAAAATAGACGCAAACTGCGAGACAAGATTGTCGATATTCTATCAAAGTTAAAAGAGGAGAAAAATTTGTAGTTTATGTATATAATTCTAAAATTAAATAATGTTTATAAATATATAATGGCACGTGCAGTTTTATAAATCATGTCTTGATATTACCAAACCACTTCCACTATCCATCCATCCATATACACGCTTCCAGCTTGAAAGAAACGCGATCCGAAAAAATAATAAATTTCAATATTAATTTTTAATAAATAATTAGTATTGTATAATGATAGGTTTCGGATTAAAATATCTAATTACCGTTATTTGTAAAAGAATAAAGACATCTGGATTGATAACACCAATTTCCCACTTTTCATAATAGATTACTAATTTTCAGTCTAGAATTGAAACATTTTTAGGTGTATCGAGTGAAACAAAAACAATATTCGTGACTCGTATACTTTCGCGAACATAATATAACAATTAGAATAATAATAGTAATATGAAATTTCAGATAAATTCCTTAAAAAAATAATGGCTATGTAATTATATTTGTTAAGTAATTTCAATATACTAAATCTCATAATTCACATAACAGTTTTATTTTCAGTCAAATACTAATTTATTTCAAAATGCAATTCAAGTTATTCACGTCGATAGATTCTCTTTTTAATAATTTAAATGTAGAGAGCGATGATAAGTGTTAACAAAATATTAAGTCCTCCAGTAATGCTATAGAACGTTGTGCTAGTTCCCCAAACGGGAAACAGATGGCAGCTACAATGCAATTGCGATATTTACTCCATAATCTCTATTTCGAAAACTGTTTGGGATAGTAAATCTGTGATATGTAAACCAAGATTTTGTTTAATTAATAATAATGTGGCCCCTTAAAATAAAAATAAAATGAGTGACTGAGTTTATGTTTTCAAGAATTGTGGATGGAAATTTAATATGGCAGTTTGATTGTGCTTAAAACTGCTTATGACTGTATATAAATACGACAAAAAGTTACGCCAAAATCGGACCGACCGTTTTCTTGTGTAAAGTAAACTTAACTGCCTGGCAGACAGAAAGGAAATTAGATTTTATCGGTACACATCACGTGAAGAATACATACATACATATATATATATATATATATATATATATATATATATATGAGTGGCTGTGACAACTTTTATTTCTTTAACAGCAGTTAAATGTAATAACATACGGCTAGTTTCCTATTTATTTACTCTCTATTTCTTTCACAGAATACCATTTACAATGATTGAAGATTTTAATTTACTCTTATATGATATATTCATGTATATTTTCTATGGGCATGGAAATTTACTATGGCAGTCTCCTTATCATGGAAAACCATAACAAAAGGATTGGAATGCTGATTCCTCAATTTACGTAGTGCATCCATAACTATCGAATTCACTGCAAACATGAAATTCAAAAAAATATTATGTAATACCAATGTAATATGTATGGAGACGTTACAGTGAAAATAATGTCTATCATCGATTATGTGAAATGATTTAAGAACCTTCAAATTAAAGCAAAAGCTGCTTCCAGAGTAAGAACTATTACAGACATTTTACTAATCATATTTAACCAAAATTATCATTAAAATTTAGGGTTTACCGGAATATTTCATTCGTTAGTCTCGTTTGACTTAGAAATGTTTTATGAAGATATGATTCATAGTCCAAGCTATCTCAAAATTTAATTAGTTTATAATAAGAATTAATAGATAAATATTTAATTACACTATTTATTAAAGTTTCTGGTTTTAGTTTCATTTGCCGGTAATTAGTATTGAGAAAATTGGTTCTTTAATATATTAAATACATTAATTAAATATTAGAAGTAGCAATCTTTATTAAAGAAATTATACATACAACACACATATACGGAAACAGGCGTCAGCGAAGTTCGTACTCAAAATGACAAGACTGATGAAACTCAAAAATACGTGAAATATTTTTCGTTTAGTGGGGTAATATATTTGCGTACCCATTCATAAACTGTTGCACGAAATAATGTGAAACATTCAACAGAATAATTTTATGGCACAAGCATTATTTCATATTTAACACTCTTCTCAACAATAAATTCTGTACTCTCCATGTAATCCGTTTCTGGAATTACTTCCGTTGTGAGGAATTATTTACAACGTTTAATTAATTTTAATGTTAATTTATTACGGAATTAGTAGTCGACAGGATATTAAGAGTTTTTGACCGTGTCTTAAAACCAATCGAATTATTAGAATATATAAGGCATTACATTGTCTGAGTAAACAGGAAGAAGAACCAGATGCTAAATGTCGTGATAGCTGTCTGTTAGTACTAGGCCGAAATAGTCTACGCCTTCGTGTATTGAACTCGTACTTCGGCTTAATCCATGACGAATAGTTTCTATGCTTTTCGTATATGTTGACATAATATTTTTTAAGGCTACACGAGGGTAATCCACATGGTGGCAACTCACTTTTAACAGAAAAGGAAGGAATTTGAAAGTGGGGATGCGGAAAGAAAAAGGAAGGTAACCAATGGTAACCCGGAATTCGCCTAAAAGTGATGCAGGACAAACCTTAGAAAACCTAAATCAGGTAGGTCGGGCATTGGGTATTTTATTCTACATACCTCGACCAGTTTAGGAGGCAGCTGGCCGACTGTTCCAATGGGAACATGTACAACTCTTACCGTATGCGCAAGGTCTGTGACCCCGGAACAGGAATCTGAATTATGTATCAAATAATTTATTCCGCGACAGACTCTCTCGCTGGTTCAAAGTGTTAGGTTCCAGTGTGTGTGTGTGTGTGTGAGAGAGAGAGAGAGAGAGACCTTAGTTAAAGTAACTATGAAATTAATTTTTTATGCAAGAAATTAATGAGTTTTTCTGGTAGTAACAGGAGCCAATTTTAAGAATTACTATTTCCAAACCCCTATCTTGACGAGAGTGGTTTCTACCATGAAATGAAGTTAAAAGCCATATTTAGAGTTTAGAAAGTTTCTGTATATCAACTGTGAGGTAATTTAAAATTGATGTATAGATCTCTGTGCCGAAATCTCCTTTAATACCTGACATATCGCGGCACGTCCATTAAGACAGTAGCCGGGGAAAGTGGGGATGCTGAAAGGTAAAGTAATGTAACCAATGGTTATAGTTAAGGATCCTACCAAGAATTCGCCTAAAAGTGATTCAGGACAAACCTTAGAAAACCTAAAACAGGTAGGTCGGGCATTGGGCATTTTATTCTACATGCCTCAACCAGTTTAGGAGGCAGTTGTCCGAGCTACACTTCTCAAAACAGGCCGAAGTGCCTCGAATTGTGGGAACTTTAGTTCAAAAACGGATAGAGGAAAAGGCATCCCAAAGGGAACCCTCTCGGTCTCTCCATAAAGGTTCATCCGCGGGAGAGCCTCGCAGGATTATGTGTATTGGAATAATTTTTACTTTCACTCTATTTTTAAACCTCTCACTCGGTTAATCTTCTTGGCGCTTTATTACTTTATTGAGTGAAATTGTCATAAATAAACTTAATCTATCTGAAGGAAGCCTACGAGACAATTCTCTCGCAGGTGAACCTTTCCAGAGAGCTCTGGCGGAGGTTACCTTTGGGGATGCCTTCACATCTCTCTGGTTTTTTGAAATAAGGTTCCTACATGCCGAGGCATCTCGGCCTGTTTTGAGAGGTGTATGTTCCGGGATCGAAGACCTTGGGCATATGGTAAGAGTTGTCCGCTATTCCTATTGGAATAGTCGGACAGCTGCTTCCTAAACCGGTTAAGGCACGGAGTGGGGAAAGCTGCGACCCCACATCTAACCCCTCTCCCGCCATCGGAAGGGCCTGGGACAAGTACCAAATGCCCGATCTTCCTGATGCAGGTTTTTCTAGGGTTTTCCCTGCATCAGTTTTAGGCGAATTGCCGAGTAGCATCCTTAAACCATAGCCCGGGGGCCCTGATTAACCCTTGGCTACTTTCCTCTACCCTTCCGCATCCCCCCTTTCAAATCCCTTCCCATGCTATTAAAGGACAGTTGCCACCATGTGAATTACCCTCATGTTGCCTGTTCCCTTAAAAATAAAATAAAAAATTAATCTATCTGATTTATCTTTCTTGTTTCTTACATCTTTCTTCTTTATAGCTTCGAATCTGTTGTTCTCAGTTTTCTCTGTTGTTTCCATAATATTTCCTTTCGTTTTTTTCCTCTCTTTTCTCTGATTTAATTTGTTCTTAGACAATTGAATACCCGATAAATTCTTGTAACAATATTTTTCCCTCAATATCCTAAAAATAATAGATAAATCATGCAAGTTTACTCGCGCAAAAATTGACCTTGCATGAGAATTTCATAGCACTACAGTAGCGTCAAACAAGTACCAATACCGAATGTAAATTTTGATATGAATACCGAAAGGAACGATATGGGAATTGTAGTTTGTACATTAGATCGCTGAAATTAAAAACAGCAGCGCTGGGTTAAGTGGCTAGTCTGTACGTTTGGTAACCAAGTGAAAATATTTCGCAGCTCATAGTAAATAAATTCATGCAATTGGCTTAAAATGGAATCGTAATTATCAATAGAATAGAAGAGCTGAAATATCTCGCAAGGAAATGTTTAATTCCCAGCAGGTTTTATTATAGTTAAGCTGGATGATTACTGTACGGCCGAGATTAGCCGTTCCATACTTGGTCCGCAGTGAGAGTAATAACGGTCCTCGGCCAACAACTCTCACTGAGGCACATGGATGGCCCCTTTCCTCACAGATGAGATAGGATGGCCATCTAAAGGTCATCATGTCAACGAGATTAAATGTAAACGCGGCTGCCGACTGCGAGGAGACAGACTAATAGACGCTGATTAACCAGCAAAGGTCCCTGCTACTGTCTTAATGGACGTGCCGCGATATGTCAGGTATTAAAGGAGCTTTCGGCACAGAGATCTCGACATCACTTTTAAATTACCTCACAGTTAATATACAGAAGCTTTCTAAAATCAAAATATGGCTCTTAACTTCATTCCATGGCAGAAACCACTCTCGTCAAGGTAGGGGTTTGGATATCGTAATTCTTCAAATTGGCTCCTGTTACTACAGAAAAACTCTATAATTTCTTTCATAAAAAAATTATAGTTACTTTAACTAACGGCTCTCTCACACACACTCTGGAACATCACACTTTGAGCGAGCGAGAGAGTCTGTCGCGGAATAAATTATTTGATACATATTTCAGATTCCTGTTTCGGTCACAAGCTTTAACTATTTTTATCTACAGGCAGCTCATTTCTCGTCATTAATATCAGAATTAGTCAGTTTTAATCCTGTATATCCCTGTCTTCTTGCACCATGATATTGATCGTGGACATTAGTTCAGAGCTTTGTTGGTCCTGATTTAACGACTCTGCGTGTTATTCTCGCCCTACTTCACACGAAATTATGGCGAAACACGATATGGTATAAGACATACATTTTGCCAGGAAATTACATTTTCATAATAGTATTGCAAAAAATAAAAATTGCATTGAAAAAGATTTGAGAATATAAATACAATTTTTGTTTTGAAGATAATTTGAAAACACAAATGCAATTTTTTGTCAAAAATTCCTGCTTAACCTATCGGCACTAATTATTTGATTTTTAAAGAGAATATTATCTGTTCAAATGGTGTATTTTATGTTTAGAAACGAAGTTCCTTTAAACAATTTTTTACTCTTTAATTTAATCTCTGCAACATTGATTGACGAAGTGAATGACGCAAATATTTCAAATCACAGGAGACTGTCCGATAAATTTTTAAGTATATACTTCCATTATCTGTAATATATATTTCCATCCACAAAGACCCAACGATAAATATGTGGTAGTATACAGAACAATAACCAAAAATATATTTTCTTATTCTTAATGAATTATTAAAATTGTTAAATTTATAATATTTTGAGAGTCTATATACTTTTCAATATTTTGTGTTGTAATTAATAGTTTTTCCGAGTTAAATAAACATTTCTTAATTAATTCTTACCCCTATAAGGGTTTACACCAAACTTACGGAAATATTCTCTTCCAAAATCATGATTTAGGGGTGCTATTTGAAAAAAGACTGTTACATACTTGTACATGGGGAAATAATGCATATGTATATATATAAAAAATAATTTACTATCGAAAGTCTTGCGAATGCTTCCACTTTTTGGTCTTATATAGTCTTTATTTAATGCTACATTTGATGTAGAAAAAATATATGACTAGGTTTGACTGAATGTGTAATAGTTTTGTTTTGAACCATTGTTAGAGGAATGATTGTAAAACAATTTTGTCGTTTGAATATTTACTATAACCTAACAATTATTATTTTGTAAATAAATCAACGATTCAGCCAATATGTCACAGAAATTTATTAATTAATTAGAAAAAAAGTCAGTTCATACGACGTTCCGTGGACGAAAGTTCGTATGAACTAATTAATTAATTAATTTTGTCTTTTTATTGTGAATGTTCGGATATTATTCGAAAAGAAGCTCATGACTACGCTATAATATAAAATGAAGAAACATAACAGACAAAATTACTTTTATATATATATATATATATATATATATATGTATATATATATGAACAAATTAAAGTTTTGACTCGAAGGATATCCTCTCGATTGGTGTTAGTATAAACAATAAATGTTCTGTCAATTTTTGGAGGACTGATCACATTTAAAACCAAGCTATTGTGCACCGTTCTCTCTCTGCCACACGTAAACTGCGCCCAGGGCAATAAATAGTTATCAGAGATCGGATTTACTGACAGAGCTATCTTACATCTAATTGCAGTACTTGAGTAGTATACCAGTTTTTTTGACAGAAACGTAAAAGTTGGATTCTTTTCGAAGCACACAATTTCTTATATTTCTAGGATCTTACCTTCGAAGCAAGCAAGTAGTGAAAGCCGTCAGCACTCTGCGTTACTAGGTAGTCTCATTGGAACCATGTGATCAACTCGAAACATAACATTCAACTGATCAACTAACGCACCGAACCTATGTAAACACAACGATGTTTCCCGCACCATTCAAAATACGGAATACTATAACCAGGGCTAAACTGTACTTTTTCTGTTAATTTTTCCCAGCTGACTACGTGCCTCAAATGAGATTTGCGAATCGTAGCTCGCGGAAGAACGCCGGAGTAAAAATCAAGTTTGTTGCGATATCAAATATTTTATATTATATAATTATCACAGGTGTCTCCTGGATATATCTAAGGAATATTTTTAATATTATTTTTTTTCTCGGATGTAATGGTTTACAATTATCGTAGCTGTCGAAATCCTCTTTCAAAGATTGTAATTTCGCAAAGAAATATATAAATGAGTTATAGATGGCTATGGTTTATAATAAACCAGCTGACTGTTCGTCTTTGGCCACGTACTTACTTTTCTTATCTTATATTAGACAGAAAACGTATATTTGTATTTGAAAATTAAAGTAAAATAGAAGTAATTTATTTTATAGTTAATTTCAAACATAAGGACAAATTATATACACTGAGAAAAATTCACTATAATATTAACCTTTAAACTTAACTGTAATAAATATTTTAAATCTCAATCGTAATTCATAGAATAAATTAATTCTTAGATTAACCCAGGAAAGAAAATTGTTCGTTGCAGTACCATAGCGATAATTACCTTCATAGTACTTAACAGACTACGCGTTGTAAGTGATTAAAGGTAATCGATAACGCAGGTCTCACTGGAAATAGGAATCACTTCAACTTAAAAGAGAGATCCTTATGAATGATTGGTATTCGATTGATAAAAACTGTTTAACACTTTCGATTTCCTGTCAACATGTCCGCTTCAATTATATTATTGAGTAACTTATTAACACATACCCCTTTAGAAGGTTCCATATAGTTGTGTTTGATTAATTACCATGTATACTCCTCAACCACTAGCCTGAAATTTTATTTCCTCGTCTGATGAAAAGAAATGGAGTAAAATATGGGAACAATTGTTTCAGTGGCTCGCAAATCTTTGTGGAGAGCAGTGGCATAAGACAAGTTTTCTTTATATATATATATATATATATATATATATATATATATATATATATATACGGTGAATCAAAAAAGACTATACAAGAGTACAGAATTATAGATATTTTTTGAAACAAATAAGTGTAATGGTTAAGGTTTTGTTTTTAAAGTAAAACTCAACAAGTTTCCGCCAAGTAGTAATTGTCCGTCGTAATTCTTTTTATCAAAATCCCATCTTTATATGTTACGTATTCTGTTTCATTTGTAAAAAAGGTTCTCCTCTTTTTAAATCGTTAAATGCCTATTCTGTGAAATTATGGTCCTTGGTTATGGTTTCTCGGTATCTTTCGTCGGCAATTCACGAAATACAGTGTGCAGCTAATCTCATTTTCCATGGACATCTCAGCAGAACAATATTCCCAGTGAGTAGTCTAATCTCGGATGATCTTGGCTCGCTTTGAATGTTATCGGCGATGGAGGATGCGCTGTGCTGGCTGGTCGGACACAACCGCATCCGCCACTCCGTGGGAGGTCCTCATAACTACAGCAATCAATTCACCACACACCCGGCTCTCTTTCCTGCGAAATTGAATTATCACAAAGGCTGCCGTCGTTCTCATAACAGGTTAAGACACACCTGAAATCTTAATTTTGGTCTTAGTCAGCGTTTCCTATTTTATAACTAATATAAATCTACCAATTTGTTTAATAATTTTCCTTTATTAATATGGTCATCGTGAGTGTCTTAATCCACCATGCATAACTTTTGCACCTTGCACATACTATTTATGAAATTTAAGTTCTTGAAACATTAATCATACTGTAATTAATAAGACTGCAACCCGCGTAACAACTGTGTATTACGGTCTTTACTGAATCAGTCGTCATAGATCATGAATGAAAATTATTATTTTCTCCTTTGAAATAAAATAATTATTAGAAGAGAACACTTACAGTTCATTAAGTAAATAAAAATATTATTAAAAGAAAATTGTTAATAAATTATTTATAAGTACTCTGCCGGCATCAATTCATTACGAAGGCACAAATGAATAATATAAATACGCTTTGCTTTGATGTTACTGTAAATGTGATGTTCCTGATTATTTAAATGAAATCATTATTGCCGTTAAGTACACAATTAAAGCTGCAACGGAGAAACTATGAATTAACATAATATTCTACAATCTAATTATTGGTAATCCTTAAAATATAATTTCCACCCTCCAAATAATCACTTCAACCTAACTCTATTGTTGTAAACAATAATTTGACATTTTAAATGTTTAAAAAAGGAATTCAATTTAATTGTTATTCGTGGCAGAAGCGCCTTCGATTCTATTTATAATTTTAATTGCATTTAACCGCTATTTAATTTCCTGAATTCTCTCTCTCTCTCTCTCTCTCTCTCTCTCTCTCTCTATATATATATATATATATATATATATACTTATGTATTCCTGTTGGTAATTTGTTCAAGATGTTTACCGTATTATTTACGAATGAAAATTTACCAACATTTTGTATAATCTTTTCGGATTTTATATGCAAAGAATTATGAAGTAAATAGGCAGTTAGTTTCTTGAATGAATTTAATTGAATACAATATGCAACTTTGCCCTCTCCCTTTGTTTTTCAAATAATTATAACCCTAACTGCTCCACATCCCTTAGGGTTTCTAATAAACCGTTATTTGATTTGGTTTGTTTGACCGTTTCTTAATTAATAGTAAATTTTTAGTTGATTTACTTGTCATCAAACGTATCAGCTTCAAAGTAATTCTTAAATTAAACTTATTAGTTGCATCTTATGTCCATGAAGTTACATAGACGTATATTAATCAAGGGAATCGAATACGTTTTATAACCATTAATTGTTACTTTCTTCAACTGCCCTTTTCATTTGTGTTTAGGAAGTATGAAAAAAGGGCTATTATGATTTCATACTGTAATAATAATACTAATATTAAAATAGCAAAAATCATATTAACAGTCCTTTTACCAAAATACTTATTTACTATGTTTTCCATTAAATTATTTTAATTTTATTTTTGTATTCATTCTGAAAAACAAATGTATGTCAATTTGCACATGACTTTCGAAGGTGATTTTATTACTTGGATAAGGCCACAATTATATCTGTGTGAATATTTGGTAGCTATGATTGGAGTGTTGCCGGACAATTAACGTATTTTTGAAGGACAACAACGGACGTTAGATGGGTGACGTCCGGGAATAGTTTAGTTTAGTACGTGAATAAGCATAATAGAATTACATATAAAAAATTCATGATTAAAACATTCTCAGGTTCCCAACTGGAAAGGTTAAAGTAAATAAGTGAGGGTTAAAATATACCAGTTTATTTGGTGAAAAAAAAATTATAATACAGTAGTATGTCAAAGGCATAGGTTAATCATATTTCTTATTGCAGTTACTGGCGGTTATATAATTAGTACACCGAAAAAAAAACATAATATTGCGATCTAATAACTGAAGAACGAGTTCTCAAAATATCAGAAAGGGAAACTGGGAATACTGGTTTGGAGGGACTTCACAGGCTGTATCTAACATTAATTCCTGCAATAGTGTTGGAAGTCCGACTATCAGCTCCAACAGCTTCGCCGTGCAGATAAATCGAAATCCTAAAGGAAAAACTAGGCTCATGATTCTTACTATAAACAAAAGAATTTCGGTTTATTTATTCCCATGAACTATTAAAGATAAATGTCATGAAACTTTAATGCTTATCAACCAAATCAGAACAGAAAATTGCCGCATATGATATTTGTGGAATAATTTGGTAAATTATATATATTATGTGTGTAAAATACTTGTACTTATACGAATTTACTTTGTGTAACGATTAATAATGAATTGGTATATGCTACTCTATTTTATGGTCTATTTACGGTTTTCTTGAACAATTATACGTAATTAATAAATATATTGCCCCCGACTTTCTTAATCGTGTTGGTTGCGCCATAAATAAAATTGAAGTTAAATAATATCAAATTTGTGCCTTTCTACAATTAATTTATTACAGTTTTATATATTCCATCTGAGGTATCCCCTGTTTCTACAAGGAAGTAATATGTAAAACTGATGATAAATTTGTTTAATTTCATTGTAATATTAGGTATGGCAGTAGAAGAAAATAAAAATCTTTTAACTGGATTTAGGTTACTAGAAAGATGGCGTAACTTTGTTTTATATTATTCAAAACAGATAACTTTCAAGTTAATACATTTTTATTGTGTTTTTTTATGTTAGAATTGTTCCTGTAATTTTTTTTAAAAAGTGGTAATTCATTTCAATCATAAAAAGTGTATTCTTTTTTAATGAGCATAGATCCTTCGATATGACGTTCGTACTAATTAAAAGTCCATCTAGCCATATCAAAAATAAATAGTACAAACATATTATAGCCAAACACTAATTTGTCAAATTAAAATCAACACTGGAGTAACTAAAAAACATTTCGCCGTGAAAATGACATAAGCAGTCTATTAACGTAAAAATATTATAGACTGATGGAAACAACATTTATTGAATAAACTGTAAATTTTAATTATGTGTAAACCCTGTTCTTAATGTTAAATGAAATGTTAGGCATCGGACCCAAACAGCAAAGCACAGGCATTTTAACGCAATTGGACGATGTGTTTGATTCGAAGCCATAATTGGAAGCTCTAAATCTTGCAGTCGCGGATGCAATAAATCTCTGTTCCACTGGTGATGACATGATGCAGAAACATATTACAACACTTTTGACATTAGCTGCCTCTTACAACGATTGCTGTGTTTACAAAATGAAGCCCGCACCAAACAGTTTGGTCGGGCCAGAAGTCGTGAGAAGTGTGGAATCCCGTATCCTCCCACACGATCCCTCAATCACTTCCATTTGCCACCACAAAATTAATATAATATGGATATGCTGCTTTATACATTCATATAATCACGTGCGGAAAACATTTTAATGAAAGAACAGATTATTTTTATTTATTTATTTAAAATTAGTGATCTTAGTTTTAATCGACTCAAATTACTGTTACAAATTTTATAAGCCTTAATTCCGTTTAAAAATACATTTTTCAGTGAGGCAACTCTTTTGACACTTTATTACCATATTTATTTCCATTCTAAAGAACTATGTGTATCGTATTTTTTTTAATAAACTTTGAACAAGTTTATATATTTCAAATGTTTGTAAAGCTAAATAGTATGGATCTAACCTTACACTTATACAGTTTATTCGATTCTCTATTTTGTCAGTTCCCAATCATAACAAAATAATGACGTTTACTTGTAGTTCAGTACTTTTCCCCACTTATGCTACTTATGAGTACACCGCTTAATCCCCTGTCAATGCGGAAGTTCGCTTAAAAATTCTCCAAACTGACTTTATGTTAACTTGTCGTTTGATGCTATTGAATATCTAGCTTCACTAGCCAAGATTTTGAAGCCTCATTTGTTTACATAAAATACTTCCAGAAGGTTCTCGTCGTCGTGCGTAACCAAATATTCTCACATCTTCAATTTTTGACTTCTCAAAAATTGGAGTAGGCGATCCACTAACTCGCTCATTCGATGTGGTCTCTCAGGAAATACTAAAACAGAGAATTAAACACTTTTTAACTGAAAGTTTTAGGCAATTTCTAAAATGACATATATATAACTGAATACGATTGACAACGAGGCACCTCGGCCTGTTTTGAGAGGTGTATGTTCCGGGGTCGCAGACCTTGGGCATACGGTAAGAGTTGTCCGCTATTCCTATTGGAATAATCGGCCAGCTGCCTCATAAACTGGCCAAGGCATGGCGAGGGGGAAGCTGCGACCCCACAGAAAACCCCTCTCCCACCATCGGTAGGCGTGGGACAAGTACCAAATGCCCGACCTACCTGATGCAGGTTTTTATAGGGTTTGTCCTGCATTACTTTTAGACGAATGCCGGGTAGGATCCTTAAAATATAGCCCGGGGGCCCTAGTTAACCCTTGGCTACCTTCCTCCACCCTTCCGCATCCCCCCTTTCAAATCCCTTTCCTATGCTATATGAGGGGAGTTGCCACTATGTGGATTACCCTATACATAGCCTGTCTACACCAAAAAAAAACAAAAAAAACAGACAGATAAACAAAAACCTGCGAGAGGATTCTCTCGCAAGTAAACCTGCGAGGGATGTTCTCTCGCAGGCAGAACCTTGTAGGAGAAATACGAAGGGGCTACCTTTGGGGATGCCTTTTCCTCTGCATTTTTGAACTAAGGTTCCCACAAGCCGAGGCACCTCGGCCTGTTCTGAGAGGTGTATGATTCGGGGTCACAGACCTTGGGCATACGGTAAGAGTTGTTCGCTATTCCCATTGGAATAGTTGTCCAGCTTCCTCCTAAACTGGTCGTGGCACGGAAAAGGGGATGCTGCGTCCCCACAGCAAACTCCTCTCCCGCTATCGGAAGGCGTGGGACAAGTACCCAATGCCCGACCTACCTGATGCAGGTTTTTCTAGGGTTTTCCCTGCATTTCTTTAGGCGAATGCCGTGTAGGATCCTTAAACTACAGCCCGGGGCCCTAGTTAACCCTTGGCTACCTTCCTCTAAATTTCCGCATCCGCCCTTTCAAATCCCTTCCTATGCTATTAAAGGGAAGTTTCCCAACGTGGATTTCCCTCATGTAGCCTGTTTTCCTTAAAAAAAAGCAGTAAAAGCGGTGAAATGAAACGTTCAATGCGAAGGACGAGAAAAGAGTAGGACGATCAACCAAATACTGGTGACAACATTGAGCAGGTCCGTGTCCTGAATCTTAATAACCAACGAGTGATGATGAAGTTGTAAACAAAAGAAGATTATTCATAATTTCATTTGATCTGTGCGAGATTTGTCCCTGAACAACTGAAGAGCTCAAGAGTCCGCAACTATTAAACTCTCCAGAATATGAGATTATCGATGGTGTATCATCATCCTTACAATTACGATATATTCCCATTTGTTTGGCTTATGAAGACGTAGATATTTAGTTGATCATCGGGTAAATGAAGCGGTGTATACATTAATTACTGCTCAAGCGAAACCTTTTCTTTCAAGGTATCGGAAAGCTTGCCGAAATGTTTCTTGATTAAAATGCCAAACTAATAAAACTTCACAGACTGCGAACAGTGGTAATTTAAATAAAAAAATCTTACTGATTAACACTGATTAAGACCAAGCGATCGCGTGATATGCTGATAAGGCTATGATTTGGTAACGCGCGACGTTATGGGCGACCAGACATAAGCGTCTGACATCAATCCTCAATGGAAGAAACAATCCATGCCACTTGCAAGTATATGTGCACAGTTTTCTGGGACAGACAATGTATTTTGATGGTTGTATTCATTCCCAGGAGTGCGAAAACAAACAAAGATGTTTTATTATTAAATGAAACTACGACAGTTCCGTCGTGTAAAACGGGATAAAAGTCGTGTAATGCTCTCGCGTGGATTAAAAATATTAAAGACAACGCCCAG
Organism: Zhengitettix transpicula; assembly: GCA_037074705.1. NCBI lineage: Eukaryota > Metazoa > Arthropoda > Insecta > Orthoptera > Tetrigidae > Zhengitettix > Zhengitettix transpicula. The sequence continues at coordinate 112,800,367 of CM073591.1, read as the reverse complement.
CCACACACCGGCAAACAAACTCAAGATCTGTTCATTTAGTTGGGAACAATTCGACCGCTCTCCCTACAGTCTGAATTTTCCTTCATCTTCATCTGAAGAAATTTCTTCGTGGAAAACATTACAACGACGTAAGGTCTGTGACCCCGGAACATACACCTCTCAGAACAGGCCGAGGTGCCTCGGCTTGTGGGAATCTTAGTTCAAAAACGGAGAGAAAAAGGCATCCCAAAAGGTAGCTAGCCCCTTCGTCATTTGCTGAAACTCTTCTATGAATTGCAGTTCCTAATACACCTACAGACCAGAGGAAAATATATATGACAGAAATCTGTTTTATGGTGATAATGGAGAGTAGCGCAGCAATGCTTACAACGGAACATCCGAAAATGACATGAAGTGATTTTGAACCTGCCGTGAGGAATAAACCCTCCTAATTGTGCCAACACATTCCTGGATGTTTGTAAATGGGCACTATCCAAACTATCCCACTTCTGGAATCCAAATCGGCATCATATAAAATCCAGTCCAACCCACAAATCAGTCAATAAGTTCCACGCCACCAACCGCCTCCCTGTGAAAGCATCCAGAAGAGCCCAAGTGGTGCTTTAAAGGACCAGATGGCGGCTAATCGATACTTACGCACTCCCACATATTTTCGAACAGACTCCTCAAATCTGTGATCTCTACATTAATGTCATCACCCAGGAGAAGCTGAAAAAACATCCCGAAAATTCCATCAAGACACACGCCGTATCCTGGGAGACAACCACCAAAACTTGATCAACAAATCATCTTATGGAGAAAGAATTATCAACTTCTGACCACGATTAACTATGATATATAATCCACTACGTAATATCACAATAATTCAATTGTATCATAAACATACAGCTACATTTTTTTTGGGTGTAGACAGGCTATGTATACGGTATTCCCCTCGTATAGCATAGGAAAGGGATTTGAAAGGGGGGATGCGGAAGGGTGGAGGAAGGTAGCCAAGGGTAACTAGGGCCCCCCGGGCTATGGTTTAAGTATCCTACCCGGCATTGGCCTAAAGAAATGCAGGACAAACCCTAGAAAAACCTGCATCAGGTAGGTCGGGCATTTGGTACTTGTCCCACGACCTTCCGATAGCGGGAGAGGAGTTTGCTGTGGGGACGCAGCATTCCCTTCTCCGTGCCTCGACCAGTTTAGGAGGCAGCTGGCCGACTATTCCAATGGGAATATCGGACAACTCTTACCGTATGCCCAAGGTCTGCGACACCGGAACATACACCTCTCAGAACAGGCCGAGGTGCCTCGGCTTGTGGGAACCTTAGTTCAAAAACGGAGAGGAAAAGACACCTCCAAAGGTAGCCCCTTCGTATCTCTCCTACAAGTGTCTGCCTGCGAGAGAACATCCCTCGCAGGTATTGCCTGCGAGAGAATAACCCTCTCAGATTACGATTTCTAAAAATAGACCAATTACATGTTTTGACTGCAAATATGGCACATTTGAACTTGTTCTTAAGGGTAATTTGATTTAAGTACGTATTTAATAAACTGTAAGTGCGAATAAATAAAATAAAAAACGCAATTATTTATTTTTAAAAGAAGCATGGATGTAGTGATATTTCTTAAAATAGTTAATATAGATTTAGAAATAAAAATGACTAAAAATAATTTTCTGAAAACCATTTTGTTGAATTTAAATCGTTATGTCCTGTACGTAATATATGTCTAAAGTATCTCAGCGAGGTATATTATATGTAAATTATAATTTATATATTAGTTTCACGAATAAATTTCAACAGATACCAACTAGTTCGTGAATCAATATGCAACCCACAAAAAATGTGAGCTTGTGGGTGCAAAGTGCAAACCGCATAATGACTCAATCGCATTGCTGTATAACAACGTGTCGATAGTAGTAGCCAATGAACTTACTTCCTATGCTGAACGCTTCGGAGGAACATTCAACCGTTACCTTCTTCAATAACTCTCTCCAACTGTATAATTTTGCACCATTTCGAAGCTAGAGTATCGTGTCGTCTTTTACCATGACATTCGCTTTTAGAATCGTATATTCGTAATGGCCTCGGCTTCGGAATGTTTCTCAGAAGATTTGTTCCGTGTCATCACTATTTCCTAACACTGAACCTCTCACTGTCTTTCATAAACTGCGTAATAACCTACTCCGCGAACTTCTGTCAGAAGTCGTACACAGAACCACCCATTTACTCAGAAAAAGTGAATTCGCAGCTACAAAAAATATATATCTTGAAATATAAGCACAATTTTCAAGTTTGGAGAAAATAGTGTTATCGTAGGTAAAAAATATCGAAAACAATTATTTTTGTTATATTGATCCAGTTTATATTCAATTAATACCATATTTTTATAGTTCTGTCTTATGACTTAATAAATTTATCGCATTGCTTATTCCAGGTTCTAAAAGAATAGCACAAATTATGTCAGAAGATGAAGGAATGTAAACGCAACAGATTTACCTGTATTAGTGTATTATACTATTAAAAATATATTTATATACCTTGAATTTTAAAGATTTACGTCATTACAATAACAATAATTCATTCTATTTAACGTGGGAAACATTTAATACAATTTAACTTGTTTTAATGAATGTAAAATATTTCATTAACGAATGTTTATAGATAAGAACAAAAGTAGGAATAAAAAACAGCGTCCAGAAATTATAAATCGTATAAAAAAAAGATAAAGGCATCATCCAAATCATGGTATGAGGACAACCCCTTAATTTAACCATCATCTTTTGTCGTTTATGAATCAAATAAAAGATCTATTCCAGAGATAGATTACAATTTTTCCAGTCAACAAAAGTCACTTGTATGTTTTAAGTGTTTTGCCACATGAGAAGTTTTAATAATTTCTTCTAATGTGTTCCACGTGCAATGAATGAAATCGCGAATTCACAAAATTAAAATTCCAATTATGTATCAAATTTTATCCTCCACATACATTTCAATTTACAAATAAAACGTTATTGTTTATTTATTTAATATTTTTATCATTCAATTTTTATTTTCTTGTCCTCCTTCCAATAAATGTTTTATAATTTATTCGTTTTTCATTTACTAGTCTATGGACTCAATGACATTTTACCTCATTTAAAGACCTGTGAATATAAATTAAAAGCTAATTGATCTAAAAGATTATATTATTTTCTTCAACACCAAAGGGTCTACGTTATTCTACTGAAATTATAATAATGACCAAGAATTTTCAAATTATAAAGTTTTTAAATTTACTCGAAAGAGTGCTGAAATTATACCACAAATTTTTGCTGAATGCAAACATTTAAGAGCATGAAGATTAAATTTGAATTTTTGTGTTACAATGGAATATAATTTTCTTTGAATATATATATATATATACACATATATATATATATATATATTGAAATGCCAATTAATTAAGACATTAATTGTGAATTTGAAAATATAAATTGTTTGAGAAATCTATTCTTACGGCGGTACAGAACACAGCAACAATGTAGCCAGTTATTGTTTCCTTTGTCGGAAGTAGTAATGCGCGCTCAAAATTACGACAGAAGCCAGTTCACATTATGATATGGTAGAGTTCAGGTCGCATTAGCAGGAAGGCTTGGTCGCAGGAAGATATTGAGAAGTTAGAGTTGGCAAGCAGAAACGACAGAAATTGGTCGTGTTGGAAATAGACAAGACAATTTCAAATATTTAAAGTAAATTTGCAGAGAAACATCGAGAATTACCAATCAATAGCGTTGATTGGTACCTGAACATTTTGCTCAAGACGAAATATTCACTCGAGAATAACTACGAAACCTGCTAAGCACAAACAGTCTTGTGAACATAGCCGGGCAGAATTAGCAGAAGTCAACCGAGGGAGAGACGAAAAGGAGAATCATCCTGGTTCCTGATTTTTTATCTAAAAATATTAATTTTAGAATCTGTGAGTTTTTAGAAGCAGTGCAAAACCCCGCCATAGTGTTCCATCAATTACAAGGTATCCTGGCATGCAGCCGTGAGTAACAATATAAAACAACTAATTATGTAAACCTGATTAAACGGCAGACGTCAGATTTCGTTTTCTTCTTTTGATTGAAATTTGTTAAATAGAATCCATCTTTTTAGTTTAAGTTCGCTGACAAGTAAATTTCGTCCTAGTTAATTGACGAGAAAATCTTTTCTTTTTTAAATTGGAATTTGTGTTTAAGTTGAGAAATATAATGATTCGCCAGTATCAAACCCAGTAGAGACCCTGAGATATATTTTTAAATTGTGTTTTAAAGAATTGCTAATAAAATTTGTTTGTAAAAGTTTATTAATTTTTATTTATTAAACGCCACCCGTTTAATTGTTACAATATTAACCCATTTCCATCCTTATAATTTTTCTGCGGAACATATAATAACACATTAGTACATTCGGAAATACCAAACATAAACGTACTTCCATTTAGTTCGTTTTGTGGTTCAACCTCTTGTTTAGTGGCCTATTCATTCCTCCAATCGTAAAATTGACGAGATAGTTAGGAAGGACCTAAGAAATAATTCCTTCCTCTTTGATGGTTTCTCTTGAAGGGTGCCTACCCGAATAAGCAGTGAGAGGCATCAGTACTGCCAAGCCAATTGCCTAGACTAAAATATTGGTTGAGGAGTGAGAAAAAGCATGAATTAATTTTATCAGTGGTATTGAAATACTATACCGGGGTAACATCGATTTTCTCACTTAGATTATTTCTTTAATTATAGGCCACGGTCTATGTGATTCAACTTGGCCTATAATATTGAACGACAATTTTCAAACTTGATTCGTTCTTTAAATTTCCGCTCGGTTCATCCTTCTTTTATTGGGAACAAGGCCAACTTTATTTCCATTGTATTCTCAGTTCTCCCGAGTACAAACGGAATATGTAAGATGAGACCTGTTAAATCGCTCATGTTATTATAGAGTCCTCAATCGTACGATATAACGAAAATACAATTTAAATTATATGTTTCAGAACAATTTGATAGTTGGGGGGGGGGGGGGAAGTGCAAGTTTTTCTGACGATTTTAATTTGGTTTTTAGGCAAAAGAGTGGGGATAATCTGACCGCAAAGTTCCACTGAATGCAAGCAAGACTTGAGTGAGTCGTCTCGGGTTAACATTTAAGGGAGTCCTGGCCTTACTTTCGCATCGCAGGAACATCCGCTAAGGAAGATCCGAGCCAAGGCCTCGTAGGGTCGCCGCGCCACGGCGTGCCGCTCCGACCGCACCGCGGCGTGCAGGAATTTCGCATGAGTCACAGGGCAATACTGCAACCCATCCTGCGACGGGATAACAGTACAAAAAATTTATTCCGCTACTTGCATCAATAAACTTGATCCAATAAATCTTACACCCTAAGATGCTAAAGTAATCGTCCCTCTTCCGAACGAAGTGCTCTGCTCATCAAGTTGTAAATCGGCCTCAGACTAACGCACATTAGATCCCTAGAAAACTCTGGTTAATTTATGGAATACTTACAAACAATAGAGATTTATACATGTTCAGCTGATACTTCACTTTTTTTTATTTCATATCGATCGCACGAGGTTTCCAGTCGCTCAGAACAGCTGGCAGATAAATTCTTCCGGAGACAAAGTTTATTGTTTTCTGTGTTACCGAAGTGTTACTTGAGAAATTACTTGTGAAGTGAAGTTTGTGTTACAAATAATATTTCTTATCCTTATTTTAAAACTTTTAAACTTCTAAAAAGGGACGTACGAATCAAATCGAGTGCGTATTGGAATGCCTGTTTGTTTCGGAATATTTTGATTTTAACATTGCCTTGTACGTATATTCTAGAAATTTTAAAGTTTGTCTGAAGAAACATCAATTTATAAGCCCTAAACGGAACAAATCATTTATACAACACTAGAAATCGCTTTCAACTCCGCATAAAGAAACATCTCCTAAGCCTTTTTGAATCAAGCATTCGTTATTCCGGGATAAATCTATACAATAGTCTTTCGGACGAAATAAATACTTTAAGTATACCAAATTTATTTATAAAGAGTTGTAAATCTCTGTTAATTAATGGAGCATATTACTCGCTGAAGAAGGAAGGACAGATTAGATCCTCTTAAATAAAATAGTTTGCTGGTATCCTATCAAGTTACGCTACTATTTTACTATGATAATATTATAGAATTTAACTGCTTACTTTTTTTTTCATGTTCGACGGAAATCGGTGTAAGATTTTCTACTGGAAATTCCGCCGAATATAAATTGAAGATGAATTAAAACACTTATTATTTCTTAAATTACTAATTTCTGTCATATTAATATCTTTACCGTAGTTTTAAATCATATATTTTTCGGTAAAGGACAATGTATGTTTTTTAAACAGTGTACTTGAAATAATTAGTATTTTCATGTAATCTTATATTATGACGTATCCTATTTCCTCGACTAAGGACAAATGTAATGAATAATAAATCTAATCTAAATCTACATATAAACTTTCTTATTTCTGCAAAGTTTATTCTTTGTAAAGTGCTGTAATCCTAAAAAGTTCTCTCTTATGTAGAACTGCTCCTATTTCATGTACTTTCAAATATTTACTTTTGAAATTCTTCATATTGCTATTATATATGCTCCTGAATATCTATTGTGTTTATGTATATCTTATTCTACTGATATCTGCAATCAGTCTCTATTTGTCTCGTCCTATTTCCTTAGTAGGAACTAAATCTAATTTAATAAATCAAATCTAATTTAACGTGGGAATCTTAATTTTTACCACTAGAAAATATAAGTGGCCTGTCTTAAGTGGTGACCTATCCAAAGACAGCAAACGTAAAGGACCATAATTCAAACACGAGTTGAGTTTTTTTCGTAGTTGCGCCATAATAAAATTAAGTACCTGGCAAAAATATAAAAATAGTACACTTGTAATAATATTACACGAGCTTGTAGATCTTCTTTCTTTTATTAAAATAAAACTGAATTTATTATGACATTCATCATTAGAACCGAGCGGACGTTGGAATTTGGATACTTGTTGTAGCAACTATATGTTAAATAACTAATTGTTGCTCTTATTATCACTCAAGAATTTATATAAATTATTATACGAAACCTGCTATGTTAGGGTTATAAATATTAATAATTGTAATGTATCGGTATAAGAACTATTAGAAAAATATTAATTTTGGTTCTTATTAGGATTCTTTTGGAGGATGATTTCAGCGGGGACTAAGGCTAACAAGGGAACATTTTCCGGGATTTTACTGAGAACGCTACCAGTTCTGAAGGGTTAGTAACTTTCTAGAAAGGCATGTGGAAAATTGTGATTTTGAAGCGGCGTTTTTCCAGATACGAATTGAGATCAATACTTGAATGTGACATAACAGGAGGTAGAAGAACACAGAAAAGAGTAAAAAATGATATAGAAGCATTATTTGATAGAAGCACATGCATAGTTAACGTAAGTCAACTTACTGAAATCGAAAGATAAGAAACATCCTTCAGAGGACGTCGCTACATTGTCAGAATAACGATCGCCATAGATCAAATGTTTGTGAGTTAAACTGAATTTTCAATCACATAGTAAAGGTATACATTTTTTATTATTAACCATGCAATTTTCTTTTATGTCGAATTTAATTTTCCGTTTAGTTGACGTTTAATAAATTTATGTACTTCAACCGCATTTCCTAAAATAATTATGTATACTTTTACGTATATTTTTGAGCGTTAAACTTATTCTGGGAAACATTATTATTTATATTTCTTCAAGGGGAAGTATAATTTTATATTCCTATACCCACTATTATATATGTTAATCCTTGAATGATTTGTCGCGTCATTAGGTTAGGTTTTCGTTGGCACGGTGATGAATGCCGTCAGTATTCACACAGCTATTTTGTGTGGCATCTTTCCAGAATAGCGAATAATCTAGTATGGAATGGCAACGTCCGGTTCATGACCCGCGGAGCCGCTCTGTGTCATCCACAAGGACCATTCGTGTCTGTCTCTCTCCACCTCGTGACTTGACTTCCCACAGTGAATGACGGCATTGAATCTCAAACAACTCTTCCCACACAGTGGCTTTCATTCATTCCTAAGACTTCTTCTTTACTTTAAAGTTAAATACGTTCAATTTATGCTCTCTTTTTAGTACCTTAAATTTCGTGCGAAAAATAGTTTAAGGAGTTTGGCGTGTCCACAAGACAAAATAGAAAATTGAATAAATAAATAAATAATTTTTGCTTGTGAACGTAGCAAGTAGAGGGAGTTGCCCCTAATGTTAGAGGAAAAATAAACCGTCAGTTTATGCACTGGGTAAATTTGTGAGTGTAGGTAATCTACACCTCGGAATGTGAATTGAAATATCAGATACTTCATATCCATATTGAAATAAAACCACAATTTTCTTTAGTTCTGAACTTACAATTTCAATTTTTCATTTTAAAACATTAGTTCACAAATTTAAGTATTTAGTATATGATTTTTCCAATTTTTAAACTAATTTTTTAAGATGTATGTTGGTGAATACAATACAAAAAAAATAACCAAAAAAGTATCAAACGTGCCAAAGTAAATTTGGGTCTTGATGTTCCACATATTCAACATAAATTATCAATAACTTCCATTAATCGGAATTATTTTAGTGCAATTAGAATACCCACAGAATGACGCTTAAATTTTATTTCTTAAAAAAACAACAAAAAATAAATATTCTGGAGATGACCGGCGGGTAGAAAAATCTTATTTAAGTGGTTGACTCACAAAAATTTAGGACAGGCATGTTTTAACATGTCCACGAATGTCGAAAATTTCACATTTCTTTAAGTGCATGTTGTTTCATATCTTAATCACAAATCTCCTCTCTTAGAAACAAACAGACGCCTCTGGGGTGTTGCATATAATCTACAGTATGCAGTAAAGGGTTAAAGGATTCTTATTTTAATTATATACTCTGTAACTGGCGGGCGTCTGATTATTCGTAAGTATTAAAACGATTTATTAAAGGATTAACTTGTATATGAGTATGAACTAACTACTTATGCACGTTATTCGTCTTGAGGTTATTCTTATAAATTATGTAGATATTGAAATAATTAGATAGTCCTTGACCCATACTGTTTGTGGCCACCCTAAAGAATCTGCCACAGTTCACATTATTTGAGGCAGTTTCTCGATCCACAAAAATGGGGTATTAAATACAAATAAATCAAATGTTCCTGTTGCAGCTCTAATGTTGAATATATAATCCCTTCTTACTAAATAGTTCGTTTTTCTCAAATTATTTTCGGTTTTGGACCTTGAATTTCATATAATTTTTTTGCGTAATTTATCACATATTGCTCGCCAGGTATTCGCACCTTGCTGATCCAAACAGACAGGAACTTACAATATACTGTTCGAGGTTTCGTATTGTAATGCAGATAATTACACATGATCCCTGTAAACAAATTATATGAGCTTCAAAATTTTTTTTATTATTCAGATTTACATAAAACCTCAGTTTCAACATGCTCTAATTTTTATTGGTCCAGAGATTGACGGTCTTCGATTCTTATAGTTCAAAATTTGTATTGAGTATCAAAGACGAAACTTTATAAAGATAACATCATAAGTTCGTAATTTGAATATGGTTTTATAGTGTTATTATGAAATCTGCACGAAAATAAGACTCCTATAATAAAACGTTTAATTAAAACCGAAAGCTCTATGAGCGTTCTATGAAAACTGATAGAACGTTAATTAACGCAATATTGGGACCTACATTGACGGAAACAATGAATTACATTGTTTTTCGTGAGAATGAACTATAACAGTTATGTAAAGATATTGTTTGTATACCTGAAGTAATGCCATTGATATGGATTATTCAAAATAATAATTATCTATCACAGATTGAAGCCTTTCCCTGTGTAGTTGTTCAATATATTGTTCTCGGAGTTCAACCGGGTTTTGCAAAACCCGGTTGAACTCCGAGAACGATATATTGAATACTTATCTAGTTCACATCGGAGATCTCAGTGGTATTCCCGAATTTTTCTTAGAGACAAAGGTTAGTTTTATTTATCTCTTTTGTAAATTTTAATCATATGTAAACCTTCCGAAAAACGGTTTAGTTTTGCAAAACCCGGTTGAACTCCGAGAACAATATATTGAATACTTATGTAGTTCACATCGGAGATCTCAGTGGTATTCCCGAATTTTTCTTAGAGACAAAGGTTAGTTTTATTTATCTCTTTTGTAAATTTTAATCATATGTAAACCTTCCGAAAAACGGTTCAGTATATAAATGTGTTTACTTATATAAATAAATATTTAAAAATTGTAAACGAACATTCTTTTTTTAAAACTACTCTATTTTTAATATACTTGAATATTTCCAATTATGTGCATTAATTTGTCATATGTTTGAAAGTTACTAAATGACCGAGGTAGGACACGCAGTAGAAAATCAATATCTTTCCTCGGCGCTGCGTCCACTAAGGACATGTCATGTTTGAAACATGAGTGCATGCGGTCTGGAGGAAATTATTTTGGTTTTTTTAATTTTCTACAATGTTTACAGCTGTTTAGCGAACACAGAAAATATACATGAATGCAACGGGCGGAAGGAGGCAAATTTTGCATAACCATGCAATTTGGAGTATACGGAGACAGCTGCAGATTATAGTTGTTGCATTAAAGACTGTACAGAGGAACCAAAATGCTATATTTTTTTCCTGTCAGTTTATTTATTAATTACGCCGGACGATAGCACACGTACTTGAATATTTAGGGAAAAGTACCAAATAGATGTTATAATCAGAATATCGCTTCTGTAAATGTGAATAATGCTCATGTAGGCTTCTTTATAAGTAATATTTTATCCAATTTGAAATGCATCTCATTAAAATGTGAATTCTGTTTGTATTAATTGAAAAAAAATACAGACATTTTATTTCACATTATCAGTCATAAATATTTATTAAACATCTTTACTTTATGTCACCTTATTTTTACGAAAACTATAGTTTTATGATAAACATAACGTAAGGTTGTTTAATAAAAATTAATTATAGGTTAATAAGGTTTTATTGCTTTATGCGACTTCTGCTTTAATTATTAAAATCTTAGATAGAGTAAATATTATCAGTCCAATTCACGATACCCATTGAAAATCTATACACAAAATTACAACAGTAATAAAGCTAGTAAGCTATTTTGTTTCTGACTCACGTGTAATAACTCATGCATATAAGTAAAAATTTCCAATATTATTTTTTAAAATTTTAAACGAATTCAAGGAATTCTCTGATATCTGAATTTAATATTTTTATTTCTAATACTTTATTTACTATTTTCACCTATAATTTTGTAGTTGACAAAATTTCTGATACATTAATTTCAGGTAAAATCATGTAATGGCCCCTTTATACACTCCTAATAGTCAAATATGAATATATTACAACACTTAAGTCACAGTAGGTGCTCTTTCTATTAGAAAAATACAAAACGTATTCAAGTGGAAACAATCACAATAATTAAATTAGATTATTTGATTAGGACAGTTAAAACTAGTGAAAACGATGAATCTTAAATGAATTGACGTTCTTTATTCGAAGAAACATATAGTTTTTGGAGGACAATATTCTGGCTTTCAGTATTGTCAGAACCTGTTATAAATGTCCTAATAATATAATCAGTGTAATTATGGTAATATGAGATTTCCATATTCTTTCAGAGGTTGGCACAGGATTAAAATCATTAAATTCATTATATAGGTCCTGTGAATCATTTTTGATTTCATTTTTACTCTCCTCCCTCAGATGTAAAACAAAAACCAGCCCTAAAGAAAGGGCATATACAATCTGCATACATATATTATATATAGATATATTTTGCTTTATGGAGTTGATACCAGAACAACATACGTTATAACGCTCTATAACTGGACTGCTAAAATAAATGAGATGCTAAAGACGCTTCTCGGGGAGAGTTTTGTAGCAGTGACACGGAGCGATGTACATGTCAGGAAGATAAAAATTAGTGGATCCGTTTGTAGGACACAGGAGTTCCGCATTCTCTAGCTAACCTATGAATAGATGAGTTAGTCTTCCTCGGAATATGTATTCCACTTTTGCGGTTTTCACGAAGGCCGACGGAGCTTACTGTTTCATAAAGATTAAAGAAGAAGAACCGGTCTGTTGAGTATCTACAACCTACACCAGCTACGACGGGTCAATTAGTAAAAGGTGTTCATTACATTCTTATCTTGTCATGAGCTACGTGAATACAAATCAGACCTCTCTTCAAATATCAATATCATAAATAAACTCGCCTACGTATTCCTTTTGCAGAAATGCAAACCTTTCCAATTATATAATACTGTTGGCAATTAAGTAAATTTCAGTACATGACAGGTCTATTGAGGACACTCTTGGCAGGAAGAAATAAACAAATAGTAGTTTTCTCTCATTCTCTAGAAAATTATTTTTAATCCACGGATAATCTACGAATAAATCAAGATTTTTTAAAATATTATATTCTTAACAGAAATTAAAACAACATTTACGTTTTAATCCGTGACCAAACAGTCATTACATTGTTGGAATTTTAGGACGAAGTATCTTATTTTATTTACCAATATCTGGGTTCCCCAGCGTTTCCCGGGTTGTCATGATGAAACTCAGCGATTTCCATACCTCCGGATCCGACTCCATTCTCGGTTGTTATCGAGTTATTTTTGTGGAACGTCACTTCAACCTTTTTCGAATTTTATTCAATTTGACTGAAAAATGTCTCTTTGAGAGTGATGATATGTGAGAATAGTTGCAGTATATGGTCCACACTGAAGGACAACAACTTCCAACGCCTGCTGCCATATCAGAATTAATTTAATGTTTCTGAACTTGGGGATCAAGTGGAAATTGTATAAGAAAGTATAACTGGTTTTATAACACAGGAAGGGCTTGAAATAATGTTAAAAATATAAATACGTAAACAAGATCGCCAGTAAATGATAAGGAATGTAAATTTGAGGTTATAAACTACTTATCAGTTATTTTATTTTTGTTTATGGATTGGGACACAGAATAAAAATTTCTTCAAAATTGTAATTATAAACGCAAACTACAAGTAAGTAATACTATTATCAAGCCCTTAATACATGGGATAAAGACTTCTCGGGATTCCAGGTAAACTCGTCGACGTTTCTATGAGATTCAGCGACATCTCCAGAGGATGAATGACATCGAACCGTCACGTGTTATCCACAAGTTTACCTGATGGAATCTCAAGAAACATTTATCCACTTTCTACACCACGAAAACCTTGGTTCTACAATCACTTAATTTATTAATTTCAAATGTACACAAAATCAAATATTTGACAAAAATAGTTTTGAATTCAATGCTAATTTTTCTGCATTTTATAAAGAAAGGAATACCACACTTTTCTACAAAATGGATTTGTCCTATCGAAAGGGTAATACATACTGAACTTATTTTTACCACATATTTTACATAAGATATCAATATGAAAAACAGAGTAAAGCAACAATAAACATAAAAACAAAATATTTATAACAATGTTACATGACATTCTCCTTGCACCTAAGGAATATAAGTTTGAAAGAGAAGGATAATAAAATTAATGCTCAGTATGAAAACTCAATTTATTAAACATTTAAAACAACGTGCAATTACTATTGCTAAACATAGCAAGAAACAATAAAGCTATATTCGTTCTTTTAGTAGAATTATATTGTAATGTCACAAACAGAAAAAAAAATGGGTCCAAGATGATAGGTGTAATTGTAGCACTTATGTATGCTCTTCTCAAAACTATTTAATAGGGAGTTACTGTGGAACTTAAAACTAGAATATTTTGATCAGATAGGAGAAAGTAAATAATAGAAAATAATATCTATAATACTGTAAAAATTTACGAAATAAATATAATAAAAATTACGAGACAAATAATATGTTAATTACAGAAAATCGAAAATAATTGCAATCAGTTCCCTTAATTTAAGAACCTCAATTAACACACTTATTTTGCACCTAACTGATTTATCGTTTTTAAGAGAATAGTTTAATGAAAAATATTTAAAGGAACTGAAACTCACATTTGTTAAAATAAAATCAGTTAAATAATATGTACTGAATATAAATTAACGATATAAATATCCCATAAATATAAAAATTATGATTTATTTTAAGATACGATAGTGAAAAAACAACTTTTATATATTTTATAAATTTTAATACGAAATGTCATGGTTTAGAATACTGCTTGTTTGCAAGTATGCACACAGAACAACATTCACTTTGTGTTTTACCAAAACGTTCGTAACAATTTTCTTTTCAAGTTTCTATTTCTGCAGAAGCTTGAAGAGCGTATTCTTCGGTCAAGTATGAGTATTTTATGGCCCATAATAACGCTTCATTACGTTTCCACTAGAATAATTTGACATTTCTCGACCACCTACATGCAAAGTCACTTGACGTAACGATATAATAAATAGCTGGGAATACGGGCTTTTAGGGGAAGAAAAAATAAAAATATAAGTATGGCTAATCTGTTTTGTGTCATTTAAGGAAAGATAGAACCAAAAAACCTTTTTAGTTTTTACCTGATAAATATTATTTTTTCATTTTTGCGTACCGTTTAATAATTTTTTTCATTTGTTTTATTAAAATTATAAATTAAAGAAATGTCTGAAGAAAACGATAATTTCTTTAACTATTTACTTAAATATTCTCAACGTAAGTATGTTTATTACGTGACAACTTAGTTGTTTCCTTATATATAAATAAATAATGAAAATATTGTCATTGTTTTGATAAATATGTAACTAATTGTTTTCGAAAAGAATTAGTTCATTTTATGTAAAACTAAGGGCGAGAAATAGGTGATATAAAAACACAAGCGTTATTTGAGCCATGTTTAAAGTAATCTGCATGTACAACGTTCTATCAGGTGTTTAATCTACGACAGAGTTGAAAAGGATCCTCCCGCAATTAAGGGTAATCCTGAAAAAGTAACTAGATAAATTATTCATTCCTGTGGCACTACATATTTCTCTTAGCTGCTACTCAATTAATCTCAACATTCTCTTCTCACACGCGCCCCTCAACGAAGATGAAGTACCGGATCTCCTTGCTCTATAACCCTGTCTCTGGAAGAATTCCCACTCACCTGTAGGCATGGAACAGATCTGCAACCGTGATTTAATTTCAAACCATAATATTACCAAAGGCTTCATTGATTTTAAATAATATCTGATAACCAATTCCTATTGTTCTAATCCAAAATGTGGCATTATTTCCGTATAAAGTACTTTGTTCAAATTAATGGCCTTCATTTCACTATAGATAGATCGTTCGATTTATTCATTTGCACTGGGAAAAGATAATAAAACAATATTAGGAATATATTTATACATTAAAAATTAACATTTAATTAATAATAAATTAACAATAAAATACTTAAGCCAGCTGGAGGCTAAAATTTGGTGTGAAACTTAAATACCATTCTAATTTTCGGCAAGTTTATTTCATCAGGTGGAGTCATGAAATACTCATTCTTGTCGAAATAATACGCTCTTAATTTTTGTATAGATGAAAATAGCAATGGTATTTTAATATTTTCATCTTTTTAGACTTAAAAATTTATGTAAAATTATACAACAGAGAAAAGCAACAAATATTGAGGAAATGTAGTGGTTCTTATTGTCTACTTTCGGCTGTTTTGCAATTTAATAACATTATTTTTTTTAAAATAAAATGAGATATTGGACTCAATGTTGAATGGGAAGAGCCGCAACATATTCAACACAACAAAACGATCGGAAGCATAATTTTGTTCACTTCTCTCACACCACAAGATTTTTTTTCTAGCGTGATACGAATTCTTTAATGCTATTCTGGTAACCAGTATTTGTTGTAATTTCATAGTTCGTTACACAATAGGCGTAAAGATTATCCTTCTACCCTCTAAGTGATAGTACGAAATCGTAATTTGAGCTCTCATACAATTAACTATTTTAGTGACTACTACTGTAGCTGTCGATAATTTTTCCACTGAAGAAGTATGAAGTATTAGTTTTATGGCGCTTTTACAGTAAGAAACTTGTATTTCAAAAATCCTAACCGTTATTCCACTCAAAATAATATCAAATTCTGCTGATATGGAGTTGAAAACTAGTATATAAACTATTTTGATTCAATATTGCATTATGACATTATGGCGTCAGGACTATAAACCTTTATAATTTAATTCAATGAATATTAATTTTATAGAACATATTTATAAATAGGTATAATTACTCTGATGTCAATTTATATATTAATTTTTGTAATTGAATATGAACAGCTTGAAGTAATTATGTTCATTACAAGAAATAACAATTTTCATATAACCTTTAAGTCACTACCTGCTGGACTGGAAAATGTAGGAGAATTTTTAAATAAATTTACTGTCCATATTAATGAATTAACAAATACTACAGTTTATCAATCGTACCTTTTTCTCTTAACAGGAATTTATGGTTCATTAGAAATATAATCATAATTATAAATAGTTAACCAGAAATTTTATATATTTCATCAATAATCTTATGGCATTAATAATAGCGTACATGACCACCATAAGTTATTATTAATTTGTACTCTAATCGCAAAAAAGTAATACGATTAAAATGAATTGCAATTCACTTCGTACTAATAAATTGTTTCCAACGTAAGAACTGCGTATTACCTGAGTTTTTCCACATTCATGAAGCCTTTATCTCCCAAAGTTTCTACGTAAAACGACAAAATATATTCAAACCTGTAAGATACGTACTCTTGCAATTTATGAAAACACGAATAAAGTACAATATTGTTAATGCCTCACATAAGAAACAAATGTAACATACTTTATTTTCAAAATAATCCTTCTGGGAATTTTTTTTTTGAAGAAACATAAAATATAAGGTACCAGCATGAAGACTGGTTTCTTTAGAAAACCTGAACAAAATGTTACAAGTTAGTTGGTTCATCAACTTTTACAGTTTATATTATAATATTAAATATCTAATTACATTATTTAAGGTTGTAAAGTAAAAATTAGTTATTTGAAAGAAATTCTTATTCCAAAACATATACTCGATAGAAGAAAATATGAAAAATTACAAAATCAATGTAATAATGTGGTATTAACAGCCTATTATGATCAACTTTACCAAAAATGTTTTGCTATTTATCATTTCAGTCGTAAAAAATAATTTAGAAATATTTCTGCTGCATCCCAGCTCGAAAATATGACTATCACTTTCCACCTGCCATGACATAAGTTTGCAACAGAATAATAACTTGCTTCGACAAAATAAAACTGTAACTTTGTGTTCTTAATGAGCCTAAGAGCATCCTTTCGTAATGGCAACGAAGACCGGTCACCCACAGCCTCAGGTAACCCATCTCTCTTCAGATGTTGTAACTTGCCCAATTTCAAAGACCTGCCACCACTTCTCAAAACCGGCCTCCGTTACGCACAGATGAAAAATTCTAATGAGTGCATTGTCTCTCTCACGAAAGTAGTTTCTAAATATGCAACAGGATTCAGAATGCAATTAAAACTTCCGGCGGAGAACGTAGGGTGGTGTAACGTTTCAAGGTCCCCTGTTGTCCTCCAAACATTGGACGCTGAAACTAGTTTACCAGAAAGTGTTACGGGTCTTGCTGAAACACATGCTCTAACATTGATAACAATGGAACGAAAACAACGAGCCACTATTACCTGGAAAGAATTTAGATACCTTGCCAATACAATTAAAATACTCAGCAAACTTTAAATGATTTTATTTTGTCACTATCTTATTGTATGTATTAATATACGTTAAAATCGGATTTCACTGTTTCAAGTCGAAAGGCTTAATTGAAGAAAATCTGCAGAAAAGTCATTTCGGTTTACAAGACTGGTTTGGTCTGAAACTACAGGAAATTATATTATTTAATTTTTCTACCCTTCATTCCTTCTTTATATTACATAAAATAGAGAAAGATAAAGTCTTTCATTTGATTTTAGGTATTCCACTCACTAAATAAAAATTAAAGCTCATTTTCTCCGTAATTGTGACAATAAAACATAGGCCTATATATAAAAAATATTTTCCACTTTCGCTTACATTTTAAGAAAATTACATGAATTTAAAAGTTTTGGTCTGAGAGAAACGACTTTATTCATTGATTTTTAACACGAATGTCCAAATATTCTTTATTTCTCCAGTTACTTATGTTTAGATATTTTAACTACATAGTTCCATTCACTATATGAATTATGAGTTGCACAATTTTTTAACGACTTTTACCGATTCATGTATAGTGAGAAGTCATATCTGATTGAGTCAATAGCTCGGTTTTCACATAACATTTGATCCTCCAGAGGTGTTGCCACACGAGAAATCACTTATCACAAAGCTGCAGGTGAGTGGTCTATTGTTGCGATGACGAGAGGCCACTAAACATAACTGCGTGACATTAAGATAGCAGTTAAACGCAATGTATTCCTCCTCTCCTTAGCTTCAGCTCGACTCACACCCAACAACAACCAAAGTTTCGCGGCCCGAAGTCCACCTCCAAAAACAAGTTTTCCGATGGAACCTTTAAACAAGTCTCTGCACCTACGACGCGGCGACCGCTGCAGGAAATGCATTCTTTTTCTGTTCCCCAGCTTGCCGAAAATTGTCTGTACGCGAAATTCCAACGTGCGATGACCCTCAGGCGCGACGCGTTTGTCCTTGCCTTAACCCTGGTCCTGCTGATCCCCTCTCCAGCATCCCTTCTCCGTCCACCTCAGCACGGCTCCTCCCTAGAGCAAGTGATCTTTACAGTTTTTCTTCTCCACCGCTCTTCCTCATTCTCCACCTCTCCATTAACAAAAATTCCTTCTATCTTCCCCTTTTCTTCTTTTTTGGCCTGCCTGAAGATGGGTACGGCTTTGGTGATTGTGGAGAGGGAGGGTATGTCGAATGAGGCCAGAGTTTATGGGTACTTTCGCCATCTCCTGATCTGAACCCAACCTTAGCGGGGACGCCTGCCCGCCAGTATATAAAGATTTCTGACCAGGGTCCAGAGCATCACATCTCGTCTAGCCTCACTAGGAGCAAGTACAACAAGACGCTAATCATGAACGCCTGGGTGAGTAGAGCATGGAACTGGTGACACGGATGTCCACCGTACTACTCCTGATTCTTCAATTGTCATTAATCATTTAGAAAAATTGTAATGGTTACTCTGTCCTATAAATTAGTCGTCCGGTATATGTTCTATTGAACGTTATCAGATTTTCCAATAAATAAACAAGAGGTAATAATTTTAATCCTACGTATTAATTATAATGGAAAGAATTAGAAATCTTTGTAACCACAAAATTCTAAATACATTCCGGTAATAAATTCTGAAATCCCGTTACCAAAGTAAATTACGTTTTCTTAAAAAGGAACTATTCATTCAGACAAACATAATTAAAAATATCAGTCATCCATATTGCAGTCTCAAATTATTTTATTTTTTCCATTTAATTAGAGGTTTCCATTTATAACTTATTTACGGTTTCATTTGCATTAATATGAGAATATTTATTTTACTATGCATATATTATAGCCATTAAATAATTTTATTATTTCTCAGCAATGTATAGACACAATTTTATTCCATTTATTGGATAATTATTGAAAACCTGATATAATTTATGAACCATGATACTAAAGATCGAAGACTCGGTGAATGTCATTAACAAGTACTTCTCGGGTTTCCACCCGAATAATGTAAAAAGCGACGTTTCGAGGGCTATAATTGCCAACGTCTTCTAGGCTTCAATGAGCCATGATGTTGTGGAGCGAATACTCTCACTCTCTTCTCTCACATATATATATATATATATATATATATATATATATTTATATAATGTATCAAATACTTTTCTGAAAAGGTTGATTACGTACGTTATGGGTGTTACAATACATTAATTTCATAGATCTGGTTGCAATACTTTTCATCTCTGAAAATATCTGTACACCTTTATCAATCGTATCTCTATTACTGCTCAAGAAATTTTCACCTATTCCATTCAAGGCTGTGGTTCTAATTTTTAATTACACAATAATATTTGTCCACCAATCCTTTTCAACGTTCAGTTTGACACTACACTGTTTTACTTAGAAACAATTTTAGTATTTCGTATACCACTGATATGGATTTTCCACAAATTAAATACTTCATACTACTCCATGACGTCTAATTTTACCTACAATTCTTGTATGTGCCCTTACAACGTCTCTTGAAGCAAGAAAATCGTCGTATAGTACATGAGCTGTAACAATTTTTTTTTTTCAGATGTGATCCTCAACTCTCCATCTTATACCTCGGTTATTTTTCTTGTTACATTTCCATGTAATTTCCCCATATTTTAGCAGATTTGAAATTAAATTAAAGTTGTTATATTCGGATAGAATATATTCGTCCTTCTAAAATAGAATTCTCGACTAACTATTCTATAACTTACGCTATATATATATATATATATATATATATATATATATTATTTCCTATGCTTTTGAAATAAACTCTACTTATGACATGACAAGCAGGACGTAGTAGATGATCCACTATTACGAATCTATGCGGATGTTGAGATGAGAAACAATTTATCCTGGCAACGTTTACAGCCGCTTTAAATGAACGGAAATAAATTCCCACCTTTGGAACTTTTTTTGTGGTTGTTCCAGGCCATCTTCCTCTGCGCAGTTGTAGCCACGGTTTCTGCGAAACCTCAGGTGCGAGGCCAAGCTCAGTACAACAATCAGAACCTGAACCAGGTTCCCATCGTCCGTCAGAGCAGCGACATCAGTCCCGACGGCTCCTACCAGTGGAGGTAAGGATTTCTCCTATTACACGCGGTTCAGTTTTCAAAGGTTACATTCCTCTCACAAAAATAGCGGTGACCAGTCTAAACGGCCGTAGAAAGAGGAATCGGAAACTATTGTTCCGGCGAAACGTCGTCGTAACGACTAGAAATTTTTTGAAAAAAAAATTGGTTTAATTCCTCTTTTGAGCAGGAAAATCTTAAAATATATTAAAGCGCCTGTTTTCTGTATCCATGGATAATGAGACAAAAATTGCTTAGCACTACAATGATTAGAAACTTTATTATTATCATAATGAACTTAAAACCTTCTATCACACACATTCTTTTTCGTTTAAACCACAATATAAGATGTTGTAATTGAATATTTATAAAATTATTGCTTCCTATTTTTACTGGATCATGGAAAAATTAATTATATGTATAATATTAGCCTGTAGAAATTACAATATATTTTCTCGATATTACCTATTAAAACAGCGTCTGTGTAATTAATATAATCATATCTCGGTATAAATTAATTGTCTTTTACATATACCACCGCAATGGATTATAAGAGACTTTAGTTATAGTACGAGTATTTTGAGGACGCTGAAGACAGATATTGTCCCATATTTAGTTGGATAAACTAGCGGCTGTTAATATAGGAGACAGCTCTCGCAGCGCGCCGCAAAAATTAGAGGATATTTTAAGTCTGGGTAAATGGAGATTCCAACCAAAGATACAGTTGGAGGTGGCAATTCGAGTGATTTGCATTGAGTCGAAAGACCTGTTTGGATGTCTGCACTGAGTCATGGTGGAAAAAAGTAATCAGTTTTGCAGTAATCACTTTCTCAGGTTAGCTTGCTTTTCCGGATTGTTGTGTTGGGTGATTCGATGAGCCAATACCGATGAGAGCCATTTCTTAGAACGATTCTGCATGCCTTACAAGTGATCTCACGTTCAAATTCTATCTTACACCGCCAACCCCTATTGCCTCGTTTTAAGTCAGGAACATCGTTCGGTTTTATAGACTAAAGTTTTCCTGTGTTATGTCCTCCTTCTTGAAAAAAAATTATTGCAGCTTCATCTTTAGTTGAGTCGAAGTATATCGTTGCAATCTAAAAGGCGGAATTATTGGTCATATTGCATTTCGTCGCGGGTAATTTGAACACCGGGATTTCATTACTCACGCCGTAAGCATTTGAAATGATAGTGATCTTTAGAGCTGAATGAATCTTCTTCGTGACAGGTTCAAGGTACCTGGCCTGGGCTGAGCCCGACGACACACCATCGGCGCTTGCAACATTCGTTATCGTGGTCGGTCAGAGTTGAAGGGTGAGAATTACGAGAGCACAGACTCGCAGAGCGTGTACTATTTCAATTAGCCAATGTATTTAAAGTTAGTAAATAGGCGCTTATACCAAGGGATGCTTCTATTGAATAAAACAACCACATTCCCCACAATAAAATGGTTGGGACTCTCGGGGGAAAAACTGATTTTGAGTACAATCTCTGAAGTGTACTTGAAAATAATAATATAAAAATTTTATTCTAAGAAAAGAGAACAATTAATAATTTCTGTTTTGAAATTTTATTAATTTCTTCTAACTAAGAAAACACAATCCATTAAATTTCACTACTTTTCATCATACGTTAAGAAACGAAAAACAAAAATTTCTAAAAAGATATAACCAGAAATGAGATATAATTATTTTGTATTATTGATGTGACTGAATATTCAAACATCAAAATCCATTCTGTTCTATGTTATTTTATTTATAACAATTAAGAAACATCATATAAACCATGCATTATTTTAAAAAATCTGAATATTACAATATCTGTATCTACCTGGTTCGAGAAAGATCACTCCCAATCCCCGTAGTAGTGCAGACCATTATAAAAAAAATAGTTTTAGCTAATATAGTGCCACAATATCAGCCTAATTTTTCTCTGATAAACTAAGGTTTGTCATTGTGATATATCTATCATCGAAGTTCAGAAGGTATGTTCCAATCCGGTCGGATTCATAGTTCGTAGCTTTGTTCTCATACAGAACTTTCGACAGGACGTGACTCGTGATATCGCTTGAGATAATATATTAATTCTGTAGACTGATTTCACGATATGTTCTAAATGATGACGTCTTAGGACAATCGACAATCTCAGTTCTTTATTCATGACTGCTTAAGGCCAACCTCCATGATCTTCAGAAAAGGTTAATCGATTCATTGTACTTTAAAGAACACTTTATATAAATAGATTCAAGTTATGGAAGTGTTCAACATTCGTTATCTGTTAACTTGACTCTTAATCCAAAAAAGTACTTCCGTCTTAAGTAACATAATGCTACATTTAGATTTTACATATAATAAATTTATAAGAAACTAGCCCCTTACATTTTAATTGGGATAATTTCTGACGTCTGGTGCAATAGCTTCTCGGTAATAAAATCTCGTCAATTCTTTCCCAAGTATTTCCTCCGTATTCGATTCATTAGAATCTTTCGCCGTTTTCAGTAGTTATTTACCGTATCATACCTGAGTTAAAATTCAAAATTAACATCCTATGGTAAGGTTTGGCGTAAGAAAGGATGTTTAAAAAGATTCTTATTAAGTTATTACGGTTGAGTGTTATCACAACATATTCTTTCATTTTAACTGATAACAGATTTAGTTGTTGAGGGATAATAAATCGCATTAAGTAACTTAACTTAATTAGTTAGGTGAAAATTTTCTAATATTAATTTCTCTTTCCATACTTATCCGAGTAAAACACCAAACAACATCCAGAATATATGTAATAATTCCTATAATCTATTGTGACTAGCATCCTAAACTATTTAATTTGCCACTTTTAACAAAGTTACTGTTACTTAGACTGCTCGTGATGATCGAATTGCTGTGACATCACAACGCTTAAATAAAATCGCGCTGGTTTAAAACAGAATTTCATAAAATTTGTCAGTCATTAAATAGCATCGCTCATAACCTCCAATAGTTAAGGCAAATAATTTCCCATAATGCCGTCGGTAACAGCCATCGTAAGAAGAAAATCTACTGACGGGATCAGAATATTCTAGTGGTTTCTATCAACTCCAAAAATTTTCAGTAAAATCATGTTCTTTATTCATACAGTATTTAATGTTTTTTCCATAACGCAGTTCTAGAATTATGCCGTTTTATATTGTGACATTATTTGTTATATAACCCATTCAGCACCTATTATTGATTTTCCTGATCTCTAAGTACGATTCTTTAACGGCGCCGGAGTCTGTTGTAAAATTAATCTCGTCACATTTGAGTTGTTAGACGTGAATGTTATTTGGTTGCAGCTATGAGACCGGGAATGGCATCGTCGCCCAGGAGAGCGGAGTCCTGGAGAACCCCGGCAACAAGGACCTGGAGGCAATGAACGCGCAAGGATCCTTCTCTTACACCGGCCCCGACGGAGTGAACTACGCCATCCGCTACGTGGCCGACAAGGACGGTTTCCGCGCGGAGGGCGCCCATCTGCCCACGCCGCCGCCCATCCCAGAGGCCATCCAGAAGGCTCTGGCCCTCATCGCCTCCCAGCCCGCGCAGCCCAACCAGGGCTCCTTCAACAGGCCGAACCAGCCTTACCGCCCCCAGGGCTTCGGCCGCAAGTAGGCCCACCGACTCCTGGTACCTCGACCCTCCGTCTCAACCTCGTGGATGAGAGAACGATATTTATTCCAATCGCTCGTCCACGAACTTTAACGAAATAGGATTCTCATACATCATTTATGATAATTTTGTACATTAAAAACGTAGTTAGCTGTACATAGAGGATGTGAATAATTGAAGATAGATATTTGAGCACAGCATGTAACCGCATGATCGCTGCTTCCTCTGTAATTCGCAACCCCATGGTGTTGTTTTTTAGATGTTAGTCATGTAGTTCTAAGCAATGTCAATATACCACTATGACGAACCGATACCGACTCTGGCGCATTTGTGATAAATAAATAAAAGTTTTATAAATAAATGCAATGAAGAATTTGTGTACAGAAGTTTCCTTTCACTCACACACCAACACCTTAGAATTTAAGTAATCTGTGAATAATATTAAATTCACGAATCCGGTACTGAAAAATCATGAAATTTGCCATTCAACATTGAAATCATACAGATGATGTAATCATGTACTAACTCAGTATTATTCGTCAAGATACAATATTAGTCCTTAGGTAAATTTAAATCGGCACACTGCCAACTGTTGAATATTTTACAGAAAAATAATGGATACTACATTAAACCTATTTTGAAAGTACTTTCACCCAATAAATTTACTATGGAATACTTTCACCAACTATACGACTTTGAAACTATGGCCAATCTTTAAACGGGAACATAATTTGATATAACTGGTTACAGAAATGTACGATATGCATATTTTATGTTTAATGTTTCCCTAAAATTTTATACGATTCAGTAATATTTCATTAAAAGTGGAATAAAAAAATATGTGTAACAAACACAATTTCATTTGGAGGAAACAGGAGAAGCTTACATTGGAAGCTCAGCCATATAGACCATGAAATATTTTAATTAAAAGATCAGGACGGAAAAATGTCAACCGGGCTATGAATCAAACCCGACTCTCTCGATTTGTGCATGTTCCTATTGAATCAACCGAGTTGGTTGGGGAAATCTCGTGCCGGGTCTAGAGTCGACTCAGGAGGCTCAATAGTTTTGTGTAACACTCGGAAGTTCTGAGTTAGATTCCCCGGCCGGAATAAATTTTTCAATCCTGATTCTTTAAATACATTTTATTTACACAGTTAACAATAAATGTAAAATGTATAAAATAATATTGAATTCCTAGTTACGTTGTTCCACTGAGCAGTTTGTGTTCCGCCTTAGGACTATTTAACGCTGCATTAATTTTAACTTAACATATAATTAAATTAAAAGACGACGTGGCTATTTCCACTGGTGCATGGTCGACAAGTAACGTGACTGGATCTGACGTAGTAGCTGGCGGTTGAAAGATCACGGAGAAATGTTTTTGTACTTTGGCATTCCTTTAACCCCATTACTTGAAATTTGGCGAAGATTATGTAGTTATTTTATAAAATATAAATGCAAATAGAAAAATCGCTGTTAGTCATTTCAAGTTTATAACTTTCAAACATTGAGCATTCTAGCGTTTATGTAGAAATACATACACAGATAGAAGACTTTAAATTTCTTATTATTACGGGGGGATCATATTTAATTTAAAATTATTGATGAAATTAAATCAGTCCTAATGCCCAAAAACAATATCCTAAAATTACTAATTAAGAAAATCATATTATTGAAATAGGATGGATTTTAAAAATCAGTTTTTCGTACTTGGCGATTAAGTTTTCTGGTAATACGAAAGTTACTTTGGCGAAATATAATTAATGCAGGGACGGCATGGGATCAGGACGCCTTGTGGTCGACATAATCTCCAGGCGTTTCAGAGGCTATAGCGATCGTCATTGGAGGCGAGTTCTTCCAATTAGACTAGCGACCTAATCATAAGTATAAATACCTACGTTTGAGACTTGGATCCGAATGCCGGCATTTGAATCTTCATCAACCATTCTCAACTACCATATTCCAAAACTTTAACTGCAATTTAATGACGGCCAACAAACAGTGATTTCTCTTAAATTAAAATGGTCTCCATTAGCAAAAAGGGAGACAAATGGAATTTATTACTGGTACTCTTCAAATTTTCATAGCCATCGTACTAAAGTGCAGCTTCCGGGACACTTAATTTGTTCCGCTTCTTATTTTTACGTCTTTTAACATCTTGACACAAGTGACTATGGTAAAATACTCAATATTTGAAAGAAATTTTGGTCCAAAATCCATTTTATCAAATGTATTGTCTGCCCCCTTTGTTATAAAGGGCCTTCTTGATTTTCTACCGGTCAGTGAGTAGAAAAAAAGTTATCGAACATACAGAAATAAAAGTTTATTTATTTCATTTAATAATAAATAAATATTACTCATTACAATACTTTTCTGAAGCCTTGCTCAAATCATAATTTAGCCTTACAAGGATTAAATCGATCCATTAAACTTAAAGTAGTCACAGTTAGCACCAACAAACTCGCAACGAGCACTGCGCAATGACTTCGATAAGTTTGAAACAGAAATTAAATAATTTTATATTAATAATCCGGTACACACGATACTTAAAATGCAAATTCACGTGCATTTAATTACCATAACCTAAATATGGCCATTATGAACAATTTGAAAAACACAAAACTGAGCGCAGGCATTTTACAATTTTTATTTCATCAAGTGATCATCGTCTACTTTAGGTTTGTTACACATGAAAATCAGAAGAAGCACAATGATACTGTAACACAAAAGGAGCAGTACTTAATTAAACCCCAGTGACCTCTGCTTGCAGACGTAAATCATTTGCGCAGTAAGCTACCGACGGAAAACCCACATCTGTAATCTTCTACGAATCGCAAGCGCCCTTCCCAAGCTTTCCAAAACAGCCATTGTGTATGGTTTACGGAAACTCGCAAGAGAAATGGATGCTTCTGGAGAATTCTACTGAATTAAAGTACAGTGGCCTTAGTTCACCAATATCACAGTCGTAGATCATTCTAAGCAGTAAACTACAGACGGCAAACAACGTCCCTGGTAGCCGACGAATCGCAATCGCCCACGTCCCCAGATCCCTTCCGCAGAAAAGACATTGTGTATGGATTACCGAAACTTCAGAGAAAAATTTCTGTTTCTTGTGAATCGTGTTAGGCAATATTACGGAAAATCAGACACACCTGCAAGACTCTCGAAGCTACGCAACAGGATGCACTGGAGACGGAGGTCAAAGGCGAAGTCTTCCAAGTCTTATTAACAACAAATAACAATCCTGCATCCGCATCGTAAGACAAGTAACATATGTGACTGTTATGAAACGCTTAGGAGGCATCATATATGAATAATACCAAAACTAATGAGACATAAATATAAGCTATGTTTCTTAAATTACGATATTAATATTTATTGAACGATGCGTGTAGATTTTTATGCGCATCGAAGCGTCTTAAATGCGAATGTCAAGAGCATACGTTTATGACAGTTATTCCTCACTTACTCTTAAATATTTATATCGGACATAACATTATGAAGCGGCACATAAATTGTTACATTTAACTAAAAAATGTTTAAATTACCATATCCTCACTCATTTCTGATGTTTCACGAATTATCTGGTAATTTTTCTTATTAGGTGAGGTCAGACGGAGGAACCGATTTTGAATATGATTTTTCTCCCATTGAAAAAATTCACTGTTCTCTACTAAGTCAAATCTGATATCCCGTGAAACTTTTATGGGTTTTAAATCAAAATGACAACAATTAACGCGAGAGAATAAGCTATTAAAGAGTGTTTTTTGTAAAGAAAAAGTAATACCACTATTGGTCGTCTTGAAGGATCTGCTGGTTAATTGAAACGTGGATTTGGTTTCAAGTATTTATGAAGGGTAATATATACTTAATTAAGTCATTATTCAAGTAGTGCCTGTAAGTTTCCAATGGTCGTATATATATATATATATATATATATTGTAATACCCCTCTCATCGATAATTATTATTATAGGAATCTTTATTTAACACGTTATTAAATTTTATCAACAAAACAATTTTATTAATCTAGAATACATTTTAATAAATCAGACTCTGTACCCCAGGGTCTTTACTGGGTTGATAAGAAAACGGAACACAAAATTTACAATTAAACTATGCAGTTAAAATAAATGAAAAACGCAATGAAAATAAATCTGACTCATTACCCTTATTTAACAAATTAACATAACGAATACATAAAAAAATAAACTTACAATCTCTCCGGTCCATGCAATTTGAATCTCTCGCATACCAGCACACACTCACTTCATACAGGCTTAAAGAGCACTAGGTTGCACTCACACTTTGCTTTCAGGACCACCTCTTCTCGATTATGTTACCCTCACGACGAATTCCTCCAAACAACAAACTCTGCTGGCAGACAGATTTCCACGACGAAACTCCTACCGACTGCTGATGACTGCTGACTGATGATTCCTCTCGGCCACCTAAATTGGCCTCCACCAACGCTCTATACTGAATGCAAACTCACTGACTGATAAAATTGTTTCGGCCACTTTAACTTGGCCCACCATCAACGCTCTCTCCTGACCCCATCCGACTGTCTGACTGACTGACCATATAAAATTGTTTCGGCCCCCTTAACTTGGCTTTGCGTCCGCCCTGCGGACCTCCACCACCGCTCTGTCCCAACTGTCTCCCGTCCAACTCGACTCTGAGGTCTCCAGTCCAACAACTGTCCTTTTATCTCCAGAATATCCCCTTGTTTTCGCAGTTTTTGAGTTTCCACGTTCGCCAAACAACACCAGCTGTTGCCTTTCTCACGCTCTGAGAACCACTCAATACAATTAAAATAAATATTTCCTTTTTATATATTAGAAGTCCTTAAAACTTCTGTCATCATGCATTTAGGGTTCCGACCAGATGTCTGTCAATACCATTAGCTCTAAGCCGCTAAACGTCGAATTATAATCCTCCTCTTCTCTAAAAGCCACTAATCCATCATTTTATTATATTTTTTTTTCTACAAACCACTCAAGAATCCCCAGTCTTAGTTGGTAAACAAATCGGATGAAATATGAACAAAATTCATGTCCTTCTTAACTGGGTATTACAATATATATATATATATATATATATATATATATATATATATATATATATATATAAATTGTGGTATACAATTTATTGATATAACAAAGACACCACGTTACAGTTAATTAATGTGATAAATTATGTTTTGTTAAATGAAATAACTTAAACAATTAAATTTTATTACAGAAACGTTTATTACTATTTATATTCAGATAGATTTTATACAAAACTTTTACATAGGTGCAACAACTTATCGGGCGTCTAACCAGCAATTATATAACCTAATTAAAGAAAATATAATATTACAGAATATTGAATTAAATTTACGTGAGTATTATTAACATAAGAAAAACCTATATAAATCTGAAAAAATTTGATGAAATCTTAAGAAATTTTAAGTATTCTGAAGGTACGCAATTTTATACTAGGTTTACGATGAAAATTTCGTAAATACCAATCATCAGAGCAGCTCTCATATAACACTACTTATTCACTTCAACAATAATTCAAAATATATTAATTAACAGGCCTGGTAATTTTACTTTTCACACAACCTACGTCAGAAAATACGCTTGAGTGTCACCACAGACGATCAAAAGTCGATTTCCAACATTTCAAGACCAGTTCAATCACATACTGTAATATGTTATTTACAATTCACACGTAACTCGTGTTTTCCCATTCACATAATTTTAATAGCTGTCTTTGCTTTCGTCTACTTTTAATTTTACAAACTCCAGTAAATACTTTACTTCTTCTACACATACCGGGCCAAATTTCGTTCACCTCGCCATCGGCGACTTCTCTCCTCCAAAAACGCAGAATGAACTTTTCTGTCTCAGTTCATATCGCAGACAGCACTGAACCCTCGTCAAAGCTTTTCCATATCATACATTGCCGACAGTAATACCGTCTGAAAACGCCACCTTCTTACGCAGCGCTGACTGTTGACCAACAATACCTAGGCCATAATAATACGCTGACAATAATCACATTTGTATTTCTCATGAGCATAATTGATAATTTTGTCTGTTTTTTGGCTATTTATTTAGTGCTAAATTAAATGCCACACAACGTTTCTGCAACCATTGCTGCTTTCGTCATGTGGTTCAGAGCCGTAAGAACGACGCACCGCACAAATCAGGTGACAAACTCAAAAGGTTTATGATTTCGTCATCTGGTTTTTGCGGCGTGTCGTCTGCGATTTATAAGAACTTAAAGTTGAGCAGTCAGCGCTAAAATCAAAACTATTAAAACCAAAAATTTCACTAGCTAATTAAGAGAGAAAATTTATACATTAATTCAATTCATGAAGTTAAAAAGTTTGTTCATTATAATTGAGCTCAAATTACATTGGATACAAATAATCGAATTTAACTGGAAAATATAGCGTGTAGAAGGAAGTGAGTATTTTAAAAATACATATTCCAGTATTTTAACGTCACTATGATCTTGGCCAATCGTATAAAATTCTTCATGCTACAATGAAACATTCACGTTACATGACAATGACGACTCGACATGTGTAGGACAAATTCGCGTTCTTCTGAGTAAAACTTGCCATAAAAAATTATATTGATGGCATTTCTGAAGTGATATATTGCTTCAAGGCTGTAAAACATTTTATTTTGTTGTATCCCACAACCCAATAAACAGCGAATTAGGTCCGTTTCAAATTGAAACTTCTTTCTAAGTATACTTACATTCCACCACCGTAAAATGTAAACAGCATACATCTTCGTAACCCTTAAAAAGGATAAAAAATATATTCAAAATTCAATCCCAATTGTCATAGTAGATTTTTTATTTAAGATTTTTTTAAACGTTATAAGTAATTTAGTCATATATATTCATATAAATTAATAATTACCTGAAATTAGGTAATACCAATAATAATAAACACAATTCAAATGCCAAGCTACAATACTTTCGGCCATATTTCCCTTTAAAAATACATTATGTCGTTCATCTATAAGAATTACTTTTGCAATATTTTTAGTTATTATTACATTATTTTAAAACACTGCTCCACATGGCGAATATTATTTTAATTTTACAGTCGTTGTAAATATACTAATTGCGTAGTTTAACTGGTAGAACCCTAGAGTATTGAAATACGCACCCAGGTTCGATTACTGAAATGGATATAATTCACCCCAGAGATGACTTATATTGGCCTTCGTGATATACAGAGCCCGAAAATATAACTGTAACGTTATCTAGACAAACTGTAATGAGTACCGCTAAAATTTACCACAAAATAATAACGTAATTTACGGAAAACTGTAAGCTTCTGGCGGTAGTGAAAACGGTACGAGAATATGTTCATTTTTCCCAACTAATGCTCTACCTTTCCGCATCCCCCCTTTCACTCCCTTTCCAATGCTGTAAGTGTGGAGTTGCCGCTATGTGGATTACCCTATACATAGTCTGTCTACACCTTCGTCGTCTTCGTCGTTTTCACGTTATATACCGTAAGATAGTATTTATTCCGTACCAAAATTCCTAGCTTTGTATTACGTATTAAAAATAAAATATTACTATTAATGGAATAGCTTCAGAATTTTCTTAGTGAGAAAACAGTATGTTCCTATATTATCTATTGAATATTATAATCTATGCTATAATTTTTAAGACCTATAATTATTTTCTTTAAATCTTCACAAAATCCCTAAATAATATCCTACGTTATAGGCTATAAAATATTTTATAGTATTGCAGAGTACTCTATCAAATTAATTTTTTGTTCAATCCTTATATTTAAAGAATCAGTTAATATTAGGAAAACTAAGAGGGATTACTTCGGGAAAGACACCGTGGAAAATAGAACAACGGCTCCGGATAAAGTGAACGAATAATACGGTTTCTGTATCAGGAACTATAATTTTATTTTCAAGATGCATCATAAAATTTATACGACATTGTGCCTTTGGTTACGTTGTCTGAAAGTCGTGGTTGACGAAGAGTTTCTTCAGGACTTTCGATTATTGTTCATAATGATGCATATAATTTCAGGCAGCATCGACATGTTCTGTAACTGGTATTACTCGTTATTTTGTCACAGCGGATTAAAAGATGATAACAGTGCTAGGGACATGTTTTTTTGACGAGTATTCTTCGTGTTTCGTCCGAGCTCCTGCTGGGTGAAATATACACGACACTGTTTGTCTTTATGTAAATCCTGCGACCTCACAACTTTCCGTCGCATTCGTTTATAGTTAAATATAGCTAATGATAATTTACTGTTAAGTTAATACCTCTGTTTCACTCAGTTTATTTATATACCATAATCTTACTCTCGTTTCCGCAATAGACATACATTTTGTTCCATTGTCTGTTGTAAATGAAGAGCAAAATCCAGTGAATATTCTCGACATTATGAATTGATTTTTTTTCCTACGTTGTTTCATCAGAAATTCTGTCCATGGCAACTATTCTCCATAAAATATATTTCAATAGTTTATTGATAAAGTTCACATTCGCAGCGGTAGTGGTGACGCGAGTGTACATCGGAAGTACCATCTCTTGTCAACAGATGTCAGGTCGAGAACTCTCGTTGAGGGGACACGATTTCTGTATATTAAATAAATATGGATGTACACCCACATAAAATTCTGAATGCGAATTAATTCCAACTTTTATAAAATTTAACTTTTATTCAATCAATAATAAATTGCGGTGATAAAATATAGTACACACAAATTCGTGGCTGAACCGTGTCGTCTCCGATCAAAAGCTCTTCTCACTCTCTCTGCTTGTTGTTAGCAACCAGCGATATTAATTACAAATATCGCTGATTGCCGATCGGGCCACACATCATCCGTAAACGCGGAATTTCGAATGTCTGCCAAACGATCGGTTCAGTCTCCATATCGTGGGACATTAAACATTTTCCTTATTGACTGCAAGATATACTATTATTCGTGTCAAAATGTATATTAAAATTTAAGGAAGGGAAACAATCTGCATAGGAAAATATAAAATATACAACAGAAAAACAGACCGACATTATGATTTAAAGAATCAGTGTTCGTTTTCAGCAAGCAGCATAATCCTAACATAACTGTCATGGGTCAAAAATTTGGAAAGCAGAAATTTAATTAAGGTCAACAAATATAAATTTAAGCATTAATAACGTTAGAATCATCAGTTTATCTTCTGTTAACTCTTCCAGCTACTAACCTCGTTCCTCTGATTTAAATACAATGTGACTACGCTCGGTTTTCCTTCCACATCAACATACCCTATAGTGACATAAGGCGTTTGTCTACAGTAGGAGTATCACAAATACACCGCATAATTGTCCTTAAATAGTTTCTAACCGGAAATAAAAGGAGGGATCTAAAATTTACGCCGACAATAAATTAGTAATGTTGACATTGAAACAGTCACTGAAACAGATAACTTAAAAATGTTACCGAAATAATGGACAAGTAGTATAAAATAAATTTATTTTAGTCACTACATACTTCTGTTAACACTTACAAATATTAGCTTACATCCTCAATTATCTCATGTCTGTTTTAAACTCCGTCACTGAAAACTCTCTCTGTAAACATCTAAAACTCGATCGATCTTCGGTATGTTACGTTCGATATATTAAAAACTAGCTGGGTGCCGGCGTTGCCCGAGATGTCAGTTATCCCCGACTTGACTGGAATGTAGGTATCACTTGCGTTATTTTTATGTACCGAAACTCGACCCCTATCACTAAATGTGATCACCTCCTATTCCGAAGGGGATTGAACTCATTTATCATGAAATAGTTTCAAAAATTTCCACCCCCGCTATTGAGAGTTAAACAAAAAGTATTTATTGCACCCAAAAATCGGCTGGTTACATTGTTTAAAAATTTATACCGCCACCCAACCCAGCATGCGTCACTCAGCGACATCCATAACCCCAGTACGGACTTGAATATCGGTCTATTCTAGTTATTTTCATGTAACGCTCACCCCTAAGCTTGCTCGCCTCCCATGACAATAGGGGATGAAATTATACACAGTGAATATCTACCGAAATATTATGAATTTAAATGACACCTAAAAATATGTATTGGACCCAAATATTGGCCGATAAACCTGTTTTAAACTTTGCACCCCCGTTCAGCCCCAACCTTGGGGATTAGACTCCAATCTCGGTTTTTTGCACTATTTTTTATTAAATTCAGCTCCACTCAACCCATTATTCCCTCATCTGAGGCCAATAGGAGTTGTAATTGTTTACAGAATATATTAAAAAGTATTATGAGGGTCATTGACCCCGCAAAATATTTATTCGACGGTAATAATGATTTTTTCTACCCGCCCACCTCCAAAATTTCTACCCTGTTACCCCTGCATCGGGTGGTTAAATGCCAAGTTGAATGTCATAACTAAACTCAGTTACATCCATAATCTTCGATTTGACTCCAATCTCGGTTGAATTCGCGTTCTTTTCCTGTAAAGCATCTCCACCCCAAACCCTTAGGGTGCCCTTTTCCCAGGGTGTAAGGTATGAAAATTATATTCAGATAACATCAGTAGAAACACTATCACTATCTTTGGCCCCTAAAAATATTTATCCGACTAAAATATCGGCTGTTTTATCATGTTTAAATATTTCCACCCCCGCTCCTAGGGGTGGTAGACGCATCTGATCCCGACAGTGTTTGTTACCTGGTCGTAAAGAACACGTGAACGCAATTTGGTTAATTTTGCTCCACCGGTGTAGATTTGTAAAAGGAACATACAAACAAATATATATACATACATACAAACACTCTGCTTTATTTATTAGATATAAAATTGATAATACCTGAAGACAATATTTTATAGAATTAAGAAAGTGGTTTATCAATGATGTATTATATACATTAAAAAATTTCTCCACATATTTAATTGTGTATAGACACTGTTACGCGTTATTTAAAAAAAATTGCGGTGTATTTGATTTAATGACATTCCTTAGTTTCTATTTTTTTATTTTACCCTTGCATTTTTTTGTTTTAAATTTCTGTGATTGAATCAATCGTCATTTGACCACGACGCGATGTGATCAAAAGGAAATTCCACAACGTTTGATTGACGTTATTTTACGAGGTAATGCACACTAAGGAAAGCTGTTATCAAGATAGTTGGAAACATATAATACATTATGATGCAGTTCTAGTTACAAAGACACAGTTTTAAGTGAGTGTGGAAAGTGTGGTATAAATTATTTCACCATAGCAGCTATTAATGTTTGTTTAACAAAAGTGTCCTTAAAATTATAATTGAAATCTGTCTGAGTTACGGATGTGCAAGAATAGTTAATGGAAAGGCTGCACACGTCCTTGGGAAAGCCTCTCCCAGAGTGTGTCATCCTCCATGACCCACAGCCTGGTTTGGTCATGCTCCCGGCACCAATTATTCCTCAGCCTCTTCGTGAAGGAACAATAATACGGACCCCGGATCTGCCTGTGCGCTAAACACTTGACACATATTGAGCAATTGATCACCCCTGAAAGTTTTGAACTTGTAGAAGAGCTTATATGGAAAGGAAACTGCGTGAATGTATCAGCTTCCTCCACTACCTGATAATTATAACTTCTGAAACGCTGGCGTCATTTTTCTATTGTGAGGATTTAGAAATCAATCACAATACTTTTATGAACCAATAACTGAACATTACATTTGTTCATAATGAAGTCAATATCTTTAATGAAATAACATTCAACCCTAATGTTGACCAAATAAACCTAACGCGAATAAGAACAGTGCAAACTAGAATAACACACATTATAAGAAAGAAAATCTCTGGTATATGATCAGTGAAATAACATGACGACAGTAGAATACTTATGACATAGAGAGGAAACAGACAGTGAAGAAAGACATCATAGAAAGCACAAAACAGAAAAGCGCAAGAAAAATCATAAAATTCTTAATAACATCGAGTCTATACTCTGAAATTAAAGTGTAGAAATCGTTAATAGCTTTGTTGTTTATACGACTACTAATAAAATTAAATAAAAAAGTTTATACAATAAAATAATAATTGCAAGTCTCCTTTAAAAATTTTAATCAATAATGGTTCGTAATTAGTTTTACTATTTGAATATTAATTTTATTTTGCTTCTTCAATAGAGAATGACTTTACGGACATGCATTTAGTCGGAAAATATTAAGTAATTAATATAGAATTCCAACGTTCTAAATGAATTGTTAAATCTCTTAGTATGATTTTTATTTCATTTTCTCACTTATACAAAACTTCTGCTTATATTGTCTTTCAGAAGTTAAATTCTTATTTTTCATACGCAACATAATCAAATTTATATTAAAAATATAAAATTGATGGTATTTTAAGTCAATATTTTATTAGATACCTTTAAACATTTAGTAAAACTTCTCAATTAAATTGAGGATAAACTCTGTTACGCGATATTAAAAAAAATTGTGGTCCATTTTTATTAATTACATTCCTTAGTTTCAATTCACTTTTATACTTGAATTTTCTGTTTTAAATTGATTTAAATCGACGATAATTCATTCAGACAAATGGGAGATCTGTTAAATTAATGTGGTTCCTTAATACTTTCTTCCGGAGTAAAAAGACTGCCAGACCGTCATCTTATATGACACGTTGTCAGAGTGTAGATACTTCTTCAGTTTCAAAACAGGAATTCTTGGTCATGGTAGACACCAAAATAACCATTGAATCCGGAACCTCTGTAATGCGACGTAATGACGCTGGCCACTACTCCATATCAAGTCGACCTCAGAATCGGTGAAGATTAATTTAAAAATGTGAAACCAAGACAGGAAGAAGAAGAAGTTGTAGACAAGTTATGTATAGGGTAATCCACATAGTGGCGACTCCCCTCTTTTAGCATAGGAAAGGGAGTGAAAGGAGGCATGCAGAAATGTAGAGGAAGGTAGCCAAAGGTTAACTCGGCCCCCAGAGCTATGGTTTAAGGATCCTCCCCTGCTATTCGCCTAAAAGTGATGCCAAGGAAATCATATAAAAACCTGAATCAGGTAGGTCGGGCATTTGGTACTTTCCCACGCCCTTCCGATTGCGGGAGACGGGGTTTCATGTTGGGCCGCAGCTTTCCCCTCGTCGTTCCTTGACCAGTTTCGGAGGCAGCTGGCCGATTATTCCAATAGGAATAGCGGACAACTCTTACAGTATGTCCAAGGTCTGCGATCCCGGCCGAGGTAAGGCAATTATTAATTTTATAAGTATAAATGTGAGATGAAAGTTTAACAGTGAGAGAATATGACTTTTTCAAATAATAGCAAATGCTTTAAATACACTAATATAATTTAATTATTATTTTACTTTCCTTCCTTCGACTACAGATCTAATTTAATCAAACTATAATATTTGATCAAATTAAAATATTTTATGAATAACATATTGTATTTCGCCATTAAGTTAAAATAATTCAATTACCTAAAATGAAATAAATTAATTAAATATTGTTGATTAACCTATATAAATATAGTAATAATAAAATTTAGTTTTTTTAAAATAGTCACATTGCAAAATGCAGCTTTCCACATTAACTCACGTTGTTTGAGGACTACAAATACTGAAAAACCGCTATTGTAATCGGGTCAAACCAACCTCAATCGCAGGATGAATCTAACAACAGTACTATATACTCCCAGGGCACAGGAACCATCTGTCCTTTTATCAGAAATAATGCCTGTCCAAAACAACAGCAACATGTATCGGGGTCAACCAACTATAGATCTTTTAGGGAGTCTTTACACTCCCCGATAAACAAACTCGAGTGGGACAACCCTACAATGGATAAATCCAATCCACAACAGAATATCTGTAATGACAATGAGAATAAATAGTGATGAGCATTTAAAAATTTTCTATAAGAAAATCACCGAGTACTGGACATAGAAAATACATGGATAAGATTAATTCATCAGTTAACACAAATATTAAAGCATTTAATGAAGTATAATTCCCTAAGCAGCTAAACAGAAAAGCCAAATTATCCTTTTTTGAATAAGATCTGGACATGCTAATTTAACTCATAATTTCATATTTTCGAGAGCTAAGCCTCCGATGTGTTTTTTTTGGGGGTAACAGGCTACATGAGGGTAATTCACATAATGATGATTCCTCTTTAATAGCAAAGGAAAGAGATTTGAAAGGGAGATGCGGAAGGGTAGGTAAAGGTATACAAGGGATGACTAGGGCCCCCGGCTATATTTTAAGGATCCTACCCGGACATAACCTAGAAAACATGCATCACGTAGGTCGGGCATTCGGTACTTGTCCCACGCCCATCCGATGCCGGGAGAGGGGTTTGCCGTGGGGACGCCGCTTTCCCCTCTCCGTTCCTTGACTAGTTTCAGTGGCACCTGGCCGACTGTTCCAACAGAGAACAACTCTTACCGAATGCCCAAGGTCTGTGACACCGGAACAGGCCGAGGTGCCTCGGCATGTGGGAACCTTAGTTCAATAAGCAGAGAGATGTGAAGGCATCCCCAAAGGTAGCCTCCGCCAGAGCTTTCTGGGAAGGTTCACCTGCGAGAGAATTCTCTCTCAGGCTTACTTCTGGGTGTGTGAGAACGTTTTTTTGGGGTAACAGGCTACATGAGGCTAATCCACGTGGTGGCAACTCCCCTTTAATAGAATAGGAAGGGATTTTAAAGGGGGGATGCGGAAGGGTAGAGGAAGGTATCCAAGGGTTAAGTAGGGCCCGCGGGCTATTGTTTAAGGATCCTACCAGGCATTCGCCTAAAAGTAATGCAGGGAAAACCCTAGAAAAACCTGCATCAGGTAGGTCGGGAATTTGGTACATGTCCCACGTCCTTCCGATAGCGGGAGAGGAGTTTGCTGTGGGGACGCAGCATTCCCTTTTCCGTGCCTCGACTAGTTTAGGAGGTAGCTGGCCGACTATTCCAATGGGAATAGCGGACAACTCTTACCGTATGCCCAAGGTCTGTGACCCCGGAACATACAACTCTCAGAACAGGCCGAGGTGCCTCGGCATGTGGGAACCTTAGTTCAAAAACAGAGAGGAAAAGGCATCCCCAAAGGTAGCCCCTTCGTATCTCTCCTACAAGGTTCTGCTACCAATAACTAAAATAACTAAAATAAATCTGTTTGATGCTAATGCCACAACTAAAGAAGCCTGCGAGAGGATTCTCTCGCAGGTAACATGCGAGGGATGTTCTCTCGCAGGCAGCACACAGTTTGCATTTCTTTAGGCGAATGCCAGGTAGGATCCTTAAAACATAGCCCGGGGACCCTAGTTGACCCTTGGCTACCTTCTTCTACCCTTCCGCATCCCCCCTTTCAAATCCCTTCCTATGCTATTAAAGAGGAGTTTCCCGACGTGGATTACCCTCATGTAGCCTGTTGCCTTAAAATAAATAGTTATTGGTATTTCTATACTATTAGCGAGAGAGATACAAAATACATTTTTTAATGGGTTTGGGTCGAGATGATGTATTAATGATCTAAAGGAATAACGCGTTGAACTGATAGACCTATGTGGAGATTTTTTGTAACTTTTTAGCAAAGCACCCAGTAAAAATTCATGCTATGTGATAATTTCTGGCAGTTGGTGTAAATGGGGCTGGTTTGCCCTCGATATCAACTTCAAGGTCGTGATTTTAAACGAATGCTCTGTTTTATAATTTCCTTTCGTTTACAACTATGTAATGACTACTTTACACAAATATTGATATTAATAATATCTGCATGGCTAGAGTCTAGAGTATGACATTTGTGATGTTCCTCTATTGACACATTAGCACTCCCACAGACGATAATGTCAGTGGGGCCGCTGCGCTTTCACTGGATGTTACCACATCGGTCATGTCTAGGGAACAGGGCAACGACTTTCTCCCACTAAAATCTTTCAAAATGCCATCAATTTGAGGCACATACTCGTGCTTGTCGAAATTAGCGAACTGTCTCACTAAGGAATGCCTCCGCAAATGAATCAATATATTTCAGTTGTCCATTTTCATTTTCATTCAAGCTCATAAATTTAACTGATAACAAAGGTATCTACTTCCTTAACAATATATTGATACCGCATTCTGTGAGGCATTAATTATTCTTGGCCTCAGTTTATCTGGCCGTTTGAAATCAATTCACATTTTCTCCTATATATATTTGTTCTATAATTTACATTAGCAAACATTTGTTTTGTTCAAATATTTTACCAATTCATACTCGTAAAATTCACAGATTTGATATATTTCCACATAATTATTTTGCTTTTAATGTATTAGCATTAATCTGACGTTTGCAAAAACAGTGTATTATTAAAATTTTTAAGAATGAATGCAATTAATGAAATTAATTCACTAAATTCTGCTTATTCCAGAGAGTCAGCTATCGGCTCTTCCTATCATGAAGGAACTTAGGACTTGTCCAACTCTGTTTCATTAACCATATTTTCCCTTAAGGCGAATAGAGGCTTCTACTGTTGGAATCGTAGGATTTCCCACGTTCTTCCTGCTTCCACTCTCTCATAATTTCTTCTGTTATAGACAATGGCGGCTTATGGACCAGCAAATAGCTGTTTTGTTATAGGATAAAATACTTTGGACGTTAAAATTTTTCATTTTCGCAATACTTATGATGTTTACCATAAGAACAAGAAAGGGAAGTTACTATTCGAACATTTCAATACACACCTTCTAATAGGAAAAACTATTAAGTTTCATAGCAAATATGCGTCGCATATGATCTGGATTCCATAGATGTATTTCTTGATGCATTCAGGGGTCCTAAAATTTTGTATTAACGTGTAAATATAGATTTAAATTTGTCACTTCTACTTCGAGGCAGTAATAAATTGGTGATTTGAGGAAAATCTATTCCAAAAATTGAATCAAAAGTTAGTAGCAAGAATACTGATCAGAAACCTTTATCATGAATGCATGGAGACATAACGCATGTAGAGATGATTATCACCTTGTCAAACGCTTCGTGAGTTATGCTGCTTTTTCCCCATGTCCGTTTATGGAGATCTTGCGAAAAGAACCCGCTGGAAGTTGGGTAATAAAATACGTGGTAGAGATTGCTGATGTCTCGTATTGCCACAGAATATTTTGGTCTACTTGATAGATTCAGCTGATGTTCGATTCTTCAACCTACTTAGATATCAATATGGTTAATCACCAAAAAAAATTAATTTCATGAGTTTGCTTCGTCTAATAGCATTCAATCGTTCCAATTTTTCAAGACCTTACATGTATTTTACAGTGATCAAATTTTATGCTGTTCAAATGTATTTATGATATACATACATCATCAACACACATCTGAATTAATATGAATATTACGTTAACTAATATGAAGAAAATATTGGTACTCTTCACCTGATGAAAGGTCTAACAATAGTACCAGAACTTTAAACGGCCATCTTTGAAATGTTCTATTGAAAAGGGTTATTTCAAACACAAAAATGAAAATGATTGCTTTTTATAAAACAAAGAAATACTCGTTAGGTCTGTTTCATTCAGTGGCTTCTTAAATGAAAAGAAATGACACTCAGTTCGTTATGACCTTCAGTTTATATACCGTAGTTAAAAATTATTTTGGAAAATTACTCTACAGGCTACTTAGGTCTTTGATGTTTTTAATGTTCAAAAACTGCACTAAAAGAAAACTGTTTCATCAAGTAGATATGTTTCATCAAAAAAACCTGATCATTCATGAAACGTAACGTAGTAATTTTAAACCAATTAATGAGTCACCTAGTGTGTGTTTCATCATCAATTGATTTTTGCAGAATACGTTCCATTCACTGTTTAAATATATTAAGGAATCCTTTATAGGCTTTTCCATATTATATGACTTTCTCGTATGCCCCTTATTATTACGATTATTTTCGCAACTTATTCCGAATATAGATCTACTTTCTTTCAGTGTCATCTTCTTTAGATCCTCAGATTATTCAGGTTTTACGCTTATGTCACAGTATGTTCCAGTTCAGAATTATTTTCGCCCATCAACAATTTTCCCTTTTAGCATTGAGTCCTGACCGCTGCCAATACAGAATACTTAAATTCCATTACGTTTTAGTTATACTCCTCACAGTCAATCTTTAAGCAATCACTCCTAAAATAGCTAATTTGTGGAGCCTCATTTTGATTGTGATAATTTTTGCAGTTTATCAGTACAGAAAAATAGGGTGTGCACAATGATACAATTGCCCGTTTCTAAGTTGTAATTACGCTTCTATTTGAATACAATAGAGTTTCTCCGAAATGGTCTCCACCCGAGCTTGAGCTGAAAGTTTGTCTCCGGTAAGTTTATATTCAAATAATTGTAGAATGCTTTCGTGTCCATCATACCGAAATCTCTTTTTTTTTTCTTCTCGTTTCCCAAAGTCACCTGAAAGTAATGTGTACCACACACCAGTTGTGAAATTTCTTTGCTAAATTATTATGTAAGTAACCCATCATCATATGACACGAAATCATTTGACTCGTTCCAGTAAATTGTCTTGTTTCTTTGTATAATCTCTGAAGGGCTGGTTTCATCAGCAATCTCTATGTTGGTATTGTGATTCCCTTTCACAATATTGGCAGTTACGTGCGATTGTGTGCGACTAAAATTAATATAATTTTGTATAATATTTCCTTCTATATATTTTACGTATTTATTATTGAAATTTATTGGTCATTATAAAACATTTAACAATTTAAATTATAGTAAGTGACTATCAAAATGTTTCTGTGAGATAGAGAACACCAAAAAATATTTATTTTGAAGTGAAATTGTTATTTGTTTGAACATGAAACAACAAATTAAAAAATTTAATTTCTTCTTTTTAGATTAAAGTCCTCATATCTATTTTCTGTAACACTTCCGCTATAGTTTCATTTTTGACATAAAAATTCTAAAACTGGTGTCTTATGATCTGAACTCACTCGTATACTATTCATCGGCTAATATCTTCCTCTTTCTCGTTATTGGTTTTCCCGTATCTCGCAGTGTCTGAATAATGTCGTATAGTTTTCACCGGATTACTCTCCGAGTTTCTACCGTGCGTAAATAAGTAGCGCCTAAACAATAATAGCGCTCCGTTTTTCAAATGAAATAATAGCATTCAGTTCTTAATCTGATGACATTAAAAAATTATAATTTTTAACAAAACGTAGATACATAAAACTATTATTATAACTCGTCAGTTCTAGCTGATAAAAAGCATCTCGCGGATACATGTATTTCATTAAGAATAAATTATTTATAATACCAAATTTTATTTATAAATTCATGTATTTAAAAGCTTTCGGCTACTGCATTATCAACTATGAGCTCTGAAAAAATTTGACAAGTGTTCTACAGCTAAAATGTACCTCTTTAAAATTATTTTATTTTAATTTGACGACGGGTAAATATTAAAATGTCCTTATTTATATTGATCAGAGGACGTCTGTAAATTAGTATTAAATGGCAGTAGTCGAAAGTAAATTGTTTTAAATACATAAATTTATAAATATATAAAGAGAAGGAAAAATTTTGTATTATAAATAACTATAAGATAATCGAAAAATTGTTTGATTGAGAAGAAAAATCTCATCCGCTCTATATTGACGGCGTTCAATCGCCGATATTGCTGCTAGAGGCGAATGA
Organism: Zhengitettix transpicula; assembly: GCA_037074705.1. Taxonomy (NCBI): domain Eukaryota; kingdom Metazoa; phylum Arthropoda; class Insecta; order Orthoptera; family Tetrigidae; genus Zhengitettix; species Zhengitettix transpicula. The sequence goes on along the minus strand of CM073591.1, from coordinate 112,756,208 downwards.
CCACAGATCTGGTTCACGCAAGGCCGAGACAAGGACGGTCATTCATCGCGAACTAGTTTCCGCAAGATTCCGCCGTAATGAGATCAGAAACCTGTTCCTAGAAGGGAGGGGTCCCGGCGGTAGCCTGTGGGCGAGGTTCATTCAAACAATCCATGAATGAACGTGTTATGCACACAACTCAGGTTACGTAGAAAGGTCGCCAGCTGTTGCAGGAAGTTTCAATGGGCGAACGCAAAAGGTGGAATTAATCAATCGAGTACGTAGAAAGAAGTTACCGCAAGCAATGTAAGTCGTTACTAAACTGCAATAGTAAAATATGTGGATTGTCAATAGAGTTATTGGGACAGTTCAGTTATTAAAATTATTAAATAATTTAAACGCATGCAACAATCGCGTTGATTAAGATTAATAAATTATGCACTGGATTCAGATAATATAAAACGCAAAGACGAGAAATCACCCTCAGGCTATTGCCCATAATTTAAATGAAAAAATTTACGTCTGATTGAAAATAATGCATAATAAAAATCATAAATTCAGAAAAAAAAGGTAATATAAATACCACACAATTATTCTGGGATCCTTGCCCTTTTCTCAGGTGCGAAGAAGAACCTAGAGTTCAACTGCACTTGTCAGTTGACAAAACTCAAAAGAATTTTTCTTTAGTTTTGTCAGCTGAAAAGTGCAGTTGTGTCGCTCTAGGCTCTTCTTCGCACCTGAGGAAAGGCACAAGGACTCTAGAAACGTTGTGTAGTAATTATATTATCACTTTTTTGTCTGAATCCGTTATCTTTCTTAATTGTTCCATAATTGTTGATAGATTTACATTGCATGTTGAAGTCATAATATAATTCTTATATATATAATGTGGTGTGTAAAAACTAAAGTAGTACAATTTTATTATCTTATAACGTATTGTAATTGATATTCCAGTGTAAAAACCGTGCTATTGAAACGTGGTTAATTTAGTCCAGTATAACGATACTATTGTTACAGCAGGATGACGTTTCGTTTGAATATCACTGCTGATGGATCATTTTGATTCCAGGAGCATGCTCCAAAATTTTTTCTAACTCTAAGAAAATAAAAAAAGGTGTGATATTATGGTGGGAAAGTTTAAGCCATATGTTTTTTCGATGACAAAAAAATAGCATCGAGCTCCAGCATGTACAAGGTATTTGCAAGGCAAAATTAATAGAAACAAATAATTATATATATTCAACATCTGACGTTGAAATGAATAAAAGTTGGCCTGTATTCTAAACAATAATTTTTTATTGTGGTTTATAATGATCGCGTCGACATCGTGTCCATTGGCGACCCATATATTATTTTATATCGTTGACATAGAGTGCTTATTTACATACACCGATATTCTTACAATTATTTACAGTTTGGTTTCCATATTTGTTCTCTTGCGTTGCTTCCTCGACACATTTGATGAGGTGTATGTAATGCCAGTTACATTCTTTGTTTCGGAATCTTGGGATTTTAACATTGCCTTGTACGTATATTCTAGACATTTTAAAGTTTGTCTGGAGAAACATCGATTTATAAGCCCTGAACGGAGCAAATCATTTATATAACACTTGAAATCTCTCTGAACTCCGCATAGTAAAGCATCGCCTAAGCCTTTTTGAATCAAGCATTCGTTATTCCAGCATTCAATAGTCTTCTGGAATAAATTAAAACTTTATGTATACAAAATTTATTTATAAAGAGTTGTAAATCTCTGTTAATTAATGGATTATATTACTCGGTGAATGAGTTCGTAGAAAGAAAGGACAGATTAGATCCTCTTTAGTAAAATTTTAAAAACTCAATTAAGCTGTAAATTTGTATTTCGACGATTAATATAAGTATACGAAACGGACAGCAGTAAAATCTAACATTTTGAAAATTTTCACTTATGAAAGTTCAATTACAAATGAAAACGAATGGTAAGCTTTCTTATAAGTATATAAATTCTCTCCGGAGTTCGAAATGTTGCAGTCATTAGTCGTACAACTGATGTATTAACGACGAAACATCTACCCCACGAAATAAGAATTCTTATATATTTTTGAACTACTTATATGTGGCTCTTAATGTTTAATTGACGATCCTCACTCTCTTTCTCTATTAAAACATTCTCATTCTCTGTTTTGTTTGCCAATCAATTCTTTCAGTTCTTCTATAATGTTTCAAAAGTCATGATGTCAATTTCATCATTCTTTATCTTTCAAATGTGGCTTCTAATTATCGTAGAGTTTTCACGTCTTCCACAATCATTTTAGTACTAAGCGAAACAAAATATTTAAGTTAACCCCCCTCCCGCTATCGAAAGGGCGTAGGACAAGTACCAAATGTCCTACTTAATGCAGGTTTTCTAGGGATTGTCCTGCCAGCCCCCCCCCCCACCCTATGCGAATACCTGGTATGATAGACCCAGGGGCCTTTGTTAACCCTTCGATACCTTCCACTACCTTTCCGAACCCTTCACCCCTTTCAAATCCCCTCCTACGCTATTAAAGCGGAGTTGACACCACGTGGATTACCCTCATGTAGCTGATTACTCTAAAAAAATGAGTGCCAGTTGACTACTTTAATATTTCTTCAGTTTTTATTTTGAACGTGTTTTCCAAATCTCGTTTCTTCTCTAATATACAGTCTGGCAATCATTGGTATAGGTAGTTTTGTTACCTTCGTTCCTATTACATGTTCGCCACTGTCCTAAGTCTTTGTGATTCTTCAAGTACCACAATGGATAATTACTAGTCATATAATAACACTGAATAAATGCATTTCTTATAATTTTATACAATATCTTAACCAGCCGCATGCCATTATTTAAATTTTGAAAATCTAAATGATATTTAAGAAATTACTCTGCCTATTTGTTTTAATATAACGTATTTATAATTGTAATTAAATGACATTAATAATAAAATAAAAGAATAAACAGGTCATTAAGTTAAATCAGTTTATATAATTTTTTACAACCTATTTATTTCATAGATGTAAAATTTTATATTATTTATACGTAAGATTAATAAAACTCCAATACCTTAAGAATTTTTTCTTAATTTAGTAATTACATTCTCATATATCTCTATTCTTTGATTAAAACATTAAGCTAGGAACTAAATATATGTATATATTTTTATGGTATTAATTGCTTTGTAAATTACTTTTTCTGTCTTATAGCGAGTTTATTTATTTAACGTTGTTTTTATTAAAAAATATTAATTTATATTTACTATATTAGTAAAGTGGTCTGTATTAAAAATAAAAACGTTTCAAATTGAGATAATCTTATATTTTTCACACTACACGCCGTAACATCCTATAGTTCTGGAGCATCCAGAAGTTGCAGCTAGTCGCTGTAGGTGGCAGCACACGGCGGGAATGTTGCGGACAGGCATTGTCGCTCTCGCTTTTCCATTGAACGGATATTAACTGCAATTTTTGCCGCTAAATGTCAAGGCCGGGACCTTTTAATGGCCATCCATTAATTACCTGCTTTCTTTGCTGAATCGGATGCATCTGCCCTTCGGAACGAATAGCGTAAATAATTCTATTGACACGACCTTTGACGAATTATCAACCCCACCTCCCACAGTCTATCAGATGCTAGAGCCGGAGATCAGGTCGCATACCTGCCTCCAGGATCTGCAACGGGACTTACGTGTTGCAAATCCTTGTATCACGCAATCGTCATCTGTGTTTTATCACACATGATTTTTTTTAGAATGACAGGCTACATAGAGTAATCAACGTGGTGGCAACTCACCTATAAATGAATATGAAGGGATTTGAAAGGGGGGATGCGGAACGGTAGAGCAAGGCAACCAAGAGTTAATTTCGGCCCCCGGGCAATATAGATTAGGGATCCTACCCGGCATTCACTTAAAAGTTGTGCAGGACAACCCTATAAAACCTGCATCAGGTAGGTCGGGCTCTTGGTACTTACCCCACGCCATTCCGATGGCGGGAGATGGCTTTTCTGTGGGGACGCAGCATTTCCTTCTACGTATCTCGAGCAGTTTAGGAGGCAGATGGCCGAAAGCGCTTTGAAATGAGTTAGTTGTGGGTGAAATGGATGGGAGAAACAACACAATAATAATATTTGGAATACTTCGAATAAAATAATGACCTTGAATTTTTCTTGCTTATCGCAACGCCATCATTTTAACGGCAGATAAATAATTATGGGAATTGATGAAGATAAAATTACTTCTTTCCCTATTACTCTTTTCCATGAATTTCCTTCTCTCTTCATTGTAGTATTTTTTTAAGTACATGTTTTTCAGTACATTCAAGACTGTTTATTCTTATTAAATAAACTATAGAGTTTCAGATGAATAAATATAGTTGTGATATGATAAAAATCTGATATAGTGTTGATGAATGATAGATTATTATCATTCAATCTTCCAGGATCGTTCGGAAAGTTGTAGCCCTACACATAGATGGTGCTAGTAGTTTCAAACGGTCAATCATAATTCAAGTATTATCTGTTATGCGGCACACCATAAAGTATCAAACGTTTCTTTAGTTTTTATTTGATCGTTCCAAGCTAGGAAAGTAAATTAAAGTTAAAAATAACAACTACTGCATTTTATAGCAAAATACTTCGTTATGGCAGGCTTAAATCCGACAGCTGTAAAAGAGGAGTTCGATTAAAGAGAATGCTAATATCCACCAACGTTTTCAATGATACGGGAGGGGATACATGAATTCAAACGAATAACTGATTTAAAATTAGAATAAGTTTTTCTAAGTAACGAAAAATACGTTTACGTGGATCATGTTCCGATTTACTGTCGTATCTGACAACATAAGTTCTTATTTCAAGTTATAACTACGTTTTTATATGTTATTCCTCTCGCCTCATTGCCAGGATTACGGAAGCGAAATGAATTTGCGCCTTTCTCATCTCGCAACCTGGAGGACAAATTATCTGTCTGTTAGCCTGATCGAACCAGCGACTGGACGCTTATCAGAGTTCTCGAAAATATATTTCCATTTACGAAATAAAGTTTCATGAATAAAAAGTATAATATGGCTCTTAAATTTTTTTCTAGGTGAAGCAAGTAAACTACAAGCCAATTATATATTTAATTGCATTTACCTTTCCTCATATCGATCGAGCACTGCCAGAAATTGATATTGAATGTAGCCAAATAAGACAAAATAAATGATAAGTGACGCAATTATTTTTAAAAATTATAGTGCTTTCAATGTCATTATTATCACAATAGTAATTCTAAAATACATCTATCGTAATTTCATTTAAATTAAAATTAAAAGTTATATATATATATATATATATATATATATATTATATATATATTATATATATATAATTCTGATGTCTATACAGACAACGATACCGGAATCATTGTGTGGTAGTTATATCATCACATAATTTTGTCTCTTTCGTGAGATTACTGGAATAAACTCGAGAACCAGAATCGACACGACCGCACTTTACACTTGACAAACTCAAAAGACAATTATTATATTTTATACAGCCGTATTGTATTCTCATTTCAATTATACTTTTGCATTCCTCTGTATTCCAGTCTTCGGTAATAATGACAACATTTTATATTAATTGCACGGCAGAATGCATATTTCAATAATATATAACAACGTATTCATTAAAATTTATTTCTGTGTTGAATGTATTTATTTTATTAATATTTTATACTTTAAAGTATTACACTTTAATTTTTATAACAGAAGACAAAACCAAGGTTGTGGCTTGATTTATTATGTTGTAGAACGACTGTTAATATGTCGGCTTGGCTATTAATTAAATAAAGTCTTCGTAGCGATGCACATGCATTTATTTCTAAACAAGAGCTTGACATACAGTTACATCACTGTTTTTCACTTTATAAAATTGGCGGGGGTCAAGGAATATTAGAATGCATACAATCTATTGAGAACGACTAATTTATGCAATGCACACACACACACACACAGATATATATATGAAATTCCACTTTAATAATACATAGTGACAAGTACTACATAAAATATAATATCATAAAAGAAGCCATAACAATTATAAAACCCTATATAAATTCCATTTAAATTGAAAAATAATTATAATTACTTTAAATAATTTATATCTTTCTATAAATTAATTTTTCAAACGGTAATTGGAATTTTTTTACAATTAAAATTCTAATATACAAAATGTCTATGATAAAAGTATACTTAATAGATAAATAAAGGTCGAAATAAAAGGCAAAAATAAGTGCTGAATTAAGTATAACTGTAATTTAGCACTTATTTTAGTCTGTTATTAATTTATCTATTTTTTCACAATTAATTTTAATATTTTGGATCTTTCATTAAATTTATTTATTCAAATTTAATGGTTTAATAAAAAAAAATTAAAAATTAAAAAAAAAATTTCTGATTGAAAGTAATTAATAAGAAAAATTGCCAACAAAGACAAAATAGGTATTCATTATTCAAAAATATCTTTAAATTCGTGAGACGTTTCATATTCATAAAGAATAATATACTTATTATTTCTTTAATTAATGTTATATTAATACCTTTAACATTGTTTTAAATTATATATTTTTTAAAAAACTTTGAAATTGTAATAATTACTTATTTTCATGTAATCTTGTATTGACGTATCATATTTCCTCGAGCGAGGACAAATGGAATGAATAAATCTAAATCTATTTTAAGCAATTGACGTCTAGCCATATTATTAGCGTATATATAATTTTTACATTATGCATTTTCTAAATAATATTTACTTATGTATTATGTAACATTTCTCTACAAATATAATCCAGAAAATATATGCGACTTCCGGGAAAATAAATCAAGAGTTTTTCTGATATTTATACAGCATAATAGATTTTGACCTTTAATAATCATTTTACGCTAAGAATAAATTATTTCATATGGAATGAAAGTTTCCATGTATTGCGTAACACCCAATGACAATATCGTCTGGTAATAAACATTTTGTAAGCATTTTATCTTGACTTACTTAAGACGAACAGTGATTAAAGGTGACGAAACTCGTTAAAATTCTGATGCATCTAACGTCAGTAGTAGAGTGGAAAGAGCGATTATAATATATAATCATCGGATTATAGACGTAAATCAGTTTTGTGTGATATGACACATATACATATATACGGAAGAGAAGCTCGAATTATTTGAATGATTGTATAGTAACAATAATCTATTCCTGTATGTGCCTGAATGATTTTCTAGCCGATATCGTTTAACAATTTTGTGATTATCCTTCAAAAATCCGGATCTGATACTTACGGCTGCTGCTTCAAGTTAGCCGTCAGAAATTGCATTTAATGCACGATCGGTCTTTTCAAGTCTACTGGTTTAATTAAACTAAATTTCGCGTCACTGAGTGTTAATTTACTTTCAGTTATTTTAATGTAATTAACACAATTTTCAAACGGTAAGTGGAGTAAGCTTTAAAAAATTAACAGTATTTCAAAAAAATTTCATAGATATGTATTGATTTTTTCCATGACGATCGATGAGGATCATCTTACAGCGATAGACTACAGCCTCGGGCGCATCAAATGCCACAGTAACATTAAAATACGGAGAAGGCGATGGAGAAACTGAGAAGGTGAGTCACTACACTTGTATTGTATGTAAAGCAACGCACTCTTGTGGGATCTGCACGACCTCAGCTCGAGACTAATCAATTGAAGCGTCTGTGAAATCTAAATTATGTATACTTAAACTTACCCCACACAGACCGAAACGTTTTTGACAAGTTTAGAATATATTGTATGACTTCCCATGAGGAGAAACAAAGACATTTCGGTTTCTATTAAAAAAATTTTATAAATTTAGAAACTTTTGGGATTTGTTAACTTACCGACGGACTCTAAATAAATACTGAAGAAGTATAGCCGTGTAATGAGATACGTTACGCTGCTTAAAATATCCTTTGCAAATATAACAATTACCTCGAACCTCTTGAATAGAATCGTTCTCTACAGTCTATTGGATCGCATTCAATTCTTTCAATCGAAGCCCTATCAAAGTGTATTAAAATATGAATATGGACATCCTTCATTGAAGTCGTAAAATTCGGCCGAGAATAATGTTATTTAGTAAATTTTTAATGAGTCTGTGTTCATATCTGTGCAACAGATGGTGAAAGCTCGTAACTAGCGGGGATACGACTAAGATCGATCAGATGGTAATAAAACGTTGTATTATGTGGAAGTCCTGGGTTCGATTACCTTCCCGGTCGAAATTCCATTCTGATAATTTAACTTAATTTAACTTTTAGATTTAAAAGTATAATAGGAACGATTATTCTTATTTTATCGTATTATGATATAATGAATAGTTTTACGTTTTCTCTATATACATGTCAGAAATTTGTGAGTCGGACTAAAATAAATATTTTGAATTTAAAATTTATTAACTTCCTAATTTCTTCATTAGTATTGTATAATTATCAATTTGTAAGGCAAACCATTAATAACCTAAGAACAAATTTTAGGAAACATAACCTTTCCTGTTTCAGTAGTTTTCAATAAATACACAAACAATTTCTGTCACGTGTTTGCTATATATCTGCTTAAATTTCTCAGAACTTAGTCACAAAGTGATGTCCCAAATAGTCTCCGGTGCCAGTCGACGAAACGTCGTGCTTAGTTTACGCAACCAGAATGGAAATCCAAGAGCAATTCCAGCAGCGAAGAATATTTCTCCTCACAATTTCATTATCCGTAAATTAAAAAGTAGGTTAAATATTAACCTTTTGAAATGTTTGATGATAATTTTAGACAACCTCAGAGTAACTTGTCACTTCAGAGAAAACCCGCTCAAATTTATTTGTTACGTTCGTTAGTCCTCTAGTAAGTAACTGTATAAATACATAAAGAAGCGCATATGTAAATAAAATATATAATATAATACATATTAGAGAACAAAAAATAGTTAAATGATCAAATAAATAAAGTATACTATAGCACGCGTCAGCAAGGACGGCGGGTGGCGCAGACTGAGCTAGAGCTTGCCTACCCTCCCTTTCTGACGTTGCCACGATGCGACTGACACGACAACGATCTAACGAGCTCAAGGTCTGAAGATAATTGGGTTCACAGTGGGAAGAGACATCTCCTGCACGGAAGATCACTAAACATGACGCTTACTACAATACAATGGAATGTAAAGTTCGGGTAAAATGAAAATGACTGTAAAATAAATTAACCTTCACAATTAACACAAAACTTTAGAATGAACCCTGCATATTTCACTGTGTTATAATCCAACCAAACCATAATGGCAATTAGTTGACGATAAGAATATATAGTTTACGTATACAGCACTGATTGAGCTCTATTGCAAATAAATTGATTTTAATTGATTCCAGATCTATTGAGAAATTTAGGAAGCGAGAAATAAGCATCTTGTACCAGAGGACATTTACAGGCTTTGGTAATGAAAATTGTTCGATTTTTTTATACCTTCTGAAAGAGTGTTGTAAATTTTTATTCCGGAACAATGGATACCGATTTCGCAAAGGTGAAGCCGATGTTTATCTGCTCTGGTAAAGGTGAAGACGATTTTTATCTGATCGAAGTACTAATCGTTCCGTGTTCATGATATTCGTCGTTGGTCACGAATAGAAAAATATTACGTAACACAAAAATCTATTTTTCTAACATGTAGACGGAAGGAGATCGCTTGGATTTCTAGGCGTATAGAGAGAGGTTTGCAATGTACCCTAAGCCTTTGCAACATTTTACTGTTATAGCACTTTATGGAGTTTGCAAAATTTGTAGCTCCGAGCTCCCAAATAGTGTTTCCGTATCAAATACTGGAGTGAAAATAAGTATAATCCACCAATTGAACCGTGTTGAGGTCAAATTGCTTCATTAATAATTGTATGGAGTGACACGAGGATTTAGGTTGGCCGATGACGATTCCACCGATGTTTCCGCCGAGATATGGTGCGTGGGTTGATAATCTGTTGTCTTCAACATAAGGATTAGTAGTTGCCGAAAATTTGATTAATTTAGTTTTATCATTAACTCAACAGCCGCTCCAAATTTGTTAACGCGCTTTCAATTTGAACACCGAGAACTTTTAATTCCATTTGTAGGTGACGATGTTGATGTCATACGTATAAAACACAGATTTACTGTAAAACAATAAAAATCTCGTTCCGGGTGGTGGTAAAAAGGGAACATAATTGGCTACGTATGCGTCAGAGCCTGAGATCATATTTATTTTATTCATACAGATAATTTTTTACGCGAGTACTTCCTCTATAAATTAATACCTAATGAATGTTGTAAAATTTTAAGTGATATTAAAAGAAATTTATTACAAAAGGTTTTCAGAGAATAAATCTAGAGAGTTATCATGTCTTTTACCACGCCGATACTAAGTCTTAAAACGCAATCGTTCTCATTGAACACAGCCTGTTTCATGTATTTCTTTAAAATGAAACCACACTTTGGTTAAAAGCAATTATTACAGTTAAATTTCAATTATTTTATATAACATCAGGGATCTGGATTAATACATTTTTGAAAGCAGTCATTTTAAGACATCGACAACTGTATAATTATTTCATGTCTACAAATATATTTTTTAGTAACAGACTGCATGAGGGTCCCATCTTTATTAATATAGCTAGGGATGGAAAAGGAAACGACAGTAAAATAGCCAATAGTTAACTAGGGACACGGGGTTACACTTTAAGGAACCTTACCTGCCATTCTCCTTTAAATGTGATTAAAAAATAACCCCAGATAAATCTGTATCTTGAATATAGGGCTCTCTGTACATGGCCCACGTCATACAGGATTGGAGTTATGTTTTTAGGAACGTTAAAAGAATTCAGTTTCAAATAGTTATTACAGTACTTTATACTGATAAAGACACACACACACACACACACATATATATATATATATATATATATATGTATGTATATGTATATGTATATGTATATGTATATATATTGTAACGCGTGTTTAAGTTTCTCTTTGTCTCGGAAATGTTGTTTGCTGTGGTCTTGAGAATTCGAATCCGTGTACGTGCGTGGGGGTGGAGAAGATAAATACATCCATCCAAGTAATTTCGTGTCCTTGGCCTCAACATGACAGAATAGTTAGTCATTGTTGACTACTGAACTGCAGCTGAGGGCTATAAATCTTGTGACATTGGAAGAATAAGTCAACTGGCATTTCGATGAAGTTTTCTAACAATGAAAAAAGTAAAAGAATGGGAGGATATATAATGGAGGGGACGGAGATAAGCTTTTGGAAACTGGACAGTGTTTCTGCGCTCACCGAAGGTGGTGGATGTGTTTAAGAGAGGCTCCGTAAAGTTGTTGTCTCTGATGTAGTTCGAGGCAGAGTCGTCGTGAGAAAGGGGCCACAATTTGTTAGTGAAGAGTTCACAGAATAGCACCACACAATTTAGTACGACGGCTTGCCAGCAATCAATCCCGGAGGCCGACGCCAGTACGTCGGTACGAGAGATACAGCAAGCAACACAACGCAGAATAGCAGTACGCATTTGGTACGGGCAGCAGATCTCTTCTATGTAAAACCACAGATGCCTGAGATAAGAGTTTTCTATATATATATTGTAACATGATTATGTTGCATTGTCGATATATTGCCTTTGTCGCTCTCCGTTTGCTGCGCCGCATATTGTGAAGTTGTAAGGCGCGCGCAGAGACGTGGCAATACAGTTCGTCAGGGTCGGAGGTCCCGTGGTGGAATATAAAAATGTCATAAATAACCACGCCCTGCAGATATTGAATGTTGTATGGCTCGAGAAAGAAATTTACAAATAAAATTGTTTTGGTAATTTCATTCCAAAAAATTACCTGGCGTCCGTATTGGAAATTGAGTCAAGAAACGGAAAGGTCTGCGGATCCAGAATTCTGAATAGGGCTATCTAGGAAGTCCAACAGCGATATATAATAGTTTACGTAAAACGCAAGTAAACAGTTTTGACGGAGAGATTTATAAAATCGCAGTTTGGAAGCAGAAGTTTTGTTTACAAACTGAACAAATTTTCGCATAGAGAGACTTTGAGGAGATCTACGTCCGGCAACTGGCTGAGGGTGAGATCATCCAGCTTCCAGTATAGCAGAGATCCAGAGCAACTACCGTGTGTTCAAAATCTAATGAGTAGAATCAGTGTATAATGGCCTGTTTAGTGGGTGTTGACTTCAAGATACAAGAGTCCTAACTGGTACCAGTAGCACTGTCATGAGTACAAGACATTTATTAATGACTGTAAACGATAATTAAAGGGTATAGTCAGATTTCTTTTGCGTTTTTCTTTTCATTCGTTTTCTTTTATCTTTTGTATTTAATATTGTATCCCGTTAATTTCAATGAGTTTGGATTTTTAATATTTTAGTCCATTGTATTTGTTCTTACTATCAAACCCAGTGGTGACCCTGAGATAATGAGAAATTCAACGTAATTGATTGTAAAATTTTAAAGCTATATTTTCATAGAACGCCACGAATCAATAAAATAAAATTGAAACATTTGTTTGTTAAATTGACGGAATTCGGCGTGCAAAGCAGGGATTATAATGTGTAATTATCAACAATAAATTTTTAAATACATAATAATTTGTCAATTTTTTCTATTAATGAAGACCATCTTTTTAATCATTACATAAATGGCTTGGGGCAAATTAGTTCATTTTATCATCTTATTAATTATTACATACATGGCGTCTTCAACGTGTGGCTAACTTTCATTCAAATTTTAATAAATTTTTTGTTTAAGAATATCCGATAATTAAAAATATCTTTTTAATTATTACAAAAATGGCGCCCAACGTGGGGAAAATTAATTTAATCATTCGTATTGTGCATTACAATGTATACATGTAACTTGTGTCCACAGATAAAGCTTCTGCAACTCTTGTTTCTTACGTCAGGTGATTCATAAAACGCAATAGGCATAGTAACGACACACCACACAAACCAGGTGACGAACTCAATTGTGTGTGTGTGTGTGTTTGTGGGGTAATAACGACACTGCACAAACCAGAAGACGGACTAAATTTTTTTACGTCACCTGATTTGTGTGCTGTATCGCTCTCACGGCTCTTTCGTTTTTGAAACACCTGACGAAAGCATCAAGGATTTCAGTAACGTTATGTGGAATTGAATTTAGAACCTTTTTTTTATCATTTATTTGGCTATTTATTTATCTAATTCAGATGCTTTTAACACAGTCGTTATATATTTCACGATATTATCTAATTCTTCGCATTTTTCTACTGATTTATTTATATGATCTTGTCTACGAAATCTAATTTCGTCGATTTGAATCAGGAACCAAACAATGGTTCATAATTTCTATCATTTGACAAACGATCTTCACATTTTTTTATCATCTATCGCAAAAATCAAATTCAAATTACATAATCGAGGCTAAGAAAATTCAGAGTTATATATTTGAATGTGAAAACCTGTAAATGTCAACAGAACACTTAACATGATGAATTATACATTCATAAAGTTTCCCATGCCCATTTTACAACATGCGATGACGGTAAAGATATAGAAACTCAAAGACCGCAAAACGGATGAACACGCGCGAAGCGGAGAGGTGATGAAAAATGCATGAGATATATCACCAAAGTTTCAGAATTAATGATCAAACGTTGGATTTTTATCGCTGAATTAATGCTTCGTAACAATCGTTCTCGTCGAAACGTCCGAAGTAGCGTACACGGAGACCATTATCATACTGGATCAGAATAAACGAGAAACGTTTCTATACTCAGGGTGGTACAAAGAGTCATACACAATACTAATCTTGTGAAAGTCTAAGTAAAATATTTCTTCAGCGAGTCTTGTTCGCAGGAATGGAACGTTCACAGAGTACATAAAAAGAGTTTCTACACGATGTAGCAATCGTAAATAATGTGGCCGTCCTTGTGTTTTTTATAACAGTTAAACGTTACAAACTTGAGTTATATAGTCTATTAATATCAGTCTCGCCTTGTTGTTTTCAGTTGCAAATACTAATCGCCCGATTGTCAGATTAAAGAAATTAGCATATATTCCTCATATTCAAAGTTCAGAAACTGAGAATAGGATTCACTATTACCCAGGAATTCATAATTAATTTGCTTTCCGGTGGAAATCACATACTAACAAAAAAATCCAGAGGATTTCAACTTGTGACTGATGAGCAGACCATAAAAACCATTAATTTAGATTAAAAGCCGTGAAAGAATATTTCCAACACTTACTATTTTTAGGTGAAGTGGAAATACACTACATTGTGAAATTTTTCTATAAGCTTGTGTTTCATTAATTTGTATTGATTTTGATGTGCATGAATTATGAAGATGTTTTGCATTCCTGTTCGTTTAAACCTCCATTTAACCATTGAGGATCACAATTGCATTAAAAATTATTGTAGTATTTTTAGATTATATTATATTATCCAGATTAATTTCCTAGTAATTATTTTTTAAATTAAGTATGTAAATTTATTTACTTTGACAAACTTTCCCATGATATTATTTTGGTTTCCTTCTTCCCGGTTGTGGAGTCAATATTTTTGCCTTTGGACATGCTTTCACCCCTGGTTTATTAGTCGAAAATTAAACACTCGGACTAAATTTTTCAACAAATCACGTAATTCTTGGAGCTGAATAACTTCATACGAAAATAAACATTGATCTACCTGTTTACATTAAAAAATTCTTTTTCGACGATCTTCCTACATAATTAAGACCGTTACCAACTCATATAGGATTTCAAAATGAGACTGGACGCTGGCAGGTATCAAGAATTACGGTATATTGATAGATATTATTTAACTATGGGAAAAATTAGAACATGGAGGTTTCCATCTATATTTTATTTTATTTGATCAAGATATGGCTTTAGTCGACGCCTCATTGACGTACATAATTTTGAAAAAATTCTTGTTGAAAAATTTAGTACTAGTAATTAGTTTATAATTATAAACCAAGAGTTAAAGAAGAAAACGGTCAATTTTTACGTTAGAAATTTTTGTCAACTTAATTTTTAATAATCTTAAGATCCATATACCTGAAGCGGTCCCAATCAGGAACGAAACTTTGTGTTTAAATTTATTTCTGCCTAAATATAATATAATTCATACGTCACCTTAATTTGGTTTTACTTTTTGCGAATTATCAGTGCTTATCTTGGATACGAAATATAATGACAATGGAGGACTTAGTACTGCGTTAATATTATTCAGGTATACCTGAATAATCCCTAATAAGGCATTGAAGTCGTAAAGAGCTTTAGTGTGCGTCAAATTTCTTGGCGGCCCAGTTTATTTTCTTTATTCGCAGGTGCTACCCTTCCCGCGTTGAGCCAATGAGCTTCATAAATCTTCGCCACACGCCTTCGCAGCTGACGCGTGCTATAGATCGATATAAAAATAGCAGGTCGTTTACCGGATACATTATATATAATTTGTTTGTGAAGATATAGGTAAAATGATACTTAACATTCTACTGCGATTAAATTTCTTGTATTTATATTTTCGATTATATTGACGTTGAATATTTTATTCTTCAGAGAAGGCAATAGTACTTCAATACAAATATAATGAACGCAAGAAAAAATCGAATTTGTGCATTGTGTAATTTAAGCTGTTTGTGTTTACATTATATCAAATGAATTCTGGTTAATATTCTCATATTGTGCATGTAATTAGTAACTAGTAGTGTGACGCCGATGACGTCATAGGCGACGTCACAAGCTAAACTCAAACTCACGTTTGGAGCTCGCTGGACAAATCTACAAGAAGCCTACGATAGCGGTTTTGTTATTAATATTGGTGCAGGTGGGAAAACTAATAGCTCGATAGTTAACTAAGACAAACATTCCTCCCCCGTAAAACCCTGAGAGTAAAGAGTTTCTGAGAAATCGCGTCGACCAAGGTATTGTCAGTGGATCGCAGTGAGTACGGGACTTTATTTATTTTTGCATTGAATAAAGATTATTTATTGGAATATATATTGTGTGTGCATTCATGATCACAATTGTGAAATAAATAAAGATATTTACTGAATACGCGTCACAGTTGTTACTGGTTCTGGGTTCGATTTCTGGTGCCGTCGAATAGAACCTACCTGATGCAGGTTTTTCTAGGGGTTTTTCCCTGCATTTCTTTAGGCGATTGCCGGGTAGGATCCTTAAAATATAGCCCGGAGGCCTAGTAACCCTTGGCTACCTTCTTCTACCCTTCCTCATCCCCCCTTTCAAATCCCTTCCTATACTATTAAAGGGGAATTGCCCAATGTGGATTACTCTCATGTAGCCTGTTGCCCTAAAAAAAACAGAACATACCTGATGCAGGTTTTTTTAGGGTGTTCCCTGCATTTCTTTAGGCTAATGCTGGGTACGATCCTTAAAATATAGCCCGGAAGCCCTAGTTAACCCTTGGCTACCTTCCTCTACCCTTCCGCATCCCCCCTTTAAAATCCCTTCCTATGCTATTAAAGGGGAGTTGCCCAGCGTGGATTACCCTCATGTAGCCTGTTGCCCTAAAAAAAATATGGGTAAAATACCCGATTTAAAAGTATTTTAACGAGGAATGATTGTTGGCGCTCGTAAACATTGAGTTAGTCTCAGCGTAACATTGAAACCATTATCTCTTCTTAAACGATAGTTTTAAGGTAATGTAGTTCGTATAGATAAAATTGTATGTTGGAATTTGTTGTGATATATTGTACATTATTATATATTTACGGCCTTAACCAGTTCATTTGTTGAGGAGTTGTGGAAAATGGCTCTAAATCTGAGATATGGAAAAATATGTAAAAAGTTTTATGTGCAAACGGAGGATGTATTGGAAGAAGCACGAAGGGAAAGTACAGTATTGGAACGTGTAGAAGCAAGAACAACTCTGAAGACGGTCACTTGTTAAGGACAGACACTAACAGAATGTAAAAAGGCAAGGTACATAAAAAATTAAATGAATTTTCAGTGTGTAAATAACGGAAAATGTAAGTAATGCAGCCATGCCCCGTAAAAGGGTTCAAAAAAACGTAAACAACTGTCTGAAAAAATTTACAATTATTTTAAGTCGCTTAATCTGTCGGTCGTCGCGATTTTAACAATGCAATTCATCAGGAGGCTTACGGCGTGTCGCCGGTTAAGTATGGTAATGAGGTATTAGCATGCCGACGGTGGATGGTAAAGGTGAAGGCCGGGATCACTCTCAGTGACGCTGTTTTTCAACGGTACCCGAACAACTACACTAATAATAGTGCTTACCTCTTCAGCGCTATTTATGAAACGCACAGTTACTTTTACTTAAGAATAGATTACACACTAGTGCTTGTATGAAGTCCTCAATACGAAATTCTATTTAAGTATTTACGTGTCTCTACGAGCGAAGAAAAGATAATTCATCACAATACATACTATATACAATTACACATTATTATTAATAACCAAATATAAATATTTATTTTCTCAGATATTTGTTTAGAGCAGCTTAAATTTATTTTTCATTAATTCTCTCTGGGTCTTTAGGACCTCTCTGTGAAAACGACAAACTTACTGTACTGTACGAAGCTTAACAAAAATTTACAATTTAAATGGCAGTTCCAGCTCCTCGTCACCGCTCAATAAGTCAACCAGCAAATCATAGCTTCAGATCCCATGCAATATGCAGGATAAACGGCAGACATCCGCATATTCTGTTCGGCAGTGCAAACACATTGTGCTGACCCTTGTCGTTTCCAGTGTACGGGAAATAATATCGATCTTAGTAATAATCTGAAAATTAATCAATTTTAATGTAGACTATTATGTCATCTGCCTCAAACTCTGTGAAAGTATCTCCTTCATCCCGAAAGATGTCGCAAGCGTGTATCACTACGACTCTTTCAATTAAATATATCCAGGCTCCCTTAACCACGATCATATTACTTAAAAGCTAGTTCGTAAATATAGTTCAGTTTATTATCTCCTGATGATTTACTACCACCGTGTAGATTTATCACAATACCAAAAGAGCAGATTCATGATAATGCAATCCAAAATGTTGACATCCACGTAACGTTAACGGAGATAAGGTTTGTTACACTTTTTCACTCATTAAAAAGCAAACTTCATTAATTGTTAAAAAAAACAGATGTGAGACGTTAATAATAAATTTACGAATAGAAGTTTCATCTAAGAAGTGGAGTATTATGAATAATTTGTATACAAAGCCAAGACCTTCCATTTTGGTTTCAACAGTCAAGAAGGCCAGATCAAGCCTTTGAAAGTTATTCAAAATATAGCTGTACAGTTATTAATATTATAATTGTTTAAACTCTTTTTTAATACAGTAACAAATAAAAATTTTATTTCAATGTAAATTACATTAAAATGTCAAAATTTGAAAAAAGTCCGTTTCAGAGCTTTCAGTTATTTTTACAGATAAATTATTGGAATTAAATTATTTAAATCTATAATATTAAATTACGTTATCCTATAATCATTTTAATGTAATTTACATTGAAATAAACATTTTATATGTGACTATTAAAAACGGTCTCATCAATATTGATAATATAATACATACAGTCCTTTATCGCTTTTATTAAACAATAAAAATATGGATAATATATAGTTTTTTAAATAATATTAATTTTTTGAAGTTATTAATGGAATATTTTTTTATATTTATATTATTCGTATTGAGTTCGTCATCTTATTTTTGCCGTCTGTCGTTCTTGCGGCTCTTGCTTTATATGAATGACCTGACGAAAGCAACAAGGATTGTAGACTCCTGTGGTATTCAATTTTGCACTTATTTTGGTCTGTTATTCCCCTATTTATTCATCTAATTAGTATACATTATTATTTTTTAATTTTTACAGACCAATATATTTGGGAAATTGACGTTGAGAAACCGTTTAGTACAAGTGCTTCAGAATAATTTCTCCTGAATTAAATATCATTTATTATTTGTTAATAATATTTTAGAGATGTATCCATATACATTGCTAATTTAAAATCAGTGTCTACTTAATAATAGCGATTTATTTGATTTATAAACTTCATAACAATTCTATATATTCTCCACGCCTACTGAAATGGATTAAATTTTAAAGTTATTGGCAGATTTTTCTACTATCTACTAAAAAAATTATATACCAAATAATATAACCACAAACGTGTGCAAGATACTTAATACTAACGGTTTAATTTTATTTTAATTGGAAAAAATGATCGGAAAATATTTTCAATAATGTTTAAAAACATAACTGAACAATATTTCTGACTTTGAAAATTTATTAATGTAAATTGTTGATTCGTGAATAAATGTTTAAGGACAGGATTTAAATATTGTTTTATTGAACATTTTTGTCTTAATGTACATAAGTAAAAGGGATGCTGCAGTATTCGAGGACTTCACTTGTATATATATCCATGAGCACTTAATAGTTAACTATTGCCGTGGTATTTATTACAATCACGTTACTACTACTATCACATTTATTTCTGTTCCCCTGCGTCTTCGCACCTATTACTTACGTTTGGATGTAATTAAATGTGTGATTGCGAAGTACACAACATATTAAAATGAGTATTATAACGGTAGGATTTTGTAGAAACTTTTTTTAGTAATGATATTTTTGCATAACGCAGTGGATTGAGTTATTATTTTACTGAGAATTAATTCCATTTTTATATATTTTTAGATATTAAAATTTAAAGAATATTAAGGTTTGCAGTCGTTGTGTTTATGTTTTATAACTCCAAACTCAATTTATAATTATATATAACGGCGCTCAATAAAATTGAGCTTATTTATCTTCTACGAACCGGAAAACAAGATTACTTTACATCTCATTTAAATAGGAAACTGAATATGAATAAAGGCAAATACAACTTTGGTTTCTGCGGAGAATCAGATTGTTCCTTCTACTGGTCGTTATGGTAAGCAATCCCCCGTTATCAAGTTCCAATCAAATTCCTTGGACACGAAAAATGCCATTAAATTTAGCGAGGGAATAGCTTAATTAGGATACTGGAAGTTTGCCAATAAGTTGCGAAATGATTTTATATTACGTGTTAAGCAACGACACATGATTACTTAGATCTAACTTCTGACGTCACGCTAATTGCATAATACTCGCGCGCCATTACAAAAAGGCAGCTGTGTTACTGCCCTTATGCCCCGCGAACTCTGTGGGTCATTTTCTGAAATGCTTTCCATTAGTCATTATTTATTTTCGTCGTACACAACGGAAAACTATATTCACTTAGGACAATAATAGTGATGACATGATTACCGGTAATGTATGCCATAAATCGTCTCTTTGTTTCATAAACGTATTCCAATAATAAGACTCAATGTTAGAAGCTATTGTTTGTTATTTAGTTTGAAGAAGTTTATTTGTATCAGTTTGTTATGGGCATTAATTCAAAGTTTAATGGACTACATCTGTTTGTTTGTTTTTCAAACTGAAATCATTTGTCTATGTAGTAAGTAATTTTCGTGCCAAGTAAACGGAAACGTATTATACAGCCGAATGAAATTACCAATTTTTTGATTTATTGCATCAAAATATATTAAGTAAGACTATTAACTATTAACCGCAAGTCTTATAACTACAGGCTGAAGGCATCACATACAACAATAAACAAACATAGTGTAAGAAAAGTCTGATACAATTAAAGCGGATCTTGGTCGATAGTTTCTGACTACTCTTGATCACTATATGCATCTTATTTTGTTTTTAAGAGTAACAGGCTACATGGAGATAATCCACTTGGTGACAACTCCCCTTTAATAGCATAGACAGAGATTTGTAAGGGGGGATGAGGAACGGTAGAGGACCACGTCTATGTTATAATTCAATCAGTGTAAGATTCTGCGTCGAGAACGTCGTTTTTCTGAGCATTGCTACGATGTATCATAAAATAAAACAAAAACGAGAAATGCTTAGTAGTGTTGAGTATAAAAAGAGAAAAATTAAAGTAATTTTCTGTCCTGCCTGTACGTGATCCTGGTCTAATAGTTACGTTCGCACTCTGTCTCCTCCATAACCTCGGTACACTCAACAGTGTATTATTTTGTTACTATAGCAGTATTCACGAACGAAGGCAGGTGAAGATGATTGAGGGATGGTAGGAATTGCGAAACAAAAACAAACACAACACGGTCTAACACTGTCAGACTTTTCGCGCATGCTGAAGCTGATTGGCTGCGCACGGGGAGGGGATTGCAACTGCACAGAAATACACTAAACTGGGCCGTCAACATATTTGACGCGCACTACAGCGTTATTGTTCGCGCTTTGTTCGAGACGGTATCCTCGGAATTTCACGGATTCCATCCGTGTTAAATATTTATTAATCGTGACATTTCCAAGGCGTGCTCTGCCATCGTCGTCTGGTGAATAGCGATTTCCTTTGTTAAAGTTATATCTGTAATTTTTTATATTCTACATAATTAACCACAGTCCCGAGGTTAGATTCCTGGTTCGGTCGACATTTCACTCTAATTCGACTTAAGTTCGTGGACTGTATGGCTGAACCTGTGAAATCTTTTCTCTGTATTCTTCAATTTAAAAGAATACATTCACTGAGGACGATGTAGTCCAATTGAGGATCAACCCGGTGGAAGACCTTTCCGAAGTTAAACCGAAACGCAACACAAGCAAACCCTGATAATTTAATGTAAAGACAGAAAGTATAATACTTTATATCAATTATTTTCGAAGTTTACGCCAAATTTTATTTTAGTAGATAAAAAATACTACTTAATAGAATATAAGTGATTCAGTGTATAGTTTTTGACAAAGAAATTCTCGCGGGTGAATTACTATTTACAGTCATTTCTGCATATTAATTATTGTGTTATAAAAAAATTCTTGTGTCAAAATCAAATAAATAATATATCATGTAATGTGACTGTACTAATAAAAGCCCTGGTTAGAGAATAATTTTACGCTTTAGAGTGCATGGCAGTTAAACTTGATATCAGATCGGTGAATGGACAAATTAAATATATTATCACTTTACTGTCTTGTAAAACATTGAAAATCTTTCGTGAATATTAGTATGTCTAATATGCTTAATTACATAACAACTATCTCAAATACAATTTTGTAAAATAACGTTACTGTTGCAAATTATAGTTTTATATAAAAAAAATCCATTATTTGGGAGTAGAATATTAGGTTACTCAGTTATTGGCTAATATTTCCATTAAATAAGGAAAACAACATTCTTCATCTAATTTTGAATTTCCGCTCATTTGTAAGAAGATGAATCCCGTTTCTACTGGACAAAATTTATTACTAAAAACTAGTATACTACTTTTCACCAATGAATGTATTTCTTGTAGTGACTGACAAGAAAATACTTGGGAAAGGGTCAGCAGGATCAGTGCTGTAACAACAAACCTTCGAAAATATGGTTCAGGATTTATGATCAGTGTTTGTAGCGCACTTTTACTTCATGTATTGACGCCACATAATGGGTAATGACAGGTCATCCCACAGAAGTGTTCAAGCTAAGTCGAAAATCTGTCAAGGAAAGCGAGGAGGACGAAATACTGGCGGTCACGTAAGGTCAGCCCCGAACACTGCAGCTGTTCTTCCAAGGACGAGGAATAAATGACCCGGGGGCCTGAGGAACCTCCACTTACTTTCATGATCACCATCATCAGCTGCACTTACCTTATAATCGTAAATAGTTTCTTCTTGCGAGCGCCGGGTTCTAGAATCAACTCTTCCGACGAGAAATGAAAGTTAATAATTCGAATGTCCGTTTGAAGCGGCAAAGAAACGTTCAAATAATTTTCTCCCTCTTCTGAATGGACATTGTTAGTCCGAAATCGACAACGACCTACCGACTTACCCTCGCGATTTAAAAGAATTTTCGGAAGTTCATCTTTCGTGTCACTTTAAAATATCATGACAGACAATGAATAAATCTAATATAAGTATAAACAGAAACGTTCAATAGCAAATCGGATGTTCATCAGCTGAAATTGTTATCAACTTCATTTTACCTTGCAATTTATTTTTCAGAATCCATCAACCTTCATCGTAATTGCCTCTAAGTACTCTATTTTCCTCCATTTCGGACAATTTTACACAAATTTCGTTTCATATAATGTAAACTGACAACATATATTTACTACGAAAGGTAATCTTAAGCACATAGACTAAATTGTGCTTACAATAGGGAGTGAAAATCAATCATTTCCTTATTGCCGTAGCGTAGATTGTTCCTAAATACCGTAATAAAACAGTAGTTTGGAATATTATTTTTCTTTTCGTGCCTGTTCACAGCTTGTGCGAGTATAATGTACGTAATTACCCACTAAGAGTGAGCTTGAGTGGCAGACGATCATGAAGGACGCAAGGACACCGGGATGCAATGAGGCTTTCAGTGAGCCTTTTCCCGGATATCTTCAGAGATTCTTTCTTGCACAACAATAATGTCTAATCGCGACCTTTGACGAAGAAACTAATTTATTATTATCGAGTCACGGTATTGTTAATATCCAGCATACCAACATGGATAAATTTCCAACCCGAAAGTTTATAACGTTCCGCGGAAACATAATTTTTAATGGTTTAAGATTATATATAAAAATGAGTTCGAATACAGGGCAGCGTTTCAAGATAACATTAAAATTTCATCGATAACAATAAAGTAATTTGGAAGTATATTAATAAACGAAGGAATTAATACATTAAATCCATCTAAATATTCATAATATAAATCACAGTTCAGTGAGCATCAGAAAAAAATTGGCAGTTATTCTGAATCATTTTAGACCTTATGGAGAAAGAAGAAGTAATTACAATTGTTGATATATACAAAATAAATAATTTTTCATAACAAAAGGAAATTTGTAATCAGAAAAAAGATATTTATTTATCGAACATTAAACTACGTTTCGTCGCTAATTTTGCGACCTCTTCAGGTGGAAGTTTAACACAACAAAACAAAACAATTACAATGATTAAAACAAAATTTATAATAAAATATTGGCAGAAAACAAACCATATAAATTTAGGTAGACTTACAAATTTTGATAGTCAGGTCATAAATAAATATATTTTTTCTGACTTTAAATTGGTTTTGTTTATTTATAAGTTGTCTCAATAGTCAGAATATATTGTGATATACACTATTAATTAAATAAAATAAAGCCACCACGAGAGTCAAATTATGTGGTAATCAATTTAAATGAAACAAAGGAAGAAAGTTATCAGGATTTTACTTTGAAATTAAACCAAAATTATTTTAAAGGGATTAAAAAAAGATTATTTAATTTACAATTTCTATTTTACATTGAATTTTGTACATTTATGTTTTTAGAAAATGTCTCAGCTTTAATGAGAATCAAAAATTGCACGGCCACCTGCAAGGCTCCTAATAAAGACAGTGATTTGCAATTTTTACCTAAGTTACAAATGAAAAATATGAATTTAATTTACAAAAACAAAATTTTATAAAAAGAATCTAACAACAACAAAAACTAGAAAAATCTGAGAAACCTATAGAAATCTGGCAGTAAATGATATTTACGTAAAGGTTTACAAAATTACGTGTCTACATACCATTTTTATTCAGAGCTGTTCTGGTACCGGTTCGTAAACTCGTAGCTTTTTTATTTTAAAGAACAATATTTTATTTGCTGGACATAGCACTGATTCCTATTATCGTCTCACTTCACAACAATTGCGGCGCATTTCTACTTTTCTGTTTCACGAACTTTACTGTCGTACGTATTGTCACACTCAGTTTTCCTGTAGAAAAACCTTTAATACATATGCTGAATGCGACCACCATTGGCCGGTTCGCCACAAGACTCTCGCCATGACTACCATGGTCAGACCCTCCAAAACACACACGTCTAGCTCCCACAACAAACTGAAAGTTTGCCGCCAAAGTTCTGTGTGCTTACGCTTTTAGACAATAATCCGCAGCAACCATTACATACTGCATTCTTTCGCCACTCTGACTGAGGCCAGAGAATTGTAAAAAACAAAGTTACGATAACGGTCTATAATTACGTTGAATATATTTACTGCTTGCTACATATTCATAACGTAAATCTCGATGTTTTAGAGTGTTAATTTTACCTCCTGATAATTTTACCTGCTGATAATGACAATACTAAAGGTTTAAGTGTAATAAATCCTGGCGGTTTATGAAAATAATTGTGGCAATAATATAATTCCAATAAAACCAAAACTTAACGTACGTAGATCTAATCAATAAAATATACTGTCTGTGTGTGTAATGTAACGCGTGTATTTAGCTTTACGTTTTTCTTAGTCTTGGAAGTGTTGTTTGCTGTGGTCTTGAGAATTCGAAACCGTGCACGTGCGTGGGGGTGGAGGAGATAAATATTTCCATCCAAGTAATTTCGTGTCTTGTCTCGATTGTTGACCTCAACATGACAGAATAGTTAGCCATTGTTGACTACGGAACTGCAGCTGAGTGCTATAAATCTTGTGACAATGGAAGAATCAGTTAACTGGCATTTCGACGAAGTTTTCTAACAATGAAAGAAGTAAAAGTATGGGAGAATATAATGGAGGGGAGGGAGATAATCTTTTGAAAACTGGACAGTTGTTCTGCGCTCACCGAAGCTGGTGGATGTGGTTAAGAGAGGCTCCGTAAAGTTGGTGTCTCTGATATAGTTCGAGACAGAATCGTCGTGAGAAAGGGGCCACAATTTGTTAGTGATGAGTTCACATAATAGCACCACACAATTTTGTACAACGACTTGCCAGCATTCAATCCCGGAGGCCGACGCCTTAGCCAGTGATCAACCCCTGAGTCGACGCCAGTACGTCGGTACGAGAGCTACAGCAGGCAACTCAACACAGAATAGCAGTACGCATTTGGTACGGGCATCAGATCTCTTCAATGTAAAAACCACAGGTGCCTGAGATAAGAGTTTTCATGTTTAACTTTAATAAACTTATATAAAATTTCTTTATTGGTCAAATATTTATTTTGATTTAACGTAAAATCCCAGCCCACAAAAATAATTCTTTACAGTATGTCCCGCATACAAATCTACAACCGTGGAATTGACAAAAGTTGTACACGTGTTCCTTTGGAACAGTAAACTAACACAGGGGAGGTAAGACAGGGGTGGGGGTTAAAACTTTTGGTATCGGGAGTATTTATGAATGTCTAAAGGCACGGGAGAAAATATTTACGTTTATCGCTTTACCCATTTTTTATTTTTGGTTCTTCATTGAATGTATCTCAAAGATTCCCATCATGGTTTGAGTAATGTAATTAAATAAATCTTTCTATCATTTCCCGTCGGGGCATTTTGCGAAACAATATAGCAAAAGTTACCTTTACCTAGAATTTTGCTATTGTCCGAAAGTCTTGCAAGTAATCGAGTTTAATAACGCAGCAAACAAATTTTCGCTGCATTCTGCTTTCTGGTAACTTAGCTTACATTCGAATACGGGCCTAGAACGGAAAAGATCGTCTCCATAATATATACTGAGCATTGTTATTTCTCATTATAATATGCATTCATTGTTTCCTGGAAAAACTTACATTTCATGCGGCATTACTACTTTACGAAATTTATTTTCAGAATAATCGCTTCACAGTTTTGCTAAATATGAAGTTTGGGAAGTAAAGCACACAAACTGGTAATTATGGAAGTGGGTAACCAGAACCTTATAAATGTAGGTGCGAGAGCAGATGCGCTAAGCCTCGCGGTATTTGGGTCAGAACCGATGAATGACACTGTCAGGGTGGCGTAGGAGCTGCCGAACCCTTAGATACTATCAAGGTCGTTACGTCATCAGACGTGGTAGGTCAACGACCACGTTTCACCACAGGAGCCGGCAACAATGCAAATGCCACTGCTGCTGCAATTATAGCTGACTGCAATACCTGCTTCGTATCTACAACATACCCTGACTTCGGGCGAAAGGAATTCCCCGATAGGTACAGCCAGCCTGATAAATAATGGGTCCAATACAGTTACACACCTGTAGTAATTTTATGATTATCGTCAAAATTATCAATGTGTAGTAATATGAAAAGAAAAAACCATAAATCTCGACTGGATCGCGTTTGCCAATTCATAAATAGGACAGAGAATATACGAAGACCGCAGGGCCTAACTGGACGTAAATATATTTGCACTTAAAATATGTTAATGTGTCATTTGTTTAGAACATTAAGCACTCATGTAGTGAAAGCTAATATGAAAAAACAACTACTATAATTCTAGACACTATTGCTATCATTCTGATAAGGTATAATAATAATATACGAGAGAATTAATACCATCACTTTGGGAAAATAGTGCCTAAACCATTTCAAAGTTCTATGTGAAGTTATTATATACCATCTACAATAAGTCAGGACAGAAATCACCACCAGTATATGTAAATTTTATTTATATATTACCCGACTGCTTGGCATATCCCGAGTATTTATTTAAATTATCCCGCAGATTGAACTGATTCGATACTAGCCTCTAGGTAATTATTTCATATAACCACCATGAATAGCGTAACTGTTTGTAACTTTTACCCTTTTACATTCCCCTCCACGATCGAAGCCCTCAGCAGCTAACTTCTAAAAACCAGGACGATGACTGTTGGTAATACAAAAACATCGGATTCTTCTACTACAAAAAATAAGGATGTTTAAAACATCACGCGGAATTAGAAGAGTGAAAAATAATGGCTAACAAAATAAAGTCCAAGTGATAACCAAAAGGAGTAAAAATGTATAAGCTTTAGCTAAATTGAAACCAAAAATTTGCCATAATAATATCAAAAGTACTCCGGGTAACTTTCTGTCCACCACCACGTCAAGGGCTATAAAATTTCCTTAAATACCATGGTTAAGAGACTCAGAGACTCCTATAATCTCTGAATCGTCACCAATCTCGGTCTTTTTGCATTAATTTTTATGTAAACTCCTTGTACCACCATCCGTACGATTAAGGGCCTTTTGGAATTGAAATTAGGCACTTAAAACTTCTAGAAAATCAGAGTATCGCAAACGTTTTATTCGACACTAAAATTGGCCATTTCCTACAGGTTTTTTTAAAAAAAACCCTCCCCATCCGACCTAGACATGGTATCTGTGTTTTAAACCATCTGTGTTTGTTCTTAGATCGTAAGTACGATATGCATAAAGTGTGTCAGAAATTGGTCTACGTGTTTAAGGTTGTACGCGGAAATTTGTTCCACTCCCATCATCCGACTCCTAGAACCTTCATTACATCTTAACCAGCATGGTAAATGTCAGAATTACTTGCTTCCATAACCCTGTATTTGACACCAAACACAGATGTTTCGCGTTTTATGTAACGCCATTCCACCCACACCCTTAGCGGTGCTGCCTTTCCATGCTGTGAGGGGTTGAAATTATACACTAAAAGCTTCTGGAGAGGAATTATTACCTCATCCACCCCGGAAACTAATTATTTGGCGCTTATATTGGCCTTTTCTGAATATTTTAAAGTTCCACCACCATTCGGCCGCTGGTGACTTGCCTAACGCTTCGAAAGAACGACAAAACGCACAAAGGCTCACCAATCGCATGAATGGTATAGGAACGCATGAGAGATGTACACACATACCTTACTTTATATATTGTGGTGTAGAGGGTTTTTTTCCCCCGAGTAATAACCAAACTTGAATGATTTTTAATATTTTATTCAACGGACATGAAACAGGCGTGGTTTGGATTCATCAACACGTGACTTTCCTCACTTTTGTAGAGCGTCCGACAAGGAACTGCTCCTTCAAGGCGCCGACAATAAAGCCTGCCCGTCTGAATTTCTCAACAAAAATACCAACCACCACAAAAAATTCCGCCTTTATCAACGGACATATGTTACAAGATATATAACTATATTTTAAAGATGTTATATTAGAGTAAAGTGAATTTTTAAGAGATTGACAGGCCACAAGAGGGTAATCCACATGGTAGCAGCTCTCCTTTAATAGCATAGGAGGGTACTGTGAGTTCTCGGATTTATAAAGCAATTTATAATATCCTCATTAAGTGAACATACTTTGATTAAAGTATTCCCGCAGAAAGGAACATTTTATATCGGTATTGACTTCGAATCTACCAGAAAAAAATGCCTCCTTTTGAGCATACATGTCTTATTCAGATTAAAAAATAATTTATAGAAAAAAGCTAATTGAGTGAAATCCCAAACGAAATTGGCGAAATAATATAGAAAATAATAGGAAAAAACAAGATTTAAATATTCATTTGAATGCATGGCATAAACATGTGTAATATAATAGTCTACACGTGCCCTCTTATCATAACGTCTCTTCAGCATAGCGGACCTAAGAGGGCGCAGCTGCAAGAACGCTGATGCAGTTAAAGACATCACTTTAGAAATAGTGAGTAACGATACGCACCACAACATAAATATTCACCCCTTCCGCCTAGGCAGCTGTGATGACGCAGCGTCTAATGAAGTCCGCATTTTAAGTGCCTTATGCAGACATGCACACGGCAGCAGAAATATTCCACCCTGTAAGAGCTCTCATTGGAGACTTAAAAATCATCAGGGAGGGGGAAAGGAGTCTTCGAATTGTTCAGAGCTTCTTGGGAACGACAGTCGTGATCCAACCTCCAGACGGGTCGGTGGCTCCTGGTGCTATCCGCCAGTTTGTCTTACTTATTTTATTTCTAACTATTAAATCTCTTTATTCTTCATCAACTCTTATTTGACTGAAGTGCAGCGAAACACCAACCACTACGCCTAGGTTCAATTAGTTGAACCCGAACCCTCACGTTACCGTCTTTCCTATTTCCTGTTCTTAATTCTTCCTTTATCCTCTAGATCGGTAGCCAGGTGAGCTAACGGAGGTATAGCTCGGTTGGTGAACGATCTATCTGGACTTCCCATTTCCAACTGCTGGAATGTTACACATGTGTTCGTATCTGGGACAGAAGGTGAAGGTGCGCCAGGATCATTGGGACAATGTGGACACGGGACAAGGCACCTGCATATCAACAAGTCTAATAACCCTGTTTAAGAATGACCGCCTGGTGAAGCGTTCGAAACAAATTAATGAAGTTTTTGTTGTTAACGGCTTTTATTCATGTTTTCGAAAAATGCTCTCTAGTACTTTCCTTACAATACTTGACCTATAATCAAAGTTAATTTAATAATATATTCTTTTCGTATAATTTTTAAGTAGCTGATGAATCCTTATACATTGATCGAATACAATATTACTATAATTATGAATATAATATTGTTCCTAATTTAAAATAATAACCTAAACTACCGCAAATTACGTTTTTAAAACACCTTCCTCGAAGATGACACTATCTGTCGTCCTTCCTACATGATTGTCGAAAGCTTCCCCTCTCGTGAACTTGCTTACTCACTTCGCATTTGTACTAACAATGGCAAAGGAAGTTGCATTAATGGATTTAGAAGAGTGCTGACGAATATATACATTCTTTGACCTCCAGTAGGGAAGAGCTACTACTAATTGGCCCTTGTTGAAACGAAGGACACTTCGGACTCTTTACAATAAAAGTGTAAAGTATCGAACATTTCACAGAATGTATTCAGTAGAGTTAACTGAAATATATATGTATGTAAAACGGTATCACAAACACGAATAATCGCCTATTTTAATTTAATTTATTGGTATTTTGAATTGAATTTATAGTAAGTTTTCATTAACTTTTTGGATATTTACTACAGTTGCGATTAGCGGTAGTGTTTGCTTGGGGCTACAACAGAATCCTTACACTGGTTGAAACACACAATATTTATGGGCAATATTGCGAAGCCGTGAAATGGAATAATTGGGGAGAATCGCCTCGAAGTTGCATAAGACGACTTCACTCCTGCAATGGAGTACGAATAGTAAAGCCACGTAAGGCGGAGTGTCGCCATTTTTTACAGTGAACCACCGGATGCTTTGAGAAAACATAATAACTTTCACTAGATAACTGAATAATTCATTAAGTAAAATTCAAAATTGTGAAGATTCTTTAAAAACCACAGGTTGAAAGTCTTCAAAACTGCAACCACGTGAGACGGACGGTCAATATTCGAAGTGGGCGAATCATTCCACCTTGTTTAGCTGCACATGTTCTTTCTTTGTGATTTAAATTATGGAATATATTGTAAGGAATTTCATATTTTAACGTACTCATATGAGTGAAAAAACGTTCTCTGTTAAATTAAGAACAGATTTTTTTTATTAAGTCAAAACCATTTTTTGTTTGCTTTACGCCTTTGTAACGATTATTGCACTGACCGTCTGCTGGATTTTCTTTAGTTTCACGATACCCTCCAAATTGTATTACCTGGAAAATTCACCCATACGGCTTCTTGCTTCAAGATGCACTACACTTGCGGGATTTAACATATTAACGTTCAGCTTATTACTGGAAGACTTTCCAATGAATTTGAAGTTTGGTTTTTTTTTTGAATTAAGGTTCCCACATGCCGAGGCACCTCGACCTGTTTTGAGAGGTGTATGTTCCGGGGTCGCAGACCTTGGGCATACGTTAAGAGTTGTCCGTTATTCCTATTGGAATAGTCGGCCAGCTGCCTCCTAAACCGGTCAAGGCACGGAGAGGGGAAAGCTGTGACCCCACAGCTGACCCCTTTCCCGCCATCGGAAGGGCGTGGGCCAAGTACCCAATGCCCGACCTACCTGATGCACGTTTTTCTAGGATTTTCCCTGCATCACTTTTAGGCGAATTGCCGGGTAGGATCCTTAAACCATAGCCCGGGGGCCTTAGTTAACCCTTGGCTACCTTCCTCGACCCTTCCGCATCCCCCCTTTCAAATCCCTTCCTATGCTATTAAAGGGGAGTCGGAACTATGTGGATTACCCTCATGTAGCGTGTTAACCTAAAAAAAATGGGCAAAAGGAAAATTAGAACTCAATACGTGAGTTAGTATTTCTTTCATATAAATAAACAAATGCACTGCCTAAAGTCAGAAAATTATGTTTGTTAACAAAAAGGTAAGTAAACGACGTTTCAAACTCGTTTAGGACATCAGTTTAATAATTTATTACATAAATAATGGAAAATTTAAAGGAAATCTTATCTACCTTGCCGTGTATTTGTTTATTTATATTATTGTGAATAAGATATTTTTTCCTCATTAGTATCTCGTTCACTTGCGTTTGAATTACCTTTTATCAACTCCTTCCTTCCTTCGAGCTGTTTCTCAACTATTCCAATCATCTTGCGTAAATTTTCTGATCATCCCCACTAATGTTGATGGGCGTACACGTGACTTTAAGTTCTAGGGTCAAGTTTAAAATTTTGGTTTTATTCTTCCCACGATATTTTGAGTCAAGGTGACCTTATCTCCACCAGATCAACTTCGCCCATTAGCACAGCTGTTGTTTTCATTTCGATTCCTTAAACGCTCCTAAGTGACCGGAGCACACCGTTTGTTACCTCTAATTGCAGGCACGATTTCGTTGCTGGCACGATTTCGCCTTTTTCTGTTACATGTTAAATAGTTATCTAACATCTGTAGTTTATAGTTTGAGATCTAAATTTCACTACTTCACGTATCACAATAATTTTATATTAATATTATATATTGAGTGTATTTTTCATAATGCGATTGTCTCAGTCAAAATGTATTATTTTCTCTGATTTTCTTTAATAAATATTATTTATCAGAAGAAAGTTTATATCTACTCCTATGTTGCTTATTTTTTGTAAAAACGGTTTTAAGAATTACAATTTAGATACTTAAGTTCGTAAGTTTCGTTATGATGCAAGAATTGACAAGTAATTTTCTACAGGTTACTAATAACATAATAAGGTATATAACAGGACAAATAAAATTATGAATAAAAATATATTCAATACATTCATGTGTCATAATAATATATAATATAATATAAATATATATATATATATAATTTAACGAAATTCATTTCAAACATTTAAATAATTCCCTCATTGTTTAATTTTTAGGAATTTCGCAAGTATTTCGTAAAATATGAACAATTAATTCATACAAGTTGCCACTAATCTAAACAATGCAATACATTACAAGATTCGTAAAATAGGTTGAAAAAATATAAATTTGTAATACATACAAAGTAAAGTAAAGTTAAGTATGAAACTGATGTTTTGCATTGTTATATTTAACAACTTTATTTATAGTTACTGTCTAAATTATATTTAGTAAGTGAAAATGAATATGATGCTGTTCTTTAAATGCTTTTAACGAACTTAACAGGTAGTATAATATTGTATATAAATATGTGGAAAGATAAAATTAAGGTCTCAGGAAATTGAGACTGTCCTCTATTTTTTCGTTATGTTTTTTTGATATAACTTGCCAATATATATATATATATATATATATATATATATATATATATATATGATGGAGAGTTTAACTGCGCATGTTCTTTCTTTGTGATTTAAATATGGAATATATTGTAAGGAATTTTAAATTTAATAGAAACTTTCGTTTGATAATAAACAATGTTTCATAAGTTAATGTGTTTCTATGAGTGAAAAAAGGTTATCTGTTAAATTAAGAACAGTTTTTTTTATAACATCAAAACAATTTTTTGTTTACTTTACGCCCTTTGTAATGAAAAAGTTACTATTGTTGCACTGACCGTCTGCTTGATTTTCCGTTGTTGTTTCGTCTGACTCCGAGGCCGCCATCACAGAGGAATCAGAATTAGAAACAGATACATACTCAGAATGTACGTTTCTTACTAACTGCTACAATTTATTTATAGTTTATCATATCAACAACTGAAAAATTACTAATTTATATTTACACTATGTTAAGCAGTACAGTGTAAATAAATTAATATTTATTTAAATATAAACCATTTATTTCATTAATAATTTTAACACATTTCACGATATTCTTTATCAATCAATTTAGTTTTATATTGCATAAGTTAACGAATATATGTTTATTTTTTTAGGGGGGGACAGGCTACGTGAGGGTAATCCACATGGTGGCAACTACCCTTTAATAGCATTGGAAGGGATTTGAAAGGGGGGATGCGGAAGGGGAAGAGAAAGGCAGCGAAGGGTTAACTAGGGTCCCCGGGCTATAGTTTAAGGATCCTACCCCGCAATCGCCTAAAAGTAATGCTGGGAAAACCCTAGAAAAACCTGCGTCAGGTAGGTCGGGCATTGGGTAATTGTCCCACGCCCTTCCGATAGCAGGAGAAGAGTTTTCTGGGGGGACGCAACATTCCTTTCTCCGTACCTCGACCAATTTAGGAGGCAGCTGGCCGACTGTTCCAATGGGAACGTCGAACAACTCTTACCATATGCCCAAGGTCTGTGAACCATGGACATACACCTCTCAAAACAGGCCGAGGTGCCTTTGCTTGTGGGAACCTTAGTTAAAAAACGGAGTGAGGAAAAGGCATTCCCAAAGGTAGCCCCTTCCTGCGAGAGAACAGCCCTCGCAGACAGCTTCAATATATGTTAATTAATATTCCAGAAAATTATTGGTGGCATACTTAGCAAATCACATTCGAGTTTGAAGTGTTTTAGTGTTTGGACACTCGTCGCTTGGCAGGTAAAATGTTGAAACGTGCAAACGTTAATAGTGAAGAACTTGAATTCACTAATAAAAATAGAATAGTAGTATTGTAGGTACAATCTAGCTAATATAATTTGATTTAATTAGTTAACATTCTATCGATTATAATAGGAAAATAGTGAAAAAATGGATTATATGTTATAAGAATGTCATAGAAAATATTAAAAATCGTTCGCTCTTACGCACAGACTTGTACCCTGAGTTCCAATATCTTGTACCAGAAACCTTTGTTCAGAACTTGGCGCATTGCTGACCTTCGCAAGTCTCGACTAAGGAACAACGACTGAATTGAAAACAGTTGGAGACTGATAATAGTGCAAGGTTCTTACTGAGCAATCGAGTATGGACTTGCAAGCGTGATTAGTAGGATTAGTTTCCTCGTTACGTAAAAGAAAAAATAGAAACGTTGCACTTAACGTAAGACCTCGTGAAACAAGTACTTCTGGTATTAAAGATTCCAATAAGAAGAAAATAGCTCTAACACTCGTTAATGTTTTTATACTTTCGTTTTATTACAAGCTTGATATTTCACTTCAAGCGCCTTCATGATTTCTAGTTTTTCAAGAAATAATATGAAAATTTTACTGTGTGTTTGTATCGAATTATAATGAGAGCGAAGAGGAAAAAAATAGCTGATCCCTATACTTTTATGCCTTTATGATTATATTATCTATAGTAAAACTTATTAAATGGTCATAGTGCACCGAGTGCAAACGAAGTGTAAAATTTAATACTAAGGTTACTCCAACATATATGAAATATTTTTGATACTGAAATGACTTATTTTAAAGTAAATTTGAGATAATATTTAACTCTTTAACTTCTCCTTTTAATAATAATAATTAACATACTTTTTAGAATTCAAAACTCATATTTATTTTTAAAAAAAATATTTTAGTACAGAGTGTAACGTTTCGGTATTTATCCGTTCCCCGTCAGGTTATGTTTCGACTGGAAAATTTGTCTCGAAGTTGTAAATGTTTTCTCAGACTGGCTATGAATATTACTTGTTTTATTTCAACGGTTATGGGAAAGGAAACATACTGGCATTTGATTTTACTAATTATACAGAATCGGATTTTGATTTTTCTTAAAGTGTGAGAAATATAAATTAATTATGAACAAAATAATTTTTCAGTTGCGAATTGAAATATTTTATTCTTGATAATTAAATCGTTTTTTCCTTAAAAGATTGAAGACAGTCAAATACTCGACTTTTTCTTTTGATATAATTTTTTTAAATGTTTTATATGAATTTATTATTTGAAATATTAATGTATTGTTTGTTCCTTAGTCCAGTTGAGGCAAGATCACTGCTTTATATACATATATTATTTACATAAATTAGTGTTGTATCGTTTCCTAAAACACCGAACAATATTATTTGTTTTCCTTTTTTAGGTTTCACACTTGATTTAATTACTGTGAGACTGTCGTTGTTTATAATTTTAAATATGAAATTAGGTAAAAGTTAGTTTAATTTATTTTTATATTAATATTATGTGAATATGTCTAAAATTGGTATTATTATAAAATCCAATTTTTTATGTTCAAATCATTTATTTCTCCAATGATAGAATTTTATTATTTTTGGTTACCCGATTTATTAATTTAAACAAAATCTTATGGTGTATGTTAAGTTAAAGTACACAAATCAATAAGTTTCATGTTACATGAAAAATTAACTCAGGGTGACTGGGGAAATGTTTATAAGTTCAAAACAAACCTTTCTGTCGGGCCACGACTTGAGAAGCTACGAATATGCACTGAGCAAAGCATTGTCAACTCAAAACATTTTTTTAAATTAAATTT
The DNA here is from genome assembly GCA_037074705.1 of Zhengitettix transpicula. Classification (NCBI taxonomy): domain Eukaryota; kingdom Metazoa; phylum Arthropoda; class Insecta; order Orthoptera; family Tetrigidae; genus Zhengitettix; species Zhengitettix transpicula. The sequence continues at coordinate 112,719,807 of CM073591.1, read as the reverse complement.
TATAGTAAAGGGCCTGTTAAATGATCATTAAATATATTATTTAGATTCAGATATATTTTTGATTTATTATTAATTACATGAGTCCTCGATTAAAGACACGGAATGCGTCAAAAACATGAACGAACAAAAATTTGTAATAATAAACAATCAACGAAGAAATTCTTTAATTTGTGATAAGGTTGGATTATGATTAACATTTTTTGGTATTTTCTAACCACCATAATTAACTTTAGACTATATATTGAGACCCTTGTTTACGTGATTGGGAAAATATACAGTGAGATAATTCAGCTGGATTCAGAATTTTAAACTGCACAATTTGCATAAACTAATTAGGTATTATAAGTAGCTTACAACACGAAACTATCGAGAACTATACAAGTATAATAATTTATTCTTGCACTGTAAGTATACATGTTTTATATGAACACTCTATTGTGGATTACTGATTTAACTTTAATTTACTCAAACTTGAAACCAGTTTTACCATACTTCTGTACAAAGTATTGCGTAATTATGACTTTTATATCAAATGGCGTAGTTTTTGGGGCTAGACATTCCTCACATATCCAATGTTAACAGTTACGGAGCAAAATCCAGTTATATCTACTCTATTGTAGAAATTGTATGCGCACATTAAAAAAATCCACGATTTATGATCTACATAAAATTATGGTTGTACTAACTTTGATATTTAACAGAAATTGGAACGTTTGAAATATTAGCAAGCATAGTTAAATATTAAACTTCTTTTTGCCCATCAATACAGTATTTTTCATTAGCTACTAACAAAAAATATTGTTGTAATTCATAGGAATTTTAGAAAATATACTCTATGACAATGCACATTATTTTAAAGTTTAGATTCTATTAAAATAATCATGATATTTAGAGCAAAATAATCAGTCTCGACCAGTTAACAAACAAAGGTGCTCTAATTTTACAAACGTTTTACCTTAACCAATAACCTAATTGGTTGTTTATTCTCTTATATATTATAACTAATCGTCTTTTACAATATAAATTTAGAAAAATTAGTTCGATGTTAAACAAATAATTCTGAGAAGAATTTGCTTTTTTCCTCTTTATAGTAAAAAGAATTGTCCATCTTATCTCTTACCGTTCATTAGCTACAGCATATTTTACAAAAAAAAATATGAATACGGAGATATGCAAGAAAACGGCAATAACAGTTGACAGGTGATTGGCAAAAGACACTGCTTCACAACAAGAAAACTAATTTAAGACCTTGTTGAACTTTCTAGGCCCAGAGGCTGAGACCTGCGGTAGTAAACAGACCAACACAAAAAATAAACAAAAAGTTGTAGATTAATTCCCTTTCTTGAGGAAAAAATTATATTAGCTTATCTAGAGTAGAGATCTGAAGAGAACAGCCTTATAACGAGGACGTTATAATTTTCACTATTTCAATCGTCGGTTTACATGTTTATCATTAGAAGAAAAATAAGAAAATCGTCAAACAAATTTATTTAGCTTTTTCCTACTCAAATACGGTTTGTATTTAAGTTTAAATCACCAGAGAAATTGCAGAAGCGTCCGCCTACTTAGAGGAGGATCTTAGTTCGATGCCTGGACGCGGAGATATTTTTAGTTCCTAATTCATCAATCACTCGCTTGCCCTTTTTAGAGCTAGCCCTTGGATTGAAAGAATACTTTCTGTTGTAAAACTTTATTTGCCAATAAACGATCTAATTATCAATATTTGCAATATGTATGGAGTAATAACTGTTAATGCTGGGTTTAATGTCCATAAATAAATTCACTAGAATTTTAACTATACATTGTGCGTACGATTCATATTTTCAAAAATATTAATTAAATACATAGAACTGTACTATTTAGATAAAGAATTATCTAATTAATATACAAAGTGATCAAATATACGCCGCTCAACGTTACTGTAATCCTTGTTTCTTTCGTCAGATGTCTAAAAATCTAATGAGACCCAAGAACGACACACAGTTAAAAAACAGGTGACGAGCTCAATTAGTAAATAAATATAAATTTGGAGAAAAATAATTGTTGACATAAACTTAATATACAACGGCATTGTGTTCAGCGTGGCCGCTTCCATGGGGACAGATACCTAATTCAACGATAAATGAAGAACTTCAAATTACAAAACATTATACAGAATAAGCGGAACATCAAACAATCGCAAACACAAACGAGGAACATCTCGGACAAATAAATGGATTCACTGAATGAAACTCGCAAATGAAATGATCAGAAAAAAAAGGTTATCGAAGATCAGCTAGCTATTAGCACACATTCAATACTTTTGCAGACGTAGGAATTTTTAGTAATATTAGAGGAACCATCAACGTACTCCTGTCCCGAACAAACGTTACTTTCAAAATAATTGTATTGCTCTGATTTAAAAAACTATTCTGGTTATTTTGTCCTTCGGAGAAAAATATTGTATAATATTATCCGTATGTTGTGTGCACTAGTTGCCACAGACCAAGTGGACGCAAGTAATCACTTACTAATAAACTTCAGCAACGGTTTAAAAATGTTAGTCTGAAACATTACCAAGTACAAAGATTATGAAAACTTAATGCAGTGAATGAAGGCTAAGAGTAATTTCAGAACTATTTAGTTACGCAATTAGTGAATCAGATTTCCTATGTTAATTGGCTTACTTTGCGAATCGTGTAATAAAGCCAAATATAATTCTTAATCAAGTAATTAGTAACAATAATTTTATGAAGAATTAAATTAATTTATATTTCTACGATCTGTTATGGCGAAGAAATATAAATAATTGAACTGTTTACTAATCTCACATAGTAGTTTAATATCTCTTTTGACGTATGTAATATTAGAAAGCTGTCGTTTCATCTATAGTAGCACAAAAAAACATTACTTACTCAAATTTGTAAATTTCCTATGTTCTTCCACCCACTGGCATATTTACATATTTTACTACCTTGTGTCCTTCCTACATTTTTAAGAATCAGTCATTATGTGACTGAATATATACCGTTATAAATAAAATTTATGACTTACCGGTTTTCTGGTGTATTATGAAGGACATTCTGAAACAGTAAAAACCCGAGGTAGTAATTTAGCGATTGAAACGATTTCCCGAATAATAATTCATATTGAAGATTTATTAAGCTAAATTACAAATCGAGATTTATTTTTTCAACGTGAACCGAACTGAATCCGCGTGCTAAATTATCTAACTACTGCCTTGGGTGTTTATAATTATAATATTTTTCTATTCAGAGCTGTCGAACATATTTTATTATAATTGCAAATGAATGCAACCATTCATCTCTGTAGCAAATTTTTTCTTTGGCTAACAAGTTCGAAACACGCAATTGATCTTTGAAATTACAATATAATACGACTGTGTTAAAAATATACTAATTAAATAAAATAGCCAAATTACAGACAAAATTAAGTGATAATATAAATACCACACAACGTTTATGGAATCCAAATAACTAAACAACATCCTAAGACGAGGAATATTACTGTCAGCGTTAATAGAATACGAACCAAACAGTAGAATTAGTCAGTATGTTTATAATGACTAATAGATTTAGATTTGAATTTTAATTAAAATAAAATCCTAGTACTATGCTATTTCCCAGTTAATAACATAATATTATACTTATACAGACACTAATCTCGTTTTAAAATTTAATACTATAAGCGAAGTTTAATTTGTAAGTAATTATCGTGGTAAGTAATAACTATTAAACCTTGAACCATGAAAGATTTTAACCTCTATCAAATGAAAAACAAAAATTCCATTATTATTAAAATATGTCGTAAATCTCTCAAATAATAGAAATTCTGAAAAAGAAATAAAATAATATTATTACAAATTAAATTGTAACGGAAATGAATTAGAATTTAAATTAATCAGATAGTCGTCACTGACTTACACAAAAATTAGATAAAAAATATTAAATTTTGTATATTTTATCATGAAATAAAAACTTACATAAAGATAATACATGGTATGTCGTCTGATTTTCAGGTAATGTGTTTTCGTTAACTGATGGGTCATCTGAAAATTAATGCTGTCTTGAGGGATTGATCTTCAAATTTAACAATAAATTGAGGCTGCTGTCCTTTAACAGTCATTCATTTTTGTTCACCGCTAGTATTGGCAACGTACAGACGTCTTTAGCGTGACTTGAACTGACGTAAATGTATTTTAAGCGTCACAGAAAAAGAGCCACTTGTCCGTCTAAGTAAATTAAGTGCTACGTGGAACAGCATGTAACCTCAGCCCTGTAAGATAGACACAATCTTCCTGCCCGTAGCATGAAGAGTGTAAGATATGACAGATGTCAGTAAATGCTAGCCTAATATCAGTGATTCACTAAGAAATTTCATAAAATCACCCGTCACTGAGTAGTACTGGAACTCTGCTAAACTCTCGTCTTCTCCATAACGTCAACAGTAATATATTATTTACTTACCTGAAAAATTACTGTAAAATGTAAGGAATTAAAATAAATCTTTTTTAGGAAGACGTTTTAATAACAACAATTATTTTTTAAATAAATAAACAAACAGCCTTGGGTCAGAAAATTTGTTTATTAATCAAAAATTAAATATACGTTTTCAGGAATTCTTCAGAATCAATAATTTATGTGCAAATCATGTTTCACAATGTAAGGAGGCAAAAATTTGCTTTAAAATTATTTTACATAAATTATTTAACTTGAAGTGGTCCAAAAAATTATTAAACGTCGGTGTATTAAATTTATGTTAATAAACAGTTTTTTTACAATGCCATTTGTTAATTTATTTATTTACTATAAACGACAGATATTTTTTCACCATTACTACCATTTATTATAGATTGCTAAGAACTACACTAATGCTTACTGTGTAGCATTAATGGGTAATCCACACAGTGGGGTGACACACACACACTCCAAAATTGGAGACATGATTGCAGTGTCAATTTCAGGATGAAAGTGTCAGAAAAAGGAAAGTGTTTTCCGGAGCTACAGAGAAAATAAAGAACGATTGCTCATCACAGACAAAGTTGAATGGCAACGTAAATATCGTACCCGATATTATATTACTAACTATTATTCTACTTTAATGTTCCGTATACTGTTTCAAACGTAATATATATATATATATATATATATATATATATATATATATAAAATTTATAATAAATTCTTCGCGGTTGAGCACCAGTTTCAGATTTCTATATAAACTGTACGTTGACGTTTCCGCTAAACCGCGAAAAATTCATTAACAATTTACACCGGGAAAGTTTAAATCCTTTAACCAAATTCTTAGTTTAATTTTATGTATAATTTTCCATCTTATTGTGTGATTTTAGTAAAACGGCTCTGAAATTCTAAGTAATTGCACCGTAGACATTAGTAAAAATAATAAGATAAACGAAATTCATTTAATATTATTATTACATTATTTGCAATATTTTATCTTATTTTTATGCTCTTTTTATACATGAAAATTGAAGACGAAACTTTAATATTAATAAACTGTTGTTATTAGAAATAATTTAATTTATTATTATGATAAACCTACCCATACCATTAAAATAATTTTTTTTAGGAGAGTAACAGGATGCATAAGGGTGATCCACGTGGTGGCAACTTCCCTTCAATAGCTTAGGAATGGATTTCAAAGGAAGGATGAGAATCGTTAGAGCAAGATCGCCAATGGTTAACTAGGATCCCCCGAAATATAGTTTAAGGATGCTACCCGGAATTCGCCTAAAAATGATGGAGGTCAAACCCTAAAAAACCTGCATCAGGAAGAGGGGTTTGCAGTGGGAGCGCAGCATCCCCATCTCCGTGCCTTGACCAGTTTAGGAGATACGCTAGCCGACTGTTCCAAGGTGTTCGACCTCACAAACATTCACCTCTAAAAACAGGCCGAAGTGCTTCGGTTTTGTGGGAACCTTAGTTCAAATGCAGAAAGAGAAAGACATCCCAATCGTAGCCCTCTCTCCAGAATGGTTCAGCATGCCATTGCTAAGAACAGCTCCCACAGTTGTTTTTTTTACGTTTCTGCAAAAGATTCTTTAATGTTGTAATATCAATAACCGTTATAATTTGGCTTCCAACTGTGAGGCTCTAAAAAATAAATTTCACGGGGCAAAAGGAAGTTAAGCAGATATTCTCTTTCATAATCAGTATAGTTAAATAAACATTCCGAATAAAAAACGCGTTTTAATTATAACATTCAGGAAGGAACGATCAATTTTCATGGAGATGTGTCTACAAGTATGAAGATATAGGTGATGTGCGAACCAGTAAAACCAAATACATCATCAAGGACCAAGAGGATATAGGGGTATAGCAATATTGAAACAGCTATATGGATTAAAGCAATCCACTGTAGATAAAAACCGATTAGATTGGGAAGTTTATGTACGGGAAGCAACCCGATGAGGATGAGTGTTACGTATTCGGTAATTACCGTAAAAATATTCCATTTGATGAAGCGTTCTCATAAGAATTTTGTAATATTAGTTTTAGATCTTTTTACAGTTTTATAAAATAAAAATTCTAAGATCACCATTATTTAAAAGATCTTATGTATTTATATCGTTACATAATTCGTAACGAAATGATGACTAACGAGAAAACAGATTAGCATCGCCTTGATCTGAGTGAGTGTACTGTTCGTTGTGGGGAAATTATTTCAACGTCCTTCACGAAAATGTAAGAAAAATGAAGATTATAATTGACGATTTGCTATAATTACCCTTGACGTAATTATTTTAATAAATATCATACTAATTTTTTATGCCTGATAGTGGTATCTATCTATCTATATAAAAATGAATTGCTGTTCGTTAGTCTCACTAAAACTCGAGAACGGCTGAACGGATTTATCTAAGCTTAGTCTTGAAATGTTCGTGGAGGTCTAGGGAAGGTTTAAAAGGCGAGAAAAAATTGAATAATTTCCGGGAAAACCCTAAAAACAGCCCTTTTCTATTTTCAATACAAACGTTTTCTAAATAAAATACAAATCTACACCAGTCGAGCAATTTTCACCAAATTTCGTACACGTGTTTTTTGCGACCAGGAAACAAACACTGTCGGGGTGAGACGCGTCTTCCACCCCCAGAAGCGGGGGTGGAAATATTTAAACATACTAAAACAGCCGATATTTGAGTCGGATAAATATTATTAGGGGTCAAAGATATTGATAGTGTTTCTACCAATGTTATCTGAATACAATTTTCATCCCCTACGCCCTGTGAAAAGGACACCCTTCGGGTTTGGGGTGGAGATGCTTTACAGTAAAATAACGTGAATACAACCGAGATTGGAGTCGAATCAAAGGTTATGGAAGTCACTGTGTTTAGTTACGACATTCAAATTGGCATTTACCCCTCAGATGCAGGGGTAGCGGGGTGCAAATTTTGGAACATGCAAACACGGCAGATATTTGCGTTGAAGAAATATTTTTCAGAGTTAATTATAATGATTAGGGATCGAGTAGCGTTACATAAAAATTGCGCAAAAGCAGCCGAAATTGGAGTCTTATCGGGGGTTATAGATAAATGACATCTCGGGCAACGCCGGGCACCCAGCTAGTAATTTAATAAAACTAACCTTACTCCATTGCGTTTTTTATATGTATCTCAAGAACGTTTTCGCTGCGCAACTGTAGAAGTCAGTCGTTGAATAATTGTGTAGTTCTGAGTAAATTTACGATTAATGCTTCTTTGCGCAACTTTAAATTGTATCCCTAGATTCTCAATTACGATTGGACACAAGTAAGTTACGGTAGGTAAACGTTTCCGAGATTCTCGCTTATACTCTGCACTTAAAAAAACGTAATGGTTCGTTCAAATCATAATCTTATTCGCTTTTCCCTACTCAATTGCTCAATTACTTCAACCGAATCTTTATCCAGCACGATTATTTTCTTCTTATCGTCTTCATGATTAAAATTAATACTATTGACTATTTTCATTTTACAAAATTTAAACTGACACATGTTAGCATACCCATCCATGTATCCATGTATCCTCGTAAGAACCAAAAACTTAATTTGAATAAGTAAAATATACATTCTTAGTCTAATAAATAAAATAGAGTGTACGTGTGTGTGTTTTTGTTTGTCAGTGGAGCAAGTCTGTCTAAATTTCGTACAAATGTTCCTTTCGAATCGGAAACAAACACTGTGGGTGTAAGGACGACTACCGCCCTCAGGGGCGGGGGTGGAAATTTTCAAACATGCAAAAACAACGTATATGAATATAAGCGTCGAATAAATATTTTACGGGGTGAATGAGATTGATAGTGTTTCCTACTATGATGATTCTACCCCTATCTGTATTGGAGGGGAGTACCCCTACGGGTATGGGAGGGGTAGAGGGACGTTACTCATAAATAACACGAAAACAACCGAGATTGGTGTCGAATTCGGGGTTATCAATATCGCTGAGTTTAATTATGACATTCAGCTTGAAATTTTTTGGGGTCACTGAGAGAGATAGCACTGCTCCAGATAATTTTGTGAATAATTTCAATGTATTTGGCATGGGACGGGAGCACCATTAGGGGTGGGGAGTTTAGGGCGTTACATAAAATATAACGCAAAAACAACCGAGATTCGAGTCAAATCCGGGGTTATGGACGTTTCTGAGTTTAATGGTGATAACCCGGGCAATGCCGAATATCTAGATAGTTGTTTATAAAACTACAAGTAAGGAACCAGGCAAATTTTTCGAATGGTACTTCAAAAAAATCAGATCACACTATTTCAATAAGTTAATTAAATTTTCATTAGAAATTGAGTAATTGTAATCAATACAGAGTTAACTACGAATGTTGAATACGACTTTTATAAATAATCACTTTTCAAATTGTTCCATTTAGTGTTAGTTTTATTGAAACGAAAATTAACCAGCATTTAGAGTATACTTTGACTTGAATTTTTATATTCACTTGTATATTTTTGTATAATATTATAAATTCGTTCAGTTTTTTTGCAAACTTCTTATAAATCATCTTTAAGTGTCTAACAAATACAACTCCGGCGTCGCCTCTCTGCGACCGTACTTTGTTTCCATTCGAACAGAAATCGTTTGCCTCATGTATAAAGTTCAATATCCTGTCTATGGCAAGGAATTCTTATTTCCCTTCTACCCACCATCGAATCATCATGATGAACTGAGATTTTGATTTATATCGGTTGTCATTTGGACAACGTAAGACATAAATTTTTATAAAATAAATTTGATTGACAAATAGAGTTTTTTTTGTTCCAATTAACAATTGTTATATGTGTCTAATTGCTCGAGAAATTAAATGCCGACCCATAATAATTGAATCGAAATGGTGAAAAACACTAAAGATAATACACGTCACGAAAATAAATGAAGAAATTATTGCTATCAACCATTAGAACCGGGAAAAAAAACACCTACAGTATTCTCTTCGAGAAAAAAAAAGTTCGTACTATTTTAATAAAATTAAGTTTTGTAACTGTGTAGAAATCCTCACATAGCAAGTGTAATAATTTCTTTTCAAAGAGAACCAGGTTGTATATAGAAATCAGTAAGCCAGAAATCATGCCAGTTATCGCATTAAGATGTAAAGCCTTAGAGAAGAGAAGCGGAATAAGCTATTTTTAAAGCACGCGTAACACATGGAGAACATTCAAGAAACGTTTAGGTTACGAAACCGTTTCAGGTGCGCTCATCAAAATATTAGAATCATAAGTGGCTATACCATAGAACTCTTCCTATTTATCCGAATGCGTTTTTGATCCTTGGCACACATATTGCGCAAAACATTTTCCTTTGCATTTCCTCATGCGAAATTTAACCTACGCATACGTTAATATATCCCTATAGTATTACTAATTTCTCGGACCTTCACCCGCCGATTATCCAGAAACATATCATGCACTTTTTCGATAATTTCAGATTGTCACCACAATCATTTATGATCCTGGAATAATGTCGGTTGGCCTTAACCCTTCTTTTTACGGAGAGTTTTATCAGATCACGATTGCCTACAGCTAACGTCTGTACGGAATTTCTTGCAACATCACCTTACGTCTGCTGACAGTTGTGTCGGCAGAAAAAATTCTTAGAGAAAAACTGTTCCAGAAAATCACTTGATCCAGTGGAGCGATTGGTCTCATATTTTTCATGAATACTTCTGAGCTGCCGTGGAAAAAGATTACGTTGATGACACGGGTGGGTTATGGGACAACACGTGGAATGGGAAGAATAATAAAATATCCAGACTGTCAATTCATATGTTTGGGGAACGAAAATTGGTCTCTACAATATTCATTTATTAAATACAGTTCTGCAGAACATTCTAAAGGTTTCTGTTCGAATAGGAGTTTTACGCTTAGATATCACTCATTCCAATGTATGTCTCTTTCAAATAATTCCAGTTAGACTTGACTTGACCATACCGTTCAATAAGCCACAGGAACAGCTTATTAAGCAAGTACTGAGGAGTGAATTTGAATTAGCCTTATTTCTTCTATTGACGACTTTCTCTTTAGTTACAACTCGTGGGGAAGAATGAATCCATACTTGGGCAAGAGTTATATAGTTTTTTAGTTAAGTTATTATTACAAACTGTTTGAAAAATTCTTTACTTCCAAGTATCTATAAAAAAATTTACTTAGATTTAAATATATATATATATATATATATATATATATATATATATATACATATTAAAGTAAAAGGCTACATGAAGGTAAACCACATGGTAACAACTCCCCTTTAATAACATAAGAAGGGATTTGAAAAGGTAGAGGAAGGTAGCCAATGGTTAACTAGGACCCCGGGCTATAGTTTAAGGGTCCTACCCAGCATTCACCTAAAAGTGATGTAGGACAAACCCTAGAAAAACTGCATCACGTAGGTCGGGCATTTGGTACTTGTCCCACGCCCTTACGATGGCGGGAGAGTGGTTTGATTGGGGACGCAGCATTTACTTCTCCGTGCCTTGATCAGTTTCACGATCAGCTGACAGACTATTCCAATGAGAATAACAGACAGCTCTTACCGTATGCCAAAGGTCTGAGGCTCGGTACGTACACCTCTTAAAACAGGTTGAGGTAAGACTTTTTTTAGGGCAACAGGCTACATGAGGGTAATCCACGTTGGGCAACTCCCCTTTAATAGCATAGTAAGGGATTTGAAAAGGGGATGCGGAAGGGTAGAGGAAGGTAGCCAAGGGTTGACTAGGGCCCCCGGGCAGTATGTTAAGGATCCTACCCGGCATTCGCCTAAAAGTAATGCAGGGAAAACCCTAGAAAAACCTGCATCAGGTAGGTCGGGCATTGGGTACTTGTCCCACGCCCTTCCGATAGCGGGAGAGGAGTTTGCTGTGGGGACGCAGCATTCCCTTCTCCGTGCCTCGACCAGTTTAGGAGGCAGCTAACCGACTATTCCATTGGGAATAGCGGACAACTCTTACCGTATGCCCAAGGTCTGTGACCCCCCCGGAACATACACCTCTCAGAACAGGCCGAGGTGCCTCGGCTTGTGGGAACAGTTCAAAAACGGAGAGGAAAAGGCATCCCCAAAGGTAGCTCCTTCGCATCTCTCCTATAAGGTTCTACCTGCGAGAATTATTAGTTTTATAAGTTATATAATTTTAGCAGTGAGAGAATATAGCTTTTTCAAATAATAACAAATGTTTTAAATGCACTAAAATAATATAATTATTATTGTATTTCAACTTCCTTCGACTACAGAAATAATTTAATGAAACTAAAATATTTAATCAGATTAAAATATTTGATTAATAACATCTTGTCGTTCGCCATTACCTGGAATAAAAAAAATTAATTCATAAAATATTGTACTATAACCTATATAAATACAGTAATAATCAAATTTGGTTTTAAAAAATATTCACATTGCAAAATGCAAAGGCATCCAAGTAATCGGCTAATTATGTAGAAAAAGAAATGCAAATGTTACCCGAGAGTAGTTCACTAGGTTTGCGGAAATGTAAACGAATAAATACTAATTATAAATAAATAGCCAAATAACAGACAAAATTAAATGATAATACAAATACTACACTACGTTTCTACAATGCTAATCGCTTTCGTCAGGTGATTAAAAAACGAAGGTATGGAAATCAAATGCTTTTGAGCTACGAGTCTCGCACTTCTTTCAATTTTTGATCACTTGACGAAAGCGACAAGGATTGCTGAAACGTTGTGTGGAATTTATTTTATCAATTAAGTTTGTCTATTTATTTATATAATTAGTAAACTTTTAGCACAGAAGTTTTATATTTTGTAAAGGAATTAATATAAGGTAAAAAATTAATTTTTTTTTTTTATTTTTATGCTCGCCACAAAATGTAATGTAGTGATAAATTTGGTTTCGAATCACTGTTGAAAATTGTATCCAAATAATTACCGGCCGCGGAACTTAGACCGATTTGAAGTCCAAATAAATTATTTACACGTATCGCACATGTATATTTGTTTTATTTTTCCCACACCCCGTATAGAAATGTTTTGGCTGCGTTAAGGAGCCCTGTCCCGCTCGTTCGTGCGGGGAGGAAGACCTTGTCACCTCGGACCGCGTCCAGGTCCAGAGACCTTGAGCAGGATCCTGCGGTTGCGCATCTTCGTATGACCCAATGGCCCCTTTCACCGGGTAACAACGACGCCGGACTCGGAAAGGTTAGGGGAATGCATGGTCAAACATATTCGGCGAGGGGAAGGAAGCTGAGACGGGAGGCGTGGCTTTGAGAAGATGAGCCAAGGGAAGTGGGGGCCGTCGCCGCGTATAAAAGACGCAAAAGCCAATGGGCTATGACAAAACGTACAACGCCATTACTACCATGAAGCTGGTAAGTCACACATTCACGCTACTCTGGCAGGTGGTCGTCTCGTGCACAAACGTAATACTATCGCAGAATCCATTAATCCTTCATTTTCCGTTGTTGATACTTAACGGTTACATTTACGAGTTACGACGTCTCTTTGACATACAACCTCAACGTTAGAAAGACTATTTTTACTGACTGTTACATTTAACGGAATGAAGACGTTAACTAGAAAATTGAGTAACAATATTACCCGCCGGGTTCATTTGTGGACATGTGGAATCTCGTATTCTCTGTATTGATGGGGATTGTGAAAAGGATAATCAATAGAAACGTTTGATAACCCGACAACGGTGCTACTCACGTGACTTGTATTTCGTCGTTTTTCCCCATAGTGTTTTTTGTAGACGAACAATATTTATTTCGCGTTATGTTTGAGTACGATTAATTCAAATTATTTAGAACACTTGATAAATGACAGCGCTATTAAAGTTTTGTTATATATTTTATTGATTCAAAATTAAACCGTTAACGTATAATTGAAATTTATGTGCAAACAACAAAAGGTTCCTACTTCGTAATAAATACAGTGATCAATACGGATACTATCAATATTGAGTATATAATTTTTTTGAAAATTCACATTAATAATTTGGACATGTGTAAAAATAATTCTAATTCTTTAACAGTTAATTTGTTTATCGCGTATTTATTCCCTGCATAGTTGTAAGCTGTGCTGCAATTGTCCGGGAAACGGCCCAAGTCGATTTCTCTTAGAAGTTTTATTCTACTAAATATGACAAGTTTCTTAACAATTAGAAGGGTTTGTTAATTTTTATGTCTTATTCTCCGGTTTATAAATAGATATTACTGTTCGCTTCGGGGTTTTTCTTCAGTCATATATTAAAGTACTTCTACTATTGATAAAGAGGATTTATTTCAATGCCAATTAACGTATTTTTCATTTTTAAAATAAAATATTAATAAAAAAACTAGTTATATATCCGTTTCGGTATTTCTTATACCCTCTTCAGACTGCAGCCCGACTGAAGAGGGTAAAAGTTAGTACCAAACTGTAGTGCTGTTAACGAAAAATATTAAGATATATTTAACTACAATTAACAGATCTTGTATTATTTATTATGATTAACAGCACACGCTAAAATTAAATACTATCTTGTATTGGGTAGAAAATCAACTTTTTTACCAATTTATTTAAAGAATAATATGTTGTCATATTATGTCTCAGGGGAGACCCAGAAATATAATCATTATAGAAGCTGTAACATTTTACCCGATTCTGTTTTCCAGCTATTAGTCTTGGCTGCCATCGTTGCAATCAGCGTCGCGGCGCCGCAAAATGTCGCAAACTCAAAAGATGCCACCATCGTGGAACAGACCAACGACAACATCGGCATCGGTCCCTGGAGCTGGAGGTAATATCGCTGAACCTCGTTTAACCCAAGTAATAATTAAATGCACTCACGTATTCAACGTGAACAGTTACAGTATAACAATATATTATATCGTACGTTGGACAGCAGTCATAAAATCTCATCTAAACCTATTTGACACAACACAAAATACGAACCAACGCGAATCGTGAGCTGAGAACGAAACATTTTTGGTTTTCAATTGTATTTAAATATATGAATGCAACAATGGTGCCTGACGTAACGTCATGGGTTTAATTCCATTGTCTGACGTGGATGAAATTTAGGTGAAAGCTGTAGCGAAACGATCGATGTGATGGAGAGATCAAAACAAATGACGGGCTGATGGGACTCAGTTTATTTGTAACATATTTTCACATAATTTTCATGTTGAAGTTTCTATCGAGATCTGTTTTTAATTTGCGTATAGCTGAAACGTCCTTGCTAATTTTCGATTATAAGAACAATGGTAGCGTCAAGCTGTGCGTCAAATTTCTTTTACGCGCTAACACATCTATGACGTAAGCTAAAATCTTCGTTCTCTTCGTATTCTTGCCAACTTTGGAGTGCAAGATGAATTCTAATACTGAGCTCAAGTTCAGCATTCCGAATACTTCTCAGCGACGACGTTCAGATAATGAAAAGATGAAAACATTCCGTCTACCAAGAAGTGAAAAGGAAAAGATATAAAGTAACATTTTAAATCATTTCCAGTTTCAAATATTCCATTAATAGATTATTAACTTACAGGAGCTGTTTTTGATGATTTCTTAAATTGTTTTACACTTTATACTAATGAAACTGTGAAAATTCACAGAAAAACGAAATAGGACAAAAATGTCTGGACAATAGATCGATATGTCGATTCTGATATTAAAAATTTCTCAATTAAAGATAAGGAAAAGCTTAATATATTACACACTTTCTACTGTGTATTTAAAGTTCGTAAATCAAGTACAGATTGTAGTGAAAATAACGCTCGCATTTACTATCAAAAGAAACCAGATCGGTCAAGGTAATCAGTCAATAAACCTCTACATATCCACAATACTTACAAAGTGATCCTTAACCTTGCTATGACGAAACAATAGCAGTTTTTTTATAAAAGAATTATGCTCGGATACTTAGGAAGCATTCTCAAGATGAGCATTTTCAGTTTTGTGGTTAACACATCATCAACACAGATTCGCGGATTCAAACCCAATCGGGCCATTAGATTTCTTTTTCCAATATTAGCTCTTACTATTTGAAAATAAAATTATCAAGTTATTTAGTCAGCAAAATAAGTTGGTATAGAGGTTAACTCGTATCAACCTAGTAAAATGTCGATGACATTTTTGTCTTTCAAGTCTCAAAACAAATCATAATTATTTTACACAAAGTGTTTCAAAACCATCGTCCAAGAATAATATTATCTTATTTAAATTTATGATCATCATCAAAGAATAAATTAATTTCGTAAATCTTACCCGTACTTAAAATAGAAACGGATATCGTTATAACTGACTGCTGCACCTGCAGGTTGTCAGAGGTTTGACATTATTCCTCGAGGCACGTTTTCGTAATATGTAAATTGTTACAGCTTCAAGACGAGTGACGGCACCGTCCGCGAGGAATCCGGAACGATCGAGAACCAGGGAACAGATGACGAGGCAATCGTGATGAAGGGAACCATCACGTACGTGAACGCCGAGGGCAAGACCATCTCGTACAGCTTCATCGCCGACAAGAACGGATTCCAGCCCCAAGGAGACTTCCTTCCCAAGTGATCGTCCTTCCGTCCTGGACCAGTTACATAACCCAGCCGCATATGGATACAAGCTATTTATTTCCACCCGCCTTTCCTCGCCTTCCAACGCAGACCTTTCCTAATCCCTAGGGGACGACCATTTCTTCGCTCAGAGAGGGGCGCACATCCCGTCAGTTCGAATCCACAGGGAACGTGCAAAAATTGCTCATATATATTTTTATAATACCCATATTTGTAATGGATCTCTGTGGTGACGAATATGCAATAAAGTACAATATTCTGTACTAAATGTTTATTTCATTACTTCAAATCCTGAAGCGTGTATTCCCTTTCCGTTAAAGTGAGACATAATCTGGAGTTGCAGACATGATCTCCTTTGTAGAATTCACCTAACTCGGCACTTCACCAGAAGATGATGACACTGCATGTCATCGAAACGTCGCGTTTTATCGACGAGTTTACGCGGCTGGAAACCCGAGAAGCTTTTATCAATGATCTCAATTGGTTTCGGATTTATTTCTGTTCAAAAGCAGTGGTTTAGAAAAGGGGCGAGCTTGGACCACAAGTATTCATCCATATCCTCAGCACATAAATCTAATAAATAAAGCGTTTGTTTGTATGTATGTTTGTATATATATTTGTGTGTTCCTCATACAAATATACACCAAATTTCGTACACATGTTCTTTGCGACCAGGAAACAAACACTGTTGGGGTGAGAAGCGAGCGTGGAAATATTTAAACATGCTAAAACATTCGATATTTCTGTCAGATAAATATTTTTAGGGGTCAAAGATATTCATAGTGTTTCTACCGATGTTATCTGACTACAACATAATCGAAACGGAGGACCCTTAGGGTTGGGGGTGGACGTGTATTACAAGAAAATAACGCTAATACAATCAACATTGGAGTCAAATCCAGTTTTATGGATGTAGCTGAGTTTAATGATGACATTCAATTCGCCATTTAACCCCCAGGGGCGGGACTACACGGGGGTAGAATTTTTCTAACAGGCTAAATGGTCGACATTTGTGTGGAATAAATAATTGTTGAGGTCAATGACGTTTATAATATATCTACCAATGGTTTTTGTAAAATTTCAACCCCTTTCACCATGAGAGCTAAGCACACATAGGGGTCGGGGTGGAAATATTCAAACAATGTAACCGGCCGACAACACATTTAATGATAGGGGTCGAGTTGCGTTACATGAAAATAACCTAAAAGATACCTAGGTTGAAGTAAAATCTGTGGTTATGGATAAATGATATCTCGGGCAACGCTGAGCACCCAGCTAGTACAAATAAATGTGGCAAAGGTAACCGAAGTTTCAATCAGAATATATAATGAAGGGTATAACTCTGATATTATAGGGAATATTGGCTACAGTAGAAATAAGTAGAATGCACATAATAAAATAAAATAAAATTATATGCGAGCAGAAAACAAAGAAGAATTAACTTCCATCTTACGAGCAAAAAAAACTATGAATTCATAGAAGACTTGTATAAATTCAGAGAAAATCCGCAAAACTTGGAAACAGTGGAATACCTTCGGTCTTTAGACAGTATTTCAGTTGTTTTATATGAAGGATACTTTTCAGTATATCAGCTTTTATATGAATAAATAAAGGGGGAAAAATTAGAGATTGACTGGAAATTGAGTAAAAACATCTGAATATGTTGATGATAATGTGCTGTGTTCCAATTACGACCCTCGTCTCATTCAATGATACTCAGTGAAGATTTTATTAAATTTATATAAAGGTTTTGGTTTTCCAACTGCCTTTTGCCGCAGATCTTTACAATGGAGAAGTCAAGGACAAAGGATGACTTTTCATAATTATCTTCCACAATTTTTTAGAAAATTAGAAACAAACTCACTTAAGCCATTTGACCTTGCTTCACTAAAAAGTGGTGAATCTGCAGAAATATTTTTGGTCCGAGAATAGCCAGAAAAATAATATTATGACAATAATTTTCTTTCTATCACTTTTCCATCACAGAATCCTGAAGGTGGAAATGCATCACTGGCAGCAAAATGAAATTTGAATGAAAGAGCAAGAAGTGAAGCTATTTTATATTAATTTATAAAAATTCTGTACAGTCTTTAACAAGTAGTTATCAAAGACTGCTTTCTCCCAATGCATCTATAAGTCCGTAGAAATGTTTATCAACCTCTAGTTAACATTATTATCCTTCTTTCAGTTAACTAGTTTTAAAATTTTACTTTCAAACACACAAATGATCATTCGATTGTTTTGACAAATGTTTTAATGCCACCGAATTTAATCTGCAAGGACGGTAAGTATACACTTTTTCAAGGTTCGCTAATAGAATAAGGGTCTCATTTTCTGCCAATCAATAAGAAATTTATTATAAGTTTAGAGCTTTCTATCATTAGAATACTTTTCATTCGATAAACACCAGTATCAAACCTAGCACAGACTTATCTTTCGGTGTTTCAACATAATATAACAATTTATTTAAATATAGTGAAATATATATATATATATATATATATATATATATATATATATATATATTGTAATGCCAATTAATTAAGACATTAATTGTGAATTTGAAAATCTAAATTGTTTGAGAAATCTATTCTTGACGGCGGTACAGAACACAGCAACAATGTAGCCAAGCATTGTTTCCTTTGTCGGGAGGGTCCGCCAAAATGGCGTATGCACGCTCGAAGTACGAGAGAGTCCAGTTCACATTATGATATGGTAGAGTTCAGGTCGAGATTAGCAGGAAGGCTTGGTCAGATGTAGGTCGCGGGAAGATATTGAGAAGTTTGAGTTGGCAGTCAGACACGACAGAAGTTGGTTGTGTTGAAAGAGACAAGACAATTTCAAATATTTAAAGTAAATTTGCAGAGAAATATCGAGAATTACCGAACATTTTGCTCAAGACGAAATATTCACTCGAGCAGAACTACGAAACCTGCTAAGCACAAACAGTCTTGTGAACATAGCCGGGCAGAATTAGCAGAAGTCAACCTAGAGAGAGACGAAAGGAGGGTCATCCTGGTTCCTGATTTTTTATCTAAAAATATTAATTTTAGAATCTGTGAGTGTTATAAGAAGTACAAAAACCCGTCATAGTATGTCGTAAATTAAATGTATCCTGGAATGCTGGGCAGCCGTGAGTAACAATATAAAAACAACTAATTATGTAACCCTGATTAAAAGATAGACGTCAGATTTCGTTCTCTTCTTATTGGTAAAAAAAATTGTAAATTAGAATCTATCTTTTTAGTTTAATTTCGTTGACAAGTAAATTTCGTCCTAGTTAATTGATGAGTGAAACTTTTCTCTGTTAAATTGGAATTTGTGTTTAAGATTATAAATAAAATGATTCGCCATTATCAAACCCAGTAAAGACCCTGAGATATATTTTTAAATTGTGTAATTGTGTTTTAATGTATAGCTAATAAAATTTGTTTGTTTGTTAAATAATAATTTTTTATTTATTATAAATCTTCCGTTTGATTATGGCAATATATATATATATATATATATATATATATATATATATTCTGAGTATTTAAGACGAAATATAAATAAACAACAGCCATTTGAAGTTAGAAATAGTTATTTATTGAAAATTACATTATGTTTAGTCGATAATTTGCGACCTCTTCAGGTATGACGTTTTACAAACTTTTGTTAGTCAGGGCCGTACTCCGCTGGCTGCTGTGATCATAAAGTAAATATATTTAAAGAATTTCCTTTAAATATATCCGGAATAAAGATGATAGACAAAAGTTAAAGATTCATTAGATAAATTTTGATTATATTTGTGATTTCAGGATGACACAATTCTCTATGCGGAAGAAAAATCCTGTTGGCCAATATAATTTCAGATTATATAAATAGTACTATGAAACATATCTGTCTGTCGCTTCCCGTCTGTCTGTCTGGTCTCGTATCGTCTGTCTGTGTGGTCTCGTCTCGTCCGTCTGTTAGGTCTCGTCTCGTCTCGTCTGTCTGTCTCGTCGCCGTCTGTCTGTCTGTCTCGTCTCGTCTGTCTGTCTTTCTCGTCTCGTCTCGTCTGTCTGTCTGTCTCTTCTCGTCTGTCTGTCTGGTCTCGTCTCGTCTGTCTGTTTGGTCTCGTCTCGTCTGTCTGTCTAGTCTCGTCTTGTCTGTCTGTCTTGTGTCGTCTCGTCTGTCTGTCTGGTCTCGTCTCGTCTGTCTGTCTGTCTCGTCTGTCTGTCTCGTCTGTCTGTCTCGTCTCGTCTCGTCTCGTCTCGTCTCGTCTCGTCTCGTCTGTCTGTCTCGTCTCGTCTCGTCTGTCTCGTTTGTCTCGTCTGTCTCGTCTGTCTCATCTGTCTCGTCTGTCTCGTCTATCTCGTCTCTCTCGTCTCTCTTGTCTGTCTCGTCTGTCTCGTCTGTCCGTCCGGTCCGTCCGTCCGTCCGTCCGTCCGTATGTCCGTCCGTCCGTCCGTCCGTCCGTATGTCCGTCCGTCCGTCCTTCCGTGTGTGTGTTTGTGTGTGTGTGTAATATTTCCGATTTTAAAGCTATTAGAAAGTTCTTTTTAAAACAATGCATAATTTTCAGTTGTTTCCTTTTGTCGTAAAAGAATTAACATATTTTTTACATTCTGCTTCATTATGGGATGATATACAAACTAAGAAATTACTACTACATTTTAAAAGGATTTTTCAACTTGGCAGCAATTAATATTTTGAACGTTACAACATCCATTCCCCCTTAGATTATGCACACGGACCGAGCACAAAAAAAATTCAAATTCATTTTATTTAAAAAACAAATAGGATTTGACCATGAACTACAGCGAAGTTACCTATGTTTAAACTTTATTTGATTTATACAGTATATACGATCGATGATTTTGTCATCATATCGATTTTTAATTTGTTTCTTGTCAACTCCGTTTATTTTCCATTGTCAGAGAATACTTATACGTTTTAGGACCCAACTAATGCCCTGACAACATATATAGAAAAATTCTTCATATTTTTCATATATTAAATTATGTTTAAACATTGCCACATAGTTTCTTGTTTTTGTAAATTAATTATAATTCCGATATAAGTCGAATATCTGAATATTTTCAATCAAAACGCATATTATTATGATTACAAATTGAGCGTACGATATTGCATTAAAAAATCTGTAACTTGATGGATTATGATTGGATCGGTAATTTGGTTCCATAAAATGCCCAGAGTCCTCGTGACCGACCTTGGTAGTTGTATAATGAATCCGTGGTCCGCATCATTATACCATCTCGAGGATTCCCCGAACAAAAGAGCCGCTGTTAGATTTGCAGTTAAGGCTACTTCTCGTTTGCTACGTGATTCGTAATTGACGCACGGTGAAAGCCAATCTATGTGATAAAATGTTAAACGGTAAACCGTTGCCGCATCTCGGGCTAATATTGAGCAATTGGCAGCCGTGACGCAATGCCTTGTGTCGTAGCTTCAGTAATTGTTCTCAACGTAGTTCGGGTACCGTACGTTGCATTATCGAGCTAACGTACAAATCCTCCTTCCACTGCGTTTAATCCCCTCAAAAAAATCACCAAACTCCGGCGAAGAAGGCTATGACAAGCAAGCAGAGGGGCAAGATCACCGCGAAAAATATCTTACTGAAAATAAATGAGACTTTCAATTTGCACACACGCATACAGACACATATGTTTAAGATCGAAGGCTTTCCCGGTGTTTTTGTTGAAGAAAACGTTCTCGGGTTTCCACCCGGGTAACACAGCGATTGTAACGCGACGTTTCGTCGACCAAATGCACTGCCGTCATCTTCTTCGCCTAGAAGACTCGCTCGGAAAACTTGTAAATTTTTGCAGTGGCAGACAGAAATCGCGACACCGGCCCTCAATTTCTGGTAAGACTAATTATTTCTCGGTAAATCAGTCCATATCAATAATTCTGACAATGTCAAACATATATAAGTATACGAACTATTGATTGTAAGTAGTGTCGTGGCTCAGTGGTTAAAGTGTCTACGTTTGGAGCAGGAGGCCCAGGTTCGGTTCGGATGGATCCAAGTATTTTTCAACTTCGTCATTAGCAATAATTTTGTTGTTGCAATTATTGTATTCTTCACTAATTGACTTGAAAATCAATTATTTTTTTAATTGGTGCATTATAATACCATTAAAACGCACCCTTATTTTTGGAGAATTGATAATTATCAATGTTCTGTATATGTATATTGGAGTTCGTAACTATGTGGGTTTATAAAGTGGGATAAATACGATAGGAAGATAAATGTATATACTCTATTCTGCTTTTGACAATCGCGTTATTTTACCATATATTTCTAAACATGTAGGTTACTTGTAATTTTTTCTTAAAAATCACGTCAAAGGTTTTTTTAATGAAATGCCTCCCATCGTTGCGCATTCTTTGATCATTTACTCATTTAATAATTAAATAATTTTTTTGCGGAAATGTATAGTTTCCGAGATAGAACAAAAATTGTACGTAATTACGAATCTAAATGGCTGTGATTCAAATTTCGACCATCGTTAAGAAATTTACATGATGAATTATTAATTATTTTTTTTTGGAAACATATAGTTTTGAGAAATACTTAAATTCGTATGTAAAAATGATTTTAAATTGCTGCGATTGAAATTTATTCCATCGTAAAGCAATCTTTGACCATTTACAACTCGAATTGCTACATAACTTTTTTTCCCTCAAATGTATAGTTTGGGAGATACAGCTAATTAAGTATTAGCAGGTGTGACGTCACAGTAAAACGTTACTAGACTAGAGGAGGCTCGCCGGTCGCAAAGTTTCAACTAGGAATGACATCTGTTGATAAGATCTTGAACTACAGGCGTAAGGTTTGATTATTTATGTAAATGTACAAAATCTGAATTTGTATAAATATTTCATAATTATAGACAATATTTTGTTTAATAAACATTTATGTAACAACTTATGATAATTTATTGTAACATCCCAAACTGCCACCATGTAACATTCCACCACTGTGAACATGTAACATTCCAGCAGTTGGAAATGGGAAGTCCAGATAGATCGTTCACCAACCGAGCTATACCTCCGTTAGCTCACCTGGCTACCGATCTAGAGGATAAAGGAAGAATTAAGAACAGGAAATAGGAAAGTCGGTAACGTGAGGGTTCGGGTTCAACTAATTGAACCTAGGCGTAGTGGTTGGTGTTTCGCTGCACTTCAGTCAAATAAGAGTTGATGAAGAATAAAGAGATTTAATAGTTAGAAATAAAATAAAGTAAGACAAACTGGCGGATAGCACCAGGAGCCACCGACCCGTCTGGAGGTTGGATCACGACTGCCGTTCCCTAGAAGCTCTGAACAATTCGAAGACTCCTTTCCCCCTCCGTGATGATTTTAAGTCTCCAATGAGAACTCTTACAGGGTGGAATATTTCTGCTGCCGTGTGCATGTCTGCATAAGGCACTTAAAATGCTGACTTCATTAGACGCAGCGTTTTCACAGCTGCCTAGGCGGAAGGGGTGAAGATTTGTGTGGTGGCGTGTATCGTTACTCGCTATATCTAAAGTGATGTCTTTAACTGCATCAGCGTTCTTTCAGCTGCGCCCTCTTAGGTCCGCTATGCTGAAGAGACGTTATGATAAGAGAGCACGTGTAGACTATTATATTACATTATTATACTCAAATGATTATTAAAAGTAAGCATTTATTCGTTTTAAAAGAGAATAAGGGTGGGGAGGAAGGAAAAATTGGGCCTTTATCCATTCAGACTTCACGTGGTCTTCGAGGAAATGTGCTGTAATTTTAGTGTTTCGTGCTTAAGAAATATTGTTTTTTTCCCCTACAGTGAGTGCATTAAAGTTGTAGAACTTGTACAATTAGTTGGAGATAAAAATTAGATAGTTAATAAATTGTAGTCATGGAAATTGATTCCAGGAGAACAAAATTATAAGTGCTCGAAATGTGTTGAAAGTTTCAAACTTGGAAAGAATGAGAAATATATTGATGGGTGAATGGATGTGGTTTTGTGGAAATAAAGTATTACAAAAGAGAAACCCGTGTGAAAATAAAGCGGATGCTAGAAAAGGGTCCATTTTTGAAAGTTAACAATTGACTATGGTTGAAATATTAGAGTTCGTAAATCTGTGGGTGGATGATGTGCCGCTGACAGCGAACCGAATCAAATCGGCGTGAACTATTCTACTTGCGTAGATTGTTCGTTCTTTTTCAGGGAGGTCGTAGCGTGTCACTTCTTAATTATCGTAGTACAGAAATTTTTTCAACATAACACTGAAAATACTTCGCTTCATAAGGTAAGTGGCGTCATCAGTTCTACTTCCAGGATTAGTGTCTTAAGGGGGATTATGTTGAAGTTGGCAGCCCATCATTGGGGGGAACGCGTAGAGGTTGGCACCAGTGTCTGTCTGTGACGTAACTACGACGTCAAACCTGCTCTCTAGTTGATGAATAGTATTTTTTAAATTCAAATATCTTACAAATTACTCGTTTTCATACATTTGTATTCATATTTGCCGGTCTTAAAACTGCCATTTTTGGCAGAAAAAAATTTCCCCCCTACCCCCATTTACATACCCTCGAATCCTCCCCCAAAATTAAAAAAAGTAGCTAAATAAATATTTATCAGACAGTTCTTCGTTTTCATCTTACTAATGCCTTATCATTAAATTATTTATAGTTTAAAAACACCTTCCAGATCGGATTCAAGATGTGCCCTGCAAATTAAATAGAAGCATGTTGTGTTTCCAGAACATTTTATTACACATTCATTACATGCAACCTCTGATCCACCCCAATAACGAGACTAAGGACAGAGACAAAAGAATTATCTATGGCATTCAGAAGAAAAATGTTATCTATCAAGTACGCCATAAAATCTCTAATCAACTACACCCACTTTCCTAAACCGTTAGTCGTGGAAGTTCAATACGACTAACGGTTTACGCAATATTAAGAATCTATTTATGATAGGAATTTTTTTTGTCAAAAATTATTTTTCTTAAAAGATGTTTAAATAAGGCGTTTTCGTATGGAAAGTGGGTGTAGGAACACGATGGTGAAGGTGGAAATTCAATACGACTAACGGTTTATGAAATATTAAGAATCTATTGGAACCAATATTAATGAAAAATTGGGGACCAAGTCTATAGAAAAAATTTTTGTCAAAATTTTTTTTTTCTTAAAAGATGTTTAAATAAGGCGTTTTTGTATAGAAAGTGAATGTATGAACACGGTGATGAATGCTAAAAAAAATATCTGCTAAAAAATTTTTTTCCTTAAAATGTAGTGTGCGTTTTCGTGCTAACAGCAAGCACGTGCGGGTTCCTTATTTTGAACGGTACATCTTATTAAGTTTAAAATTAACTAACCTAATTTTCATATCAAAAAGTTTGTTAAAATAAGAGTCCATTGTAGTATAAAGTCATATAATCACAAACTAGCATCTTGTTTTAATACCATTCATTAATTTATTATCCGATTATAAGGAAGGCATAACCGATGGGACTGTTTTATATCTAATTTTTAAATTTGTAAACCAAAATTGTTAAATTTGTTGTTTTTAGAATAACGACCTAAGAATTATTTGTTGAAGCAATTTTCAATTTTTATATTACTGTTTCATAAATGCAGAGGAAAAATGCTTAATTTTAGGCATTGATTTTAAAAATACTTTATGCACTTAGCGTTAATAAGTTTTAAAAAAGTTTCAATATAGTTCTCTTAAAATTAAGAACCTTGTAGGCGGTCCACTTATCACTGAACAAATCTTGCAATACTGTCTTCTTGATGTTGTCAAATTCTCTCCGAAGGTTCGATTGGGGCCATCTTGGTTTGCCTGTTGTACACATTACGGTAAAAAGGACTGTTGACGTAGACGTTGATGAGTAGAAAAAACCAAAAACGGTCCCCGAGTTTTTAAATCTTTTATTAAATAAATAGTCGTAAGCTTTTAACTCTTTGTTATAATCATCCTGAAAGAACAATAAAAACGTTACCACTTATATAAAAACATCAAGTTCCGAATACATTGCACCACCTTCAGCATGACATACCTTCTTGTCGTATAATTAAAATCACATTAAAATTAAAAAATATTAGTACCTATGGGTACTTAGTCACTACTATAAAACTATGTTGTTTATTCAACAAGGTCTGTGTTAAAACTGCTCCATTAGGTGGTTCAGTGTGTAGCAATACAATCTAAAATCGATTCTATAGTAACTAAAATATAGTATCGATGTATCATATTGTTATTAATTATTTAACTATACATATATAAGATTATTCATGCATATAAACATATTCACCTCAACAAAGATGCCTAAAATAAATTAAAAACTTACAATTGGTTATAATTTCTTATTATTTTTAGATGTTTTACTTATCAATATTTTAAGTATCTCTGCATATTGTTTTTATATTTCTAAACCATCGTTTCTATTATTAACAATATTGTTTCTGTTTACATTAATATAAATCGCTTCTGATATTCTATGTTTTACTTTATGAATATTATTATGTAATATTTTAATATTATTAAATAAAATTATTAATTTTTTTTAGGGCAATAGGCTACATGAGGGTAATCCACTTAGGGCAACTCCCCTTTAATAGCATAGGAAGGGATTTGAAAGGGGGGATGCGGAAGGGTAGAGGAAGATAGCCAAGGGTTAACTAGGGCCCCCGGGCTATATTTTAAGGATCCTACCCGGCATTCGCCTAAAGGAATGCAGGGAAAACCTTAGAAAAACCTGCATCGGGTAGGTCGGGCATTGGGTACTTGTCCCACGCCCTTCCGATAGCGGGAGAGGAGTTTGCTGTGGGGACGCAGCTTACCCCTCGCCATGCCTTGGCCTGTTTAGGAGGCAGCTGGCCGACTATTCCAATAGGAATAGCGGACAACTCTTGCCGTATGCCCAAGGTCTGCGACCCCGGAACATACACCTCTCAAAACAGACCGAGGTGCCTCGGCATGTGGGAACCTTAGTTCAAAAAAACCAGAGAAATATTAGTAAATTTAATTAAAATTAGTCAATTTTGCTTTTCACTGTGGGTTTTAATGTTTGTTTATGGTGATATATTCTAGTTTTAATGTTTGTTGTGGTATAACCTATATATGTTTTCGGGTATTTGAGACATGTGATTCTGTATACGAAATTTGTCTTGTCCTTAACCTTTGTTAGTATGTTTTGTATATGGTTAACTGTTTTAACGGTTAATTTAACATTATTAACATCGATTTTTCTAAAAGTATCTATAATTTTAAAGGTCAATTTTTCTATATGCGTAAAGCTGTAATACGTCGGTTGTTTACTGTCAAAGTTTACTGGAGAAACCGTCGTTATTTCTGGTAATTTGTAATTATCTGTGGTATTATCAACGTCTGTATTATTTATCGATACTAGTTTAAAATAAGCTTTAATATTAGTTTGCGTAGGATATTTAAAGTTCCCAGTGTGTACAAGTATTTCTCTGTTTTCAACCATAGTAGTCGCTTTTTCTATAGTATGATCCTTGGTAGTTTGGTTATTCAGGTTGAATCCAGTATTATGCCATTTTTTAATATTACTCATCCATAATTGAGATGTAATTTTCTTGGGGAAAAAACTATATTGGAGTATATTAAACATGTTAGTTTTCAAAGTGGCGTGAAAATTCGTATCAGTAATACATATAGCTTTACGTATTAGGTTGTTTGCAACATTAATTATCATGTCTAGGTTGGTTACAGTAATAATTTATAATGGTATTGAGGGCAATAGATTTCTTGTACCAATTAGTCAGTATAAGCCCATCGTTATTAATAATGGTCATGTCCAGAAAATTAATTGTGTTATTAGACATCGTGAAATTAATTTTGGGTTTCATAGTATTTAAGTGGTTAAGGAACGGTAATCGTTCATCTGTATGCAAAATCACCAGCAAGTCATCAATATATTTAATTTATAGCTTAGGAGTTATAGAAGAAGACCTCAATGCGTTTTCTAAAATGTGATTCATGACTATACCAGCAACCACCCATTAGAAGTCCATAAACCTGTTTGTACCATCTATTTTTGAAAGTAAAATAACTATTTTCAAAGATTAACTTTAGCCCTTCTAAATAAATAGCTCTGCTCTTAATCGGCGTGCAAGGCTCAACTGAAAACCAGTTATCACTAATTAGTTTAACTGCTATGGCGACGGGAGTGTTTGTATATTGTGAAATTACGTCATAACTAACAAACGTGTCATGTGGTTCTAAGCATAAATTGCTAAGTTTGTTTGTTATACTTCGAGTATATTTTTAACGTCAAAAGCGCTTGATCTATTAAATAAATTCAGTGAAGGGTTGAAAAATTTACTCAGATTATATAATCAACTGTTAATTGCATCGACTATCGGTCCAATCGAATAATCGGTCTTATGTGTTTTAATAATTCCGTAAATTTTTGGATTTTTTGGGAAAATATTATACAAATATTTAGCTTTTGTCTCATCAATGAATTTAAGTTAAGGTAATTTCTTAATATACGTAATTGTTCGTATTTCAAGGTCATGCATTTGATTATTTCTAATCATTCTATAGGTGTTTTTGTCATTGAGGAGCGATTCCATTGTATTACAATAATAATCGGCGAACATAATAACAATTTTTTTCGATTTATTTATTGTTATATTTAATAAATGAATTGCAATCATTATAGTCGCTCGTAATGATTTTAATAAACCTGTCTTTTCCGCATTAATCGTTTTAAATTTAACGGTTTTATTTTGGTTAATTTTAAGTTTGGAAATATTGTTTCTGTTAATATTGTTATGAGTATCAGTATTGACAATTCTATACAATAACCCTTCTATTTCAGTTAAAATATTAATAATACAAATACGCCATATTTAAACATTTTTAAAGAAAAAAAAATTTTGGCAAATATTTTTCTATCCTTAATTTTTCGTAAACCGTTAGTCGTATTGAACTTCCACCATCACCATCGTGTTCCTACACCCACTTTCCATACGAAAACGCTTTATTTAAACATTTTCAAAGAAAAAAAAATTGCATAATCTTTTTCTGTTCTTAATATTTCCTAAACTGTTTGTCGTATTGAATTTCCACCTTCACCATCATGTTCCTACACCAATTTTCCATACGAAAACGCCTTATTTACACCTATTTTAAGAAAATTAATTTGTGACATAAAATTTTCTATCGTATGAGTCAAGAATTTCATAAATATTGGTTCCAATAAATTCTTATAATTTCGGTAACCGTTAGTCGTATTGAACTTCCACCATCAACATCGTGTTCCTACAAAAACGCCTTATTTAAACATCTTTTTAGAAAAAAAGTTTTTTGTCATAAATTCTTTTTCTATTCTTAATATTTCCTAAACCGTTAGTCATATTGAATTTTCAATTTCACCGTCGTGTTCCTACACTCACTTTCCATACGAAAATGCCTTATTTAAACATCGTCCAATAAAAAAACATTTGTAATAAATTTTTCCTGACGTTTTTATCAAGATTTTTCTAAATATTGGCTCCAATAGATTCTTAATAATTCGTAAACCGTTAGTCGTATTGCATTTCTAACTTCACCATCGTGTGCCTATATAAAACTAAGATACGAATAAGTATTTTAAGAATAATAGCAGCTAAAAACTGGGGGGGGGTCAACCATAATACGCTGCAACTTACATATAAAGCCACAATCCTCGCAAAAATAGAATATGGAGCCCACCTTTACCAGTCCGCGAATAAAGCAATATTAGAGAAACTAAACAAAATTCAGAACGAGACCTTAAGAATCATATCGAGATGCATAACATTCACCCAAATAACGAGACTAAGGACAGGGACAAAAGAATTATCTCTGGCATTCAGAAGAATATTGTTTTCAATCAAGTACGCCATAAAATCTCTAGAGTCAAGTAACCCCCAAATCATACATCAAACAGAGTCTTTAAATTACCTCCAAAGTGGGGAAGTACCAGAAGCAAAACCGTTCCATAAAATGCTGGAAAAACACCTGAGGACAGCAAGGATCACACTGCCACAAATTGAACAAAACACATTCGCAAGAATCCCACGGTGGAAAATCTTAAACATTCCAGTAGACCTAACCCTCCTATACCAAGTAAAAGATAACTTCGTCAAGGAACACGATGAATTAATGAAGAAACACGATTATCCCAGTTCAGTGTATGCAGATGGATCCAAGTCCGCAGCAGGAGTAGCGAGCGCAATCAACAGCAGCTCTGACCAGCGCACTCGAACACTAAATAACCAGTCATCGGCCCTGGCGGGTGAAGTGCAAGCTGTCTACATGGCCACTGAACTCTGCATAAACATCCCGGATAACAATAATCTCATTCTAACAGACTCATCCGAAGCAATCAAAGATATCATAAACCCCCAAAAAGAGAACAAAACATTGAACCTTATTAGGGACAATATCACGAAGATAAGGAATAGGAATCAAAACATCTGTCTAGCATGGATCCCTGCGCATAGAGGAATTCCTGGAAACCTCAGGGCCGACGAGCAGGCAAAAGTAGCTTCAAGAACTATACACAACGGAGAAAACGACTTCCAGTGCAACAGCAAGGAAACGTGGAAGTTCTGTAAAGAAAAACTCGAAAACAGGTGGAACGAAAAAAGGAGAAGGAAAAACAACGGAATAATTCACAGTGTAACATTCCAGCACTGCCATCATGTAACATTCCAGCAGTTGGGAATGGGAAGTCCAGATAGATCGTTCACCAACCGAGCTATACCTCCGTTAGCTCACCTGGCTACCGATCTAGGGGATAAAGGAAGAATTAAGAACAGGAAATAGGAAAGTCGGTAACGTGAGGGTTCGGGTTCAACTAATTGAACCTAGGCTTAGTGGTTGGTGTTTCGCTGCACTTCAGTCAAATAAGAGTTGATGAAGAATAAAGAGATTTAATAGTCAGAAATAAAATAAAGTAAGACAAACTGGCGGATAGCACCAGGAGCCACCGACCCGTCTGGAGGTTGGATCACGACTGCCGTTCCCAAGAAGCTCTGAACAATTCGAAGACTCCTTTCCCCCTCCGTGATGATTTTAAGTCTCCAATGAAAACTCTTACAGAGAGGAAGATTTCTGCTGCCGTGTGCATTGCTGCATATGGCACCTAAAGTGTTGACTTCACTAGACTCAGTGTTATTACAGCTGCGCCCACTTATGTCCGCTAGGAGGAAGAGAGGAAGATTTCTGCTGCCGTGGGTATCGTTACTCACGGGACATAAAGTGCTGACTTCAATAGACTCAGCGTTCGTACAGCTGCGCCCACTTAGGTCCGCTATGCGGAAGAGACGTTATGATAAGAGGGCACGGGTAGACTATTATATTACAAAAGTGAACTAGTACACTAGAAAGATATAACAATTCCCAAAACTATAAACAGAAAAAACAGTTTATGCTATCTAGAGTAAGAACCCTTCACTCAGTTTGTACTCATGCGTTCCTATTTTCCAGATCTGTGAAGAATGCAGTCAACCATTAACTATTTCCCATACACTATTCTATTGTAGCAGGTACAACGACATCAGCAAAACACCACATCTCAGACCTCTGTACTTCAACGACATCTTCCTTGGACTTCATCAAATTTATCGAGGAAGCAAAGATAAGTGAACAAATATAGAAACCCGATTGCAATTAATGTTAAGAATGTATGTAAACAAAAACGCTTTGTAATCTATGGTAAATAACATACGGGTCGCCAATGACCACGATGTCGAAGAGACCGTTATAAACTTTAATTTTTAAAAAAAACTCTGATACCTAGCACAACAGATGGATTGCTAGAAGAATAGTTCCTGTTCTACACGTTTACCCAGCAACAATCCTTTGGTGTTTTATTTGAATTGAAAACGTCAGAATTGTCTTACACAAATACTTAAAACCGAAGTGGACATCACTGTCTCTAGTGTTTATTCTTCTAGTAAAATAATATAAAAATTAAGGGAAAACGAGAAATTATATGTTCTTATAAATATTGATAATAGTTAACATTTTTTAGTTAAAAAATATTTATCATAAAATTAGTTATTTAACCACACAACGTTTCTAAATAAATTTGTACGACCTTCAGGTTTCGCTCGGACTTAAAAAATTAGTATTTATTTTTATTTAATTATAACTTATTATATTATTTTTAATATTGTATTGCTGATAATTCATTGTTCGTTTCTCATAATATTTATGATAGAAAAGTTATGCTGTTTTTCCGTTTAGATAAATACTGAAGAAAAAATTATATAAATTTGTGTTTTGAAATATTTTATTTCTTCCTTACGCCACTCAATTTTTTACTTTTGGTATATCTAGCTTTACATAATATATATATTGTAATGAATTATTTTTGTGGGCTGGATTTTTACGTTAAATAAAAATAAATATTTTGATTAATAAAGAAATTTTATATAAGTTTATTAAAGTTAAACATGAAAACTCTTATCTCAGACACCTGTGGTTTTTACATAGAAGAGATCTGCTGCCCGTACTGCTCTTCTGTGTTGAGTTGCCTGCTGTAGCTCTCGTACCGACGTACTGGCGTCCACTCAGGGGTTGATCACTGGCTAAGGCGTCGGCCTCCAGGATTGAATGCTGGCAAGCCGTCGTACTAAATTGTGTGGTGCTATTCTGTGAACTCTTCACTAACCATTGTGGCCCCTTTCTCACGACGATTCTGCCTCGAACTATATCAGAGACAAGAACTTTACGGAGCCTCTCTTAATCACATCCACCAGCTTCGGTGAGCGCAGAACAACTGTCCTGTTTCAAAAGCTTATCTCCGTCCCCTCCATTATATCCTCCCATTCTTTTACTTTTTTCATTGTTAGAAAACTTAGTCGAAATGATTCTTCCATTGTCACAAGATTTCTAGCACGCAGCTGCAGTTCCGTAGTCAACAATGGCTAACTATTCTGTCATGTTGAGGCCAACAATCGAGACAGGACACGAAATAACTTGGATGGATATATTTATCACCTCCACACCCACGCACGTGCACGGTTTGGAATTCTCAAGACCACAGCAAACAACACTTCCGAGACAAAGAAAAACTTAAACCTAAATACACGCGTTACAATATATATATATATATATATATATATATATATATATATATATATATGTATACAATAAATATATATGTATACATAATCTGTAATTTAAAATATTGGATTGTTCAATTCTTCACTTGGAAATATTTTACATTTCTTACTTATTTGGTTTATTTATTAAGAGGAGGCAAAAGAAGACCCTTACCGAGCGCTGAGACCAAAAAGACAGAAAATACAGCCCAACATCCCTATGGGAACATGGAAAGACCATATAAGAAAAACAATCTGCTCAAAAGAAACAAGGCCCGTGATCAAGACACCTAGGACTCCACAAGCTGACGAGATCTTCACTACAGAGGAAATTTCGAGAGTGGTACAAAAATGAGGAACAACAGAGCACCAGGAATTGATGGAATAAGAAGTGAACACTTAAAGCAGACAGCTCAAGAATATCTGCCGATATGGACCTCCCTTCTAAATAAATGTATAGAATTAGGAAGTATACCAGTCGAATGGAAAAAGTCAACAATCAAACTATTATACAAGGAAAAGGAGACACAGAGAATCCAAACGCTTATAGAGGAATAGCCATGGAATCCACACCACTTAAACTCCTAACAGGAATCCTCGCCAAGAGACTGGCAGAGAAGCTAGAACCAGAGAACAATTTGGTTTTATAAAGGAAAAGTCCACGATCCTGGCAGTAGAAAACCTGTTTGGACAAATAAACAGACGATAGAAAGACCAAAAGGAAAACTATATGTGGTGTTTGTTGACTACTCAAAAGCATTCGATCTGGTTAACAGAAAAGTATTAATAGACAAACTGGAGGAACTAATTGGAAGAACGAGCACAACGATCCTGATATCATATATACTGGCAGAAAACCATATACATATAAATGATGGAATAGGCGTATCAGAATGGCTGTCACAGACGAACGGTGTCCTCCAAGGCGACCCACTCAGCCCTATCCTGTTTAACGTTCTCACGAACGATGTCACCAAAGGAATGGCAGGAACAAGCACGTACATATACGCTGATGACATGGCCATCGCAGCGACAGATATCGACAATCTGCAAGTATCGCTAAAAACACTAAGTGAATGGGCGGAGAGAAATGACATACAGATAAATGAAGAGAAGACGGAGTTGGTAGTGTTCAGAAAAGGAGGAAGTTTCACTGAAGCAGAGAACGTCAAATGCAATGGTAAACTACTCAACAGGGCCAACAACTTTAAATATCTAGGCATCACAATCCAAACAACGGGAAGGAGTTTCAGACTGCATATAAGATCTAGAGCAGTGGCGGCCACTAGAGCTATGAATGAAATCAGAAACATTACACAACTATCGATCAGCACAGCGATGGACCTGTTTAGGCTAAAGATACTACCTGTTCTGACGTATGGCCTAGAATTAGTAGGATAATACCTCACGTACAGACAACTGGAAGAACTGGAGCGAGTAAAAGAATTTTAGGAGTTCCGCAGAATTCAAGATCGAGGCTAGTGTACGAGCTTACCAGGGAGACCTTCCTAATAGAGGATTTAAGATGCTGATACTACCAGCTGGTTCAGCTTCAGACAGCTTTTACAGGATCTGTATGAGAGGAAAAGGAACATACCGGAGGACTTCTATGCAACATCTGCTATGCAAGACAGGACATGGATGGAAGCTAACCACGAACTACGCGATCCATGGCTTTCACCATAAAGTGTACTGCAACAAAGTATTTCATGAACCAAATGACGAGTGTGTGTGGGAATTGTGTTTGGAAGTCTGTGACAGATATCATATTGTAAAATCTAGGAATAGACAGAAATCTATCGTAGCTTACAGCAAGGAAATGTTGTAATGTAATGTGGTTTGCACGGCATGTGTGCGCTTCCAATATATTATTATTATTATTTATTTATTAAACTAAATAAATTTTTGTATTGTATATAACCAGTAAAAGCACAGATATTAATAAGTTTTATGTTCCGTTATGGTAGAAACTTAATACGTAATATTCATATCCAGAGTGAGGAAACAATTATAACAATAAGACAAGCCGTTCTTTCGGTACAGCCTGAAGAGGGTGCAAATATGTACCGAAAATTTATTTCCGCTAATCCTATTGGAATAGTCGGCCAGTTGCCGCCTAAACTGATCAAGGCTTGGAGAGCGGAATGTTGCGACCCTACAGCAATCTTCTCTTATGCCATCGGTAGGGCGTGGGACAAATACCAAATACCCGACCTACCTGATGCAGGATTTTCCCTGTATCACCGGTGAATTGCAGGGTAGGATCCTTTAAACATCAGTCCGGGGAACCGTAGTTAACCCTTTGCTGCATTACTCTACCCCTCTTCACTCCCTTTCCCAAATTATAAGAGAGGAGTAGCCAGTATGTGGTTACCCTATATGTAGCTTGTCTACACTTTCTTCTTCTGCTTCTTCTGCTTCTTAGTGTGTTAAAAAAAATTATGATTCATAAAAACATTTCTTAATTATTAAAAATGTCTCTTAATGGTCGTTATTTTTATCGTATTACTAGCTGGGTGCCCGGCGTTGCCCGAGATGTCATTTATCTATAACCATCCATAAGACTCCAATTTGCGCTATTTTTATGTAAAGCTCCTCGAACCCTATCCCTAAATGTGCTCACCTCCCATGCCGAAGGGGGATGAAGTCATTGACTAAATATATCGGCCGTTTTTACATGTTAGAAGATGACCACCCCCACAAATATGCGATAATGAAAAAGAATGTATTCCACGCAAAAATCGGCCGATTACATTGTCTGAAAATTTATTCCCTCGCCCAACAACTCCCAAACCCGTCGCGTTACCCAGGTTGGCACAATTAGATTCAGCGACATTCATAGTCTCGGAATTGATTCGATTCTCGGTTGTTTCTGCGGGATTTTATTTAACGTACCTCCACCCCACCCCTAAGCTTGCTCCCCTCACACGGGTTAAATTATACACAAACAACATCGGTATAAATACTATCAAAGTAATTAACCCCAGGAAATAATTATCGCAAATATCGACCGTTTAACATGTTTGAAATTTTTCACCCCCGACCACTCCCGCTTCGGGGACTTAAACGGTCAAGTTTAATGTCATAATTAAACTCAGTGACAATCCTGATAGTTTCTGGTTTATTTTTATCTAATGCTACTTCCACGCAAACCCTTAAGGGTGCACCCTTCCTAGTCCGAAAGGGGTTGAAATTACACACAGAGAACATGTAGGGAAATTTTATTAATCTAATTCATCCCGAAATATATTTAATTGACGAAAAAAAGCCGGTCAACTCATCCCAACCCAGCCGATACCCGCGCGTTGTCCAGATTGTCATAAATAAATTCAGCAACATCCATTACCTTCGATTTGACTCGAATCTCGGTTGTTTTCCCGTTATTTTCAAGGAAATTAATAGCTCAGTGACAATCCCGATAGCTTCTGGTTTCTTTTCATGTAATGCTACTTCACGC
The DNA here is from genome assembly GCA_037074705.1 of Zhengitettix transpicula. Taxonomy (NCBI): domain Eukaryota; kingdom Metazoa; phylum Arthropoda; class Insecta; order Orthoptera; family Tetrigidae; genus Zhengitettix; species Zhengitettix transpicula. Next base: position 112,683,243 of record CM073591.1, on the reverse strand, counting down.
CCACCCTTATGAGTCCGAAAGGGGTTGAAATTATTCATAGAGAACATGTAGGGAAGTTTTATTAATCTAATTCATCCCGAAATATATTTAATTGACGCAAAAAACAGCCGGTCAACTCATCCCAACCCAGCCGATACCCGCGCGTTGTCCAGATTGTCATAAATAAATTCAGGGACATCCATTACCTTCGATTTGACTCGAATCTCGGTTGTTTTCCCGTTATTTTCAAGGAATTTAATTAAACTCAGTGACAATCCCGATAGTTTCTGGTTTCTTTTTATGTAATGCTACTTCACGCCCACCCTTAAATGTGCACCCTTATGAGTCCGAAAGGGGTTGAAATTATTCACAGAGAACATGTAGGGAAATTTTATTAATGTAATTCATCCCGAAATATATTTAATCGACGCAAAAAACAGCCGGTCAACAAATCCCAACCCAGCCGATACCCGCGCGTTGTCCAGATTGTCATAAATAAATTCAGGGACATCCATTACCTTCGATTTGACTCGAATCTCGGTTGTTTTCCCGTTATTTTCAAGGAATTTAATTAAACTCAGTGACAATCCCGATAGTTTCTGGTTTCTTTTTATGTAATGCTACTTCACGCCCACCCTTAAATGTGCACCCTTATGAGTCCGAAAGGGGTTGAAATTATTCACAGAGAACATGTAGGGAAATTTTATTAATGTAATTCATCCCGAAATATATTTAATCGACGCAAAAAACAGCCGGTCAAAAAATCCCAACCCAGCCGATACCCGCGCGTTGTCCAGATTGTCATAAATAAATTCAGGGACATCCATTACCTTCGATTTGACTCGAATCTCGGTTGTTTTCCCGTTATTTTCAAGGAAATCCCCTCCAGCACCACCCCTATCATGCCTACAAACAACATCGGTAGAAATACTATCATGGTCAATGGTCCCGGCATTTATTTATTCCACGCTAATATCGATGATTTAACATGTTAGAAAATTTCCATCCCATCCACTGCCGCCCATTGGGGCTAAATGGCCAATTTGATGCTATAATTGAACTGGACGACATCCATATCCTTGGATTTGACTCCAATCTCGGTTGTATTCGCGTTATTTTATTGCAGCGTTCCTACACCCAACACCTAAAAGTGCTCTACTGATAATACCGACCCGCTTCTGGGGGTGGTAGACGCGTCTCAGCCCAACAGTCGGTAGAAACACTATCAATATCTGTGACCCCTAAAAATATTTATCCGACGGAAATAACGACTGTTTTAGCGTGTTTAAATATTTCAACCCCCGTCCGCCCCCGCTTCTGGAGTTGGTAGACGCGTCTCACCCCGACAGTGTTTGTTTCCTGGTCGCAAAGAACACGTGTACGAAATTTGGTGAAATTTTCTCCAGCTGTGTAGATTTGTATAACGAACATACAAATATACAAATATACAAACATACAAATATACAAACATACAAATATACAAACATACAAACATACATACATACATACACTCATTTTTATTTATAAAATTAAACGTCGTTATTAATGGAAACAACATCGATAAAATAGTATGAACAACACCACCCCTAAATATGCTACTTTCCCGTGGTGGAAAGGGTTGAATTTTTACTCATATCACATCGGTAGAAACATTATAAATCTAGTTTACCCATAAACACATAACATTTTGGCAATTTTAGAATAATAGACAATTCTCACCCCCAGCCCTAAGCAAGCTCACCGCTAATGTCTAAAGGGATTTATATTTTCAACAAAATCCGTTGAAATAGTATCCACGTAATTCTCCTCCAAGAACGCGCAAGAACTGACTATTTATCTCCCCTTCCAACCCCCACCCTTTCGGGTTAAATGGGCAATTAAAAATATTTATCCGAAGTAAACTCACTGACATCCATAACCTTCGATTTGACTCCAAACTCGGTTGTATTCGCGTTATTTTTCTGTAAAGCAACTCCACCCCAAACCCTAAGGGTGCCCTTTTCCCAGGGCGTACGAGATGAATATTATATTCAGATAACATCGGTAGAAACACAATCAATATCTTTGACCCCGAAAATATTTATCCAAATCTAATACCTGCTGTTTTAGCATGTTTAAGTATTTCAACCCCCGTCCACCCCCGCTTCTGGGGTTGGTAGACGCGTCTCACCTCGACAGTGTTGTTTACCTGGTCGCAAAGAACCCGTGTACGAAATTCGGTGAAATTTGATCCACCGGTATAGACTTGTATTCTCCACCCCAAACCCTAAGGGTGCCCTTTTCCCAGGGTGTATGGGATGAAAATTATATTCTGAAAACATTGGTAGAAACTCCATAAATATGTTGGACCCCTAAAAATTATTATCCGACTAAAATATCGGCTGTTTTAGCATGTTCAAATATTTCCACCCCCGTCCACCCCCGCTTCTGGAGGTGGTAGGCGCATCTCACTCCGACAGTGTTGTTTTCCTGGTCGCAAAGAACCCGTGTACGAAATTTGGTGAAATTTGCTCCAGCGGTGTAGATTTGTACTCTCCACCACAAACGCTAGGGGTGTTCTTTCCCCAGAGTGTAGAGGTTGAAAATTATATTCAGATATCATCAGTGGAAAGACTATAAATATCTTTGACCCCTAAAAATATTTATCCGACTGAAATATCGACTGTTTTAGCATGTTCAAATATTTCCACCCCCGTCCACCCCCGCTTCTGGAGGTGGTAGGCGCGTCTCACCCCGACAGTGTTGTTTTCCTGGTCGCAAAGAACCCGTGTACGAAATTTGGTGAAATTTGCTCCAGCGGTGTAGATTTGTACTCTCCACCCCAAACGCTAGGGATGTTCTTTCCCCAGGGTGTAGAGGTTGAAAATTATATTCAGATAACATCAGTGGAAAGACTATAAATATCTTTGACCCCTAAAAATATTTATCCGACTGAAATATCGACTGTTTTAGCATGTTCAAATATTTCCACCCCCGTCCACCCCCGCTTCTGGAGGTGGTAGGCGCGTCTCACCCCGACAGTGTTGTTTTCCTGGTCGCAAAGAACCCGTGTACGAAATTTGGTGAAATTTGATCCACCGGTATAGATTTGTATTCTCCACCCCCAACCCTAAGGGTGCCCTTTTCCCAGGGTGTAGGGGATGAAAATTATATTCTGGAAACATTGGTAGAAACTCCATAAATATGTTGGACCCCTAAAAATTATTATCCGACTAAAATATCGGCTGTTTTAGCATGTTCAAATATTTCCACCCCCGTCCACCCCCGCTTCTGGAGGTGGTAGGCGCATCTCACTCCGACAGTGTTGTTTTCCTGGTCGCAAAGAACCCGTGTACGAAATTTGGTGAAATTTGCTCCAGCGGTGTAGATTTGTACTCTCCACCACAAACGCTAGGGGTGTTCTTTCCCCAGAGTGTAGAGGTTGAAAATTATATTCAGATATCATCAGTGGAAAGACTATAAATATCTTTGACCCCTAAAAATATTTATCCGACTGAAATATCGACTGTTTTAGCATGTTCAAATATTTCCACCCCCGTCCACCCCCGCTTCTGGAGGTGGTAGGCGCGTCTCACCCCGACAGTGTTGTTTTCCTGGTCGCAAAGAACCCGTGTACGAAATTTGGTGAAATTTGATCCACCGGTATAGATTTGTATTCTCCACCCCAAACCCTAAGGGTGCCCTTTTCCCAGGGTGTTGGGGATGAAAATTATATTCAAAAAACATCGGTAAAAACACCATAAATATCTTGGACCCCTAAAAAATATTATTCGACTAAAATATCAGCTGTTTCAGCATGTTTAAGTATTTCAACCCCCGTCCACCCCCGCTTCTGGGGTTGGTAGACGCGTCTGACCCCGACAGTGTTGTTTTCCTGGTCGCAAAGAACACGTGTACGAAATTTGGTGAAATTTGCTCCAGCGGTGTAGATTTGTATTCTCCACCCCAAACGCTAGGGGTGCTCTTTCCCCAGGGTGTAGAGGTTGAAAATTATATTCAGATATCATCAGTGGAAAGACTATAAATATCTTGGAACCCTAAAAATATTTATCCGACTGAAATATCGACTGTTTTAGCATGTTCAAATATTTCCACCCCCGTCCACCCCCGCTTCTGGGGGTGGTAGGCGCGTCTCACCCCGACAGTGTTTGTTTCCTGGTCGCAAAGAACACGTGCACGAAATTTGGTGAAATTTTAACCAACGGTATAGATTTGTATTCTCCACCCCAAACGCTAGGGGTGCTCTTTCCCCAGGGTGTAGGGGATGAAAATTATATTCAGAAAACATCGGTAGAAACACCATCAATATCTTGGACCCCTAAAAATTATTATCCGACTAAAATATCGGCTGTTTTAGCATGTTTAAATATTTCAACCCCCGTGCACCCCCGCTTCTGGGGGTGGTAGACATGTCTCACCCCGACAGTGTTTGTTTCCTGGTCGTAAAGAACACGTGTACGAAATTTGGTGAAATTTGCTCTACCGGTGTAGATTTGTATAACGAACATACAAACATACAAACAAACATACAAACAAACAAACATACAAACATACAAACATACATACACTCTTTTTTATTTATAAGATTAAAAACAAACCTTAAATTAAAATATTTGTTCTTGTTACTGCTCTTATAACGGTCAAAACACGAAAATGTCTAAATTATGAGACATGTGTTTGGTACTTACTACCGAATTGGTTTTATTTGCCAAGGAAGTTAATCTTATAAATAAAAAAGAGTGTATGTATGTTTGTATGTTTGTATGTTTGTTTGTATGTTTGTTTGTATGTTTGTTTGTATATTTGTATGTTCGTCATACAAATCTACACCGGTAGAGCAAATTTCACCAAATTTCGTACACGTGTTCTTTACGACCAGGAAACAAACACTGTCGGGGTGAGACATGTCTACCACCCCCAGAAGCGGGGGTGCACGGGGGTTGAAATATTTAAACATGCTAAAACAGCCGATATTTTAGTCGGATAATATTTTTTAGGGGTCCAAGATATTTATGGTGTTTCTACCGATGTTTTCTGAATATAATTTTCATCCCCTACACCCTGGGGAAAGGGCACCCTTAGGGTTTGGGGTGGAGAATACAAATCTATACCGGTGGATCAAATTTCACCAAATTTCGTACACGTGTTTTTTGCGACCAGGAAAACAACTCTATCGGGGTGAGACGCGCCTACCACCCCCTGAAGCGGGGGTGGACGGGGGTGGAAATATTTGAACATGCTAAAACAGTCGATATTTCAGTCGGATAAATATTTTTAGGGGTCAAAGATATTTATAGTCTTTCCACTGATGATATCTGAATATAATTTTCAACCTCTACACCCTGGGGAAAGAGCACCCCTAGCGTTTGGGGTGGAGAGTACAAATCTACACCGCTGGAGCAAATTTCACCAAATTTCGTACACGGGTTCTTTGCGACCAGGAAAACAACACTGTCGGGGTGAGACGCGCCTACCACCTCCAGAAGCGGGGGTGGACGGGGGTGGAAATATTTGAACATGCTAAAACAGCCGATATTTTAGTCGGATAATAATTTTTAAGGGTTCAAGATATTTATGGTGTTTCTACCAATGTTTTCAGAATATAATTTTCATCCCCTACTCCCTGGGAAAAGGGCACCCTTAGGGTTTGGGGTGGAGAATACAAGTCTATACCGGTGGATCAAATTTCACCAAATTTCGTACACGTGTTCTTTGCGACCAGGAAAACAACACTGTCGGGGTGAGACGCGCCTACCACCCTCTGAAGCGGGGGTGGACGGGGGTGGAAATATTTGAACATGCTAAAGCAGTCGATATTTCAGTCGGATAAATATTTTTAGGGGTCAAAGATATTTATAGTCTTTCCACTGATGATATCTGAATATAATTTTCAACCTCTACACCCTGGGGAAAGAGCACCCCTAGCGTTTGGGGTGGAGAGTACAAATCTACACCGCTGGAGAAAATTTCACCGAATTTCGTACACGGGTTCTTTGCGACCAGGAAAACAACACTGTCAAGGTGAGACGCGTCTACCAACCCCAGAAGCGGGGGTGGACGGGGGTTGAAATACTTAAACATGCTAAAACAGCAGGTATTAGATTTGGATAAATATTTTCGGGGTCAAAGATATTGATTGTGTTTCTACCGATGTTATCTGAATATAATATTCATCTCCTACGCCCTGGGAAAAGGGCACCCTTAGGGTTTGGGGTGGAGTTGCTTTACAGAAAAATAACGCGAATACAACCGAGTTTGGAGTCAAATCGAAGGTTATGGATGTCAGTGAGTTTACTTCGGATAAATATTTTTAATTGCCCATTTAAGCCGAAAGGGTGGGGGTTGGAAGGGAAGATAAATAGTCAGTTCTTGCGCGTTCTTAGGGAGAATTACGTGAATACTATTTCAACGGATGTTGTTGAAAATATAAATCCCTTTAGACATTAGTGGTGAGCTTGCTTAGGGCTGGGGGTGAGAATTGTCTATTATTCTAAAACTGCCAAAATGTTATGTGTTTATGGGTAAACTAGATTGATAGTGTTTCTACCGATGTGATATGAGTAAACCCTTTCCACCACGGGAAATTAGCAGATTTAGGGGTGGTGTTGTTCATACTATTTTAACCGATGTTCTTTCCATTGATAACGACGTTTAATAAAAAATAAAAGTGTTTCAGAAACATTGCTTTTTATACTCTTTTAAAAAGTTTTTATATTATAAATTGTAATAAACATAATTTTACATTTATTCCGTAATTGAAGTTGTATTATTGAGAAGAAATAAAGCAACAAATAATTACGGACAAATACATGTAACAAAAACTCTACATGCTAACGTAGTTTATAATTTACTTTACTACATCTTCAATGAAAATATTATCCACGTAATCTACATTATTAGAACAATTGTTCTCAAAATCCTAAACCATATAAATCAATCCATTAATAATACCTTTTCTACCAGAACGAAAGGGCTTAATATAAATAATTATTACACTTAATCTTATAAATAAAAATGAGTGTATGTATGTTTGTATGTTTGTATATTTAAATGTTTGTATATTTGTATGTTTGCATATTTGTATGTTCGTTATACAAATCTACACCGCTGGAGAAAATTTCACCAAATTTCGTTCACGTGTTCTTTGCGACCAGGAAACAAACACTGTCGGGGTGAGACGCGTCTACCACCCCCAGAAGCGGGGGTGGACGGGGGTGGAAATATTTAAACTTGCTAAAGCAGTCGATATTTCAGTCGGATAAATATTTTTAGGGGTCACATATATTAATAGTGTTTCTACCGACTGTTGGGGTGAGACGCGTCTACCACCCCCAGAAGCGGGTCGGGATTATCAGTAGAGCACTTTTAGGTGTTGGGTGGAGGAACGCTGCAATACAACCGAGTTTGGAGTCAAATCCAAGGTTATGGATGTCATCCAGTTCAATTATAGCATCAAATTGGCCATTTAGCCCCAAGGGGCGGGAGTGGATGGGATGGAAATTTTCTAACATGTTAAATCATCGATATTAGCGTGGAATAAATAAATGCCGGGACCATTGACGTTGATAGTATTTCTACCGATGTTGTTTGTAGGCATGATAGAGGTGGGGCTGGAGTAGATTTCCTTGAAAATAACGGGAAAACAACCGAGATTCGAGTAAAATCGAAGGTCATGGATGTCCCTGAATTTATTTATGACAATCTGGACAACGCGCGGGTATCGGCTGGGTTGGGATGAGTTACCGGCTGTTTTTTGCGTCGATTAAATATTTCGGGATGAATTAGATTAATAAAATTTCCCTACATGTTCTCTGTGAATAATTTCAACCCCTTTCGGACTCATAACGGTGCACCCTTAAGGGTGGGCGTGAAGTAGCATTACACAAAAAGAAACCAGAAACTATCGGGATTGTCACTGAGTTTAATCAATTTCCTTGAAAATAACGGGAAAACAACCGAGATTCGAGTCAAATCGAAGGTAATGGATGTTGCTGAATTTATTTATGACAATCTGGACAACGCGCGGGTATCGGCTGGGTTGGGATGAGTTGGCCGGCTGTTTTTTCGTCAATTAAATATATTTCGGGATGAATTAGATTAATAAAATTTCCCTACATGTTCTCTGTGTATAATTTCAACCCCTTTTGGACTCGGAAGGGTGCACCCTTAAGGGTTGGCGTGGAAGTAGCATTAGATAAAAATAAACCAGAAACTATCAGGATAGTCACTGAGTTTAATTATGACATTAAACTTGACCGTTTAAGTCCCCGAAGCGGGAGTGGTCGGGGGTGAAAAATTTCAAACATGTTAAACGGTCGATATTTGCGATAATTATTTCCTGGGGTTAATTACTTTGAAAGTATTTATACCGATGTTGTTTGTGTATAATTTAACCCCTGTGAGGGGAGCAAGCTTAGGGGTGGCGTAGAGGTACGTTAAATAAAATCTAGCAAAAACAACCGAGATTCGAATCAATTCTGAGACTATGAATGTCGCTGAATCTAATAGTGACAACCTGGCTAACGCGACGGGTTTGGGAGGTGTTGGGCGGGGGAATAAATTTTCAGACAATGTAATCGGCCGATTTTTGAGTGGAATACATTCTTTTTCATTATCGCAAATTTGTGGGGGTGGTCATCTTCTAACATGTAAAAACGGCCGATATATTTAGTCAATGACTTCATCCTTCTTCGGCATTGGCGGTGAGCACATTTAGGGATAGGGTTCGAGGAGCTTTACATAAAACTAGCGCAAAAGTAACCAAAATTGGAGTCTTATGGATGGTTATAGATAAATGACATCTCGGGCAACGCCGGGCACCCAGCTAGTGTTTTAATAAAATATTTCTTCGCATCAATGTGTAGTTCATGATGTTTTTATTTTCTAAACTATATTTGTATTTTTTTTGAATACATTTCGGATAAAATAATAAAAACAATATCAAACCTGACCATAGTCAATTTGGCTTATGATGTTGCACATAGTCAACATAAAAAGAATTAGGTTGATTCATCAATAATTCAGAATAATTGGACAATTATTATTTAAGTGCAATTATAATACCCCGAAAATTATACATAAATTTTCTTTCTTGAAAAAAAAAAGCCAAAAAAACGCAGAATATAAATATTCTGAAGTTGACCGGCGGGTAGAAAAATCTGGCTTAAGGGGTTGATCACAGAAAACTAGGACTGGCATATTTTAACATGTCCAAGGATGCCAAAAATTTCACGTACGTGATGTTTTATATCTTCATCCAAAAATAGCGCTGTTATAAACCAACAGATGCCTCTGGGGTGATACTAAAAGTTATGTTTCATATATGCTACACTATAGGGTTAAGAAAGGTAAAAATATTTTATTTTTTCTATTTTTCTATTCTCTTCTGCTCCTTTACTTTCGTTCTTATGATACTTTCGTTATAATTTTTTTTGTCATCCTTCATTAATTTAAAATTAGAATGCCACTACAACCTTTTATATTCCCAAATACTTCCAACAATTCTAATGTTACCCATGTTTGACTGAAAATAGTTCTATCTTCAGGAATGTAATAAAAAATTTCTAAATTCCATAAATACACGGAATATTTTGACCTAAACAAATTATTTTGGCTTCAAGTAAATGTATATAGAATTTTCTAGGATTTATAAATTTAAGTTTTCTCATACTACTCGTGATATAAATCTAGCTACATGGTCTCACAGTAGAACTAACAGTGGATTGATAGAAAAATGTATGTGTAGGTGTTTCACAGTTTTATGATTCAGTTGAGTATACGGTATATGAGTTATTTATTGAAACTGACAACAGGCGGCGAAGTTACAGATCACAAAAATTTGCAGAAACCTTCAAATACAATTCAAGAGCACTGTAATGTTGAACCATCAAAATGACTGTCTAAAGTATATAAATAAATAATTCCGTTTCGCTAAGAAAGCTTAAAAGGAAATCTATTGAATAAACGAAAACATTGACAAAGTATTTTCATATATTTTGCCTACGACTGCGTTTTTTTTATCCAAATAGATTATATCAAATTGAGCATCTAAAATGGAGTGTTGAAGAATATATTTAAAAAAGGGGAACTGAGTAGTAATAATATAGACATTTCAGAGAAAAAAAATTAAACTTCATTTTTTTAAATCTGAGTTTAACTTCTCAACAACAGGTTCGGAGTTCATGGCCCCCAAAAAAGGTTCATCGGTCAGTTTTTCTTCAAAGGAAAAAATGTGCTTCTCACAAAGTTTTATTCAAAACGGCATCTGGTGTTTGCACGATATTTCCTGATTTCCCAGAAAAGCACATGCGAACATATTTTGTGTTTCATCCAATTAATTTTATAGATTATTATTTATATACAATTTTATAGTTTAAAATAACCTGCATAAATTCAGATTCTATATAACTGTTATTGTGGACACCGCATGTAGAAACTGTGATCCCTAATAATTTGCTTATAAACCTACGACACAGATTCTCGGCTTTAATTTAAACTTTAATTATGCGCTTTAAATAAATGAGTCCGTCAATTGATCTCGTAGAGATTATCGTAACGCGAATCACCCCAGAAATATCTGAGTGAAAAGTGAAGACATCGCGCATCGTTTCAATGTTCTTGTTGAAGGACGGAACGCCTATATTCTTCATCAGTCTGAAATGTCACCGATCACTAAACAGCACATTGGAAAGGATGACGTCGAAGTATTGTTTCATCGGAGACAGAATCAAAATGACAATCGCATTTTTTTTTTCAAAAAAAAAAAGACCCTAGACCGAGAGTTCCCAATGTGTAACGTACACGGAGAATTATAAAATCAAGTGAGAAATGAGAAAATGCAGGAATACAATAAAACTCAAATGTAAATGTCACAGGTAAAGGATTTCCTAGTTTGATTTATGAGCGCAATACAGATACAGTCCTAAAGTTGATGAGGGTCAATGTGTAGTAGCGATGGGAAGGTCGTTTAATTTTGTCAAGTCATTAAAAATCAATTCACTCATTGCTACGAGTCGATTCTTTTAAACGACTCTTCGGCTCTCCGAATCCAATCCGATTCTATTCTCAAGGTTGGAGAATACACAAAAAAAAATATGGAATAATTATTAACTAATTTATTTATGAGAAATAATATCAATATATTTTACAAAGTTAATATTTCTATATGGATAAAGCATTTAGGAAAGTTTTCCGTCATGATCTGCCTCTCGAAGTAAATTTTCCAATTGTACATTCGAAAAAAACCAAACGTTTCTTCTAAATATAGATTGACTACTGCACAGTCATTGAGAACAATGACTTCATCCTAGGGTTAGGGCAGTGACCTCGTCCGGAGCGACCTTCCAGGTTTTTGTTTTTTTGGAAACGAAACATTCAACGCTAGTAACGCGTGGAATAATTTGCAATATTACCTACACTGCAAACTGTATATCACGATAAAATTTATTCTGCATATTCATTGTACATAATCTTGTAAATTAAAGCTGTTAATGTTTATATACGAGTGGGTTAGTGTTTTTAAAAATTAAAACAATTATTGATCAAAAGTATCTACTTCAAAAGAACAGAAAAACGCTGGGAATTATTGATGTAGAGAAATCGTAAGAATAACAAATTAAAATTAAATTTTTGTCTTGATTATTTTTGCAATAATTAAGACTTCGCCATACCGCCTGTAAAAGAATCTAAGCCTATCTCTTCAAAATTTATTACTAGTGTTATTGTTTATTAATTATTGGAGAGTGGCGAGTTCGATTCAGAACCAGAGTCGAATCTTTCTTCAGCACAACTACTCAACTTGAAATTTACTCCCCAAGATTTTCTCAACGGCTCAACGCGAACTGTGAGCAGTAACTCTCTCTATTGAGTCGTTTTACAGAACGGTTCGTATTTAAGAATTGTCTCTTTGAGAATCGCTTCCGCAACACAAAGGCTTGCGAGGGCTATTCTCTCGCAGGCAATACCTGCGAGGGATGTTCTCTCGCAGGCAGAACCTTGTAGGAGAGATACGAAGGGGCTACGTTTGGGGATGACTTTTCCTCTCAGTTTTTTAACTAAGGTTCCCACGAGCCGAGGCACCTCGGCCTGTTCTGAGAGGTGTATGTTCCGGGGTCACAGACCTTGGGCATACGGTAAGAGTTGTCCGCTATTCCCATTGGAATAGTCGGCCAGATGCCTCCTAAACTTGTCGAGGCACGGAGAAGGGAATGCTGCGTCCCCACAGAAAACTCCTCTCCCGCTATCGGAAGGGCGTGGGACAAGTTCCCAATGCCCGACCTACCTGATGCAGGTTTTTCTAGGGTTTTTCCTGCATTTCATTAGGTGAATGTCGAGTAGGATCCTTAAAATATTGCCCGGGGGCCCTAGTTAACCCTTGGCTACCTTCCTCTACCCTTCCGCATCCCACCATTCCAATGGATTCAACGTGGATTACCGTCATGTAGCCTGTTCCCCTAAAAAATAATCGCTTCCCCATTTTATTTCTTATCTATAATGATTAGTTTTGTAAAAAAAACTGTATTATGGAAATATTTATAAAGAAATAACGTACACACAAAATAAATATATCAACCATAGCAGCCAGCATGTAAATTAAGAAATATGATTCTAAGAATGCTGCTACTAGAACTAAAATCTTCAAGTCATCGGTACGACATTTTAAATTTTTAGCCGTGTAAAATGAAATGTTTATTACAGAAAAACTGTGACAGAAAGACATAAGACAAACAGTAAACCAAAAGCAAATTAAGAACAGGAAGCATCTGTTTCGCAGGTTTTCGAATTCACGCAACGCACTAGGATTTTCAGCAAATTTTGCTATCTAAACAAAAATGGTATAGTAAACATTACGTTAGTGCTCATTAGCTTTGTTCACAAATATTTCATTTGACATGGAAGATAAATTTAGCCATCTTAAATTCTAATTACGGGGACTGCAAACACTGCGGTGTTTTGATGGCCGCAGTTTTGGCTGTGTTTGTGATTCTGCATTATAATGCGGCGTAATATTCTGAACATTAACGTCATTTGAGGAAGAAATTTCTTTCTGTAATTGGCAAAAAGCCTTGCTTGATGCCCTTGAGACTGATGTATTCCCGAAAACCACTGTTAGACACACTGACATAAAGACACAGTCGTCGCAGTCAGTGAAAAATTGCTGCGGAAAATATTGTAAGACTCAGACTTATTTAAAGTTTTGATCTAGAAAACATATTCATTACATTGCTTAGTTATATGAGACAGGTTTACGTGTTTCATTAACACTCCAGGGAAACTTTGCTATTTCAGCTAATTTCAGTCTAAATGTTATTGACTCACACTTATTACACCAAACAAATGTTCTCTTTTACAAGAGGCTAATAGAGATAGGATTACACTCACTGATGAACGTCGTCTAACTGCTATTATTAGGATTAATAATATGGAATTATCAGAAAAGATTAAATAACAGTATACTAATGACATGGAGGCTGAAATCTTCAAAGATATCCGCTTTTCGAAGTTAACAAGTACAGTGAACCAAACTAGAAATCGGAATCTTGTAATTAAGAATATATATATATATATATATAAATAAATTTATTTATCACCATCTTGCTGAATTCGAAGTAAAAAGATAACATATAATTTATTTTTTTTGTGCACCGATTCGTTCCTATTGGAGAGAACGGACTACAAATCTTGAGTTAGATACACCTGTGTGCATCTGATCCATAAATAAGATTCGTAATTTTCTTCGCCCTGTTGCGTGCGGAAATCGTCATTGTTTCCATTAGTCCGATTGCTGTCTTCGTCTGCCTCCCTTACCGTTATTATGCGTTTTAGGCTGATTGTTTCCCCTTGTCTGTCCCTCCGGAATAAATTAAAATTCAAATTAAAAAAGGAACAAAACCGCCAGGGATTGTAGGTGGATAACACATGTGCTCGTCATAAAGCGTTACGTTTTTTACGGCTGCATTTTTAATTTTATTGCCGGCAATTATCGTGTTTATACATTTCGCAGGTGTTGCAATGCGAGCAGGCATTTTAGCAAGCGTGCTTTATTCCACATGATAGCTCCGATGTTAACAGTAAGTTAAATAATAAACACTTCCTTGCGTCACTTTTTTTTTAAACCAAACCTTAACTTGGTAAGTCATAAGTTATAAAATTCTGAAATTTTCTCCAAGCAAGGAAAAAATGTACTTCAGGAAAGTTTGTAAACTATTTCTTTTTTATCAGTCAATACATAATTCAAATTGATGCACAAATTACTGTACATGACTTCACAAGACAAAAAGATAAATTTGGAGTGAAACGATGGTAGAAATGGTATAATAAAGATACATTCGACCTTAGCATTTTCGGAAAATCGAATAATACATTTTACTAATATTTACAAATATTGGTAGTATAAAAATTGCGCCATAAGTAAGTAAATAATAATTATGTGACACATTTCAGTTATAATAAATAAATCGGCCACAAGTCAGAACGAAGTCAATAAATCAATTGACAAAAATACAACTACAAAACGTTTCGTCCTTAATTTAGAACTTCATCAGGTGTATTATTATAAATAATTTCCATACATTGCCAAATTTTTCTATTAATAACAGGCAAATAAGCTCTACATGCACTGCCAATTTTACACTTGACGAAGTCCTAAATTAGGGACGAAACGTTGTCTAGTTGTATGTCTGTCGCTTGAGTTATTAAAATTTTTTCTGACATGTGGCCGACTTATTTATATATTATATTTTATGCAAGCACAAGCACGCGCGCACACACAATCAAATATACGAATTTTGAATCATGTTTGGATCAGCCGTAAGATATCTGAAATTTCTGTGCTGCGTTAGCAGAGACTGTCGAGTATTTCATTTGAACATTGGAATATCTCTGTTAGTATGAGTTTGTGATTTCAGCTTTATTCGGGTTGGCTGTCGGAAAATCTCGGGTTACTTTGGAAGGCATGCGTCAGACTTGAGAGTGTTTTTATAATAAAAGAGTTGTTTTCTGCACAAAAATGCAAACATGTCCTCTGCCAACAGTTACAGAGTTAAAAAGACCACGTTATAGAGGCTCGAGCACGAACTGGATTTGGGAGAAGTAATATTGTCATAATTACGCTTTCAAAGACTAACTCCTTTTAAAGTTTAGACAGTGTGATTTATTAATTATCAAATATTCTTTACAGATGATATTGAATATAAGGGGATTTAATAACTAGATCATTTTAGGTCTGGTGGCTTTTGTAAACATTTTAATGTAACGTATATAACGTATATAATTCTGTTTACGGGGCGGAGGGTATGGTAAAGGCGAGCCTTAGCAGAGTACGAACGCAACTCGGTGACGTCACACACTCATATTGAAATTTGTGTAATATTGTAACATATATTCAGTTTTGTGTACGTGTGACTTCTTTCAGTATATAGGAAAATGCTTACTGGTAATTTGGGTAGTTTAGTCCGTAGGTTTACAAAGGGTCAGAGCTTCTAGGTCTTCATGTCGAATGTCATAAACACGTGACGGAAAAATATCTGATACCCATTGGGTAGCAGTGTTAGTAGTTGAATATTAAAAGTAACTTGACAGGGTAAAATTTAATATATAATTTCTTTCAAATTTTACGGAACGTATAGCTTACAGTATGATTTAGGGTAAAGGAGAGAATGGCCTGAAGAGAAGAACTGTCACCGAGAAGGTGGAACGGATTTATGATTTATGAAGTGCTAATATCAGTAAATAACGTCGTTGAGGCTAGCACTCTCATATTCTTCCGGGGTCGCTCCGGAGCGAGTCGTTTCAATCGAACGACTCGTTCCGAGAGGTTGTTCCCCGTTCGCACAAAACTAAGGAGCGAATGACTCCAAACAATTATACAGGCAAAAACTCCTCTCTGCAGTGCTCTGCTTTTTGAGCCAGATCACAGCTCGTTTAGGAACGAGTGCGTTTCGACTCCGATCTTTGAGCGCAATCCCCTCCATCTCTGTGCGTCAGCTCACGGCTCGCTCAGGAGCAGAAAGCTCTTTTGAACCATTCTTCTAAAGAAGAGGGGTCCATTCGTCATGGTGCGGCTCGGACCCATCTCTACCGGGGAGGAAAACCTAGAAGCTTTCATTAGTTCCGGAATCTTGTAATTTCAAACAATTATCGCTGTGGTAAACTCCCGAGCGGCCAAAAATATCCAAAATAGAAGCCCATCTTACATATAGTTCAAGTTATATCTCACCTCTACTATACAGTCCGATAAATTAGATAACACTTGACCGTTATTTCCCGCGATAATGTGATCTTGAAATCCCTAATCCGACGCTTAAAATGAAGGACGGGGACAAGATGTGTTGCCTAACAATCTGAGTGTTTTCTGCCGTTTACAGAGAATTGTATACGAAGTCCAATTGCAACCACGTATATGTGGCATTAGCGCCTCCCTCCATGAGGAAATCCCAAGTGCCTTCTTGTTTTAATCGTTTTATAGTAAGAGACTTTCCGCAGCTGTCAGTCATATTGAAAAGCAAATATACTTTTATAATTCTCTCTGTGTTATGAATTTCTTCAAAGAACTTTACTTTAACAAATTTTGAGGGCGAGATACATTGAATTTTAAACAGTTTCATTATATATTTTTTTATTTCTCCTTGTTTCTACTACCAATTAAGAGCCTAGACCCACGACTGCCAGACTGTCGTCGTAATGACCCGTTCCTGATTTATTGGAGTGACACGTGTTCTACTTCAGCCGTAACCCCAATTTTCATGACCATGACGAACACAAACATCCTTATCCATGTAGTGATTCGAACCTGGACCTCTGTTGCGCGAGGCGGTGATTCGAACCTGGACCTCTGTTACGCGAGGCGGTGATTCTCACGCTACACCATAACAGGTTGGATCTTATAACGTAATGAATCGGATTTTTTCCATATCTTGAGAAACTAAAGCTCATATTAATTACGAATTAATTATCAAGTATTGATATTAAAATGTATGGGATTTATGTAAACTTGCAGTCATAAAAATTGAGCGACAAAACACACATTTTATCACGTATGTTTATTCGATCACTATACGTTATTCCCATTTCAAGGAGAATAATAACTAATATTTTCAACAAAGTTTCTCATTACGAAAATTTCCTGTCTCATATTTTGGAGATTTGCATCATAAATACGCGGAAAATGAAAAATTTAACTTTCCAAATAATATATCATTCTACAGACATTCAAGTATCTAGCAGGACAATTTATGAAGTGCTAAGAATTTAGCTTCTAAGCAACCGATTAATCCTTTAACTTCACGACTTAAGGCAGTTCGAAGGCAGCTCCAGTGTATTTCGGTAAAGCAAAATCATTGGTGTCTTTAAGCGGAAAATGAGGTGTTACATTTAAAAAGGAAAATTTGGAGAATATTATTTGTTTGTGGAAACCAACAAAAGGCTTCTCTTGTAATGAAACCGACAGTAGACGGTTTACTATCTCTGTAAAAACAAATTATTTTAATTATTTAGTGAAATTTGGTAATATATATCACATGCATGATAAAATGAAAAAATTTACGTCTGATTGAAAATAATGAATAAGAAAGATAGCCAATTTCGAGTTTTGCCAACTGGCAAGTGCAGTTGTGTCGCTCTAGGCTCTTCTTCAAAACTGAAGAAAGGGACAAGGATCCCAGAAACGTTGTGTGGTATTTATATTATCAATTTTTTGTCTGAATTGGCTATCTTTCTTATTCATATGCATGATATTGATCAAAATGTAAAAGTGTTATTAATTAAATAGTGTGCAATGAATAATATTGTTCTGGAAAGGAAACGTTTTATTATTAAATACAAGAAAACCCCTACCAAGATATCCTCGGACTTGTCTTGCCGTTCGTGTCATATCTAAATTTATACTATATTAATTAGAACAATCCACTTAACATTGGGTAGCAGTGTTAGTAGTTGAATATTAAAAGTAACTTGACAGGGTAAAATTTAATATATAATTTCTTTCAAATTTTACGGAACGTATAGCTTACAGTATGATTTAGGATAAAGGAGAGAATGGCCTGAAGAGAAGAACTGTCACCGAGAAGGTGGAACGGAATCTACAAAAGAAATCTACGAGAACTTTGCAACAGGGACAAAACTCTTGCGTATCCCTCATTGGGCCCAGGAAATGGCGTAACGACCTCACTTTCCATTTTCATAATGCACCGTATCTCAATACGCAGAAAGAATACGATTAACAACTGGTTTTTCAGGTGGACCTCATTAAGGACACGCTCACGAAGAGACGCGCACTCTGATAACCTTTCATGTTAACGCATCCTTCTGAAGTAACGTTCAGAATAAATATAGGTAAATGTCTTTCTCTTCTAGATGCGTAAGAATATTTGAGACCTTTTATGGTTGTACATATCGTATGTACGGGAGTAAGACAAATAAAAGTGTTTTTGAACCGTTATTCCCGTAATGATCGTGCTTGGAACAAGCTTCTCTTTAGAAATATACATAACAAAGTTCACTATGCTCCAAAACGCAGCCTAAACCTGACTGGATTTCCAAATTATGCTATAAATCCATTGTAAACTTATTCAAATACGATTCTTTTAAGAATTTGAGCATAAAACAAAATTATTGGAATTGGCGTACGTTTTCACGTATAACAGATTTTATTTGTTGTAAATGATCATTCAGTAGAAATATTAGCCGTCCCGGGTATGCAAACAAATAGTCACGTTCTCTGATTTCCTGTAAGTTTTAATATAATAACTGCGGTATAATGTTTTATATAAGATTTCATTTATTATCATAAAAATATAAGATCTATATTCCTACTAGTAACCCTTTTTAGTTATAATAATTAGTAACACTAAAATTTCTTCTACCTTGAAATAAATATGTAAAACGTTACGTTAATGTATAATTTTACAGTATTCTGTACCATTTTTAATACAATATTGTTTATTGATAATTACAGAAAATCCTAAGGCTAATAAAATAATTATTTCCTCATTTGAATGACTTTATATCCATAACCAGTTTAACTGATGTAGACCTATTTAATGAATAATTTTCCTTAAATTTTTAATAAATTAGTTTTGTTTGTTGAACCCTGAGACCAATAATTTAATATTTTTTGTTATTTTAAAAACAAAGTAATTCCAATAATTAAATTGTATTTTCTTATTTCATGTGGGACTAGACTTTAAGATCAGCTTGACCCTCGATATATACTTCCCATGACAATGTGCATCCAAATCATCCAAATTTTTCTTTTAAAATCTTTAAAAATGAATTCATTATATTGGAAATTTATCAATTATTGAATGATTTAATGTATTTAATAATGAGATATATCAACAGCCAAATATCTGACAAAAATAAGAGCTAAATAAATACCTCACAACATTTCTGCAATCCTTTTTGAGTTTATCACTTGGTTTTTGTCGCGCATCATGCTTATGGTCATATTTTAATCACTTAACGAAAGTAACAAAGTCTGCAGAAAAATTGTGTGGTATTTATTTAGCACTCATAAAATGTCTGTGTTAAAAGTATAGCCAAATAACAGACAAAAAAAATTTAATTTCAAGAATTATTTATTATGTTAAAAGCTTAATTTATAATTTTTTTCCCCATAGATCATTTCAATACAACATATCAGTCACAATTTTGACCCTATAATCAATTTTGTTTCCATATGATTCAAAAGCTTGTTCCCAATATTTCAGTTCCTAAACTTACATACTTCATAACCACCAATTTCTTTATTATTATTATTATATTTATAGTCTTATATATATATATATATATATATATATATATATATATATATATATATATATATATATATTGTAATAGAAAGAATGTGACATTGTCAAAAATATTGGTATGGAAAGGATAGAGATATAGGTTGTGGCTTACCTATCTCTCTATCCTTCCATACCAATATATATATAACTGCTAAGGTTATAAGCAACTTTGTACTATGTTGCATTTCTTTGTTTCGGAACTCCCGAATGGGGGTTTCTCAGTATGAAAATACACACACAGGACATCAATGCCATCACCAGGATTCTGTGATGCAAGGCAGTAATGCTGGCCCATACACCATAGATCATCTGCACCAAATTGTTGTTACAGTATTTATTTAATTATGTTCCACAATTCTATTTATTGGAAGTATCAGGCATTTGAAGTTGATTTTTAAAAAAATCAATTAGATGATGACATTTTTATAAGGCCTAGAGTATGTACCAACATTTATAATTATCATAAAATTAAGGGATTTGAATCTAACCTCTATGGATAAAATTACAGCGATGATAGAGCAGCATTTTTGCACAAAAAAATTATTATTATACGTGTCAACTAAGAGGTGTAATGTGATACCTGTCCTTTTCTTAATTTGTAATGCATACAATGATAAAATGTTTTCTAACTTTTTCCTGTCTGTACAGCAAATGTATCCAATGAAACAATGACAAATGTTCGATTTTATACACATTATTGCTTCTAGAATTTTTGAAACACATCTCAATATAAATGTATTATACATTAATGTACATAATAAGTTATTAATTTTTGTCATGAGTTATGAATTGATGTAATGTTAACTAACCAATTTCTTCTCATAAGAATGATTATTTTATCATTCGTCATTTGTATAATATTATAACTAATTCATGTAACTAGTAAAAGTTTAAAACCTCTCTAACATATGTTTATAGGCTGTCATTTGCATGTGTAAAATAGGACACAATTTCAAAAAAATTTGATAAAAAATTAAAAAATAATTCATGTAGGCCTAGTTATAAAAATGGATTAATTATCTATTGTAGTTGGATTAGGTTTTCAAAATTATTCCAATAAATTCCAATTTCACTCATGTAATAGGAACTTAGCATGACAATATATGATTGAATCATATAATAATTTATGGCAAGTAGTATGCATGTTGGCAAAGTGTTTGTATAAGTTTTAAAGCTAACAGAGGAGAATTTAGTTTTAGTACCCTATTTTCCAAATTCCCATTTCTAACTACAGTTTTTTAAAGAAACAATGAGCAACAGAATAATTGAATTCACATCAAAAACAAAAATCTTAACTGGAATCAATTTGTAAAACAAATGAAATTGAAAAATTTATAATGCATCGAATGAAAAGTTAGAAAATATCATAAAGGTATGGGGAATCTTCATTTATTTAATTAAAACATTTGATATGGTAGGCCATAAAATAGAATGTGGTAATTGAGGAATATCCTAGAACTTACTTAAATAATATTAAAAATTTATGGAAAAAAACTACAATATTCTTTCCTGAAAATGAAAAGTGATAATAAGTTTGCTCATCAGTAAAGATATTTAAAATAGGAGTTGCACATGGGACAATACTGTAACAATTTCCTGTTAATAATCTATAAAAATGATGTTCCTAGAAAATAACTCAGCTATAGGTTAATTATATCATGTTCCAATGATAACATTATTATTAACTGGTGACATGACAATTATAAACTTTTCCAATTGGTCAACTACTTCTGCATATACAAACTGAACAAAAAACTCAAAAACCTAATATAATTGTGTTTATTTAAATAAATTCTGAAGATGGACAAACTATTTTCTATATCACATCCTACAGAATATCTTTGCTCCCACACATGGATACAGTAAATTTGTAAATAATTAACTAAGAATTTCAGCACAAATTGTTTTTTACTTTGAAATATATAGATTGCTCCACTAAGTCAATGTTTGTTGCCACAGTGTAAATTATTTTCCAACTTATCCAGAAATTATCAAAATTTGAACAACTATCTAATTACTTGTACTCATCAGTTGCTAAATTTATGTAATTAATACAAAATAATAATTAAATTCTCAAACTATTTATCATAATTTTTCAGTATAGGGTAGCCTATATTAATAGCCTAGGTTGAATAAAAAAGTTTGTTGTGGAGTTTTGGAATACATTGGTTGCAATTTTAAGACAAGTCCTGCACTTAACATTTCTATTTACTGTTATTTATACTTTATTATTTTTTATGTTTATGTACATTAAAACTGTTCATTAAGTAACTCCAATGGTATTGCTATAACAAATTGAAATTAACAGATTTTATTTGGGAAATTAATATTACTAAACTGGTGAGAGGTAACATTTAACACTGAGTCCACACAAAAAATTTACCTTCCTTGCATGCAATTTCTTTTATCTGTACCAATGCCTCAGGTATCTCTCTCCCTTCCATTTTAACTGGCAAGTCTTTCTTCAACAATATTATTGCCAAATCAAGGACAACCAATTCATCAAATAACAACTTCTTAGTTTCAGTTTATATTTTTCAGAAGCTCTTGCATCTGATATAATCATTCCATTTATAGCCACCTGTTCTGCTTTGGTAACATGACAATGTTTTCCTAATCTGCCATTTCATCCAGAAACCTATTAATTATCTCTCCTCATATTTTTTTCTGATTATACTATGTCAATGTAGCCATTCCCTAAATACATGGCTACCTGACATTGACACAAGAATTCCATTTTGCATTTCAAAATTAATATTTGAAATATATTTTCATACCACATTAACTTTTACTAAACATTCTTAAAATATTATTTTTGATTTGTGTATTTTTGAGTAAATGTAATTATTTTCAATATAAGTCAATAATTTTCAATGGATGGCAATGATCTCACATATATGTTCTATAAATAAACATTCAGATTTTCTTTTGCACAAAAATTACTATATTTTCTGCACCAACTCTATTTCTTACAGTTTAATGAAATTTTTTTTAATTATCTGTTGAAATATATTTAATTTATTTATAAATAATTTGGACGGAGAAAAACAAGTAATCTGATTGAACAAACATAAGATATTCACTAAATTAACAGAACAAAGAAATACATGATTATCCAAGGGAGTGATTTGCACCACTAGTATTGAAATATGATTTTCATGTTTAATTAAAGGTAAATTGAAACAGCCAAATGCAGATTAATATTATTTCTTGTTGAAAGTTCTCTTCTTCTAATAAAAAATTGCAAAATAAGGTAACACTCAGCAATAATATTATTTGCTTTATAATTCCTAAGTAAAAGATAATGATCTCAGAATCATTTTCCTAAAATTATTCATTGAAACTCTCAGTATCATTTAACATATAAAATACAGTATATGATACCAAAGTGTTATTCAATTAAGCAATACTAAATTATATTATAACTTTTAATGATTTTTATATAAAATAAGAATCATAATATAACTCAAGACAACATCTAAAATGAAGAAATGCATCAGAAGAGTCTAGAAAATCCTAAAGTCAAAACTAAATGCTGAGAATGTCATCAGAGCCATTAAGACTTGACATCTGCTATACTGCTGGTATAGTCAAATTCAGTACAGCTGAAATGAAAAACATGGCTAAAATTTATAAAATATGATCATCATCTTTGCACTACACACAAAGTGATGTAGACAGATTGTATTTATAGAGGTGGACAAGGAATAATATGAATACAACAATCACGTGTGAGGAAAAGCATTAATTGTAAGAATAATCAGAACAAGTCAGAAAAATAACTTGAAGGAAGTGCACAAAGAAAAGATGATAAAACTAAGAAAGACTACAGTGTTCAAATGGTTGAGAACAGAAGATTAACATGGTGAAATAAGGCACAACATTGACAAAACCTGAAGAGCATACAAGAAAATGATAATTATGAATAAACAAGGCAGTTGTAGAAGAAAATAACACTAAGAAGAAACAGTCGGTCTCCTAATAGCATTTCAATATCAAACACTAAGAACATATACGGAAAAGGCAATAATTTACATGAGCCAGAAAAGATCACTAACTCTTGAGTGGCATAACAAAGTACCCATCAAGAACCGCTGTAAGTCAAAAGTACAATTTTAAAACAAATATAAACAAGTGGAATCAGAAAATAATAGATAATGAGTAAGCCAAGATCCTTTGAGATTTGCAAATTGAAGCAGACTGCCATCCCAGACATTATTATAGTTGAGAAAAAGTGTTGTTTGCTTTATTGATATTTCAGTGCCCAGTAACAATGAAAAAGAACACAAAAATTTATATGGTACAAAAAATCCTTCAAGTCAAAATTAGATGGATCAGAGGTATACTATGTTCATGCTAGCCAGCAAAAGTGAATTTCACTTGGAGAATTTCTTGGAATGGTGGTTGTGGTATCAGGCTTTATTTATCTATAAGACAGGAAGAGAAATGACCAAAATACTCTAGATGTATGGGAGATCCAACTGCTATAACAAATTTAATAACACTTTCACTGCTCTTTAAAAAAAAGGTATAAATCACCAAGGATACATGTGGTTAAAATGGAATAAAAATGAAAAGAAAAAAGCGATCAAACAGCCAGCCATCTTCACTGAATTGGGTAACAAATTAAAAAAACAAAAAGTAGTTATAAAAAATTATTAATCTTAACAAAACAAACAATTAGCATTAGTAAACTGAAACCATAAATAAAATAATTTTTTGAATAATAGTTCTCGTCATTCAGTCTTCTGAATGCTCTTTTAGTATACATGTAAAATATATGTATAATCTTAAGTCATTTTAAGAGATTAGTAATTAACATAACTAAGATTTTTGTTGAACAATTATTTCTTATATCTAAAATATAAAATTATACAAGTTACAGATAATTGGTTATTCAAAATGTGAATACTAATATGGTGGCTAAATTAAAATGCACTAGGGAAATAAAATAATTAAATAATTTTCACAAAAAAAATCAGTACCAGTTAATGCACAGCTAAAAGTAAAAAATATTTCAGAAAACATAATCTAAAGAAGAAAACTATTAAATCTTATATTATGATCACATATTCTGAGGAAACATACCAACTGAAAACATTTTCTAACAAAATTAATGCTCAAAAGTTTTATATGTATTACCATTTAAACAAATTTTAAAAAACAATTTTAGCATAAGTGTTGGTCCAATTGTAGTTAACAAGGAGAATATACTAGACTTATTCATGTAAAATGTTCTTGTAAAATGCAAACTATTCATCTGCAAGTTCTTCTAGCAAATGACAAATACTAACTTCTTAAAACATTAAATTCTAGTTTCAATGTAATTTAGAATTTTGATAATAGCTGATACAGCTCCCCATACCATATTTTCCTTTATAGAAATAATCACTACTGCCAAATATAAAAATTGTATCCTGATTAATTTGAGACATAATTAGTAGTTCCTTTTTACAAAGAGACAGAAAACATATCAACAACAAAAGTCTCATTTCAATTTTTTCTTGAATAATAAAAAATATAAAATTTGACTTAAATTAAATATAAATAAATTCTTACCAATGTCCACTAATTATAAGCATTATTATTTACAATTATCTAAAATAGATTAGGTTTAATCCCTTTGCTTAGATAACTCTTCATATGTATATTATTAGAGAAACAATAAAAATTATTGAAAATTTTAATTACACAATTGAGCAGAAAAATTTAGACATCCTCATCAACATTCATGACCGAAATATTTCGGTAATTGATATAAGTATATGAAATAAATAGATTTATTCAAATATATTTATTCACGAATTAATAACTGACTGTAAGATGATGTGTCTTTAGTGAAGCAACAAAGCCATCTTACAATACATTAATAGTAGCTCCTAAAAAAAATTGACAGAGAACCGTAGGATTCTCAATCTCCAAAACGTTTGACCAACTGTGGCATTAAAGAAATATGAGAATGTCTGTTTAATTTGATATATTAAACCATTTGTCACCAATTCAATTACTGCCACTAAGTCATTGACATACAGTGCTTCATTAGTTTCCAGTTGTACTCCCCATATCTTTCTCATTTCCATTAATATATGACTCTTAATTCAACCTTGCCTATGCCTGCACGTTATGCAGAAAATATGGATCTTGATTTTATCTTTCAGTAATCCATTGTCATGTCTCTATCACCAATAATATAGAAAATGATGACAAATATTTGAAATTATATTTGTCCATAAAATTGAAAGTGGCCCTGGTTGTTAAACCGAGTCACTTCTGTTCCCAACAACATTTTTAAGGTAATTTTAAAAAAAATTAAATTACAAGAAAAAAATCGTATTTGGCAGTATATGTAAGAATTATTGACATATTTCCAACTACCCCAAGATTGTATTTCAAAATTTTTGATAGAATACATATCTTAAAAGCAGTCAATAAACGCTATCTTCCAATCTTGGTGCCTTATTTTATTTATGTCAAAGTTTTATCTTAAGCATGTATTAATTAAAATATATTGACTTCGGGCAGCTTGAAATATATCAATTCACGTTCATGAACTAAAAATTCGTCAGTTCTCATATACCAGACAAAACTAATTTATGTAATTATTATAATGATGCGTGAACATAACTCAATTGAATTTTTAATGCCTCACCAAGCTTAAATTTTAACAATTTTCCACTTTTACCCTCTTAATATTTATAATATAACGCCACCTAAGTTGTTATAAAACATATTTACATAGCCTAGATCAGAAAACTCGAGTTCCCCTACATTAATGCAACCCACCTAACATCTAAGCATTGCACGACAAAAAATATTCGGTTCAATGTTAGCGGGGTTAAGCTACGGGCAGTTTGCAGATTTTTGCTTTAAAAATTGGGTACCAAAATTCGGTAACATAGGCTTGAGACTCTCCGATCATTAAATATTGTTAGAGAAAAAGTCCTTAATTTTTTTAGCTCGAAACCCTCGGAATTACTTCTCATTAACTACGATAATCTCTTTTTCCGTAATTTAGATTATATGCTTTTATTACCATTAATTTCACTTTTATTCCCATAAGTTCAAACTTTGGCCTTGAATAGGTCTTCTTGTAATATAAATAAAAGCAGGAAAATTAAGTGTTTAAATAACACAATATTTCTTCAATCCTTGTTGCTTCGTCAGGCGTTTCAAAATCGTAAGACCGACTCACGGTTCAAATCCAATTACCGAATCGTGTGTCGTTCTTACAGCTCTTACGATTTTTCAATAACATGAAAGAAAGAGGTTAATTTTGTCTGTCAAATGGGTACTTCTTTTTATTTAATTATTCTTCAAATAATACAGACGTTTTCATATATGTATTTCTTTTGACTCTTATCTTTCCGCAGATTTTGTAGTCGTCCGTTGAAGTCTGTTCCGACTTTAGGCTGTGCGGCCAATCGTTAGAATCTATGTTCCCATCTATGTGCCTAGATGTTCTATTTTTTATCTTTTCTAAAAACTTTATCTCATCTTATATCTACTCTAAAATCTAGTGTGATAAAATCGAGTAGTTATATTATGGTTCTGCTGACAAAATTTGCAAATCAGCTTTACCATGTGCTCACCATCATTCAGACATTTAATAAGACATGCTTTGATCGGCTCCATATCTATACTGCAATGCTAACAGAAGCTAACTGTTAACATTTGTTATAGTAGACAATAACCTCACTGCCCCTCAGACACCAGGGGTTTTACAAGGAACAGGATACCGCAACCTAGCGCCTCCACTCCACTACATCAACAATCCAAAACATTATCCTTCTTGGGCCCAAATGGTACATAAATTAGTGTCGCATTTTTATTTTTTAAACTGTGGAAAACGTTTTCTCACAATTAATTTCTAATTCATTAGCTCAAACTCAGAAAGAAGTTAAATGCAACATCAACTACTTTTAAGGCCATATGATCTGTAATAAAACTCTGTTGTCATTTGCAAACAACAAATGAGAGATGGATTCAGAATAGAACCACATGGATTTATGGAAATACCATAAATCCTTCGATAGTATAGAAAAAATTTCAGTAAGTCCATAGTACTGCAATTTCTGATAGAAAACCAAAATAATAATTTTATTTCTGAATTTGGGAAAGTTAACGTGGAATTTAGGCTAAATTTGCAAACATTTACAAAATATCTATCTCAAATTATCCAAGCTTACAAACTTAGCTTTTATTAACCTAGCTCAACTTTCCCTCTTCTGAAAACGGCAACTGGTAATGAACGTTTGAACAAGTGGTAAACCACGAGCCTGTTCTTTAAAATATAAATTAGAAGTAATTATTTAAATTTCCGGCTATTTTTTTTTCGTTCTCTTGTTCGGTTTTAGCTAAACAAAGAACACGTTTGGCAACATCGCCTCTCGCGGACTGCTTGAATTTGCGCGCGCAACAACCTGATTGGCTAACTTCAAGGCTAATTAAATCTGAAACGGAGCAACGTACAGATATTTTTCTTAACAATTATTTCTCAGTACAACCTACCTTTACAATATTTTCAAACTTTTTCTGACGACCTGAATATATGTTCGTTACATAAATCTTTCAGTATCATAATTCTGTTAAATTTTATTTCTCTGTCTATTCCTCTCTGACAACGTCACTTCTTTTTTACACCATTTATTAACCAAATCTGGCTGTGGAACACCCAAACAACATTAATATAGAATTAAGTCCACAGTTGATTTAAAATGCTACGTGCATAATTTATTTCTGTTGAAAGAGGATATTACAATAACGAACAAAATTCTTATGTTTGAATTTTTTCGTACATGACAACTTTTATATTCTGTTGAGCATAATTTAGAGCCTGTGGGTCATTGCTGACTGTGTCTCTTTACACTGAAATACTAACTGCATCCGCTAAAGAAGAGTCAATGTCCTTCAGAACGAACGAAGGAAAACTACAATCCAAGTCCCAACACGGAAATTATACGCTTAGCTGATGTGATGCATAATTGCAAATTGCCACGTCTTATTTTAAGATTGGATTTCTTGAGTCATTTTCAATAATAATACATGAAGAATATGTCAGACTGAGGACTAATATAGGTTGCTTAATTGCAAAAGCAAATATTTGTTAAGTTTATAATCTTAACTCTATAATAAAATAAAGGAAAATATTATTTTTCATTATACGACAGAATACACCTTACATTGTTTTTAGTGGTGCCAAACAATCCTGCCATCTGCAAAACAAGTAAAACTCAGGTTTCGTTTCAGTAGAAAAATAAGTGTTTTTTTTATCAAAGCTCAGCTCTTAGCTATTATGAAACTGAATTAACGGAAAAGGATATAAAAATCTCAATAATCTGAGGTCCTGGTTTGGATTTCCGGTCTGGTTGAGAAGTGCTCTTACCAACTGAGCTGTCTTGGTCAACTCGTCAAGTGCGAGCCTTCTTCATCCGTTGTATAGAACTGAACACAGACTCCCTTCCAGTTTACTAAATCACATTACTCATGGAATAATTTTAGGTTTCTCGTTACTCTATATACCCTTATACTAATTTCCGGATTTGTTCCGATAAATAAACCGACGTGACCTGTTTTGTCAAATAACTTATCACTCAAATCTATGTTATCAAACTGTAGCTTGACACTACTGGACAAAATACAGGAACCAATGATGACGATATTTTCGACGTTATAATCGCGTTCCTATAAAATTCTATATTAGCACCCATATGCAAATAGCCGCCATTTTGTTGGCTGTTTTAAATTGCGTTCCAACTATAAACATGTATTCTCTACAATTATTGTGGGTAATCGCACATCTGGTGAAGAGGCAACAACTATCAACGCTCGACGTGCTATCATTATCTATCAGACACCTTGCTCTGATAAACTAACAAACTGACAAAACGTCATTGGGTGAACAAGAAACAATCTCATCGGTTTGTCTCCGGTATAGTTTGCCACAGTTGTCCACAGTTGGACATCATTGTTCACAGTTCGCACAGTTTTCTCAGTTTTTCTCATTTTGCACAGGTTAATCAGTTTATTTAGATTAATTAAATTCAATTGCGTTGTGGCGGTTAATCCCACGTAATTCATAAGAAACCTGAGATATAGAGTCGATGTTTTTATTATTGCCATTTTTATATTAATTCTATTTTTATTGTTTTTTCGTCATTAAATGATTATACTAAATTAATTGAATCCTTTATATTTATGAAACCCCGCACTAATAGGAAACCCTGTAAAGTTTATATATTACAATCAGAAGGTCTGGAATTTGATTCAATCAATCCTGAAAAAATATCAGAATAATTGCAATACAGATAAATGCAAGTATCCAGTTTACCAGTCACACGAGAAGACACGCTGCAAGTGCTGATTCAAAGATGACCACCCAGCCGGTGTGTTTGTATATACATTAAACTTGCTGCCAAGTTTATGCAGGAGCGATCATCCTCAAACTTTATACGAAGCAAACTTCTCCAACCTTTCTAGAGCCAGCTGAATTATCGAAACTCACAGGAAGGTGTGGAGATAGGATTTTCTGGTAGAGCTATCCTTGATAGATGGCTTTTCTCAAGATTCAGTGTCGAACACTTCAATATTCCTGAGACCTATTACCAGCCTTTGGCTTTTTGATCCCAACACCTGGTCGCAATCGCTGACACTCAGTTCGAAGGTAAAACACTGTGCTTCAGAAGTTGGATCCTTGTTGAAGCACACAATTGCTTAGGATCCTACGCCTTTATCTTTAGAGGAAAACAAGCGACCACAACCAGCGACGTATCTAGACAAAGCGTGTTACTGGCGCGATGTGCGAAGTCAAAACACATTACAGAACCGCTACAACCAATTCAATGACACATGCGAAGTAAACAATCACAGGAAAGTATACTGCACCATGCAGAGACCCAGAACACTATAAACGGCAAACAGAAGATCAACAAAGCAAAGCTTAACGACAAAAACAGGTTGGACTGTCCGTTGCCATTAATTTATACCAGCGCTCTTGTGACTACGCGGTTCAAATGCGAATCACGTGTCTTAGATCGCGGAAAACTATTTAAGTCAAAACTAAATTCGGTGCAGTACAAAACACTAATATATATATTTTAATATCCCTCTTGTTGATAATTATTGTTATAGGAATTTAGATTAAACAAGTTATTAAATTTTATTAAACAAAACAATTTTATTAATCTAGAATACAACTCAAGAAAATCTCTGTATATTTTTTATATCCTTTTATCTCAACAATTAAATTACACTAATAATCCAGTTACATTTTATTAATCAGACTCTGTACCCCAGGGTCTTTACTGGGTTGAAAAGAAAACGGAAAACTAAAATTTACAATTTAAACAATGCAATTAAATATAATGAAAACGAAATCTGACTGATTACTCTTATTTAACAATTTACAGAATTTATTACTGAATGTCTACTTACAATTTTATTTCGGTTTTTCATGAATGCACTTTAATCTACAATGCCCTTCTGTGCACAGACTTTTACACACGCTTCACAAACACGTTCACTTTATCCTTTTTTGATATCCCGACTCCTGACTGCTTGCATGGACTAAAATGTTTTTTTAGTCACGGCCACCATTCAATTTGACCGAATATTTGTCACCACCTCCACGTCCATCTCCTCCCAACTCTGACACCACACTCCTACATCCTTCCCTCTTGCGCTCTGGCACCTGACTACACGTCCAACTAATTTTTATCTGCTTCCCCCTCTCCAGAATATTCCATTTTTTTCACAGTTTTTGAGTTTCCATGTTCACCAAACAAACACCAACTGTTGGCTTTCTCACGGTCCGAGAGCCACTCAATACAATTAAAATAAACATTTTCTTTTAATATAATTGGATGTCCACAAAACTTCTGTCATTATGCCTTTAGAGTTTCGTCCCGATGTCTGTCAAAACTATTAGCTCTAAGAACCGCTAAAAGTCCAATTATAGTCCTCCCCTTCTCTAAGAGCCGCTTATCCGTCGTTTATTATTATCTCTTTTTTTATACAAACCACTCAAGAGTCCCATGTCTGAGTTGGTAAACAAATATGATGAAATAATAACAAAATTTATGACCTTCTTAACTGGGTATTACAATATATATATATATATATATATATATATATATATTAAAAAATGGATCACAAATTAATTGTACTCAATCATACATCACTTTTTTTGTTTAGATTTAATCCTTCCTCGTGCTTACACAGCATATTATTATTATTTGACATTAACATGCTTGTTCTTGTGTGCAAATAAGACACATGCAAATAGGCTTCAGTATTCGTGACTATAAATAAACTGTGTCATTTAAGAAAATACATTATTCTTTGCTTTTCGGCATGTCTTAATGAATTTGTTTCCCATTACTTTCTTCTGGTCTTAATTTACTGTAATTTCAACATTTTTGCGGTGCAATCATAATAGTTTACTACCGTGGTTTTTAATTTTGGGTTATAAATCTATAAACAGTCATTAAGACACATGACAACACGAAATATCAATATTCCGCGAGATACGTGTTGCAAATAAGCCGTCGTTTCACAATACCAGAAGAGACAGCCAGCTCCAAGGAAGAAAATAATAAGATGAGTTCTGGCATTGCTCAACGGTGTATTTTGGCCCTAAGGGTCAGGCCGTTCATCAGAAAGGTGACGCAGCCATTTCAAATAAAGCCGCATCGAAACCGCAAGGAATGAACTCGCCTCTATAGTCATCGGAAATCCTTGGTTGGCGTTCACGACGCTGAACCTAACACCTAAAATGGTTTCAAAAATGTTCCCAAATTTAAATAGCACACGTTTTTATCAGAAAAAATATTTATAATTCCTGTTCATGGAAGTGGTATACTAGTTACACTTTCGTGTTTTTGTATGTTTATATGCATGCATACTTTTTCTAATGGGTATATAATTACTTGACCTGTGTAAATTTATATGTATTTTTAAAGAATGAAAGTCATTATTTAACCACATTGTTTAAATAATTAAGTAAAATGTAATCAATCCAAATACAAAATAAATTCGTAGCTAAATATTAGTAGGAACTAAAATAAAATTTACTGATTACGAAAAAACACTCTTCATATGTAAAAATATTTTAAAACTAATTGATGAAGTTATGGAGAGGTAAAAACAAAAAATGTTATAAATCGTGGTTTCAGGTATTAACCTGATGTAATTAATTCTAGACATCAAACTTACGAGGAAATAGAATGTTTAGGGAAAAATGCGTAATTAAGTAGCAAATATTGGCTAATTGTAAGAAATTCCAAAATTTCAGTATTCAACTAATATTACAATAACAAAATGAAACTATCGTAGCTCTACGGTGTGCATTGAGAAGAAACCATCTTATCTGGTGTAATGTGCCGCGTATTAAAGCAGAGCACAGTGTGTGAGTGAATTAATCGTAGACCAGAAAAACTACAAGATAAATTGGATAGACACACTATTCAATAAGCATATAGTTTAAGTATAACATAGAAATTAACGTCCGTTAATAATAATAACACTAAAATTACCTTAGTACAAACGAACATAAAATAGAGAAAAAACCTAATATTTTTAAAATTCCGGTCATTTCCACGTGGATAGGCGTATATTTTCTATCCGTGAAAAATTTAAGACTGTCAAGTTTTTCGCCCTTAGAAAAAAACGCCAATCAGCGTCTAAATGCCCGGAATTTTAAATTTTCTTAGTTACTTAAGACTGCCTAGTTTTTCGTTATTAGAAAACGACGCCAATCCCCGTCTAAATTCCCGGAATTTTAAATTTAAATTTTCTTAGTTTTGGTTTACCTATTTTACGTTTCTATATACGAAGGTCGATTTTAGTATTAATATATAGTTTAAGATTTGTAAGATGAAAATTGTAATTTAATCTTTAAAACTAGTTTTAATTGTAGACCCACTGACGCTATTATATAAAAACAATTAGAAGTTCAAATTAAAAATGATTACAGAGAAGAAATGCTGTGAATGTTTTTATTTCTTTATTTACAGTCCGTAAATTTACACAGACGTCAACCTCGTTTCTTTTTCCGGAAGTCCGAAATTCTGTCTCTACTCATCCAAATTCTCCTGGTTTATTTTTAATCATTATGACTTTTACACCTTCTAACAATTTTTCAGTTGCCTGTTATTATATTGCAATTTCGCCTATCAATTTCCCTGCATTACTTTTAGGCGAATGCCGGTTAGGATCCTTAAACTATAGCCCGGGGGCCCTAGTTAACCCTTGGCTACCTTCCTCTACCCTTCCGCATCCCCCCTTTCAAATCCCTTCCTATTCTATTAAAGGGGAGTTGCCACCATGTGGATTAGCCTCATGTAGCCTGTAACCCTAAAAAAAATTATATAAGTCAGACAACTGAAAATCAAATTAAAAAAATTTCAAGTAATCTATAAACTTTTGAGATTTTAACCTAGAATTAGATTTGCAGTTTTCAAGTGAATCATGCACGGCGACTCATTGTCCATTTCTTTTACGATTTGATGTACCCTGGCCTGGACAAGAATAAATTGTGTTTGGTTCATAGAAAAATAACGTCTAAAATATACTGAAATCTATAAAACGGGATCTCCTTTTTTAAATATATAACAAATATCAAAAGTTCAAAATAACTTAAAGGTAAAATATCGAGCAATATAATTTTCGACGTCTATAAATAATATGCATATAAAAAAACAACTAACTTCAGCAAGGTGAAGAAAGACTAGAAGAGGAAAAATCATTTTCATTTATTAGGAACAAGTACATTTATTAAATTTCATAATTTAATTAATGTTTTAGAATATGTTAAAATTTTTATTCTTCTTGTCGTTTCCAGTATATGAATAATTTTTCACTTATAATTTCAGAGGGAGAAGGTTATGTATAGAGTAATCCACATCGTGGCAACTCCCCTCTTATAGAATAGGAAAGGGACTGAAAGGGGGGATGCGGAAAGGTAGAGCAACGTGGTCAAGGGTTAATCAAGTGTATTTTAAAACTGATTACGTCTTATAATGAATTACTAATTAGTTTTTCTGTGATCATCAAATGTTACTGTAATTTCATATTTCAATTATACTAACATTTTCAAATAAAAATTCAAGACAGTAAGAGAGACTTCCGTGCAATGTTCTGCGGATATAATTTAAGAGTATAATTTAAAAAGTGCATCTTCAGATAATAATGTCCGATGATAATACATTTGTATCTACTAGGACAAATTATAAGGCGTCACGGCTTAGAAATAGCTTCTTACTACGAACTGAACTTTAGAAATATCAAAGATGAATGCCTGACGACCAGATTTCCTCATTGCGCAAGGGAATAGGTTGCGTCCCACGGTAATTTCCAGACCTTTGTTTATACTGGAACTTCATGTCGAATTCCAGTACGTTGCTTCTACGGATTCAGTAACCATTCACGTGGTAGGGCAATTTCGCGGATCACGGTTGGAAACGCGTACCCCTGGAACCCTTTCATCGTTAGTTTATAAGTGGCAACCCACTTGAACTTATCAACTCAACCACTTAAAGTGGACAGGTGAGAGTTGAGAGGAAACAACACAGTCATTGTTACTCCCCTTCTACCATCGCATCGCAATTCATGAAGCCCAGCGGCCATCCGGAACTTCCCTTGCGCGTAGTGGGTTCATCAAAAACTGAAAGCGTGCAGGTCATCAAGGGGATCGCGATCGGCATGGTCTCGACGATATCCAGAGCTGCTTACATGCTACAAGAGTAGATCAAAGAGTAATTAGAAAATAGTAAGAAACATTAATTACGGTTGATTTCATTTTATGTCCCAACATAAGTTCCTGTCAGCTCCATACAATTATACTTGCGCTTATTCAACTTTTTCAAGTCGCTTAGAAAGTATGTTTCCTGGAGGTCCTCCAAATAGGCATTTGTTATAGTCAACATATCCTCGTTTGGCGTGACGTGACGTTTTTTTCCGGCGAGAAATTTATTTTATGGTAATGAAATAGAAATAGTGCAGATGTCTAATCTGCCATCTAATACGACCACAGTTCAAACTTCAATTGGACAATTTTCGCTATCGAAACTGGACATCAGTGCGCTCGTTCATTCAATAGAAAAACACTTTCTTCTTAACCAAATATGGACGTTTTTGTTTGATTCCTTGTTTCAAGCGATACAATAACGACAGATAACAGCCTTCATTTTTTATAAATAGCAGTAAGGTTCCCACAAGCCGAGGCACCTCGGCCTGTTCTGAGAGGTGTATGTTCCGGGGTCACAGACCTTGGGCATACGGTAAGAGTTGTCCGCTATTCCCATTGGAATAGTCGAGGCACGGAGAATGGAATGCTGCGTCCTCACAGCAAACTCCTCTCCCGTTATCGGAAGGGCGTGGGACGAGTACCCAATGCCCGACCTACCTGATGAAGGTTTTTCTAGGGTTTTTCCTGCATATCTTTAGGCGAATGCCGGGTAGGATCCTTAAAATATTGCCCGGGGGCCCTAGTTAACCCTTGGCTACCTTCCCCCTTTCAAATCCCTTCCTATGCTATTCAAGGTGAGTTGCCACCATGTGGATTACCCTCATGTAGCCTGTTACCTAAAAAAAAAATCTCTTCCGCCATCGGAAGGGCATGGGTCAAGTAGCAAGCGCCAGACCTACCTGATGCAGGATTTCTAGGATTTGTACCGCGAATGCATGGTAGGATGCTTAAACCATAGTCCCGGGGCCCTATTTGACCCTCTAAAACTCCGAATCCTCCCTACCCCTTTAAATCTCTTCCTATGCTACTATAAAGGGGAGTTGCTACCACGCGGATTACCCTCATGTAAACTGCTACTCTAAAAGATTAAAAAATCGCTCAAGTCACAAACTTATTTTGATAATCTTCACTTTAATGCAACGTTCTTACAATAACTATGTAAAAACAATTTTTTACATAAATATACAATTTGTACTGACAACATCAAGCGTAAATCATACTCGTATGAAGTCATTATTTCATGCAATATTCATAATATTACATGTTAACAACTTAATATCTATTGAAATCATCGTTAAGAATAAATCGTAATTATTAACACAGATGTGCGGTTTAAATTAATTTAATTTATTTATAGACGACGGCATACTCGTTTCTCCGTCATGCTTGTAGAAAGACGCCAGGAAGATACAGAATAAATGCAACACAGGTTACATACAGGCCTAGTATATACGAGGGTTGTTTGATAAGTCTGGTAAAAATGAAACAAAAATAATGTTTTTTAGAAAACTAACTTTAAATTTCAATGTAGTCTCCTTCCATGGCCCAGCGAGTCTCCAATTATTTTTTTTTTAGGGCAACAGGCTACATGAGGGTAACCCACCTTGGGCAACTCCCCTTTAATAGCATGGGAAGGGATTTGAAAGGGGGGATGTGGAAGGGTAGAGGAAGGTAGCCAAGGGTTACTAGGACCCCCGGGCTATATTTTAATGATCCTACCCGGCATTGGCCTAAAGAAATGCAGGGAAAACCCTACAAAAACCTGCATCGGGTAGGTCGGGCATTGGGTACTTGTCCCACGCCCTTCCGATAGCGGGAGAGGAGTTTGCTGTGGGGACGCAGCATTCCCTTCTCCCTGCCTCGACCAGTTTAGGAGGCAGCTGGCCGACTATTCCAATGGGAATAGCGGACAACTCTTACCGTATGCCCAAGGTCTGTGACCCCGGAACATACACCTCTCTAAACAGGCCGAGGTGCCTCGGTTTGTGGGAACCTTAGTTCAAAATTGAAGGGGAAAAGGCATACCCAAAGATAGCCCCTTCGTATCTCTCCTAAAAGGTTCTGCCTGCGAGAGAACATTCCTCGCAGGCATTTCCTGCGAGAGAATAGCCCTCGCAGGCCTTCTTCCTCCAATTTTTAAAACCCATCACAAAAATAGGTTTTGTCAAACACTGTAAAATACTCCGTCATTGCCTCGATCACTTCTTCATTTGATGAAAATTTCTTCCCAAACAATCCAAATTTTCAAGTTCGAGAACAAGAAGTCACTTGGGCTGGTGAATAGTATGGATGAGAAACCAATTCTAATGCGAACTTTAGCTATTGAGACTGCGGCTGTGTGCGCTGGCGCATTGCCCTGGTGAAACAGCTCTTTCTTGCGCGCTGATCTTGGTCGTTTCTCAATCAGCACCCGTTTCAAACGATCCAACAGATCAGCACAATAGAGAAAAGCTATGATTGTGCCCTTTTCCAAGAAATCTATGAATAAAATACCCTGAGAATCCCAAAATTCAGTGGTCATCTCCTTTCCAGCTGACAAAACGGTGTTCACGTTTTTCGGTCACCTTCCACAAGCTTTTGCCCATTGTTTTGATCGTTTTTTGGTCTCTGTAGTGATTGATTCAAGTTTCATTGACGGTAACGGAATCTGCGCAAAAATTCTTGTGGATTACGCCTAAACATTGCTAGATTCTGCGTTGAAATGTTTTTTTTCCAAATCCGTTTTTGGTCCAGAGTCACGGCACCCATCGCGCGGAAGGCTTTTTCATGTTCAGGTTTTCATGGAGGCTGAAATGCACTCGTTTATTTGTTAGGCCTACGGCATCAGCTACCTCATGCACTTTTAGTCTGCGATATTCTCTTACGATGTTGTGAACTTTTTCTATATTTGCCTGAGTGGTGACCTTAATTGTGCGGCCAGAGGTAGTTTGATCTTCTGTGCTACTGCGATCTCATTAATCCAGAACTAAATGGTCTTCAATTCTGGTGCAGAGTCCACATGAATTTCATCCAATTCGGTTTTGATTTGTGCAGCTGTCCAACCCTTAAAATGAAAGTGTTTAATGACAGCGCGAAATTTGTTTTTTGTCTCCGCCTGACTACAAATCTAACACTATAAAAGGCTACCGACAATAAAGTACCCGATGAAAGGAAGCCTGCGAGAGGATTTCTCGCAGGTGAACCTTCCCAGAGAGCTCTGGCGGGGGCTACCTTTGGGGATGCTCTCACATCTCTCTGGTTTTTTTTGAACTAAGGTTCCCACATGCCGAGGCACCTCGGTCTGTTTTGAGAGGTGTATGTTCCGGGGTCGCAGACCTTGGGCATACGGTAAGAGTTGTCCGCTATTCCTATTGGAATAGTCGGCCAGCTGCCTACTAAACAGGCCAAGGCATGGCGAGGGGTAAGCTGCGTCTCCACAGCAAACTCCTCTCCCGCTATCGGAAGGGCGTGGGACAAGTACCCAATGCCCGACCTACCCGATGCAGGTTTTTCTAAGGTTTTCCCTGCATTCCTTTAGGCGAATGCCGGGTAGGATCCTTAAAATATAGCCCGGGGGCCCTAGTTAACCCTTGGCTACCTTCCTCTGCCCTTCCGCATCCCCCCTTTCAAATCCCTTCCTATGCTATTAAAGGGGAGTTGCCCTAAGGGGATTACCCTCATGTAGCCTATTGCTTTAAAAAAAAAAAAAAAAGTACCCGATGCAGGTTTTTCTAGGGTTTTCCCTGCATTTCTTTAGGCGAATGCCGGGTAGGATCCTTAAACCATGGCCCGGGGGCCCTAGTTAACCCTTGGCTACCTTCCTCTACCCTTCCGCATCCCCCCTTTCTAATCCCTTCCTATGCTATTAAAGGGGAGTTGCCCAATGTGGATCACCCTCATGTAGCCTGTTGCCTTAAAAAAAAAAAAAAAAAAAAAAAGTACGACTGGCATATGTTTAAAACTTTTAGAAATATATATCATAATTTTAAAAAGCATTCCGAGGGTTTATCTGATATAAATTATGCCTGGACCTGCCATTTTATTTCACGCATATTCTTTATTTGAAAATAATAGTTTACTCCTGTTCGGCTTTCATTAAATTTATGATCGGATTAATCATTAGTTATTTTGCTTTATGACTAAAGATAATGTAAAACTTCTTACGGTATATCATGAATATTTGGAATGCTGACTAAGGCCAATCATATCGAAAATGGAAAGATAAAAAAAACATTTCACCCAAAATTAGTTTTTCTTGAATTTCCAACGTTTAGACTGCCTTACACGAGAATTTCCACGAGATTCCGTAGTGTGTAAGTTATAACTAATTTAAGAAGACATTTATCTGCTTTGTAGTTAATGTAATGCTTTTAAATGGCAACCTTTCCGAAACAAATTCACCTTTGGCTTCAACGTCGTTCACCTCATTAAGCCGATTCTTCGCTCATTTCTTCAGAGAAAGTGGCGGTAATGCTTTCTGTCATCGTGAAGCGCAGTAATTGGAATTGCTTAATCCTACGAATGATTTCAATCGAGATTATTACACGCTGTGTGTTTTCAAAGCCAAATACTTTGAGGTATATACACATTTACATAGCTTCATTCGTTTCTTTTAATGTTTGTCTTTAATGTACTTTTAATTTACATAATTAAAATAGCACATTCGCCTGCATATTGCTTAGAATACAGTTGGTATACTTTATATTTACGTTTGATACGTAAATAGATCCTAAATCGTTGTCATCTAAATTCATTTCTTTCTGTCTCGCTAATTTTGTTAATTTTCACAAGAAAACGCTTGGTCCGATATTTACGTTTGTATGTTCAGCCGTAAGCAGACATTTAGTAATATCAAACTTCCACCCGCAGGAGGCAAAAATTAGATCGTCTGAAAACTTGAATTTAGCTGCTGGGTTAGTATTTTGTTCCTTTACAGAAAAATCATTAACCGATTTCTCAGAAGTAGTAAATATGTTTGAGTGAACTTTAATTTTCATCATGTAGGCGCGAAGTAACAAAAATCTATATAATAAAAAAGGATGTATATTTGTATTATGTATGTATGTATATATGTATTTACGTTGTTCTTTATACAAATTTTATCGCGTGGACAGAATGCAACAAAATTGGTACACATATTCTTCAAAATACGAGAAACGGTACTGTAAGGGTGAGAAACGCCTAGCATACATGCGGAAAGAATTATAATTAAAAACCGTGATCATTAAATATTAAATTACTGCGCGCCAAGAGACAATGACGTCACGCGGGAGAAAGACGTTACTACGCAACGAACAAAGGAAATATTTCCTTTATTAGGAATTAAATAAAGCAGAAATATTTTCTTCCGCAATACTCCATCGAATGGTAATAAAGAAGAATACGAATTACTTTACCATCCTTGCGGAAAATGTAAGTTAATTTTCGCGCTATATTAGTTGTGAGTCTAGCTAACAATTTCATCAATGTAATATTTCGTAATGTATGAAGACTGAGTGACAATTGACAATTACATCCTGAAATACTCAGGGAATATATTTAAGTATTCAATTAAATACTTTTTCGAGTTTATATAATTATGTACACGAGCAACGCCGGGCACCCAGCTAGTATTAAATAAAGATTAATTTGATGGTTGAAAAAT
This sequence comes from Zhengitettix transpicula, assembly GCA_037074705.1. Classification (NCBI taxonomy): domain Eukaryota; kingdom Metazoa; phylum Arthropoda; class Insecta; order Orthoptera; family Tetrigidae; genus Zhengitettix; species Zhengitettix transpicula. The sequence continues at coordinate 112,642,112 of CM073591.1, read as the reverse complement.
TTGAAATGTTAACATATTGTCAAAGACTGTACTGAAAGCTATTCCTAACCGTGCTCAGACTTTTGATTCCCGGTTGTCGGGTAACTAGATTAACCATATGATTTGGCTCATATGTGTGTGTGCGTCATTTAAACAATTAATTATCCTTTAAGTCTTATAATTTTGAAAAATCATACATATAGAATTGTGTAAATTTTTTAAAATGATGTAATTTGTTTTTGTAGATAAATATGGCTACACTATGACCGAAAGATCCTTGGTTTCAAACTTAAAAATTTAGTAATTTAGTTTTAAGTTATTTATTTGGACTGATTAATCACCTTTGTGGTTATAGTTTATAAAAACAATTAATTATTTTAAAGGAATAAAATTTATTGTGTTTATTTAAGTATCCGACGCTATCAGAATATTTCATAAATGCAATAAATTGTGTGATTAATCCGTTCAATATAACCCATTGGAGTCAGGTTACACTTTTATAAATGATTTTAGAGTCAGAACCTTTGGATTTCAGTCTTTGAATCTTTTTGTGCATTAAACACAGGTGATATGGATGTACAGTGATTCATTACTATCATAGATAGACGGCATTTCACAGGATTGCCATCACCCGTGGCCTTTTATCAACCTTTGGCAAGTTTATTTAATCCTCGAATATGATTCGTTATACTGAATCCGTATGCAAACACAACCTCGTTCAACAAATACAAGTTGGATTCACTGTAATGCAGAAAATGAATGATTTCACTCTCGGATAAAAACCAACGACGCACCCGGACAGAACGTCCGACTCCAGTCTACTCAACCGAGCTTTCCGAAACACAACGTAAACAAATGCCAACAGCTAATCGACTAAGACTGCCCTACTGCTCTCGGGCTAGCCTTCTCCGCTACTGATTGACCCTATGTTTAGTTCACAAGGTTTTTATACCTTTCCCACGAGAAACATTTTAACCCAGGGTTAAATATTCGTAAACATTGGGCGTAACGGAAATACATAGCCTGTATGGCCCAGCTGCGAACAGATATTTTTAAATAAACTAAATTCCTTAGTAATCTCTACAATATATTGTAGTAATTGGTAATTAAGACATTGTTCTAATTGGAAAGTTGGATTGTAGAGGACTCATTATTAGTGGATATAGAGCGGACGCCGCAACAATCCGGCGAGGCAAAGAAAACATTGTTGGGCAGTTGAGAGAGTTTACGCGCTCAAAATCTAAGAGACGAAGTTTTACAGTTGGGCAGCGGACAGCGAACAGTTCGAAAGCTTTACAGTTGGGCAGCCAGAACGAAAGAATGTGGTCCAGTTACAAACATGCTCTAAAATATTGAAAATTAAAGCAATCTTCAGTCGGGAAGGAGAGAGTGCAACTAATGTTGTATTCGGTGGTCGAGCGAAAATTCATCATGCTGGCCATAGACAAACCAATGAAGGACCTTTTCAACTAAAGTTACGAGATCTGCAAATCCAGGTTGGAGTAAAGCATCGAGAACCTACCAATTTGTGTTAGACCAACTAACAAACTACGCCAATTAGAATTTGTTGACATTTAGAGTCTGTGAGTACTAGAATCAGTGATATCCCCAAATTTTGTGCACGAAAAACCTAAAATGAGACCTGGGCGGCCGTAAGTAGAGAAATCATTTGTAAACCACTTTTAAAAGATAAAAGTCATATCGTTCTTTAATTATTTAAATATCGTTAATTCTTGATAAATTTAAAACTGTTTAAATTCAATCTGTAGTATTATTTCTTCTACAACAAATTTCGTCTATGTTTCAGACGCATTAACTTCCATAAAAGGTAAATGTAATTTTGATTGTATAAATTCAGTCATTTATCAAACCCAGTTTAAGACCCTGAGATCCCAAATATTTTGTGTATTACATATGTGTTTTAACTTTGTTAATAAATTTTGTTTGTTCATTAAAGTTATAATAATAATTCATTTAAAAGTGCTCCAGCCATTATCTATTATTTCATAAATAATTTTTAATTATTACAATATATAGACGTAAATTTTAACATTATCATATTATATTATGTACTATTCAAATATGAGTTTATGAAATTCAATACAAGGAAAAAGTTTCAGAATCCTGAAAATAAAATAGGATTTAAGCAAAGAATAGCAAGAAAGTATATTTCTTCAGGGTTCATTGTAAATTAATTGGAACCCTCGATATTTACCTTTCAGAGCTTATGGCCGTTTTTTAAAAAAATATTGTTTTACAATTTGTATTAAAAGAATGGTACGATGAAATAAGTCCGTGCACTTGTAAGTTTTTTTATGTCATACAGTAATGAATAGTTCAGAATATTTGGAAAATAAACGTCGTTGAGCATGATAGAATGCGAAATATTATTTTCAAATTTATAAAACTTGTATTTAAACTATTAGTATTACACAACATAATAAATCGATGTAAAACTAAAGCCTCATCTCACGTTATTTATTTCGCAATACACGTATAACTTTATTACTAGGATATCAGCCAAAATTCGAAAAGTTAATGATTTTTCGAATTATGTATATATAAGTACTTCTGTAGTGTTTAACAATGTATCGTAACCTTACGAAACATTCTGTCAAAATTTCTGAGAAGCATGCGAAGTCTCAAATAAAAAATTGTCCCAAATACCGGAAAAATTTGGAATTGAGTTACAAATTGGCTAATAATGCTGAAATATTACCCTGAAACTCTTTTTACCTAATACACAAGTGTAATTATTCTGAAAATCTTCTTTAGCAATCTTTCCAGTCCTGCCACACGCCAAAACCATCATTTTAACGACGTAATAATTATAAAAATATCCCTAAGTGTTACTAGTGTGCTTTGATAAATTCTAAATGTCTATTTCCAGTGCAATGAGTTTTCTCTCAAATAATTCTGTTTGTCAAATATTAAAATTTGTAATCAAACACATCGTACGGGAACACTGTTATTTATTTCAAACTATTGAATTAATAATATGCAAAACCTCATGATTAAATTTTCCTGCCCTCCAAAATACGTCATTATTGGAGAAGTGTAACAAATTGTATTTCCTTACACTTTGCAGAAAGTATAGGGTTTATCTTTTAAGGACTTGAGTAAGTTTCATTGCTCATTTACAATTTACGTAGCTGTCAAGAGCAAAATTAGCAAGTGTAAAGCTTATATTCAGAGTAAGTATATACGTTATATTTATGGTGCATTATTGCTTTTATGAGAGCGGACAAAACAAATTAGCAGCACGGGATGACTTTGACGTGCTGACAAAGGTTGACTGCCACTTCTAAACGTGAGTGTCATTGCAAGATTACGCCAGAGCCTGGGGCTATGGGACGGTAAAGACGCCGTGTGGGGGTGTACAGACCTCGTATAAAACTTTGCCGGCTCTCTGAGAGACGACAGTACACACACGTGTCTCCAACGCCATGAACACGGTAAGTCACAGCCGGGACCACGAACGTTTAGTTACTTTTCTTGCCAAGAGTACTTCACTTCTGTTATCAACTCAACGGTTAATTCTTCTTCCTTCATAAATTTCTCATGAATTTAAATTTCGTTAACTAATTATATATTTTTATTCGTGACCTTGAAGAACTTTTAACCTTCATTCTTCACCTCTGGAATTAACCTGCATTCGGAAGCTTGATTTTAATTGACAACTCGGTTGTCAACTAATGTATTGCATATAACTCATTTGCTTATACTGTAACGACGAATGTGCCAAGACTCTAAAGCATCAGCATCTTGTAATTTGACAATGAGACACACACACATACATTCTCTCTCTCTCTCTCTCTCTCCGTATATATATATATATATATATATATATATACACACACATATATATATATATATATATATATATATATATATATGTATATATATATGTGTGTGTGTGTGTGTGAGAGAGAGAGAGAGAGAGAGAGAGAGATAGAGAGAGAGAGATTCATACGATTGCGATGAAACTTTGGTGAGTTGTGAGCACCTCCGGGAAGGATTGTGTCGGCCTTTTGAAGCGTTAGACAACTCCAAAAGGGTGAACGGGGATGACATTAAAAAACATGCTATAACGGCCGATATTATCGTTGATTAGTTACTTTTTGGGGCCTATGTGATGAATACTTTCGATCCAGATGTATTTAGTGTATAATTTCAACCCGTTAATGCACCAATAAAGGATGGCGAAGGGACGTTACAGAAAAAAAAACGCGAAACAACCGAGATTGGTGTCAAATCCAGCGTTATAAATGTCAATGAGTTTAATTCTTGCATTTATCATATTAGTTAAAATGTAATTCAGCCCCTAGGAGTGGTGGTGGAGGAGGGATTTTAAAACATGCTTAAACGTTATTAGCGTTGTCCTTTAAGGTAACGGGAGTGGTTTTAGACTTTTTATTGTTCAAATTCGTCGTAACTTTACACACTTTTATTTAATGTAGTAGGAGAATGCTCGAATTCCGTCAGTCATCATCATGGTTCATTTGAAGTTAGCTGCCGAGGGGTTATGTCGGGAAGGGGAATGTAAATTGGTAAATTTTCCAAACACTGGCGGTATTGATGTTGGTTATATGAAATTGTTACAAAGAGTTTAGTGTCGAATTAATTCCTTCTCCGGGCTAATTTCAATAAGTACCCAATGCCCGACCTACCTGATGCAGGTTTTTCTAGGGTTTTCCCTGCATTACTTTTAGACGAATGCCGGGTAGGATCCTTAAACTATAGCCCGGGGGCCCTAGTTAACCCTTGGCTACCTTCCTCTACCCATCCGCATCCCCCCTTTCAAATCCCTTCCTATGCTATTAAAGAGGAAACATGAGACATTCACAGTATTCTCAGGACGCGACTTTAATTGACGTGTCACTTTCCGAAGGGAAGAATTCAATAATCTCGTTTGCACTTTGCAAATCTGGTTTGAGATGCTGTCGTCGCGAATTGCTACCGAACACTGACCTATCCTCGAGCTTCCAGGTCTGCTCGCCTCGAACTCCTAAGTGGAGACTTGCACTGACCTCTACGAGCTCCCGTCGGAACCTATGATCCGATCACTGTGAGCTTCCCACGGAGACTAAAAATTCGAAAAGCGTTCGCTACAACTGCGACGCAACACAACAATGCCGGCGAGGCACTAAAAATCACAAAGATATATATATATATATATATATATATATATATATATATCTTATATGTTTGTTGTGGAGGGGGGGGGGAAGATATTAACTCAGAGTCGAAACTACTGAAGCCAGAAAAAAGAAATTTGGAATTTAGTTTCCTATTGCACCTTACGTAACCATTATGAAAGGATTATTCAAAGGACCTTGAGGGACTGACGGGACGAAGAGGCATTTCAAGAAAATAAGTTGATAGGGGGCTGATTTGCGTCTGTGATTGACTGGAGAAAAAAGTATTAACATCCTGCAGAAACACAAAAACAATTTTTGTACACCGAAAAATGCGCTGATGTTCAGGAAAGGAAATCCTTTTAGCTTTCTGAGCACAGCGCATTATTTTTTCCGTCACGGTAGTTCACCACATCAATTCGTCATATTTTAGCTATCATAAACTCACTGGTTAAAAGGGAAACACACAATTCAGCTTATAAAATCGAGAGTAAGGTTTTTTCAAAGTCATAATGAACAAACCTAAGTCAATATAAACTCTAGGAATAAAGAACATAGTCCGAAACAAAAATAATGGAAATATTAATAATGTTTCTGATCTTATTTTTTTATGCCTTTGATATTTTGTCTCTTATTTATGGTCGTTAATTTTGAATTGTGTATTTAATATAAAGTTTCAGTTTAACACACCAAAATTAATATAAATAAAAAAAATTCAATTTTTTACATAATTCTTTGTTTTTTCAACGTATAGCAGAGATATTCTTCAGTTTTCTTTATGAATCACCTCACCGAAGCACGTGTATTCTGTTTGTATAATGATAAATATTGTTCCTAAAAGCCGATTTTAATTCGTTCAAATGAGCCAGACATTTTATTCGGGCATGAAAATATCGTTCAGTTTATTTGATCTGAGGTAAATTTTCTGGATCCAAACCGGAATGAATGGAAAACAAAGCGGTTTTAATACCAGTCGCTGCCACCATTTTGACGTAAAATGGCCTTCGCGTGATCACAAATAATTTCACTCCACAAATTTATGAACCAAATTCTACATCCTACAAGTACTTTTAGTTAATTTCTTTCTTGTCATCGGGATCTCGTATATTGTATTCACTTTCTCAGAACTAATTAATAGTTCAATTTGTCATATATTTCATTGTTATTTATTTTATTCACTTTATATTTCTGCGTATATTGAAATGATTTGAATTAAGCTTATTATGAAAACTTTTACCGTTTTATAGTAATATTTTGATGATGCAATTATATTCGAATAAATAAGAATTTTTATACGTATTTCTGTATTTGTGTAATAATATTAAACCATATTTTTCTCCATTAGTTATCTCAATTTTTAAAATGGAATCTTCAATCACTTTTAGTTGTTAAGAAACGACATAAAATTTGATAAAACAATATATATATATATATATATATATATATATGTTCGAAGAGCTCCAATATGACGCGAAATTAGACAAAAAATAAATTCACTAACCGAAACTGGTGACTTACTTTCAAACCTGATGTAAATTTTTGTTCGCACTGGGCAGTTATTGTGCTAAGTTTACTTTTGCATTTAAATAATCTCCGTTGTTATTAGAAGTACGATAAATATGCAAGAAAAATCAAACTTGTTTAACCGGTATGAAACCTGATTATTAAAAAGGAAAAAAAACTTTTAATTCGTTATTACACTTCAGTACTTTTCTCAAATTATGGACAGTTTTTCTTTATTTTAAAAATCTTATATTGTGATGTAATAACATACTTTAATATAATTTTGTAGACTTTGTTGGTTGTCCTTATCGCTGTACTGGGAGCTGCTGTTGCGAGGCCGCAACAGGACGCAGTTATTCTCGAGGAGACCAACAACTTCAATGGAATCGACCCTTGGAAGTGGAAGTGAGGAACCTATTTTTTAAAAAAAGTAACAGATTAAAATTAGAGTAATTCACATGGTGGTAACTCCCCTTTAATAGTATAGGAATGGAATTGAAAGGGGGGATACGAAAAGCTATAACTAGGTAGCCAAGAGTAAACTAGGTCACTTGGTTTAAGGACCCTACCAGTCATTCGCTTAAAAGCGATACATAAGGGCTTTTGGTACTTATCGCGCGCCCTTCCGATGGCAGTAGATGGGCTCGCTGTGAGGTCGCAGCATTCCCTTCTTCGTACTTTGGCCAGTATTGGAGGCAGTTAGCCGACTGTTCCAATTGAAACAGAAAACTCTTACCGTATACCCAAGTTCTGTAACCCCCGGCAAATACACCTCTAAAAAACGCCGAGGGGCCTCCACAAGTGGGAACCTCAGTTTAAAAGCAGAGAGAGAAGAAGGTCATCTCGAAGGTAGCTTTCTCCGTCTCTCCAGGCTTAATTGCATCAAAAGCAACTTATATATAATTCTACAATTAAAGCAACTATGATGTTTGAGTTACTAAAATCACCATTGCAGTTACTTTCACGGAGAAAACTAAAAAAATTAATATATATTCCTATGTTCTCTGATTGTTCCGGTGTTTAAGAGAATGTATCCCAAATTTTTGGGCAAACGAAACCAGCTTACCACTGTTCTCCGTGATTTACGGAGTCCGTCGGGTATGCAATGATTTTAAGTGTCGGTGGATTTCAGGAAAGATAACTCATTCCCTTCAGTTCCTGTGTCGCAGACGGTTTTTGCTGAGAGTGACGTCACCTCAGATAACAGCGATATACCACTGTGACCAAAAAGTAAGGTGAATTTATTTATAAAATATAAATTCTATGTTTATTCTTCCAAACCAATTTCATCCCCTTCAAAGTAATCCCCGTCCAATAAAACGCACTTTTTCCAACGCTTTTTCCAGTCCTTCGATTCGGTTTTTATCTCCTCAATCGTGTCAAAACGGCTTCCCCGCATTGGCCTTTTGAGTTTGCAGAATAGCCAGAAGTCGCACGGAGCCAAATCAGGCGAATTCGGTGGTTGCGGAACGATATGAGTCGAGTTTTGGCAAAAAAGTCGCGAAGAAGCAATGCAGTATGACATGGTGCATTATCGTGATGAAGGAACCAATGGTTGTTGGCCCATAATTCCGGCCGTTTCAGACGAATAGCTTCACGCAAACGACGCATAACGCTTAAATAATATTCTTTGTTGACAGTTTGCCCGGCGGAAGGAATTCATAGTGCACCACACCACGATAATCAAAGAAAACTGTCAACATGACCTTGATTTTCGATCGACTTTGCCGTGGTCTTTTCGGTCGTGCTTCACCTTTTGCACGATATTCGCTGGATGGGTCGGTGGTTTCAGGGTCGTATACGTAAATCCAAGTCTCGTCTCCAGTAATGATGCATTTCAAGTGGTCCTGATAGTCAGACAGCAAAGTTTCACAAACATCAACGTCACCCTATTTTTCCAAAAAAATTGAACGATTTTGGCACCAATCGAGACTTGACGCGTTTGAGACACAAAACATTCTTCAAAATGGTTTGGGCTGAGCCAAATGATATTCCAACACTATCAGCGAGATCTCTAATTGTCCATCGACGATTTTCAAGCACCAAATCTTTGACTTTTTGGACGTGGTCCTCGTCTGTATACGTTGATGGTCGTCCAGAGCGCGGTTCGTCTTCAACGCGTTCTTGGCCCTCTTTGAAGTCGTTTTATCACTTATAAACGTTTTTTTGTGCCATAGTTTGATCACCAAAGGCCTTCCGAAACATTTTCTTTTGGTTCTTTACAAAAACACGTGTAACTCGGAGATAATTAAACCTTTTAACAAACAGACGCTTGGCAAATATTATAGACAGTCCTACCAACCTAGGAAATAAAATTTACCTGCCTTCCTAACACCCGAGACTTTAAAGGACAATTTCACCTCACTTTATATATATACATATATTTGACAAAACTTTTATCATAAGATTATTTGTTGGTTAAATATAGTTATAGTATAAACGAATTTTAAATATGTACTTCATTTACATGGTAGGATGGTAATTCGGTTAATCCGTCAATTAACCTAAATTTTGCAAAATTTTTATTTTAGTATCTGAGTTTGTTGGGCTATGAGGGTTCACTGGTGATGTTGAATTTGATGGGTTGGATGAAATGGGTAGGTAGGGTCTGCGGGTGTGATGATGGAGTGGGTTAGGAGGTGCTAGAATGTTATGAGGGAATAATGAGGCATTTTCTTTTGAAGCGACGGGAATGCAGTGGTGGGGGAGGGTTGCTATGGAATTGCTGGATCGTGGTGTTAGGATGGTTGAAGGTGCTTTTTTGATTAATGATGTTACGGATTTTGTGATAACAATAAATTTTTGCCACTTCGATTATTAACGGCTTTTACGCAGTAACTTTCCCGTGTTGAAACCCACATTTGTAATTGTAAATCCGCATCGTTGAATTCTCTTTATTAATTCTATTTCCAAATTTTAGCTTCCGCACGAGCAACGGCATCTGGAGGGAAGAATCTGGGTCCGTCACAGACGACAACTTGGACGTGCAGGGAACGTATTCGTGGACGGGGCCTGATGGCGTTCTCTACACCTTCGTGTACCACGCTGACAAAGATGGCTACCGCGTCCAGAGGGCCAACGCTACCGCCGGAGGTCTGGGGATCAACACGCAGCTCTCACTCATCGGCTGAAGCACCCGTCACACAATAAAACTGTGAAAAATCCTCATCTGTGTTCTCATTGTCAAACTCAATTCAAATGTTCCTACTAGTTTATTCTCATCAGCTTCTAACTTGCCTAAAATCCTCAACGTTGTTACGCTGTTTATGGAACACTACTGAAAAATTGTCACGGGAATAATATCAACTGTAACTATACAGGTTTTAATATTAGAACAATATTAAAACAGTACAGGAAAAGTCATACATAGAAATAAAAGATAAATATCTCCTAAAATATCTCAACACCCTTGTACATAAATTCAAGATGACATAATCATCCTTAAAAGCTATTTCCGACAACTGGTTAAGTAATTTATTGATAATACGTTAAGATTATTATCCAATTTTCATTCAATTTACAATTTGAAATATTCATATTTCATCAGGTTGCTTTTGAGTTTATTACAACAGTTCGAAAATATTAAAATACTTATATTTAAATATATAAGTATTTAATTTATATAAACCGAGACTTTTCAATAGAACAATAAAACATACTCAACATAAATCCACTATTAAATTAAAAATTAATTTTATTTATTAGTGATAATGTTCACCACGTCCTGTTTTGTTCAATTTTTACTATATTTTGCAACACGATATGTAATTAATTCTTCCATATAATTATGGCTTCAGATATAATAATTTTTTATACTATATTCATCCATTTAAAATAATTGTATGAAAACTACTCTGTTGTATGGGTATGGAATATTATATGTGCTTTATCAACGGTGATTAGGTTAGTTGTACAATTTATGATAAAAAAAAATCAATGTATGAAATATGTATAATGATTCAATCCAATTATTAAAGTAAATCTTTTACAATTACTGTGTCTGATATTTCAAATCAATCTTTGGTACTTTGTGATAAAATAAATAATTTTTGTATGAAGTTAATCTCAATAAATTCCGCTAACAACGCGCAATAGTCAAAATACTGCATTGTTACCGTTAATATATAAAAAAATAATGAATATTTACCAGGGTTAGAAATATTTTTGTGAGTTCGGAAAGTCAATATGAACATAATTTCGTTGACGTATCATTCGAAAAATCGATTCGAATCTGCTTTAATGTCGATTTTCAGATTATAATTTCTAACTACACCGCAATCGTGGTCCGTGAAATTTCTTTATTTAACACTCGCTGAAAACAGAAAGAATAGGCGAGAGATGGATAGGATTCTAAGGACAGATTATGTTAAAAATGAAATGATTCTGAATGAATATCAAAGAATCCGGAAAAATTGTTGTAATGTTGTGTAGAAATCAGATAACTAGAAAGCTGTATATAAAATTTTTAATTAAGATAAAATAGAAAATTATAAATTGCATACATCTCTGTTTAAATGTTAAGTATTTACTTAATTGAAATAAACCACGTAGAACTTGCGACAATCATGCGCGTTTTCATTTAAGAGCGATGTGGCAACGTGATTAAGTAACTGTGTAGGATTGTGACTCAAGTGGTTTTAATAAAGACACAAACAATGTAGACGTTATAGAAACTTGTGCCTCCAGCCATCGGGGTCAAATTTATATCTACAGCGGAATAGCATATGAAGGGTTTAAAAGTTTTAGATTTTAATTTTGACAATTGTATTAATATTTAGAATTTTGTATTTACATCTCCCAGTACCATGCATGCAATACCAAATAACTATGTTTTAAACTCTCATAAATAAAGGTATATTAAATTAATTTCAACTAATTCATCATATTTTACTCTATAATGGACGGTTAATAGCTAAGAAAATTATAAAGAAACAAGATTCATAGATGAAAATGTTAATTATTCAATCAATTGAAACACGTTTTTGCTAAAATAAAAACATTACGCACTTTATCTCATTCCTCAATAATGGAGTTTTTAAGCGTATTTATAAAAATATTTTAATCATCCCCAAAAAGAAAATGCATTGAAAATCATAACCTATATAGACACTAAAATTGAAGTAATATGACATGATATTAATGAAATTATGTTTATAAATAACTACTTTGGTCCCCAGCGTTGACCGGGCTGTCATAATTAAACTTAGTAACATCCATAACCCCGGATTTGACTTGATTCTCGGTTGTTTTTGAGTTATTTTTATATAACGCCACTCCACCCCATCCCTAAAGGTGCTTCCCTCCTATGCAGAAAGGTTGTTGAAATTATACACAAAAATATCTGGAGAAACACTGAATATCTGATTGACCCCGGAAAAAATTTCTTTCGACGAAAATTTTGGCCGTTTTATCAAGTTTGAAATGCGGGTGGTAGCTGTCTCTTACCCCCTCAGTGTTTGTTAGAAAGGAACACGCGTACGCAATTTAGTCAAATATGCTCCGCGGGTGTAGATTTGTATGCATAATATACCAACACGCACATGCTCAATTTTTATTTATTGGAAGAAGAAGATAATTTTATTACTCTTTTACTCAAAGGAAAAATATTGTGGGACCGCCGTAATAATTCAAAAATCAATCGTAAACATTCACAAATTACTAATATGTGATACAAAAAATGTTAAACTTTAGGAAAATAATCTTCATTACTGCAAAATAGGCTTGTAAAAAATTGCACATAAATTTTCACTACGTTGAATGGAAACTTATCATACGCCCTAAAATTGTCAGTTTTAAATGGTTTTATATAATATAAGTAAAAAAAATAATCATTTTAAATATTTCTTTTCGAATTTTAGTATCAGAATATTAAACATCTTTGATGAAATTATGTTTCAATATTAGGGCATTCTCACTCATTAAGGTCTCATCTTATTTTTATTGTTCATCTGATGAAGTTCCAAGTATGGGAAAAGTTATTTCAATGGTATTAATTAAAAGTTTTCTGATATTCAAAAGAAGTATGTGGTATCTGTTCTCTGCTCTTGCAGGAGGAACATTTCTGGAGAGACGAAGAAGGCTACCTTCTGGGATGCCTTCTTCTGTCTCTGCTTTTATACTTAATCCGAGGCACCTCGGTCTGTTTTGAGAGGTGAATGCTCCGGGATCGCAGATCTTGGGCATACTTTAATATTGTCCGCTGTTCCTATCGGAATTTTCGGCAACTGGGCTCCTTAACTGGTCGAGGCATGGCGTTGGGAATGCTGCGTCCCCACAGCACACCTCTCTTCAGTTAATTGAAGGACGCGGGATAAGTACCAAGAACCCGACATAACTCATGGAGGTTTTCTAAAATTTGCACTGTATCACTTTTCTATTGCCATAGTTAACTAATAACTGGGAGTGGCCACAACGCGGATAACACTAATATAACCTGTCTCCAATGAAGAAAAAAAACATGAGTATATTTTGAGAGTATGTGTAGTAAGAAAGATAAGAGCAGCCTCATTTTGAAAAAAAATATTTCTACAGCATTTATTTATTATTCAAATTTCAAGTTTCCAATTTACAAAGTATAATTTATTCTGACACCATTAAATCGATTTTACCAACCCAATAATGTGATCAAATAATCGAAACTATTAGAGGTGGTATATTGTATTAGAAAACACTTAAAATGTAACGTGATATATATATATTGTAATATTCAATTTAAGCAATCGAAGCCAACACTGTAATATGCAAAAAATATAATGAACAAATCCAACACGTTTGGACCAAATAATGTAGTACACAATTTTAAAGGAAAAGATAATTAATAGGATTTATACCTGAATTATAACAACTTTTTAAAGATAACAAAAAAATTTAATACAAATTTTAATTTAGTTTCTGTACATATTTTAAATAAGCGCCACAGCTTTTAATGAAACTCAATTCTTATTGGGCCTCTAATAATTATAGTAAATTTTCAATTACCACAAATTACATGGAAATCAAAAGAGTTACAAAAGATTAATAATTAAATTTACAATAACAATTAATATAAAAAATCTAAATAAATCTGAAATCCAGAGAACTTTACAGGAATTTAAAGAAATCTGACGTTACTCATGTTTATATTAGGTTTAACAATAGAAGATTTTTACATACCAGTTTATTAGAGCTGCTATTGTACCATTTTATTTATGCAGATCACTGTTTTTATATTAAAGAAAAGTGATTTCAACAGACCATTACACTGTCCACAACTTTGATTCACTTCGCTAAATTCCGGGCCACAACCCACCAAACACTTCTCCAACAATTGATCAAGAACTTTCTTTCGTTCAACTTATATCTGCCGGCTTTGCTTTTAAAGTTTTTTAATACCGTAGACTGAATACGATGATATCAGCCATTAGTCAGCATCAACTTTGCTATATTCCACTACATGGTTACTAGCGAGAACAGATTTTGCCATGATTATCCTCGGCCGGCCTCTAAAACCAGACTTTCTATGACCATCATCGGTCGAACTCCCAAACCACACTTACTCTGACCATCACCGATCAGAGTCCCAAAACAGACGGCCTGTTTCGGCAAAGTTCTGCGTATTACACACGTTGCCGACAATTATAGAGACAGGAAACCATTCCAATCTCAGCATTCTTGCGCCATTCTGACAGTTATTTTCAATTATCTGGCCTCAATATTACGCCGTCAAGAATATTAAAAAAAATTATTTTTAAAAAAATACTTGCATTACACATTGGCGATTTCTACATATTGTTTATTTCTGTCTTTTGACGACCTGCGGGTTGGTGCAAGTATGTCGTAAATTCGTACTTGACGGATAATGAAATGCAAAATTTTCACGGTTATAGTAATCAGCTAAGAACAAAATTTGTTAATGAGTGATCCTAACCTTGTAATACATCGAGGGAACCCAGAAGTAATTTTTTTTAGGGTAACAGGCTACATGACTGTAATCCACATGGTGGCAACTCCCCTTTAATAGGATAGGAAGGGATTTGAAAGAGGGGATGTGGAAGGGTAGAGGAAGGTAGCCAAGGGTTAACTAGGGTCCCCGGGCTATAGTTTAAGGATCCTACCCGGCATTCGCCTAAAAGTAATGCTGGGAAAACCCTAGAAAAACCTGCATCAGGTAGGTCGGGCATTGGGTACTTGTCCCACGCCCTTCCGATAGCGGGAGAGGAGTTTGCTGTGGGGTCGCAGCATTCCCTTTCCGTACCTCAACCAGTTTAGGAGGCAGCTGGCCGACTGTTCCAATGGGAACAAGAAACAACTCTTACCGTATGCCTAAGGTCTGCGACCCCGGAACATACACCTCTCAAAACAGGCCAAGGTGCCTCGGCATGTGGGAACCTTATTTCAAAAAACCAGAGAGATGTGAAGGCATCCCCAAAGGTAGCCTCCGACAGAGCTCTCGGAGAAGATTCACCTGCGAGAGAATTCTCTCGCAGGCTTCCTTTCAATATAGAAGTAAATTTTTGGAATACGTAATTTTAAACTGATAAACCCAGACTTTGGAGGGAGAGTTGAGAAGTGAATTACGCGATCTCGAGGTTATAAGATGGGACGCTGAAGGTACGAAGAGAAAACAAAAATAGCACTGAGGATTTTTTTACAAAGCGTTCACATAAATTCAGACTTTAATATTAATCCAACTTACGGACACATTTGGATTACTCGTGTGTGTTATTAACACCACAGTCACTTGAAACTCACGTATTGGTATCCAAAGTTGAAGACGAAGGATGACTTCGTATTACATTGATGTAAATTCAAATATGTCAAATATTATAGATCAGTTCCCTATACAGCAGCTTCTCTTAATATCCCGCTGTAGTGCAATGTCCATATCTTAACATTATTGGTAAATATTGGGTTCTGTCCAGGTGAACGACACCTCTTGGTGTGTTTAGCAAGGTGCGAAAGCGGGCCGCTTTGGATCGGACGTCACACATTTGAAAAATGTTCGCGAACAGCATGACAATGCTTCGCCTAACTTGGCAAGAGTCATTCAACTTAGACAGAGAAAAGACTCTTACGTAAACGCTAACCATTCCAACGAGTTATTCATTTGTCAATTCTACGACAGACGTGGCACTTCATGAAAGACTACGAAATGTTCATTAGCAGCGTTGGTGAATCACCGTTTTGATTTATCTTACAATCCCAAAGAGTCGAAATTATCTAAATCTAGCAACAATACACAATCAGATATAAGTAGGTATAATGTAATGATGGAATGAATATATTAATAGATTGTTATCCTTTCTGTAATTAGTAGTGTTTTACCTATTACATTGTGTGACAAAATATGAAATATTTTGTATAATCACTAATGATGGGCTTTTAAATGAAAGATTAATTAAATTTACAAACAAAATATTTTTATTGTGGCAATAACTCAAAAAATTACAAAATTTATAATATTGAATTTCTCAGGGTCTTTACTGGGTTTGGTAATGGACAAATCGATAATATTTATAATCAAATCAATAACAAATTTCAATTAAACGAAAAAATGTTTACTCGTCAATTAAACTGGAACGAAATTAAAAGTAAAAAGATTGACTCTGATTAACAATTTTAATCAAAAAGAAGATAACGAAATCTGACTGCTATATTTTAATTTCGTTTACATAATTAATTGTTTCATAAATTGTTACTCACGACTGCCCGGCTTTCCATCGTACATTTATTGTCAAGAACACTATTGTGGGTTTTACACTGCTTCTAAACTCACAGATTCTAAATCAAAATTTTTTTTATACGTCGTCAGGAACTCGGATGATCCTCCTTTCGTCATCTGTCGGTTGACCGCTCGCCTTAGGTGAATTCTGCACTTTGTCGATTGGGTAGTCTTTATTGTTCCGGACTTAAACCGAAACTTTTGCTATTTCTGGCCGGCTATGGACACAAAAACTGCTTTTTGTGTGCAGGTTTCGACGTTATACTTTTATGAATGTTTTACTTTGTCCTGCTAATTGCCACGCCTGTTGAAATCTCCTTCCATGAACTGTTATATCTCGACGAGCTCTTTCCGTGCGAACTGTACTTCACCAAATCTCCCTGCGAACCGTTACTCTCAATTTCATACTGCGAACTGTTCTCGTTTCGCCTTTTGAGCGCGCATACGCCATTTTGACGGACCTTCCGTCAAAGGATAAGTGCTTGGCTACATTGTCGCTTCAAAGGCTCCTGCCGCTACAAAGAATTTCTCTTTCAATTTAGATTATTAATTTCAATCAATTAATGTCTTAATTAATTGGCATTACAATATTTACTTCGTATTACATCCAAATCATCATTCTAAGTATTAAACTGAGTAATATATTTATTGTACTGGATAAACCCACTTTTTTTTTCTATATAGGTTCAGGAAGAACAGGAGGTATAATACAAACAAACAAGCACAAACGCAACTACTTGTTCAAGGCTATCGATTGAGCAAAGCAAGTTTTGAAATGCAGTATAAAGGCTCAGAGAATTTCTTCACTTAGAATAGACGACAATACAATACAATATAGGATTTAATAAGCAATAGAAAGAATCACAATTAATTTTTTAAAAAAAGTATTGAAGCTTGCGAACATCAAACGTTGCAGGCTTAATTGCTAGGTAGAAAAAATTAAAGGTTTTTTACACATAGTAGCTAATTTTGTAAAAAAAAAGTGTATACTATTTAAATATTTCAGTAAGCTATTTAAAACGCATGGTAATCTGTACTCATGTAAATAAATTCTACAGAGCTCGAATTACACAACAGAAATCCGTTTCAAGTTTTCAAATCGCTTAAGTAGCAAACCAAATGCGAAACGAGGATGAACAAATAATATCTTACTAATGAACGTAGATAGTATTCTCTTCAATTTATAATATTATCTCCTTTCTTTGCCGTTACAGAGCAGATTATTTGTTCACGAAGCATTACGAGAAAAGGCAAAGAAGGTTAAAGAGTACAGAAGACATGCGAGATACTCATTGTGAAATCGTATAAATAATATATGTAAACCTGAAAAATATTATTTTACATCAACTAAACCCGGACTATATGAGTATTTTATTCTTAAATGACCATTATTTTCTATCTACTTACTGGAGAAAATTTAATTGACTCAAATTTAGTCATGTAATGAATACTAACTTTAACGTATTTCATTAGCTTTAGAGATTAAATAGACTTTCTAAATATTTCACAGGCTAACTGCTCACACATCCAGCGGACGTCATTGTGAGTCAGGCTTATGTTAATTTCAATGGTTGTTATTCTTATACTTCCCTGATTTAGTTTCAACATTATTTAAATGCCAAAACAAGGTCATAATTGTGTTAATCAAAATGAACATTTTTGTTTTATGATCTACCATTTAATGTAAATGATTTCCCCTTCCCGAACCCAACAAAAACTACACTACGTATAGAGAGAATATTTGATATTTAATAGCTATGAAAGAAAATAGCTTCATTACAAATTTTCTAGGGAGTAATGCAGTTGTAGCAGTTTTAAAATTGTCATATGAACTTTCCTTTACCGTTATTATTTTCAAGATATTGATCATGAATACCTGTTAAATGTTAAAATTAACTTCATAATAATGAAGGCCACGACAAAACTACGAATTGCGAGCCTCTTTATTTGTATAACGTTCTAATGATATAATTGTTTCTGCTCGGACAAAAAAGAACGTAATTAACACGCCAGTAAGACAATAACGCAATAAATTAACTTAATAAAAACAGTTATTGTCTGTTATACGGGTCGTTAATTTATTGTGTAATTTAATTGTTACTATAGCATCATGGTTGAAGGTAAGCTGACGGCATGCGTGTTATCGCAGGATCAGTTCTCACCACATAAATTTATTTTTGGTTTCTTAGTAAAATATTTATAAAAGAATATTCATTGTTGTCTTTAAAATGAAAATGTGATGTAACATTAACCTACAATACACAAGGGAATTTTGTATACTATTGTTTTTGGGGAAAAACAAAAAAGGCTAAAACCGTGAGAATCTCTTCGATTAACATTGGTGAAAATTGAAAAACAATTATTTGAATTCTATGAAGTATCGTAAAACACGATATGTCAATATGTAAGCTCAGAAGATTTTGAGTGTTGTCAACTGACCAGTGCAGTTGTGTTTCTCTAGGTTCTTCTTAGCACCTGATCAAGGATCCCACAAACGTTGTGTGGAATTTATATTACATTTTTTGTCTGTATAGGTTATCTTTCTTATTCATTATTTTCAATCATACGTAATTTTTTTCATTTTAATTAGTTACATTGTTTAAAAGACGTAATAGTGTTCCGGTAAGAAGTGTTTCATTATAAACCACTTGAATTGTTTTCATTCCTGGTGAATAATGACTTCGTGTCTTTTCCTAATTACGATAGTTCTAGGCTTAGAGAAAGACATAAATTCAGTTAAAATTCCAAAACTTTTTTTAAAAAAGTAAATTGTATTAGTTTTAGCCTGGAATAAAATCTTTTAGAATATCCTTCACAATATGGAATTGTACGTAACTGGAGTAATCAAATAATGAAAGTAAAATATAATGTGTATTATTTGTTTGTTTAAATCCGGAAGATAAGTACCACTTATATTTACAGTCTTTCGACTAAACACGGAAGGTCAGCGGTTGGTTTTCCAGTCGGGGTAAAACAGGTTACGTTACTTCATGTTAACTGGTACGTAGGAATATTGTGTAAGATTACAATTATCATCGTTATTATTTAATTGCACTTTATTTTTGACCTGAGCATGTTCTTCTCTTGACAGTTCAATCTGACGTGGAGCCACAGAAAGGACGATCGTTTTCCCATACCTAACTTATATCAGATATGCACAGAATAATTTATCTCCCCAAATTCGGGATACAGTGTTCAGAAGTTTGAATTCGTCATAAGCACCTGTGTGACGTGCAGATATGACAGATTCGATTAAATCTCCTCTACTTCCTCCTCCTCCTATCATGCATTCGTGCTCTGGAACCATCAGTGACAGTCTATGCACTTTGTTGTCGAATGCATAAAGTACCTAATCTAAGTATGCCCATATGTGAACTGGGTTGGATAATTCTGTCATAACTAGCATAATGCAGCACGGGGACCGTATCTGTCTGGCGGGACTCGCGTATAACCCCTTCTAGAAAACTTACAGCGGCCTCATATCTCAGACACAAGGCCCATGGCGTCACCGCATTGTGTGATTTACCATTCAGAAATACGGCAAACTTTACACACAGTAGCACTCATAATTGATAGGTTGAAGAGTGTCGCTCGCAAAGTCCTCTGTCATCGTGGTATTGCACATCCCAGTGTACTGTGGCGGCGCGGCGCAGTGGGACGGCGCTCATATAAAAGACCGGGAGGTCTGGGCCAAGTCGTCAGTGCCAACACGAGCGTCGACATGAGGACGGTGAGTTGATTAGATTAAAACCAGTTGCGGATAGCGGAAATGCGTCAATCGCAATTTAAACTTATTTGGCACTTTTGAGTTATCCTGAATTGTTACTGCGGTACATTCGTTCCTTATATTTGATTTCATGATTAGCAATTATTTACTTAATAATACCTAAATAGGAACAGTTAAATTATAAATGAATATTTAGTGTGTAAGAGAAAAGACTAATGAATATGACTGGAAAGATATAATAATTTTGATTCTTGTGTTTAGATAAAACGAGGAACGGAAAAGACTTCCGTTACACACTGTTACAATTTTCTCTTTAATTTTTCGTCAAGAAATGCTGAGAACATAACAAATATATTTAAATTTTTGAAACCTTATCATAATTTACGATTTTACACACTAATTCAAACAATCAAGTCGTCGACATTGGAAAAGTACACCGCCAGACTTTTTTTCACAAAATAATGGTTGATTTTGTTGTGTTGCTATGCGTATCCATGTATTGACGAGCTGAAAACTTTATTAAATTACACGAAGAAGTAGCAATGATATCCCGTAAGATAGGAATATTGTCATTAATCCAATGGCAATGCAGTTTCCGTCGACAATAAATTAAATATATTTTGACTTGACCGTACGAAGAATTACGTGTCTCATATCGTTCATATTTTTTTAGATTTATTCATGGAATTACTAATTTAATACCATAAATGTGTTTGCTGTGTTATTTAACCTCCTCGTAGTCCGTCAAATCTTGGAAAATTTTGAATATTTTATACTGTAATTTGGGGAAGTATATATATATATATATATATATATATATATATATTTATGAAAATCATTAAAATCAGCCGTTTTTGAGTTCATGCGGTTCAAATGGATCAACTTTGGCGGTTTATTGTTATACAGATTGAAGAAAAAAATGAAACAACTGCCTCCTTACCTTATACATTAATGATATGGACTATTTACTAGTTTACATGTTTTACGTATTGATGGGAAAATTCAATCTCAATAAAACTTTTTAGATGTTCATTTAAACGTCTTTACTCACCGTTCACGTCTTACAAAAAAAAATGCCAAGGTCGCAATATTTCCACTCTTGACTGTTATTATCACGTCGTCAGAAATTTTTTTATATACCGTTTGTAGAATAAACACAAACTTAGAATTTTTATGATGCTATGCCTCATAAATTAAGAAAACTTACCGAGGAGGTTCAATACTTCCGTTGCCTCTGAAATGGACGACTTTGGAGTATTTGTTACGCTACACAACTCTTGCATTGAGAATTGGTTCGTGAGTACGGAGAGTGTTTGTACTTCGCAAGTAGGAAGTTGCCTCCTGTGAATTGGCAGACGTCAGCGTTATTTATATTTGTTTTTAACTCTCGTGGGAAGGAAAACTGTCACTGAGAGATTTGAGCCCGGTTAACATCTAAAATTCCGTAATATTCCTACATGCACTTATTTCAAGACACTTTCTGAGGTATTTCTATCCTGTGGGAGTAAACCATGACTTGTCGTATAGTCGCAGTGGAAGGATGAAACGGCATATGGCCTTACGTTACTGAAGCTGGGCAAGGGACAAGGTTACCGAGCTCACTTAAAAGGGGAGGTTGGATAACTCCCTAAGCACATATATGGTATTAAATTTGTAAATCCTTGAATAAATCTCGAACAACATGAGTCATATGGAACACGTAATTCATCGTATGGTAAAGTCAAAGTATATTTAATTTATTGTTTACGGAAACTGCATTTTCATTGGATTAATGACAATATTCCTAACTTACAAAGGAATTTTCAACAGAGCCTTATGAAAAGGAAAATGTTAAGCCTATAAAATTTGAAAACACAAAAAATATGATATTTTATCAAACACCATTACATATGAAACGAAACTGTTTATGTATAAAAAATATACTGAAACCGGTTCTTTAGTATTTAATTTTAAAACATCTAAGGTTTTTGAGAAAAAGGAATATTAAATATTCTTCACATTCGATTGGGAAAATCCACACACTGTCACATTCAGTGTTAAAAATATTAATAGGCAGAAGGTTCTATTTGTTCGTTTTCAACCTCATTATAAAATGTTGCCTTAAGGCTACTTATTAAAAAACCGACCAACGTGCTAGACGTTTTTTTAAATAATATAAATAAGCATATGTATGACCTTGAGTCATAATATTATAACGGTTACTAACAAGAATTAATTTTACGACGTTCTGTTCTCTTTTTAGGACCTCTTCAGGTTGGACAACCGAAATGTTGCAACAGGCAAAACAGCAGAAGCTTGCGTCTCAATTTAATGCATGAATTGTATACACGATTATTAAAAATTTTCCAACCTGAAGAGGTCGTAAAAGAGCATGAAACGTCGTAAAATTAATTTTTAAAGAACGAAGGCTTTCAGGGTGAATTGCATGAAGAAAGGAGTTTTTGTGTTTCCACCCGGGTTTCGTTGGTAAACAAAGACTTTTCGACGGCTGTCACTGCCATCGTCTTCCATATTTTTTCATTATTATCATGGCTTTTTAAAATGGCTAATATCTTACAAGGAGGCTGAAGATGACCAAATAGGTCCAAAACTTCTGCAAATAACAATTTATTTTAACACTATATCAGATTGTACGTTGGTTTTTCCCCCGAACATTAATCCGTGAACTGTCTTTATCAATGTAATTGATAAATATTCTTCTGTTCACAATTCAGGTTTTATCGACTATTTTAAAACTATTTTAACAGGTCTACATATATCGGACTTTCCCCAACTGTTAAATTACTGTAGTGTTTATCGTCAATGATAAATTGATACATTCTCCATTTATCTGAGAGACAAGAGACCATTCTGTCAATTCCGCCTATGTTTTTCTTTTATAAATATAGCCGTAGCGACTCTGTGCTTCTCAACACTTCCGTGATGCATTTCTATATCTATATGCTGATTAAAGCACGATACAATATAAGTTACTCGATATAGTACATATTTAGTGTATAAGTAACTAAAATTATCACATGCTAAGATAACTACATATATTTAAAAATAAGTCAACTAATTAAATTTTCAAATAATAAAATCAAACGACGTGAGTAAGAGTGGCGTATTGCAATTTAATATTTTGATTATTGATTTTGAAGGAATTTGTTTTTAGAATAACGGGCTACATGAGGTAATCTACGTGGTGGCAACACACCTATAATAGCATAGGAAGGGATTTGAAGGGGTCATGCGGAATGGTAGAACAAGGTAGCCAAGGGATAATTAGGGCTCCCGGGCTATGGTTTAAGAATCCTACCCGGCATTCGCCTAAAAGTGATGCAGAACAAACCCTAGAAAACCTGCATCAGGTTGGTCGGGCATTGGGTACTTTTCCCACGCCTTCCGATGGCGGGAGAGGTGTTTGCTGTGAGGACGCAGCTTCGCTTCTCCGTGCCTCGACCAGTTTAGTAGGCAGCTGGCCGACTGTTCCAATGGGAACAATAACACAACTAATACCGTATGCCCAAGATCTGAGACCCCAGAACACACACCTATCAAAACAGGCCAATGTGCCTCGGCTTGTTAGGGAACCTTAGTTCAAAAAAGGCAAAAGGAAAAGGCATTACCAAAGGTAGCCCTCTCCATCTTTCCATAAATGTTATACCTGCTTAATGTGTATTGCGAAACAAAATTATTTTCTCTATGTGAGTGAAGTAGAGACAGAGATTGTCGTTTATGAAGAAAAAAGGATGAATAAGCCATAGAACAAACTTCAAGTTAAGAAGACGAACATTTTACGTAGTCAACTCGATACAAGGAGAAACGAAATATTCGTATTACGTAAATTATAGTTAACAATATATTTAATTACGGCTAAAATAGGTTCTCTGAGATAATATGACAGGGAGGTTCTCAACAATGAGTCAAGACGATTTTTTTCCCCAACCACTGATCATATATGAACGCGTTTAACGCCTGACCACTGACATTGAGTAGGACAGTATCCGCGTTCTCTAACTTGCGCTAAGAGCTCTAACTGTTGTCTCCCTTAGATCCTGTTAACTACCTTGGTCGCCTTGGCGTTGGGTTTTTCGGGAGCAATGCCTCAGACGTCCTCGAAAGAAGCGACCATCGTGGACCAGGCCAGCAACTTCAACGGAATAGACCCATGGAAGTGGAGGTACGAACTTTTATTAACGCGCTCCTTATTACCTTTAATTATTATGCATCTGAAGCTCAAATTCTTTTTTAGTATTTATAACAAAAAAAAACGCACTTCAAAGCAAATTTTATGTTTAATATTGCTTAATGTCAATGAATTATAAGTGAAAGTATAATTATTTTATTCTAAATGAAATCAGTTAGTTCTATAACTTATATCTTAAATCACCAAATCTCAAATTAAGGATTTACACGTTTATACTAATATCAATAGTTTAATTTTAACAACTGATGATTATGTATTTTCATTAATCTGTTTAGAGTAACGCCTTTCTTCCCTATTAATGTGTAAATGTAAGCCTAATTAAAGTGGGTCCTTAAGCCAACGCTTGAGCATGAATAAATTAACATAACATGCTTTATTTCAATTTAATTTTATGTTTACCCAGATACCTGCTTCCTGTTCAATTCACTTAGCACAACTGAGTTTTTTCGAATCATATTTTTATATTATATCGTGTAACCTAAATCTCTCAAACCAACATTCTCCAGCTAAAAAAAAATTAATTTTCGTTTATTAAACAATGCAATTGTAACGATTTCTGTGTTTCTTTTTTCTTATAAGTGGCACCTTATCTCTCAATTTAGTAACATTTGTGGTTTATTGTTTTTAATGTTTCAGTGTTTCTTTCATTACCTTGCATGTATTTTCGGATTCAAAATTATTGCCTAACATTTTCCCCATAAACTCACAGCTAAATTTCGTAATTTAAATGTAAGGAAACCTCATTCTGAAGCAAACTCTGCTCCATCGGTTCTGGCAAGAACTTCTCGGTCTGCGAAGCAACATTAATTCAAGCAACACTAGCTTCAAGTGTATAAGAACTATTTCAACAGTATTTCTTTTCAACGCGGTGCATTCCTGTTTGGAGCGGCTGAATATTCAACTTACTCCACGCGCCATCCGTGAAGATACGTTCCTCTATTGTTGTAACACAAGTACTTAACTCACAAGGCTATTACGTGGGGCATTATCTCGTATTCTCTGAAGTCACCACAACATTTTCACAGGTAAAGCGAGATATCATCTTAGTCACACACAAATGCAACAGCACGGGTGTGGCGAAAGTTGAGCGCTGCGATTTCTCACGCAGTTTCACGTAACTATTGCGAAGAGGGGTTTTTAACGTTCCATAAAGAATTAGAAATTCAAGGAATCAGATTACATACTATTCTTTTATGTTTACTACTTGTTTCTTTCTCAACAATTCTCTCGTTCGTCAGAAAAAAAAATGGAGCAGAGAATATTATCCGTTTATGTTTCAGAATAAGTATTTGATTTCACGTATTTACTTATTTAGTACAAAATACCCTTTCACTAATACTATACCTTTGTTTACATTTCAACACAATTTTAAAAATAATATAAAAAAGTCTGTATTAGATGAAAATTAAAAAATAGACAACGAAGTATCTAATAAACCGACAATATTAAGTCAGAAAATAAATTCCACACAACGTTCCAGAAAACTCTGCGTATTCTCAAGTACATCTGGTTTTTGCTGCTTATAGCTGTTACTTTTTTTTTACAACAGATGAAAGCATCAAGATTTTCAGAAACGTTTGCTGGTTTTTGTTTTTCGTTTCTTTATTCAACTCTATTCCCAATGATTTAGTCATTAACAGTTTCAAAAACAGATGGCCCATTTTCAGTCAATATACTAAAATTTTACTTAATTAAATTTTATGCGGCATAAATCTAATCCTCTATTCCACTTATTTCAAGTTTAATCAGGTTCACTATTATCAAATCAAAGGTGTTCCCATGGGAATCCCCTTTACTCCTTTTTCTTTTCTGAGATAGTCATGAGAGACTTAGAAAATTCTTGTCTTTCTCTATTTCCTGTCCAACCTCTTTGCTACATCAGATATGAAGATGACATTTACTGTATTCTTAATACCTCTCAAATCAACCTTATAGTCAATACTTTCAATAATTATCATCCCAACTTACAATTCACCCATGAACTTCAATTTAACCATTCTCTTAATTTCCATGATGTCACTGTATCCATTCACAATTACTTCCATTCTCACCAATTCTTTCTGAAAACCTACATATTCTGGACGTGTTCTCAATTATCTTTCTTATCATCCTCCAAACCAAAAGAGACCTATGATATACAATCTTGTATACAGAGCTATTTCACTTTCTAAATCCAAGTTCCATGAACAAAACTTAAATATTGTCCGAAACATCTTAATCTCCAATGAGTACCCTTTACATTTTATTTTAAACTCATAAAAAGCAGACTGAATAAAATCCAAAACTGTCAATCGTCCCCAAACACCTCAAGCCAAATTTTTTATAGTACTCCCTTATTACAAATTTCAACATCGAAAATTTATCCAATTATTCAAAGAATATCAAATATCCATCATTTACAGATCCACTGATACTCTTTCCTACTTGATTAAAAACCACACGTAACAAGGAACGTATATCTAATATCAAACTTCCCATTGATAAACAATCTGTAGTATAACATATCATCAGTTATAAACATACATTTGATTGGCAAAATGCTAAGATTTTAGACATTGACACCAATTACAATTCCAAAAAATTTCAGAGATGCTTCACATTAAATCCAACATCACAGCTATTAATATACAAACAGACACTATTAAAATAAATAATGGCTATGATCCCATATTATTACGTGAAACCTTCTGTTTTCCCATTGTCGTTGCTCCCTTATTGTTACGCTAACCCTTCGGCTAGTGCAGTTGTGCCGCTCTAGGCTCTTCTTCGCACCTGACGAAAAGGACAAGGATCCCAGAAACGTTTTGCGGTATTCTGATTATCACTTTTTTGTCTGAATTGGTTATCTTTCTTATTCTTTACTTTCTGTTTATTTAGATATAGATTTATTCCACTGCATTGGACTGAGCCCGGTGGCAATGTTTACATACAATGAAGGTACACAAATTTCATACAAACATGAACATAAAATAAATAAGGCAAAAATCGTTACATTACTTTTTACGTACTACTAATATAGTTTAACTATTATTAAAACTATAAATGGTGTACTACAGTTCTCTGCACTACTTCTCACTTCACTGTGGTGCCTTAAAAATTAAACTAAATTTCAAAAACAATACCCTTATTAATATATAATTTTACTTTCCACTTCAGTTTTATTAATAGCAATGATAATATTTTTACAATATATACATATCCCACATATTCTTTTGAATACATTTATTTTCTGTCAGCACGTCGCTAGCACTTTCCTAGATATTATGTCTTTTTTGATCATAAGCATAATTTTCTGAAAATAATATTTCCAAGACATTTAAAAATACAATAGAATATATTTCACCAAAATCTATAACTCATTAATAAATTTTAGTTTTTCTAACTGACATGAGTAATATAATTCAAATCACACTATGATAATAACATTTCTCAATTTCCTTACAGAAAAAAATAGGTCTAAAAATTCTATTTATTTCATATCATTTACCTTAGAAATACTTTTTTATGGATTACATAGAACAACAGGTTATTTATGACACTGAGAAAATTATTTTACGTAGAGAAAATTTCACAGGGCATTCTAAAAGCACTACACTCATACTTGCTAGTTTATATGTATTGACCTTTATTCAACAACTTCTATACTGAATAACTTCACTCTCTGTTTTGTTAAACTGCCTAAGATTTCGGCAGTAAACGTGGGATCGTCTTTCCATTTTTTCAAGAAATCATAAATGAATTGATTTACTGCGATTAAATTCAAACTTTGAGGCGGCTCCAATTAAAATTTAAGTAGTAAGGCTAAACTGTGATTTACAGAAACAAAAATATAGCACAAATATCTTTAATTTTTATATTTACTAACCATTAATAACTCATTATGACCGCGTAATTTACTTTTTATCATAAATTTATTATTCACATCACTTCAACTCATTCTACTGTCACATGTCGTTTTTAAACTGTATGTTTTTTTATCTTACATTCGTATAACTAACAATCATTCTGTGGTGATTCTATTTTCATTCCTTCCACACTTTCTAAATGTAATTCATATAATCTGTCTTGACCGGGGTTTCTTAACACCCCACATGGAGGCAATTTAATTGTTCATGAGGGCAATTCGAAAATGAGCTGGCCTAGAATTTAAATGTCGCCAGCTGTAATTTAACATTTAAAAAAGGAAAAATTGTTGGTATCTCAATTTGAAATAAGAATTTGGTAAGTTTTGTGATTTCTGTAGTTCCACACTTCAAACTTTGAAGTAATATTAATTAAATAAACTCTGAGAGTAGTGCTTGCTATGTATAGTACTGTATTACTATGGTAATGCTAAGTGGTTGTCTAGTGTAGTCCAGCGCCAAATCCACGTGTTAATTGGAATAGGAACTTAAATTCAGACAGAAGCTCAAATGTACGTCATAATAGGTTCAGAGATCTCAGATTAAAATAAATAATTACTTGGTTTATGTATAGAATTATTAGTATTAAAGAACCGTTATACACCAGTTGAAATTAGGCTTCTTTAGGAAATAATTCAATTTTTGAATGTAATGAAAAATATGTTTTTGTATATATAAATATGTGTACGGCATTTGAAAGACTTTAGTGGGGTGTGGTAAAAAAAAAGTTTGGGAAACACTGGATCAGACCATATCATTCACTTTTAAAAATTCGATGCTTTCTTTGATTTTAGTTCCAGTAGTTGTGTATTTCACAGAAATTAATATTATGTTACAATATTCTACAGACACTAATAACAAGAGTTCCGATAGACACCATTAGGATACCAAATAAAACTACAACAGCACGTTCCGTATCCGTTGCTCTGCACCTGTCTGTGAATGTTTGCACTTCTTCTGTGTCTGTCCCTGGAAATTTGACTTGTGTTTGCTGACCTTCTCTGGTGTGGTGTTTCGTCGACTTAACTCTCCTTATCTGACCTGGTGCACCTGATCCGCAGCTACCGAGCCAGCGACGGAAGCGAGAGGGAAGAGGAGGGCGTCGTGGACAGTGGTGGGTCCTTGGACGTGGGCGGCAGCTACACGCGCGTCGCCCCCAACGGGGCCGTGTACCTGGTCACGTACCGGGCAGACAAGCACGGCTTCCACATGATCAGCAAACCCCTGGCCAAAGCTTCCAAGGAGGCTTCGTACGCTAGACTGCATCGAACTCAGTATTAAACCTCTGCGTCGCGCTGCACGTCGATCTACAGTTTTCTAACCCAAATTAATCTCTGGACAAATACGCTTATTCAAAATATTGTTTTACTTCACAGAATACGGTTGTCATTCCCTTGAGGCAACATGGAAATGCTTGACGGGAGGTAACCGCTCTCGAATGTAACAAGACTTCAAATTTACTGGAATAAATCAAGTTATTTCACAACTTATAAAGACGTGAAGTTCATTTATTAAGATAAAAGTGCAACGTATAGTATTAAGCTTTTCATATACCTTAGATATAAAAATAGCTGAAGTGAAAGTGTTTCCAGATAATCACAGGTTTGTTAGTGTTACATTGTTGGATGGACGAAATAAAAATATTTCATAATTGACGTACTTCCGCCAAAGAGATTTACATTGACAGCCAATTAATTCACGTAGTAGGACAGGTAAGTAATTATTTATATAAAAAATACGGTTAATTAATTTTTATTTCTAAATGTATCGTCCTGTCAGCCCCAAACATTTCTTTCAGCGTTTGTCCAATTTTTTCAAGCTGTTCAAGTTTTCTGGAAGTAGTAAAAATACGAGTTTCTATTACAAATGACGTGAAGCGAGTTTTTGTATTGCTCCATTTTTTTTCCAGTTAGGAAACAATATAGGGATATTTTCTACACGGAAAATTGAAACTACTGTGAAATTGTAATTTTCATCGGGATATGAAAAATTATACTTCTTTGAAACAAACTTATTTTCATAATATGAGAATTAGTAAGTACTTAACCGACCTACTCATTAGATTTAAAATACTTAATTAATATTAAGCCAATTTTCCATCTTGATCCTTTAATTAAACCAATTAAAGCTTTAATTATGCTTATCGTGCGCTATTTTAAAATCTTTCCGATTACTCCGAACTAACTACAAATAATAACCTCAGAAAATATAGTACAATTAACATGTTTACCAGGGCAGAAAGCAAAGTTATTTAAAAATTTTGAATAACTATGGGATGTAGAAGTTAATTGATCTGATTTACACCCAAGTAATAATAATGACAAACAACGTTGATTTCTTTGACACGGTTTTCAGGAAGACTAACCCATGAATGTATTTAAGGGGTACAATAGTGAGAAATGGTGAACCTGGTTTCCAAAGAAATTAGTTGTTGAATTGCTCTTACTTTATTCAGTTTTAAAATTTAATATTTTTAAGCTATTTCCGTGTTTCTAATTTTAAAAGCTTCATCTTGACGAACTGACCAATTCAACTAGTCACATTAGGTTACCTTGAATTAATACGGACTTCCCTTCGACCGTCTGATGAAAGTGTTGTAAGACGAGCTATTTATTACTTGGGAGGGAACTCGAGAATCTTTAAAGCTTTAATTTCCCCGGGAAAGCAGTGCTGACCACCTGGATCTCTCGCTTAACGCTTTGAAGACTAACACGTCTTGCAGATGTTGATTGGCGTGGACTGAAGCTTAACGCTGTCTTGGGATTCGCAGTTTCCGAGCAAGTGACGGTACAATTCGTCAGGAAGCCGGCGCAATTATCAACGGAGTGGTGAACGTGATCGGGAACTACTTGTGGAGGTCTCCCAGCGGGGATCGGTTCGCCGTCAGCTACAAAGCGGACCAGAACGGCTTCCAGAGCGTCATGATGCCCGTCAACGAGACGGTGGAACTTCCCAAGGTGGAACCCCAGCTGCTGCTGGGGACCAACACCGCCTTGTCACTCATCGGAAAGTGACGGAAACGCTCCATAATGGATTTGGTTTTAGTTCTATTACTTGTAATTATATATTCCATAAAATCGAATTGTGTGACAATACATCGAGTAAGACCCAATCAGTTGACATATATTCGAGTAGTCTGTAATAATCGTTTATAAATACCGACATAAAATTATAATTCGTTTCGACGCGTCCCCGCGTTTTTAAATAAATATTAGACACTCTTTGCTTTGCTTCCTATGAATCCCCTATTATTTATTGCGGCTTCGCAAAACTCATAAGGCGTACGAGTATGGCACAATACATCATTTAACTAACGCGCCTAAAAAAATAAAAAAATAATATTCCTATCATAATTCGTCTTCAGTGTTCAAGAATTTTTTTAGGCAGTCAGATGAAACTAAGCTCATAAATCCCAAAAGTTTCATTGCACATCTGTAAACACTTCAAACAGGCACGAATTATGGTTATTAGATAATATAAAATACACAAAAACTCTGCAATTGAATTTTAAAATTGTTCTCAAAGTCAAGTATGTATACGTATCAATGATTGTATTTAATCTTAAATGAAAAAAAGCAGCACAATTCCTTTCTCCAATTGATTGTAACTGCCGCCTCCTTTTCCATTCTCTTTAATAATTCTTTTTCTCTTTTAAATCGATATTTTTTCAGGTAATCCACCATTTATATGCCTCGATGTCAACGAACGCACAATTTATCACCAACTCTTCAGGTTGACTACATGGATGATGATAATCCCTTATTTGATAGTTTGGAAGGTGCAGTTTGGGGAGTATAGAGTAGATTGCAGACTCTTGGTCAACGGAAATATTTTAAAGGCTAACTGTAAATTCAAATAATATTTTTAGAGAACAAAAAAGTTTATTAAAATAATACAACTGGATTTAATTCTTTGAGTTCTGAAAACTTGAATGAAATATGAATGTAATTACTGAACACATGCCTTATTTTAAATGTTTCCATCTTATTTCCTTTTTTATTATTTATTAGTACAATAATGCGAAAAACAATTTTACATAATGCTTGTTATTATAAACATTTGGCAAAGTGCAGGGATGTAATTAATTAAAATTTTCTTAGTTTGTGAGTTTGCTTATTTATAATTTATAGTTTATCATATTATAAGTTCATTGAGTAGATACTAAAAAATAACCTGTTTTTCTTCTAAGTTGAATTAAAAAATTATATATTTTGTATACAATGAAAATTTATTTTCTTTAATTTTATAATAATAAATGAAAAATTAAAATTTGTGAGTAAATGGGTAAATAAATCTGCAAATCTGTGACAATTGTGATGAATCACTCATGTGGTAGGAACTATGACATTGTTAACGATGTGAAAGTCTGTTGTCGCAAGATGACTAATAGAATTAGGTGACTGGTTGATTGACAGCAAGGACGTCTTCACTTTCATCTAAACATCTGATTAACATCAATGACGCTTGAAGAGGTATGTCTTCATCACACATCAAGTGTCCAAAGCCAAAGCGACAATTGTGGAATTATTAGAAAGAAAATGCTTACTTTCATACTTCCAATACCTTTACATTATTTAATTACTGTTCATAATCATATAGTAATATTCCTGCATTAAAATAATAAAATCCACATTGGGCTTTTGTGTTTCAATCAAACTTAAAAATTAATGATGATTATAAAGCTTGTCTCCCATTCTATAAATTTTGTTCTATTCTCTATTAGTGTCTATTTAACGGAATGTAATACATTGTATTATTACTACTGACCTACCACTAATAGGATTACTACACTGATTAATTCCTATATTCTGGCAATTAAATATATTTAGAGTAATGTTCCTTTTCTTTGTAATATATGATCAGAGATTTTAAAATTTGGATATGAAGTTAGAGTATTAAACACTGTATTTCATCATTTAATTAAAGTCGATATATTTACAAAAATATTACATAGAACATTTACACTTTAATTAATTTTTTCTGCAATTCAATAGTTCTATTTTTGAAAACTCTCTTGGTATTGAAATGGGCAAAATTTTCGGAAACAACTATTAATCATTTCAGTTAGCACGCTTCGTGACGTGAATGGCGCAACCGTCAATATAGATTTGAATCTCACTAATTTATTATTTTTTAAAATAGACAATGGAATATTCGAACATGACTCTGCCAGATTCCGGCATATTGAAAAATAATAGGCGTCCATATGTTCGTTGTTTATAGGCGCCAAGAATAAATCAGGCTTACTAATGACAAAATGGTTCGGCTCTGCCGACGTTTTGGTGTAGACTTTTCCGTTTCAAATAAAAATTTTGATGAAATAATTATTTCGTCTACATATATCCTCCATAGTCTGTTTAAAAGCTCTTAATTATCCACATATCTCAAATATAACGTCTCGTATGTTCATTAAAACTACTGTCTGAGGTATTGTCTTTAAATTCAACAAAATTCTATCCTTGATGTAACTGTTCATCACTCGCTAGAAACTAGCTCCCTTGCATATTTTTTTCTTCATACAAGTATTTTAAATGAGTAAATAAGAATATCTGTCTCTCTTTCACTTGATCGAATGCGTTTTTAAAACTCAATAACAAAAACTTGCCTGTTAAATTAAATAAAATCCTTGACTTCCTAAACCTAACGCAAAGTCATCCTATCAATCTATAGCATAAAAAAGGGAGTGAAAGGTGGTATGCGGGAAGGTAGAGCAAGGTAGTTGTAATTTTAAGGATTCTACCCTGAAATTCGCCTAAAAGTGATGCCGCAGGGAAAACCCTAGAAAAACCTGCGTCAGGTAGGTCGGGTATTTAGTACTCGTCCCACATCCTTCCAATGACGGGAGAGGAATTTCGTGTGAAGTAGCAGCATTCCTTTCCCTGTGCCTCGGCCGGTTTACGAGGCAGTTGGCCGATTATTCCAATGAGAACAGAGGGCAACTCTTAGCGTATGCCCAATGTCTGCGACCACGGATCATACAAATTAGAGAAAGAAGAAAAAGCATCCTCAAAGGTAACCCTCTCCGTCTGTCCAGAAAGTTTATGCCTGCGAGAAAACAGCTATCAAGATAGAGCAATTATATATATATATATATATATATATATATATATATATATATATATATATTGTAATAAATAAATAAAAATATAACTGCAAATAGTTGTGGCTAAATAAAAAGAACTATTATTAGAAAACAATTAAACAAAATTTATTAAGGTTTTAAATACAATATAATATTTGGAATCTCAGGGTCTTTATCTGGGTTTGATAAATGGGTGAATTTTATACAATCATCATAATTACATTTAGCTTTTTATTGAAGTTAATTCGTCTGAACCTCGACGAATTTTGTTGCGGACGAAAATAAGATTAAAGATTGAATTTAAATTAAATAACTAAACAATTAAATAAGTAAATAATTAACGAAGTAAATAATTAAAGAAACGAAATAATTAAAGAAACGATCTGACACATCTTTTAAAAGTGGTTTACAATCAATTTTAGAGTTTACTACTTACGGCCGCCCAGGTCTCAATTTTGGGTTTTCTGTTCACACGATTTGGGGATATCACTGATTCTACAAATTAGAATCTGAACACACGGTAGTTGCTCTGGATCTCTGCTATTCTGGAACCTCGATCATCTCACCCTCAGCTAGTTTCCGGACGTAGGTCTCCCTGAAGTCTCTCGATGCTTTAAATTAGTTCAGTTTGTGAAGCAAAACTTCTGCTTCCAAACTGCGCTTTTATAAGTCTCTCTGTCAAACTGTTTACTTGCGTTTGATTTAAACTATTATATCTCGCCGTTGGACTTCCTAGATAGCCCTACTCATAATTTGGGATCCGCAGACTTTTTATACAGCAAATTTTCTGTATGGATATCTGCCCGCAACTGTGTCCGCCGTCCAACGTTTTCGTTTCGCTTCTCGCCGTTGACTGACTGTTCGTCTCGTAGATTTTTGAGCGCGTACCATCTCAACAATGTTTCTTTGTGTCGCCGCGTATGTGTTGCGGCGTATGCTTTATATCCAATAATAAGTCTTCTCCAATCCAACTTTGTAATTATAATAATGAATTAATTACTAATTACTACAATATATATAATTTTTAGGGTAACAGGCTACATGAGGGTAATCCACATGGTGATAACTCCCCTTTAATAGTATAGGAATGGATTTGAAAGGGGGGATGCGGAAGGCGAGAGGAAGGCAGCCAAGGGTTAAATAGGGCCCCCGGGCCAAAGTTTAAGGATCCTACCCGGCATTCGCCTAAAAGTAATGCAGGACAAACCCTAGAAAACCTGCATCAGGGAGGTTGGGCATTGGGTACTTGTCCCACGCCCTTCCGATAGCGGGAGAGGAGTTTGCTGTGGGGACGCAGCATTCCCTTCTCCGTGCCTCGACCAGTTTAGGAGGCAGCTGGCCGACTGTCCAATGGTAACAGCAAACAACTCTTACAGTATGCCCAAGGTCTGTGACCCCGGAACATACACCTCTCAAAACAGGCCATATACAGCGAGAATATTATAAACGCCACATAAATATATTGAATAAATTAGTGCATTATTTCATAATTTCTTTAATAATGAAGGCAATAATAAACTCGTTTATTATTAGTTTTGTTACAAGTCATGGAATTCAACGAGAGGAGGAATGTTCAATTGTTGATGATTCACTTGAAGTTAGTGGTTTATACACATGGGAGTATCCAGATGGAAAGAAATATCGATTATCATGCAGGAAAGGAAGGATACGTGGCAGAAATCTCAATGGCGCCCCTAACTTGACTGGGCCTCAACATACAACAGCTTTCTCTTATTGGAGGCTAATCAAATGTTATTTTTAGATTAGACAACTACAAAATTAAGATAATTTATTTTGAATATAACAGTAATGAAGCAATATAAAAAGTATTTATTCAACGCTGAAACAACCTTTACTTTTCTGTTTTTATTCCTTATCCTTAGTTAATTCCTATCAAAATTTCTTGAAGAATAAGAATATATTCATTTAGAGACACCAAGTTACTTAGCGATTGAATTATGTTGGTATTAAATGTATAAAAATTGCACTATTTTCCTTGCTAAAAAATACTGTTATGGTTTAAATAGTTCTTTAAAGGTTACAAATTTATTGGAATAAGAAGTTTAACGTAATTTTTTTTAAAATTAATTAATTTTTGCTGTAATTTACTACAAATAAAAAAAAACAATATAAAATAAAAGAATTGACAATAAAAAGAAAAATAATCTTAAGTGCTTCATGAGTATCTCCCTTTGTTCTCTAAAACCTCTAATATATTTATAACGATTCTATTTTAAGGTTCGTATTCTTCAGGCCAATAAATAGCTGCTTTCACCATAATAATTAATTATAAAGTTACCATACCTAAAAGGATTAAAGAACATATAAGTTGAGGTCTAAAATCTTAACATTGCATATATGAAGGTTAACGTAAGATCTAAATTAAGCTTCCATTAACGACGTATTAATAGTTATTTTTAAGTTAGCATTGTCGCTGATACACTTACCGGGAACCTTTCGTAACCGGAATTGTATCAAATTGTATCAAAAACGCTATTTCTAAAATATTAATTATATGTAAATATTTATTCTAATATGTGTTTATCCCATGATTTCTAATACGGGTTTATTTACATATATATATGGAGTGTTTAATATTTTCTGACGATTGGAAGGGGCGCGAATAAGGTACGTGAAATCCTTTTCCTCCGACCCAACTTGAAATTACCTGAAAATCCAGCTTTTCCTACCGGTTAACGAATTCCTGCAGCATTAGCCGTTGAAGGACTCTGGTAAAATGGTCATAAATACTCGCATAAGTCTCCTTGACAAAATAAGGAATGAACGTTTTTTTCCCTTTGATTTTGAATTCAAACTCTTCAATCATTTCGCATATTACACGTCGGGGTTTAATTTCCGTTTTGAAGATATCCAATGAAAATTAATCCAAGTGCATCCAAAAGACTGACTTCATGACTTCGCCAGCAGATGTAACTATCATCGCCTCTTTGGAACCGATTCTTCCTTCTACCAGTTGTTTCGAATGTTCCTTCGTCTAGAGTGATTATTTTTATGGTTCCAAAATGGAGTTGCAGCATGAAACTGGATTTTTTTTATAGCCAACTACTGATACTCATTATAATAATCTCGAATATTAAACGTTCGAAATTTTTGGTTGTCGCTCAGTTAACGACTTTCTATTACCTACAAACCAAGCAAGGAGTGCCCTTCGAGAAGGAAGAGAGGGACAATCGCATCAATATAAAAGCCGATTATTCTGTCGGGTTTTCGAATTGTTGGGAAACTCCCAAGGGGCGAAAGGGGGTCAAAATTTCAAAACATGCTAAAACGGCCGATGTTAGCGTTAATTAATTACTTTTCTGGGTCTATGTGATTAATAGTTTCTGCCCATAATTATGTTGGATATAATTTCGACCCCTTAAAACACTAATAACGCAGGAGATGGAGGGGAGTTAAATAAAAATAACGCGAAACAACCGATATGATTGTCAAAAACAGGGTTATAGAACTCAATGAGTTTAATTCTGTCATTCACTATGTCAGTTAAGTTGTAGTTCAGCCCTTATGCGAGGGGATGGAGAGGAGGTGGTGAAAGGCCGTTACATAAAAGTAATGATTAAACAACTGAGACTGGGGTTGAATCTTGGTTTATGGAAATCACTGAGTTCAACTACAACCATGGTTAAAATGGAGTTGAGTCCCTAGGAGTGTGGGTGGAAGGGGGTGACATAAATTTCCGTTTACAATCTTAAACGCCTAATCCGATTTCTACAAAACGTTATACACATGTTACTTACGATCCATAAACACACACTGAGAGGTTAAGACACACCTATCTGCTCTAGGGATAGGGGTGGAGGGGGTGCAATTTAAAAACATTCTTAAACGGCCATTATTAGGGTCGAATAAAAAGTTTCCGGGAACACTTAATTTGATAGTTTCATTCCATAATTTAAATGCCTAAGTTCAAACCAAAAGCCACGGAGGGAAGAACCCCTACCGTACGGTTAGTCGTTGAAGGGGTTTTACATAAAAAGTAATGTAAAAATACCGATATTACTGTCGAATCCAGGGTTATAGGAGCCGCCGAGTTTAATTTTCCCTTTAACCGTGGTGGATAATGAAATTTTATGTTCCTTTTGTGGAGGTGAACGTGGTAGACGAAAGGTTTCCCGGAGTAGTTTTGACCCTTTTACCGAGTAAAATTTTGATTTTCTTAGGGTACCAGTTATATTTTGGACTCTAAAGAAGTAAATAAATACAACCTTTAACTATTTAAAGTAACGGGAGTAGTTTTAGAATCATTAAGCTTATCGAGAATTTTTTACTGTTTTAATTAATTGTGATTTTTAGACACTGATTTTATGTAGTGGGAGAATTCCCTAATACTGTCAATAATCATTCTAGTTTATTTGCAGTTAGTAGCCGAGGGGTTAGGTCAGGGAAGGGTACGTAAGTAGGTAAATGTTCCAAACACAGATTCCGGTTAAATGAAACGCTTACCAAAACTTAAGTGTCAAATTAATTCTTACTCCTGGGTAGTTTAAATATATACCTGGGTAACGTAGCCATTCGGTTTTTTTTAATAAAAAACAACCCTATACCCGTAATGTATCAATCTATTACTGCATGCCAACATTATTAAATTTATTTTGTCCTCAATCATCCAGACCGAAGATGTCGGTATGTTCAATAAATTGCTTTACCTGTAGTTTGCTTACAAATGAGTTCTTGTGTA
The DNA here is from genome assembly GCA_037074705.1 of Zhengitettix transpicula. NCBI lineage: Eukaryota > Metazoa > Arthropoda > Insecta > Orthoptera > Tetrigidae > Zhengitettix > Zhengitettix transpicula. The sequence goes on along the minus strand of CM073591.1, from coordinate 112,603,193 downwards.
AATCGCTTCGTTTCTTGAATTAAATGATCATAAATCGATGTCATATATATTTCTGTGTGTTTGTCACTTACTTTGTTCCTGTTTTACAAAAATAAAATAAAACATTAGCACCGATTCAGATTTAAACTAGTATCGTTGATATACAGACTCATGAGAAGCATCTTAGCGATATTTTAGCATCTTAAATCAGAATTGCAGATTCAATAAAATGAACGTTGCTATACAGAGGCGTAACAAAGTTATAATGTGTATCAATCTGTGACACACCAGTTTGAGACCAAATTGTAATTCTTCCAAAATCTGTATTGACAGAGATTTTTGTAGTTTACTGAGAAATGTTTGAACACGTGTCACCTGTAGTATTAATAAACTTCAGGTTATATTAAATTGTTACCCGCCATTTTAAAAAGAACAAAACCATACATTCAATTTGCGGAACTTATTTTTCCATTTTAGGAGTGTGTGTTGGTTAGAAAACAAAATATTCGTTGTGAAGAGTAGGGGAGAAGATAGTTGGACCGTAATCTTTTAGAAAAGTATCAAAAATTAATTTATAAGTAAAAATCTTGTTATTGGAATATAGAACTATAAATAACACATTAAAGAAAAACCAATTTGTTCTATCGGTAGTACAGAAATCTTTGTGACAAATACCAATATTGTTAATGTTACCATCCTAAGGACGATCACCCAGCTTCTTACTTTATATTTCTCTTCTTCTTTTATTGGCACTATAACCCAATGTGAGTTTTGGCCTTATTAACAATTTTCTTCCATTCCGCCCTCTGCTGTGTCAGTCTCCGCCATCCTCTTACTTTCATGGTTTGTATATCCTTCTCGATGTCATCTACCTATCTTGTCCGGGGTCTCTCCCTTTTCCTCCTCCAAATTGGCTTCCAGTCCATAATCCGTCTAGGTGTTCTGCTTTCATCCATCCTAAGTACGTGTCCCATCCAGGCCAACCTTCTGCACTTGATAAACCAAACAATGTTCTCGTTATTCATGAGCTGCTCTAGTTCTCTGTTTGTGTCTTTGGCCTGTCATTTCGACAAAATAGTCAGATTTGGTGTGATCTTTCAGCGGCAGAGCTGTATCCTACCTGAAATATACACACTGTTTCCAGGATCCTACGCCGATACCACGAGACAAAGCCAAGCAATTAGAAAATGCCCTGAACAGTCTGCATTGGCATATAGCTACACTAAGTTTCTTTATTAAATAGGTAACCACACACCTGTGAGAAATATATTTCAACCTGGGCTAGTGAGTATGAATTGGTTTCAAGTGGCGACGCTAGATCCGCAGAATATTGACGGTTTAGAGTTACGTTGCTGCCTCGGTCGAAACTCTGTTTGAATCGGTTTTGGAGGGGCCCCTAAACAGATCGTGTGGTCTGATTTGAAGCTTTGATTCGTTCCCCGACTTCCGCAAGTGAGTTTTCACTTGGGAGGGGGAATTTCTCTCGAACTTCGGAGCCACTTTCAGTCTTAAGTCTTGCTACAAGCATCTTGGAGAGAGGATATTCTATACTCAGTCTTTCTCTTCAATATGAAACTTTATATTTAAATTCATAGCGCTTTCTGTTTTATATTCATGTCTCTGGAAGGTACATAGAAGGTACAACCTCGCGTTATCGACTTTTCTATTTTCCTAACCTAGAAGTCTGCCTTTCGACACTGAAGAGGATCGGCGCAGAATTTTCCTCCGATCAGATCCTCCTCAACCTGTTCATTTCCGCGACTTAGAACTAAAATTCCTTTACATCGCTAAGTTTGGTACGCAATATTACAGCATAAATAGACGAAGCGTGTATGGGCGGGCAGTAGCGATTTACTCAGCTCGAAGAACAACAATCGACTGAATCACTGCGATGAAAACAAGATCGACGGACAAAACAACGTCTACTGCAATATGCAGAAAACTGAACACCAAATCAAAGGTGAACTACTATTACTAAGGTATTTTTTACGAGTATTTTTCTCACCACGGAACCGTTTAAGGGCTGTGTGCCCTCTTCAGACAATTTATACCAGCGCTCAGATGACTACGCAGCTTAAATGCGAACTACGATAAATAAATCGCATAACACTACCACAGTCACTATCAAGTTTGGTGCGGTACCAAACAGTAAGAGTTATAAAAATACTAATTATTTAACTTCACGGTAACTGCGGTCCTTTGTTCCTTATTCATCGGTTTAAAATGACTTAAAACCATTTTAAATAAAACATAATGGTACCATTTTTTTTTCATTTTTTTAGGGCGACAGGCTACATGAGGGTAATCCACGTTGGGCAACTCCCCTTTAATAGGAAGGGTTTTGAAAGGGGGAATGCGGAAGGATAGAGGAAGGTAGCCAAGGGTAACTAGGGCTCCCGGGCTATGGTTTAAGGATCCTACCCGGCATTCGCCTAAAGAAATGCAGGGAAAACCCTAGAAAAACCTGCATCAGGTAGGCCGGGCATTGGGTACTTGTCCCACGCTTTTTCGATAGCGGGAGAGGAGTTTGCTGTGGGGACGCATCATTCCCTTCTCCGTGTCTCGACCAGTTTAGGAGGCAGCTGACCGATTATTCCAATGGGAATAGCGGACAACTCTTGCCGTATGCCCAAGGTCTGTGACCCCGTAACATACACCTCTCAGAACAGGCCGAAGTGCCTCTGCTTGTGGGAACCTTAGTTCAAAAACGAAGAGGAAAAGGCATCCCCAAAGGTAGTCCCTTCGTATCTCTCCTACAAGGTTCAGCCTGCGATAGAACATCCCTCGTAGGTACTGCCTGCGAGAGAATAGCCCTCGCAGACCGTATGCCAATGGTACCATTTATTTTTTTATTTTATTTTTATTTTTTTATTAGGGCAACAGGCTACATGAGGGTGATCCACATTGGGCAACTCCCCTTTAATAGCATAGAAAGGGATTTGAAAGGGGGGATGTGGAAGGGTAGAAGAAGGTAGCCATGGGCTAACTAGGGCCCCCGGGCTATATTTTAAGGATCCTACACGGCATTCGCCTAAAGAAATGCAGGGAAAACCCTAGGAAAACCTGCATCTGGTAGGTCGGGCATTGTGTACTTGTCCCACGCCCTTCCGATAGCGGGAGATTAGTTTGCTGTGGGGCCAATGGTACCATTAATATGAAAATTTATAAATTCGATGAAGATAAATACATAGCAGTACGCATCACTATTTTCTTGCAAAATTTGCATAGCCTCTGTTTTCAATTCAAGGAGCTTTGTAATTTCATTTCTGTATTTTTTCCTGAAAAGATATTTGGCATAAATGGCCAAATTATTATTTATTAATTGTTACTTGGCGCACGTTGCTGACTTTCGTTTTTCTTCTGCTGTCTCTGGAAAATAAAGTAAGTCGTATCAACTGGAAAAACCAATATCTGAAATGAACATCGTTTTTCAACCTACCTCCACTCAATATAACAAGTAAAGCATGGATACACACGAAAGAGGAAATTAAACTGGTGAATGAATAAAATGATAAGTATTTTTGACTCTGGTTTTCCAAAGTTAAGTGTACGCTTATACAGGCGGAGGAAGAATCTTTAGAGTTAGAAACACACTTTTTGCTATCGTTGTTGCCGGTGAAAGCTAGTTTCATCAGGATGAACCCGAATCGAAAGGGCAGAGTATTGTATCATAACTCGTATATTCAACAAAATAAAAGAAAGCAACGGTCGTGCCATCAGTTGGAAATGCTACGGGCATAGATTTGAGTAATTATTGGTGAGTAATTATGGTGTAAAACCATATAACAGTTTCCCGAACTAGGGGTTCGATTTATTGTTTATAACATTTTAAAAAAGAGCTATCGGTACGTTATACCATTCTCATTTATTGGACATACATAGTAGAATGAATATAAATTTACAAAACAGCATGAGTAAAAAATGTGTAATTTTGCTTTTTATGTTCAACAGTGAAACTTACCTTCTTTCCTTTAAAAGTTATAAACCATAAGTAGAACAGTGTATTCGGTTTTGTGTCCCTGACCAGTGATACTTTTACGTCATTAGCATGAGTAATCCTCTTTTGATGTGAGGATTCAGAAAAAAAAATGTTTAGATGTAAGCTGCATCGTGCAACGGGAGATTAAAGTCCTTCAAATCATATCCTGGAGTATATGAGAGATTATTTCACTGTGGAGGTTATTGAAACAATATATGCGGAAGTTAATTTCTTCGGCAATGAGGTTTTAGTATTGTGAAGGATCGCATGTCATGTCAACAGCATTTTACTGCATTCAAAGATCAGCGCGATAATAAATCGAAATTGTATAGAGAAATAGTTCTTAGTTATAATAAACATGACAGTGTTACTTTACAAATATTATGTTAATAATATGACGCTGTTTCCGGATTGGCACATACATGCATACGTGCAAAAATATCGTTTGGCCTTTTGGTTAATTAGTAAACTCTGGTGCATCTGAATTTTTTGTACACTGGCCTTCATCACAATCATCCTGCAAATTTGGCCGTAAGGTAATTTAAGTTGAGGGTCAATTATCGCCCTGCTATTACCTAGAAAGCAAAGGAGGAGCGTTCTGTGAGGAGCAGCAGCGTGGGGGAAATCGCATGCAGCATAAAAGTCGATGCGCTCGTCTTTGTTGCGCTTGCCTCCTGAGTAACAACACCGCCTCAACATGAAAGGGGTGAGCCTGAATTAAATCAATTTAATATGGTTTAAGATGTAACAACTACCACGGAAACCTTGAAGTTTTATTACTACGTTGCTGTTGCGACATTACTTCGCCAGTTAACGTACGAGACAGTTAAACCGAAAAGTGAGGTTCAACCTCAGTTTACCTGATAACATTAACTTCAAACGTCTCACTTATTTTCTCATGCAATTTACAAACATCACCGACAAAACCTCTAAAATAAATTCCATTCACAGGTGTTTTGCCTTTTCAAGTACTGTGATTCCGATTTGTTGAAATTCTGTCCAAATTCCATTGCGTACAATAATTTTCGGTCTGTTACAAAATAAAAAAGTATATAAATTAACATTAAAATTTCGTGATTAAAAAACCAGAATATTTATTTCAGTATATTGTATTTTGATAAATTATTAATGTTATTTTTTTATTTCAAAAAAATCTGTCTATATTTCACTTTTATGCACCGAAAAATCGGCACAGTGAGAAAGAATAAATTTATTTTCTGCAAATATGTATACTTTTTCGGGCAGTTTTCAATTAAAAATAAAGTAGTAAGTCCTTATTAAAATATAGAGAAACAAAAATATTGTACAAATGTACAAATTTATTTTATTCCTCTTCCCTGATAATTAATGCTATCTGTCCCTCACTACTTCCGCTTCTAATTAAAAAAAAATTATTTGTGATTAGTTTGACTTATTCTACTGTCACATTTAATCTTAGAACAATATATTCTCATTAATTTTATTAGCTTTGTAATCTGAAACATTTACTACTGTCCAGTAAATTTAGCTGTTATGTAACTAATTATCTAATCTAAATTCAATGAGTACGCTACTTTCTTAAAGAAATTTACCCTTATCTGTCTTTCAGACCTTAGACATTTTTCAAATTAAGTCTAATAAAAAAAACGAAAAATCGTTCCAACTTCGTCTAGTTCGGTTCAGAAATGGGTATTTTCCGACGTGCGTTTTATTTTGAGAAAATGGTCAACATTATTTGGTGGGCCAGTAAGTTCCATATTTATCACTAGACAGGTTGAATTGTGAAAGTTTTAAACACATTCTGGCCTTTTTAAAAAATCTTCTGCTGATGTGTCAGTCCGCAGTTGAATTAACATAATTAGATTTTGTTTTATCTATTACCCCCCCCCCTCCTTAATAGAAAGATAGCCAAATACAGACAAAATAAATAAAAATATAAATACTACACACCTTAAGAAAGGATCAAGGATCCCTGAAACTATGTGTGGTATTTATATTATTACTTATTTTGTCTATATTTGGCTATCTTTTTTATTCGTTCTCGTGAGTGCTTTCCCGAACCTTGAGATCAATAATTTTCTGTTACTAATTTTCAATCAGACGTTACTTAAAATCTAATTGTTAATATTTTTATCTTCATGGCCGGGACCATTTATCTATGTCAACAAAAACTATATTCAGCGTTTTGTTCCAGTGTAAGTGTAATACGTCTTGCTGCAACACACTTGTTCGTCTCTTAGTATCTTCCACTGAAACTCAATGCCTTCATAGTTACACTGTCAACCTGAGATACATAATTTATGCGAACTGGTGTAGTTGAAATCCTGAATCGAGTCACAATCCTGTACTCGTGTTAACCAAACTTCTGTTACATTTTAACTAAGCTTCATTTCTCCTCTTCACTTATTAATAACTATCTCAAGGTTATAATCACGGCCATTTAATAAAAAAACTTCAACATAATAAATTCAAGGCTTTGGTCGGCAGTAGCTAATGTTTACAAAAAACACTGCTATGCGTATTTAACACACAAGTGCTAAATTATTCTTGTTTTATTCCGGAAGGCAAGGCACTCATGGCTAATTCAAGAGATGAATGTTACGTTGTAATTATCCTAATTTATTAAATGAGCTTATAACGATTATTAACTGGTACGAAATTTCACCACGTAAAAGAACAATTTAAATAAAACAAAGTTCTTTGTAAAATTAGAACAGTTCACGTGTTTATTTTTTCCATTGTGAAATGAAATAAATTGTATCAGAACAGTTTCTCTCGCACGGGTCTGAGTAAAAGTTTAGTGATTCCAATACTTACTCTCTATTTTTGTCACTGCCTTGATTTTCACTTTGCTTACCGTATTTATATTTGCCCATTATCTTTTAGCCTCAATTCAATATTTTTAATTTTTTTAATAACATAAGCTGTCGGCTTAAAAAAAATAGAATCCCAATGAAAAATCCCTCACATCAACATGTACAAAATATTGCCCAAATGGTTTGACACATTCTAAATACTTCTGTATGGATAATATATATAACGTCGGTTGAGATAAAATTTCACAATTAAAACGTATTAACTAGCCACAGGATTAGAGTCATTGTTAGTAGCTGCCTTAGTCGACTACCCAAGATAATGGCTAAAATAAATAAAGACCTTCTAATTGATTTGTACGAATACGGAGCTATACATTTAGTGAACCGAAACGTAGCAAATAATAATTATTTAATTAATGAATGTAATCTTTCCCGGCGTAAATTGTTAATAAATTTTTTTGGTGCTCAACATATTTTCCAGAACATAGGATATATTAGTTTAATTGTTTCATTAATTAAACATTGTAACCCGACTTCCTGAAACAGTGATATGATATCAATCAAGTCTTGGTAGTGTCTGAAAATGAATTTAAAAGTTTGCCTGTTGTAAAAATTTATCACGGACTATTTACGTTTAACAATAGTTCTGAAATTATTTTTCCCCAATAATTTCTTCCTGTGTGTAATAAAAATAATAAATTTATGTTGTGTTTAGGTCCTGGTTTTGTCGATGTTCCTTGCTTCCTTGGCCGCAGTGGTTTGTAGGCCGCAGATCAGCTCCAAGGATGCAACTATCCTAGAACAGAACAATAACTTCAACGGTATCGATCCCTGGAAATGGAAGTAAGTCTGATAAAAGAGAACGTGATAAGGCAAAACTTAAAATAAACTAAACTGCTTACTCTACTTACATGCACGTACACTAGAGTACAATTTCAAATTTACTAAACAAATAAATGAATCTCGGGTTACCAACCAGGTTAAATTTATATTACACGATTCCGTGCTCGTTGACCAAGTAGCCGCTATGCACCTGAAAAAATCTTTCACATTTTCCCCAGCTTCGAACCCGAATGACTAAAATAGCGACAAAAAATAAAGTGAACAGTGGTAACATAAGAATTATTATTTTGTATACAACTGTAACAGGGAGACGCTTTTGTTGTCAAATAAAAATAAACCATATTAATTTGCAACGTAATGAAGACACGGTTGTTTGTTCGTATTTTTAGCAAGTAAAACTTAATAAAACCGTGAAAATAAATCAATGTTTCTTGTAATGTTAACTGTAAAACAATAGAAGTAAAACCTTAAAACCTAGTCGGAGCATGGAGACGGGTATGCTGCATTCCGACAGCAGTCATCAGAAGGGCATGGAACAAGTACAAAAAGGCCGACCTACCTTCTGCAGGTTTCTCTACGGTCTTCCGTGCATAAAATTGATAATTGACGTGTAAGATCCTTAAACTAAAGCCCACTGACCCTAGTTAACCTCTTGCTACTTTATTACCCTTCCGCAACCTCAGATAGCGTGTTACTAAAAATAGTATCAGTTTAGGGCAGGAAAGTCAACTATAGAGCAGGATTTTTATTATGTAATAATGAACAACCTCGAAAACAGGTTCCGCAGCGGTTCTCTGTGAGTCGCAATACCAGCAAAAATAGTAGGACGAATGCCGAAGAAACGTGCCATTAGAGTCAGGGACGCCCGGTTTCATCTTCAGAAAATCATTTGTTAGCCTTGTGAAACGCATTAAAGTTTCACAGGAATATTGCATGTCCTTGCCTAGCTCATCATCCTAAAGTGAAAGCTACTTTTTATTCTCATAAATGAAAGGTGTTCATGAAATTTCTACCGACGTAAAATTGGATAATTTACTACTTATGAATTCAGTAGTTCCGTGCTTGATCTTCATACGAGAATTAAGATATTGTGTATGGTCAGCTTTTGGCACAAACATTTGCCTAAAATGTGTTCTTCTGAAGAGATTGGGTCATTACTTTTTCTTTAACGCATAACTTATAACACATTGTCCCAGTATACCGTTGATATTAAAATACTTCTTTCCTTTTATCTATAATATTACTAGCTGGGTGCCCGGCGTTGCCCGAGATGTCATTTATCTATAACCCCCGATATGACTCCAATTTCGGCTGCTTTTGCGCAATTTTTATGTAACGCTACTCGAACCCTAATCATTATAATTAACTCTGAAAAATATTTCTTCAACGCAAATATCTGCCGTGTTTGCATGTTCCAAAATTTGCACCCCGCTACCCCTGCATCTGAGGGGTGAATGTCGTAACTAAACACAGTGACTTCCATAACCTTTGATTTGACTCCAATCTCGGTTGTATTCGCGTTATTTTACTGTAAAGCATCTCCACCCCAAACCCGAAGGGTGTCCTTTTCACAGGGCGTAGGGGATGAAAATTGTATTCAGATAACATTGGTAGAAACACTATCAATATCTTGGACCCCTAAAAATATTTATCCGACTCAAATATCGGCTGTTTTAGTATGTTTAAATATTTCCACCCCCGCTTCTGGGGGTGGAAGACGCGTCTCACCCCGACAGTGTTTGTTTCCTGGTCGCAAAGAACACGTGTACGAAATTTGGTGAAAATTGCTCGACTGGTGTAGATTTGTATTTTATTTAGAAAACGTTTGTATGGGAAATAGAAAAGGGCTGTATTTAGGGTTTTCCCGGAAATTATTCGATTTTTTCTCGCCTTTTAAACCTTTCCTAGACCTCCACAAACATTTCAAGACTAAGATAAGATAAATCCGTTCAGCCGTTCTCGAGTTTTAGTGAGACTAACGAACAGCAATTCATTTTTATATATATAGATATTCTGCTCTTATAAATAATTATTTTTATTACATCCATAGAGTTCTGTTCAGCGACAATTTTTAATCGAAAGCGGTCCGACTGTTTTCTTGAACAAATTGATCGTGACACACATGAATTCAGGTCACGTCGGTTTCTAATTCCGTAATGCATAAAACAAAAAATTAATCGAAGAAATGTATGGGCAAACGTACTATATATACAGACAGCTACCATTGTTCTTTAGACCGCAATGTTGTTACGCGACGAATATATTATTGTATTTTACATTCCCATTTCAATATGTTTCATTATATGACAATTGTATTATTCACACTTCTTACTAGCAGAATTTACACTTTGTAAATAATAATTTGTTAAGGAATATGGATGCAAAAATATTGACCCAGGACCTTCTGCTCATTTAGCGGCTGCTCTGACCACTCAGCTAATCCTTCACTACTTCCTCCTCGCTGGGACATTCCTTCATTCTTAACCTCATACGGCTCACCTTTTACATCCATATTCATTAATTAAAACCATGGCTTGATGCTTAAAGTAAGCTGTATTCTTCTATATCTTTGAATATAATATTTTATAAAATTAATAAATAAGTTTAAGTTTCATCAAATCGGTAAAGCTGACGTTTCATCTTCCCGACGTACTTTCTAAAGCCCGAATTAAAATTTTCCATTTAACAATAAATTAGTTTATTACGGAAACAATAAATTTTACACTTCAATACATAACAATTTTTGGAAGCGTCATGATTCATATACGATATTCGTGACATTGCTATGTTCATCGTGAACTTTAGATTCTTTCTTTCTAAGATATTCCTAACCTGGTTCGAAACAGATTGAGCGTTGTGTGTGATAATCCAGCATCTTCACAGACCTGTAGAATAATAATGGATACTATGTAATCGGAAGTTTTTAAGGGCAGAATCTTTTCGTTCATTGATATGTTGTGCGAACGACGTTTATTAAAGTTTTTCACAATTTTCTTTTGCTAATCTTAAGTTTTTGTGATATTAAGTCCATAATTTTGAGCATAAGTTATGCGGCCAGAAGTTATCCCTTTCGAAAAGAAAAATTTATGCCTGATTCAAAATTAATAATAAGAAATACAGCAAAAAAATACCAAATAAGTGAGAATATAAATACCACTCAACGTTTCTGGAAGTCTTGTTATCTTCAGGTGCTGAGAAGAGCCTAGTTTTGAGTTTTATCAACTGAATAGTGCAGTTGTCCTGCTTTAGGCTCTTCTTAGCACCTGAAGAAAGGCGCAAGGATCCCAGAAACGTCGTGTGATTTTTATATTATCACTTATTTTGGCTGTTTTTTTTATATCTTTCTTATTATTTCCCTTTCATTCTGTAGCTGATTAACACCTCCAATTTATTCGGGTACGAAGCTTAAGGCTACCGATTTATTTATTTATTGGCGGATCAGAAAAATAATTAACTGGAAAATATTTCCAAAGGTTCACAACATAAACCAGTTACTGATGTCACGTTTCATTCAGCGTTGATCATCTGTTGAGATTGTTGTTGATTTACCAATGTTCTTCAAGCTTTTGGTTAGAGTCACGTCTATATTGAAAATACTAATTCTTGAAAGAATTGTAATATTATACATTAAAAGATAATATGAACAGTTACCAAGTAAACATCCACAAATAAATAGATAGTTACAAAATGAATCATTTTTAAATCGCAACACTAAAGTTGAATCCAAGCGTTACTTAATAATCCTCGAAACTGTCTTAAAATTAAAAAGATCATAATAAAACCGTAGATACAAATAATCCGAAAATACTTAATAACCATGGATTCGTTGGTACAAATGTAAAACGAGTTAATCTAAGCGTATGGAAGGAGATGATTCGGAAAAATTGTCACATGTCACACTAACTACCGCTTTCAATTTCAGAACAACGTATCAGTCCTCACAGGGCGAGGTACTTAAAAAGAATTGATTCCCACATAAACAAAGTAACAATTTTAGGAAACCGAAACATATTCAGTTGAACTACTGCTTGTCAACGACGTCGTCGAAAATTTGTTACAATTAGTAATTCATCCTACAACTGATTGTATTAATTAATCCGTATATATGCTTTTTGAAAATTTATACTTCGGTTACATTTAAAACCTAAAAATGGTGAATACGTGTAGGTGGAACGGAAATATTTTACGTTTCTTTCTGCTGTCATATAAAAACCTAGTCCACCAGGTTGATACGTGCAGAAATTGTCTCTATTTATTCGCCATGAATAATGTTTCTGGCAAACTAATTAATGATGGTATGTTAATTATTCATAACTAAACAATAATTTTTTTTAGGGCACATGAGGGTAATCCACTTTGGGCAACTCCCCTTTAATAGCATAGGAAGGGATTTGAAAGGGGGGATGTGGAAGGGTAGAGGAAGGTAGCCAAGGGTTAACAAGGGCCCCCGGGCTATATTTTAAGGATCCTACCTGGCATTCACCTAAAGAAATGCAGGGAAAACCCTAGAAAAACCTGCATCAGGTAGGTCGGGCATTGGGTACTTGTCCCACGCCCTTCCGATAGCGGGAGAGAAGTTTTCTGTGGGGACGCAGCATTCCGTTCTCCGTGCCTCAACAAGTTTAGGAGGCAGCTGGCCGACTATTCCAATGGGAATAGCGGACAAATCTTACCGTATGCCCAAGGTCTGCGACTCCGGAACATACACCTCTCAAAACAGGCCAAGGTGCCTCGGCTTGTGGGAACCTTAGTTCAAAAACGGAGAGGAAAAGGCATACCCAAAGGTAGCCCCTTCGTATCTCTCCTAAAAGGTTCTGCCTGCGAGAGAAAATCCCTCGCAAGTTACCTGCCCGACCTACCCGATACAGGTTTTTCTAAGGTTTTCCCTGCATTTCTTTAGGCGAATGCCGGTTAGGACCCTTAAAATATAGCCCGGGGGCCCTAGTTAACCCTTGGCTACCTTCCTCTACCCTTCCGCATCCCCCCTTTCAAATCCCTTCCTATGATATTAAAGGGGAGTTGCCCAATGTGGATTACCCTCATGTAGCCTGTTGCCCTAAAAAAACCGTTATCAAATGCATACAAGATAAAATTATAAAACAACAATATCAGGTCAATTTTCACTCTGTTAAAAGAAACATTAATTTACGTGAATGAATATGACCAAAGAGATAAAATATCATGAAAATTGATGTATTTCTATTAACAGACTAAATTGGTTGCCTTTTCCTTTGGTTTTTATCTTGTAAAATAAATGTTTTGTTTTATCTTGAACACAATATTTTGATTCATTTTTAAATCTCATCTCGACACACTTATCCGAGCGTTTCTTTAAAAATTCCAAACCGTCAAGAAAGTAATTTTTCTGATGGTTTTCGAAATAAACGTTTTGTTTTGGCTCTTTGTGTGACGAAAATTTTATCAGGAGAGTCATTTTCTCTGATTCGGAAATAGAAGTATAGCGTACAAGTCAAATCTGTCCGAAACGGTGATTATGGCAAAATCTATAACTTCAACAATTTTCGCTATCGAAAGTTTCCAGCTGTGAACTCGCGCTTTGTATTGATGGAGAGAACTTTCTTCTAGGCCAATTGTTGTTGTTTTCATTATTAATTTCGCCAAGAGTCCAATTCTGACGCATAAAAGTCTGTATTCACCATTCGTATATTTTCCAAATGGTCGATATGGCTAATTCCTGGTGCATCATATTCAAATGAAGCAATCGCCTTACTGTGGATCGAGCCGTCTCTGCTCCATAATATGAGATAGTTAGACTGCAGAAATACAATCTTTTAAACTTTTCCTATCTCTGTAGTATAGTAGTTCATCCAAGTGTCACAACAATTATGGATCGACGTATAAAATCGTAAATATAGCGACTGACCAGTCACTGAATCGATCACGCTGCACATATCGTGAAAATATTTATTTCAGATCAATATCTAAACCATTCAGCCGAAGGTCATGACAAAAGAGTGAAAATATTGGAAAATAGGTAAAATTAATAACTTAGCAAATAAAGTCTGAGAAACGAAACATTTAATAAAATTAAATTCATTGTTTGCGTTAAAATATTTGTTCTATAACCTGTAAATTGATTGTTTTACTATTCATTGAATACAAATTTAACTTCAACAACAATTCGAAAAAATATTTCTACACTAATTTCGGTGTTCTTTCTAATTAATATATTATCTGATGAGGTCCCAAAGTTTTAAACGGACGTTATGAATTTTTTTTAATTACATGAGTTGAAGTTCTCGAATTTAATTGAATTAAATATCCACTGTTGCATACTTAATTGGCTAATTTATTACTTTATTTATACATAATTTCAGATAAATATTAATCTTGTTTGTTAGAGTTTATAAGTGCATATTTCCGTACCTTGGAATGAATTTTATGCACCACTTCAATTCAATGCTCATTAATCTGGTAAAATGTTACCATTGCGACGACATAACGAAATAATGACATAGTGTAGGAGTCAAGGTTCTAAAGCTTTCGCATTGTTACTTCCCTCCAGCGCAATTGTCAGTGAAGAATGAATCTGCGAGTCACGCATGAGACTTTATTCCCATCTGTACTTGACAAAATTATACCATTTACTTTACTTAAACATAACTCAGAGTCTCCGCAGACTGAACGAAGTTAGAACACTGGAAATCTCTAAAGAAACCTACATTTCTGCGAATCTCTGTAAATTAAAAGTAGTATATCTTAGGTTCCATTTATTGTACGCACAATTTAATTCATTATTGTCATCATAATTACGGGAATGCATTGTGGCAGTTACCGGTCGAGTGACGGCACGGAGCGTGAGGAAGAGGGCGTCTTGGAGAACGGGAAGCTGAGGGTGCGGGGGCGTTACTCGTGGACTTCTCCAGACGGCGTGGCTCACTCAATGGCCTTCGTCGCCGATGAAAACGGCTTCCGAGTCGAACCTGTGCCATCTCTGGCACCTCGTGGCAGAGGGCAGACCAGACTTGGCCTCAACACCGGACTCTCACTTATAGGAAAACGATAACCACCAAACAGCACTTGATGGATGACTCAAACGCTTCGTTTTTAGTTTTCTTGACATCAGTACTAAACGTCCACCTGCTTTGCCTTCCAGACAACCTTTGTAAAAAAAATGGACTGAGCAGGGGTCGAGCAACATGGTTTAGAAGGTGATTTGGCTCTTATACAACTTTTTCATGCTTTTTTATGGTCAAATGTTTTTTCTGAAATATTTCTCTGATATGTATATTTTAATAAAACATATAATAGAAATCAAAATATAATACGTCTATTTTTAATTATAATTATTAGATAAAATAGCCATAAGTGATTATATAAATATCACACAACGTTTCTGGAATCCTTGTACCTTTCGTCAGGTGACTGAAAACGCAAGGGCCGTGAGTACGTCACAATCGCACAATCCAGGTGACATACTAAAGCGCAATGACAATGGTAAAGCAAAAGTTTTTAGCGTAACAGTAACGGGTCATAAATATTGTTGTTTCATAGCATCAGTTTGTACGTTAATTGTTGTGATGTTGGATTTTATAAGAAGCATTTCTTTATAATTCTGGAATTATACCAGTCTAAAATCTTAGCATTTTCCAATCAATTAAATATTTCGAATTGATTATATGTTTGTAGGCAACAGATTGTTTATCGTTGGGAAGTTTGATATTAGGCATCTGTTCCTTGATGCGGGTATTAAGTGAACACTTTGTTTACTCTATGTAGCAGGAATTACAAGTAGAGGACAATGATTTATGTGGGTATCAAGTGGGTCCTTGTGGATTTTTTATGATGAAGGAAAGTGTGCTAGTAGACCTGTAAATTATATATATTATATATTCTTTAAAAATTTGGACGAACTTATGATGTAGAAATTTTTAATAAGTATTCTACGAGAAAAAATTGGATTAATAACTACATTGTGTTTGGATTAATAGCACCAATATGAATTTGACGTGAAAGGCAAGGGTGGCAATAAAACTATATTAACGACGGTGAAATTCATAAAAATTACAGAGCTGCATATTGATGAATATTACTTCTGTTTCTGTTCCACTCTTACGTAGGATGAATGAAATGGAAAATTGATAGTATTGTAATAATCAGTTAAGAATATTGAAGTGCCAGTGCAATTGCGGTAAACACTCAACGTCTCGTCAGTTAATAGAGTGGTTAGTACAGGAAAACGATTACGATATTGCTTAGAAGTTGTTGACACTTAACACAGAATTAGTTATTTTTCCCTGAGGCAAGACGGTAAATGTCATAATTGAACTAAGGAAATATTTTTGTTTGCAATGTTCAAGTTGTTTTATCCCACCTCTTACGATACGGGTGTTTATAATCTTTTGATTTTTTGGGAAGGAATATATACATTGTCTTCGCATTAATAACGCTTCCTTTAAGAACATCCTTGGCATTCTTTTAACGTAGTTGTTAGTCCGTCAACGGCGGTTACGCACGACTGGTATTACAATAGAGCACATTGTCAGCTGCTTGCTTGCTTTGCTCTGCTCTGCTTGGATGGATCTCGATGCTGATTGTGCTTTACCTGATGCTGCTGATCCGCAGTTTCCGAACGGGCGACGGAAGCGAGAGGGAAGAGGAGGGCGTCGTGGACAGTGGTGGGTCCTTGGACGTGGGCGGCAGCTACACGCGCGTCGCCCCCAACGGGGCCGTGTACCTGGTCACGTACCGGGCAGACAAACACGGCTTCCACATGATCAGCAAACCCCTGGCCAAAGCTTCGAAAGAGGACGCAGCAGCCAGACTACACAAGACACAGTACTGACGGCGTGACCAACCGACGGCTGCAGTTCAAGATCCTTACAATATCTCTACAAAACGTCTATAAAATATTGACTAATTAGATTGAAGGAAGAAAATATAATCTATTTCTAAAATTAAGAAAAAAATATAAGCAATTCAAAGAGAACTACAAAATTTTTTCAGATGCTTCGATGTAAAGTGAATAATGACCAGTGAAATTAAAGCACGTGATTTTTCAGACCAGTATAGAATAATCTATTCAAAACTGATAGGAAAGGTTAAATTCATCTTTAACATCAAATTTACGTGTTATTAATTTGAGTAGATAGCGAAAATGTCATGTATACTTCAGCATCGTGTACTGTCTAATTAATCTATTAAGATTTTTGAGAGTTGAGGATTAAATATTAAGGATGTAACGTTAAAATAACGCACGATCTACTCTTTGATTAAGGTATTGGGTGTCCAAATATAACACTACTTGTCTTTCGTCAAAATTGGTACGAACTTTCGTTACAATAATGAATTACATTATTCTAACTGACAAATTCACACCACATTTGGATATGTGACAGAATCAATTTTCTTTCATTAGAAAGACGGATTAAGAACATTTTCCTTTCTATGAATTATCTAAACTATCTAAATACGCATTACAATGGCTACTTCTCATAGAACACTGGCCTTATTTCCTATATTAGAAATATGATGAAATATGTTAAATTAAACTGTTCTACAACCTCATTTTGAGCTATTTAAAATAGTGATATGTATCCTTCCGGCTGGTCAGGAACTATAAAAGATATATTAACGATGAGAGTAGTTTAGAATGAATAATTCAACATTTCTAATTGGGTCACCAACTCTCAATTCGGCCAAATGTTAGTAATCCGCTTATTAAGCTATTAGTAAGATGCCAGTAAAATTTATACAAAATAAGGTGTAGATAATTTTCTAATATATAATCTAGTATATAATCATGATAGTAAAAAAATTTTAATAAAAAAACATAAGAAATATTGCACCTAATCAATAAAAAAATTAATATCCAACGCGCCCTGTTCTCATTAATATATTAATGAATTTATTAAACAGTTCAAGAAAGTATTGAAAATGTAATTAATATATTTAATAATAGTATTCTAATTCTTCGAACTACGAATAACAACCAATTATAAGAACCAATTAATATTTTTAAGAAATGTATGTATATCCACATTCTTATGTGAAACGTTGCGCAATGGCTGATTTTTAAATAATATTTGCTGACAAAAACTACTATGAAAGGATGATACTATCAGCCAACCCTGAATAATTTTTCTTCTTTCATGGCATATAATGAGGTTTTACAATGATCCGTTCAGAGCGCTGATAGCAATAGACTATACTAATATATAAATGTAAATAATTTTAGTTATGGTTAAATCAAGTTAAATTGTTTCGAATAATACTCAAAATTAATACCTTAACATGGAACTCCAATTTTCTGTGTTTTTCTATAAATTTTTACATTTATAGTTTTTTTATTATATAATAGGTAATAAATTATTATAAAGAAATTTATTTCAAAACGTGTTTAATTAACTGACACTAAAATAAGATCATAGTTTTAAGAAATTAAGAAATTTATTCTTATAACAATTTAAAATATGTGTGTAAATTAATTAGCCGATACTACATTAAACTATAAACCTAATACACTAAACGTTACACTAAACCATTTGTGTGTTAGATTTGAATAAGTCTCACCTGAAAACTAACAACTGCGGCATATTCATTTCCAATATGTAAAAAAAATCGTAACCATTGTAACAAAAACCTAATCTGCATTATTATAGCTGTTTTATGTCTCTATTTCACTAATTTCTATGAACACATAACATAATTGTAAAATAAAACAACGGAATATTTATTCAGAACTTATTAATCGTATGTATTCTGCTCTGAATAAACAATGTAAAATAAATAAAACCCTTAATAAATTCACACTATTAATTGGAAGCAATTAACTTACTTATACAGACTAAAATGTATTAAATAGGATGTAAATGTAACTAATAATCAAGAATTAATCCATATATTTGTATTAATAAAATTTTAATTTACTCAAAACGGTATAATGGAACTTCTGGTAAAGATAACCTTAACTTTATAGTTATTATAAATAAAATATATCAATGATAAGTTTAGAATCAGTATATATCTTATTTACCCTCTCAATAATCTGCCTGTAAAGGAGTTTTAATTATATACCTAAATGACGATTTTGTCTACCAGACTAAATTATCCATTAGATAAAATTATCCAAGCTTTGTCCTCAGTGAATACTATTCGCAGAATAGGACTTGGATCTATTTTCTCCTATATCGTCTTACCTACAGCTCAGTGTTCCAGTAACATTTTTGTTTAATTGATGTTTGTTTATCCTTGGCACTCTATATAAGATTATTTTGTGTTCTACTGTCGTCAACAGACATTTTGTTTACCAACCATTACAGTTTAAGTAATTGAGGTGTCTCCATTTTAAGTCTTAACTTTTTCAAATGGTGAATGGCAATTTATGGTCCCCTCAAAAGGTATTTAAAACTTAAGAGAAGAATCGTTTTTCTGCAACGCGAACAAAATCCGTTCCGAAGCATTTAAACCTTTAGTGCATAATGTAGCATATATGCAACATAACTTTTAGTATCACCTCAGAGGCGTCTGTTGGTTTCTAAAAGAGCCAATTTGTGATGCAGATATAAAACAACATGCATTTAAGGAAATGTGAAATTTTTTATATCGGTGGTCATGTTAGAAACCATTCCTGTCCTAGCTTTCTGTGTGTCAAGTCAGATTTTTCTGCAAGCCTATCAACTTCAGAATATTTATCTTCTGTTGTTTTTTTCAAGAAAGAAAATTTAAGCGTCATTGTCAGGGTATTCTAGTTGCACTAAAATAATAATTATCCAATAAATGTGAATTATTGATAAATGAGACATAATTATATTTATGAATCATATGTACAACATCGAGATGCCAAATTGACTTTCGTCACGTTTGAAATTTCTGGTTATTTTTTCCATATTTTTATCACAAAAATACGTCTTAAAAATTTAGTTTTAAAAAATAGAAAACAATCATGTACTAAATGGTTGAATTAGGTTTTGAAACTTTCGCCATTTAGTCTAAATGTGGCGGATAACAGCTTAGTATCTTTTAAAACTTTCGTATCTCCCTATAGGCCTATAACAAGTATATAAAGATTCATACTAATCAGTTTGACCGTTTTCTTGTGAAAAGTGAACAAATTCAGTATGGCAGTATGGCAGTGGGTTAGGATCATGAACCTTAAAGGTCTATGAAAATCACTCGTTGCTAAGTAATTTACATACAAAAGTATTCTTTTATTTATAAAAGTCGCAGATTTTCCCATTTACCTCATACAGTTTTCAGCACGTACAAGATGCTTAAACTACATCGATGATACAGTCTGAAAAACTTTATTTGTCAATATTTGACATTATTTAAAGAATTTTTTACTACAAGATAAACTGAGATGGCGTTCTTTTGAAGATATGGTAAAAAAATCAGTGAAGATTGATTCAGGTTGGCTGAAGTCTGTTATCAATTGCATAAAAGTGCATCCATCCTCCAGGGACAGTGTAAAGAAGCCAACTCGATTTGCAGAATACCTTTTACAACATCATTCAACATTTAACGATGGTAATTTGTTTGCTTATTTTCTCCCTGGCAAATGAGCACAACATCCTAAAAGTCATGAATGACAACAATTTTGCACCAAATTTAACTTCTCTTTCAAAATAGCGATACAAAGGATCTTTAATTTTATTGACAGTACGACGCAATGTCTGCAAAGATGTGGTAACAAGTTGTAACTAAGTAGTGGCAGAATTGTGCAAAGTCCTCATCCGCATTGGTCTACCATCACACTGTTGTTGATTTACCTGATCCAGACCTTCTTCGTCCTTATAAGTAACCTCATCATCATCTTGCAATTGCCGAGTTTTTGGATTGTGTCTACCAAATCATTTCCTCCCATATATAATTATTATATATTCTTGAGCACTCCATCAGGTATAGATTAGCAGTTCCCTATCCTTTCACAATGGAGACATATTCAAGCCGACAAATTATAATACGGTTATAAGCTGTAATGGTTGCGGATGAGTATTGGTGACGGAAAAATTTATTCGCGTCTCTACAGTTTAAAGTGTTTTATATTTTTGGCACCGCTAGACTTGATTTGGTAACAACTTACTTTAAGTTACACGCATGTTGCCAACACTGAATTTGCGTTGATAGTGAGCATTGCAGTTGATGTAAGATTTGTTCCGACGACACATGAATTTCAACGGAATGGTTTTATTCAGATAAAAGTTGGACATGTTACTCAAATTGTCCACGAGGAAGCTTCGGAAGCATCATCAAAAAGAAACATGAGATTTGTATCTCTTAAAGAGTTATTTGTACTTGAATTCAGCTAGTCGTTGCGTAAAGAAAGTCAACAGAAGACAAAGACAATGCACTTTATTGGAAAGTGTATCCTGTGCATCACTGGAACGCAATTTGCTTCATTATGTGATGTATGTTTACTTACTTTTTGTATGTATCTAGCGTTTAAATATTTATTCAACATGAATCGAGGAAATGACGGGGTTGTGCTGCCGCAGCTTCCAGACGAGTGATGGAACATCTCGTGTGGAAGAAGGTTCCTTGGTGGGTGACATCCTGGAAGTGAAAGGCAGCTACACGTGGACGGCTCCAGATGGCACAGTGTACATCGTCACTTACCAAGCAGGGAAGGACGGTTACACCGCTCAGACGCAGAAAGGAGGCAGTGGAGGAGCCGGAGGCTTTGGAGGAGGCGGAGGCAGTGGAGGAGTCGCATACGGTCTCGGAGTCAACACGCAGCTGTCACTCCTTGGATAAAGACACTATCCTCACAAGAACCTCACTCAGAACCTCGTAGTATTCTCAGGTCATTTGCAAAAAATTTACTGTAATTGATTCAAAGTTGTGAAATAAAATTCTTTTTAACAACTTAATGCATTATGATATTCTCGATTTTCCTTTTAAATCAATATTAGACTAATTTTATATTCGTATGCTTGCTCAGCCATCATCATCCTAACAAGAAAATAAATTATGATGATTATGAATCAAGATTTACGATTTGCCATAAACGAAACCTAACGTTTAGTTTACGACCTCAACGAGGATGTTGACTACGCAGATGACGAATCATGTTTATATATAAATTAAAAATTGAAAGTTGAAACTAATGGAACTTCTGAAATGGTTGCTGAATAGAATTACACTTTACACTGAAGTTTTATATTATGGTATTCCGTAGTAAAATAAAAATAAATATTCTAACACCCAAGGAACGTGCAATAACAGTAGGTCTGGAGATTGGAGATAAATTTCAATGGAAAAACAAAATCAGAAATATTTAACTACGAAAGCGTAAAGTGAGCATAAAGTTGTTTAACTTTGTTACGAAAACTTAATAGGAAACAAGTTTGTTTTGGGTGTCTGTCACGATCTTATCCGGGTTCGTCGTTGAGCAGAAGAGTGACGACCAAGCTGCATTCTCAGACAGCGCTCACATTCCGGATCGACGAGAAGACTAATAATTAACATGTAATAAATCAAATGTCAGTGGAACAAACATACGGCAGTAACTGCAAGAGTGCGAAGAGACCGATAAGGTTGATAAACCCGTTTCGGATAGATCGATATGGTTTACAAACACACAAAGTCGTTGGAAAAGATATGCTCAGAAATACATATGGATATTGTACATAAGAACAACCAAACTGCATAAACTGTAAAAATATAAAGAGACCGAGATATTAGGAAAATATTAAGCAACACATGGATTAAAAATTGAAAGTAATTATATGGAGATGTGAAGTGAAGAAATAGAAGAAAACAAATGCATTAAGGACGTTTTGAAGGAAATGGGTTGAAGTAACTAAAATATATGATCTGTTCCACGGCCATTCATGTGACTTGCGCCATGTTTTTAAGGCAGACAAATAACATTCTAAATGATTATTTATTCGTTTTGTTCCTCAGTTGTAGATAATCAATTATTTAACGCGAAAGTTAAACTTATAACTCCTCCAATCCATTCTGTGTACAATTTTGTGTGGCGTACAATATCCGTGATGAAAGCGAAACAAATGCAACGATGAGGAAACATTATGAAGTAATCACACAATGCTTGCTTGTGCTGGAAAGGTAATTATTAAATGTTATGTATGGTCGTAATTAGTATTTCCAGGATTTCTCATTGTTTTATGTTTCAGTTATGTCTTCTATGAACTATCATTCTTAATAGAAAAAAATTATTTATACCGAAAAGATTAAGTTGCTTCTTCATTCATATCGCTTAACAATAATCTAAATCCATTTACTCAGCATTGTGAGGATTCCAAGATACTGTCCTAACTAATGATGTTTATACCTTCGTAGAGTTTTTTCTTTAAAACACTTCGAACAAAATTTTATTTATTGATCCCTATATTAATTTTTTTATCACCCATGAGAAATCATAAGACACATTTAGCCTAACAAGAAAATTTTTAATGGTGTGTTTATTTTGTGGCAGCTATCAGACGAGTGACGGCATCTCTCGGAACGAAGAAGGCTCTTTGGTAGACGACGCTCCGGATGTTCGAGGAAGTTACACGTGGACGGCTCCAGATGGCTCCGTGTACACCGTAACTTATCAATCGGGGAAGAATGGTTATACCGCACAGACGAGCAAAGGGGGTGCAGGAGGCGCACCACCTAAGTTAGGCTTAGGAATCAACACACAAATCTCCCTCATAGGGTAGAATTACCAACTAATATTTTACCTGCTTAAGACGCTTTTTTACGCTTTAGTGCCATAAATTACGTTTTAATAAAATCACACTATCAGCTTTAATTATTCCTAATTATCATTGAAACCTGTTACGAAGAAAGTGAAAATAAACGGCATGAAGTGAATTTAAAGTTTCGTAAAGTGTATGTTACCAACATGTATGAAAAACCGGCATTGTATATAATGGTCAGCGTTTTTAGGCAATATACGAAATATAAGAATTATTACATACATTCCCTAGGCATTGCACATGATACCTAGGCATTCAATAGAATAACAAATGCTATTTAGGCAAAGTATGAAAAAAGGCTATTATATAATTGACGTGCATTCCTCAAAAATAAAAATGTTATTCTAAAAAAATAAGTGCCATTAAAAAAATTATTCAAAATACGTAAAGAAAAATAAAAGTTTTACAAAACCAAATTTATGCATTTCTTATTAAGGGTAACAAAAGTTCTTTGAACATTTTATTACGTCCTCTGTGTCCAATAGCCAAATGAACTTCATGAGGTACGTGAAATAACTCTTGAGTCAGTGACGTAATACTATAGAGTACTGACTACTCCTTTAACAGGATAGATGAGTTTATTTTCGTTTTCTACAATCATCACATCATAGCGATTCAGCAACCAATAATCCCTGTGTTCCTTCTTAGTAGTCATTTTGCTTTTTTATTAACTTCTGGTAAGTAGGTTCGCGTGAGAAATTATTGTTTTTTGCAGCATAACGAATTTTGGTAAGTTCTTCGTCGTATCGTTGTTTAATGTCTATAGACCGTGACTCCTCCGACACTGCATCTTTCTGCACAGTAAAAACCTATTTTTTTTTAACAAATTAAAGTAAAACTGCGTATTTTTACACTCACGAACATTCTATAAAATGCCGGATTTTAAACTTATAAATTAAATTTATTTGTATGAAAAATTAAAGTCCCGGAATTGAATACATTACGAGGGAAGGAAATATATATCCTGAAACAGGCACAATTATTCCATGATAATATATATGTGGTGATAAAGGGCAGTAATTTCTTTCAATAATTGTATTTATTAATAATCCAGAATCGATAAAAAAATCTTCTATTCGTTCTGACTTCCTTCAAGTCTTTGGTAGCTTGGTAAATGAACAATAAACTATTATACTGTAACCTACCTGAAATTAATGTGTTTGTGTGTGCGAAAAAGCAACTCAGTAACGTTGTGTGGCGTCATCTAATCCTATTATACCTGCGCACACGTACACATATTGATTCACTGCAATGCATATTATATTATAGTATATTTGCCGTTGAGTGGGAAAGCTTAGCCCTTGGTTTACTACTGTTGTCGTAAGTTTTTGTTTTCACTATGTATATTTAAATGTATACCCTATTATGTAAGAACTATGAAAATAATGAATTAAAATGCAAATGTTTACGAAAAAAGTAATATGTCATATTTATATGAAATGATAAATTCGTTTACCCCACTGATGACCTTCCTTTCTATATGAGCTAAACCTCTGTAGTTTAGCGGGTTTTCGCAAAATATGAAGGAGTTGGCAGCATCCACGGCCAAGATAAACTATTTGCAATTGTTACAGACACGTTCTGCCGTCGGTTCCCGCAACAATCTGGAGACGACCCTCCCTACGTCATTACTTTTCCCTGTTTAATTATAATATAATATAATATAATTATTATGAATAACGTTCGTGCTTAAATTCACACACCTTACAAATAACATAAATTATTTTACAATCACCCTGGCTATTTTTAATGTTTTAAATGATTTCCTAAATCTTATTCATTTCTTTTAGAAATATCTCCAAATATAAATAAAATTTTGTAACTGAGACGCTTAAAGCTGTTTTTAAAAACTTGTATTTTTATAAAATACTAAGAGGCCCTTTATTTCCGAGAAGTATTTTTATATTTTTTTCTTTGCATAAACTTAGAAATTTTTTATTAAATATCAATTTGTCTAATATTTAAAAACTTGAAATTATCTGTCTTATTAGACCATTTTTGAAAATTTAAGTATTCGGCAGAAAAACGGAATAAAATACAACTATAATTTAACTGTCTTTGCGAATTGATGCATCTGAATTAAATTATCCTCAATTTTCCATTCTCATACCGAAAATTTTGTGGGAATATATTATGTGTATTTTTGCTCTGAAAATGATCTGATCGGTTTATTCGCAAAAAAACATTCTGTAGGACCTCATTGTCTCAGGAAAAGTGGAAATTGGGTTTATGGTGCTGAAGTAGGTTGTGAACAGTGATATACCATGGCCTGTTAAATAAAAGCATTTTAAATTATTGAAGTGAATAAGTAGTGTTTTATGAGAGCAGGTTCATGATTGGCATGTACGAAATTTTCATTGTGTAACTAGTATAAAAATTGCGTACCGTCAGATTTCTTAAGATTTTATTAAATTCCTTCAGATTTTTATATATTTTTCCTACGCTAATATTTCTTATCTAAATTTAATTCAATATTTTGGCACAGTATGTTTTTATTTAAATAGGTTATAATTGTGGATTAATAAAACTGTTAGAGACTCGATAAGCGTCCCTGAAGATTTAAGAATTTTAATAAAGCTGTGACATCTCCGTAAACGTTTTGTACAAAATCCAACAAAATATAAATTTGTAAATTTAATTGTTTAAATTATTTCCTTTATATTTAATTTACTTATCACATTATTTGACGCCAGAGAATGGTGGCTGTGTTAAGATCAATAATTTCAATATTACAATAAGGCAATTTAATTTGATGGGCTTTTAAATGAAAAATTATAGACTTTAAAACAAACAACATTTATTTACCAATTCTTGAAACATTATACAATTTAATAATTTAATATTATAAAAAGATCTCTTTCTTTCATGGGTCTCTACTGGGTTTGATAACGGACAGAATTTAAATATTAAAAGAACCCAACATTTACCTTTAAATTAAACAGAAGTATCGACGAAACTTATTACCGAACTTATTCTTCAGATTGCTTCTAAATTTACAAGAGTTTATTTTATTATCAAAAGATGAGAACGATATCTGACTATATCCTTTAACTACGTTTACACATGTTAATACCATAAATTTCAACTCTCGGTTTCTCAGGAACCTTTGGCTCGTTCATTAAACACGCACTTTATAGATTGGACGTTTACACACACTGACTCTAACACATATTACTGGTTCGACGATAGCTGGTTCTCCATACCCGGCGAAGGATATCCCAGTTGCTCGTGGAGAAAACTACTCGACGCTGGATGTTGTATCCTGGTCTCCTACCATTGAAGACTGGTCGAATTTTGATACTAATACAGATTGAACTTCTGCATATAAAAATGTTTATAGTTGAATAATTTTGCTGACTGACGCTGACTAACGCTGACCAACTCTGACTCAAACTCAACTCACGATGCACACAGCACGCTGGCTCCACTCTGACTCCCACACAATAGGTTATTTCACCCTTATATACTAGTAGCATCCTTGTCTTCCGCTCTGTCCCACGACCACGTCGGATTTTACTGACAGCTTCTCCATTACTCAGATTTACTTTCTGCCGCTGCAGTTTCCTTATCCAGCTGCTAGCCCCTTCGTCATGTCACATCGAGACAGGACCCGCAATTACTTTGCACCCTCAATATCCCAAGTTAATACGCCACTTGACATCTCTCCATTACTCCGAGACTTACATCCTGCAGCTGCAGTCCTTTCGCCAGCTGCTCTGTCTTGTCCGAAAACCGACAATCGAGACAGGTCTAATTTGTCTTTGCACCCTCCTCTCACACGTGCGCGATTCTAACTTCTCCAGATCCGAAATCAACAAGTGGCCGGACCCGCAATTTCTTTGGACCTGTCGTCTCATCCGTCCTTTTGACCAGCGCTCTCTAGAACAAATTGCAGCTTCCCAGACCCGTCATCCAACAAATGTCTCGTCGCTCTGCCACACCGTGACAGGACCCGTCTTTACAAATTACGACTTCCTCTGCCGGCCAAGAGCACTAATCAGAGATAAATGTCTTGCCGCCCCGTCTTGTCACATCGTGACAGGACCCGCAATTACTTTTCACTTGCATTCTCTTTATAAAAATGAGCGCTGTTTTGAAACAATGCATTCCCTCAATGCATTACATTACAATGCATTCCCTCAATGAATTACATTATATATATATATACATATATGTATATATATTGTAATGTAATGCCAATTAATTAACACATTAATTGTAAATTAGAAAATATAAATTGTTTGATAAATATATTCTTACGGCGGTATAGAACACAGAAACAATGTAGCCAGGTATTGTATCCTTTGTCGGAAGAAGCAATGCGCGCTCAAATTGCGAGACGGTAGTTCAGTTGGATGGAAGGTTTCGTCAAGTACAGGTCGCATTAAAATATTGAGGAGAGAGTACACATTATGTTTTGGTAGAGTTCAGTCTGAATTTTGGTTCATCAGCGGTCGGGTGGTCGTAAAAGAACTTTTGGAACTTGGAGATTGAAACACGTACCGAGAGACGAGGACGAAAGCGAAAGGCGAGAGCGAGAATCAAAATAAACTTGCAGGAAAGCATAGACAAAACATTCACACAAGCCGAACTACGAAACCTGCTAAACACAGACAGTTTTGGTGAACATAGTCAGGCAGATGTTGCAGAGGTCAACCGAGTGAGGGAGAGACGAAGAGGAGGTTCCTGGTTCCTGATTTTGATCTAAAAAAATACTAATTTTAGAATCAGTGAGTTTTAGTAGAAGCTGTGCAAAAAACCCGTCATAGTGCTTCGTAAGTCAAAAGTATCCTAGAATGCTGCCGTGAGTACCAATATAAAATAAATGATTATGTAGACCGGATTAAAAGATAGTCGTCAGATTTCGTTCTCTTCCTTTGATAAAATTTGTTAAGTAGAATTCATATTTTTAGTATAATTTCGTCAACAAGAAAATTTCGTCTTTGTTAATTGACGAGTAAATCTTTTTATTGAAATTTGTGTTGATAAGATTTCTAAATAAATGATTAGCCATTATCAAACCCAGTAATGACCCTGAGATAAATTCTATTTGTAATTATTTGTGTAATTGTTTCAAACATTGAAAATAAATATTTTGTTTGTAAATTTGATTAATTTTTCATTTAAAAAGTCCATCTCATGTTTGTATATATATATATATATATATATATATAATAAATATTTTAATTGACGTATTGAACTGCAGAGTAAGGGTTAACATTTATAAAAACTATAAATATGGGAATTTTATGTTTATATAAAATTAAAAATATAAAATATTACAATAGAATACAAGCTTAACGTTCTCTGACTTGGCGTGTTTGTTCATTCCGTGACTTCTTCCACAAGCCAACAAATTAACTCGCGTCTTTGTGCTGAAATGTCGAAAAGAATAGGAAAAGAAACAAAACATATATGGTGGGGAAGTTGTATAAAGCAGACGGTTATTTGCGTATACTTTCAGGCAGCATTATACTCGCCGAACATGAAGAAGGTATGAAAAATTTATGGTTTATTATTGTAGTTTAATTTTATTAATATTAGCATTAACACTGTGTCTACTATTCAATCGTAAAATCATTTTCTTGATAGGATGATAATAAATTTGCTACACGCCTAATAATATACATATAATTTATTATTATATTTGTCTCACTTATAACATATTTCTCAGATGTTTATATGCATAAAACGTAATTATATTGTAAAACTGCTTGTATCACAAATGTTTAATAATGCGATAACTAAATTATTATTTTCTATTTTACGCTTGTAAATAATGAAACAAAAGTCAGTTTATGGCAAAACAGAAAGTTTATTTAATAAATTAAATTTAAAATAACGTTTCCATAGATACTTGTACTTGCACATCTTCATGTCATGTAATAAAATTAGTGAAACTTGAAATTGTAAACGTTCATTCAGTGGCAAAGTGAAACTTGATATTACAAACTTCGGCGGACTGAGTGAACGTTTATACAGTGATTTCAAGTTTCACTAAATTTATTACATACCTTTTCAGCCTAGTCACAATCTGTAGAAGACACAAATGGGTATTGAAACGTTACTTCAACTGAATGTTTTGATAAACTGTTATCGATCGTAAACAACATTTTATTTTAAAACGATAACTTTTTTTAGTCAAGTTAGAGCCGTTTAATTACATGCGCAAACGATCCTATTGTTTTTTGAATAGAATTACGTATTTAATTTATAAAGAAAGCCGTTCGCCGCAAGAGTCCAATACGTGAAACGTAATGAATCGTCAGGAAAGTGATATTTATATTATCATGACTTTTCGTCTGTATTACATGTTCTTAATACGTTACGTTAAAATTAATAATAGTTTCAGGCTCATATTAATTTACAAATAACATGTAGAAATAATATTCATGAAAAGTCAAATTTGAGCTAAAATGACTCTTTTTGTATTAATTTGTTAAATACGATATTATAATTCACCAATTCATCCTGCAAATCTTAAAAAATATTGACAGCTAGTAAATGTAAACAGATTCGCCATAGTTTCCTCCAAACTTTCTTAGAACATCAAAGTAACCATAGAAAAATTTAAGTTTTGCAAAATTCCGGACTGGAATATATAATAATTGTTAATAAAGTCGCTAAATGCGCATTTAATTCACATTTCCATATAGTTCAATCGCAAAATAACTTATGAATAATTTATAGCCATAAACAGGGCCATAAAGCTACGTTTAAAGACATAACGTTGAAGTTGGCGATACTGGAGTTGACATCACAATCTATTTTAGATATCTTTTGTAAAATTTATGACAAAGTTTATATATTGAAAAATTTTGTTTTATTGTTTAATTTCCATGTTTTTAATTCACCATTTAAACAGCTTCTGTCTAAAATAACCGTTGTTTGTATTTTACCGCGCATCACAGGCAGTTTCAAACTTGATATCACAATTGGATGAATAGTTTTCTTAATGTAATTTATACACTGGGTATTGGGACTCCTGTCAATGTGCTGCCCCATTCTAGCTTCATGGATGATCCTCATGTAAAGAATAAAGTGTAATTTCATCAATAGCCTTCTTATATTTATTTAGAATGTGACTGCAGAAATTTTGACCTCAAAATATTTAATATATAATTTAAATGGACAACAAAACAGGAAATTGAAAACAGAGCAAGAATAATTGTAAAAATGTTTCGAATAACTCGGCTTGCTTTTCATTCTGATATACCAAATTATTTCGATAATGTTTTGCCTCATGATCGTAATGAATGGACGGTTTTGAGGATGACTTATTATTTATAACCTAATCAAGCAAATAAGTAAATATTTACATCAGTAAAGGAAATATGTAACTTACATCGCCACAGCTGCCAATTTTATTACAGCAAGAATAATTAAGCACATTTCCGTCAGTTTTTGTTGGTAGGAGTATTTTGGTTGGTAATTGCAACGGGACTCTGCAGACCACAGACCGGATACAAATATGCAACCATCGTGGAGCAGACCAACACCTTCAGTGGATTAGACAAGTGGAACTGGAGGTATGTTATCTTAT
The DNA here is from genome assembly GCA_037074705.1 of Zhengitettix transpicula. Classification (NCBI taxonomy): domain Eukaryota; kingdom Metazoa; phylum Arthropoda; class Insecta; order Orthoptera; family Tetrigidae; genus Zhengitettix; species Zhengitettix transpicula. The sequence continues at coordinate 112,572,383 of CM073591.1, read as the reverse complement.
ATGATCTAATCTTATCGCGTATTAATTTTTATGTTTTCGTAATTTAAGAAACAAAATATTAGTCTCAGTAATATTTAGTGTAAAGTGTAGATAGGATCTTGATCCTGAAAAAAGACAGTTTTTGTAAATAGCGAGTAATCTAATAACGATGTCGTATCAACGAAGGCTCGGCTACAACTAAATTCTACAGATACGGAAGAACAAAATAAAACATACAAAATGCGACATAATTGTTTCGCTGTTTGGAGCTCTGATATGAAATAGGAAAGAGAAGAGTGCTACGATGACGTTTCGTTAAAAAGTATTTAAACTTGTTCACATATGTGAAAATTTCCCAACAATGTTGGTTCATGACCTAAAACTTTTATATTATATCTACTTCGGAACCCAAACTCGGGTTATATATGCAAAACATTAGTCATTACATTCCGCAATGAATATGTGATATCAAACGCGACTTAACTCCACAGCATCGTAAATACGAATACTCATATTGGAAATACTCTTTCCTTTATCATTTTACAGTTTGCTCACTCCCTTTATAATCCTAAATAATATTAATTCATTTCAATTTTAAACCAAATGATTGATTAGTAATCATATAAAGTTACTAATGAATTAACAGAAAATAATATTACAGTCAGATGGGTATGTATTTATTTTAATCGTATGGAACTGAAAACATTTCGATAATATTGAAAAACAGTTGTTTCATTTCACATGACTTTTATGGTAGACTTATAGATGTATATTTTAGACTGTGTAGTATTTTAATGACAGAATGAACGAAAGTCAATAAAACCAAAAGAAAGATAATTATAAATGATTTAATAAAATTAATCTTCATGTTTCGATCCATGTGCGGGCCCTACTGAGAGTTGGTTTATGTCAAAACTCATATTGTAACATAAAGAAATAGATTACACTAAAAATGACTAAGTTCTTATAACGACAAGTAACATTTATTTATCAATTATAATGAACTGACATGTTATTACAAAAAATAGATAAACTGACGATAAGTCAGAAAAAATTAATAATAGACAAAGAAATTAATGTAATAAAAATATAATAAATTATACATAAAGCTATCTCATAATGAGAATGTCAGATTTGGCTAATGCGTTAGATATTAATGTAATTGATTAAAAACTTTCTTTAATATTAATTTTGGTTAATCATAAGATTTTTATTTATGAATAAATATGCATATATATTATTATATATTATAAATGTGAATTTGTTTGTGATGTAAAATTTTGTGTGTTTAATTAATGTAAAATGGACAAAAGAACGTAAGGAATATATAAATAAACTGCATTTCGTCCCCTATTTGGGACTTCATAAAGTGTACATTAATTGTTAAAAAAGTTACATATTGTAGTAGTTAAAAAGCAATTAATAATTAATAATAAAAAACATTGTTGACTTGAATTGTTATCGACAAATAGACACAAATCACACACAATAATGGACAAGAATAACAGGTCGAAAGCATTGTAGGAATGTTGGCGCGTTAAGAGAACGTATAGGCAGTTGGCGATCAAGAACGACAGAAAGCGGTCGTAATAAAAATAGACGAGACGTTTTCAAAAGTAAAGTTAAGTAAAGAAAGAGTACAGCATTCATTGTGCTGCAGAAATTTCTGAGTGTTCCAGTTTATGCCACATAATTTTAAAAAGTCTACGTGGAGGAATTATCAGAATTACCGCAAATTGGCATAATTGCGGAATAAGTCATCTACAAGATATAGGCAGCACTTTATAATCCAACAGTGAAGTGTAAATTCAGTGAAAGAATAGCCTGTTTTTAGAAAATTGAGGGTGTGTATGTGAAGCAGAAAGAATAAAATTGCCCAGGTACCAGAAAAAAATGTAAGTCATACCTCATTTAAATTATTATGGTGAACGTTTGATTAAAGATATAATCGTCAGATTTCGATTTTTTTTTAATATTGTAAATATTAATTTATAATTAATTCATAAAAGTGTAATCGTCACAGAAATTTGATTGTTTAAAAAGGAGTAATGCCTTTCTTTATTTAAAGGCCCAGATAAAGACCCTGAGATTAAGAGTAAAAATTTTATTTGTACGTAATAAATGTTCATCGTAATAAAAGGTCATCGAATATTTATTTGTAATTTGAAATCTGTGTGCATCGAATAAATTAATTGTTTGGTCAGTTTAAATAAATTTTCTTATTTATGATCCTTTCATTTAAAAATTTCCATTACTTAAATAGATTCTACAACGTGAGGCTTATCATTTAATTAATTGATTGCATTATATTTATTACATTTTTGGCTAAGTATCATATTTAAATTGTTTTCATTCTTATATATTACATTTTGATGCCTCAACGTGGAGCTAATTATTATTTTATCATTCTTTCATTTGTAAGCATTACAATATATATTTATATATATATATATATATATATATGTATATATATATATCCCCTAACGAGTCGTACGCGGAACTGCCTTTCCAAATCTTTGCGCGCGCCATTCACACAACAATACTAAACAATATATATATATATATATATATATAATTAGTAATGTAAAAACAATACATATATATACCTTAATTATTAATGTAAGAAACAAAATTGTTTTGGTAATTTCATATATATATATATTGTAGTAATTGGTAATTAAGACATTGTTCTAATTGGAATGTTGGATTGTACAGGACTCATTATTAGTGGATATAGAGCGGACGCCGCAACAAGGCGGCAATGCAAAGAAAGTATTGTTGTCGATCGGCTGAGAATTTCACGCGCTCAAAATTTACGAGACGAGGAGTTCAGTCGGGCATAGAACAGCGAGGTGTAAAGACCAGAAAATTCATATTATAAAAAGTTTTGCAGTCGGGCAGCGGACCGCAAATAGAACAGTTTGATAGCAGTTACAAACATGCTCTAAAATATTGAAAAGTAAAGCAATCCTCAGTCAGGAAGGAGAGAGTGAAACTAATGTTGTAATCGGTGGCCGAGCATAAATTCAACCTGCTGGCCATAGACAAACCAAGGAAGTACATTTCCAACTAAAGTCACGAGATCTGCAAATCCAGGTTGCAGCAAAGCATCGAGAACCTACCAATTTGTGTTAGACCAACTAACAAACTACGCCAATTAGAATTTGTTGACATTTAGAGTCTGTGAGTACTAGAATCAGTGATAACCCCAAATTTTGTGCACGAAAAACCTAAAATGAGACCTGGGCGGCCGTAAGTAGAAAAACTTTAAAATCATATTGTAAACCGTTTTTAAAAGATAAAAGTCAGATCGTTCTTTAATTTTAATTATTTAATTATCGATAAAATGAGATCGTTAATTCCTGATGAAATTTAAAACTGTTTAAATTCAAGCTGTCGTATTATTTCTTCCACAACAAATTTCGTCTATGTTTCAGACGTATTAACTTCCATAAAAGGTAAATGTAATTTTGATTGTATAAATTCAGCCATTTATCAAACCCAGTTTGAGACCCTGAGATCCCAAATATTATTGTGTATTTAAAATTGTTAATAAATTTGTTTAATTTTTTTCTCCTTAATCTTTTTATTTTAAAGCACCCATTTGTATTTAATTATTACAATATATATATATATATATATAAACAAAACCTTAATTATTAATGTAAGAACAAAAATTTCTATATTCAATTGGAGTATTATGAATAAGTTGAATACAATGCCATGACGTAGCATTAATATCATCCAAAAATTAAAATATAAATAAGTTTTGAGTAAATTTTAAAGGAGTTTTCTAAGTTCCCCGTCTGTTTCAACCGAAAATGTTTATTATTGTTGGTTTTAAATAGAATAAAATATGTGCATATGCTATATATTATTATTCATTTAAACTGAAACATTGTTTAACACGTAAGCGGTTTTTACACGACTTCTGGCTAACATGTATGTAACCAATTTTGAATGTACCATATTGTAGAATGTGTGTGCCGGTTCATCTCCTACTATTTACATGGATTTGTTTATCACACAATAAATTACATGTACGTGTCTATACTTATGGCCGTTTTGTTTCTTAGTTACAAATCAAGCGACGGGGATTACAGACAGGAGAGTGGATCTTTGGTGGACGAGGCTCCTGAAGTGAGTGGGACGTATTCATGGACAGCGCCGGATGGTTCCGTCTTCACAGTAACGTATCGCGCAGGAATAGACGGTTACACTGCTCAAACGCGGCCAGGTCGTGTCAACGAGGGATCACAGCAGTCTTTCCAAGGATAACTTTAAAAACACGTCTGTATTACAGCTTAAAAATACCGAAATAAAGGAACGTAATATGCAAATAATAATTCTAAATGTTTCCAACATTATCTGGATTTTACTCCTTCTTCCTGATAAAAGATGGGAAAACTGACAATTATTGCCACGAATTTGTTTCTAACTCTAAGAACTTACAAATAAAATAGAGATTATTGTACGGCATTTCATCTGTTGCTCCGATTGGCATATCGGTTAAATCGTTCCAAACGGACTGTCTGTCGTTAGTGACTGAGGTGACGTATAGTAATTGGTCATATAAAAACGTCAATTTTGTAAGTGTCTATAAGTAAGCTTTTCGGTTGAGGGATTATAAATTTCAGTCATATTGTTTTCATTCTTTATGAACTAACCGGCGAAATTTTATTGGATATATGTTTCGAACGATGTGCACGAGTGTATCTCTGAATGTCACAGCGCAGTGAAGATTTTTTTTACTTTTAAAATTATTAACTAAAATTACTATCAGTTAATATAAACTATGACCACTTTTATGTTCATACTTTATGAATTTGGAAGAAAAGAAATAAGAGTTGTACGTCATTCAATTATTCATATCCAGTATTTGACGATTTGTGGAATGCAGTATATTTTGTGAAAGTTTATACGTGTTAGTATCCTTCTAAATTGTTGTAATTTAGAACAGGAAATACGGATAGGAAAACTATGTACGAAAGTATAATATACTCCAAAAAATGTACTTTACTAAAGGGTTTCACACGGTCTTCTACTCACTATGAAAGAAGAACCGGAAAGTAAGGAAATGATGTAATATAATAACACTCAAAATTTAAGAGATATTTGAATAAAAATCATGATTTTTTCCCGTTTTCAAATTAATTCTTAATCCAACACTAATGTTCCAACGTGCACTCTATTTCTGAATGCTAGATATTAACTAAATCATTCTTATTATGTCAGATATATTTTTTACTTCATGACTTTTTTATTCCAGTTTGTGTGGGTAGAGGACGGTTTGTAATACTTTTTTGAGTAACTTACAGGAGGGATATAGCGTTTATTTTTTTAAAAAAATTATTGAAGACGAGCGAAAAGCCCCATGTGAAAATCGCACGGTAATCTAGAATACAAAAAAAATACGTCTAAAGATAGGCTTGAAATTAGATAAAAATTTCTGAAATTCGAAGATTTTTCTGTCGCGCTAATGTAACTATTACATTTCTGCACGTAACTAAAATAAGATTAAGGAAACTTGAAAGACAATAACCGTAACACAATATAGGGCCGTCCTACAGTGCTTTATCTGACATTAAAATATTTCAACGTATGGGTTAAAGAGCTTTCAAATATTTTTTATTAATTTTAAGTGAATTTATAGTACATTACTTTTAACCTTGCAAATGTGTTGTATCTAAACACCCTTGAAAATGGGTTAAAGCTGAAAATTTCTTTAAGTCTGAAAGCCTCTACAGGCCTTCGGAATTGCCAGTAGTCTGTAGTCTGGAATACATTTACTTCTAAACTCAGAAGTCACTTCTCGAAGCAAATCACAATTTTTTTTCCAAATTTTGGTGCTCACGGATCAACCAACTTTAGAAAAATTTTCATTTTCTTAAGGGCGACAAAGAAAGATCTATTTCAATTTTCATAAAAATCAGTTAATCCGTTCTTCCTAATAGAGCTTTATCTCGGAAGAATAATTTTGTATAAACAATAAAATCTAAGGTAATTGTGTAACAGGTTACAGTTCATAGAAAAAACGAGGTTTAAGTGCAACTTTACATTTTCTTCTTTATACTGCAGGTACAGTTTTAGAAATATACGTTACGACATATCAATATAAATCTTCCAATTACTCTCATAATTTTATGCACACTACTCTCAGCTTATTATACGCTACGGTGTGTCGGAGACTGGTCGGCTTCCTCGCGGTAACAGAGGGAATTCAATGAATGCTGTGGATGAATAATACTTAGAAATTATCTACTTAGCGCCATTATTTTTCGCCGAAAGTCGAAACAATACTCATTCAATTCTGAAATTGTATCTGGCATCATTAAACTATTTATTCATTAAGTAGTTTGACTGTCAATAGAACGAATCGGTTTGTAGGCTTATGTATTGTTTACAATTAATAAACACGAAAGTATTATAATCTGGTACGACTACTGAGTATTTTATTCACAATGCATCGTAAACTAATCGGTGTAGACTGATGCTTAAAACTCTCATAATTAATTATTATATTTCAATTAAGAAAGTAATAACAGAGGGACAGGACTGGTAGTGTTCATTAAAAAAACTTCATTGGCCCCAAAGACCAGAGGTCGACGTCGTGCACCGGAGACAGCTCAAGGTCCTCCCGAATCTTCTTCACGCGTGAGTCAGGCCAAGGTTGAAAGACAGACCTTCACCCTCGGCCCTTCCCGTCTGAAACTCATTTACCAGTTTTTCAACCGCACCTGAACAATTCCCAAAAATAAGCACTCGAAATTAATGTATAACGGGATCGTCTTTCTAATCCCGTTTCATATTTGTGTACCTGAGGCAATCAATACGTTGCTGAGAAATCCGTTTCGTACAACGCCAATTTACAAATGTATGAAGGCATACTCTACGCTCAAATAAAAAACCTTAATTAATGGTATTATGAATATTAGAACTGCTAAACATTGAGAGCCCAATTTTCACCGAAATTTATTGAAAATCTATATATATAATTTTAAAATCCATATTAGCTCCCACCGAACAAATTATTTTTGAATTAATTAATAGTTTGAAAATTAGATCAATAAACAGCCAAAAGTAAATAAGTATACATTATAAGTATACTATTCCTTCAGTTGTTTTAATTATAATTTCAGTAATTAATAGTTCTTAGGTCACCAAGAATTAATATTCTTAAACACAAACTCAGTTATTCTAACCAGGTTAAGGTTTAGGTAATTAACACAACTTTTTATTAATTAAAATTTATAATGTAATGCAAAACTCTCTCGAAGTATTAAGACACAGATCTTTCTTTTTCGTCTTTACTTTTTCCGTTGTGACTGAATTTTAGGTATTTCCCGTCAATACTTGGGGTTAATATTAAATTATATAGTTGCGTCTTTCTCTGTGTATTTGTACTTATTTTTTATATCTTTATGTTGGTCTATATTCGTAAAATTACCCAGTTTACTTTCCTTCATAATTTTGATTCGCATTATGATGTTTTCATATTAAAGAGTTCGTGATTTAAATATACGACTCATAGACCTGGTATATCAATCCAGAAAATAATTTATTATTTTATTCTTGAATATAGTATGGAAATGTGGAAGTTTAACGCATTTTTCTCTTTTTTCAAAATTAAGATTATCATACTTTCACCAATATATTGTTATTATTTACGCATATCACCGAATGATAATTAAACACTGATGGTGGATTAACAATGTTAATTTAATTCACCAGCCAGTGTTAACTTGGCAAATTCGTATCTTTATACGATACTGTTCCTGAATTCATTGACGTATCAAATATCTTTGCTGCAAATTTTCAGTTCCATTCGAAAGTACAGGCACATTATTTTATAATCTTTTAAGTTTAGAATGTATGTTTAACAATTGCCTCTTAAAAATCTTTATATTTCACTTATTTTGAGAGATTATATAAAAATTATATTCATATTCTAGAACCTTTGATTTATTATTATCATTGAAAATTTCATCGGAATTATTCGAAATTTCTTCCATATAATCTATATAGATTTTATGACGGTAAAGTACAGTTAATATGAATTTTTATTAACATTAAGTTTAAGTAAAACAAAAGCCTTATTGTCCTTTTAAGTATTGTTCTACATATTCGATTTCACCCATCATTTCTACGACTGACAGTTGATAGAATGTAGGAGCCAAATAGTTTTTTCATATGATTGAAAAAAACGAGTTACCGAACCAGTAAGTACTATATATATATAAGTGTAATTTCTCACAAATATTTCGGAACGGGAATGATTATTCTTTTTGATAGAATCTGTCTCATATTTCCGAAAAGACCCCTTATATATCGCTACTGTATATTCAGCAGAGAGCGGTGTGTAGCATAACCTCCAGGTATTTTAACATCTACTGTTTGATTATTATATAACTAATGCAGTTTTCTGCTATTTCATTTGAACAGAAGAAAAATTACAAATTTTATGATCATTATATAATCCATTACGACAAAAAAAATCCGTAATTGCAGCACTAACAATAAATTTCATAAGTCTTAAACCAAATTGATGTGATAAGAAAAATTCTCATGTGCTAACAGAAATCTTTTTTAGCAAGAAAATGAATAAGTAAATTATAAAGCCTCATAATGTATAATTGTATTATAAAAATGGAGAGAAGTTTACAATACTATATCTTCAATATAAAAAATATTACGTTTGGGTCATTTCATGTGAAGTCAACCAGCCTCAACATGATCATCAATGAATTGATTAAAGGTATAAATTATGATAAATTTACAACTTAAATATCAAAAAACACTCATTAAGATTTTACTTTTGAGCTCTTGACATTGTATTGTTTCATTTTTAACCTACTTTTGATAAACACATTAATATAAGTTATCAAATTACTTAAATGCAACCGAATAATAACCCATATAAATAATTTCTCAAAAATAGATAATAATTGCAAAACGGATTTCTGTAAAAAATTCTTTACGAATGTTTATTAAAGTATTGTAATAATTAAAATATATGTAATTACTGTCTCTCACTCGTCTGTATTCATAAATATATATATATATATATATATATATATATATATATATATTGTAATAATTATAATATAAAATAATATGACTGTGGCTAAATAAAAAGAACTATTACGTGAAAACTATTAAACAAGATTTATTAACAATTTAAAACAAGTATAAAATACACCAAAATAATTGGGATCTCAGGGTCTTGAACCTTTTCGACTCATCAACAATGTTTTCTTTGTCTTGCTGGTTTGTTGCGGCGTCCGCTCTATATCCACTAATAACGAGTCCGCTACAATTCAACTTTTCAATTAGCACAATGCCTTAATTACCAATTACTACAATATATATATATATTTATTTAAACACTTTTCTGTGTATAATAAATAAGCAGTTCATAAAGTTGTGGTCACGTACTTTATTCCCCTAACCTGCGTTTGAGGATTTTTCTAATGTAGCAAAAGAGGTATTTGAAAAATAGCCCATAGAGTAAATCTCAATAAAATAGTTTAAAATCTCTCAAAGCAAGAAGTTGTTCAAACAAATACATAGTGTGTAATTCATCTAAAAATATTTGTTCGAATCAATGCGCTTTTTTGTTAAGTGTAACTATAAGTTATTTATTTTATTTCACATCCTTCGAACCCCATTATGAAATTTTATTCATTAATAATCAGGAAAAACTTTTTAAGATTTTATATATTTCAGGTTTGGATCTGGAAATATTCAAGGTAAAATAATTTTTACTGACATTTAAATATGCCAAGAAACGTGTTACATGATATTAAATTCCTATAGAATTAACATGAAATAACATTGAATTCTGTAGCACTTATTGGGACTTACGTACGTGGACCGCCCTGTTTCTACGTGTTTTTACTTTTTTCCGGAGTTCTACACACAATTTGGAGTGTTTCAAATAATAATAAAAAAAATTCTCATTTCATGACAGGAGAAAGACATATAAATATTATTTGAAGAAATAGTGCTGTGGAAAACAAAGAATCTCGGACATTAAAATTTATCAAGTCTCACGTAAATTTTTTTTCTTGTGGCTGAAGTATTTAGTATAATAATAGAACAGTATAAAAATAACAAAATTCATAACATATGTTTCTTATTCTCAATTACTGAACTTTACATTTTCATGTAGACGTTATTAATTGGAAAATCATTAGAATGTAATATTTACATTTAAATAAATTAAAGAAATATTTCAGACCCTCATTAGAAAAATTTTCACTGACACTTTAACTTAATAAGCCATGGTGTCCTAAAATCAATTTCATTGGACAGTAAGATGAATAAATATTGTAAAACAATATGTTGTTATTTCAGAGTAGAGATCGTATTGCTCGTTACATAATTTAAATTTTTATATTTCCAATTGTATTTTTGTCATTTAATTTAATTAGAAACACAGCAGACGTTATATTTAACTGGTTTGAAAAATAACATTGTTTAAAAATTGAAATATTACTTTCGATATAAATTTTTGTCCGAGTTTAATAACATCTATGTACTTGCAGTTCAATTAAAGTTGTCTGACAATAGGATTACCCCTTTTAAATGAAAAATTGGAATTATTTTCATAGAAACAGATATTTTACTACAATAATGGAACTATAGAACGTGCTTTACATTTACCATAAAACTATAAATAAATTATCGAACGTTATATTCCAAGAAAATTTATTTTATAGTGTAGTATAACGTGTTGTGGCCCAAGCCATCTCGTAACGTTCATTTCCTCACTCATAGATGGCATATCATACCTGGAAATCCTTACGAATGAAACCTGTTCTCTCCAGTTAGTTTTGAATGTCCTAAATTTCTAAAATTCTCACTGTTAACAATTAATCATATGATATTAATTATGTTTTAAAAAGAAAATTAAAATTAATTAATTAATTGAACTAAAACTTCCCACATACCACTGACACCGTAAATTTTGGACCCAATGTAGTCAAATTCATATTAACTTACGTATTTTATACGGGCGGAAAGTAGTTCACATGTTAAAATATGAAATATAGTTTCAAATCCAAACGCAAAATTGGATTGAAAATGATTGTTCATATACAAACTAAATTGGTAATCATTAATATTTTCAAAATCTGAACATATGAGCAAAGTGCGTTTTCTGATGTGGCTTTATATGAAAAACACATGATTCCATGTTGATAAAAATCAAAGAAAATTTTTGTTGCATTGACCACAAAAATTAATGCGTTTATATCGCTTAACATAGCCCTTTCGCGACATTGTTATCACTTTAAATTAAAATCCTCCTGACGTGTACGGGACGAAACTCATCGTCAGATATTTTCAAGCAGACTATGAGAGCTCTACGAAAGACCAACGAAACCACTTCCTCGAAAATTTAAACTGGTTACTAAACCAAAATAATTAGTTCCTTTGGAAATTAGCCTCTGCGGGAATTTATGAGTTTGGCTTACTTTAAAAATAAACACGAATCCCTACCACCAACGACCAAGGCCAAATTTTGTTCGAGGACTTTCACTTGTACACGCAGAAATAAAGGAAAACCCGCCCTGAATAACCAATATCGGCTGAAAGACAAGTACATGACTCGCATTTTATTAAACGACAGTGAAATAGTTCAATAATGGAAATTAGCCGACTGACATTGGAGTCTAATATGATATAATATGAAAAATGAATACACCTATTTTATTTTTCGTAGGTCAATTTTGTGTGGTACAAGTGAAGTTAACAACGTTGCTCAGCACAATGTAGTCCGAACTGGCGGCATATGTTTGTTTCAGAATGACCAAATGAAGGCACGGGAACACTGGTTGAAGACAGAGCAATTATAACATCCCACCTTTAAACGTTTTTAATATTATACGTTTTCATGGAACCTTAGTATGAATGTTGCCGTGATGTCAGGATGATAAAAGAGAGACCCGTTGTCTAAGAGAGATAAAATGATGTAACAGATGGTAAAATTTGTGTGTAACGTGACAGAAAGAATCAGAGTTCCGATTTTGTAAAATATTAAAAATGGACAATGTTATAAATCTTCATAGACCCCACAGAAAATCACGCGCTGTAGTAACATGATCTGTTTCGAGGAACTTCTCTCAGAAATGAGTCAGAATAGTAATAAGAAAAAGGAATTCCAGCATTCTAAATCCAACGGATAATATATGAGTGCAACCTCGACGACATAATAAGAAGTTGCATAATAGGAGTGAATACGGCAAGACATAAGTGCAGAAGACGGAGCAGAACTTAATCAAGTTCTGTACATTAAGGTTTTTGTTTCAGACTTCTAAATTTTATTCTTAGCTCGTGAGTGCCTGGAATTACTGATTTTTGAGACTAAATGGATTATAAAAAATCTAATAATAGCTGTCAAATTCCCTGAAGGTTATGATACACACCGGCCTCTGCTGAAATCCCAGTAGGGACATATAACGGGTCGTTACGGAAATCCACGCCAGATCCTAACAAAAAGAATATTTTGCGAGAAACTACAGTTTAAATATATATATATATATATATATATATATATATATATATATATTCACATATTAATTAACTATGTGGAATAATCTTCTAAAATATATCGGGTTTGGGAGGGTCATTGTTGAATATCAAAATCTCGTACTTATTGGATCGGTAACTCGTTATCATCAATAAAATTAAAACGGTACTTTACATACATAATATCAACTGACAGCCGTAGTTATGATCAGTGAAATCGAATCAGTACACCGATTTTATTTTTTTTAGGGTGTAGACAGGCTATGTATAGGGTAATCAACATAGTGGCAACTCCCCTCTTAGAGCATAGGGCAGGGATTTGAAAGGGGGGATGCGGAAAGGTGGAGGAAGGTAGCCAAGGGTAACTAGGGCCCCCGGGCTATATTTTAAGGATCCTACCCGGCATTCGCCTAAAGAAATGCAGGAAAAACCCTAGGAAAACCTGCATCGGGTAGGTCGGGCATTGCGTACTTGTCCCACGCCCTTCCGATAGCGGGAGAGGAGTTTGCTGTGGGGACGCAGCATTCCCTTCTCCCTGCCTCGACCAGTTTAGGAGGCAGCTGGCCGACTATTCCAATGGGAATAGCGAACAACTCTTACCGTATGCCCAAGGTCTGTGACCCCGGAACATACACCTCTCAGAACAGGCCGACGTGCCTCGGCTTGTGGGAATCTTAGTTCAAAAACGGAGAGGAAAAGGCTTACCCCAAAGGTAGCCCCTTCGTATCTCTCCTAAAAGGTTCTGCCTGCGAGAGAACATCCCTCTCAGGTATTGCCTGCGAGAGAATAGCCCTCGCAGACGTTGGAAAAGGCATCCCCAAAGGTAGCCCCTTCGTATCTCTCGTACAAGGTTCCACCTGCGAGAGAATAGCCCTCGCAGGTGCTGACTGCGAGAGAATAACCCTCGCAGGCCTTTGTTTGCAGTACACCGATACTTAAAGGACAATAATACAGTTAGAAGGTCGTTATTCAACTTAAACTTTGATATAAAATTTCATATTAAATGGACTTTCTGGTAATAATAATATGGAGTTAATAAAATTAAAGAACTAAATATAATAAAAGAGAATACCAGTCCCAAATATATAATCCCATTCTAGATGTAATTATCTATAGATAATAAAACTGGGTCGCTAATGACCTTAAATAAATTCAATAAAAAATTTCATCAATGAATGCAGGATACTAATTAATGTAATAGAATACCTAAGGTTACTTCCGTATAAATGTCATAAATTGAACAGGGTTTTGTGATTCAATTCGGAAAGAAATAAACAGGCGTCCTGCATATCAGTTACAAAAAGAACTGTTCTGGGAGTTGTTTGTTTTTTATTGAAAGACTCTGAAGCTGTGCTATTGATGGTATTCAAATTTATTTTCATTTATCGTATATGCTAATTATCGTGTTAACTCCGTTTCCCTGACGCGTTCAACGCCCAGCGTTTATCAGACACGAAGACTCGATAGTCCCCACAACAATTCAAAATCCCTGTAGTTGCTTCTGTGTGATTAGTCAACGTGCCAAGCCCCTTCTTTCCTGTGCAGGGAGAGTCGTATTTGCGCTTGACCTTGTGTGCATCCTCACAGAGCAGCGCATTCCCATTGCGTCAGCGCTCGCACTTTCTTCGCGTCACGACGAGCAGACGAGCGTCTGGCCAAAGAGCAAGCACCCACGCCCCCACGAGGTGACTGGCGTGACTGCCAACTCTGCCATGTAACATTTATGGCCCTTCTGTGGTCAGATTTGCCTTCTCCGTGATCTAGTTCTTTGAAGTTCACAATTTCTCTTCCGGAATGTTCTCTAGGATGCCAGGAAATACATTACCCACTTTACAAAATATTTATCGTTTAACAAAAACGAAAACGATAAATTGGAAAAAAGTATTCAAGCCAACAGCAACTCAAATATGTTTTTTAAAAAGGTGTTTCAATATCTTCATTCGAAAATTTCATTAATTGAAGTTTTGAAGACAAGTTATGTTTCAATTTTAATTTTCTGGTAATAGCTAAGCCGAATAAATATTTCGTTAAAGCTTCTACCACGAATGAAATATATATTAAATGGATCAAGGAAGTCACCAGCCTGACCCAATTCTTGGAAGCCGAGAGTGCGACATCAACAAAAAATGCAGTGAATACTGACGAAGATATATAGAGAGAAGAAAAACTTGTCGATTGACGTTTCAAAGAATACCTACATACAAAAATGGAGCAGACGAAAAAGTCAATATTGGAATCATTGACAAAAATTTCACAACCAATCATTCAATAATCATACGTTTCGTGGGTCAATGAATTTGATAGGCTCAGTATAGAACTTTTAAGTAACTAATTTCAAGTCTAAAGGCCAAAGAAGGAAAGTACGGGTGGTGGTGGAAGGGGTTTACATAAAAAGTAATGCAAAAAAGACCGATATTAGTGTCGATTGAATGAGTCGCTGAGCTTATTTCTTGCATTAACCATGGTAGTGGAGGAAATTTTATGTTCCTCAACGAGTAGGTGGACATAGTTGAGTAAAGGATACCCGAAGTATTTTGAAACTCTAAAGTTACCGAGCATGTTTTGATTTTCTTAGGGCACAAGTTATATTTTTGGTCTGTATTTAGTTAAATGTTGTATTTCTTAACTTCTTTAATATGCCAGGAGTGTTTTTAGACTTTATTAAGTTAGCTGTTTTAATTCGGCGTGATGTAGTAGAATAATTCCCGAGTTACTGAAGTACATGCAGCCATCATCCTGGTTTAATTGAAGTTAGCTGCCGAGGGGTTAGGTCGGTAAGGGGAACGTAAATGAGTAAATGTTCGAAACAATAATGCTTTTGATGCTGGCTAAATGAAATGTTTACCAACAAGTTACTGTCGAATCAATTCCTTCTCCGGGATAATTTACATAAAAACCAGGACAACGTTGGCACTCAGTCGTTAATTAAATAAAATAGCTTCGC
Source organism: Zhengitettix transpicula (assembly GCA_037074705.1). Taxonomy (NCBI): domain Eukaryota; kingdom Metazoa; phylum Arthropoda; class Insecta; order Orthoptera; family Tetrigidae; genus Zhengitettix; species Zhengitettix transpicula. The sequence goes on along the minus strand of CM073591.1, from coordinate 112,556,929 downwards.
TCCAAATACAATTAACTCACATCATTATTTTTATTCTTGATGATACTAGAAATTATATTATTAACTAGTAAGTGACGTAAGCCTTTCGGACGGTTGAGCAATTGTATGTAATTGCAAAACAATTATTCTGTAAGTCACCCATACGAATAAATATTGTGTAAAAGCCACTGCAGATGTAGTTGTGTGAAGTTGTTGAATAGCTCCACACCCACATACGCAGCTTTAGGTATGCGCCCAAGTGAAAGCACTAACATTTCTCGCTTCCTCGTGACATTTCGTCGTATTGTAATCCCGTTGAAACCGATTATCTAACACCCTTACACCGATCCATAGGTTCTTCTTCTTATTTAAAACAACAGCAGACGAAAAATTGTTTTGTGTTCATTTACTATTAAATTAAATTAATTCCGACAAGTTTATAACTCTGTACAGAGCAACTACTTCATAATGAAATATTAATAATTTTTTATATATTCATGAAAAACATAAACACCAAAAAATTTAAGAGTAATTTTTTTCAATTTCACAGGGAGAATTTAATAGAAGGATGATAATTATTTAAAGTATTAAAAATATACATTTGATTTTGTTTTGTGATTGATACGATACATCAACAAAACAACAATAATAAGCAGGTTTGAAATTGGTATTTGAATGGAATTAAGATTGAGGAATATTATTTAATAACTGTTATTCGCAAGATTGTAATCCTTGATTTATAATCTAAAATGATCACTCTTAATTATCTGTGTTTTCATATATTTGAGTAATAGCTAATATCTTTGTTCATTTATGACTATAATTTAATATCTTTATTTTTATAAACCTGAAAAATTACAAAAAATGTTAACTTAATTAAATTATAATTTAGTGGTCGGTTTCTCTCTTTTTAATTTAATTTAATTTAACTGTTTGACTCGATGTATTTTCTTCCGTTATCTAATAGCTCTTTACTTAACAAGCTGTTATGTGGATGGACACGAAGCGTGATGTTACCGGGGACTACTTTCACTTATTTATTGTGTTACCGCTGTCTCATGTCCCGTGTCATTGGTATGCGATGAAATATAATTAATACACGCGGGTTTGGAAGAACTTCATACAGAATTTGGACATGTTCTCGTTCTTACTATTGTCCATCGCGGACATATTTCGAATCTGAAACTATGCAGCTTCTATGGCAAATAACACTATGAAATTTATTATAAACCGGGTACTCTGTATTCGATTGATGCGGAAGCAATATTCTTCCTGAAACTATGCAGCTGCTATGGAAAATACCACTTCGATTAATGCGGAAGCAATATTCTTCTTGAGGACGCAACATTATTTAATATCTGGAGTCTTAAGATGGCGTTGAGCTGTGCTCTGTTCCACTTTTGATTGGCTGAGTGTGTAACTGAAATGTTTGTCTGTTCCTATATATCCAATTTTATATAGTTTCATCTCATATTTATCTAACTAACTCCTAATTTCACAATCTTCTTCAACGTTCATCTCAATTTGCACGAAGATGAGTGAATAGCAACCCATGGTTCAGCTTCATATAGATTACAGTTCTTTCATTGATAAATTTGAAATTTAATACCACGCCAAATTATCATCAAATAAACTTCTACAGAAATAATTACACATAACTTTAAGGATTCCTTCCAATTATTGTTTACTTAATTTTCCAATAATGCAATATTATCTGTTGTCTCACTAATAAAATGCATGCAATCAAAATAGTGATTAAAATACATTTGTTTTTATAATTGGATTCATATTGAAATTGACACCGAGATATTGCTTCGAAACTACGAAAAAGTACTTGAAGACCCAGAGTAGTATAACTTTTATTTTTGTTTAATTAATGTTTCCACTGGTCCTCGAATAAGGAAATAGAAGAAAAGTCAAAATATATAAGTAATAAATTCAAAAAACTCTTTGCATGTACAAAAAGTACATAAAAACATAATTACCTGAATTAATAAAAAAATTACATAAATTATAAATTTTAATTTTAAAGTTATTCCATTAAAGGTTCTTTGAACCCGTTGAAGCTCCAAAATTTGAGAAAAAATTTCTTTGCAAGACAAATCGAAAGGAAAAAAAGGTAATAAACAAATGAAAAAATGTAAAAATATATACATTTTTTTAAAAAAAAATTCTTCAGTGACAAAATTCAATACAAAAAAAGAATATTTAATTTTAAAATTTAAAACAAAATAAAATATAATTTCTAATATTTTTGAATCACAAATTTAAATATGGTTATCGACGTTCCTTGATGGGTCACATTTAATTCTGTCTTGTTAATTTACAGTGAAGTAAACACTGTGAAAAAAAATATTAATTATACTTAATAATTAATAGAATAATTGGAAATGTTGGTAACCACAACGCAGAAAGGAGAGAGTGGCCCTGTCATGTAACGTGACGAATTTATGTCCATGGTCCTTTTTGTTGTTGATCACATAATGCAGTGTTAATATTCTGTTTTATATATAAGAAATAACTGTCATATCGACGGAACAAACATATATCTTTGGACATTAATTCGAGAACAAAAATATAACGAGGAACAACTTCCACTGCGCTGACGCAATTTGTTTGAACTTCTTAAATGAATTTATTTTAAAGGCGGTGTACCGAAATATACCGTGAGGCCGACTGCTCTCCTTAAAGCATTAAATTTAATTGTTTAGGTATTAACTAATACTGGTAAGAATAAAACTAGTGAGAAGAGCCGGGGAGAAAGGAAAGGTGAATTATGAAATGTATCGTAGACGTTAGAGATTGAATCACGAATAATTTAATAATCCTTATTTTTTAGATGTTCGTAGTTGGGAAACATAATTATAGCTGTCGTCAGCATAAATTCCTTACACGACCAGCAACCTGTGGCATTATTTGATTATGGCTTTTAGACAATTATTGCTTCCAAAAGACGAAACTATTATAAAGTGTAAGGCTATAAATAACGTTTCGTATGAAACAAGTTGAATATAATCAGAATGCAATTGTTTAAATAAATATAATTGAAGTTGAGATTGTTAAAGACCGCTAGTAAAGCATTTACGTATTTTTCGCGTTATTATTCTAAAAGTTAACTTATCCCTGGCGGGGATCGAACCCGCGACCTTTGGATTAGAAGTCCAACGCGCTATCCACTGCGCTACAGGGACATTGTTACAGAATGTAACAAAAGATGTATAAACCTCCGCCGACAATACTTCGGTTTTCGTGTCAAGATGAAATTTTTATATCCGTAAAGTGGTAACTTGAAGAATTTATTTACCGTGGAACTAAGGGTTTGTGACCAATGGGACAATTAACATTAGTAATACATAATTTGCTTACCCCTGGAAACAGCCACAATATCCTTCATAATTAGAATATGGCTAATTGTCAGAATAAAAAAATATCTCCATTTTTATTTAGTAGACTGCACGCTTTACTACCCAGTTTTTTATTCGAAATATTGAGAGAGCAAAGAATCTAACGTTATTCAGAAAACTAATATATTACGATGAGAGGAAATTTATTAAATATGCCAGTACATCAAATAAAAAATTAGAATATTAATTTTAAACTGGAAAATAAATTTCAGGTAAGATATAAAATGATAATTAAAGGCTAGAACTATCAAATATGGCAGCCATTTTTAAATCCCTTAAAGGAATGAGTGTATGTGTGTTCAGTCGAACGTTTCGTGATTGAACACGAAGATTGTGGAAGTAAAACAGTGGGAGCGAAGACTAAGAATAACTGCTTAAACTGTAGCATACTTGAATCCAAAACGGGAATATCGGAAGAATAAACTACTTGTCTTAAAGATTGTGCAACGAAGGTTGTTTACGCATACGTCTTTTTGACGAAAATTTGCCACTATTAAATTAATAAAAACATTCGATACATCGCAATACTCTGCGAGTCTTTAAAGTTGTCACCATTTACTTTCGTCCAGCCCGGTTAGCAGACTTAACAACAGCTGAATTTCTAAGAAAAATATTGCCGGTTTACTACCGGCCGAGGACCACTTATGCAAACTATTTTTTGTCTCTTAGGAATCTGTTTAATTCCCTGGTTGAACTTGGAACCACACGCTCTGTAAATTGAACGACTACTCCGAGGTAATAACTAAAGTTACCAAAAAGTTTTATCAAATAACCCAACATCTTTATGTACAGTTTTATTTTATAACTATGTAGCCTTTCTTTCCGTTTCACATATTTTCATGCCTTTAACTCGATTCTCTTCACCATTGCCTGCATTCGGCTCCTTTGATCAAATCGCAGTCGCATCTAATAAAATCCTGTACCCTTGAACACTTATGATTCCTAGGGCACTACATCGTTGCTCCATATTCTCTCCGATATATAACTGTACGTATGTTAATATCTAGTGACTTATAACTATTAATGTAATCTCTCTACTGTACGTGATTCATCAGTGTCAGCCGTAATTTTTATTTTGGATATTAATTACGTCTGCCGAATGACACGACTTGTGGATGAAACGTAGAGTAGTGCGATCTATAGCATCTTAATATTATCAGATGGAAATATTTTGTTCTTAATTAAATAAATATCATTCAATTTTAAGTAAAAAAAGAGAACTTTTTAAATTAACAACATTTCATCTTTTAATTTGCGACTTCATCAGATTCAATTTTAAAACTACAAACAAAACAATTACAACGATTAGAAAAACATTTTTAAGAAGCAATTTGACATATAACAAAAATTATAAATTGTGTTAAGACTGGCGCGGCCGAAATACACAATTTAAAACGAGAACGACCAGTTAAAATCTATATACATTGTTGGGTGCGGTTAACAATAGAAAATTTTAGAATTTGAAATTATAACAATATATAAATTAAACATTACAAAAGCAAACTGTCAAATTTTATTCAAATTGTTTATATTATTTTTTATGTTAATAGCTGTCTTATAGGATCTGATATATAGCATTTCACTCATTAATTTTAAAAAATTAATTCGTTCCCTCGTCCAAAATTTTTAGGTTACCCCAATATAATTTGTGATTATTTAAATAAATACGTTTAGACGAAACAGAATAATTTTGAATACTACTATTTATATTATTTTTATGTTATTTTAACCTAGTTTTTAATGAGCGCTTGGTTTAGCCTTCATATGTGGCTTGAAAATTCATCTTTAAATATTTACGAGTCTTAAAAATAATTTTGACACCGTACTTTTCTAACTGTACAATTAATTTGTGTTGCAATATAAGGTAAAATTATAAAACTACATTTTTTGTTGTCAATTTTAGTATGTAAATTGTTATTTTATATTCTTTAATCTGACCCTAATGAACTTATTGATAAATTTAAGGGGATATTAATTGTGTTTATTTATATAACTTTTTTAAAATTTAATTTAATACGTAGACTCTTTTCGAAATTTGACTAAGCCACTGCATTTCTGGTGCGTTCTTATATATATTTCATCAATAAGAATTCTTAGAATATCATCCGTCTGTTATCCAGATTATTTTTTATTCAATCGGTTCTAATGGCTCATATTTCAACTTGAGCATTTCTTTCCCAAAGCACTGTATCTGAAGTTGATTAAAGATCCGATTATATTTATAGTCTACTCGGAGTACGCTTATATATGTACCTCTGTTCCTTGTAATTATCATTCTGTGTTCTCTGTTTTTATATAAAATTGAATTTATTTTACCAGCACCACTGTGTGATAGAAAGCTAACCGACTTTTCATCATGCTTGGCATTCGTTTAGCGTCTAGAACTGTTAGACAAACCACTACAAAATGCAAATGAAACTGGATGTTAAGTAAATATTAATAGTGTGATTAGTAATTGCGGCCACGGACTGGTCAGTAGCCGGTTTAGACGCCAACGAGCAGGCGTTACGCAAGCAAAGGTCGTCCGGTGGAGATGAGCCAAAGGCTAGTGTCTGACATTCGACACCCGCTCGTCCGTCTGTCGCATCTCCCGTTGCTTGTCCTTGGAAGAACTCTAACAGCTTTCACCGCACCTACAGGCCTCACTTTCGGTCTGCGTAGAATTACCAGGATTTAAACTTACAGTTTTAAATCACTTCATCAACGCGTTGAATCAAAAGTTAACCAATATCTCGAAAGTTTTACAGGAACACTTATTCGTTTCGTCGCCTTCAATCTCAGTCGCAGATTCATATTACCACGGTGAACACCACTTAAGCACCTCCACTAACTCTTCGCTCAATCTCCTATTCTGCGCAACTTTATTTGATTTGATTTATTTATACCATTTGTCCTCGCGTGAGGATACGTCATTACATAAAATTACAATATAATTATTGGATGCTACAATTATAAACAAAGATGTTAACGTAAAAGAAATATTAAAAATCGGAAACACAAGTTTCCCGTCCAACATACTTAAATAATAATTCTTTAACCATAGTAACGGTCTAATATAATATTTCTTTCTTCTTCTTTTATTGGCATTATAACCCAATGTGAGTTTTGGCCTTATTAATAATTTTCTTCCATTCCGGCCTCTCCTGTGTCAGTCTCCGCCATCCTCTTACTTTCATGGTTTGTATATCCTTCTCGATGCCATCTACCCATCTTGTCCGGGGTGTCCCCCTTTTTCTCCTCCCAATTGGCTTCCAGTCCATAATCCATCTAGGTGTTCTGCTTTCATCCATCCTAAGTACGTGTCCCATCCAGGCCAACCTTCTGCTCTTGACAAACCAAACAATGTCCTCGTTATTCATGATCTGCTCTAGTTCTCTGTTTGTTCTAATTCTCCATTCTCCATTCGTACATACAGGTCCGTATATCTTTCTCAGTATCTTGCGTTCAAATATTCTGAGTAAGTGCTTATCATTATTATTAAGGGTCCACGTTTCACAACGGTATATCACTACAGGTCTTATAAGTGTTTTGTAAATTTTTAACTTCAATTCCCTATTTAACATCTTGGATTTCATTAATTTTCCATACATGTAGTAAGTTCTGTTACCATTGATGATACGTTGTTTTATTTCACTTCTCACATTATTTCCACTGCTAAGTTTTGAGCCTAAATATGTGAAATCCTGTACTCGTTCAAAGGTATAATCATTTAATTAAATTTTTTTTTAGTACTGTAAATATTATAATATAATATTTACAGTACTAAAAAAACCATTACACACTAATAAAAAAATAATGATTAGAGAATTAACTTCCATAAAATATAGAATTACACATCAAACAAGAATAAACGCAAAACCAGACACACGTACACTATGAGGAAACCCAAACAAGGGACAAGTCATTTCACGAAACACAGCGACGAGGAATCTGCCCTTCCGTAGAAACTCCAGGACGTACATGAAACAAACAAACAAACAGAAGAACAGAAAAGAGCAACAGAGACTAAGCACGTTGTGAAATGAGTAGTTTTATGAGCAACACATTGAACAGTTTTGCAGTATAACAATAAATAATTATTAGGGGAACGGTCAAGAAACTCCTGTACTGAGTAAAACGCGCCCTTTTTTTTTGGGGGGGGGGTGTAGTCAGGCTATGTATAGGATAATCCACATAGTGGCAACTCCCCTCTTATAGCACAGGAAAGGGATTTGAAAGGGGGAATGTGGAAGGGTAGAGGAAGGCAGCCAAGAGTTAACTAGGGCCCCCGGCCTATATTTTAAGGATCCTACCCGGCATTCGCCTAAAGAAATGCAGGACAAACCCTAGAAAAACCTGCATCAGGTAGATCGGGCATTGGGTACTTGTCCCACGCCCTTCCGATAGTGGGAGAGGAGTTACGCGCCTTTCAGAAGAATATTTTTACACTGAATCCTTTAATACTCGGCTGCCTGAGCTTGCAACAATCTCAGGATCGCCCTTTAATGTTGGTCAGAACTTTCCAATTGATTATATGTTCTACTAATCCCCTAAGACATTGTAGACATCAAGCAATACTTGTCCAAAGCATTCTTCTCAACGAGTAATCGTAGTTAGAGTTAACCTCAAGAAAAAGATTCGAAAAATGGAATCACGGAATTGTCAATAAAATTCTATCTTTATTAGATGTGTTTCCTTTAAGTTATGGTTGACACATGAGGTCTTTGACGGTGGTGGTGACTTTGATATTAATTATTATTTGGTTCGGAAACACGAAAACAGAGAAGCGCCTAATAGGTAAGGTAGCGGAAGAAGTTACAGGGTGAATTACTTGTCATTAAAAGTTTTCTGGTTTTAGTGCATTACTCATGAGTACATAACCTTCTGGGTGACCATTAGGATTTTCACAGTTAACCGTCATAAAATACTGCGCCTCTCAACTAATCATACCTTCAACGACCTTGCTGCAAAATTCCTTACACAAACATCTGTGGCCAGTCTATGGAAAACCGAATAACACCCCAAAGCCTATCAAGTCTTTTTTTGATTCAGGTTTTTTTTTCTCACAAAATGAATTGTCGACGATTTAATGAGCCAACTATGTGTGTGTTAGTCCAGGGCAATGATCTACCGCTTAACTTCCAGTCTGATATTGATGATGAACATTACTCAATTACTTTTCTAACCATACCTTCAAAATTTAATGAGCTTTCGGACGTAATCAAGTCGGATGGGTCGTCTCACACCTATTAATATTTTACAAATTCATTTTTCAGGCCACTTATACGGGTGTTAAATCATGAAATATTATGGCCACACTTTGTTAGAAACAGTCGTAGATTTAGCTTTTCTCGATATACTGTGTAATGACAAAAAATCGTCATTTTTCATGCCAATACAGGAAATACCTTGAAACTTTGTCATTTATTGCTTAGTTTTTCCCGAGTAGTTTTTTTTGTTTTACTGCTAACTTCGTAAAATATTACTGAAGAACAGTTTCTCACATAAATTTTTGAGTATTAGTGTGTTATATCGACCGAATTGTAATAAACAACCGGTCGTCAAAATAAAAAAAATTAGATTTATATTTTAACAAACAAATTTTATTCATCAGAATTTACAATTATACAATTTAATATTATAAAAAGCATCTCTTTCTCTCATGGGTCTTTACTGGGTTTGATAACGGACAGAACTCTTAAATAATCAAAGAACCCAACATTTATCTTTAAATTAAACAGAAATATTTAATCGTCTAGACATCGACGAAACTTATTAACGAACTTAGAATTACCAGATTGATTCTAAATTTAAAAGAGTTTATTTTATTAACACAAAAGAAGAGAACGATATCTGACTGTATCTTTTAATTCAGTTTACACATATTAATACCATAAAATTTCAACTTAGGAATTACTCAGGAACATTTGGCTCGTTCATTACACACACATTTTATAGACTGGACGTTTACACACTGACTCTAACACATATTATTGGTTCGACGATAGCTGATTCTCCATACTCGGTGAAGGACATCCCACTTGCTCGTGGTGAAACTACTCGATGCTGGATGCTGTGTCCTGGGCTCCTACCATCGAAGACAGTGGTCAAATTTTGATATTACTACAGATTGAACTTCTGCATACAAAAATGTTTATCGTTGACATAAATTTGCTATTTATCTCGCAGGTTGCATTCTTTCCCCATACTGGGTGCTCACAGCTACCCCTCTGCTCTGACACTCACCTCCAACTAACTCCAACTCACTTCCAAAATCTTATCTTCTCTTTATATATATGACCGTCCCTTCTCTCTTCTTTTGTCCACAAAACTACGTTGCAACTGCTCGTTGACAGTTTCTCCATTACTGAGATTTACATTCTGCAGCTGCTGTTCCTTAGCTAGCAAAATATCTAGCCGCTCTGTCTTGTCACATCGAGACAGGACCCGTAATTACTTTGCACTTGTATCCTCATCCCCCCGCATTCACACGTGCGTTGTTCTAAAATTCTTCAGACCGCCCAACTGCACCCTCATCCTAAGTCAACACGCCAATGGTCCAGCCCATTAATCAGACACAATGCCTTTCCTAACCAGATTTATCTTGCGGCAGGCCACCAGCGCATGTGCCTTGCCCTGACTCCTTCATACTGATCCTAAGTACACATTGCCACTTCCTGTGACGGCCAAGACCATTAATCCGAAACAATGCATTCCCTCAATGCATTACAATATATTCAAAATTGTAGAGGGAGTATTGAATTTAAATAGGCACATACAATTGACTGGGTTTGTGACTATCAAGAGGCCCCAAACCTTAAAAAATTAATACAGTGTTAGTAATAATGTCAAGAAAACTTAAAGCAATAAATTAAATGGTAATGATCCTTACCTGAACAGAAAAACTGCAAGGAATGCAGGAGTAAAACCGTTAAGAAACTGTAATATACGTTGATGCTCTACAATTATAAAAAAAATCCCTAAACATTTTTTAATTTTCTTAAAAAAAGAGGTGGTTTCTTCCCCTTAATATCACACGAATCGATAGTAACTGACGATGCGGAAGGTAGAGAAAAGTAGGCAAGGAATATCTAGAGACCCTGGATTAAGGATTTCGCCTGGCATTTTCCTAAATGTGACTCAGGGAAAACCCTACATAAACCTGGATCAGGAAGGTCGGGTTCTTCATATTTGTCCCACGGCCTTCCAATTACTGGAGGTGACCTTTGGTGAGGGGACGCAGCGTTCCCGACTCTATGCCTCAATAAGGTTTGGAGGTTGATGGCAGCGGATAACTTAAGCTTCATGCGACCCCAAAACTTATAAAAACTGACCTACGAAACCTGAACTTAGCAGAAGAGAGAAAAGAAAGATATTTTCGAAGTTAGCTCCTTCCTCTCTATATTATATATCAATGAGGGATTTTTTTAGGGTAACAGGCTACATGAGGGTAATCCATATGGTGGCAACTCCCCTTTAATAGCATAGGAAGGGATTTCAAAGGGGGGATGCGGAAGGTCAGAGGAAGGTAGCCAAGGGTTAAGTATGGCCTCCGGGCTATGGTAACCAAGCGATTACTTAAAAAACAAACGAGTATTTATGAAACTTCGGTTGAATAACTTAAACTATATAAATAAAAATAATTAAAACAACAGTCTTTTATAGTGTTGAAGGTTTGAGGAAAGTAGCCAACGGTTAACTAGGGCCCCCGGTTTGTAACCAAGCGATTACTTAATAAACAAACAAGTATTTATGAAAATTAGGTTGAATAACTTAAACTTTAATCAAAAAGTAATTAAAAAAACAGTCTTTGATATTGTTGAAAAAGTTATAATTAAAGAATTATATAACTCTAGAAGAAGGAAAAGAATATAACAGTTGACAAAGGAGAAGATATTAAACTTAAAATTAAGGCCTCAACATAGATTGGTTTAGTGTCCATAAAAATATTGGTAATTAAAAATAGAGTAGAAATAAGCCGCCATGTAAAATATATTGGCATTGATGTGCTGAAAACTGCGGAATTACATCGTACATCTAATAGAAATCTGCAATATAAAATAACGAATAACAAAAACTAAATTCAAAATTACCTCTATACCAGTCATTAAATTTAATTTTTATGGATTATTTGAAGAGACTTTTCTCAAGTAACAAATATGTAAGTTACGGAAATTTTATTTCTATGAAGACTATTCCAATCGATGTCAGGATTTCCATTGTCATCTATATAACGAAGTGTTAATATAATAAATAAGATAATATTTTATGACGTTCAATAATATTTTGGAACACTTTGCTTCCGGAATTACTAGTGAACATTTGTTACTTTTGAAGTCCGCAATCAAAATATTTTCTTTGCATGATCCGCTTATCCTTAAATTCTGAGAAGATAAATGGTAATTTGGAAATACACTCATTTCTGTAATCTCTATTCCCCTTAAAATTTAAAAATATGAAATATAAGGTGAATAGTTCAGAAATATTTTACATAGTCGAAGTCGATTTAAAAAATTAATAATTAAAAATGTGTGTATGTGACAAGGTTCCCACAGGCGACAAAAGAAAGCCTGCGAGGGAACTCTCTCGCAGGTGAACTTTCCCAGAGAGCTCTGGTGGAGGCTACCTTTGGGGATGCCTTCACATCTCTGGTTTTTTGAACTAAGGTTCCCACATGCCGAGGCACCTCGGCCTGTTTTGAGTGGTGTATGTTCCGAGGTCACAGACCTTGGGCATACGGAAAGTTTTTTCAGTTCCCATTGGAACAGTCGACCAGCTGCCTCCTAAACTGGTCGAGGCACGGAGAAGGGAATACTGCGTCCCCAAAGCAAACTCCTCTCCCGCTATCGGAAGGGCGTGGGACAAGTACCCAATGCCCGGCCTACCTGATGCAGGTTTTTCTAGGGTTTGTCCTGGATTACTTTTAGACAAATGCCGGGTAGGATCCTTAAACTACAGCCCGGGGGCCCTAGTTAACCCTTGGCTACATTCCTCTACCCTTCCGCATCCCCCCTTTCAAATCCCTTCCTATGCTATTAAAGGGGTGTTTCCACCATGTGGATTACCCTATTCATAGCCTGTCTACACCTTCTTCTTCTACTACTTTTCTGCTTGGAACAACACTGTTAGGTTGATTATTCAGGGTAGAAAAGCAGTATTCCAAGCGTGAAACTCTACAACACAGATCACAAGTTTTCAGTTTTGTAGAATCTCAGCAAGAAATTCATACGAATTTTGTGGAGTAGTCATTTATTTTCATGAATGTTTACTGTTTTCATTTTACGATTATAATACATAATCTGTATGAGGTGAACAACCAATTAAAACTTCACTCTATTTTTTCCTGATACCGAAGTGCTTGTTGATGCTGCGTAGATAATAGATTTAATGCTAGTATAATGAACTTTATAGATAGTTTTCGGGTGAGTTTTCAACTTTGTTTCAAATTCTGCAGAAAATAAATCAGCCAAGCAATTAATTCATAATATTTTGAAAGTGAACCCCTATATTAGCAAGTTAAAAAGTTAGTCACTTCAGTATATATAGTTATAAATCTGTGTAGTGTTGATCAGATTACTATTCTGGAATATAATAAACGAATGCACGGCATTGTGTCAGAAAATCATGATTATTAACAAAAAAAACGACGTTACGTCCTCTTTTAGGACCTGTTCAGGATTAAACTAGACCATTTATATTATAGTGAATGTCGGATATTTCTTCAGGATTATAATAATTTTTAATGTTTTACGTGAACAATTATATTTAGGACGGTGTTTAAATGTTCATACTCGTTACGTTGGACGAAATTAAATTGATTTGAAACTGATACCTACATTGAAATAATACACTTCAGACGAAATTCACCCACTTCCTAAGTGACTGCAGCTTTCTAACCTTGAAAAGATTGCATTATAAACGCAAGTACGATACAAAAGTAAGATTCAGTTTCAAATCCAAAACTATTATAATTTTACAGGAAATGAAAATGTTTTTTGTCAGAGACACAAAAGTTAAAAACTTGTTTCTACAGTCTTTCATAATTTCGAACAATACGTGACTTTGAACTTGAATGGTTCGAGAAGACGAAAGTAGAAGGTTGTGGAAAATGGGGATTAAACATAAGCTTTGATGAACTAGTAAACAAAGCAGGCAAAATTTATCCATTATTTATCTTATTATAATGGTTATTAAGAGCATATGACCTAATCCTATCCTACGCCAGAATTATTTCGTGCTACAAACTTTGATTTCATCATTCATTTCTCTATAAAAAGCATCCCATAAACTGTCGTTAACATCGAAGAATTTTTTTTCAATATTTTGATCCCTTCCCTTAATTTGTAAAGAGGAGCCAACAACTGACTCAAACGAAATACGTAGGGAAAATGGTAACCACTATAAAACTAGAACGGAAAAGTTTGTATATCTTAACAAATTAATGCCTGACGTACTTTTACTCACAGTGGAAAAGTAATGATAAATCAAATTGCTTAACAATTAAAAGAATACAAAAAAATTAACAAGTTATAAACTAAGGGTAAACAAAGTGTTGTTTTAATGACACGCATACATGAGTGTTTCAAAGTAGACCAGATACTAAATTATTTGATAAAATGAAAAAAATTTACGTCTGATTGAAAATAATGAATAAGAAAGATAGTCAATACATACAAAAAAGCTAATATAAATAGCACACAACGTTTCTGCGATCCTTGCTCCTTTCGTCAGGTGCTAAGAAGAGCCTAGAGAAACACAACTGCACTGGTAAGAACCACAAGGACCCACTTGACACCTACAGTAACCATTGTGTGGTTTACAAAATCTCTTGGTCTAATTGTAATTCCTGCTATATAGGGCAAACAAAACGTTCCCTTAATACACGTATCAAGGAAAATATATCTAATAGCACTCTTCCCATTGATAAACAATCTGTAGTTAACATATCATCAGTTATAAACATACATTTGATTGGCAAAATGCTAAGATTTTGGACATTAACACCAGTTACAATTCCAAACTAATTTCAGAGATGTTTCACATTAAATCAAACATCACCGCTATTAATGTACAGACACTATGAAACTCAATGATTGCTACGATCCCTTATTACACTAAACCTTCTGCTTTACCATTGTCGTTGCTCCCTTATTGTTACGGCTGTTACATTGTCGTTGCGTTTTTGTAGCTTTTGAGTGTTGCCAACTGACCTGTGCAGTTGTGTTTTTCTAGGCTCTTCTTAACACCTGACGAAAGGAACAAGGATCGCAGAAACGTTGTGTGTTATTTATATTACCGTTTTTGTCTGTTTTGGCTATCCTTCTTGTTCACTAAATTATTTGGTTAGAAAACTAATGTAGACTGTACTGCTATCAAGAAACATATTATTAACCAGTAACGTCGATTCTTAAAAACGATAACAAGCGGAAAATTCGTGGAGAACACATTCACTTTCGTAGAAGATATCAGATTTGACATCTGAAGCTAAACATATCATTACTCAAGTCACTATTAGATTGAAACAAGGCATTGAAATATTTTGACGCATTCACGATGCCAGTGTTTCATTCAACCGCAACGAATTTTATCAGAAGTTCATTGAAATTTATAAATACGTTGAAAAACTGTTTTTTTACGGGATTTTTATTTTGCAACCCTGATTATCCTATTAAATCTAAATATCTCTCATCGCATTGTTTTAAATTAGAATGCAGGAGCGTGGATTTCATTTTACTGTGCTTGTATATTGCATGAGCATTGTTGAAGACGTGTAATTAAAGAGACTATAGACAAACGAATGCATAAATTGAATAATTAATACAAGTTTTCAATATTTATCCGTTCAAACGGTATTAATTAATTAAGGTATATGGATAAAAAGGACAAATAATTAATATATATTATAACTATAATTATAAGAAATATTGCACTAATAAATTAAAAATTGCAAAAGAAGTTATGCTATTACTAAGAGATAATTTATGAATGATACAACCTGCTGATTTCAAAGTAAAATAACTTATCTGTATTCCTTGAATAAATAATTAGTTTAAAATGAAACAATTTTCGTCTGATTGAAAATAATGGTTATCTTTGTTATTCAAATAATTACTTTGTTTCTGATCATTACTGTGTATTATACTGATCTACATATTAATTCATTTAGACATTTTACCGTTAATTTTGTCTCAGAATATTATACGTATTGTTTTGAATTCTCATTACCACAACGTTTTATATTTTCGCCTAAGTCAATATAATAAACCGAGAAAGGTAGTTGCATATTTACGCATAATGTATATAACGTATTGTCGGTTCGTAAACAAAGAGAATCCTAATTATTACATTAAAAAGTATAAAGTAATTATTTTATATATATATTTACGCGTACTTGTAGTTCGCTCTTCATTTGCGCTATCACAAATTATGTCGATACGATCACTCACCCAGAGATTCCTGACTCATCAAAAATCGAAGCGTTCTTTCATAAATATGCTTATCATAACGGCGATTACTGTTAACAAATCCCCCGTTTCAGTTAACGAGTTTTCGGCTCCAAACAAAGGTTGCCTAGAAATTACAAAAACAGGTCAATTCGCTTGAAGTCAATGAAGTTCCAACGGCACTGGCAGTTGACATCACAACAAATGGCTTGTTAAGTGAACTCAAGTTCAGCAATATCAATTGATACCCAGTCATATTATACAAATTGTTTAATAATCTGTTCACATAAACATAGAAATAAAGTTAGCTATATTATTATTGTATTGATTAATTACCTCCAAAATTAAATTGTAGGAAATTTATATTTACCATTTATAAAAGAAGCCTGATATGTGCAATGTTAAACGACAATAATTATAAAATTATGAATGTCAACTGCATCACATGTGATCAACATTATTATTTTTCAATAAAAGGCTCGATTAAAAACGTAGTTCCATGACTTTGTATAGATTTAACTGTTAATGAACAGGTAGAGTCACTCTCGAACACGTTATTTTCCGAGACTTATGAGCTGTTACCGTGAATCCTGCTACTATAACTCGAACAAGCAGTTTGTGTCATCTGGCTATAAAGAACTGTATTTTATTACCCTGAACCCGACAGAAAAAAAGCCAATTTATATTCGCGACGTCCTTGAAGATGCTCAAAAGTTAGCATAGTTCCCTTAGACATAACCATCAGGTCAAAGGATGTCTCTAAATGGAAACAACACGTTGACTAGTTCTCTCTGCCTTTTTGTAATAAGAAAAAAGATGAAAAGATGAGATGACCAATAAGCATTAAATGTCACCCTCAGAGGGGGAATGTTGAGGACGTTTTACGACTCCGCTTGAATACTGGCTTCCTATATAAACTGAAAGCCTTCTTCGTAACTGCATCTGGTCATCTGATCTCGTCACGCACAGACTACCCTCACAAAGATGAAGCTGGTAAGTTCTTACCTATCGTAATATTTTGTTACCTAACACAGTATTGTGATCAAGTCTGGATTTGAAACGAATTGACAATGATGTGATGAAACTGGTAGAGTCGTTGTTCGGGTACTCCATTGTCTGTGTTACAAAATAATTAAAGAGAGATGAAACGAAAGGTCAAGAAGTGATAAAATATGAAGACAGGAAAATTAATCAAACTGATAAATCTCTGTTCTTCAGGGAACGCAGGAATAAGAATCAGACCTTGGACACGCGAGTCCGAGCACTCTATAAAATCTTGAAATAGACTTATAATAGTAGGTTTTTTTCGTTAAGAAGTTCTCAGACTCATGTGACCTTTCTATGAAGGGTTCCTCAGATTTTTTATGGTTAGAAACGTTTGAACTGCCTCTTACATTCCTCATCTTATAATAGTTCTTCCACTTTCACTACGTCTCTATATTCACACTTCACCAAATCAGACAAAGGAATACCTGAATAACGTCTCTATAATCGATCATGTCATTTATTTGCACGTACCAGTCCACGGCAATCTTATAATAATAATAATTACCAATATTTGCACATCTTAATATGTAATTTAAAATTTTTCCTGTCATAAAGATTATAGAGTTAATTCCTCCAATCATAATAAGATTGATTCACATGTCTGTTCTTTAAAAATTTCATTTGTTCTCGAGCAACACTAAATTGACAAAATATTTTATTGCGTCAACTAATTCAATTTAATATTAGGATATTTGATGTACTCAATCCCTCCTGCAGTTACAGCACTTTTACAGGTCCTTCCGCAATTCTTGATTTGGTTTTCTGGAAAGTAGAGCTTTGTTCTTGGTGAATGCTGTCTTAGCCATTGGGATACGTGACTTTATCTCCTTCATTCTGTAGCCATTATTCTTGAAATGATCGACGTTTTGTAATTGTTTTTTCTCCACAAATATTTGTATTTATCTCCATTCCATGCTTCCTTCCTGTCACAACTAGCGCGTCCAACACGTCTTTTCCTTCTTCTCACTCATCTACATGCTTTATGTAGCTAATTGAGCTTCCTGCTACTCCGAAATCTCCAACGCCTTCAAAGGCTTCTTTTGTTAACCACTCACCATCAGGTTCAACAGCCTTGTTACCCTTAGTCTCTCCGTGATCAAGACGCATTTTCATCCTTTTCCACAGATACACCAATTTCCTTTAGTATTTCTAGCAACTTCTTCCAATTTACGCGATACAACACCTTTTGCCAGTCAATAATAGAAGTCTATCTGTAATAATCTATGGCATCCCATAGTTCCTCTTCCTTTCCCAAAACCAAGCTGATTTTCCCCAATTACTTCTTCTGTCTCATGTTCTACACTTCTGTAGAGTACACATTTTCCCTGTATGTGAAATCTAGCTGATAGTTCTATGAGTATTCCTTTTTTTTCTGCGCAATCATAGTAACATCAATAAAATCTTGGCCCACTTTCCAGTTCCATAAATCCGGTAAGCTTCTTTAACCCTAGTTCACCTAATTCTTTCATGTCGACTGTAATATCATTTCCATTAGCTTTTTCCTGTTTTTGTCTGTTATAGCTTTTTTCTACTTCACTCTTCAATGGTAGGTCCCTTCTCATTACCGTTCATTTACCAGTTACAGTATATTAAATAAAATTCATTTAATAACTAAGTAACGAAAGTCGTGTTTTTTTGATTTTGTCATATTTATTACGAATTGTTGCATTTTGTGTACTGGAACGAAGTTCGACATATCTAATCTCTTCTCGCAAAGGCTTCCCTCAGAAGTTTATGTCAGGATGTATTTGATAGTCTTAATTTTGATCTAAAAATGTAAAGCACAATACTTTGTTTTATTTGAAAGATATAGAAAGTATATTTTACTACACCCTCGAAAGTATTTAGTTATTCGATAAAACAGGTTTAACTGAACCTCTTTAAAGCTTTTGGCGAATCTTAGCCAGTCACGCAAGTCATGAAGTATTCTTTGATCCAAATAATATTGCAATTAGCTGTAAATCCTTCCAGTGAGTCATTACTAAATCCTGGAATGGAATTGGTCGAAACTACGTTTATAATTTATAATGTAATCCTTATGTTTCAGCTTCTTGTACTTGCTGCTGTCTTGGCACTTGCTCTTGCCAGACCACAAAAGCCGGGAGAAGCACAGATCCTGGAACAATCTATCGACAATGACGGTCTTGGGCAATATTCATTCGGGTAGGTGTAATAATAGTTTACCAACAAAGGACTTAAACACTTAAAGTTTGTAGCACAAGCATATCATTTTCAATAATTTACAACTCACATAGAATTAAAAATCTTTCTTCAATTTACCGGATAATTTTGTAATTTTTGTAAAGGTTTCCTCCAATCTCATTAAATACATTATTGATTGAAGCAAATATCAAATCATTATCCAACAAAAAAAAACTAAGGTACGAAACAAAGACATTGCGACGCCACGAAGAAGGAACTCAACACACAAGAGATCAATCTCTTTTGCAGAACTGGACTAGCGAAATATGGTGACCCGTCATCACTCGAGCCAGTAAATGAACCATAGAAAAACGAGCATATAAACGTATAGAAACGAAACTGTGCAAACAGAATTAAACACTTTTGCGCTCGAATATTTAAACTATTAAAAGAATGAAAAAATTTACGTCTGATAAAAAATAATGAATAAGAAAAAAATTACGTCTGATAGAAAATAATGAATAAGAAAGGTAGCAATACAGACAAAAAAGGGTAATATAAATAGCATACAATGCTTATGGGATCCTTGTCAGATCCTTTCGTTAGGTGCTAAGATGAGCCTAGAGAAATACAACTGCACTGGTCAGTCTAGGCTCTTCTTAGCACCTGACGAAAGGATCAAGGATCCCAGAAACGTTGTGTGGTATTTATCTTACCCTCTTTTGTCTGTATTGGCTATTTTTCTTATTCATTATTAAACGAATGATAAAATAATTGATGTAGTAAATAGTAAGATGTTTGAATAAAATATTTGTGAACTCTTCGTCAAAACCGTTGCAGTTGTTTCTCTCTCACGGAGGGTGATTATTATGCATGGTAGAGTCTAAGAAAATTATCTTCTGATCTTTTAGATTCACATTTGTTTTCTCTTTCAACCTTGGAAGTGTGAAGAATGAGTATGGAGAAAGTATCCACCAGGAAATACGTGCAATAGAAAACATGAATAACAATATTTTCACAATTTTAAATCTCGTCATCATTGTAAAGCCGAGAAGATAATAACAAAGGTGATGGCACTTCTGCAAAACACTAGGAACTAGTGACACTATATATCGTCAGGAATAAAATCTGATTCAATGATTCTTTTATGTAGTACTGACCTACCAGACTATGCAAATACTTCAAATTCTAATCTGTATTGTTGGATTGAAAACAAATCACAAATTAGTGGGACTTAACTGTTTAACTCTCCGGAGAATCCAAATGTTATGTTGGTCGAGCCACACTTCATTAACACATATACAAAGACTATAAATTAATAATTCTCTGAGGTGATTTCTGTAACTTTGCCGCAAATAAGTTTTCAGATGTTGCCTGGATCTTTGGATTGATTACAAATTAAATTCGACTAACCATACAGATCCGATTGCTGAGACACTTAAGTACATCTTGTTCTGCTTCAGCTCATTGATGAAAAATGTCAACAAATTCAAGGATCTTACTGTTTCGTTTTCACATTGTCACTTAATTATGATTCATGAAATTTTAAATTGGCACAGCCGTCATTGCCTCGTATCAAAGAAGTCCCGGGTTCGAATCCCGGCGAGAACATGGACGTGCATGCTCGTCCTGGTCACGAAAACTGCGATTAAGACTGAGGGAGAATCGACACACTGACCACGTGTCACTCCTAAATCCAGAATGTGTCATGTTAGATGACAGTCTGGCTGTCGTCCCGGTAGGCCAAGGCTCTCAATGGGCTGTAGTGACATATTAATAAAATGTGTCAGTGGTTTTTTTATGGAAAATGAAATTTCTTTAAGCAAAAAGCGAATATTATGAATACGTTATGAAAATTCTGTTAATATAACACGTTTTTCTTAGAAAGAGTAAGAGTTTTGCCGATTATTACGAATTATTATTAAACTCAGTTTTCTAAATAAAAAAAAAACTTTGAGGTAAAAATCTCAAACAATTATAAAACACAAAATTGAGAACTCGTTTCCAAAGCACATATTACCCTCTCAAATTAATACGAAATTAAAATTAATGCTTTCTATTACGAAAATGGAACCTCCTAGATAAATTTTATTTTCACGTTTAGAATCAACTCATCTAACAACATATTTTGGATAAAATTACGAGTTTGGAAACAGGCTGTATTCAAATATTTATAAAAATTTGAACTTTTTCTTTTCGAAAAATAAAATAATCTAAATTTCTTCAGATAATTTCTAGCAAATACATAGATTTTAGTTTTATTACACGGCTGGAAGTGATTATTTTCTTATGAAAAATGAAGCGCATTTGTATAATTGAAATTATTTATTCCTCAGCTACAAGACAAGCGATGGCCAGATCCGCCAAGAACAAGGAATCCTGAAGAACGCTGGAACTGAAAACGAGGCTCTGGAAATGCGAGGCATCATCACGTGGATCGGAGATGATGGAAAGGAACGCAGCATCACCTTCGTCGCAGACGAGAACGGCTTCCAGCCCAAATACACGTAAATTACAACCAACACCGAGGAGGAGGTGGAAGAGGGACACTGTAAATACTCTAAAGCTTCAAATAATCTAGCCTAATAAAGCTATCCTCATAATTATTTAATTTGTATTATATCTCAAACTACCCATGTGTAAATCCCTGGCTACTTCTGTTTAAATATTTTCTTAATGCGATATAAATTAAAGAATTATAATAATTGTCTCTAAATTGCGCCCTTAAGAAAATTTATCGACGATACTAATTTCGACTTGATAATTATTCCTCTATTATTATAAGTTTTTTCATCGGCAATATTGTATTTTTTCCTCCTTTCGTGTTAAAACCTACTGTTGGCATATTAGAGTCAGTTTCTTCATTTTCGTCATACGTGCTGAAGCATTTTCAAGATACGATCATTTCCAAGAAAAGAAACAAATCGACGTCTGGTGTCTCATTGATTGTAATATATTGTTTGGAGAGGATAAGGTTATTTTTTTGTTGACAGTTTTCAGTCATATTAGTAATCTTGTTGTCGCAGCTCTCAGTCTGTGGAAAGTTGGGATCTCTGCCGCTTCTCGAAAGACCGTGTTCCATGTCTCTTGAAGTTGCCTTGGACTTCTTTGCTCCAGAAAATGTCGCAAGAAGAGAGTCTTCGGGGAGAATTTAAAATTTGATCAACCTATTTCTTTTTAATTTTTGTAGGGTAACAGGCTACATGAGGGTAATCCACGTTGGGCAACTCCCCTTTAATTGTATAGGAAGGGATCTGAAGGGGGGGATGCGGAAGGGTACAGCAAGGGAGCCAAGGGTAACTAGGGCCCCCGGGCTATAGTTTAAAGATCCTACCCGGCATTCACCTAAAAGTAATGCAGGACAAACCCTAGAAAACCTGCATCAGGTAGGTCGGGCATTGGGTACTTGTCCCACGCCCTTCCGATAGCGGGAGAGGAGATTGCTGTGGGGATACAGCATTCCCTTCTCCGTGCCTCGGCCAGTTTAGGAGGCAGCTGGTCGACTGTTCCACTGGGAACAGGGAACAACTCTTACCGTATGCCCAAGGTCTGCGACACCGGATCATACATACACCTCTCAAAACAGGCCGAGGTGCCTCGGCATGTGGGAACCTAAATTCAAAAAACCAGAGAGATGTGAAGGCATCTCCAAAGGTAGAGGCGGGGATACTGACCACTATACTACCGAGGACTTTGTTCCAATGATTTTTTTTTAGGGCAACAGGCTACATGAGGGTAACCCACGTTGGGCAAGTCCCCTTTCATAGCATAGGAAGGGGTTTGAAAGGGTGGTCGCGGAAGGGCAGAGGAAGGTAGAGAACAACACTTACCGTATGCCCAAGGTCTGTGACCCCGGAACATACACCTCTCAGAACAGGCCGAGGTGCCTCGGCTTGTGGGAACCTTAGTTCAAAAACGGAGGGGAAAAGGCATCCTCAAAGGAAAGGTTCTGCCTGCGAGAGAATAACCCTCGCAGGCCTTGGTTACAGCCTGTTCCAATGGTTTTTTTTAGGGCAACAGGCTACATGAGGGTAATCCACGTTGGGCAACTCCCCTTTAATAGCATAGGAAGGGATTTGAAAGGGGGGATGCGGAAGGGTAGAGGAAGGTAGCCAAGGGTTAACTAGGGCCCCCGGGCTATATTTTAAGAATCCTACCCAGCATTCGCCTAAAGAAATGCCTAGAAAACCCTGTATCAGGTAGGTCGGGCATTAGGTACTTGTCCCACGTCTTTCCGATAGCGTGAGAGGAGTTTGCTGTGGAGACGCAGCATTCCCGTCTCCGTGCCTCGACCAGTTTAGGAGGCAGCTGTTCCAATGTCTTTGTTTTAGGGTAACAGAGTAATCCACATGGTGGCAACTCCCCTATTGTTCCAATGGGAACAGCGAACAACTCTTCATTGAAACCGTTCAGAGTAAAGCTGCGAGAACATGTTACTAATGACCAAATGTCGACACTCGAAAGCAAACTTCATCCAGACATTTGGTTGAGTCATTGAATCATCTCTTCACCTTGTCTGGTAATAGTTTGATCTGTGCACCACAGACCCAACTTTACCACACTTCATATTTCCACGAATTTTTTTATACAAATCCGACTACTCTTATCCTTGCTATTGCCGTATCTGTTGTGCACTAATTTTGTATGCCCACCATACTTTTCACTTCCAAAGATAATAACCCAGACCGCACTACTGCATGTTTATATAGACCTCTTTACTGTCAGTGATTCTGTCAATAAGTGCTTAAGACTTTTACTAGATCTTCAGCGTGTGCGAGTACATGTCATCAGTCGTTTTCGTTCTTTGAACGTTGATCTTTACTCTTCTTTCTCGAGTAGGCCTACCATTTATATATTACATGATCTCCTGAAAAATAAGAAACCCGAAACAAATGGAAGAGCTTTCAGGACTAATCATTATAAATAGCAAGGTACAGTAATCTTTCCCTCACAAAAGACTGGGTTTACGAAATTTTGGAACGAGACAAATAGTACAGTTTAATGTACTATTTCTTTCTTTAGATACTTGTATAATTTTTAACAAGTAAATAGATTCACACAGGCCGTACAATGAGAACACAAGACCGTCAATTTCTGAAACGTGACGTGTAATATAGAATGGTATTCGCGTAAAATGAAAAAAAAAACTAGTAGTTTACTATGACTTTGGCATCAGCATTTCAAGTGACATTTCGTGGTAGTGCCAAATGACACAGATTGGAGATTATCCATTGGTAAAAGTAAATTACTAACGTTTACAGTTATCATTACCCGGTTTCATTTTTCCGCAACGTATTATCAAGATA
This sequence comes from Zhengitettix transpicula, assembly GCA_037074705.1. Taxonomy (NCBI): domain Eukaryota; kingdom Metazoa; phylum Arthropoda; class Insecta; order Orthoptera; family Tetrigidae; genus Zhengitettix; species Zhengitettix transpicula. The sequence continues at coordinate 112,532,629 of CM073591.1, read as the reverse complement.
ACTTGAACATTCATGAAATTATATATTTTTATGAAGTGAGTTGCTAACAAATAACTTCCTCAATTTTTCTGCTTTTTTTTTATAACTCCGTCGAAACTTCGAGGCTATTTTTAGACCTACTACACCAGGGAAGCTTTGTATAACAAAGTTTCAGAAATTGAGAGGACACAGTCTATTCAATAAAAATATTACAATTCAAGTGTATGGATGTTAAGTAATTTTCAAGATAAAATGCCTAGATAAATAGAGTTTTAAATGTTCGAATACATTGACTAAAATTCACAGACGCAGATTCTTATATCACATAATATCCTTACTTGATTTTTTATTCCCATTTGTGTGGGATGATGACTATTTTAAGTAATTTTTGAGAGCATAATATACATATGTAACAGGAACGCGAGGTATACGTGAAAGGTGTTATCTTCTTAACTATTAATGAGCACGATGTTGCAGCATCGAGTCACAGAAAACTAATAATATCTTTCTTAAATATATTTTTTAAGAACCATTAATTTTTAATTTTCAAATTGATCCAAAATCATCAGTACACGTCTTAAACTTGTCCCAAATTTATGTAATTGTCAATTAATGAGTGTATCGGTTTCTAGCTGGTACATTTCCATATTACGGAAAATCCAGTAAGACTAAGCACCTGCGGTCCAATATAAAAAAAATTATATGTGAGATTTTTGATAAACTTTAAATGGTTATGAAATTTTTTAAAAAATTTTCAAAGCTTTTTTTTTAATTTTTTGAAAATTTTTCTTATTTCTTTAAAAAAAATTCTCATTTCTTCACAGTTATACTCATTTCTTCATGTTTTTTTCTTATTTTTTCACAGTTCTTCACATTTTTATTAAAATATTAACCAGCTTCCTTAGAATTATTATCGAAAATAGTCAGTATTTAGACATGTAGAAGATATACATGTGTAAGTTATTGTTATTTTAAAAACAAGTAATTTCTGTCTCCTAATACAAGTACAAATAAATAATTTCATACTCAAACTCTTAAGGATGGTAGTACCTCTTAAATACCGTAGGCAAAGAGATTACTTCTTTAGGCCATTAACTGTATCATTTAAAGAAATATATCTATAAAAAAAAGTGTAATTGATATGGAATAGAAAGTGAGAGAGTTGGTGGATTACCCGAGCTGGACGTTGCCATTGACGACAGGAGAAAGTTCTTAAAACTATCATTAGCTTCTTCCTTCAGGAGAAAGAAGGCATCCCATATATATACCTAAGGAAAATGTGATGAGGTCAAATTAAATAACACATCAGAGCTACTGACGTTTCGACACCGGTCCGACCACGTTCAGTTTTTGCAGGTGCAAGCTCATTTTTTTTAATTTTTTTTATTTTTCAGATGATGTTGCAAATTTCTGAAAGCACAGCAAAATACTAAATTGAAGATTTTGAGAATGAAAAATTAGCTTTCCATTTCACGATGATGACCTATTAAAAACAATGGGACCATTTACTAAAATTAACAACTAATAATATCTTTCAGTCGTATCTGTATTATTTGAGTGGCAGTCGGAACGCCTCCTTGCGCCTGTGATACTGTGAAGAGTCGCGCGTACCTCTGAATAAGAGGGAAGTAGAAACGAATCGTGATCGCCGAAATGGCAATTACATTTAGCACGACCCTTGGCTGAGATAAGTATTGCTCTCAGGTAAATTGTAGTTTATTGTAGTCCCTATTTACTTGGTGCTAATGTACGGACTCCGGTCGCATATTAGCTCGGGTTGAGAAACCGCGCGTCCTCGTCGAGGCTCAACCAAATGGCAAGTGCACAAACCGAAGTGATGCAACGATCCTCAGCGAAAGGAAGATGTCCACTAGGGAGGGGAATGGTGCATCTCTCCTATATAAGCCTCAGCACGTGGCACCTCGACACATATCTTCCACAAGCCAACAACGAGAATCTCCATTCACAAACCATGAAACTGGTGAGTCTCGCTTAATTTCAAAATGCTCTTAGGTTTTGTCGATCGGTCATACGGAGACTTTTTTAAACGTTTCATACTGTCTTTGCAGAAATTAAATGATATGTATACGTTCTGTAGACCAAATCAATATCAGTCTAAATTTAAACTGATAAAACTTAGACAAATATTTTTAAAAAAAAACATTCATGGGGCTGCAAAACATTTTGTTCATTAGCGGAACCACAAAAACCATTGTACTGTAAATTTAATTATGTTGATATTCATCGTACAGTATGGCAGCAATGGTACTAGTTTGGAATAATAGTCCATAATTTGCATCTTTTCCTGATGATAAATACGATCTGGACCAGGTGAAAAAAAACCGGTATGTGAGGTGTGGGATGCGTAAAGTAAGCTGTCACATGAAAGAAAGTCTGTAATGTAACTAAAGGCCTTCGAGTAGATCAAGTGAAAGAGAAAGCTATCAATGTAAGCCGTTGAGATAAGATGTGGCACCGAATTTGTCTGTAATAAATCGTTAAAGACTTCAATCTCTGATAGAGAACCACTTTCTCTTCTTTTTCTGTTTAAATTAATAGACTTGTAAATTTTATTAAACATAGAAGCAGTTTAATTTATGGTTAGTAATAATTTTTAAGGTGAATTTCGTCGCCCGTCATTTGCCTAGGTTATATTTAGTTACAATATTACGTTATCCCCGATTCATTTCAATCTACACTTCAGTATAATTTTAAATTCATTTAATTTGGCGAAATTAAGCTAAGAGAGAGGTTAAACGAATGAAACAGGATGTATTTAATGATTCCATCACGAATCATTTCCCAAAAAAAAACCTATAAAAACCAGATTACAGTCCTTGGTTGAATCGAAAATACAGAATAATCTGAGTATACAATATTTAAAGAAAAATTGAATTCAAACGCATCAGTTGATGTAAATTAAAAGGAAATGAAAATGTTATGTCAGCACATATTTTTACTTCTTAGGTTGATTTAGTGAAAAATCTATTTCACGAGGAAATTCGTAGAATACGGTCGACACTTCCTATGCAAGGTGAAATATCTTATCAACAAATTTTGTAAACGGTCTTTTCTGTGTTGGCAGTTCGTAGTACTGTCTGTTCTCCTGGCTGTAGCCCTCGCCCGTCCACAGAAACCCGGAGATGCCGTCATCGTCGAAGCGTCCAATGACAACGACGGACTCGGCACCTACAAGTTCGGGTAAGGAATCCACGATTTATATTCTTTCAATCTTGACGCTGTAGCCTGCTGTGGTGGCATGATGACCTGAATCTGAAGACTGAGAAAGGTTTATAACCTAGGTGACGGTTATTCTTTTGCCCGCCATTATGATCAGATTTTCATGGACACTACAAAATGGCTACCGCGATTAATTTTGCTCTGATTAGTACGTTCGATTATATCTATTCTAGTTTAACTCATGTGCGTACCAATTACCCAATTTAATTCTCATATCGACATTCATCTGTCATCAAAAGTATATCGTTCAGATAATGTTTGAGTCTAGTATCCAGGTCAGTATTAGATTCACTTTGATGTCTAATACTGTTGGAAAATGTCAGTACAGTTCTTTATCCTTCGTCTTTTCAGCAAAATGATGTTACTAGAAGGAATAACAACGTTTAATCAACATTGTTCTGGAAACGTGAATAAGAAAACCTTTTATAAGTGAACCAATATTTCACTTTTTAACAAATAGTTGTTATTTTTCTTTTGGCACAGTTAAATACTGTTTTAATTCATTTGAAATTGTTGCTGTTCCGATGAACTGAATAAAACGAATAAATTGGCTCGGTATTCGACGGGTATGCAGTTAATCAAAGAAAAAATAAAATTCTAGTTCATCAGAGACTCGGTTAAGGTTTTTCGTAAATTCTCTGGCAAGTCCGGCGTCCTTAATATATTGTTCCGTAGTATTATATTTGCCTTCTCCTTTAATATTGTGAAAACTTGTTTGAATTTAGCGCTGTTAAAATTTTTGAGTAGTGCATTTGGTGTGTACAAGCGACTATTGCCTCGACTATCGAGAAGTTTTCTTGAACGGTAAAGCCTTTTGGAAAAAATCCGAGTTTCAACGAAGCGCAACACGAGTTAGCCCTGGCAATATTTCAGATGTATTAGTCAACAATTTTGTTTCCCCCATTTAATTAAATAAATTTATAATGGTACTCGATGAACCATTCAATTCTCGACCTGTACCTGCTTGAAGAATTATGCATATTTTAATTTTATGTTTTGGAATTCAAAGAGTTTAAATAATTATCCACCCGATAAAAATAATTATTAATTATCCACTAACGTAACTCACGCTTAGACATACTGACGTAACATCATAAAGGGACATTCAGGAATCCTGTGGTTGGAACGTATTGAAAATAATTAAGTTTTTTTGTATTGTTGGAAGTTTTAAACAGCAAAAAAAAAAATTAAGTAAAATGCACTAAGAATTTTTATTAATAGAACACAATATAATGTCAACGTTTTGTCGCCTGCAATAATTCAAGCGAGCGAAGACGTGGACAACAGCTAGTGTATTATTATTTCCAACGATGACGAACATTAAGGTACTGACGCTATAAGTCATTATTAGTATAGAAACACTTCTGTCAATTTCTCGTTGCTTATAGAATCTGCAAATTGCGAAGGGAACTAAGATAAGAGAAGAATGAGTGAATTGACGGTTGTTTATATGTCATGTACTTCCAAAATGGTGGCAGCTAATTATTATTTCAGGTTCCGCACCAGCGATGGCATCTCTCGCCAGGAGCAAGGGCAGTTGAAGAACGCAGGAACCGAGAACGAGGCCATCGAAGTACGAGGAAGCTTCACGTATAAGGATGATCAAGGAGTTGAGCACACCGTCAACTTCGTCGCCGACGAGAACGGCTACCAACCCCAGGTCGCAGCATAGATGACTTCATCGCCTATACCTCTGTATATATAAATTTCGGAAATCGTCATTAACATATCTTTATTAAAAGTCATTTTTGTAAGAAAAGTATGATCTTATGTTTCCATATTTTCCACTATCGTACGGATTCTTTACCGTTTTTCTACATTAATAGTCGGAAGGTAAGACTCCAAGCAGGGTATTTATTGCAAATTAATATCCATTGTCGTCCACCGCTCACATTCAGCGGGAAGTGAATCTGCGCCATTCACGAGTAGCACTGAAAGCCTGCTATTCAGTTCTTAATAAATGAAAAAAAGAAAGGTTATGTGAAAAGTTAGCAAAGTAACTTGTACCCACCGGGCAAGTGTCAATAGAAAAGGGTTTGAAAGGTACATATATATTTTTTAGGGGAACAGGATACATGAGGGTAATGCACATAGTGGCAACTCCCCTTTAATAACATAGAAATGGATTTGAAAGGGGGATGCGGAAGGGTAGAGGAAGGTATCCAAGGATTAACTAGGGCCCCGGGCTATGGTTTAAGGATCCCACCCGGCAATTCACCTGAAAGTGATGCAGGGAAAACCCTAGAAAAACCTGCACAGATTACTAACACAGTTTCACTTAAACAGTCTCCTAAAACGACTACCGTTCATAAACTAAATTATTTTTATAACTCAATCGGATGTCAAGACATTTTCTATTCAAACTAAATACACAAATTTTGTCTAAGAATTTGTTATATGTTCCAACAGTCGATCTTACTAATAGAAAATTCAGAGATAAAATTTTCCTAGTGGTGTCGATTTAAGAGAGAATTTAAAGTACCTGATGGGAGGTAGTCTGAACCTAAAGAAGAATTTACTGAGGTAATGATAAATTTACTATGTGAGAAAGGAGAGTGATAGACCAGCTTTTCTAACTCCGAATATGCAACTTTTACACGCATGGAACAACTCGGTCCTGTGCAGCTCCGGGAGACGGTTATCTCGTCTTCCTAAAACTGACGCAAATTCAAGTATAGCTGGGGAGAAATAGGAGGATAAAAAGTTCTCGATTCTCACACGGGTTCTACTAGGCGAAGTTCGAAGACGAAGATAACGACAGGGCTTTCAGTCGTCGAAACGTCGCGTTTTAATCTCAGTTCAAACCGAGTGAAAACTGAGAACTTTTTATTCAACAATTACACCGGGAAAGTCTTCAATCCTGGAGAGAAATAGCTTTTGTCAAAATACTTACTTTATATTGTAGTGGGGTAGATCGCAGCTCAGTTTAACACAAATCTTTATTACCGCAACATGGTAGCGTAAAAACAATGCTGGAAACATCGACGCAGTTCAGGATATACTGAACATCAAAAATCTCATCCTTAAAGTTGAGAGATGACAAGTACATTGTGTGATAAAAAGACCTTGCCATTGTCTATACATTGTTCTATGAACATAAAGAATGTTTTAAGAATTATAGTGCTGTCGCTCCCAGACGGAGTACTCACTTGACTGCAATAGTCCCCTCCATCTTCTCCCTTCTCCTACTGCACATCTCACACGCAATGTTATTTCTCGAACCTATAACTTGTACATCAACACCATCTGTTAGTGCGTTTTCAAGATCAAATTGTAATGGTGTAGAGGGTCTCTGGACCTATAACGGCAAACAGTGTATAACAATGACATCAACAAATCGAACTGGTAACATAAAATACGATCGTTGTGTAAAAGTTTTATGATTGAAATAATATTGGCGTTTTTACGTGTTACTCTCATTTGTTTCACATTCTAGTGAATATTTTTTGGACAACCTGTAATCTAAAAGTTGCAGCGGCTCACAAAAGAGTCTGCGAGGGCTATTCACTCGCAGACAATACCTGCGAGGGATGTTCTCTCGTAGGCAGAACCTTGTAGGAGAGATACGAAGGGGCTACGTAAGAGTTGCCCGCTATTCCCATTGGAATAGTCGGCCAGCTGCCTCCTAAACTGGTCGAGGCACGGAGAAGGGATTATTGCGTCCCCACAGCAAACTCCTCTCCCGCTATCGGAAGGGCGTGGGACAAGTACCCAATGCCCGACCTACCTGATGCAGGTTTTTCTAGGGTTTGTCCTGCATTTCTTTAGGCGAATGCGGGTAGGATCCTTAAAATATAGCCCGGGGCCCTAGTTAATTCTTGGCTACCTTCCTCTACCCTTCCGCATCCCCCCTTTCAGATCCCTTCCTATGCTATTAAAGGGGAGTTGCCCAACGTGGATTACCCTCATGTAGCCTGTTGCCCTAAAAAAAACAACTGAAAGTTGCAGGTATACACGGATATTTAAGGACTTCGTTTTTCTCACAGAACTTAGGTCATGAACAACTATTTGATCTTTGATAAGCAACACGACTGAACCGAAACCACCAGTAGTATAATCTAATTCTTGTGCATAGTATATAAACAATTAATTGATCAAGAAACGTTAGACGCAGATATTACTACAGCTCAATACTTGAATTCTTACACACTTTCTTTCTTTTCTAAAACCCTACAAAAATATTATATCAAGACAATAAAGGTAACATAAAATATTTGAAAATTCTATTAATTACACAGATCTGCTATAAATGAAATGTAGCCCAATCTGATCCCATTATTGAGTGATAGAAAATCATTTTATCACTCTCGTCTCATACCTTTTTTAATTATTTAGAGTTATTAAATGTTTGGAACTAGAAGACATGACAAAATAGACGAAGAAATTTACAAAAGCTTGATTATTATTACAACCTTTGTATTATGGCATTATAGTCAATTCTAAGGTGCATCATAACGATATTAAAAAACAACTAAGTGGAATAAGAATACTACTTTTCTTGGTGATTAACTTAGTTTAGATATAAAATAATCACAAAATAAAGGATTTGTACTCAAACAAGTACTTTGATATCTACATATGAGTTGGTTACAATTAGTAAACACCACCAAAGAGTAAATTTCTATGGTTTCAATTAGACAGACAACCACTTCAATTTGTTTACCTGGGAAATAATACTCAATAATTTACGAATTTGTAAAGCTTTACAATGAAAAAAATAAATAGTATAAAAATGTATAAATTTGATTAAAAATAACAAACCAGATAATGAAGTAATGTGTTATTTAATTTATCACTTTATTTGGCCAGTTTATTGCCTACTTCGTTACCTTTTGTTTTTAAAAAAAGTTTGCTCTTAAAGCTGTCACACTTCTTTTATGCATTGATACTGCATAAGGAAGTACATCGCTCAAGTAAAAATTTACTCATTTATTAAAACATTTATAGAAACAATTATATATTCCTTGATATTGTTTATCATTAAATGAATTTTTTTTCTTCCATAAGCCTCTCTCTATATTTCTATGTCCTGTACCCAAGATGGACGAAAATATAGTGAATCATATTTTTTAATTAAATAGTTAATTACCAGCCGTTGCAGAATAGTAATAATGTTTTATTTCCATGAATTGTATTAAGATAATATTTGAAAGTGTCAAATTAGTCTAGTTATTAACCCATTCTTCGATTGGACAGGAAGATTAATGTAATGTATGTGTAATATTAAAGTAATTTTAATTAATAAATAAGCAATACAGCAAATAAGTCAGAAAAATTTCATAATAAAGTAAACCAAAAATTCGTTTGAATACCACGTTTCGTCAGCAATTTTGGGACTTCTAGTAATCAGGTGTAATGCAGATTTGAATTTAGAGCCATGGACTGCATCCTACTACGGCTATAACCGAAATATAATTTTAGTTACAAGATTTTAAAAGTATAAGTACAATATACAACGTTTGTCTATCGACAATTATGTTCTATTTTAATAAACTGCATTGCGTCATATTGGAAAGGTATAGGATTTGTCAAATTATGCTGGCGCCTGTATTTCTGAATTATATATTAGGTAACTTTACAAATATCATTTTTAATTATTTCATTTAAATTTTAAGACAAACAACGGTTTTATAAGTTCAATTCTTGGTTCTTAATAATTGTATAAATTTAAATACATATCTGAGATTATTAATAGCTTGTATTGAAAACAAATTAAAATATTTATCTTACTTTTTTAAGCTTGTACTAAAAGAATTAAAATATTTATCTTACATTTATAATCAGCCTGTCCTCAGACGACAATGGTTATTAGAAGCTAATTTAAAAACGAATTTAAATAATGCATTTAAATTAGTATATTAAGTGAGTGTTTGAAATTAAAATTGGTTTAAAATATTTAAATACTGCATTGTAAATACCGTGTTGTAAATGTAGACTATGTGAAAAAACGTATAAACCTACAAAGTCCACAAATTAGATTATTAAACCTAACACTTTATAAAATCAACTTCAAAATTATTATCTTTGAAGAGTAAAACCAAAACTTTTAATCAATAACCCTTGGAAAAAAAATTGAAAAATTATTCATCAATTATAAGGTATAAGATTTAGATAACTTTCCAATCCATTTTTAAAATTCATGTAGGGCCACTATTAACAATTTTACTGTGGAGATTTCACAGAACACAAACTGTAATATTGTTCCACTAGTTAATGAGCTATCAGATCATGCTGCTAAATTATTAACATTTGATAACATAAATATTACTATTCCCACAAATCATATTATAGATAAAATAGGCACATTTGTCAATGAATAGTTGAAAGAGGACACGAGAGATAGGAATGTAAAATTTAATGATTTAATTTGTACTTTCTGTTTGCACATTGAAACCAATTAAGCAGTAAAGGATATCACAATAACAAACAATTCAAATAAAATAAATAGTTTTATCACTAAAGGAATAAATATATAAAAAGTTAATATTTTTTATTTTCCCAAATAGGCAATTTGAATATTATAAGTCATATTATAAAATATAAAGCAATCTGTGGAAAGCAGAAAAAAGAAACCATTATATAAATAAGTTAAGACATCAAAAAATTAAAGCATAATAATTTTTAACATATGATAAATGTAAGGATCATCTTTTGGAAAAACAAACAAGCTTAATAACAACTTCGTATGTGATTCATTAAAATATAATGACAATAAATAGGGAATTCATTTGGTACAAGAAAATATAAATTACCTTCCTTTTAAACTGACAAAAACACTTAAAATAAAAAATATACAGTCTTTTAAGCAGAAAGACTTACAGGATTACAATTTTTATATAATATATTGATCAAATTTTGGGTTACTTCTAACACTATTCATTACTAAATGGTAAATTTCCAAATATATTAAACAATACAACCATTGTTGCTCAGTTTAAAGAAGGACGCATATATATTCCTACTAGAAGAACTACTAGATAAATTAAATCATAATTGCTACCCATTAGGATATTCTGTGCATTTTACCTTGCTGGCAATTGTGTATTATTCCCCAAAGTGGAGTTCTATGAAATTTATAATATGTATATAAATATGGTTGAGTTTTTACTCATAAAACAGGAAACAGTCATTTTTAAAAATTCATTATTGTTACAATTCCAGTCAAATAGCAGTTCGGGTATCACAGTATTCTATTTTAGGTCCATTATTAAATATTCTTAATGTATATTATATATCTGCCAATGTCAGTTAATTCTACTGTTATAGCTGTTCTATTCATAGATGAAACAAGTACATAAATTAAAAACAACTACATCTAGCAAACTACGAATCATAATTCAGCTGTGTTATAAATTGGTTTTCTGACGATGGCCTAACATTTCTGTGGCAAACACACTTAGCATGATTTAAGACTACGCATTCCAATTTGAAGATAGTAACTTCAGAGAAATGAAATGCTGTAAAAGGAGAAAGTACAAAATTTCTGGGTTTCTGGTTGACTTTAAATTGAATTATTAAAATATTATATATATTCTAATTATTAAACTGAGCACAATAGTTAGAATCATATCAAAGTATTCTTATTTAAGAACTCATATATGTCCTAAGACATTATTGATAGAAAATTCAATTAATTATGCATTGATGTAATTGTTAAGAACAATTACAATAAATTTTGTACCAACCCTAATGTTCATTCATTAAACACAAGCATGTATTACTGAGGTTGCTCACAATTTTGAGCATTTATTTGTAAACAGTGGTGGAAATAAGCTCTTTGCAATTATGATGTAATTAAACAAAGTTCTCTTTTCATGTATCATTTTTTGTGTTCAAATATATTTCTTTAGAAAGCTATGCACCCTTTAAGGTTTGTACTGTGAGCATAGAATCACCCTTCATATCTATTTTAATGTGATGGAACTAAATATATTATAGTTGAGGTTGTTCACAATTAACTAAATGTGTAATTGTAGTGTAATTAATTTCATGGTAATTAGTTACATATTTCATTTCTTACTCAATATTAATTATATTACTAAACACTTTCTACATTCTTACAGATCTATAAATTCTTTAATGAAATTTCCTGCAATGCCATATTTAAACGATTAATTTAAATATGTTAAATTCAATACTCATAAATCTGTATTCATACACATTATACACTGTATATTTTGAAAACAATGAATTTATAGAACTGAATTTGAATATATGAATAAAAGTATATAAAGCAGTAATAAATAATTTAATGTTGTATGTTAACCAAACTGAAAATTTAAACATGTAATATGATGCAAAATGTACTCTAATATGGAATATTACAAATTGGATCGATTAGCTAACTCTAGAAACTGGAAAACTTAAACGAAATGTTCTAATATTAACAAAATGTATTAATAAATGATTTATTAATAATATTAATTTGTTGTTAATTACTAAATGATATTTAAGTTCCATGCAGTGCTTTTAAGAAGAAATTTAATCATAATAAAATGTAATACATTAAGAACCAGATATTTTAATGATGTTTACTTAATTAATTTATGAACAGAACATAAAATGTGAATTTTACATATTTTATACTTACTACCTGAGAAAATAATGGAGTCACTGGTACTCTCAATAATTAATTAAAAAAGTAATAAGTGAATGACACCTTTAAAACTTTCTGTGTTTGACACGTGTTCTAAACAAATACCATCTTAATCAGTAAAGTGCCAACTTAGCAAATATGTTTACATTTCCTTTACAAACAAAAAATAATTATCTCAATAATATCATAACTCATTTGAACATCAATTTAGGATGAATGGGAAAAAATGATAGTAAGAAATGAAGCAAGAAGTAAATGATAAGAAACAGTGGATGCATTAACTGAGTATCACTGATTCCTGGAATGAATAATAATGAAGATGTTCTTTCTTTGAGTCAATCTTTCAAACAGACATCAATGTACAATACTTATGTTTCTACATAATACTTTGTGTAATTAAAGTTCTGTTCTAAAATGGTCATAACCTGCTGCACTGTGATTTTTATAAATTATTAATCGCTGCAAGAGAGGAGAAGTGGCTGTTCCAAATACTGTCACATGGATATCTGGCAATTTATCAAATAATTAAAATATTTCAAATCATTACTACAAGAAAGTAAAACATCAAAATATAAAGAACTTGAATGAAAATTATTCGTAGATGATAGCCATAAATAGCATTTACAATTATTACCAACATCGTGTATTTCAAATTCAATTGGTAAATTTTCTTAAACTAATTCAAGGAATCATAGATAATGCATTTATAGATGTTTCCAGTTCTCCAAATTACAGCATCTAAGTAAGTTGCCAGATGTCGATTTGACAATGTTGCACAATTAATAGTGCTACAAAACATTGTGTGTAAAAGATTAATAAAAAATACAGTCCTTCACTTACAATAGCTGGATTAAAAGTTTAAATGGAAATTAATGAAAGAAAACAGGTATCTGGTAAGTATTTCATTATCTTCCTGATGTAAATAATAATTCTAATTTTTTCCAAATGGAACACTTTTTCTTCCAATACAAAGTGTGTTTTCTGAAAAAGCAAACTCTTACAAAAATAACATCCATTTTCAAAGCTTGGTAAATGATTAAAGGTCACATTCACATACAGTACAATTAGCAGATAATTATAGTAATATTAAAAATGAATAAAAATTATTGCATAAAATATTGCAGTCTTAAGTAATGCTATAAAAGCAGCCATATATAGGTAATTAGTGATCCTAGCAATAAAGTTAAAGTATGGTGAGAGATTATTATAAGGGATTCCAAACAAATATTCAACTGAACTACCTTTTTCAAACTCTAGAGTCAAATTATTTCTCCAGACTGATCAGTTCAATAACTTCTTTTATTCTGTGTCAGACAAACGACAAGTTGTAAGTCTAAATCAATAACAGGAGCAATACATTTTCTTCTTCTTCTTCTTTTATTAGCACTATAACCCAATGTGAGTTTTGGCCTTATCAACAACTTTCTTCTGTGTCAGTCTCCGCCACCCTCTTACTTTCATTGTTAGTATATCCTTCTCAATGTCATAACCATATTCAGTGTTTGTCTTCCAGCGGGCAGTCCGGCTTCAATTGTTAATTTCTTCACAACAATGGCTTTTTTTCCATGGTGGGGTTGTCAGCCCCATGCACAACCCCCAACCTGGAGGGCCAGGATGTTCCCCTCTGACCTGTCCACCTTGGGTGACCCTGCCAGTAGCTAAGCTATTGCCGGCATAGCTCTCGGGATCGACAACACACACAAACCCCTGCACCACGATAAGGTGGGAACATCATTGCAAGGGGAGCAATACAGTTTATTAAGTATAAAAAACATTTAGTGGGGATTTTCATTTCATGCTGGTAGAAAATTAAAAATATGATACACTTACAGAATGCTAAAATTTCTAGTTCTTCTTCAACTTAAGAAACAGGGAACAAAGAGTAATACTTCAGGATTAATTTTCTTGGAAAACTAGTGTACAAATATAGATATAGGGTCACTGGATAAGTCCATGCCATTTTATTAGTATAAAATACACTACATTAACTTACAAAACAATACTGATACTACTTAAATCGCTCATACATTCCTCCAGTTATATAATCACCATATTATCAATGACCGCCTTCCTTTCGGAAAGGATGATAATACGACGGGGCCAAGTATAGTGAATATGGAGGGTGATGAGGTGGTTCTCAACCAAGTTCAGCAATGATTATCGAATCTGCAGTTATTCGGTACTGCATAATCGTTTACCAGGTGTTTTGTTTTCCATAGCAACAGCGAGTCGTCTCAGTGGATCAGAACTCGGAGAAGTTGTTATCGTTTCATTTCTAGTTAGCAATTCATGGTGAAGAATGTCAGTTTGGTTCCACCAAACGCACAACATGATTTTTTGAGGGTGTGGACCATCCTTCGCACGAGGTTTTGCTTCTTTCATTCTTTCCTTTTCTTTAAATTCACATACCTGTACCATTTCTCGGCACCTGCAGCAATGTTCCCAAGGAATGATTTGAGCCTACGACAAGCCAAACGGTAACGAGCCAGCAAACACAATAATATGGTTATTCGTTGATTTTTCTTTCTGTCGCTCATCAAATGTGGTACACACATACCAAATTTTTGCACCTTAACCAATTTATACAAATGGTGCACAATGGTTGTGTGATCACATTCCATAATTTGTGCCAATTCGTGAATTGCTTGGCGAGGATTATTGTGAACCAATTAATTTTTCCTTCTCCGAAATTCGAAGACCATATCCGTGCCGTCCTCTCAGACAATGCATCCCTCCCGTACAGACCACAAGTTTTCTCGGGGCTGCTGCAGCACTCTAAGAGTAAAATATGTCGGAAGTGTTCATTTTTCTCTGCTTGACACTCCATACTTATAAGACTTGTAAATGGCCATAAGTAGCTGATAACAACAAACAAGCTCCTGTTAGCCACAATCAAACTTCAAAAATAAAATAAAACAATTGAATAACAAAAATTAAGTCTTCACGATGCAGTGGTGCTAATCCAATGAAGAACGGCACGGACTTATGTACCGACCCAATATATAAACGCGAGTAAGGATGTGCCATTGTCAAAATAATTAAAACAATCTGTTTGGAAAGGAAAGTGAGAAATGTGATGGATACATGCAATTGAAACTTAGCAATGGCACTCAGGACAAAAGGAAGTTCTTCAAATTTCCGGAGACATTAGCTTCCTTTGTCAGGTGAGAGAAAAGAAGGTACATCCCACGTGCCGGCCGGATTCAATTTTGCCATCACCTTTCTGTCTTTGCTTTCCATACAAAGATATAACTTTAACATTAAAGCGTAGAAACATCTAAAGTGTGGTTAGTTGACTTAAGTTCAGGGGGCATGTTATGGTAGTCCGTTAGTCCACAACAATACAGTAAGCATAAATTTCGTTCCACGCTAATTGCCTCTTAAAACTAAATTAACTAGGCATTCCATTTCGATGACTTGTGAATTCTTTCATAATTTTTCTGCCGAACGGTCGTACCACGTAACTTAATGTTGTGGTCACAACAATGACCTGTACGAGTCGCATAATTGCAGGATGACTAGTGAAATCTCCGAATAAAGTTGTATGAAGTTTCTCCGGCCACATGCTACTAACTACATCTGGAAGTAACTGTTCTCCAGACGCTGTTGCAAGGTTTGCCTGAAGCGATCACTTATTGAATAAATACTACAAAATATTATTATTATTATATTGCTGAACATGAATGAGAACTCGACAATCTCTTCTTCTTCGATGGTGTCCACATTGGAACTCAGGACAAAACTATTACATAATCTCCTTAGATTCTTACAGTAGTTTTTTTCTTTTAATTTTTCTGTCATGTATTATATTCTCCTAATTGAATATCAATTATCCCTAGTCTTTTTTAAATTCTTTATCGTACTGGATGTGTCATTTACCCGCCATTTCTTAAATAGATTGCAAATTAATTTCTTAATCATTCAAAATTAAAACATTGTCACCAAAGGTATGTTCTCCATAGATGTAATGTTATTATAGAATGTTGGAATACTCAGTAGGTGTATAATATATGAGCACTTAAGTTGAAGTTGAAGAAAATCGGGATTAATAATTTTATTTATGTATTGTTTTTAATTAAGAAAATAGCTTGAAGTTAATATTCTCGACTTGGGTCTGGCGAGGGTCAATGCTGGATTCCTTTGTAGAGATCATAATATTTAGTTTGTCTGACTAGGCTAATTTGTGGTCTCGATGTTTTAGCATGCTCAAAAAATTTGTTCTACCAGATTGACGCCATCGTGACCCCGTCTTCCCGCGAACCTGATTTTGGGCATTAGAACCCCGTATATGGTGTGGCTAAATAAAAAATTGAGAGTTTTGGGAGCACAAATCTAATTCCTATTGGGTAAAAACTGTAGATTCCAGAAATTTCGAAAACCCGAGGTGTAAAGGTAGCTGGCAGAGCAAGCGAGAGGTAGTTAAATTTAAGCATTCAGAAGTTAGATTTAAGTTTTGAGAAAGATTTGAAGTTCGGTTTTAGTTTTTAGTTTAGGCGGAGCTATATTTTAGTTTTTAGTCTAGGGAGAGTTGGATAGTTTTGGAGCGAAAGTTTGTTCTGAGATTTTATAAGTTAGTCTGTTAGTTTTCAAGTTTCGGACGGTGATTGCGATTTGTAGAGTGAGTTTAGGGGAAATTATGGAGGCTAGCTGGGTGGCCCTTTCCAGGAAATTTAAGGGATTGCAGCGTCCGACGTAGCCATCTGCGACGACTTGATCTGGCCAGATCTGCAAGTGGTAATTGACAAAAAATAATGCCATCAGAGTCGGCTCATTAAAGCCATATTACCACCGTATTTTGGCCAACCAACCCCTGTTATAAATTGTCTCTGTTTGTTATTATTATTTTGTTCTGTTATTTTTATTTTGTAAAATATCCGTAGGCATTTAAATTAATAATGAGAGCAGGAAGTTAATGTTTGATTATTGTGTGTTAATAAAATAGAAATTATTAAAAATTGTAATTAGTTTCTCCATGCTTTATAATTAAATATTTTGAGAGTTAAACAACTATTTAAATAACTTAAAAATAACAAATTACAAACCCCCGATCCAGATAAAAAATTACAATGTGTAGGTGACAAAGGCACAACTAAACACGCTAATTAATCCGGTATGAAATGGGTTTGAAAGTATAAGTTGTTTTGGAGTTCAAAATGTTAGTTGGGTTTAGCTTTACGATAATTGTATCGATTCCTCCCGAATAAGCCTGTACAAGCCTGTCGATATATCAAATATGAAAATGATATTGTCCATAGAATTCAACAAGCAGCGATTTGCGAGTCTATTATATGGACAATTTATGAAGTGTTCACTTCCGATTTTTAAAATAGCTGCTTTGTTTAAGAGTGGCTGAGGACAGAATAACATTCAAATATATTTTTCTCCCATGAAAATGCATTGAAGAAAAATCATTAGCTTGTTGCATGTTGGCATTAAAGGACAAACTATTAGGGAAATATATATTTGTTCAAGCTGTTTATGAAAAAAGAGAAACGTCTTCTATCCGAAAGAAGATTGTTATTAAAAAGAAATTATGTCAATTACTATGTGAAATAGTATATATACGCGAATATATAAATGTCATGAAGTAAATTGTTTTAAATAAATAATAAAGATACGGTAAGAAGTGTTTGACTATAAAAAACAAAAAAGCTACTCGTCCCAGGCATCTTTTTCCATCAACGCCAAAACGCTATTATCATTATTGACCCATGTATAGTGTATTTTCCTTGTTACGAGAATTCGGACTAACTCTAGACGAACATCTAGTTCAGTTTCATACAATTAAATGAGACATAATTATTATTTTAATTAGAAGAGAAAGAAACTCTTAAAATTTATTATCGAATTTCCTTCATAAGTGGGAGTGCAGGGTAATTTTGAGGTTAGTTTCTAAGTTTATCTGAAGATGGAGGATCAAAATTTTATGTTGCTAAAAACCTCCTTACAGTTCCATATAGCGACAAACTTTGATCGTTTTTATTGAGAAAAGTCAATTAAATCTGCTAAAAGGACTGAACAAACACAACTTTCTGTTTAATTATATTTATGTCTGTAGATTATTTTGTTTCACATTAGAGGACTTGTGGATATAAATCTTGACATTCAGCTCTGTTCAATACATATTTCCATGATTATTAATTTTTTTAATTTTGTCTGCTTAAATTAAAATCGTAGTGATCACAATTGAGATGGAACCGAAACATTTCGCGTGAATATTTACGTAACATACGATACCAAAGTTTATTCCGTGAAGAAAATTAATTTTCACTCGTATGCGACCCTCGTTCTGCTTAATTCAGATTTACCTTTGTTTCATGACGATTTCTGACACGGGTTCCCCGGTGAGCCCAGGATTTCAGAGTTTACTTTACCACATTTCATTAGTCCCATACTAATTAAAGATACTGTGTGCTAATAAAATTCTTCAAAATTTTCGGACGGGAAGTTCCGTCCCCATGCCAGGAATTAAAAACGCCGATATTAAGCGTTTTTCGATAATTTAACTACCGAAAATCGGAGTTAGAAACCTAAATTTTCAATAACGTTGCATGGTGACAAAATAACAGTAACATCGCCAATAAAATAATAACTTTACAATTATAATTGTATACCGATAATCCTAGTTTGACTGATATCCATTAAAACGAGAAATAAGAGTAATTTTAAAAATATTTTTAACTTAATTTCGTTGATTTTCTACTGTTGCAATCAGGGACAAAATTTGTAACTAGAAGGCATGCTCAAAGTAGAAACCATAATTGTAGGGCTCATAAACTTGAAGTCGCATCTTGTATACTTAATTTATCAACCGACCATAAGAGTCCTATAACGTGTACTTTTATTATTTTCAGCAGCAAATATTTGTTTTGTCAATAATTTTCATTCAAAATAACAACAAAAAATATGGAAGAGTCAATATTTAGCGAACCGACGAACATATACAATTTTAAAAGTATCTACATCTCAACAAGGTCAACCAATGTTATTTGCAAGCTTCCGCAAATTACCTTAAAGTTTTCTTATCAGCCTCGAGCGCATGTTAAACTTTTCTGTAGTATGGCAACAAATTTTACTATAGCTGCTTTGTTTAAGGCTGACTGAGCATAGAATCACGTTCAAATATATTTTTCTCTCAATTTGGTAAACAAGAGCATCATAGTGTGTCTACGGCATATCCACATCGTAGAAAAGTAGCATTCATTTGAGTTTACTTTGATATGTGATAATATAATCTGCCCGTAAAAAAAGGTAATCATTGTAAATTAAAGCCAAATCTATATAATAAAAAGGACGTATTTTTGTATGTATGTATTTACGTTAATCTCTGTACATTTTTAAAGGCGTGGGAAGATTGCAACAAAAAATGGACACACATTCTCCAAAACACGAAAAACGGTACTGTGGGGGGTGAGAAAACTCTAGCATAAAGATGGAAAGAATTATAATTAAAACACGTGATCATTTTAAGTTAAATTACGGCGCGCCAAGAGACCATGACGTCACGTGAGAGAGAGAGACGTTACTAGGCGACGAACAAAGGAAATAGTTCCTATTTCCGTAATGAAATAAAGGAGATATATTTTCATTGAATAAAAAGTAAAACTTTATACAAGAATACTCCATAGAATGATAATAAAAAACAATTCGAAATACTTTACGATCCTTTGTAAATTATGATTCTTGTAAGTTAGTTTTCGTGCTGAATCTGTGACTCCAATATGGCGACCATTTGTTTATATTTTGAATGTAGATAACAATTTCATCAATTTAATCTTTCGTAATGTCTGAAGACTGTAATACTCAAGGAGTATATTTAAGTATTCTATTCGTAAAGAAATTCGGAGGTAAGTTTGTTGGGATTGATGCAATAAAATTCAATGTACTTTATAGCTGCTAAATTAATTCACTATCTGTCGAAAGTATGTACGAAACTAGGAACAGTTAGATTTAGGTCCAATCACTTCTTGATTAAATATTAATATAGAATTAAATACTTTTCCGGGTTTATATAAATAAGTACACGTGCAACCCAGCTAGTATTTAATAATACGTGAGTTATTATCCATGTTTTTTCCAAAATACTCGTCCAATGTAATTGTTAAATATGCAGTATTAAAGAGAAACTTGGAAGCACACCGGGTCTTTGAGAAATCTTCAGGATAAAATAAAGTCGTTTTGTTTGTCGTTTCTACTGGAAATATCGTTTTACTTTCATCATGTTGAACGCCTGCGCAAAACCAGATAATTTCAGGCGACAGGCCGAGAGATTTATTTGCGTTCCCAACTTGACAAACAACTCGAGGCATATAATCACGAAGGAATAAATTAATATTAAGGAGCAATATGGATGTTGCCCACCACAGATTAGCAAATGAGCTACCAAGGAAAAGCATCCGCGAGCGTCTCGGAATGCGTAATAACTTAGGCACACGAGTGTGTATCGTCAATTCTAAACATTTCGAAAGCTGTTTAGACCCGTAATTATCCGTACGTGATCCATGTTGCTCCTTTCTTCGGATGCGCAAGGCCGCCTCCTGCATTAGCATCAACACTCGACTTCCCGGACAACGAAAGCGTCGAAATGCACGAGGTCGCCGTCTATTTATATTTTATTGGAGTTAGTGTGCAGATAACCGTCCACCGTGCTCATAAAACGTGCGTTCTCCACGGATTAGTGAAATTTCCATATGCTAATAGGCTACATTTGCGAGGGAAATAAGATACAATGATCAAAGCATGAAGAGTGCTTCAAGACTCCGATTCTTGTTCAAGACCTTATTAGAAAATTCTACGATGAACAACATGAAAATTTACACTAATATTAGTGAAACTCTGATATAACCGAACCATTACATTCATTTTGAATTAATATTAATAATAAGGAAAATAGCGAAATACAGACAAAATAGTGATAACATAAATACCACACAACGTATCTGGGATCCTTGTAACTTTCTTCAGGTGCTAAGAAGAACCTAGAGCGACACAACTGCCCTCTTGAGTTGACAAAAATCAAAACCTTATGAGTTTGGTCAACTGACGAGTGCAGTTCTGAAGAAAGGGAGCAGGATCCCAGAAAAGTTGTGTGGTATTTGTATTATCACTTATTTTGTCTGTATTTGGCTACCTTCCTTATTATTATTTTTGTTTGGAATTGGCTGATTCGTAACGTAAACGTTAATGTTCTGATCATAAATTCTGAAATAAATAATACAACTGATAAAAAATATTATATCAAAATCGTTCCCTTAACATAGAAGAACCGAGTTGAAAACGACGTTGCACTACTTCCGTCTGGATAGTATAATATATTGTACGAAAAATATTTTTATCCTTTTCTATAAACTATTGTATTCTTTGTAAACATTCCCAGCAAATGACTACGTTCGTTTCAATTTCGGACTCAACCAGAACAATATTATAAGGAAAAATACGTAAAATGAATTTATTGTTTAACCTTTCTGTAGTATGTTATTATTTGCTCTTATACAGTTTTTTAAAAAACTACCATTTTTTGTAATTTTTCAGTTCAATTTTATTTTTCACTTTCTCTTTTTAGCTGTCGAGTTTTTCTCGCTTTTAAGTTTTGATGATCTTAAACATAATTGGTACGGAGAAAAATTGGGTCGTAGGCAGTATTTGTTTAATTATATATAATTTAATATATATATATAATTAACTACCATAAACAGACATATTTTTATAATTCAAAAAGTTATCTATCATAAAAAAATTGTTTTAAATTTATCTTCATAACGTTTCAGATTTACCTTAGATTAAAATCAAGTCAATTTCTTTATTCCATTTTGCGCATTTTACAGTCATATTCAGTCCTATTTGTTCCAACAGACTGTGCACCATATTCAACGGCCTCAAATAAGCTCTTTTATACAATGGCCAAAACACTAGACACCTTCGCTTATTCTCTGCCAAATGAATTGTCGAGATTTTAAAAGCCTTTCGAGCACTTCCAATAAACGGTTTCGGGCAAAAGATGTTTAGAGAAAGGTTGGCTCGGTTTCCATTACAAGTGCAACAACTTTATAATATCTATGTCGTATATGTAAGAAAAAATAATACTTAAAAATTCAAAAAATTAAAATAAAGGAAGGTTTAGTGAGAATTGTGTGACGCTATTGATCGGTGTCGTTTGATGTTCCGTGAATAACTGGGAGTTAACCTTTTAACAAGAAACAATAGGTACTTGATGGAAACAAAAGTTGTTCAGTGAATTATGGAATATTGAAAATATTAAATCTGGTGTCGAATGGAATAAACACAAACCTGATTGGCCTGGAAAGAGGAGACAGAGGGATTATTACTGGTAAGCTACATTTGAAAAAGTTTGCCAAACGTACGATATTATTTAATGAATGGCGTCTTGGAATTTCTTGTCAGTGAAAGCAATGAATATTCAAGTGGCTCTGATCAGAAGTATATTTATGACTGAAATATAGCATTGACTGGGCAAATCTCGGAAATGTAATCAAAGACGTGAGAAAATTAGGAAACGATGATCATATCAAAATATGCTTCTGATAGTAAGACGCTCTGTTTACTGTAAACGAGGACAATGTGTCGACATGACAATATGCAATCATGAGAACTGAACTTTCGTTTACAGACTTGATCGGATTAAGTTCAGCCCAGCCCCAGAGATGGCTTCCTCAGCTTTAAGCACCTGATTAATTTTTATGTTTATTTTAGGCCTCTTTTAATAACAAATATGAATTAGAATTTTTTTAAAACAGTTATTTACCTTAGAGTGACGCAGTTAAATTAATGGGCTAATTTAGAATTAAATTTGTGCTAGGGTATTTTACTTTATTTTCGACAGAATTTACTGTTTTACTAAATTAATGCATTTCGAAAAATTTGGTGACCCGAAGTATGAAACCAACAGGTAAATAATTGTCCGCTTGAGAAAACGTGCAAGATCATGCGCCATTTCATCACTTTAGAGAATAATATCGCAGTAACGCACATCAAAAGCAATCGGAGAGAATTATTTAAGACCTTCACACCTGAGTGTCACTGCTTGCAACCTTGAAAGTGTTAGATCTCTTCCTGGATGGTCATAAATCTATTAGATCACGACTTTAACATTTCCGGATCTGAACGTCAATAATTAATTAATAAGCAAGTTTCTACAAAGTCAACAATCGCATCATCTTTACAAGGTGAACACTGTAAACAAAAAAATCACATCAATATTAGGTTCTAAATTAAAGTTCTTAAATTTATGATTGCAAACATAGCATAATTTTCAATTAATTCGTACTAGTAATTTAAGTTTACGATGTTATTTCTCGTAAAACTAAATAAGTTCATTTTAAACAGAAGTAAGTCAATCTTCTATCTGTAACTGGCTGAATTATAATTAATCTACAATGAAGTAAAAAATTACTTACTTATACATATTTTATAAAAATTATTGTAAGATAATTTAATTAGAATTTATGTTGACACGGAATTATACAAATTAACGTATAATGTATTCATATAATTTACATTTGAATCCTATTGAACATTCTTTTTCCTCGTGTGATGATTTACATGGAACGCTGGAACCATTAGTTTGAGTCATGCGTTGTTCATGTTCAGGAGAATATACATGCATTTTTTGACGACTTTTTTACAATACCTGTTATTGGTGCTTTCAGTTTAGTCTTGAATATTAAGTACGGTGTTAGAATTATTCCTTATAATTCATATTGTGGGTCAGTTTAATGTCTAACTTTAAGTCTATTGGAAACAATTTATCAAATGTAAGACGTTCACGTTGAAATTAGTTTATGCAAACTGCTGTTAAGAATGTCCTCGAACAATTTTCTTAGTTTGTATCGGCATCATTTTATCTTGTTACAGTATTCCCCTATATCGTTTCTACGAAACGCGTAGTTCCGATCACAATATGGTTACCAATAAGAAATATTATTTCGTATCTGTCTAAGATTGTGGACAAAGTATGTATCAAGAATCATGCTTAATAACAATTATGACAGTAAACAATTACACGGCTTTTTAAAAAAGAAATTCGGAAAAAAGGTATCATTCCGTGTATTACCACAATTTAAAAAATAAAAACAAAATTATCCTGTAACATACCACTTCAAAAAATTAATAAATCTCATTAAGTATTTTTCTGCCAAAATATAAGCCAATGTGAATATGATAAAGCTTCTCGAATAAAGATAGAATTAAGGAAACGCATACAGATTACTCGTAGATTGATATCGATATTTAATAATATTGTTTATTTTGCACAACATATAAGACCCATTTAATGGAACCGTATTGAAGTTAATGGGCTGGAAATCAGTGACGTTAAGTCAGAATATGTTGAGTAAATAAAATCTGTGAGTTATACAAGAAATGTCGAATAAGTTTGAATACAAATCTCAACTAATCTGGATTTGCTAATCCAGTCATTTGTCCTCATAAATTTTGAAGTTCTTCGCCCACTTTTGACCTTCCCGCATATATATTAGGTTCCTAATTCGTTCCGGGCAAAAGGTTAAAATTCCCTCCATTGTGAACTGAACAAACAAAATACAGCTTCACTTTCGCCCCGATCATATAAATTCAAGGTCCAGTCCCACATTTCCCCCTCTGTAACCGAATTTCTGAAATGATCCGAGTAAGTTTATTTCGTTAGGAAGTGCTGGGACTCGTGGGCCCCAGCTCTGATTTTAATTTTTTTGAAGACTAATAGAGCTTTTTAGTGTTAGTTTTCTTTTCCTCACGTAACATCACCTCTTGCTCTTATATATTATCTCTCTACTCTTTTCTAACTTAGACAATGAATGGGGTACCCAAACAATGTCTACCAAATCTCAATTATTGGTCGAAGTATTTCATCTCCAGATTTCTTGAACCTTGAATTTCGCGTAATCATTAGACTATAAATTTGAACTGAGAACTGTGCCCATAACCTTAAGAGAATCTAGATTAAGAGAATCTATTAGTGAATGTTTATAAAAACTTATGAATTGCTATTTACTATTCATCAGATGAACGCAGATTAGTTATTATTATTATTATTATTAAAAACTGTGATAAATATATATGTTAAATAGCTTCTTAATTTATTTCCTTTTGTATCAACCATGGTGGATATTTTCAAACAAATCAACTACATAAAGAACAGCTGGAGACACTTGTATAATAAAAAATAATATTATGGGTCTTCCATTCCGACAGAAATCAGATTATATTAACATTTGAATTTGTAAATATCTAGCAATTCAAAAATATTTATTATTGTATTAATATGAACCACGCAATGACCGCTAATACTCATTGCCCTATCCAATTGGTCGAATAGCCGCTCCAGCTGGTCTCAAGTAGTTCCAGGATGCACGTCATTTGGGTTTGAAACTGTTAAGGGCATGTGCGATGAACGACCTTTGCTCAGAGAAACCAGGGGAATCCCCATCCCGAGCTATGAGCTACCAGGTAAAAAGGACTTCCCCCTTCCCTTCCTTGCTCCTAGTCTTGAGAAACAGAGCGAATTCCAAAAGTTAAGTATGTGAATTACATAAGTTATATGATGTTTGATCGATTACTGCATTTATTCTCGAAAGAGTAATTTATTCATAAAACACGATATAATTCAGAAATTTAGTTAAGTTGTCGAAACAGACAAACAATTAAACTTTAATTAAAAATACAATCTTTTTTCGTCCTGGTGTGCACCCCATCTCAGTCATATAAACACAAATATATTAATCTATATAATAAAAAAGGATGTATATTTGTATGTATGTATGTATTTACGTTGTTCTTTATACAAATTTTATCGCGTGGACAGAATGCAACAAAAATTGGTATCCGTATTCTGCCAAAATCGAGAACCGGTACTGTGGCGGTGACAAACCCATAGCATAAAGGTGGAAAGAATTATAATTAAAAACTGTGATCATCAAATATTAAATTACTGCGCGCCAAGAGACAATGACGTCACGCGAGAGAAAGACGTTACTACGCAACGAACAAAGGAAATATCTCCTTTATTAGGAATGAAATAAAGCAGAAATATTTTTTTTAAATAAAAAGTATAATTTTATACAGCAATATTCCATCGAATGATAATAAAGAAGAATACGAATTACTTTACCATCCTTGGGGAAAATGTAAGTTAATTTTCGCGCTGTATTAGTTGTGAGTCTAGCTAACAATTTCATCAATGTAATATTTCGTAATGTATGAAGACTGAGTGACGATTATATCCTGAAATACTCAAGGAATATATTTAAGTATTCAATTAAATACTTTTTCGAGTTTATATAAATAAGTACACGAGCAACGCCGGGCACCTAGCTAGTTAACAAATATAAGTATACAAAGTATAATAGACTTAACAACTTAAATTGGGGCTAATTAATCGTCAATAAAATCAAAAACACGTGTAAAATAATTTTTAAAATTTAGAGTTACGAATCCTGGATTGGAAATAGTCTCCCAGTTTAGCATCGTCATATCGGCATATTTTTCAAGCTCACTTAGATAACTGCTGTGTGAACCACATTTGAAACCTGCCAATTGAATTCAATACAATTATTAGGATAAAAATAATCCTAGTTTTAATCAATGGCATCAAGAAGAAATTTTATATGTGATAGTTCTATGGATTTAGGATTTTTTTCTCGTCAATTTATATGTATCAACTGACAAAGATCCAAATTCGGAACGAAACGATGTGTACCTATTTTAAATACATACATCCACTTTAAATTATTCTACTTAACAATATATTAAAATATTCATTTTCTGACGTATTGCTTAATATATTTATTTTGTTTACTAATATCGTGAAACAGTGTTATAAACAATAATATTACAACGCTTTTCGTGTTTTATTATTGTGCTGTACATTGTTAAGCTCATTCGTTTTATACTGTAAAAATTTCAAGCAATTTCTGCAATACTCGTCAGGTTAATGTCAATGATAACCAATTGCCTCAAAAAGGAAATCATTTCTGTTTCGAAATGAGGTGGACAGTTTTGTAAAAGTGCAATTGTTTTATTAGCCTTGGTTTGAGTGCAGTACATTCAATTCTATTTGGTAGTGAGCGTCGGACATTCGGTATTGGGACATCGCAATTACGCAGAATAACTCGCAGTGCTTGGCGAAAGCATTAACTATTACGTGCTGCATTCCCACATACATCTTCGTGCCGTCTCCTGTCTATATATAGGATACAGTCAAGGCTGCAAGTCATACTATTTTACTACAACTATTGTTTATAACAAACAAAATTGGTATTACATTTCCCAGCGTTCCTTTCAGCTAAACTACCGTGTCTTCTTTTTCTTAACAAGTGTCAGTTTAATAACATATGTGCTGCTTTGTTGTAAAAATGAAATTATTTCTGATGTGTTGCCTTCCATCAATAATCATAAATTTCTGTGGAGATTTATTAAGATCTACTGGGACATAAAGCGGACATAAATGACTTACAATTAATAATTTACTACGCGTGCTATGATGTGGATTTCCTGAAGATATTAATAAACTTTTCAACTGTATAACTAGTAATTTAAGTTTTTAATATCGTAAATCAGACTGACGGTTGAACAAAACATTATACACTAAAAGTACACTCAACCTTCATACAATTATTATTTTTAAGAACCTGAAGTTGAAGCCTGGCGACCATATGTTACAGTTTCTGTTAAATCTTTAATGTATTCTTTTTCGAGACTATAGATCTAATATTAATAGAGTTAATATTGTCCCTCATTCCCATCCAACAGTTCCATAGCATATTTGATTGGATGTCGCCGCGTACATAATATAATTTCTCCTTATTTCATTTCGATTTTTCAGATGCCTCTATTTGATTTATTTCAATGTCTCGGTCCTAAAATATCTTATATTATATTATATTGTCTTATATTATACGAAAACATTATTTATAAAACATTTTTAGACACTAAAAATCAATGTAATGTAATGCAGGTAGCCTATATAGTTTTCTAGAATTTTATCACTTTTCCAACGAGTTGATGTTTAAATACAAGTAAATATTACTATTTAACTGAACAGAAGTTTTTTTGGAACTATAAATTATCGATTGCGAACTTCTCACTCCAAAAATCGTGTGGAATGCATTATTTAAGGAACTATTTCTTAAAGTCAAATACCGTTATCATAACGCGATTTTTAAATAGTTACTTATTGCTTTCCTGATTTAATTTTAGATTTCAATCGATTGTTTTACAAAAATGATTGACGTTGTGGCAGCTATAGTAGAACATAGGTCAAGAGAACAGGAGCAAGATGATTCAACCACTACCTTAGAAACGAATTGTACCGATAATCGTTAATATTTGTAATACAATTGTATTGAAAAAATAAATATAACAATTTACTCTATTTGTATATTTCGAAGTCAAAGTTTCATTTATCTCTGCGTAAAGCCCTAATCTATAAAAGTAGTAATTCTTCTAAATGACATATTCCAATAATACTCTTCAGCGCATTACGAAAGACAAACCAAGGTCAAAGGTACCTATTAATTGTACCTCACCAACGGTAGAAAAATGTTGGATACCGATAACTTTCTCATGTTCCGTAATCAAATAATTCTTACTGGAACACTATTGTTAACTTAAAGCTTTAATTAATTTCGTTTCTGACATTAACGTTAAACATTCGTGTTTCTTAATATTTAACTTAATAATACATATAATTTTTGTTTTCACTATTATCATAAAGATGATGAATAAAATCTTTTTTGGTTGATCTTTTCACAATAGAAAAATTTTGTGATTTTAAATAAACAAATAGAGTTCCAAATATTTTCATTTAATATATTATAAGGGTAACTTGCCTTTTAAGAGACAATAATCATTTTGCTTCGCTATATTTCACGAAAAAAAATTTGCTCTGCGAAAATAATTAAAGCGGAAAACACGTGGCTATCTCTCTGTTGGGAAGGGTTAAATTGTCTACTTTGAGACCCAGATAACGCTTTTTTTTATTATAGGATACATTAAATTATTAATTTTCCCGGTATTTATCGAGCATGTCTTTAAAACAGGAACAGTTGAATCAAGTGAATATCTGAACCGTGAAAGTGTGAGAAAAGAGCATTACTCGTTACATAGTTTGTAACAATAAGATCTATTTCCTTTCATTCCCATTAAAGACTATTTCATAGCCATTTAACGGTTATTAAAGTTCAAATCAATTCTCAAAAACAGGCGTGTTCTGCGTGTTGCATACCAGAATGGGCGATCCATTTTTTACTATCAAATAGAACGCAATATACTGCACTCAAACGAAGGCTAATAAAACAATTGAACTTTTCCAAAACTGTCCATCTCATTTCGCCACATAAATTATTTCATTTTTAAACAGGCAAATGTTTATCATTGACATTGACGAACCAAGTATTGCAGTAATTGATTGAACTTTTTACAGAATATACCAAATGTGAAGAACAAGATTGAATACAATAATAAAGTGTTATGGTATTTTGATTTAAAAAACTGTTTCATGCTTTCTCTAAATCAGATTGCAACAAGACATGATGTTAGCAAATATTGAAATTTATATATTACTGTCACTCGTATTTCCATACACTGAGCTTTAATAATCAGAAGTACCTTTGAAAGGTTAACAATTGTTGACAAATTCATTGCGTCTGCGTAAGTATTGGCAGCATTAAGTAAGTTAGTGTTCAGAATATTGAAGGACGAGTAAATATTAGTAATTTTAATTATTATTTTATGTGTTAAGTGCATGATATAAAATGAGTATATTACATTTGTTCATGTAGTACTTGATAGATTAAAATATATCATCAAAAAGTATTCTGAATTATTTTAATATAAACAAAATTCATTAGGTCTGTTAAAATAATTAGTTCATCCAAACGGTTAAATCTTAAACTTACAGCAAGTTGTTTTTCTATTGCCTGTGTTCACATAAACCTTGATATAACTTCATAAAAAATGGACCCATTATTTTGGCAGTGTGCGGAATGGTGTCAATGAAAGATTTGGTATTCGGTGAATTTGTGACCACCAAAATCTTCAGTCCTCAAACGTTTTGAGAATTACATTAATAATACTCTGATCTAACAGAACATAGACCTTTCATTCCAGGACACCCTGCATAGGAGTTAGGTAATTTCTTTATTTATACGGAACGCGCGATTACAGAGTTGGACATATTTGAATGAAAAATGTGGATCCGAAAAGAGAAATAATGTAATATTGCTGATAGTGGTAAGTTAAAACAAGGCTTAAATATACTTCAAGTACATAGTCGACCAGTTGCCTCCTAAACGGAGAAGGGAATGTCGTGTCCCCACAGCATCGCAAGGGAGTGCGATAAGTACCCAATGCCCGACCTATTTGATGACGGTTTTCTACGGTTCGTCCTAGGCGACTGCCGGGCAGGATCCTTAAACTACAGCCCGGGGGCCCTAGCTAACCCTTGGATACCTTCCTCTACCCTTCCGCATCCCCCCTTTCAAATCCCTTCCTATGCTATTAAAGGGGAGTTGCCACCATATGGATTAACCTCATGCAGCCTGTTACTCTTAACATTTATTCGTAAATCCTCTTTTTTTTTTAATTTTTAAAATGCAACATGATAAAAAATACACAGTAATATACAAATTGTTTCATATGGTTAGGAAATATTATTTCACGATTTAATTTAATTTCAAAATTACAATTTATATAATAATATTTTTTAGGGCAACATGCTACATGAGGGTAATCCACGTTGGGCAACTCCTCTTTAATAGCATAGGAAGGGATTTGAAAGGCGGTATGCGGAAGGGTAGAGGAAGGTAGCCAAGGGTTAACTAGGGCCCCCGGGCTATATTTTAAGGATCCTACCTAGCATTCGCCTAAAGAAATGCAGGGAAAACCCTAGAAAAACCTGCATCAGGTAGATCGGACATTTGGTACTTGTCCCACGCCCTTCCGATAGCGGGAGAGGAGTTTGCTGAGGGGACGCAGCATTTCCTTCTCCGTGCCTCGACCAGTTTAGGATGCAGAAACGTTTATATTTAATCAATAATTATTTTCAACATTAAACTACAAGTTCTTATTCATAATAGTCTTTGCAGTCTTCTAATGCGTTCAAAGTGAATACATACGGGCAATTTTCTTTGTCACACACATTTTGGATTTCTCTTACAATATGTCGAATTCTACCCTCTCGAATGGTGACGCCATTCATTTTCAATTCTTTAGTCGCATCCCATCTACCAGGATGAATTCTCTCAACCACAGGACCACAGCCCAACTATCAAGAGTGGCATTTCTTTCGTGGTCATTTCGCAACTGCCGCCAAAATTTTCTTAGCCCTATCTTTCACCGCCATAGCACAATTTTGGTGCTATGTGCAAACCTAAGGTATTTTACACGGGTTCAGCGACTTTCTGTTTTCGAGTTTTATCACCTTGCCGTCTGCTTGTCGCTTCACTGATGAGCACTCAGAATTAATAATTCACCGTACCCTCACTATACGGGACATAGAAAAAACTATTTTGCTGAAATATAATCTCATCATTACAGAACTTAATCATTAGTACTTCCTCTATTACATCTTATAAAGCTGTATTTGACATTTTGTTCAAGAAAACATATTACTCCCTCCTCTGCTTTGCTTTTCGTGAACTGAATCCTAAATCCAAATGCTTCACGTGGTGTGTGTGATGTTCTATTCCAAAAGACGATTATTTTCGATTTCATATAACTCTACCGGAAGGACCATACGGTAAGATCGGACGGACTGAAAGGCCATTTCACCTCACTATGAAATAACCCTTTTAGAAATTGTTTGTTGCAACAATGCGACTTTCTCGCGCACTGTATGCAATTCACACCGCCTTATTGAAAGAAATCATGGTTCAAGTTAGCGTTTGCCAGATTTATCCGCAACGCTCGAAACATCTGTCGTAACCAGTACGACATTTTGGAATACTGTTTTATGATTTCTTACCTTTGTGGAATCGTGCATGATCAACGACCTCGTACTAATAAGAATGGCTGTGACAATTTCAAAATGGACGTTTAAATTTCTGATATTATTATTATTGGAAAATATTTAATCCAGAAACTATTATATAAATAAGTTGACTGCCTTCTATAAGGCAGAGGAGCTAAAGCGTATGAAACAAAAAATTAAGCCTGGAGATGATGGAGTGGTTAATCCGTATATAACGCAGGCGACGACTATTACAGTCACAAAAAAAGAAGAAAAACTTGCACGTCTGAGACAAAAATAAGTCGCCGTAGGCCAGCGCGGAGGATTCAGAACCGTTACAAAACTAGGCTTTATTTGTTCATGTGGTCTATTTACGTAGTAAGGCCACTTAAAAATAAAACAATTAAAATAAAATTGGTCAAAGAGCAACGAAATACCGAAGGTTTATAATAATTAAAATTTTCATGTTAAATTATTAATACTAGTACATTCTCGCAAATTTTATCTTAATGATAAGTAACATCTGTAATATTTACATATTATGTTGTAACTCAATTATAAGGGTAGAAAACTATACCACATTGGAAAAAATATTAAATTCGGAAGGCGGCAGCTTTTTATAGTATTGGAAGGAATATGAAAGGGGGGGATGTAAAAGGGGGAATGTGGAAGGGTTGAAGAAGGTATCCAAGGGTTAACTGTTAAGAAGAACTGTTAAGCATCCTACCCCGCATTTGACTAAATGTGATGAAGGACAAACCCTAGAAAACCTGCATCAGGTAGGTCGGGCATTTTGGTACTTGTTCCACGCCCTTCCGATGGCGGGAGTTGGGCTTTCTGTGGAGACGCAGTGATTTACTTAACATAAATTAATATTATTTTTTATTAAAAAATTGTAAGAGTAGGTTCCGAGCTCGATTCCCAGTTCTGTCGAGTATTTTATATTTTACACCATTAATTCAATTTCAATAAGATTTAGAACAGAGGTTAAGATTACGTATTCTTGTTCATATAATATCTTAATCCAACTGGATAACTTCGGTGTCTCGAAGAAGCTCCAAGGACTATTGACAAACTGAAATATTTGTAACGTTTCCTTATGACTGATCTGTCTCATATATTAACACCTAAATAAGCAGGTTTAATAAAATCTCACGTACGGTGCAGACTTGATGGTTGCATTTGAGATTGCAACTAATGAACTTTGATTAATATTCACGCTTGACTGCGAAATATATTAAACCATTAGCTGCAATCAACACGAAACTGCGTTTAAATTCTATGATAATCACGTACAATTGTTCCAGGTATATATATAGATATTTTATGTTAATTGTGAATCCATTGAAATTCATAATACATCCAGACAGAAAATACTTCCTGGTTACATTAGTTTTTTAGTGGTGAAATATGTTCAATAATTACCAGTAAATAGTTGTAAATAAATGACACTATGAAAGTTTTGCAATTTATCTGAAATTATGTATGCGTGTATTAGAATAGATTACATATAAATAATAAACATCTATTAACATTAAAGATACTATTATCTTTTTTATATAGATTTATAAAGTATATGTTCGTATAACGTACGGTCATCGTTAGCATATGCTTTATTAAGATATTTACGAAATATAATTTAATGCGAATATTGTTTATTTATAGAAACGCGATCTTTTTAATTTAATTGACGTATAGTTACGGTAAAGGCAGACTAGACCTTGATAAATGTGTGTGCATGGACACTGCTACTGCAATTCCTAATTCTCAGAAATTGAAACTTGTAGCAAATTCTTTCAAAGATTGTAGCTATAGATGGGAAAATATTTATAACTGTTAATTACGTTGATATAAACTTCGGCAAACTTGGATGCCAGACGTATTTGTTGTTTTGCTGCAACGTTTTTGTAACTTGATTTCTCATAATCTTCTGTCGAAGTAAATTACGAATTGGGCAAGTATTTATACATGGAACCGAATCCTTGTTTATGTCACATAATTATGTTTATGTTGAAACGTTTCAGCAATAAAACAAACTGCACTCGGTTAGAGGCTATTTCTACATCTTTACGAAGAAAGCTTGCATTGGGTGCGAGATATTTCTAGAAACGTTTTCCTTTATAATTATATTTTCACTTCCCACTGTGGCTGCAAAAGTTTCGGACAGAAAATAATATATTTTTAAAACCATTAATAAGGTAAATGAAGCAAACAATTGTTTTCTAATTATATACTTCAAGTATCGAAAAGAGTAGTAAATTTTTATCTACAGGTTGTTTCTGGATTCTGGTAGAAGAAAATTGATGCCAAGTCAGCAGATCGGCTAATATAATAATGAGCTTTTGCTTACCATTCAACGGACAAAAGTTGAAATATGACTCAGAGAAGTTCGAACTGCTTCCTCATACATCATCAATTTTGGTGGCCATGGTGATCATTAATTCGTTCTGAGGTGTTCTGAAATTGAAGTGACACCAGTGCATACATTTTCTTTGTTGCCATGTATGGATGGGAGAGGGCAGTGGCGGGGGTCTCTTAAATGGAGGTCCATGGCAGGTCCGCCACAGAGTCTTTCTCCGCGGCAGGATGGCTGCTGGCTGGCTCCAGGTAAGGACCATCGTCGACTCCCGTTTTGTCACGAACCGCTACCAGACTAACTAATATAAGCAGATTGTTGCGATAAAAAGTCACGATATAATGAGAAGTACCTCCGATTAATACTCACTGGAACTGATTCAGGAAGTATTATATATTCAGTGCTTTTCAAATTAATATTTAACCGAATCTATTTTCATATTTTTTATCTCTAATTTTTTTGGACACAAAAGTTAATTTCATATTTGTAAGAGGAGCATTAAATTTCATAACATAACATTAACTACATATTTTTGGGAATTAGGAAAACGTTCTATTCGCTTGAAGTATGTTGTCACCACTCATTGTATAAGATTTAATCACAGTTTCGATTTTGACAGCACCTCCATTTTATTGGAAGAGATTAATTTCTGAAATCCCGTATATTCAAAACCATTCAAATACTGTTCTTAAACCTGACACAGAAAGTCTCAATAAATTATTTTGTTTTAAATTCAATGGCTCATGGTTTTTATCTGAGATGTAAGATCGTAGTTCAACTCCTGTCTTAAATTATTCTCCGTTAGAAAAAGACGCTAATCCGTGTCAAAGCGTCCGCAGCTTTAAATTTAAATTTTACTTATTTTAAGTGCTTCAGTTTAATTTTGTCTGTTATAAATGTCGCTTTAATAATATTATATTCAACAGACGCTAATTTTTATATGTTGGTAGTATCCGTGAAGTGTCTAGGAATATCTCCGTCCAGAACAACTGTAGAGAAAAATATGGGAAATCAAAACAAGTAGGCACACATTAGATTGGTATTTAGTACATATTCTGTGTATAGAACTTGATAAAAATAAATTAAATTATTAGGGATGTTAAAGTTTGATACAAACCACGAAGTCAATAACCATTTTTTTTAAAAAAATGTGCACTAGGTTTTAGAAAATATAATTGTTTAAGTGGTGTCAACCAAAAAATTTCCTGAGGATATTCTTTATCGTGTCGTATAGTCGTTAAAATTCAATAACATTCTATGTTGAACATCATATTCATTTGTGTCAATAATTAAGGCAATACAACAATCATTAAACATTTAGTGTACGCCTCATATAACACACAATTACTTTCATCAACAAATATATAAGCCAACAACTGAGAGATAGATACATCAGTTAATACAAGTAGCTGTCAACACAGAATATACCCAATATGTATTTTACATGTTAACATCTACGATCCCACCTGTCTTTTGAGAGTACGCTGAATGTTTCGTAATACTTCTATTGTCTTAATTATAGAAGATAATTAGTATGATACGTTCGAAATTTCTTGAATTTTATTGAGTACACAATAAAGAATTTCTCATCAATATTTTGTGAACAATTTTTGGTTGAACTGTTCATTAAGTAAAAATCAGTCTCAATTATTCAGTGAATACATCATTGTTTTGGTTGCATAAAAATTTCAATTTTGAACCATTACATTTGTATAAAAAGTCGTAAAATAAATTATTAGCACACATTTCCACTACTTCCATGAAGATTCTAAACACACATACTAACTTCCTTTAGCATAAATGACCTTGAATTTTGACATGAGTGTATAGGTTGCCTGACTTATTATGCTATTCGATGCTTAGACAATTTCCCTTCTATCTCTACATGTTTTTAGAACTCAATCGTCTGGTACTATTACTCATTTATTAGCATACATCAAGTTCCTAGTAGCGTGGCTAGTCTTTATGTCCGTCGAGCAAAGGGAAATTAGATCCCTCAAGTCTCAAGCGTGCGCGGTACAATGGTGCGATATACCAAATCGATTCATGTACTCTTGGCTTTGTTGACAGAAACGTTTTCTTGAATGTCAACAGCTACTTGACCCCGTTTAGCAGTGAGTAAGGAAGTACAGACATTGCAGCACCGGATAGTGAATGCTCTTTAGCATGTGATAATGAGAAAGGAGAGATCTTACTCCGTGCTAAATGATGACAACGTACAAAACCTTGCACTTGAGTGTTCGTAACGTAATCAATGCTTTCTTATACACGAAAATATAGACACCTATTGTTTCCATCAGCAAAAATCTGGAAAAAAAAACTATACTTTCACTATTTGCGAGATTTATTTCTTGTATTAAAATTCTATTTAGAATATATTACGTTTTTAACTATTTTATCAGTCACCTAATACTGACCTGCTGTGCAAATAATAGCCTGAAAAAAATGTTGATATAATGATATGTTTTGTTTATTATTTTACTAATTCAGGCGCTCCGGTTGTGATGCCAAAACCGTAGTAGCCCATAAATCTTCAATCCAGGTTTTCTCCTTATCACCAACTACGTTATTTTTTTGGTTTTATTTCCTCAATTTGGAAGAATTAGTTCAGCTTTAATATCCAATATTAGTATATTTACAAGACTAGTTCAGTTTATATATTAAAATATTGGTTTCAGTCAGTTAGTATATATAATAATAATGTATATAATAATATATAGTAACACAACACAAAATTTACATAAATGAAATTTAAGTTCAATAGCTTTATAGTAGATAAAAAAGTAGGTAACGTAAAACAGTAGATCATGTATAAGCTATTATTTACATTATTTGCTAATTAATATAACAATTACCTTGTAATTGTCCGGTGGTAACTATTCTTTAATTTATGAGAATGATGTTTATGAATTATCGTACTAGTTTACACTTTTCGTTACAAAAAATGTTTATTCTGTACTGCTATTTGCTGAAGTATTTTAGCACAATGTCTTTTTTACTTTACACGTCTCTTACGCATATATAAAACTCTATTATCTCAAAGAAGTTGATTAAATTAAATGAATGAGATATAGAGTCACTATAAAAAAATTATAACACGATGATTTGATAATGTGCATCGTTATTTTTAATTGTTTGAAGTTATTTTAACGTGCATATCAATAATTTGAAAAATAAAAATATATTAATTATATTTTTCATAAGACGTATATAAGTGGTGAGCAGAAATATTCTGAGTGATATTAAAATGAGAATATATATAATATATAAAATGGTAAATATTTACATGTTACTTAAAATTTAACCGCCTGTAAAACCGCTGTACAGACTCCAGTAAACGAAATATTTCTGTCACACGTGAGAATTAATTACAAGTAAATCAGAAGGAACCCATAGCAGATGTGGTTTACTATACCATAGTAAATATACAAATCTGTGCACAAAACAAATTTCCGGTAGAAGTTAATGATACACTTTCAAGCCTATGTAGTATAGTATGTGGGAATTAGTCTGAGGGAATATATTTCTCCTATTAAGTTTATGCTCAATTGTAGGTACGACTTATGTGTAGTTCATTTCCTGTGGTGTAGAGAAGAGTAAAACGAGAAAATACGAGTATGTTGTAAAAGTTATAAAAATATATTGTACAAAACAGCAGACAGGTATCTCTCTATGTACAAGGCTAACTCATCAGACATCCATTATTTAGATCAGATACACCTTCCCTTGTAGACGAACATAGTTCCTCCTGGATTTAATCTCTTTCCCTTTTTTCTGTTCAATTTGCATAGTTCTCATGCTTCCTGGTACCATTTTCTCCAACATTTTAATCACTCACTTTCATTCACTCTGTTTTTGCCATTCTTCTGTTTGCCAGAGTTATATTACTTGACCACTATAACCTTCTCCATACCAAATACAAAAAATGTTACCACGTCCGAAATAGTGCCACCGTATTGGCAATATTTTTCAAATCTAGATTAGATCTTCTTTAAACGTCGTCTAGAATATTAATTAAGTGTGAATGAATTATATTTTTTTCATTGGAATTTTTTTTATTTATTCAACAAAACACATCTTAGCTCTTATCATACAAGATAATACTGTACTTTCGCACCTTAATACGTTTACTTCACCTGGGCCAAAAGGATTGTTTATTGAATACACTTTCAGTGGTCGGAAAGAAATTGTGCTCAAAAGTCTTCAGTAAACCTTTAATCAGTCTCGAGCTAATTATTCGCAATTTTTAATAATTAATTTACCTCGTTTAATTCTGTGTCACACGGTTCATGAGAGGGAAATCAATTCGTCGCAGTCTACGGTTGACGGGTCTGTAGTCGCAAAAGAGGCAAAACTAATCATTTCTCTCCAAAAACATGTTAAATTTTATCCCATGGAATTCTTATTTTTTTCCCTCTAAAAGAATCTTCTATTAGGTTTTCTGGACAATATATGTATGTTTAAAGATAAAAGTTTGTTTTATAATATATTCACCCCCTTTATTGACTGACTCATAGAAGCCAGTTTTCTTCAGAGAGATGGATAATCCTTATTATTTTCATTCCCACAATATTTTACAATGAAAAATTCTGGCATTTCATGAACAACCAAGTGATTTCATTTGTCTTACAAAAAAAACTTCATCAGCTTATACTAATAAGTATTTATTTCAATACTTGTCATTCTATCAAATTAAATCCTGCCTTTCCTCAGAAATGTATGAGATTTGTGAAATAATTCCTTCTATTTTTTTTCAAGGCTAACTCTGGTCTTGCTCCGTCTATTTTCGAGTTATATACAGTTTTAACTGCGAACGTGACTTACGAGTGTCCATAAAAGGGGTTTCCAGATATTAATTTTGTTATCTTTCATGAAAAAATTCTGTATTTAATTGAAAAATATTTTAATTGTCTCTCTATGGTTGGGAAAGTCTAAAAGGATTCATTTCGTCCTCATATTTATGCAACGAATACATGCTCCTTATGGTCGTATTGTTCTAACATTCTCTTAGTTCTTTGGATCTTTAGTAGCTGGATTTCCTCTTAAAACATACGTATCATTTGAAATTATCACTTGTTTCGATTCTCAACCTACTTCTGCACCATTTCCTGAGTCTGCATTTCACCTAGAAAGTGTTAAATAAAAATTAAATAATAAAGTAACCAAAAGCAGACCATGATTGTGTGTAAAAAATAAATTGTATTAATTTTTCCCACCTAATTTGATTATTTGATTGTTATATTTTTTCAACAATATTAAATAACCTGCATAATATCACTTTATGCTAGTACGTATCGTTGTGTGTTTGGAGGACGGATTCCCGGTTATGATGATCCTCGATCCGAAAGTTGATCAGACCTTGAATATGTTTCAATTAATTACCACGATTCTTCATATTTTCAAATGGAAATTTTTCCAAGCCCTCTGTTAATCTCCGCACAGATCTAGTCGCTCAAATAAATAAAATAGCGCTCGATAATTATCCTTGACCCAACTTCGGCATAAAACCTTGAAAAAAAGAAGATCGACGGATTGTGGCAATATTAAAAAATGAGGCTTACATAACGGACGCGACCTTCCTAATCGAATATTTCCGGAGTCTGTAATTGCCGATAATTGATAATTCAAACAAATAACCGCTGAGTTGTAATTATGAGCGATGTTTTCCAAGGAGGACGATTGATCATCGCGATGACGATACGAGGTCATCTGTGGTGCCGGAACTGTCCAGAGATATTACGCGAGCCCCTCCCACGTTTAGACGATCCTCGGTCCTGCGACACAGACCACGGAGCCGGTGAAAGGGAGGACAGAAGAAGGCCGTGCGTGCGGTTCCCGGGGGGGAAATCGGACCCGCTGTTCGATCCTCCGGGTCAGGGGTCGCCGTGAGACTCCCGCTACCGAAGCAGCCACG
This sequence comes from Zhengitettix transpicula, assembly GCA_037074705.1. NCBI lineage: Eukaryota > Metazoa > Arthropoda > Insecta > Orthoptera > Tetrigidae > Zhengitettix > Zhengitettix transpicula. The sequence continues at coordinate 112,492,584 of CM073591.1, read as the reverse complement.
TTGCGACATTGCCGTAAACACACGGAATTTATTCTCTCGCACACCAAAGATGTTCGTGATTATAGATTCCCTTCAGCGTTTACCATCTTGATAATTTTTTTCTGACCGTTTGCCTCATGTCTTGCGACCAGTCCGTTACATATGCAACTTAAATATCTGATGAATGTTACATAATAAGTAGAATAAGTATGAAAAACTAACTTGTTAGAAATAAGGTAAGAGACAGGTCACCCTCTCTTCTTGGCATCCCGTGCCAACTTTACTTTCAAATTTGTTACACAATCTACTCCTGGTATCATTAATTATAATATCTCGCGATACTTATTTATACTTGAATTTTGTTCAATTTACTTCAATTTTACGGAGCATGAATATGACACACCATCAATATGGATATACTGTAGTTACTTGATTTTTATTAATTCCATTAATCCTCAGTTGAGGAAACAGAATTAATTTCATTACACAAAATTACAAATATAAACACTATTATGTCAACCTAGAACACATAATTTTCTCCGTATAATATAGCTAAGAATACAGTATATTATTTAACAATTAATTGATAGCATTTAGAAAAATATAATTAAATAATTAACTCCAATGGAACACCGAAAATTTGACTTAGCGTTAGTAAGAGTACAATAAAATATTTTCAGTGTGTGCTTACAATTTGTATTAATAAATACTTCCTTAAAGTCAATTGAAAAAAATCTCTAAGCAAATTGATTGTGGAACTACACAATACAAAAATAAAGTTCAATGTAACTAAAGCGTGACGCTCACTAAGAATCACACACATACAAAATCTACGGAGATTGAATCTTCGGAGCTGAACGACGATAACAAGGTCGTAAAAGAGAGTAAGAAACCCAAACAGCAATTATGCAAGCCATGAAATAGGATAATTTACAAATCAACATATTCAACACTTTTGCATGAAAAAATAATTTCAATTATTTGAAGAACGATCACGAAACTACTCTGCGTAAACGGGCCTTTCCATAAAATATTCTTACACTGATTCCCAAAACTCTTGTAGTTAATGATTTTTATTTCTTTGGGAAGACTAATATGGAAAATTAATAACTGTCGCAGCTTTACATATGGATCTAATTATTATCTTATTCCATAGATCTCTACCACCCGTTTATTGGTCATGTAAGTGTTTCTTATTAAACGTCTCTATTTTTTTCACTATGACAATAGTCGAGAAAGTTGGAGGGGATAACAGCTAATTTCTCCATTTCCTTGGCACTTACAGAGAATAGGGCACTGACACAAATATATACTGGTCATGATTCTACTGGTTCTACGATTAATATATTATTTCCTGTCTGCAACCGGAACACTTCCTGTGGTGTTTCTGTAAATAATTTAGTGTCTTCGTAGATCCTTTATTTTTATATCTACATGCCGGTATATGTACCCTGTAGTTTCTGTATACAGATTTTCATCGCCATGCACGAGCATGAGTGTGACGAATATGACCATTCATTCATTCCGTCGAATACCTTCTCGAAGTTTGAGAAATATACTAAAGTTATGCCAATAAAAACTTGCAAACTGTTAGGAAAGGTAATAATAGTATAGATACTAGTACCATCGTTCAGTGGACTGCTGTCATACTCACTGGTATTATTTATACATAAAACATTTCGTCTAAAATTTTTTTTGGCAAGATGAGAACTGAATTTGTCCACTGCAGTCGATTCAGTGTCTGGTGTCGCAATCCTGACGAGTTTCTGCGTTTCATAACTGTTGGTGAAACATGATTCTAACACTGTATAACCGTCGAAACTGCGAGATTTATGGAGGTGAATCGGCTACGAGAAAGGTAAAGACTGTGTAATGGGGAGGTTATAAGCACGTTTCTTGTTTTTTTCTGAGGTGCGGAATTATAGGCATCTGCAATTTAGAAAAAAGATGATCGGTAAACTGAGACTAGTATGTCATTACTGGATCCCTTTAACCAAGAATTAACCGCCCATATCTGGTCATTAGCAGAATGTACGGGAGGAAACTTTTTCATTTCCAATAGTGATAATTGTCTATATGATGTTGGAACTATTGTCGCTTCCACCTTAATTCGACCCTCTGAGAAGTTTTTCATTTCCTACCTAGAAAAATAGCTCTCCAAGAAAATATTCACGTCAAACATGGAGAAACGTATATTTTTTTTGGATGAATTCAAAAAATTGAAAGAGTAAACTGAAAGCAGATTACATCGAAAAATAATAATAAAGCAACCCAACATAATTTGTTTTTCAATTTTTTAAAGTACTTATCGACCTACCGCTATATCATTTTACCCGGCTCATAATTCCACGCATTTTGCTTTATATTAATAACAATTACCTGTTGTCACAGCAAATGACATCATCAAGCTTTTCAGAAACAATCTTAGGCTGGTGAACGCACGAAGCAGATACCATTAGAATTCAGTATGAGGTGATGTGCGTGTTTACGAAAGTAGATTATTTCACAGTGTGTGACATTTATGGAGGCCGAACATATAAAAAAACTTAAAATTTCAAATGCCTGCGTTCAAGTAGTTCGTAAAATCATTCCGCGTCAAATAACTTTTGCGGAATAAAATAATTACTGGGTGCATCACTAGGAGACAGCGTATAATTATTAATGGGCCTACTTGTTAATGGTACCTCTTTGGTCGTAATTAAGGAAGTCGGAGAAGACTGTTACAGGTGTCTGTGGAATATGTCTGATGTCACACAAATCGTGACGCAACAATAGCCAGAAAGACACCTCAGCTGACCTCTTTGCAAGGTGAACGTTCCCACACATACACACACACACACACACACGAGCACCACGGCGTCACAAAGAACTCCAGTGTCTGTACATTTAAAGCATTAGCAATCCAGTGGCAGAGATTCCATATCATCAAACATATTCCAAGTTATGTTGGAAAATCCATCTCAATTTTCAGGACTGTTTTACACTTATATTTTATTAATAATCCCAAATATACAATTTTTGTGGTTTGACCCGGGTGGAAACCCGAGAACTTTTTCTTCAATAGCTACACCGAGAAATGTTTCGATCCTTAATAATCCCAATAATTTATAGTTTACTGCAGAATAATGAAAAAATAAAGTATCAGATTGTAAAAAATATACTCGAAATAATTATTCCACTGAAATAAATAAAAACATTAATTACACTGTTGAGTATGTTCGCATTATTTCTTAACAGAGGACGTTAGTCATTGATATTTAAGACCCCAAAGTCTGTTGAATATAGGTGACCGTAATAAGGGAATAAAAATTAAAAAAATTTGTGCCATTTATTTGTATTACTTGTTCATTAGAGCAGTTATTAACAAATATTTAGTTCCCCAAATAATTCACTGATTACTTATAACTGTTTATGATTTAAACGTTTATAAAAGCTGTATTTGTTCCAAGTGTTGACAAACACTAATTTGAGGTAAAGAGTAAAGTATAAGAGATCTTAATGAAAATATACTCGCCACAATCTTCAAATATTGTAAAAACGTCATTTTATTTGGCATAGTGACCCTACCTACATCGTCTTTATCGTGGTGAGTCACTTCGTAACATAAAAAAATAGAATATTAGCTGGTATCAGTATTTTAGCTTATCTTGACTAAAGGTCCAATAACTTTCCTGGCATACTGTCATACCTTCTCTGAAAACGATTAGAAATCGAGGTTTCTATTCCATTACTGTAGCCTTTCATTATCCTCCCAATTTATTGTTTTTAATTATTTAAATCACCTGGGCTACTCAAAACCCGTTTAAATATTATGAAAAATCTTTCGACGTGCATATAGATAATGTTGTATGTGATGCTGGAAGTCAACATCATACAAATTGAAATAAATGCATTTAAATAAAATGTCAAAACTGCATTAAAATAAGTGTTTGCACATTTCTCATTTTTAATGTTTTAATTTTACACATACATTGGAAATTGTCTTTTTCTGTATGCATAGTTTAATGTATTAGAGATGCCAAACACTGAATTAAAAATAATAATTTAATTAAACATGTTTCTCACATAATTACACCAATAAATAAATTATTATTCAATATCTTTATATTAAACGTGATTGGGGTCCAACTAGAAATGAAACAAACATAATTATAATTTAACCGTCTGTATCCGCCTCATTAATAATTTAATTAGTTATTTTAATTGTTCAAAGCGCTCAAACAATTACATATTATAAAGTTTTCAGGGTAATTGCTGCAACAAATAATTTCATACGGATTAGAATTGTCTAATTGCTTACCATATTCAAGAAACGAGATTATGAGTTAATTTCATATTCGTCGCTTACACTGTCATCCAAGAGTAGAAATTACGCGGTCCTGTTATTTATTCTTCTTCGGAATCAGCGATACCGGATGTAAATATAGTAACAGGAAAGAGAATTGTTCAGATCCTTCCAAGGTCAACCAGTGATTATTCGAAACAATCCTCAAAGAGCGTTCCGTTAGCATTGATTCATTTTCCCTCAAAGGCTTATAAATATGCAGATTATGGATTGTTTACATTTTTCATAGATACGTGTATGTATTCTAACAATTGGTTATGATCAGGTGATAGATAAATTTAAACCAAGAATAGGTGCGATTCACAAGAAAAGATAACGCGCATTATAATAAAAATTGATGGCTAGAAATAAAATTATTAAAAAACTAAGAAAAAAACATTAATTTTGGAAAAAAAAATATTTAAAGACTAATAATCACAAATTATTTCAGGCAAAGCGACTGTTTAATAATTACGACCACAGCAGTTAGCGGAGTTTCCGACTTCAATAAGGATGTTGTTTATTTATAATTTATTAGAAAGCGTTGATTATATTACAATTTGTACAATTCATCGTAGTAAAGACATTAGAGTTTACATTTTTACTTTCATTTGAGACTAATCGTGATTGGGTAGTATTTGCAATATTTGTAAAAGACTACGAAGCTGTAACTAACTTAAATAAAAGTGGCAAAGGCGATATGTTACTAACGCCAGTGTCTTTTGTAAAAGTTGACAAAAAACATTTTTATGATATAATTAAATGAAGTTGTGAAATAATTATTCAGTCAAAAAATATATATATAATTAATTTCTTTATTCTCCTTTCGGATTCATGTTTAATAATACAAAGTTAATCGCATTAATTTGTGGCTCACCGTAAGTATTATGGAGCACCATGAAATCTCCTTTAAAATAGAAAATAACTTCAAAGTCCTGGCGTTAGCAGAAGTTCTATTATTGTTAGTGATTGATATATCAAGAGCAGATAAACCGCATCATTTTTTATGGATCTCGCTGTTTAATTTTTTTTTTTAGGGTAACAGTCTACATGAGGGTAATCCACAAGGTGGCGACTCCCCTTTAATAGCATAGGAAGGGATTTGAAAATGGGGATGCGGGAGGGTAGAGGAAGGTAGCCAAGGGTTTACTAGGGCCCCCGGGCTATAGTTTAAAGATCCTACCCGGCATTCACCTAAAAGTAATGCAGGACAAACCCTAGAAAACCTGCATCAGGTAGGTCGGGCATTGGGTACTTCCGATAGTGGGAGATGGGTTTGCTGTGGGCACGCAGAATTCCCTTCTCGGTGCCTCGACCAGTTCATGAGGCAGCTGGCCGACTATTCCAATGGGAATACCGGACAACTTTTACCGTATGCCCAAGGTCTGCGACCCCGGAACATACACCTCTCAAAACAGGCCGAGGTGCCGCGGCTTGTGGGAACCTTAGTTAAAAAAACCAGAGAGAAGTGAAGGCATCCCCAAAGGTAGCCTCCAGAGCTCTCTGGGAAGGTTCACCTGTGAGAGAATCCTCTCGCAAGCAACCGGTGTTGCCCCGGTATTTATTTATATTCGGCAGTAAGGACGTCAGTGAGAGCATTCTCTCGCAGGTGAACCTTCCCAGAGACCTTTGGGGATGCCTTCACTTCTCTGGTTTTTTGAACTAAGGTTCCCTCATGTAGAGGCACTTCGGCCTGGTTTGAAAGGTGTATGTCCCGGTGTCGCATACGGTAAGAGTTGTCCGCTATTCCTATTGGAATAACTGGTCAAGGCACGACGAGGGGAAAGCTGCGACCCGACAGCAAACCCCTCTCCCACCATAGGAATGGCGTGAGACAAGTACGAAATGCCCGACCTACGTGATGCAACTTTCTCTAGGGTTTTCCATGCATTACTTTTAGGCGAATTGCCGGGTAGGATCCTTAAACTGTAGCCAGGCTACCTTGGCTACCTTGCTCTACTTTTCCCCATCCGCCCTTTCACTCCCTTTCCTAAGCTGTAAGATGGGAGTTGCCACTATGTGGATTACCCTATACTTTTCCTGTCTACACCTTCCTCTTCCTTCTTATCTCTTGGACATACCGAATACCCCGATCTCCATGGTAAAGGGGCTGAAATTGAACATCAACGGCATCGCAGGTGTCATTGTTCATTTCAGCGACTTCGAAACCGATGGATTCGACACTGGCAAGGACTATAAGTCGGGATCTCGGCTGAACTTGAACTTTACCGTCATGGCGAATGGCAGCATTTAAGCAATGACTCCAACAATAGTGGAGTCCACACCAACAACGGTCATTAGGGGAATCCACGTGGTGGAAACTCCCCTTGAATAGCGTAGGAAGGGATTTATTTCTTCCTCAGTAATTATTTAAGTGATTTTCATATCAGATTACGATGGCATCATGCGTGAATCAAAAATGCAAAACTTACGAGAATTAAATTTATACTAATTATCGTTTTTATTATTGAACTCTAACATTTAATCGGTATTTTTTTAAGTTTTTATTTTTGTAATATTTATTATTGCTGCGTAAATTATACTATGTTGTTGTTACAAATATTTGTTAAATGTGATTATTGCGGTATAATGTTGTTATATCAAAGTAATAAAGCACACTCAAGGAAGAATATTTTATATTACATCTGTTTATTTTTTTTTTCTTGCTTCATACCATTTGTATGTTAAACGTTCTCGAGCCAATGATATTCCGCGCTGATTACGAACACTTTCAAATTATAATTTTAAATTTCTGGACGTGCGTATGTAATACGATTTGAATCATTTGTTCAGCGGTTAGTTAATCAAATGTCGGCAATTCGTTACAAAAACTCGAAGGCCTCATTGCGTCACGGGTTGCTGAAGAAAGGGCAGCTTTGAAAACAATACGCGCGTCTACCGCAAACACACTTCTGGCTTAACGGCAGCTGTCTTCGCGTCATCGTAAACTTACTGAATAAGTTCCTCTGAAACTAACTGCACCAAAGGTCAATGGACGTAAATATTCTTCAGCAGGGTTTATATAAACTGCACTGTAGCTGAATAGTAAATCAGATCAACGTCTATAGTTTTCTAGAGCCCAAAAGAATATTTCTTAATCTGTATCTTAGTAAGAGTGTGACTGAACAAGCCAGTAGTTTAAATGTCTGAAAATTATGTTTATTAAGAAACTAAAATAAGGAGAACATATTAGTTTGCTGTAAAGTGTCGATGTTTCAGTTTGTATTTATAATGTATTAAATTCTTGAGAAATTCTTTATTTAATATACATTCGTGTGTAAAAATGTGTGTCAACTTAGTGATAAATTATTTAGTTTCTAAACATTAGACGGTAATGGAATCTATGCAGACAGAATTATAAATGTAGGATATTTCGGATCAGGTCATTTGCCGCCGACTAACACTTGACACTGTTTTAGTATTATTAATACTGTACATAGTTATCCACATAAAAATTGTTGCTTGGGGTGACGTAGCACGTAACTTAAAAATTCACATCTGCCGCTCCAAAAAATAATATTTATATAGATTAATTCTGCAATACAAATCTTTTTAGAAGCGAAAAATCTCGTGTTGGATGCAATTTGCAGAATCGGGCGGAGAAAAGAAATACATTTATGGAAAAACGAATGATCGAGGCCTGCTGTACAAAAGGAAAATTAATTCCTTTGTAATATACGAGGATACGAGGGTCAGGCGGAAATTAGTTGGCCTGTCACAAAGATAACGCTAATACAAAAAATTATGATTCTTAGTTGAAACATTATCTGCTAGATGGTATATTATGACATCACAACCACATACATTCATTGTTTGATTACTGAAACCAAAAGAAGAGAAAAAGTGCTGGTGTTAACCAAAAATTTATAAAATTCTAGAAGTTATAAAAGAGAAGTTAAATTCGGCATTAAACGAATATTCGACGGAAACAAGTGCACAAGTTAATGCAAAAACTGAAGAACCTCCAGTTTGGATGATGAACGTTCAGAACGCCCAAAAAACACTATAACAGAGGATAAAATCGGATGGAGTACCGAAATATCAACAGTTGTTCAGATTGTTAATTTTTGTGGGTCCGATTTACAAATATTTTTGCAAATATTTCGGGATGAAAAAAACATCAACGCGATTGCTCTCACATTAACGTCGAACAGAAATGCAATCAAATGAATACTATGGAATAGTGTTTCGATCTTTTTTTAGTTATATTGAACTGAGTTATTGTGACGTTTCATTTGTGTTGCTAAAACATGGATTCATTATTCCATCCCTGAGTTGAAAGAAAAGTTCAAACAGTGGATCCAAGCGGATGGAAGTGCCCCGGAGAAAGCGAGAACCGTTGGATCAACGGACAAAGTCATGGCCAGTATGCTTTAGCGATGGTCATTGAGTATTTCTCATAGACTATTTGTAAAAAGACAAAACAATCACCGGAGAATATTATGCAACATTATCGGAACAACTGCATAGACGATTATGACGAAACGTCGACATTCGGATAAGAAACAAGAACTTGTTCTTCACCATTACATTGCACCCCCTCAAACAGATCAACTCGACAAATTGCACTAGGAATTACTTCTACGTGCACCATACCAGGCAGATTTAGCATAATCTAAAGAAATGGGTTTCTGGACGAAAGTTTGCTTCGAATAAGTGTCGCAGTTGAGACAAACTCCTAATTAACGGAATTTGAGAAATAATTTCTCACTGAAGAAATATGAAAGCTGAAAATTTGTTAACTAAGTTCAATCTATTTAAGATAAGAATACGTATAAAAATAAAAAGGAAAATGGTAAATCTTCTCAAGGAAACTGCTACCCGAAAAACCTTTGTACAAGACTCACGTGGCTCCGAAACTGCTAGGAATCGTATTAGTACTCTTACATTAATTCGAATTTTATTGTTGGCCGAATACTGATGATGTTCTCGAACCCTGGCTCAGACGTCGGAAAACAATTTTACTAAGGGTACCAGAGAAAATTATCTAGAAATCTTTTCCAGATGTCTCTTTTGCGATGTTTTATTTACTAGACATTGACTGTGTTATCTCTGCCAATGTCTCACATACTCACCGTAACATAAGATTCGTTCACCTTACACTTTCTAATTACAACATCGTGAACATATTGTGCTTCGAATATAATTGTGTCATAACTTCTTTTACGAAGCTTTCACTGAAAAGATTGAGTCATCGCACGGCGGTATGTCCTTATACAACTCGTTAACATCATGCTACACGCAATAAACATAATCCGGCTATTAATTTGAACATTGTAATTATTATTACACACAAATAGTTTTCATTACCAAAAGTCTCATAATGAGCTTGAGTATCTTGGCGTTTTTCAGTAACTGCTTGAGACTGACGTTAAGGAGCTTAATTGATTTGAATGCAATGATTTATGCATCATTTGACTTTAAAAATAAAACGTTTTAATAACTTAAAGCATTCACAGTCGTAAAGGTAACGAGTTAAAACATTATTTTGTTTAAATTAGAAACTAATTGAATTATTTTCGGCAAGCGGGTATTACTCATCCATGTATATTCACATTTGAATTTGAATGGCTCAACACTGAAATTAAAAAAATTATTGATAGTATAAAACCTCTTTTTCAATAGAAGCCGCGGGAAATCCAATCAAAGTAATTTATAACCATTAATTTTTATATATTAAAAATACAACAAACGGAAGCACTACAGTAAAAACAAAATAATCACAGATTACACCGTGTATACTGTAAAGATATTGTAAAAGCATACGATGAAAAATTTGAAGACTCGAAAATGTTAATTTACAGAGAATACAATAATTGTTGAAAGAGTTCTTTGGTTGGAAACCCAAGAACTCTTTCAACAACTAGTTCACCGGAAAAACCTGCGCAAGTTAATTCAATAATTAGTTTATGCTGGATTAATTGGACCGTTTATGTTAAAAATAAGCTATAACGAAGTTAAGAATCTGTAATTTTGGTACAAATATCTTATAACTATTATGAGCCCTAAGTACTGAGAAATATTAAGAAATGATTCACACACAGTTTATTTTATATGACTCGGCGGATCAACTAATAAAACAACACTTATTTCTGTAAACATGATTCTGATCAATTCAGTCTTCGAGCAACAGACCTTCGATTTATTTTAAAAAGTATATATAATATACAGGTATTTTAAAATATACGAAACTATTAAGAACAACTTATTTTCACGCTATTATAAAAATTCGAACTTACTTTTACTTTACAATCAGAAAATTAATTGAGCATCATTGTGCAGGACGTTGTGATATAAATAATATATTGCTAGTTCATTGGTCCTAAATCTATGCTTTGTAGATACCAGTATTGGCTCGTGAGATTTTATACCATCCAAAACAACAATTACAATTTTTATGAAGATAACTACGTAAAACACACCAACTATTGTGTCACCATTACTCTGCGGCAAATGAACCGACCCGTAATATGCTAAATTTCTAGCTCCGGTTACATGGCATGTAATTGTGCCTATTTTTTTAAAAGCAAAAAAATTTAGCACCAAGAATTTTTCATTCGAACGTATTTTTTTATACATATTTAATTTTAGATACAATCCACGCATATACTAAGATGTATATAAAAAGGAGGTAGTTTGTGGAACTGTACGAGGACTATAGCGATGTGAAATGGAATTCTTAACATTCCAGACTGTGCTCAGCACAGATAGCCAGCTGGCTTCATTAGCAGGATGGGGTCAGTGCGTTCATCGAAAGGCGAAAAGAAATTCTTACTGAATTACTTACATAAGTATAAAGGTTATTAAAATTAATAAATTATCACACTCGTTGTAGATAAAGTTGACTTGGTTCAAGAGATCTCGCCCAAGCTCTTACTAACCTTGTGGATTGCGTTTAGGTAATATATCATTTTACTCTGTAATATTATAATAAATACTGTACATTTCTTCAAATTAGAAATTATTAACTGTTAGTTTGAATTCATTAGACTTCATAGAAAGTAATGAACGTAATTATTTCATCTTAAATAAAACAAAGTCAAACATTAATTATTATAATTTTCTGGAAACTATAACATTTATGGATATTGCGGCAACTCATTCAAACATTCAGAAAATTGGAGTAGGCTTCCCGAAAAGCCTCCATGCGGCTTTGTAATTCAGATTCGTACGTACCCTTCTGGTTACAAAAAATGAGCAATCCTTTTGTAGTGAAACCAGCTGACACACGAGCTATCACGGCGAATAATGGTCTGGTCAGATTTCATAGGGGCAAGCCGTGTCCCTTTACAATATGTTTAAAGTTTAAATGTCGAAATATGGCTGTTATTAGGTGTTCCATAATCACACATTCTGCTGACGTAAGACTTCCTGTCCCCTAGTACTTTCAGATATGTTATTTTATCTTATTTGTAAATTCGCCCTACGATATAATCCTTCAAATCGAACAGGAACGTCGAGTGTTTCCGACTTTTCTCCAACTTTAACGCGCTAACTTTTTTCTCCTTACCGCACTCACAAGTTCTCGATAACCACAAAATTGGTTTCTTGAAGAAATTACAGACTACACTAATATCAATCATTTGAATACCCTGTTTTTAATGTTCATAAAACTCAATGTAACGAATTTCAAAATTTTAATGCAAAGTTGTGACGAACGCTTAATTTCTAAATTTCGAGCAACTCTTGAAATATTTCAAATAATACCTCACTATTAATTCCCTTAAGAGTTAATAGCTGATGCTACAACTGCTTCACTCTTACATATGCGAAGTTGCGACACTAGGAGCAGCCACTTTCCTCCTCGTCTCGCATTAACGCCTGGAGAGTGTGTGTGGGCAGAGTACACACATTTATAACCACATTTTTAGTACAACGAAAACTAGTAAATATACTAATATCACCCTGAGGTTCTAAGAAGTACGATCAGAAAAATTCCTAAATCCATTTAAAGTTCATTTAATCCCAGATAATATGTAGACTCGATGATCTGTTAAAGGAACGGAAATTTGGAGACCTCATACGCTCGGATAAGAGAAATCGGTTAAGTAGAAGGAATGATCCGAGCGTTTTGGAGTACAATTATATATGATTTTGAGAGAGTGCCAAGGTCATCGCGCTTCAAATGTCTTGAAGCTTTTTGAATTTCCTCTAGCGTTTCCCATATATTAAAATTCTAATCCAATAATGGAAAATTAATCTAAAATTTCACAAATGAGGAGATAATTTTAGTAAAAGCCGTCACAACGGACAGTCTTCAGAATTTCATTTTGGAGCACTTTTTTTGGAATTTGGAATTAAAATCAAGTCAACAGGTGCCTGGAACTCGACTGATCAGGTTTGCTCTAATAAATTCGAGTTCAGAACTATATACTTTCCAAATTCTGTATTAATACGACTCCGCAAATTCAGTGACAATTTTAAAATAGTTGTTAACAACTTTTATATATTTAAGGATAAACTTGGGGTACCTGTTTATGAACACAGCACGGATATATAAATCTAATCATTCTACCTTGGTCTTTCTCCGGGACATTTACATGAGTAAAAACTCTTCTGGAAGTATTTCCGTGAAATTTGACTTTTGTTATCCACAAGCCTAAAAAGGAAACAACCCATATATACCTTTGTTATTTTTAAGATTCGTAACATTACAACACAGACCTATCCGAATGTATAAATCTCCAAATTACTCATTTGTCTTTACATTCACTGTATCGCCACAGAGGGAAAAAGCAAGACTAGAAAATATATCCCACGGAGGGAAAATCCAGTTCCATCACATGACCGGTAAAAGTTCCGCAAGGAGTTTGTTCGGAAGTGCCCCACCCAGCTGACTGACGTTCCTAACAGTATCGCCCGATGTACTTGCTGTCAAGTTTTGGAGGGCCCATCACACTTTGTATCACCCTGCTACAGCGTAAGCTGCATTGCACAGGGCCACAACTGGATGTGAGAGATCGGATTTACCGGCAGAGCTATCTTAGATAGAAGGCATTTCTCAAGTACAGCACTTGAGGCCTTTACCAGTCTTTGGCCTGTCTATCCGACAAAAGAGTTGGATTTGCTGTAATCTTTCAATGACAGAGCTGCCATCGCGGAGGCGTCTCACTTTGCTTCCAGGTGAAAAACACAGACTGTTTCCAATCATCCTGTGCCGAACCACGAGATGAAGCCAAGCAATCAGGTACAACGCCGAGAACGCACTGCGTAACTAGACAAAGCTTCTAACTGACTGACTAGCGATTTACTGAACCTGAAGCACAACATTCAACTGATCCAAGAGATGTAAACAAGACTGACAACCGTATGGACACAACAATGCCTACTGCACCACACGCAAAACGGAACACCTAAACAAGGCTGAACTGTACATTGCCAGCTAATTTATATTCCACTAAGCGTCTACGCGGCTCAAATGGGAGTTGCGAAGCGCAGCTCGTGAAAGACTACCAGAGTCAATAAAGACAAGTAATTTGAACAGAACACAGAATTTCAAGTTCCATGCGTATAGTTGAAAATCAACGTTTCAGTTAAAGCATCAGAGTTTTGATTTTACTCATTTAGTAATAAATTTAAGAAGTAGTATCATAATATGGCGTATGCATAATCCAGTGTTTATGCACTGTTTACAATTCGTGTGTCTAAAATTTTTCATGAGAATAACAGTGGAATAATTAATAAGCTAGTTTATATTCTGACGTTAAATTCCTCAAATTTGATCACTTGTCCTCCCCAAACAGGGTTTGAAGATTAATCTGAATCGATTTTGAACTTACCCTCAGATGCATGTTTAAAACACGATTTATTATGGTAAAAAGGTATGTTATGCTGATGGTTTTGCAATGTAGTCTTAACTTGATGTTTTTATGTAAGTAGTAACGATTTATTGATCATTCAGGGTGATTATAACAAAATAGTTGAAAGCTTGCAACCGATTATTTAATAAAAATTAAAAACTTGGAGACTGGTTATTTCAGCAGACACACACACGATTTATTTTGGACGATATACTTCATCAAACAGGAAGAGAAGTACCCAATAATGAAAACTTAGATAAACCAATATATCCAGTCGGCAATGGATTATGATTTCAACATTAAATTGTTGTCATAAAGACAAATAACTATATAATTATCTTTATCATTTAATATTTTTTCTGTTCTCGAAAGATGAATGACCGTATGGAAGCGCAATTAATTCTTGCCTTGAAATACCGCAGAACGAAACAAGTTTAAGGACAACAACTTGCAACTCGTGTTTCGTGATAGGTACAAGTGATACGCGTAATGCCTCTATAAAATATACATATCGGATGGAAATAGCCACTATAAATTGAATATTACAGTTTACGGCATTTACTACAATTTATTTACAATCACGTAATTAATTCATGAGTTCCATATTTTCATGTAATGTATTGTTCGCAATTAGTTTAAAGGGCACAAATTTCCATTACCTGATATAATTGAAGCAGAACTATTCAATTGCAGGAAACTTTCACACTCGTTTTTTACGTTTAGATATTTTTGTTCCTATCTTTGACGTGAAAACATGTTATATCTATTCAGCTACATTATTTTAATTTATTCAAGATAGATGGCTGACGATGAATGGAGACTGCCGGTTTGATATGGGCCTTAAAAAATACATAAAATTATAATTGTGACGCTGACTTTGACAATAAAGGGGCCTCAGTGATTTGGATGAAACCTTACGTTGTTGTTGTATAGACCATGAGAAGGTTATTAGCAATTTAAAACTGCCATCCGCTACCTTCAGACAAAATGTAGGACGTTAAAAAGACTTTGTTATTCGTTCTTTACAAAAAATTATAAGTAACGCTTTTAAAAAAAGATACACTCAAATCATATCCTATCAATAGCAAACGCCGTAGAGAAATCATCATGACAGAAGCTAACCTCAACCGTGGGCAAAATATTTTCATTTTCATATTCAGGACGAGCACCAACTTCATCATATTGGTTGGTCTCTATTCAGTTGGAATTCTCTTTCTTTCTTACACAGCTTTTTCCCTACGAAAAGGGGTAATTTTATAGTCTGATTATTTTTTACTCCAACATGATCTCCTGTCATAGACTAATATCTTGTACCTACATACGAGCTCTGACCTAATGTTACGTCATTATGTTTTTACTCTGTATATTTGATTAATATCTTTTTTCCTCAAGGCCAAAGTAACGCTTACTATTCCTAACATGGTTTCGGTCGCTAATGTAAAACCTGACTCAGAAAATTTTTAATGAGTAGGTAAACGCCTCATAGCAATCGAGAATCCTTCCACTATTTTCATAATTTATAAACTTTTAATGGTTTTCAATAAATGTATTTTGCAAATTGCGGAGAATTTTTCTTTAATAAATAACCTGAATGTGAAGGTATTTTAAGACGAACGTAATACCTCCATAGTCAAGACGCTAAAAACTGTGCCTACAGTGTGAAGCAAATTAAATTGAACCACAAATTTATAAATAATTAAGGGAACAATCTTAAATAAACAGCAAAAAAGTCCCTATAAAACAACTAACAAAATTTGTACTTTAAACTATTTTCTAACTTCAGAGAAAATATTTGTAGTTACAGCGGGTCAACATATCTCAGTTGTTATTGCTTAATGTAGAGTATAGTATATGTAGAATCTATTTCATAAAAATTTCAAACCGTAAAACTAATTTAGATTTACAATAGTTATACATAGTTTGTTGTAAGTTAAAGTATCTTACGTCAAACCCTATTTTCCCTGTAACGAAAATCACCGTAGGTAAAAATGAAACCACAGATTATAATGTTTTATTGGTTTCATTGGGTAGTAATTGTAAGCCCCGCACATGTTTAAACTAAAAGACACGACAATCTGCATTAGTCATGATGAACAACAATGCGTCCCTCTCTTGACGTCGCTGGACACTTGTGGGTCAAGGCAACTCTGAAAACATCTTCCTTTTTCTCTCCCCAAGTAGAAAGCACTTGACACTTCTTGCGAAATACGTTACGCCTCCAACGCTCAATTTGAACGAGTAATTTCGTTGACTAGCACACATTCTTGGGTAGAAGTAATTCAGCAGTGAAAGTAAAAGGCTTACCAAATATTAGCATACGAAGAAAATGTTTCAGATTCCGTAAAATGTTGCCCACAAATATAGCTTACCGAAAAATCAGTGAGAGATAAAGAGAAGTAACGGTAACGCCATTTAAAAAAGGAAAGATACAAAATAAATTATATATAATCACTTACATATAATTATTCGTGGATAAAACTGCATTATAGATTCACAGAAAGACGTTACTGTACCTATCAGACTTTGTTGAATCAATACACATTTACATATAAAACTAATAATAAAACAAATTGAGTTTTGAAACCTGTGCCCTTTACTGGTTGCCAGTTATTGTCATCCTTGGGTATTAACTTCTTCATATCAATGCGTTAGTTTGCAAATTATAAATTTAGCTACCATTTTCTGTAATATTTCCCGGGAACGAAATATAAACTTTTCGAGAATAAAATAATATTATTTAAAACTACACTTTATGTTTTCTATACGGCTTAACTTTAAACATTAGTAAAATAGTATAAGATTGTTTTAAGCTAGTGTTGGAGATAATGAAATATTTCCCGAAAGAAAATTTTGTCAATTTTAGAAAAAACAACAGCTGCGGTATCAAGGTGATCTTTGACCAAGAACCTGACATAAATGGACTGTTTATTATTGCAGACAAATGTGTCCAAGGATTCTGGACTGAGACAAACAGTTTTACATAATTAAAACCGATTATCCGTAACAAATTTCATAAGAGTAACTTATTGGTTTTATTTTTTATCAAACTGAAATTATAAAAAATGTATATTAACGCCTTCATCAATTTCACATAAATTTGGTAGACTTACAATATTAGAATGGTCATCGTGGTGTATGACGCCACTCACTAGCATCCATGGTGGTGCGAGAGGTTCGACTGCGACAATTAAAAATAATGCGAAAATAGTTCTGATGTTAGAGTATGGGAGAGAGTGAAACATTTTTCATCTCTCAGATATCACGCTTTTTTTCTTTATCATCCCTTCTTGCCCACAATCAACTAGTCACAAGAATAGCATTTCGGAGTTTATTTGGGCTCATTTTATTTTTCACGTAAATAACTTTGTCCTTTTCTTCACCCGCCATTTCCTTGAATATTTATTTTTTATTGTAGAATTGAAACTAAAAATATTTTTATAATCAAATCTGTAACGATTATGTTTTATAGATATTTTTAATTCCGTTTTCTGTCTAATATTATGAGTAAATAACTCAGGAACGCCGGACATTCCGCTAGTTAGTTGATAAAACTCCAAATTAATATTTTTACTTATTAGAAAATTCATAATTTTGAAGAATTTAATCGATTATAAGCAGCTTTTACAATTTACAATTACAATTATTTGTAACATACAAGATGAAATAATTGAATGCGTTTACCTTATAAAAAGTTATGCTTAATTTTATCTCTTAAATACGCTAACATAATGAAGAAATGATATGACTTTGAATTTGTTTAAGAACAGATGTGTAGCGGTAAAATTTACATTTTTATTCGCATTGAGGGGAAAAAAACATGAAAATATTTCAGAATTTACGATTGCAGAAATTTTACTCGCGGGTACGAAGGTGTATACAATATTAAATGCAAATATATGTTTGTGGAAAAGCGAAGACGTAACGTTTGGAGATGCTTCTTTTCGTAACACTGAGTATTCATCGATGTATGAATGATTCACTCTAGATAATTTTAGAATATATTTGGAGCATTTTTTAAGAGATATGCTACTTTAGGAATGTTCTATATTGCTTGCTCGTTCAGAGTACTCATCTTCTAAAAACCTATGAGTTCTCCTATGTTGTGTGTTGTCAATTAAGTCCGCTAAGCGTAAGGACGAGACTAGTTCCTCATGTACAGTTCCAATATAGAAGCAACTAATCACGTCCCCTCAAGGTTGTACGCCAAGCAATCACGTTTCTTCCTTTTGAATTGCAAAAGTACAAAATATTTTCAAAGAGAAGCACGTTAAATACAAGCGACGAGTGATTTATATTTGTTTCCATTGTGAAATATGACCTAAGACATTCCTTGCCGTGTATAATGGCATTTAGCTTCACCATTGTTGATGTTAACAAAGATTAACCCAGGTGTTCGTTGCATAAAAATTACGACCTGACGAGCACTACGTGACACTCGACCGGGAACATTTACACATCCAAACGTTAGTTCCTGGAAACTATTTTAGCATTACTTAGAGAGAAAATTCTACGACAGTTGAATCTGTCGTGAATTTGAACCGAACGTGAAAGCTTTTCTGTTGTGACATTTTGTTTGAATATCATCATGCAGATCACATATATGTTGTGGATTGGTATGAAGTATTATTTAATCATTAACACAGAGGTGTGACTAATTCTGTTTATTTTTAACACATTTTCAGGGAACATGCATTATATACCTGTTTCCGGTTACGTATAAATAAGTATTTCTAGTAATCAATGCATCTATCCTTAAAACGACGCCGGTGAAAATTCCAAACACACAGTAACTTACCACCACAATATACTGATAAAACACAAGACAGGTTCCTTAAAAAAACGAAATAAATGAACCAATGACAACCGCGTCATTGGGCTATAAGACTCAAGAATAATTTCATTCATTACGGATGTTGAATAAAATTTCATAGCTAGAATTTTGGGGTTGGAATCTACCTACTAATAGGCCACTCATTACAGCAACTATTTGGTTCAATTCTACGACTTTTAAGAGTTCGCATTGGAATAACGGTATCTTTAAATTTCACTTGTCATACTTAGGTCTTTATTTCATAAGGAATATTTGTTTAATTTCTAGGTTTGTTTACTAGTTCTGGTGGCTGTTTTCACCTTGTCAGCAGCTAAAGACAAATACTCTGATGAAGACAGACCTTATGAATTTGGCTTCAACATTGAAGGCCAGCAGCATAGGCACGAGAAGAAAGGTGAATTATAAAACCATTTTTTCTCTTCAAGAGGAAATTTGAAGTATCTAACTAACTTCGTTATTAATCTTATGCTTCAGACGAAAATGGAATAATTATGGGAGAGTTCGGATTCATCACCGCAGACGGAGTTTATCACGTAACAGTTTACGCCACGGATGAGAATGGAGACTTCAAAATTATAAGCATGAAAAACATACGATTGGGACCAGGTATATTTATTTCGTTTAAAATATTTTATTTTGTTAGGAAATAATTAATTGTACTTAGGCATAAGCACATACTATAAACTAGCTTCTGTACATTGCATTGTATTTTACTTTTCAGCTCCTGACGTGAAGAAATTACCACCCACTCCTGCCCAGCGAGCACCTCAGGGTCGTGCCCTTTCCTTCTCAGAAAAACCGTCAACCCCTGCGACGCCCTCAACAACTAAGAGAAAGCTGCCCGACATCTTCAATGGTCTTAATGGTTGCGGTGGTTGCGTAGTGCCAACAACAGCATCTCCGACTGCATCTTCTCAACCTTCGCCAGCCAAAGCGACGTTCACTTCTAGCCCAATTCAGTCACCAGGAAATCCAACCAACTCTGGGAAAGTTCCGGGTGAATTTTTGAGCCCAGGAATTACGACGTCGTTCACTTCTAGCCCATTTCAGTCACCAGGAAATCCAAGCAACTCTGGGAAAGTTCCAGGTGAATCTTTGAGCCCAGGAATTACAAATGTTCCTAGGTCGTTTTCTGTACCAGGTGGAACTCCTGATGGTATTTCCAAAGTAGTGCAAACCGGAATACAACAGTTTCCAAAACAAGGTTCTACGGGCTTGCCAGTATCCCAAACATTGGGAAAAAAGCTTTATGAAACTTCAACACTAAATCCTACGAAAAACGAATATAAATCCTCACCACGTTTTCCAATCGTCCAGTCCAATCTAGGTCAACGTGTAACAGAAAAGCAATACAATTCACCTACTGTAACATATGCTCCACAGACGCAAATATTTACTGATTCTTCCAGTCAAACAGGAACACCGACTTCCAAAATACTTCCTGGTATCCAACGCTCAAATATCGAATCTGCAACATTTTCTACTCTACCAGGAGTAAGTGGAAAATCCAAAGAAGGGCCCGTTTTAATTGACGCGCGGTTCGGAAACGTGCCTGCAGATTTGAACGGGGATTCTCCTCGAACAGGAAAGGTTCTTCTTAATCAACCAGAATCGGTACGACCTCTCCCACGCCTCCAATCAGCAGAAAAAGTTACAAATGGAGTCGAGAGAGAGGGCCTTCCAAATGGAATCAGCATGAAAGACATCATGGGTCTTCTCTACAAATTCAACTACACTGTCGGCTTCCATGGACACCACGAGGAAGGTTTCAGAAATGGCGATAAGAAAGGCGGTTACTTCGCCAACGGACGAGACGGTTTCGGTAGAAAAGTTGAGTACGTTGCAAACGAATTCGGCTATCAACCAAACATCACACTTGTTGACCTTGGTCTGCAATCACCAGACACGCCAAAAGAAAATACAGAAAAAGAGTTCGGACTTAAAGGTTATGAGTTTAAATGGTTTTATAATAAATAGAAGAATGATTAAGATACACAAAACTGATAATTGATGTTAAAACAGCTTTTTTTGTTTTTCAAAGATTAAACACACGAGCTTTCAGTTTCTTACGTTATTCGTCTGTAAGTATAAACTAAAATTGTAAAGGTGTGCAACAAAATTTCATTGGCTTGTTGTGACAAGTTGACGTTGATGCAATGCCCGACGGCGCATTCTATATTATATGAATTGGGTATACAAAACATGTGTCATGGTAATGTGTTGATGGTGAAGAATGTGTTCCGAAACTTATTTTATATTTGCAGGTGAATATCGCAAAATGTTAAAAGCTCATAACATTTGATGATTTAATGTTTGAAGGGCAAAATAAATGTGTTTTAACTTCAAATAGATTAGTTTAAAACATTTAATACTTATGGTAACAATGATCTGAAATGTTTACAGACAAATTCAGAATAAGTAATTTATTAGTTCTGTTACACAACTATTTTCTAATTCCATTCAAGTACAATTTTTTTATCCAAATTTCCATTTTTTATTACAATTTTACGTACTTGAAATTTCTTAGGAGTAATACTGCGATATGACATGGTTTAAATAACATTTTAAAAATCTTTCAGAAAAGACTAAAAACTATAAAGCATTAAGCTGTCTGAAGAACTAACTTGATAGATGTTGATAGGAACTTTTCAGTGAAATATTTCTCATTAACATTCTGTTATCTTCACCAACTTCATTGAAATGTAACAGCTAAACCGATTTAATCCTGCCACTACGTTCAAATGTGCATTACTATGTATTGACCTAGTCAATTATTACCATCAAGTATTTTTTTAAAAAATTAACGTTGTAACATGAAACATTTTTAATTTTTACACAGTACAAACTTATTTATAGTCCTGACTCAATTTAAATTGAGTTTCAATCTGTAAATGGACAATATAATTGTAATATAAATATTTTTATAAAAAAATTATTATTGTTGATACAACCAACCCTACTCATTTTCTTCGAAATTTTTTATATAGTTACAAACTGTACTTGTTATACTCTTAAAGTCACTTCATAATATGATTTGTGTCATTTGAACATCTAACATTTGACATTGCATACTTATCAAAACCTTAAAATATAAATGTTATACTACTGACAAATTCGTACAAATCATAATAAATAAACACGTTATTTATTATAATTTATTAAGAAAAATTATTTTTGTCTGTATTTGCTCTCCTTTGTCTAGACCATAATTTTTAAGTAGTTCTTCGTCTGCGAAAGGTGTAGGGCAGCAATAAATGGGAGACAGTGATTTGAAGTCTGACAAAAAGATGACCAAACAATGTCTGAAATAGTAAACAACTCTATGAAGTATCAATACTCACATGACTTACATTTACCTGTCTTGATAGCTTTTATATCTGATATGTGATGTCATTCTAAATTCTGGTAGGAGAGATTTTATTCTAATATAAACGGAAAATTTTACTCCTCCTAAACTGAGTTTTAAGTGTTTTTTTTATTTGTTGGTTTAAGGTCGCGTCAAACTATTGGTCATTGGTGACCCTCTAAAAGTATTTACAAAATTAACTTACAATAGGTTAGACAATTTCTAATTTTGAACAGCGTTTCAAATAGCGGATGATAATTTAGCTTCGGAGACGAAATCCAGGAGGCTCTCGATCGCCGTGGTGTGTGTACAGAAGTCTTCTCCTGAGTATTCGGCTAAAGTCCTCCTGCGTATGTCATTATATTTTGTACAATAAAACAGAAAATGCTGGATGGTGAGGGCTTGATCACAGGTGGGCTGCTCTGTTATCTTGAGTCCGTGAATGAGGATCCCCGGAGTCCGATGTGAGAATTAATATCCCCAGCGATGATGGTGTTATTACCTATAAGCTTTAGGATTGATTCAAGGTCCCCAATATTGAAAGCCTTGTTAGGAGGGAGATAGAGATTACAGATATCAATATTCATCCTGAGGTTGATTCTGACTACGATTGCTTCTAAATTGGTATTTATGTTTAGAAGTTCTGAGGGGATGCAACCCTTGGTGTAAATCGAGACTCCTCCACTTGCATTCAAAGCCGAAATTCTAGGTTGATGGTGAGCCTGATAGCCGTGCAATTCTGACACTTCGCAATCCCTCAAATTATTTTCTTGCAGTAGTATAATTTCGGGGTCGTATTTTTGAACTAGTCTCCTTAGGAGGTTCTTTTTTCTGTTGAGTCCATTAATATTCCATTGCAATAATCTCATACGAAACTAGTCACTGTTGCAGATGGAGGAATCTGAATCAGATGGGGTTTCCTTGATTAGTTTCTTCACACGGTTAATTAGTCGCGTCAGTTTATGCTTGACTCCTCTTTCCTTAACAGATGGATAAATCATGGTTGTGATTTCAATAAGTTTGTCCGGCGAAATATTAGATACGTTTATTGGATGTTTGGAAGATATAGAATTGAGCATGAGTGACTTGATTTGGCCGATTGGCAGGGGGATCTTACTATTGCTGGTTTCAAACGTTGGACGTGCAAATTCAAGAGATTCCTCGATGGTCTCATTTGATAGCGTTAAGGCGCGGGCCTTTGTTTTCTTTACCGGGAGTGTGGTGCGGGGAGCCTCGAGGCTGGGGAAATCTGGGTTTTCAGAGTCGTCTGTTTTTTTGCGAAGGACGTTTCTTAGAACTGAATGTGGCACTTGTATCCCCGATTACGGGTTGCTCCGCTTTCCTAGTTAACAAGATGGATGTGGATGGGGGATCTGTCTCTATTGGTTCGGGATTATGAGGGACCTTGTCCGGATTATTATGCCGTAATACACAGTCTCTGGCATAGTGACCCTGTCTCTTACATAGAAAACAGTTGTCACTTTCCAAAGTAATGAAGATCCTATAGTTTGTGTCTTCATGGTTAATCAGCATGGATTCCGGTAGTCCATCGATGGGTGTTCATCGGGTCGACATAATACTGCCTCCGAAAACTTAGGATATGGGTGAATCCCTTATCCGATGTATTTGCCCTGATGGATGTGATACTTGATGTTGGGGTTATGTTCAGTTTGTGAAGTTCTGCTTCGATAATGGAAATGGGTATGACTGGGCAGACATTGGAAATTATTGCTCCAATGTGCTTGTTTATCAGAGGTCGGACGGGGATCGTGTGGTTCTTAATGCTAATGGTGTTAATCTTGGATGTAATCCGATCCGCTTCGTCCTTAGAACTTAAGAAGATGCAGATCCTTTCGTTCAAGATTTTCGATATGTATCTAATATTGGAAGGGGCTACATAATTTACTATTGCGATTATGTACTCATCTGTGGTAAGTCCTTGTACGGCTTCTAATATGATGGCGAGTGACTTATCTGGGAGATATTCTAAGGCTACAGTTCCAGCTTACGTTCTTCTCTGGGTAGGTTCGGTGTTCATCTTGCTCAGTTGTCTGTCCGGCTCTGATTAGGGGTTCTAATTTCAATCTTCTATCTTCGACACTATAGAAACACGTATACGAAAGCACGCCACTTGCAACTCAGTAGCTGGGGTAGACCTCACTTCACTGCCCGAGCGTAGCACCACTTGTTGTTTCACGATGTTTACTCCACGGATGCCAGGCATTAAATGAGATTTAAGTTCTAGTGTTTCATGTTACTGATATGCCAAAAAGGAAGAAACGCCTTTCACAGAACATCGTCAAGTGGTCTGGAAACGTGTCATTTACTATACCATCTGGTTGGAATTGATAGTGCGTCCATTTACTTCAAAATCGAGACCCCCTGGTTCTTCGTCTTCATCTTTCTCATAATTTTCCCAATTTGCTGAAGTTGCGGTTTGTCTCCTTCGCTTGTATTCCATTCAATGTTCTGCCAACAACTGATCCTCCCATTGTTCTTTAGAGGTTAGCATTATCAGGCATCCTCCATCACGAATATTTTCCTACACACCATATGCAATCTCTAAATAAGTTTTGCCTCTGCTTCCTACCTCACACTTAATTCGAAAGAAACCCTGTGAAATGATATGCTCTGAGCCGAAATGGTAACCTTTCAAACATGGAACCATCATTTAGTAGGTTGTACAATTGTTCTTGAGCAAACCTCCTGTGGTGTAGTTGTCAGAGTCAGTCTGTCACCACAGAGGTCCCGGCGAGAGCATTGATGTTGTGTGTGTGTTTTCATACCGAGAAACTCCCACAGTATTAATTTTCCCGCCAGTAAAATGCAACACAGTGCATCTGTTGATACACAAAATAGATCTTAAATATATAAATCGCAAAACTTTTGTGCCGTTGTGATTCACGATTAAGTTATCCAGTCATTATTTGCGAAAAAAAAAATTCCAATTTGAATGTACATTTACAACCCCAAAGTAATATTTCCTATAAAAAACAATCGAAAGTAGAATCTAACTCCAAAAAGCGTCTTCTTGTACAATCCGAAATGTTTGATTCTAGCGCCATATTTTTCATGTCCCCGGCGCAATAATGTCTCCCGATGGATCTCTAAAAGACTTGCATAAACTATCGTATTGGAGGTAAATACGAGCAGGCGAAATAATAATACGAATAATTAAACAATTTTTGAAAATGGACGCACTTCTGGGCAGAGCGGGACACTCGACGACAAAAACACAAAAATTATATCCTGTAATTGCTGACTTTGTTCTACGCATTTGTTTTAAAGCCAAGAACAGGGTTTGCAGTATAAAAATAAAATAGACATATGGAAAATAAACATAAGTAAACAAATATATGAAGTAGAGAGTCTTAAATACTGAAATTTACAACAATAGATACCAGATAAAAATTCTATTTGCTATAATGAGATATATTACGTACAATAAAATTTAGAAACACATAATTAAAAATATGAATAGTGATCGATGACGGGAAATTAGTCTTGCACTTAAAACGAAACAAGGTAAGTATTTTGAATAATATAACATAATTATTATATTTTTTTGTAACAGGCTACATGAGGGTAATCCACATGGTGGCAACACCCCTTTAATAGCATAGGAAGGGATTTGAAAGGGGGGATGTGGAAGGGTAGAGGAAGGTATCCAAGGGTTAACTAGGGCCCCCGGGCTATATTTTAAGGATCCTAACCGGCAGTCGCCTAAAGAAATGCAGGACAAAAACATAATTATTAAAACCTAACGTTATTTAGTTGAATAGTATCTACTTTCAAAGAGGCGCAGTACGAATATTTATTGCTGACGCGTCTAACAACCTTAACGAAGGTCTAACAAAACAACGTTTAGCGAATAACACGGTCACAAAAACATGTTCTTACTGATGCAGTTGTGCTCGTAATATTTCATTATCTCCCATCAGAGCATAATTTAACTTTCTGCTGATGATTTCAGAGTATTTTATTATATTTCTATACGTTTCCTTTTTACGAATAAATTGCAACAATAGATTTAGAAGTTATTTTAAGAAATTTATATCAAAACAATATCTTGAGCATCTTATGATGACATATGAAGACGTTTTTTCTTATATCGTCGATTAGGTAATAGCCCAATATTTTTAAATCAATAATCTTGATACCAATTTTAAAATTTGAGGGTAATTATCGTATCTTGGCTAATTCTGGTATAGACTAAAATCTGAATGTAATATACTGAACTTCATTTAAAATATGTTGCATATCTTTCAAGAAATTTTATAATTCAGGGATTTATATTTTCCTTTAATGTACAACATTACATATCTATATGCAACTGCTGCTTTTTTCTTCTTTCAAAAGCGGAAACTTCCATTAGGTACTTAATTTTCGAACTATTAAATAAAGCAGGACTTTATTTTTGCTTCTGTAACGTTACGAGACATGAACTAGAAATATTTTTGCAGGTTTTACTGTTAATTTTATGAAAACTACATCGAGCCCCACTTGATACGTAACGATGAAAATTAAACCCTCTCGGCCTTCGCTTCTTAACATATACAGTGGTTTACCTTGTAGCTGTTGTAGCAGGCACAAAGAAGCCGAACTACATTTTATAACCTAGTTGGAGTATTACAGTAGAAATACAAAGTTTTTATTCACCAAACATGAAGTAGCCATGCATGTAATATATATTACCGTTTATTGAAAGATTCTTGCAAGTACTTTTACTGCAGGTGTAAATTGTAATAAATTAGATCCAAATCATTTCCGGTGTGAAGACATATTGCTTGCAAGTTTATCTAGGGAGAACTATTGCAAAATTTTCCTGTATTCAGGAATTGACAACTGGATAAAACTTTGCAGTAAAGCTTCCAAATCATAGAGTTCACTCGGTGGTTCGAGAAATTCTTCGTAATAAGTGCAAAATCTTGTAACTCTGTCTGAAATACTATATTTAACACAGAAAATAACGAAAAAGATTTATTTGAAAATATGTGATCACATATATTGAATAAGTTACTGAAATATAAAAGCGTCTGTGTTTGATGTATTCTAATTAAATAAATGAGTAATCAATTAACAGACTGAGTTAAGTGATAAAAGTGCGGTATTTATTTTGTCACTTAATTGTGCCTGTTTATTGGTTACTTCTTTATACAATTACTTTATTAAATTATGTTCATTACACTTTGTTTCGGCGGTAACATTTGGATCATTTGTTTGGCAGGGACTTAACAAATGATAGGTTTATAGTATGGATTATTTAGTAATACTAATTCTAAATTGCTGAGTACTGTACCCCGTACAGGGATGAAAACATTGTATATTGTTCTAAGCTTTTGTCGATAATGTTTACCTACTGTATAAACTACTAATTGTATGGGTCTTGGATCTATTTCTTCTGTAACACATTACTTATAACCCAATTGTTTCATTTAAGTTCTGTGTATTTTATACACGCTTTAAGATGATAAACTGCCAAATGATTTAGCTTATCGATTTTACTGGTTGTAATGGGTGGCATATAGCTGTGAAAATAGTGTTGGAGAAAGAGAGTTAAATAGGACGGTTGACAGGCTGCGGTATTACGAGTTGTGTATCCTATTGTTAGTAATTAAGTATGGAGTAGGATTAAAAATATTGGAACAAATAGCACGGTAAACGGAATGGAGATACAAGAAGACAGGTAAATATAAATATCATAATAAATGTTTGCTTTACTTTGCTTTCTATCTCCTTTAGAGTTTCGCCAATATGGGTTAAAAATATAAATTATATTCTTTACAAATATTGGAAAAAATATATGATATATTACCACTTCGGTTTAAAAGAGATCACTATTTTTTTGTAAAGAGAACAAAATCAGTGTGACAAACAGACGTAACTTAGATGACATAGGTTTCGGATCCTCTTATGCAGAAAGCGTAAAAATGAACTAAAATTACTCGATTCTACGTCATCTACTGGAAAAAAAATATTACGTAGGTATATATAACTGATCGATTTAATTGTTTGAACACATATCGCGTAACTTCAGTATTTTCCTGATATTTGAAACACATAAAAATAGAAATTACGGAAATATGTAGATGAAAGAAATTATCACTACGTTTCATTGAGACTTTGAAACTCGTCTTTATTTATATCTAAATTAAAAATGCTACTCAGTACACAGTTCCTGAAATTTATAAATCTAATTCATGTATTCAATATATGTAATTTAGGCTACATATGATAACATAAAAATATAAAACTTTATATGTATATAAATGCAATCTATTATCAAAAATGTCAGAAAAGTTATTTATTTATTTAATGTTTGATACGTAGTTTCTTAATCAACACAATTATACTATTTATTTCAGAACGTAAATTAGAAACGGAATTCATATAGAAGGTCCTTTCGTTCCTTCGCGTGTGGGCGCAAGCTGTGAACAAAATTATGCAGAAAATTCAATACATGTTTATTTTAATTAAACTCTTATTATTATAATGATATTTTTCACTTGAAACATAATTGTGTGCACGCACAACTGATTCGAGCAAGATTAAACATTATAATATAATATATTATAATAAGTAATACTAATCGCTGTTAAGCTGTAGCTAACGTATTTGGAAACATGTAGCATAAATAAAACAGCCATGTCATCTATTTTAATTTGATTTTGATAACTACTTTTTTATAATTAAGTTGTATCGAGATTAACTTATTGCAAGTTAAGATCTAATTATTTACGTACTGAAAGCGACTTTAGTAGGTGACATTTACAATCATCCCTTGTTTGCAGAATATGAACTATAAATATATTACTGTTCTAATTGTTTTACTGTTTTAAAAATTATTACGGGATTGTAGTGCATACTTAATATAAAAAAATAGTTTTACAATTCAGAATTTCATTTCATTATTATTATTATTATTCATTTTCCAGTCGTTAGTTATTAATTAATATTGGAATCCAGGGAACTCTTTATCAACTACGTACACCGGGTAAGCCTTCGTTCAATAATATTGGATTTTTTAGTTTGCTATATTATTTTTTAAAGACGTGATTAAACATTCAGAGTGTTCAATGAATGACAATTATAACGTTCTTCAAATGTATTATTTTCGTGATTTATCACATTATAATTGTTAATTTTGATGATATTAAAATATTTACATTCAGATACTTGAACTAGTATATTTGTACGAATTTCAACTATCTATGGGAATAATTGACGCATACAATAATTAATTAATCTTAGAAGTTAGATTTAAAACATACAGTCACTCTAGGACGAGGACACGACTAATAAAATTTAATTGAAGAATTCTAAAAATAAAAAATATAGCTGCAAGATAATAAAATTGTGAAACTTACTTTGTAGTCCAAAGGTTGTAATTCGATAGAGTTGTCTTTGCGTGGAAAACGCATTATCTTCCTGGAAATTGGAGACAGCAACATAGGATTAACGGATCCATGTTCTTTCCAACGATATAGGAGACTGAAGAGCAAACCTGTTCCAACGGTAACACAGCAGCCCAATAAAGTATACCACATGTACGATATGCGAAATATAGGAAGCACATCCAATCTGCAAAAAGCGGAAATTGACTTAGAATTGATTAATTTATTGTCGTCATAAGTCTGTTATCAACATTGTGACTGCATTCATATACGTATCATGGTATCAGAATTATACATGTATCATATATCTAGCCTTGGCTGATAACCTTGCTTCACTTTCCCCTTTTAATTTCGGTATTAAAGTATGTAATCATTTAAACTGTGCACTTCTTTCATTTCCTATGGTCTGTCACTTAAAAATATAAATATTCCTATTTTTATATTTAAGGTCCTTGTGGTTTATACATGCTTCACTCACTTCGTAGACCTCAAAAAAACTTTCTTCGGCTTTATATTGACTCTTATCTACATTATGACACGATGCAGAGTAAATCGATCCATTTTGCAACTTAATAAACATTCTCGGTTTATCGTCTACCAGACGACGTAGATTAAAATTCCAGAAACACGTTCTGATGTAAATTTCACCCCGGTATATAAACCGAGAATAATGTAGTAAATGGATTCACCGGGAAAGTCTACGATCATTTTGCAATTATATGAAGCTTTAGATTCGTGGAAAAAGTCTAATAAATACAAATGTCTCAAGATAAATATCAGTTTTATTTTTTATTTCACAATCGGAAAGGAGAAAAATTCTGTAATAATTATAAGGATGCAAATCGTATTTATTTTAGAATGTCTTATGTTGTGAAATACTTGGAATTTAGAAGCGATTAAATTAGGTAAATAATCGAACCATCCGGAAAAAGTATTTTTAAAAATTAAATACAACCATAATTTTAAATCAATTTTTTCCTACGGAATAGGAAACGGGTGTTTTTTCCGAAAACATCTAAAACTGAAAACCTATAAGCATACTCATTTCAAAGGAATAATGTTTTACTGCTTAAGTCTTCAATATTTACTTATCTTCGTTATTAACTATTAATAATAATATTCTGACCTTGTTGTGTCGAGTACCGTTGACTTCGGAAGCGAATAGTTATAATTGCATCCATCTACACTGGTGGGTTTGGATGTGAATTGTATATGTCCGGCTCTAATCGCTGATTGTGCTCCAATGCTGACCCAAGCCATGAAGCAGAGTCCTGAGGCACTCCCGAGAATAGCGCCCTACAAAGACGAACAACATGCGCAATGAGATTTGGGAATAGATTATGTGTCTGAAATTATCAGCCACTTAACTTACAAAGGAATTCGCCCAAGGCAATAGTAGTCCCATCAAAAACAATCCAACTGTAGGGCCATTGCATATTGCAGATAACGAAATATGAACCTGTAACAAAAGAAAATGAATTTCATCAACAGATCTTCTGTTTGCCAGTGCCTGTTGGTGACTATAACTAAAATCCACAATTGGCAAGGTATGATATTAGATTAATTCAAATACGTTAATAGCCTATAGGAACAAAAATGCAAGAAACATATATTTTAAATAAGTTATTGGACTGAAAAATATTAATATGCAAAACATTCGTAATTTTACAACTTCAATACTAGACTGTACTCCTCAAATAGATTTATTCCATTTAAATTCAATATAAACCATTTCTTACCCATTCAATGAGAAATGAGGAAGGATATGTATTTATCAAGTGAGAATACGGAAATAAAATAAGGTTCAGATATATAATAAGTAATCTGAAAATAATTGTATTAGTTGTATATATTGTGTTGAATAAGCATACTATGTAGCAATGACTCATTTTATTGTATATGAATGTGTAAAAATAATTGGACATATATCTGTGTTGGACCTACAAATAAATAAATAAATTACATCTTTCCAAGGAAAGTTTCCTTCAAAGTAATTTTTTTTTGAGTAACAGGCTACATGAGGGTAGGGTTCGATAATTATTAATGGAAAGGGACGTACAAAATGCAGGTAATTTCCATGAAGCCTAGTTGGTATAGGCTGAGAGACCGTGGCTCCCTGTAGCGTAGTGAAATCAAAAAATATTAGGGATTGACTTTAATAAGAACTATAGGTTATTGAAACCGCTTAAAGAAGCGGCAAAATTGTCCAAAATATTAGCAAATCGCAATATTTTCCTTTGTGGGGAATAGAGGCGGACAAGGTAACGTCCGCTGTGGCGAGGCAGTCGCAGCGTGTCCACCGGAAAGGAAAACTTGAAGGAGAGAAAGAGAAGTACCTGGAAATCAGGCCGAAGCTAACACCTGGAACCTGACCAACGCTTTTTCTGATCCAGTCGGTATTTGCCACTAGATTTCACTCTGTTCGTCAATCAGACACTCACAGATGACTTAAATTTATATGAAGTGGTTAAATATGTATATACTTATTAATACCCGTTTAAAAGTAACTTGAATGAAATGTAAAATGATAAAACCCACAGCATTAAAGAGAATATAATTAAAGAGATTATTACAAAACAATGGTTGGCAATAGACATAAAAATTCAGCTTTCGAATCTATTTCGTTTCCTTTCGGAAACTAATACAACGGAATAAAATACCTCGTTAACATTCCTAGTTTATATATACCGCTGGACCTTCATCTATACAAAGTCTGTTTTAAAAGAAAAAAGGAAAGTAACACATTTTAATTTTAAAAAGGGCTGGAAATTTTTTTGTACTTATCAAGAAATATGTTGACTACTTAAAATACCGTAAGAACCTCGCCTAATATATCTGATATAAATGCGGCTGTAGCATTTGTTATAACTGGTATTAATCCGAGTTTGTAACAATTACTAAATATATTATATTATTAAATAACTGTTTTAAATTCACATGTGTTTGCCAAAAAAAACTATTTCTAGTAGTTTCCCGCGTCACATATAACCATTTTTTTTATATAAACAAAAAAATATCTTTAGCCGATATTTGCTATGAAATATGGATTATTCACATATTTTTTTAAGCTAAAATTCACAGCGCAACTCATAAAAAAGTATTTTTATTTTGTTAATTAACAACGTTTATCTCACCTGTAATAAAGAAGTCATTTTCTCCACGACGAATACTAAAGCGGTGTATACGATTCCCATCACTATAACGACAGCTTTCACGAAATAAGATGTCTCCCGTTCAGTCAAAACTCGATGGCTGAACAATTTGAAAAAATCCTCCAACACCACTGCAGATATGGAATTAAGAGCTGTTGACATTGTGCTGTGACAGAATGCAAGCAGTAGTCCCAATATTAAGTGTATATATATATATATATATATATATATATATATATATATATATTGTAATAAACAACCTGTCGTCAAAATAAAAAAAAATTATATTTATATTTTAACAAACTTTATCTATCATAATTTACAATTATACAATTTAATATTATAAAAAGATCTCTTTCTCTCATGGGTCTTTACTGGGTTTGACAACGGACAGAACACTTAAATAATCAAAGAACCCAACATTTATCTTTAAATTAAACAGAAATATTTAATCATCTAGACATCGACGAAACTTATTAACGAACTTAGAGTTACCAGATTGATTCTAAATTTAAAAGAGTTTATTTTATTAGCACAAAAGAAGAGAACGATATCTGACTGTATCTTTTAATTCCGTTTACACATAATACCATGAAATTTCAACTTACGATTACTCAGGAACATTTGGCTCGTTCATTACTCACACACTTTATAGACTGGACGTTTACACACTGACTCTAACACATATTATTGGTTCGACGAGAGCTGATTCTCCATACTCGGTGAAGGACATCCCACTTGCTCGTGGTGAAACTACTCGACGCTGGATGCTGTGTCCTGGTCTCCTACCATCGAAGACAGTGGTCAAATTTTGATATTACTACAGATTGAACTTCTGTATACAAAAATGTTTATCGTTGACATAAATTAGCTATTTCTCTCGCAGGCTGCAAAATCTCTCCATACTCGGCGCTCGCCGTACGCCTCCACAGCCAACACTCAACTCCAAGACTCAACTTTTCACCTCCTAGCTCCACTCTCAACTAACTTCCAAAATCTTCTCTTCTCTTTATATATATGACCGTCCCTTCTCTCTTCTTTTGTCCCCAAAACTACGTTGCAACTGCTCGTTGACAGTTTCTCCATTACTGAGATTTACATTCTGCAGCTGCTGTTCCTTAGCTAGAAAAATATCTAGCCGCTCTGTCTTGTCACATCGAGACAGGATCCGTAATTACTTTGCACTTGTATCCTCATCCCCCCGCATTCACACGTGCGCTGTTCTAAAATTCTTCAGACCGCCCAACTGCACCCTCATCCTAAGTCAACACGCCAATGGTCCAGCCCATTAATCAGACACAATGCCTTTCCTAAACTGATTTATCTTGCGACAGGCCACCCGCGCATGTGCCTTGCCCTGACTCCTTCATACTGATCCTAAGTACACATTGCCACTTCCTGTGACGGCCAACACCATTAATCCGAAACAATGCATTCCCTCAATGCATTACAATATATATATGTATGTATATGAAAAATATTTTTAAGTTTCAACAGTTCACAGAGACTGTGCCCTCCAAATTTCTGAGTGTTTTACACTAACTGACGCGGAAAATATTCTTTATATGAAATAACGTTCTATCTTTGATTTTTAGTTAACTCTATGTGAATAAATAGCAATGTGCAATATTTTTTCAGGAGAATTTTAATATTAAAATGAAAAATATTTACGTATGATCGAAAATAATGTATAAGAAAGATAGCCAATACACACAGAAAAAGGTAATATAAATACCACACAATGTTTCTGGGATCCTTGTTGTGTTTCTCTAGGCTCTTCTTAGCACCTGACGAAAGGAACAAGGATCCCAGAAACGTTGTGCGGTATTTGTATCATCACTTTTTTGTCTGAATTGGCTATCTTTCTTATTTATTAGACTGTTAACGCTTAGCAGATTTCAACCTGTGAAATTAATCTGGTAGCGATTAAAAGCAACTAAACATATTTCCATAAACATTTGTCCCTTGAAATAAATGCTGATATTACTTTTTTTGTCGGTATTGGCTAGCTTTATTATTCAGGATTTTAATATTGTCAGCTGTGGAGCCAAATAAATATATTTAAATAATATTGTTTCTTATTTTGTCAAAGGTTTGTTTTTTTAAAAAGTCATAAACGTTTAGCTTTCAACCCGATTTAATTGAAAATGTAATGATAAAAAGAAGAAACTCTTGAGTTTCACGTGGTTACCAGCAGGACGATGCACCATCTCACTTGAACCTATTCGTGCAAGAGGTTTTAAATTATAGGCTTTCTCTACGATTGATGGGTCGTACTCGGCAAAATTACTCAGCCTTACATCATTGGCCTTCAAGGTTACCGGACTCACAACATTCGATTTTTTCGTGTAGGTGCTTATAAAAGACAATTTATGTGCGTCCACTGTCAGCAAAAGTGGTTGAACTACAGAATCGCATAACAGGTGAGGTACCAGTAACTCGAGACTTCCTGGCTAGAGTGTGGTACGATTTTGATTGTAGCATCTCACGGGGGACATAATATGAAAAAACTTTACGTATTTTTCTGTATTACAGAATATAATTTTATGTATTCATTATTTTTCCAAATATATACAAGTGGAATCGAATCCTTTGTTTTGAAACACCCGGTACTTTCTTGAATAATTCACTATATTTCTCTACAAGTTTCCATGGTTAACATTCTCGGGCACTAAAAAAATAAAGGCTTTAATTGACGCTTTATGGAACGACGAAGACGATTATATAAAAGTGAAGAAAAATAAGGGAACCATTGTTTAGAAACAAGCAGGATTAACACACTTGGAAATTTTACAGTACCTGAGAGCTGCACTGAAGACGCCCGCCAAAAATATTCCCGGAACTCCTGGGAAGTCTTCAAAGGCGTGCATGACGAAGAACGGAAACAACTGATCTCTTGCCTTCACCACCTACAAGTAAATATCGTTATTTCGATAAAATTGAACACAATAATTTATCAATAACGTGTACCATACAACTATTACATTTTTTCTCTAAGATAAAAAAATAAGTTTTCCATTAAATAAAATAAAAGTTCTACTTAACATTGTGAATTCGTAAGCAGCTATTATTTCTCAGATTCTTTATTTTATAATTGTTTCTTTCACACGCATCATCGAATAATATTTGCTCCAAACGGTTCACTTTTACGACCAATTAAAGTAAATAAGGTTTATAAAATATATAATGTTTTATGGGGAATGGTCAAAGAGAAAATTTGACATCTAAACTGCGTTTATTACATTTTAGAATAAAAGTATATAATGTGTTACACCACAACGATACATTAAAATATTAATTCTCAAAATTAAAAAAAGAACACAACTATCTTACATCGTTTAAATTCAGATAATGAAGAATCACAGTCGTTCGGAACTAGACAAGAGGAATCTCAGTTCATTTGTTGTTTTCCTTGTAAGGATCCGAATCCATGCCAAAAAGGTGACCAAGTCAACTTTAATAAACAATTTTGAAATAGATTAACAATGTGAATGTCCTATGCTATCTCTCGGTACATACACAAAAGAGTGTCGCCGATCACATGAATGTACGATTGAAGATGAGCCCTATTTAAAATGTGACATGAAAATTTAACACGAAATCGTAACGCGACATTGCGGCCAATTTTTTTAAAAGAAGTCGCATATATATATATATATATATATATATCGACTTTACCAAATATGTCAACTCGGGATGTTATAGTTAAGAATTGAAATTACATTATCGCTGATATTTCATATTTTATGTTAAAGGAATTGTAAACTGTGTACTGATACTATAACTGAGTTTCGTGAAAAATATTTAAGCTTTTTCTCTTAACTCCCTAGATTATAAAGCTCCATTTTAGTGACACCTTATAAATTTGTTTGAATTAATACAAAATTTAATATCGAATTATCAGAGATAATCTTATTTTTTATAAATTATAGTAATTACCGACTACTTCCCTGGCTGCTATTAGATACTCATAATAAATTACGATTTAATTGACTCGAGTCGAAAGTAGCGAATTTTATCAAATGAAGTTTTAATCGTTTAATTTTACCTTCGTTATTAGAGGATCACAGTCGTGGTAATAGGCAAAAATTACCAATCCGCAGAAACAGCAGAGGGAAATAAAAGCGAATCCTCCAAAAACAAACACCCACAAAGCCCTGAAAGAAAATGAATTTTTGGTTTTACTTGAAATATAACAATATTTGAATATTGATACATACATATATATATATATTGTAATGCCAATTAAACAGGCCATTAATTGTTTTTAATATAATTAAATTGTTAGCGGTACGAATGCGTAAAGGTGACAATGAAGGCGGGTTTTTCCTTTGTTCAACAATGGAAACCGCGCGCGGAGAAAACTCAGTATGCACTTGGAGAACGGCAGTCAAACCCAGTTATGGCCCCGAGATTCGACGTGTTTGATTTTAATGATATAAGAACGAATTAATAAATGAAAATTAAATTATTTGTTTTAACTGGATGAAATTCGGCATGAAAAATAGGTTTTGTACATTGTAAAATTTATCAACAATAATAAATTACTTTTAAAGCTTAGTAAATGTTGTTAATTATTCCTATAATTTAAGACCACCCTTTTAATCATTATATATTCGACGTCTTCAACGTGCGGCTAATTATTCAAAGTTTAATTTTTTGTTAATTGATTCATTTAATTAACCCTAACCAGTTGTTTAACAGTTCCCTAAGAAATATAAAATCAACGAAAAATTTTCAGTCAATTAATATGTAATAAATATTTGTTATCACGCTTACAAACTTTGGAAACTAAAAGACACTAACCAAATTTCAATGTTAACGTGAAACGTCTTCACTGACCGTTTATTTATATTATAAATGTCTGAAGCTAGAAATATAATTTTGCTTTGTGAAAATTGCGAGACCGCGAATTGTATGTGAAACTGTCAGCAGATTCAGGTTTAAAGCAGGATATGATAATCAACTGTGAAATTAAAATCTATTTTGTATTTCTGAGAAGTTATAAGGTTGAAATTATTCCGCAACAGAGATGCGAATTGATGAAATACAGTTGGTCGTCTACTTATCCTCGATTATCCAGCACCAACGAACTGTAGTCACGTATGTCAACATCTTGGTAATTAATTTAGCAGAAATCCATCCAAGTCTTCTGTGACTCGATGCCTCAACAGAAAACATCTCTCATTGCAGCTCGTGAACGTTCAAGGAAATACTGGCGCTTTGGTGTGATTGATTAACTTTGCAACGTTAATAGTTCATTACAATACTCATTAGTAACATGTCAAGTAAATTTATTTATTCATGGTTTCCCTGTGCGCGGATATTTTCCCTCGTCCTTTATTCCTGTTGTGTGTGTGTCTCATAGTGTACTGCATTTATTTCAATACCTGCATTCTTTATATATTCTAGCAGCAGTTTTTTCACTTTAATTTCTGACATTACAAGTCCTTAAAGTCTCGTAATATCTGTAAGCTTTCTTCCAGTACTAATACACCTTTTCCAATGAGCTGAAAATATTCGATGATACTTGTAACCTCTTGCTTTCCAATTATCTGACAAACGACAGTAACTTTCAGATACATATTATCTGAACAAGTTAAAATAAAATTTCGATCATTTATTCCTTTAATGGCTCAATTAAAATGATAGAAAACTTTAATATCTGATCAGGTCGATTTCAGTCAGATGCTCAGAATATTTTACTCTAAAAAATAACTTTGACTGTAAAATATTAGTTTAATAAAAAAATTTACTATTGTTTTATTTTTTACATTCTCGCATACGAAAGAAATTAATGCACCATATTCTGAGGTACCCAAAACACGTAAGGAATATGGCAGGAGACCGCAGAATGAGACGACCATGGGATCGTTGTACCAATATATATTTTCGTAATTATTAACTGAATAATTGCTGTAATATGCAGCACTTTTCACAGGATGAAATATCAATAAATAAACGTCAATAAACTACTCGCCCGTTGATTACCTTCACTTTATAATTTCAATACATTTCCAATTTTTAAGATTCAATTTTTGTGTCAATTATCTATACAGCATTTTTTTTGTAGGGCAGCTCTACACAATCACTATACGTTATATAGGGCTCCACTAAAGTATTAATAGCGTCACACACACATAATTCATTCCTTTTTTCCTGACTGATATACTCTTTGGCTAAATTAATACCCGGAAACTCTTTAATTGCGTGTGTAGTTAACCGTAAATATTGTCGCACAACATATCAGTTCTCTCGGGCTTACTTGTAATCTACCTTTTAGCTTGTTTCAGTGACGGGAGAGCCATGTATCGTTGCATTATCGTCTGACTGAATTGGTGAGACAGCCACACGAATGGAGCACCAGTTAACATAACCAACAGACTATGCCTTTCAGATAAATCCGATGTCAAACTGAAAGAAGAAATCACAATCAAATCACATCTTTATAGCTTTCATCTACCTATATTAACGGTTGTCAGTTGAATAGAATTTAATGGGAAATCCAGTGCTAAATTTAAAGCTAATCAACTAATATCGATATGTTAATATTTATTGAATGAAGACTAGAAATATGTAGACAAGTGCTGAATGTTCGAATGAATTGATGGAATTTTTACGACTTTCTCATCTTATATTATTTTGAGATAAGAAATAATCCTAGAGGAAGAGTTTTTTCCTAACGTTAAGAAGAGAACACCAACTACGTTTGTCTCTAGGAAAATAGACATAAATTAGAGGAACTGTCTGGTACTGGCTACTTAATTCATATTTTTGGAAGAGAGTCCACGTCTTACTCTTTTGAATAAAAATAAGACAGTTTTACCTAATGGTTCCCGTGGAGTGGATGGTGACCAGAAACTGGTTTTCTAAATCTTTCTACTTTTTATTATAGTACTTTGGGTCGAAGACAATTTATAAATATGCTTGTCGAACGTTCGCTATTGATATTTTCAGAAGAGTGAATATTGAATTTAGAACCGTCGCACAAAGATTGAAGTCCTGTGTTTTCGGTCGGCATGTGGCGCTTAATACGGTTTTGAAATTACTTGACAATGTTTTTCATCCATTGGCGGAAATATTTTTCCTTTTTTGTTAATCTCATGGGCAACAGAAAGAACAAAAAAATTCATTCAGTATTATAGATGATATATAAAATATGTATACTTAACGTTAATGCCAGTTCATTCAGTTCTTGACACTATATCTACTGGAAACTGATCAAAGAAATTATATGTATCTAAACATAACACATCTCTTCTTCATGGTTGTATTTTATTTCATAGTCATATAGAATACTAAATCAATTGCCTATCACAAAAAAAGAACCATTGGATTATCTTTATGATAAGGGTCTTTAAGACAATGTATAGTGTGCCGCCACTCTTAACTCATTTCTGATTAATGGAACTTTACCTTGGCCATTCCAGTCTTCGTCCAACCATGTTTCTTTCCCAAACAACTGAGAAACCGCCAATATCGATGACACCTTTTATCGTTACTAATATTAAGGACCCAAACATAACAAGCGCTTGGAATACATCAGTATAAATAACTGCTTTCATTCCACCCTGAAAATTTAGATCACATGAATTATATGTAACGAGTATCTTAACTAGAAAAATATATCTGATTATTTTTGAAGACTGTTTAAGGTTTTCATTTTTAATAATAAACCCTTATTTTATCTCTCAGACATCACAATGAATTATAATGCGCAACTTTTTGACAGTGTGACAATAATCCTCAAAAACAATAAAATGCAAAAAATAAGTGTTTTTGAAGCAGTATATACACATAATAAAAAACAATTAATACTTGTCGCTTATGAAAGCAACCAATGAATGCTAGAAACAAAATTTACGATATTTCGAAACATTATGCCATAATCTTAGATAGTATAAAATTATTTGAAAATGCAATTTGTGATCAAGTATTTTTACCACGATTAATTCTAGAAATGATTATCTTGAATGCTCTTAATTGGTAAGCTTAGTCTGTAAATATCACCGTGATATGAGCAATTTAAAGCTAGAAAACTAGCCCTGCTACAATGATAATGACAGTGCTTTCGAAGGCTGAGACCTTTAGAATTTAACTCTATAATTAATATATATCATAATACAGACATACAAGTTATTATGTTTTTTAGCCCTAAGTACTCGTGTATTTTGACGTTTTAATTAATTTTCTTAATTACAAATTTTAATTATTTATTCAAATATTGCAATAAGCTATTATTAATTAACTGATGATAAGATAAACATAGTATTTCAACTTCCAATATACTGAACGATAATTGTTCAAACATTGATTAAATATAATATATTATCGTAACGCATTTTCGGTCTAAATCGCCGTAATTAATTACTCCAATGAAAATATTCTTGTTAAAATATTTCGTGATACGTGTTCCCAAAATAATTAAACATGAATACTCCGAATTAATTAATTAAATTCTACCTTATTCGGCGACTTTATTCTACCACCTATTTGCTTAAGCAGAACCATTTGACAACGTTTAAATGGTTAATAGTTTATTTAAAAATTAAGTGTCAAAGACATAATTAATTAAGCAGCTCTACCCGTATTTGAAAAATGTCATATACCTTCCTAGATAAATTCTATCGAATATGATTATCTCTGAATATTTTATAAATGGTTTTATTAATAGAAATAAATTTTATTTTGCTTTTATATACTCACGACACACGTGTAGAACGTGCAGACGAAACACATTAAAAGAGTAACGACATGTACATTGATTCCAGTAACTGAAACATGAAACAGTCAAGAATTAAATGAAGAAAATCTACGTGAACTGATATTTATTCAGAAATGATTTTCAGAATGTAAAGTTGAACTATAATTTCTCGATCAATTAAAGGCATTACAGGAACAAAATTGCTATTATGTGTGAAGGCGTATGGGGGTAAAATGAAACAAACCAGTACTCCCCCTGTTTCACCAAACAGAGATCGTAATTAATTATACATTATTTTCTACTGTAGATTTTCTTATGTCAAGTAAGGTAGTAACATTTTTCCATTCAAAATAACATTCTTTTAATAAATACTACCGATCACATCATTAAATAATCTGATACAACAATAATAAGAAAGATAAATATACAGACGAAAGTGATAATATAAATACCACATAACGTCTCTGGAAGCCTTGTTCATTTCTTCAGACGCAGAAAAATACTTAAGAACCTAGAGAGACACAACTGCACTAGTCAGTTGACAAAACTCAAAAGCCTTTTGCTTCCAGAAACGTTGTGCAGTAGTTATATTATCACTTCTTTCATCTGTATAGTTATCTTTATTATTATTAATTACGTCAATCTGACGTAATTTTTTTTCATTTTAATCTGATACAACATTTACCACTCATTTGTTTAAATCGAGGCGGAATCAGTGCAGTAAAGGATGGCGAATTTGCAGAACGAACAATATTGAGGTTCAAATAATACTCATCAAACTTACAAATCACGGGAAAATATGTAATGAGACCACGCAATATATTCATCAATAGCTCAAATACCTAAGTCGCAGTTCAGTCGTATTTAAATTATTGAAAATAATCAGATTATAATA
Source organism: Zhengitettix transpicula (assembly GCA_037074705.1). Classification (NCBI taxonomy): domain Eukaryota; kingdom Metazoa; phylum Arthropoda; class Insecta; order Orthoptera; family Tetrigidae; genus Zhengitettix; species Zhengitettix transpicula. The sequence goes on along the minus strand of CM073591.1, from coordinate 112,450,159 downwards.
TTAGAGTTATAAACTTAGGAGTTTACTACACAATTACTACACATTTATTTTCATTAGAAAGTCAGGTTGTTTCAAATTTTTCAGGACTCGTCAGTAAAATTTACGAAATAAATACAACTGATACTAATTTAGCAAATAAATTTTCATTTGCATCACGTAATTTTCTGTCTGCAAAATAACAATAGCTGAATTATACGAAAAGTTGTGAGTTGCTTGGTTTGAATTAAGTTTTTAATTCAACAGAGGCACAATATTGCTATTTTTTTAAGAATAATTAGGTGAAATTACAGAAGTTAATCTTTGTATCTTTGAAACTTTGTAAGAAGTAAAGGTATCTCAAACTCAGAAAGGAGTCATAGACGTTTCATATTGTATTCAACTCTGTTCGTCATAAGGAAGAATGCATCATCAGTCGGAGAAAACATGCGTGAGTCAATCTTTATTTATTTAGTCACGGATTTAATAAATACGAGTATATTTGGAGACAATAAATATTACACTTAACTATTTCTTCCAATTTTAATTAGTAAGCTCTGAGATCTCGTTGTTTCAAGAATGTCTAATGTTAAATAATTGACTGAAAATAATGAAAAAGAAAGATAGCCAATTCAGACAAAAAATGATAATATAAATACCACACAACGTTTCATTCGAGTTTTGTCAACTGAAAAGGACAGTTGTGTTTCTCTAGGCTCTACTTCGCACCTGAGGAAAGGGACAAGGATCCCAGAAACGTTGTGTGGAATTTGTATTATCACTTTTTTGTCTGAATTGGCTATCTTTCTTATTTATTAGACTGTTGACTCTTAGCAGATTTCAACCAGTGAAATTAATCTGGTTGCGATTAAAAGCAACTAAACATATTTCCATAAACATTTTTCCCTTGAAATAAATGCTGAACTTGTCAGTTTAGGAACGGAACTACGTCTATATGTTGGTTGTAGTAATTTATGGGACCTAACGGTGATTCCTCGTATCTTGTTTTGACTTACATTTTCAATAGAAAGTTTTCCAATTACCGTCTCTAGAAATCTATAATATTTTACCATAGTTATCAGAAACCAGTATTGATTAGTCTGTTTCTTTTGTAATGGTCTATGCATATTTTTCCAGCTGATATTGTCAACTTACAAACTCTCTTCACACAAATCAGTACTTCACAATTTAAAACTTTTATATATCAGCCAAAAAGAGTGAAAAAAAATTCGAGAATAGAATTTTGTGAAAATATTAACATTACACAATGCTCAGTATTTTAAATTTATATATTGTTCTGCTGCAGAGGCCCTGAGGACTTTGGCACGAGTGGTTTTAATTTATTTAAATTAGCAATCCAAATTATAATCATATAAGCTAATGTGCTAACACGGTACTAATATTAAAGGTCCAACAGTTGCATGATAAGGTCCTGTTCATCGAGGAGACCTGTGAAACGTATTTGAGGTATACTGGTAAGCGACTTTTCAGCTTTCTGCTGGACTGTGATTCTAGTAATGGCTGCATTATTTACTTAATGTATCTCTCGGTTTTCTCGTAGTTTCCGGCTTTGAGCTTGTATTATATTAATGAAAAGTATGTTGAGGTCATTATGTATTTTTCATTCGCACATGCTAGGGCATAGGATCGAAAAATTTTGGATTGACTCCTTTGCAGAACAGCAATGTTCGATTTAGTAGCACGGATTCGATACTATAAGCCCTGACGTGATATTTTACCTAGGAGCAACTATAACTCTCTAAATTTCAGATCAATCTGATTTCTTTTTTCCACTATATGCTCTCCCTAGGCTAATCTTTTATCCGAGTGTATTCCTACTTATTGTAAGTCTAATAGTATCACTTTGTCGTCAACAAAAGTATCAGTAAAGTATTAGTTTGTTTAGGGTAAATCTGACCTGTATAATAAATACAGAATCGATCGCAGAACACTTCCTTGATATTCTCCTGAACTTAATGTCTGGATGTCAGAGACTTCACCATTAACCCTCGTTTTAAATTGCTGATTATTTAGGTACGATTTAAACAAGTTCAAATAAGATTAGAGACAACATTTAATTTTATAGTGTTAGCCATAGTGAATTCTGTATAAAATTTCTGGCTTATATCAATAAATGTGGAAGGGCAATAATTTTTATTTCTATTGTTATGTTTATTTTGAGAACAATTCTTTGACATTGTTGAAATCCTTCGTGTTTTGAACGAAGAAAGGGATTATACTGCGTACTAATAATTTTTTAGGCAATTTAAATAAACTAGATAAAAGATGTATTGGTATGTACGAGGTTACGTTATCAGGATTTTGGCCACATTTTTTCAGTAGAACTATTAAATGTTTTAGTGATTCCAGTACAACGTTGAATAAATATACCAGTAGAACTAACTCAATATTCGGCAGTTATTTCGGCCTTTTATAGCTTAATTGGTTCAGTGTAAGGGATTTTTTGTTGTTTCATCGGGATATTATTTCCTTTTTTTGTGTTATTCTACTAATTATTTCATTATCTAAGTTATTTGCTAAAAACCTTTTTTTTCCTTGATCAAGTCTCTCTTTATTGCCAAATAACCTGGTGCAGAAGTTTATTTCCTGGTAAGTTGATTTGCTTGCATAGCTTTGGAATTTGGTTTAATTGGATGCCATATGCAATTATCAAAGCTGTTGAATCAGGAAACATGATCATGAAATAAAAAAAAATTTCCCTTCCCTTAACATTAATTGAAGTCTGTTGTTTAGCTTATTCGGAATGGTTTTGCCTGCTTCTTTTTTGTTTTTACCATTTTATTTATTTCAAAACATTATTTCATGTATTCTTTTGAATATTAAAAAAATACATAACATAATCGCAGATTCAAGTATTATAAAACTCGTTGTTCTGCATTATGAGATACATTCAGAAAGTGTGCTCTTTTTTAATAATAATGATTATGCTAATTCGGTTTTGTTTTTAATTATGAAAAACTGTTCTGTAAGAATAATAAGTTTACCGTTACGTAAGTGTTAAAGGAAAACTCATTACAACATTCACACGAGCAACAAATAGTTGAAAAAATTGTATAGACTATAAATATAATTATTGCATCCTAAAAATAGATTTAATGTTATAATACTCTGATAATGAGAATATATCTACCTTGATTAAACGCCAGGGCAGGCATGAGTATTACGATTGGAATCCATATTATCTGAAAGTTTAATCAAATTTGTAATAAATAATATCTTCTTGAACATAAAATTAATACACTGTTAATTACGCACTATATTTTACTGTTAATAGGTATGTACTGTCTAACGTCGGGCTGAAAATAATGGACCTGTTGTACTTTTTAACATAGGCTTTACTTCTAATTAAAATTATTTACGTCTGTGATTGTACTAACGTACATGTTATAGAATATTAATATAGGCAGAATTAAGTTTTCGTAAAAGCACATAACAGTAAAAACAATGATTTACATTTCATTATTTCTCAAGTCAGCAAATAAATATGGAGAAATTAGTAGAAGAAACCAGAACCTCGGTAGTGGTTCTGATGATGGGAAAGTGGAACGATTTAATTGGAACTTGCGAACCAGAAGAATTGTTATTCTGAAATTGTGAATAAAATAATACGTTTTATAGAAAGAAGGACGAGAAATAATTTTTATCCGAATTTTAAGGAAAAGACGACGAGGCAGTAGTAACAGCAGTCAGGAGAACGTCGATAGTATTAGGCATCATAAAAGAAATGAGTCAACCTTTGATATAGTGAGGAAACGGAAGTCAGATAAGTTTAGGGATGCAGAACAGATTGACAAAGAGCGACGCCGTACTGAACACAATAATCCAGAAGCGGAGAATGATGATCCTTCTGTCAATTACGTTCTCATAGAAAATAAGGATACGTGAGCAGAAAATGTTCTTATATCTGCTTACTAAATTTTTGAAACAACTCCATAAATCAAAATATAATAATTTGTAACAATTTTCAAGCATGTGTGAAAATGAGAATTCGTTCTCGCGTCATACATATTCGTGTTTCCGTGAGAAATTCCAAAATTACCACGCTAATTCGAAGACTAGGATGCAAAATGTATTAGGCTATAGCATAATCACTCTCATAAAATCGACTAGGAATTACGCAAGGATGCACTTTTCTTAATCTGTTCCGCTACAGAACTTTAAACGTCAAAGTCTAAGGGGAAAAACGGTAATTTATATTTTTATCGCCTAATTTTTATTAATGTTAAAATATTTGTAAGTTACATAACTTCAATACTTATACTCCAGGCTCGATATATTGCAAGTTTGCTTCAATTCGATTTCGGTTCGATTTGGCAGTTAAATTAATCATTACCTTGGCAGGAATAAAAATGCTTTCTGTTACATTAATTTGTGCGGAATAAAATAAACTACACGACAACAAATTCCCTCATGAACATATGTTACTAATTAAAACTTGATACTTTAACCAAAACATTACAATTTTTTTCCAGAGAAACCCGTACGTGTTTAAAAATGGTTGTTTCCTCTGCTCCCGAGGTCATAGTAACGTATATCAAATAATGCAGCTCGATAAAACTGAGTGACGTAAAGCTACGCGTAAGTGTACATGTAAACTCATTCCCCATAAAACAGTGTTAAAAGCAATAAACAACCAAAACGATGAACTTATAAAGCAAATATTAAAGCTAAATAAATCAGACAAATGTTACGTAAATTATAAAGTACAACTGTCCATATGACATATCCACAGAGAAGGCGGAATAATTCGGCAGTTAAGGAGATTTTTTAACATTCGTTTATTCCGGTTGATTATAAAACAAAGATTTCAGTATCTTTATACAAATCAGGTAGCAAATGTTAAAATCTGTAGGCCAGTAAGACTTACTTCAACAGTATGTAAGATTATGGAGCACGTAAAAAGTCCTATGAGAACTGGAAAAAACAGACTATATTTAATACACAACGTGGTTGTCGAAAATAATTTTCTTTCGAAAGTCATATGATAAATATATTTTGGGAGTTTCTAATGTGTTTGGTAACGTCGAGAGCTCCGTAAAGATAAAAAACGAACGTGATACATTTATATTACAATAAAAACTCGACAAGTCAACAACTTTTGGGTTAAGAACTGTAATATAGAATTTAATTAAAAATAAAATCAAGCTTGTTTACAGAACGTATTTTGTCAAATAAATCTGGAATAAAGTTTAGGTGGAATATTTCCAACGTGAAGGGGTGGTAAATTATTATAAATATTTTTCAACAATTATTATCGGTGAGAGGATCAGTTAACGACCCGTGTGAATAAAGCTGTATGTATGCAGCTGATACGAAAGTATTTGTAGCATACTCAATATTTAACGTGAAAGACGGTCACTTGTCAAAAATGTTGTAAGGTCCGTGGCTTGTTCTTCAGCCATTCAACAAGATCCTCCTTCACCGTGGATAGACTTTGTGTCAGGATGGTTGCATTTCGGAAGGGATGCTCACTACTCTTGGCATGCTTATTCTGGATAATTTTTATGAGATCATTTCTATTCCATAATAATTTTAAATACTCAAAATATGAAATTATGTGTATAGTTTAGCTTACCAAGTTAATAAAAAATAGAAATGACCCAAAAGTCCTCACAAAGCGGTTGAATCTCATTTCTAAATACTGAAACAAAATGAATTATATTACAGCACGTGTAATTTTAATACATGATATTTATAACTTACAATAAAATTTTCGTCTTATTTTAGAGTTAGTACCTTTTACAGTAGTCGTATTTATATTTTACACTCCAATAAATTTCAAATAGCTGCAAACAAAAACAACACATGAGTAAAATCGAATTTGAACTAATTTTCCGTGCAAGTAGACAAAATATAAAGATACGAGAGCCAGTTCTCAATTTTATTCTCTATCTTATCGTAATGAATGTTATGTAAAACTTTTAAATATTATTTCCACACTTAAAAATACCTTTAAGACAGGTATTCTACGAAATATACTTAGCATATCGCATTAAGCATTTCTATACGCGTAGAGTCTTGATAATAGAATTTCAAAATAATTTTTGTCTTCGTTGTGAGCACTTGAATTCCAATTCTGATAATTGTCTAGTCGATTACACGTGGAGTTATTGAATGTTCGGAGTTTTGAGATTGTATTGGTTATGTTGTTGCCATTTTTCTTTCTTACCTCGTAAAACGACGTCATGTTTAGGGCGTGGAACACCGGAAGACATAGAACGTGCATTATGATTCCGGTGAATATCACTGCCACAGCTAAAAATTCGTACGATGTTCCTGAGATGTAGATTTCAGCAGGAGTTCCTAACAGTGTAATTCCAGACATGACGCTACAAACAATGGAAATATTAAAAAAAAGGTAATATTTTTCTAGAAAATATAAAATATTTCATCTTAAAATACATGACGTTACTTAAAAAATTGTTTACTGTAAAATAAATGCAACTTAATATATCGTGTATTGAGGGGGGAACATAAGTTTTGTATGATTCATTTTACACTAGAAAATATCCGAGCTTCGCTATGATAATTCATAAAATATAAATAATATAACAATATAACTTACTATGGTTGAGTACATAGCACGGAGAAGCGAAACCTCATTCTGGCTTGCGTTGTTTGTCAAACGATCAGAAAGTTGGACCAAGGCATAAATCATGCCCAATTTATAAGTAATAATTATTAAGAAATATTGTGGACTTCAGAAATATTATTGAATTTAGTTCACACTGGGCTGAAAGAGTACAGTTAAATTACTGTGAAATATAGGCAGTTAATCAGCAGTCACGGTCACGGCCAGTTGGATGTCCCGAATGTCAGTGCGATCGAAGTAATTAATTATTTTTAACTAGAATTTATTATTTATAGGGAATATAACGCGTTAACCGTCAGACATGCTGTTATTTCCGATGTTGCCCTATGTTTTCCGATGATGATCGAATGTTTGTTCTGTAGTTTGCTAATTTATTACCCGATATTATTATTTTATGGAAAGTGTAGAGAGAAAAAATAGATGAGGGAGCAACCCCGAAAATTTACCAGAACTATGGGGAATAATTATATTGGGTGTTCTCTGCCAATTATAAAATTGTTGCCCCTACATTGGAATTAAATTTTCATTCACGTCGCACATGAAAAGAAGAAGCAATATTGGGATTTATTCCAAAAAAAGAATATTTGCTGTTAGCCCAATCTAATATCGTGTTACTAGCAACAATATATACATTAAAAAGATTTCGATCCATCTTTCTACAAACTTTTCCACTTGAATAATCGACATTCGTTGTAAATTTGTACAACGCTAAAAAACAAACTTTACAATTTTCAATTTCTTTGCAGGCTATGATCATTTTCATATTTGTTTTCAGCTTAAAATGTATTAATATTTTGGTCCATTATATTATCGTCTGTCTCCAGTCCAACAAATTTTAGAAGTCTAAGTTCACTTTTTGTAAACAGCAGAAACGTTTACATTTTCTATAGTTTAAGAAAGTATGTTTTATGTAAACGACAACTTAAGGTAATTAGTTGGAGTCTAAACTTTAGCATTTAATTTTTCACAGTTGTATGTTCTGCATAGACAACCGATTATTAAGAATGTATATATCGTCTACTTAAAAATTAAAATAATGTTCCCAGAATTGAACCTTTCAAAAGACCACAATATTAAATTTTCCGTTTTAAAGAATGTGAATTTTTTATTTTATTCGTTGTTACGTGGCCCTTTTTAATTATATCTTAGTCAAGGGACGTGATATGTAGCTATACGGTTGTGTTCAATATTTGTGGCTGAGAGTGTACATTTTAGCCGAAACGTTTGTTTAATTTCCTGTTGAATCTTTGCATTCTCTTTTCGCCTTCTTAAACTCGTGAAAATGTGCAGTTACAATTCGTTATAAATTTTATTCTCTTATGTAACCAACGTCTATTGAAATTTTTACAACATAATTTTTATTCTTCCTTCATTATTGTATTATTTGAATTTCAGGTTGACTGACAAGTACCCAGACGTGTTTATTTACACATTTAATCAGTAAAATAAGAAGTCGCTGCTGACAGTGATTTGTTCCTTTACCTCGCTATTATGGATCCTGCTACAGGTAGTACAGTCAGATTTCGGCCTCCCAAAAGGTAATCTTCTACAGACATGACACCGTTGAAGAAGCCGAAATACATGCCCACACCAAGACATAGTAATAATACTAACGCGAAAACGATATAATCCACGGTGCCGAAATACGCCATATCTTCAACAGGTAACACTGTCAAGTACAGCAAATTATGTGTTTCTGAAAGGAAAAAAATACTGTCATTAAGGTAGAAACGTAATTTTTTATGCGTCTAATACAAAAATGTTCCTTCAACACATTAAGCATTACAAATATATGATTTTCAATAATAAATTTCTGGACTATTGTCGTTTAACCTTTAGTTAATAGTATAGCATATGTGGAACATAACTTTTAGTATCACCCAAGAGGTTTCTAAGAGAGCTAAGTTGTGATGCAGATATGAATCAACGTGCATTTAAGGAAATGTGAAATATTTGGAATTCGTGGGCAGCTTAAGTAAAACATGCCTGTCCTAGCTTTCTGTGAGGCAAGCCCTTAAGCACGATTTTTATACCCGCCAGCCAACTTCAGAACATTTATTTTCCGTTATTTTTTCAAGAAATAAAATTTAAGCGTAATTCTCTGGGTATTCTAATTGCACTAAAATAATAATTGTCCAATTAATGTTAATTATTAATAAATCAGACATAATTATATTTATTTGGAATATGTGCAAAATCATCACGTTGGATATTCTTTTTGGTTATTTTTTCTGTATTGTATTCACAAAAATACATATTAAAAATTTAGTTTAAAAATAATGTGTAAAATAATTCACTTAAGGGTTAAGGACAAATGATTTACGAAATTGACTTTGCTTCTAAACATATAAAACTGTTTTCAATTGTATTTTTAGAGCCTGAGGGTAAAACACTTAAACCCACATGGATGGAATATTAATTATGGCTTTATGATGTTAGTTTCATGTCCGAAGTTAGTGTTGTGCAGTAAATATATGTTTCAGATTCAATGCGAAGCGAAAGTAATATAATACTATATATATGCTTAAAAGATAAATTTGAGAGTAGAGTGAGGTATATAATAATTGTTGGTAAAATAATACACTAGTGAGCGATTGAATGTTTTAATGTACAGTGAAGGTGAAAGCGTTGAATACGGTCTTATTTTAATTTACAATTATATTTTTAATTATTAAATAAAGGTGCCATCTAATGTAAACGCAATTACAGTGTTTCATTCATGTTGCCCGAATATGAAAAGCGGCAACGTAATATTTGAATAATTTGAAATAATATTACGAATGGTTACCTTCATATAATGCAGCTTTAATGTCTCAGAGTACGTTTTCTAGCTAAGAAGTGGAAGAGATCGGAATTTTCTTTGACATGCAAATTATCATATCTATTTGTGAAATTACCGTACCTTTATCGCTTCGTTGTCGAAAGGTAAAAGTATTCCATCCAAAATTATTGCTAACGGTTTCTGAAACTGTATGTAGATAAACTTTCCGCCAACATGTTACTGCAGCTTCCCCGACTATACCACCATCCTCACTGCGAAGAAGTGAATTGTTTTCCAAAAATAAGTTTTATATTACAGATACAGTTTTGACACTCAATGTCAGCAAACTCTTGATTTATAGTTTTTCACATTGAGGAAATTACGATAACGAGTGCGCTTTGAATTTCATTATCATGTTGTTGTATATTTTACAAAAGATAAAGTAAGTAAAGGCTGACTTATCCATCATAATAATAAGTAGATTTCAATAAAAATATTTATATATTATATAACACTACTACGGTTTCCATCTTCCTGATTTTTTTCTTTCTATTTATTTCTTACAAAACTTTTATCCTAATATTTTCTGTTGTATAATACAATCAAATTATACAATCAATATATATAATTATATAATAAATATATAATACAATCAAATTATGTACTAAATTGACATGTGAACTTGTTAATCAGGTTAGTTAAGTAATTAACTAAATTTTGCTTCTTTTTGCACTGAGGTATACGTCGTGAGGGTATTAGAGCTCACTGATGTTTATTCAGTTATATTTGATATGATTTATTTTACTCCATTAGTCCTCGTTTGAGGAAATGGTATACGTCAATACATAAAATACATATAATAATTGAATGCTACAATTATAAATAATTATAAGTTAATATAAAAATACTAAAATTCTGGAACACAAATTTCCATGTCCAACATAAGTAAAATATATTAATAATAACAAAAATAATACTTCTTTAACTGTACTATGGGTATAATATAATATTTACAGTTCTAATAAAAAATTCAATATGTACTAGTAAATAATTAATGATTCGAGAATTAACTATCATAAAATATAGAATTACACATCACACAAGAATAAACACAAAACTTGACACATGCACACTAGGAGGAAACAAACGACGGACCAGTCACTTCACGAAGCAGAGCAACAAGGAATCTTCCCTTCCGTAGAAACTACAGGCCGTACATGAAACAAACAAACAAACAATAGAGCAGAAAAGACCCACAGAGACTGAGCAAGTTATGAAATATTAGCAACACATTGAATACTTTTGCAGGTTTTATAAAAAATTAATTATTACGGGAACGGTGATGAAACTCCTGTACTGAGTAAAACGCGCCTTTCAGTAAAATATTTTTACATTCAATCCCAAAACGCTTCTAGTTATTATTGTTCTTAACATCTGGAGGAAGACTATTGTATAAAACTATCCCTGAATTGTGAATACTTCTCTGGTAGAGAGCAAGGCAACGCTTGTCCGATCTTAGACCTGAGCGATTTCTAGTCTCGTAATCGTGAGACTCGCCATTCCTTTGAAAAAGATTCATGTTCCGCTTAATGGACTTTAAAATTTCGTGAATAATTACGCTGGGTAGAGGTAATATTCGCAGACTTTTGAAAAACGGTTTACAACTGGATTTATTATCCGTATTAGAAAGTATTTTGATGGCACGCTTTTGGAACTTGAATACTTCAATGCTCCTGGAGCAATTGCCCCAATTTGCAATGCCATAACACATAAAGGAATGAAAATACGCAAAGTACACCATTTTCGTTGTGCTGATGTCAACTTGTTGCATTAAGGTTCTGAGACAATAACAAGCCGAACTGAGTTTCCCAGCAAGCAGATCTACGTGGTGAGTCCACTTTAAATTACTATCAACCTGAAGACCCAGAAAAGGCGCCTCAGCCGAGAACTTCTCTAGGAGGTTGTTACTACCATCCGCTGAGAACTGGATGAACTTCGTTTTATCTAGATTTAGTGATAATTTATGGACTTTAAACCACACATTTAGTTTGTCCAGAGTTATGTCTGCGTTTCTAACAAGATTATCAACATTTTTATCTGCAATCACTACATTTGTGTCATCCTCGTAAAGAATTGATTTAAGAGGATGTACGAATCTTGGAAGATCATTAATATAAAGAAGGAAAAGTAAAGGCCCAAGAATAGAGCCTTGAGGAACACCGCAATCTTATAATCTTATAAATTAATATGCCCATCTTTAGTTTCGACCGCTACCTTTTGTTTAAGATTTTTTTAGAAATGATTTTACGAGAAGTATGGCGTTTCCCCGTACGCCATAATAGTCTAATTTTCTTAGTAAAATTTCATGACCAACCATATCGAATGCCTTAGACAGATCATCAAATATTCCAGCTGCATTCAATCCCTCATACAGTGAATTGTGAATAATTTTAATAAAGTCGTACATTGCACTATTTGTGGATTTTACTTTAAGGAAGCTAGCTTGGAGGAACTTAAAATATTATATATCCTCAAGAAATTATGTAATTTAAAGTAAATTATGTTTTCAAAAATTTTGAAAAAAATGAGGATCAGAGAACTGGGTCTATAATTTCATACGTTGGATGTTTTTCATGATTACTGATAAATACACCGCTATTGTTGAAGATATAAACCCTCTGAGTTAGAAGTCCCGAAAGACACTTGCCCGATGTACGTTCTCTCAACGTCATCCCGATTGACGCTTTCTCGACAGGTTAATATCCTGATAGGTCATTTTCCCGATAGGTGGACTTTTACAAAACAACGCGTAATATCAATTAAACACTTAATATGTTAGTTATCTTCTTGTTCATGATTATTATTGTAAATTAAGTTAATTAAAGTTTAGAACAATTTCAAACAAAATTGGTACACGTGTCACTTACGATTCAGGAACAAACTCTAGTACCCCTATGGGTGGAGTGGGAGGGATGGCATTTTAAAAATTTAGTGTCTAATCTCAACACCTAACGGCATAGGGTTTTATAAAAAATCTAATTTCAATAAAACCAATATCAGTCATAATTTCTGTACGAATATCTGTGTGTTCCCTATGCGCTCCTAAACCATTCATCCTATTGATCCGATGCAACTTTGGTGAGTTGTTGTGCGCACCACCAGGATGGTTTCTGTTCGGGTTTTCGAAGCGTTAGGAAACTCCCAAGGGGTAAACGGGGGTGAAATTTGAAAACATGCTAAAACGGACGATAAGAGCAACGATTAATTACTTTTCGGGGTCTATGTGATTAATTCTTTCTATCCACATGTTTTAGTGTAAAATTTCTTTACACTTTACACTTAAGGAACCAGTAAGGGTGGGGATGGAGGGGCGTTAAATAAAAATAACACTAAACAACCGAGATTGGAGTAAAATCCAGGATTATAGAACTCAATTAGTTTAATTCTAGCATTCACTACGTCAGTTAAGTTGTAGTTCAGCACCTAAGTGTGGGGTTGGGGAAGAATGTGGGTGAAAGGCCGTTACATAAAATAATAATAAACAACGGAGACTGGTATTTAATCTGGGATTATGGAAGTCACTGAGTTTAATTCGGACATTTACCATACTGGTTAAGATGAAGTTCAGTCCCTAGGAATTGGGGATGGAAGGGGGTGAAACAAATTTCTGTTTACAATCTCAAATTCTTAGACCAATTTCTAACAAACTTTAAACACATATTACTTATGATCCAGGAACAAACACTGAGGGGTTAAGTCACATCTATTGCCTCTAGGGGTGGGGGTGGAATTTAAAAACATTCCTAACTAGCGTCCTATTAGCGTCGGGGTCGCTTAATTTGAAACTGCCATACTAGAATTTTTATTTGTCTAATTTCAACGCCAAAAGGAAAAGGAGGAAATCACCCTTATCGTATAGGTGGTGGTAGAAGGGGTTTACATACGAAATCAACAAAAAAAAGGATATTATTGTCGATTCAGGGGTTATAGGAGTCGCTGAGTTTAATTCTCACATTAATCATTGTGGTTGATGAAATTTTATGGTCCTCTTCTTGGAGGTGGACGCAGTAGAGAAAAGGTTACCCAGAGTAGTTTTGACCCTCTTCAGGTACCGGCTATTTTTTTTATTTTCTTAGGATCCCAGCTATATTTTGATCTCTATTTAGTCAACGGTTGTATTTCTTTACTCATTTAAGGTATCTGGAATAGTTTCAGACTTTATTAAGTAATCGAGTATTTTTTACCCTTTTAATTCGACTTTACTTTTCAGACACTTTTATTTTATGTAGTAGGATGGTAACCTAATACTGTCAGTCATCGTCGTGGTTTATTTGAAGTTAGATGCCGAAGAGTTAGGTCGGGGAGGGGACCGTAAATGAGTAAATATTACAACACCAGCGCTATTGGTACTGGTTTAATGAAATGTTTACCAATAGGTTTGTATCGAATCAATTCCTACTCCGGGATAATTTAAATAAATACCCGCACAACGCCGAGCACTCGGCTAGTTTAATACGTATAAAGTACCTGTAGCAATGAATAACCATATTTTAATACGTGTATTGTGTTTAAAAAGTAGTTTTATTTTTTAATGTATTTCAGTTAATTGACATGTAGAGAAAACTATGGCGTCGCCTTTATTGTGTGTGGTAGTTAATCTTTATTAGAAGTTATCAGCAAATCATAATCACAAGAACTGCAAGATCTACAGACCGCACAAACCAGGCGACGAACTCAAAAGCTTTTAACGCCTGATTCCACTAGGATTGCTAAAACGTTAAGTGGTATTTATTTTATCACTTAATTATGTCTGTTAATTGGCTATATATTTATAAATTAATTATATATTAATAAATACTAATTAGTATACAACTCACTTATGTTTGAGTGAACTGCTGGATTATTAAGCAAGAGTTTCAATCACTTGTGATAGATTTTTTTAAAAAAATGTTGTAACAACCCCATTAGCTATGCCTTATCAAACTTTCTTTTTTGATATGTAAGTCTCAATTAATTTCCAATTTAAACAGAAATCACATAAATTTTTATTTTGATTAATTTAATGATCATAGCTATATGTTGTGCCGTGTTTGAACGTACATACCATCATAACATTTCGCCGGACGTCCGCTGATTGGCCCGAGATTTTCTCTGTCCAAAAAAGCTTAGCCGAGTCATCAGACAGTGCATGCTTATTCAGGCGATTTATCAGTGGCGCATCCGTTGATTGTAAGCCCATGACACAGTCGAGCCACATCCAAGTAAACATCATGAAATGACAACAAGAAGCCCCCATCCGAATGTATATGTATAATCAATTTCCCGGGCCGAAGCCCATTACCAACTAGGTCAGAATCATCTCACGTTAATGGACAAGGATCCAACTATCTACCGATTGCCGTCAGTCCTAGTCCTAAAATTTGACACTTTATGGTTAATGCTCATTCGCTTCAGATGCAAGTAGCGCGAACAGTCGATGTTCAGCTGTTTTACTTGTGAAGTGTTCGTAAGAAACACGAACAATCGATTCACAGCTGTGATACTTGTGTTTTCTGATCGTCGTTGCCGCAATGTAGCACAGAGTTTGCAGGCGTTTCAAATTCTGAGCGTATGAACATCTGAAATTTCTTACTAATATTTATTTAACTTGGTAATCTGAGATGTTGTATTTTGGTCCTAATTCTAACAGTATATTTGTATGTATCAGCAGGTTTTGCCTATATAAAGTACCTATATAAAAAACACGAAGGTCTACCTGGGTCTACACACAACCAATCTCCTCAAAGGAGGACAGCACAATATTTTAATTTTAAATTTTTTTCTTCTATCTTAAGTTGGGTTTACTTAATAGGTCGAAAATTCTGAAACGATATTTAATAATAGGGAAAGTCATTTTAATGTGACTTTAAAATATTTAATGTGATCCTCGACTCACTCTACAGTTAACAATCAACATCCACTTCAGTTTATCAGCTCATGATTATCGAATAGATGTCAGACTGTCTAGACTGCGGTCCATTATATGGCATCGAACTCCAAATCAACGTGACTGTCCCTGAAGTAACTCTACTACAGCTTTTATATCAGTAACGGTAACTCCCTAATATTAACTGACTTCCCCGTGCTCACTACTTTATACCTCTTGCCAACACGGGCTTCTGCTCTCGATATTATTTAGTAAATGTCTTTAGAATCCCATCTCAGTATCACATCTTGTGAGATCACTGAGGGAGTTGCATTTTTGTAAGAGTTAGGAAGAACAGTGAAAACACCCATGACAAAGATGACACTTTTTTTGCACTACAGACATTCCTCGATTTGTGCATTACACCCTGTTTATTCCTCGGTGCTTCGTGTTAGTAGATCAATGTTTTCTAATAATCATATTTATAATCCTCATTGTTTTTATTTCCAGCTTGAACAATTTCTTTAAAAACTATATTGGAAATATAAAATATTGGAAGTCATAACTGAAATGTTGACAATAACGCACGTTTGTCAATATTTAAATTAACCAATAATTAATATTTCTTAACTAAATAAGTGATCCGGTAACAAGTGATCAATTATAAAACACGAGAAAGCTATCATTATATCTAACCATTCCAAACTCATCAGATAATATTAGCTGATTGGTGAATATTCCCGATTACGGCTTACCCTCCGTATCTTTTCTTCGTTATGATCGCCTTGTCTGCCTCGAGATGAACATTAATTTCAAATTTCGTTGTCTGTAAGAGAATATAGGCCTATACTTTTCATTATGGTTTCCTGTGTGTTGGCGTACTGACGCCAGACTGCCTCAGGATTGTGCGGGCCCCGCTCACCAAGTGTAAATGATGAAAGTATGATCTAATGAATAGGTATCACGTTTATTAATAATTACATCGTTAATTAAGTTTTACTGTAATATTTATAATAACGAGTAATCAATTATTGTTGAGCGTCTATTAGAATAAACGGTTGGTAATTATATTTTTTGTATTGATATAACGGCTCACCCATCAGTCTCGGGAGTTTTGATTGGCCTAATTTTTGTGCCACATTAAAAATAAAGCGTCACCGTGAGAGCAACGCAAAATCTTCCTAATGAGTGGATCCAAGCAGCTCTGGACCCTCAACGTGGTGGTTATAACATTATCCCGTGATCGGTGTGATCTCGATGACGTGTGAAAATAAGGACTTTTCAAAAAACCGTAAGACGGCCAAACTATCAAAATAATTTAATTAAGCATTCAGAAAAATTAGCGGCTTATCATTTTCAATAGTTACTCTTGCCCACATTACCTACATTAGACAAAATGTCATTTTGTAATTTCATTATATAAAGTTGTAGAATCAACTGGTGCTCAAAGAAATTGATTTATAATTCAGCAATAAAATTCAGAGTTTCATATCAATAAATATATTGTAATTCTATTTGTAATTATTAAGTACCCTGATTAAAGATATCCTCAAAATTACGTAAATATACGCTAGTCAGCTATTTGTGTCGTCAGCGATTGTTGAACAGCTGAGAAAACTAAGGTATTGCAATAACTGTTAAGATTTCTTGCCCCATCCGTATTTGAACTCTGCATCCTTATTTGGACAGTCGCATTAACCACTACACCGGTATGTACGTCTTTTCGTTTGTATATTATGGGTGCAGGGATTCCCACTTGTTGGCTAACCCGTTTTTTCGTCTAACAATCATAATACTACGAACAATGTGCAAGCTAATTGAGTCACAAGAAAACTATCTGTCTGGCATTATCTGTTGTCTATTGTAACTAGTTATTGACCACAGCAAAATATCGGCATAATCACCTCATTAATTTGAATTAAAAATTTAAATAAGTAAATATTTATAAACATAATTACTGCTAATTAACGTTCGATAAATGAACAAAATTATACGTGTTCATCTGTTAAAGAGGTAATTGCAGTTTTAGAACGAGAAGTAATTGCAAGAAGAAAATTTGGCACGTTATT
Organism: Zhengitettix transpicula; assembly: GCA_037074705.1. Lineage (NCBI taxonomy): Eukaryota > Metazoa > Arthropoda > Insecta > Orthoptera > Tetrigidae > Zhengitettix > Zhengitettix transpicula. The sequence continues at coordinate 112,432,835 of CM073591.1, read as the reverse complement.
CCTCTCTTTCGCACGTGGAACAAGTGTATTGGATTCAAGAGAATAATAACCTGAATGTCGCGAACTAGAAACCTGTATGGTTACCAATGGATTTGGTGACAAATGTGTAAGGAGTAAGTTCTTAATATTCGTGGACTCTTATCATAATGATTGTTTGTTATTTTAATTAAATACACATTTTTTTACTGTCAACCAAATAGTTATTGTTCTATCGTAAGTGTACGTGGTACACTCGTTGCTACTGGCGACAATTCATCGTATCGCACTCTTAACTCTGCTGACTCCAGAAAACATTTAGCTCAGCACATCAAACAAGACAGGTGCCAATTTAAATTTTCTCTATTATTTCCATGTTTGCATATCTTTCATACTTACATACACATATATACACACACATCGATTCATGCATATGTACATACACCTACATCATGGATCACGCCACCGAGGATTGAACAAATGAAATTGCACGTTCCATCTGTTGAGATCCATACAGGATAACTTCACATCACCACAAAAAAAAGGAGTGCTTCTTTATGAGACGTCTTATTAGATTTTTATGGAGTAAATAGTTGAGAAAATGCAGAATCAAAGTAAGTTGAAGTGTCAGAATCGATTAGATTTAGAAGAAAATAAATATATTATAATAATATTAGTGTGGTAAATCAATTAACAATTTTTTTTGGAAAATTTACAGTAAAAGTGAAAGTTGGCATTGTAATGACGTTTCCATAAACAAAAATCGCTTAAACGTTTCTTTTTCCCAAATCTGTAACTAAATTTACGCGCGCTACACTTTAATATAATTCGTTTTAGTTGTAGGAAAATACATATATAATAAGTATTTTATCAATATTTTTCTTAATTAATTAATTACAATGCTGTATTTATTTTTGGAATAAGAAAAATTGTCCTCTAGAGTGTATATAGTGATCGCACATTCAATGAGTTAAAAATTTGCGTATAATATCTTATTGTTTTGCAGAACTTAGTCTGTTAAGGCTTATAATGTCTTCCAGTAAATATAGTACCTGAAAAATAGTTTCACTTACGCTGGCTTCTCTATCAACGTACTGACGTAGATGACGAAGCGCCTCGTATGACTATGGAATTGGTATCTCTTCAGCTTCAAATTTTATTTCTCCTCTTAATTAGACGAATCTCCACTTTTCTTGTTCAAAACGCCTGCTAAAATGTATTTATCTGAAATATTTTTACATCATGTACTTCAGCGGTTTGACTAACTTTCGTCTAACTTTTCTGAACAGAAACTACGAATTACATGTGATTTTTTTTGCATTGCTTTAATAAAAAATTCAAGGGACCCAGAAAAATCTTTAATTTATCCTCAAATTTGAATAATAAACGTTCGAATTATCCAAGTTCCACTAATTTTTTTTATTCTAAATGTCATTGAATCACATCTGTGTCGTTAGGGTCTTAGATTTGTTTATCATTCACGGTAGATTATCTTTCTTTTTATTCTGTCATTTATGTGATTTATCATGTATGAAGATCTTTGATCATGTAGAAAACTGTGATTGAAGATTGTAAATGATTCGCAGAGAACTGTCATACTGGTGTGATTACATTCATTAATTTCGTTATGTGAAAGAAGGAAACTTTTCCTCGGCAAGATGTAGGCACGACACATACCTTTTGTGGTCTGTGTGACAAGAATGCCACTTTCTAAAGTTGCATATACATATATACTAATTTTGAAGCTTTTAAATATTCTTAATTTTTTTGTGCTAATATTCACGACAGGATTACAGATAGTTTTTTGTGTTTTCCCCGCGTGCCTTTCTCTAAAATTAACATTTGGATCATAGAATTTTGAAAAAAGTTAATTATCATGGCATCTGTAAGAGGACCCGGTCTTTACGAATTTTTGATAGAAGCTGAACTCCAACAATATTATGCTGGAATAAAAAATGATTTAAAGGTAGGTGGATAAAATTAATCTAACCTATTTTTGACCTTTAAAATATGTTTCAATGTTATTAATACCTCAAATTTAAGTTACAGTCGTGTTGAATGTACGATTATGTTAATTATTGGTAGTATTAATCACGTAGTTATGATGTCACAGCACAGAAACGTAAAACTGAGAGAAATGTTGTCTTACATTGAACCAAGTGTGCTCATTTTGCAAAATGTGAACTCTCATGTCTATGTACTGAGTATATTTTTCTTTCCCCTCCTATAAACAGTTTTACTGTTTTAAATGTTGGTGTATTACTCTTTCATGTTTTATAATCTCAGTCTATTTTTTCCACTGTATTTGATCTAAAAAACTCTCACTAACCTAATGTTTACTACTTCTCTATGTCAAACCATGTAACACCAGAAAAATATCATATCACAGTAAATAACTATAACAAATTAAGTACTGCTAGAGTTATGATGAAAATGAAGGCTCAGTTTTTATTTTATATTGCTTCCACTTGTCAGAAATGACAGTTAAATCCTCAAATCTGTACTGCAACCATATGGTTGGATTCTAAATTATATATGGTGACATTATCAAACCTCACTAATTTTAAATAATTTTTATAAATAAGATTTTTGTAAATACTTTCTTACTTTGTGCAAAAAGTCTATTTCAATGAAAATATTTAACTTAGGATCACAGTAACTTTATAGTTGTATTACTGTCCACTAACCTGCAACGTTCATATAAGGTAGTTGTGGCTAAATGAAAGTGATATACTCATTCTCCATAATTGTTCTGAAATACTATAATAATACCATATAATAAGATTTGTTTTTGTTAAAGTAAATAAAAGGTGAACCATTCTTTCATTCATTAATTTTTTCCAAGACATAATAGTAGCCTTTGTGATTAAAATTATTACTTGTGTTGTTGTAATAACTTTCCCTTTTATATCAAACCAAATGTTTTTACCTATCTTCATTAGCTTAACTTTAAAATTATGAATTGCTTTGTATTTGAAATTTAGTTAAAGTGGTATTATTATATATGGCTGTTATTTATCACTTTGCATTTGTTCATGTTTGAGAATAATTAATTGATATCAGATTATGTAGGAAGCTGTGTGCATAAGATTTGGAAAGAAAGTAGCATATACAATTCAGCTTAATTATTCCAAGATGTATTTATTTTTTCAGGTGCAAAATGTTCCCCAGTTGAAGTATGTTACTGAAGATGATTTGCATAGTATAGGAATGTCAAAGCCTGAGATGCGTCGTCTCAACAAGTTTTTTCAGAAACATTTTCCTCAAAATTATCTCTCTAAACTAAAAAAGGTGATATATCTGTGTATTGTTTTTAATTTTAAAGTACAGATTAAATTTGGTAAAAGTCAGATTTCGTTTATTGTCATTTCATATTCCATTCATTTCAGTTTGTTTGAATTGTTAATTTTAATTTAATCTTGTTTGTTTTCTTACTTATCAAACCCAGTAAAGACCATGAGAAGAAGAGTTATTTAGATTGATTTGTTTGTAAAATATAAAAGTTTGTATTTTCTTTAAATGCCACAAATTATAAAATTGATTTTTAAATTTTGATTGAATGTGGTGTACTAAAATAGGACAAATAATTTGTACCTTTAATGTTTAATTTGGTTTTAATAATAATTAAATTTTTTATTAAATCATCCCTTTTAATCATTACATTTTGGCTTTCACAACTTGGGGCAAGTTAATTAAATAATTAGATCCAGTTAATTATTACAATATATATATATATATATATATATATATATATATATATATATATATATAGAGAGAGAGAGAGAGAGAGAGAGAGAGAGATAGATATATTGTAATAGTGAGAATGTGACATTGTCAAAAATATTGGTATGGAAAGGATAGAGAGAGAGGTTGTGGCTTACCTGAAAGTGAAGTGCGGTGTCGCCATGAGGAACTGAAGGTTGTTCTTCAAATTTTCAGAGGCTCTCAGCCTCCTTCTTCAGGAAGGAGTGTTACACCATTCCGTGCACCGGCCGGCATATATATGCTAGTGTCAAGCATAATTCAGGATGTATCTCCTCTTACAATTTTTCTGGTCTGTATAAATGTCTTATTTTGTTCTAAATACATTTCAGATGATTCTGCCTGGTCGAAAAGGAGAAGAACAAGTAGCATCAATGTTAGCAATGTTACCTGATGAAGGTCCAGAAAAGCCACCCATTAAAGTACCAAATAAACATATTATACCTGCTGAAGCAATTATTGTTAATAAGGAATTAGGAACAGGTGAATTTGGTGTTGTTCAACAGGGTGTGTGGACAAATGATGGAGAAAGGGTTAGTTAGTTCATAATGTTTCACAAGTATTATATTTTGTTCTTCAAATATTAATATGATTGATATAATCAACAGATACAAGTTGCCATAAAATGCCTCAGCCGAGAACGAATGCAAAATAATCCCATTGAGTTTCTTAAAGAAGCAGCAATTATGCATGCAATAGACCATGAACATATTGTGAGGTTGTATGGAGTTGTCTTAGATACTGGTGCTTTGATGCTGGTAAGAAATTTTACTTACACAACAAAATTTGTAATTATGAAGTCAATAATAAAATAATTTCTATTATTTTTATAGGAGCTGCCTGTTGAAGTAATTAATTTATTTTATTCCATTGTAAAAATTCAATATTTTTTATTCCTAATTACCTGAATGTCAATTTTTTTTTTATAAATTAAATATTGTTTTTCCTTGTGCTTTGCTTATAATTTAATGACTTTAGCATATTTTTACTATTTAAGCAAAAAATATCAATATGAAATATTTACATCTGATTGAAAATTAATAATAAGAAAGATAGCCAAATACAGGTGAAAGAAGTGATGATATAATTACCACACAACATTTCTGGAAGCCTTCAATCTTTTGTCTGTATTTGGCTATCTTTATTGTTGTTAAATAATATCATAGTATGAGTTCCTGTCACATTGAATTTGTTTGATTTTCATAGTTAAATTTTCAGGCTGATTTCAATAAATTTTTATATTGTTGTTGCATAGTGGTTTTAAGCATTATAAAAGTGAGATCTCCCATATTGAAGTAAATGACATACATTTCAAGAGCTGATATCAACCACTTGGTCTAGTATTTGATTCACTTTACAGAAAAACAGATAAACAATTTTTCCCCAAATTTGTAATTAACTCATATTAAATTATCATCCACCCCTTGAAAAAGTGAAAATTTTATTTTTGGATGCCAAGATGAGTACATAATTTTATATACTCATCCAAGACAACAAAAATTCCTCATTTATGAAAACTTGGTACTGTAGCAATGAGTTATATTTCACTCAATTAAGAAAACAGATAGACCAAAATACTATCAAATCCATAGTATACATAGTAGACAAATCTTTATGCTGAATGCTTATCCTATACATTAAGAAATGTTCACAATATTTTCATTCCTTTAGGAATGAAGAGCACCCATCTAGTTCTAATTAAATTATAATCTAGCATAGGCTAAGCAGATATAGAGTTGACATTTCGTGCCACGACCATAAATGGTGGTTAGGAATATGATTGGGTCTTTTTTGTTGGCTGTTCATAGGGCATTGAATATCGAAGATAGAGGTAGTTAGCTGAGTATTTTCACTTGATTAAGGCAAATACTCTCTACCTATAGTCAGACAACCTACTAATCTCCACATTTTCAGTTACCTATGTAGATCTCATCATATCTCTTCCCCCACCAAAACTTTGTTAATATTCATTTGGTAGAAATGGATGCCTTGCCTGATAGGAGTAAGCCATGTGTCCTACACTCTCTTCCCTACCCAACAACCAATATTTATATAATATTCTATTATGAATTTCAAATATATGTGTGAAATCTAATCTATAATGTGTTTTTCTAGGTAACAGAACTGGCTCCATTACGATCATTATTAGAGTGCCTTAAGGAGCCTTCCCTTCGATCCAGTTTTCCTGTTCTATCTCTTTGTGATTTTGCCATACAGATATGTGATGGTATGCAATATCTTGAAGCTAAAAGACTTATACATAGGTAAATACCATCTGTCATTTATGTTGAGTTCTTGTTGGTGTACAGTAAAAAAATTATAATCAAATTATATATTTATAAATGATGGAGCAATATTTTAATTGCACACAATTGATATTGAATATTTGAATGTTTTACATCATCTCAACAAACTTTACATGATTTATAATTTAGTTCTCCAAACTATTTATTGTCATTGTCTGATGAGATCCTAATTTTAGGATGAAACATACTTTATATAATAATTTTTCATTAAAATTTATTTTCCTATTTATATCGCCATTAATAATTATATTGTATTTTTAAGAATGTTTGATAATTTTTAATTAAAATTAATTTTTTATTTAATACTCATGTTTATATGTATTTTGTTTGTACATACAGTATTTATAGTGTTCAAATAATTATTTATTATAAACAATGTGGACACATTCTTGTATATTGTTTGTGGTGTCCAAAAACTTTTTCTCATAATCTATACGTCATATGCGTCAACAAGGGGTCTTTTCTGGTGGAATCGGCCATGCTGTTGACGAATCTATTGTTTTTAGTTAATATTTAACGAGTTACAGCCACTTTTCTGTTAACTTGGTGCCCAGAACACAACTGCTAACCATATGTGGCCTATCTATTGTTGACGTAAAAATTCATTAAAATATTAAACATCCAGTAACCAAAGGAGTGGAGTTGTGTTGTTGAGAAGTGGAGTCTTGGATATTTATTGATTTGTTGAAGTTCTGGTGCACAGCAAGTTGTGATATTCTAGAAATATGTTTTCATTCAAAGAAAAGAGACCCATCAGCTTTGGTTTTCTATGTGATACAAATCACATTCATTTTCACAGTAGTAAGTGTTCTATTGAAATTTTGTTTTCCCTAAATCAACATCATTCTTCGTTGGCTTCTATTATGTGGAAGATTGTTAAAGTGTACACACTATAAAAATGGTCATCGTTTATCATTTTTTATATTCAACATACATCACCACAAGCAACAATTTTTGGAGGATAAGTATATAAAATATTGACAAAGTATTCTCAGGATTCCAACCTGGTTAAAAGAAAGTAGACACACCTTTTTAACACAAGTATTTTTCCTTCTTACATATTTTAAATAAAGTTAATTTTAGGAACAATCCATACCTGTTGGAAGTATAGAGCACTGAAACAGTTTGTGGAGTTGTATAGATTGTGTAGGGAGGTGAAACAGAATACTTCACATGCACATTTATCATTCCAGAGCGAGATCCTGTGCTGAGCCATGTATAGCACTGAGATAGCAAGCTGGCTGCATTAGCAGGATTGAGTGTGCCATAAGGCAAGCAGTTTAAAGTCTTCTAAATAAAAGCAGAAATTCACACTGTTAAAATTAAGAAAAATTAATTCCTCCAAAATTTATTTATGTGCTGTAGCACATTTTCCCCAGTTGCATTCAATGCTATTTCCACCATTCTTTGTGCCAGTCTCGTCAAATTGGCAATTACAATGACAATCAGTCTTGCTGGCTACAGGTGGCGTGTTGAAAAGTGATGACAAAATTTATTGTAGCTGATTCAGTTGTACTGTTCTCATAAATGCAAAATATGCTTGTAGTAATTATCTTTCTCATGACTTCAGTTATTCAGTAGAGAAGGTTCACGATTATTCTTATGATAGAATTTTAAACTTGTTCCAGAGTATCTTTAGTTCATTGACAGATCATGTATTCTTTAGAAAGCAGAAAATATATGAAATTAAGTCTATATTATTTTACCTCTTTATAGTATGGGTGAAGAATAGTTTATTTCTGGTATGATTTAATAAGAAACATTAATTCACACAAACAATTATTTAATACTGACATAAAAATGTATGGCTGATTAGAATATTTTTTCTATTGTAAGTATTGATTTATCTGTTTCTATTATGTACATAGATATAAAAGAAAATTGCATCAAATTATTTCAAGAGTCTGATGGTAAAAATTTAGTATTGTCCAATTTTGTTTGAAATCCTGCACTTTTCAGTCTCATTCTGCTATATCACTTTAAGCATTCTAGGCATGACCAGGAAATTAGGCAGGTTAAAGTTTTTTGTGGTGTTGATCAATAGTGACTTTAACTACCACTCAATCTAGGTGACACCAGATCGTGTATGTTGCTTAGGACAGGATGACATTGGCTCTCTTTGCCAGTTCCATATTTGCCATTAGAGTAGATTTTATCCCCTTTCCAATTCGTGACTATAGATGAAAGAATTCCTTTTTTCAGATTAGCACCCACAATGTATATATGCACATTGAACTCCAATTGTTACTATTCTTTCATTATAATAAAATTGATGTACTAGAATTCTTATTCAAGGTATAGGACACAATTAGTGCAAGTTTTTTTAGTAATATGTTAATATTTACACTTTTAGAAAATTATTTGGGAAGGGATAAAAAATTGAAATAAATTATCTTCACACAAGGCCCAGTGAGTAGAACTTAGAGTGATTCATAATTTTTGTAGTAGTAATAGTGCTTTAATTCAACAGTAAACCTATTGTTTTTTAAGACCATTTTTATATTCAATGCAATATTCACTAATGTTAGATATTGTCTCAGATTAAGTATTATTGAAGTTATATTGTTACAGTTCATTAATATTTATTTTAGAATTCTTCACAAATATTCCTAATTTAATCTATATCAAATTGAATTTATATAATTTGTACCATTATTTTTTAGAGATCTTGCTGCTCGAAACATTCTAGTATTTTCTAAAAATAAGGTTAAGATTTCTGATTTTGGTCTGTCACGAGCCTTGGGTGTTGGAAAGGATTATTATCAGACCAACTTTAATGTGAATCTCAAGTTACCAATTGCTTGGTAAGTAGTTATTTCAGTCATCACAGAACAAATAAAAAATGTTGATATTTAAGTTGTAAACACTAACTGTATCAAATATATATATTCTTTTAATATAAATACAAAAAAATTAAAATCTGAATACTATACCAATTTTGCTATACAATTTTCTATAGGTAAATTATTATGTGTAGATTATTTTGGGAAATATTATATTCATTGGCATATGAAAAAAAGAATTATAACAGAAAGTATATAATTTTCTCTTATTTGTGAATGTCCAGGATGTTTTCCATGGAATTCCTTCTGTCACAGACCTCACAAACTTTATCTTCCCAAAATCACTGTACTCTGCTTTTTAAAATCACTTCACATATATTTCCTTCATATTTTGACTTCACTTCTTTTTCTATATCATTGCAGCATTACTTTACTTCATTCACCGTATTAACTACATCAACTTTGGCTTCTGTATCATTTCATCAGCAAGTACTATCCTGACTGCTCAACTTTTACATCTGTATTTGCTCTTCAAAAAGCTTCTCAGACCACTCTACATTTTATACTTAAATTTTGTCCCCTCAGAACGGACACATTTCAGCTACTGTTTTAAATCTGTCACTTAGATGTCTAAAAACAACTATCTCCCACTTGGTAAATTTCCAAATTTAGGCTCTTGACAATAGTTCTCAATAAAATATGACAGTCAACTCCATCCCCCAGTGATCCAGCACTGCTTTTCTTGCCTTGTCTAAAAGTTGTAACAACGAAACATTCAATTTTGCTAAGTATTTGGATTTTAAACAAATTTGGGACTTCAAAATTTTAGCTCACCATAAAGAATTTGAGTATTTTTATTGAACTTCATTGTGTTTTACAATAATTTTATAAATATTTTTATGGTTACATGGCTTTTGCATTCTACAAAACTAATTTGAAAGGTTTCGTGCTGAGTAGTTGATGTTTTTGTAACCAATACGCAAGTAAATAATTTTTATAAATGATGTACCTTTACAATTATTTATGGTTATAGTTATAAAGGTGTAAATTAATGGTTGCATTCTGATTAATGGTATAAGTGATGATGGGCTTAACATAGGCACAATCAGAATTAAAGGAACTCAGATTCTAATTGGTACAAGGATGCTAAACTATAAATTGATACAAAAGCTCCAAATCCTTACAGATCAATATAAAAGGACATTTCCAAGCAAAATAATAAAGAATCATACAACCAAATTAATGGAAATATTAAATATCTGATAAAAATCCAAACATAATGTAAAGGAAAAGAAAGTTAAGTCTACCTAGAACTGAGCATTTCTATTGAAAAAGGGAGAAAAAAGGTTTATTTTACTTAGCTCCTAATATTCATTGTTTTATAGGATTGGAAGTAATTTAAATTAAGCAAATTAAAGGAGCAAGTTGGTTTTGAAAGTGAATTCAGTTCCAGTGACCACATTGAAGTAGTAAATTGAATAAATTACAAGGTCCAAATATCAAGTGTGCCTATCATTGAATTATACAGAATTAAGACATCCTCAGTAAGTGATACAATATGTATATTTTCATAGAAAAACTCATGGAATGTGTTCTGAGATCAACAATATGATTTAAATATTTGTGTGTATTGTAAATGTTGCAAATGGCATTCTCAGGATGTACCAATCAATTAAAAAAAGTTGATTATCAAAAGCAATAGTGTAGATGAACACAATGGAAACTAAGGTCAGTTAATACAATATATTAATAATAGCCAAGACGTGAATTAGCAATTGTAGATCTTATATAGGAATCTGGCTCGATTGAAGAATCGGGTAAGAAAGAAGATGAAAGTTGTGTAAAGAAATATATAATATGAAAACTAAAATACATTATACTAATAATTAATTTATAAAATATAGATAATGTATAAATAAATGCAGTGGAATATGTAAGAAATTTGAAATTCATATGAGTATCCTGGAGTAACAATAAAGAAGATTGCTCAGATGCTATTAACTAAAAAAAGTTTTTAAATGCAGCTTTTATGAGATTCACTCATTTATTTTCACACAACATTATTACATGCCATAATGTATCTATATTCTTAAAAACACTGAGTTAAGATATAACAACACAAAGATATCAACAAAAATGTAACAATAGTGATGGACAGAGAGACTTTTGTAAATTTCTATAAGTTGTTGTGTATTTAATACATAATTCATTTATGTAGTGCAAAAATTCATGTTAATTACAGGTGTGCCCCAGAATGTATAAGTTATTTACGGTTTACTTCAGCATCTGATGTTTGGGCATATGGTGTAACACTCTGGGAAGTTTTCAGCTATGGCTTCCAACCATGGGCAGCGTTAACAGGTCATCAGATCCTGGAAGCTATTGATGAACCCAATTTACAGGTATAAAGATGGCATATTTTGTTTTGTTGTATCAAATTATATAAAAAAATGTTGTAATGCAAAGCTTAATTGTTTAATTTTTATTGAGCATTAAAAAAACTCTTTTGTAAATATCAGATTCAAACTAAAATTACTGGTTAGTTTACCTGAATATCCAGTGAATTTCTTACTATCAAAGATCTGTTTCTTATAACCACAGCTGCATTTCTTCTGAAATTATTTCGCGGTCACCTTATATAAATTTGAAAGATTGTAAGTTGTAAACTTGGTCTTGAAATTTCTTTTAGTTTGAGTTTTTTGCTGTTATTATTCAACTATGCATGATTTATATCAATTTATTAAATAATGGGACATGTATTGGATTGCAGAGATTGGAACAACCAGAGTGCTGTCCAAAAGAATACTATAATGTTATGCTGCGTTGTTGGCAGCATGACCCAAACAAACGCCCCCGATTTTCAGATCTCATAAACATTTTACCTGAGGTTAGCTATTCATATAAAAATTTCTCGTTTAACTTCCTCTCCTACACTTGTGAACCGGTAATAATGTATTATATGAAATCCACTTTTCTTTTCACTTTCTTGTTTGCATTAGTGGAAATCGAATTGAAACATTATGGGTGAGTATAAAATAGTTTGCACCAATACTGAAAGAATATCATTGTCTAATGCATGTTTAATTTCATAGAAAGTTTGTTGCTTTAAATTTCCTGTCTTGGCAAAAATGTGTCAGAAAAAAGATTAGTAATATGTTACAATTATTCTTTATATGGTTAAGAACTTAATTTCTGCTTTCTGTGGTATTTCCTATTTGTTTCTTTCAATTTTTCAGACAAAATCTATTACTGTGTGTATTTAGCTTTCATACTATGTTTTAGTCATTTCTGTAAATAGTAATAATTTTTATTGTATTTTATTTTATTTTATTCATTTAAAATAATTTACTTTGTATTCAATAAGCATAAATCTTATTTTCAAATTTAGTGCAAACCAGAACAGGTGCAAGCTGTGCAAGATTGTGTTGAAGAACCAAGCAAACTGAAAAGAGACCAGCTTTTGTATCATGTTGGTGACATTATAACTGTTTTGGATAAGGGGTAAGTGACATTTGAAAAATTAAAAAAATGCTTTTGCATATTTTGTAAATGAAATATGTATAGTCTGGTATAGGTGGAACTTCAAATTTTCAAGGGCTTGAGCCCCCCTTCGCCATGAAGGAAGATCTGAACTGTGTGCCGACCAGGTGAAAAATTGAAGTTCCACCTATGCCAGACTGGATCAACTACTGATTTCAGGTAAGTCGGCATCGCTGTCTCTCTTTCCTATCCTAATGTGTTATGTATGTATGTATATAGGTTAAATTAAATAACACATTTAGATAGGAAGGAGAGACAGGACTGCCGACTTATCTGAAATCAATAGTTGGTCGAGTCTAGCAGTGAGGGAATACCACAAATTTTCAAGGGCCTGAGTCACCTTTGTCGGGTCTGAACTGCATGCCGGCTGGACATGAATTGACTAATTAAAACTACTGTGCACCAGCCATTAGACAGCAACAATCGACTCCCAACAACTGTCTCCCTCAAGGAAAGGTCACAACAATGAAACAATAATGGAAAAATAAATAAATACATGCATACATACACACACACACATTAGAATGGAAGGTAATAAATGAAGAAAATTATAGGAAGTAAATAAAATTAGAATAATTTAAGCATTGAACAGATCATAATAATAGTAATTATTATAACAATTATCACAATATTATGCTGGTACAAGGTTGCAACACAATATCACAATCATAGCAACAATGATCACTAAAAACAGTATTAGAGAATTTTGAATCCAGGACTTTGCCTAGTGTGTTAGATATGCTGAAAGGAGAGTTCCTAAAGATTGAGTTTGGCATCCGATGAGTAAGGCTGTAAATAGGGTCAGTGTGTAGCATCAGTTGAAATTGTTGGAGTTTTGTGACTTTGGGCATGAACAGCTATTGGAAATTGGGTTGTGGATAGTTTGACAGTGTTGCAGTGGTTAGAAATACATTCAGGGAGGGGTTGTTTGGTTTAGTCAATATAGAAAGTAGGGCAGAGTTTGCAATTAATCTGATAGATGATGTGGGAGTATAGACAGGTGATGTTTTCTTTGATTTTGTGAGTCTTTGTGTAATTCTGTAAATTGTGGTAGAGAATTGTAGGGCAGACATGGTATCTGTCCTACCACAAGGTTTACATAGGTGAGTGGGTAGGGATGTGGGCTTTGAAGGGGTGGATGAGTAAATTGTAGAGGTAAGGTGTCTATTTGTGGGCTCTTAGTGGGCTGGAGGATGGGGCAGACATGACGATTGTTCCTACCGCAAGGTTGGCAATCTGGCTTAAGTAGGTTGGATAGTTAAGTAAGTCCTCTACTCCTAATAAGACTGTTGATAGTCAAATATTTTCAGTCTTTCCTTCTTCTTTATTCCTTCTCCCTGCATTAAACATATGCCAGTCGTTTTGTGCGTAATTCTGTTTCCTAGCGTACTCATTCAAATAATGTGTGTTCCCACTTTCTTCTTTTCTATCTTTCCTCACTACACTATCCAAAGATTGAATGTGACTTTGTCACCAAATTAATCAGTTTTTGGTGGTAGCGGTGGGCATTGACATTCAACAGTTTGTAGTAGATGATACACTGCTGATCCCGCCAAACACACAGCATTGTCTTACATACAAAGCGATTTGGTTTTGCTGACAACATTGATGGTTGGTCAGGATCAACCCATCATTTCTTGTGTTTAGGATTCTTGAGATATATCCACTTTTCATTACCAGTCTCAATCTGATGCAGGAACAACTTTTTTTTTGTCTGGCAAGTAAGATTTTGGATGTGTTTCAGCGTCGCTCCATCTGCCTATTGTTCAATTCAGGCAGCACCCATTTTTCAATCCTTTGAACCTTTCCCATGGGATGTAGGCGCATGGAAATGGGTGGTTGAGTAACACCCAATTGCTCAGCAAGAATTTTTTGCAATTTGGTATTGTTCCTGTCCAAAAGGTCTGACAATTGATGAAAAACAGATATTGATATTTCATTATTTGTTATCATGTACTACAAGTTTAGCACACAGCACCTATGCTTCTACATGTAGCCATAAAAAGTGGAAGAATTTAAAATTAAGAAGTGCTTGTGTAAAATGTAGCAAGTGTTCTAGAGAAATATTAATTAGACTAATTTTGTAGCCTGTAGTAGGGAATTATAAATGTATATTAATATAATTATACTTTTATTTCTTTTACACATTTTAAGTTTTTAATTGATTATACCATATTACTTTTTTCAGTCCATTACCAAATGGAGTAGGTTGTTGGAAAGGTGTCCTGAACAGTGGAAAGACAGGTTTCTTTAATCCTGCACATACTGTTGCTTATCTTGGCTCTAATCTCCCAGCTTCAAGCAAACCCGGAGAATTTGTTCGGGGAGGTTAGTAGAATATGTTCTTATAAAAATTTTCAAATATTTGGGAATTATTTAAATGTTGAAGAAAATGATTGGTTAAGAATGTAGTCTTTCTCAATTTAGAAAATGAATACAGTCTTCTTGGGCTATTGTTCTAGCAAAGAAGATGGTAGTGAACATCACAAATACATTTGTTTACTTGGTTAAAAGCCTGAGAAGACTATTCAAAATGATTAGTGTCTATAAATGTGAAATATTCTTGAATCTTTTGAAGTCAAATAACCTAAATGATGTTTACTCAAAATGTGCATGTTTTCTTAAAATTGTAGATGGAAAAAATACATACTCTTCAAAACGTAGACTTCGACCAGAAATGATCTCAGGCCCTCAAGGAGATCTAAAACACACAGGTCATGTTGGTCTGGATGGATCATATTTTGGTGATATGTCATTCCTTGGTGGAAAGGTATGTGCCAATAATTAAAATTGCTAAACAAAAATATGAATTATAAATATTCATATTTCAGCAGTCATGATTAGTTAGAAATTAAAGAAATGTATAGTTTCACACTTGTTACCAGTTTATTAGTTAAAATTTCATTGAATGAAGGCTTTCCCAATGTATGAAGTTGACAGTGTGTTCTCGGAATTCCAACCGGGTGAGAATGCAGTAATTCCACGATATTTTGATAGCGGAGATAACTAAATTGTACCAGCTCGTACTGACCATGACTTATTTCATATACAAAGGGGAATACTATGAACAAGTCAATGGTGTGGTAATGGCCTCTCCTATGTCGCCAGCCATTGCTGACCTCTACAAAGAGCACTTCAATGAAATAGCCCTGACCAGTTCACCTAAGAAACCAAGCTGTTTCTTTGTACATGTCGATGACACATTTGTCACTTGGCCCCATGTGTAAACTATAAAGCTGTTGAGTTTTGTCAACTGAATTGTGCAGTTGTGTCACTCTAGGCTCTTGAGATTTTTAGTTTTCTTAGCACCTGAAGAAAGGAACAAGGTTTCCAGAAACATTGTGGTATTTATATCATCACTTCTTTTGTCTGCATTTGACTATTTTTCTTCTTATTAATTATTGATCTATACTTACACCAGGTTTACGTAAAATAGAATGAGTATATAGGAATGGACGGGAAAAAGATTTTACTGGAATGAGTTGTTTGAATTATAGATTAATACAATTTAAATTACATATTTTTATGCAATACAAATTCCCTTTTTATAATCAATGTGCATCTTATACATACAGTTTATTTTTCATGAAAATAAGAAGGAAGTTTCTCTATGTTAAACCAAATCTCTTCGTTTGAGTAAGTGCATGGGAATAGAGAAATGTTGGAATGTTAATTTGCATGAAATAGTCAGAGAATTATGGTAAACTTATTGATTTATAAATTATTAAGTGCAAAGAAAATATGAATTTAATAAGGTGATACTGTCTGATAGGTGAATGAATTATTCATTTCTTAAATGAGAGGAAATACATACTTTTCTTATGCTTAATATCCAGTAATAATTATTCATAGTTCAATTTACCTAAAATACATATCACTATATTTAAAAAGGTGGTCAATATTTACTGCATCTCAGGATGTCAGTTCAAAATTATAAAGCGTTTAAATAGCTTGCTTATTAAAATAATGAAATGAGCTGAATATCTTATTATATATGATAAATTTCTGAAATTTAGAAAATGAAATGATCTTATGTTGTATATAGGGTTTGTTCTTTACTTGCATTTGTTCTTTACTTGCATTTGTTATTCTGCATAGATAATTCTGTAGTTATTAATTTTAACATATTACAATTTTCTGTAAATAACAATTTTTGTAAGCCTATTTAATAAGAGGCTGTTCATATAAAAAATTTGAACTTATGTACATCTAATCAAAAATTAAAAGTAATGTATTTTTTGAATAGCAATACCAGCATCTTCCTCATCAAGTTGTTGCTCCTTACAAACCACAAGAGGACAGTGAATTAATGCCCAGACCAGATGTATCAGACAGAGCTCCACTGCTTAAACCTTTGGCATCTACAAGTTCTGGTTAGACCCATTCCATGTTTACCTATTTATTAAATAACAAACTTCAAATTTAATAAATAAGTTAATGACCTTTTACCTTGCCAATTCAGGTAAGTTGGTATCGCTGTCTCTCTTTCCTATCCAAATATGTTACATATATATTTGTGATATTGGTATGGAAAGGAAAGTAAGATAGCTTGTGGCTTACATGAAAGTGAAGTATGGTGTAGTCTTAGGGAACCGAAGGTAGTTCTTCAAATTTTTGGAGACTCTCAGCCTCCTTCACAGTTATAGTTAAAATGATAGGATTTTAAATGAAAAATCAGAATTTAAAATATAAAACAAAGTTAATTTATTAAAACAAATTCTTATCACGATTGAAAATTATGTTACAAATTGGTAAAATTCCACAGCTTAATTTCAGGGCCGACTATCAGGCCTTTAATTAAGAATGTTACGACAAAACAATTAAAACTTGCAAAGTGAAAAAAATTCCAAACTTAAACAATTAGTGAAATATGAAATCCAAAATCTGACTATAATTATTTTTTACATTAGGTTTACAGATAATAAATTTTCTTTTGAGTTTACATTACCATTTTGCTGTTCAAAGGGGGGCTGGACCTCACTCAATTGTTTTTTAACACTTCACAGACAGGCCATGTTTCACTGAATTTAATGTGGTTATAATTTCCAAACACAACACTTCCTGCTCTTTACAGTTGATGAAGTTGTTTTAAATCATTGATGCTTGCATAAATATTGCCAATGGGCAAATATTTCAGATTGTTGCCTCCTAATTTATAAACCTGGAACTTTACTATCTTATGTCTCTGCTGGCTCTATACACTTGCTTGAATATAGTCACAGGAGATTTGAATCAGCTTTGCTTTCCTGGTCCAAGCAATTCTCAATTACAAGTTCTGACACCCAAAACACACACTGCAGCTTTCTAGAAAAATACTCTGCTCTCTGACTTTCCTGTACGTCTCCCAAAATCACACTCTTTCATCAACTGTATCATTTGAGCTCCCAAACCCCACTGAAGTTCTGCGCGTCCAGCCATTCCTTCACGACAATGCCCACAGCATTACAACCCCATATTATTGTACACAATTCTTATATTTACACTGCCAACAATGAAAGTTGTAAAATTTTGTTCATTAAATAATTACATGTTTTTTTAATTACCACAATACATATATATATATATATATATATATATATATATATATATATATACGAGGGTGAATCAAATATAAACGAGACTTTTGGACCTGCGCACGCAATAGTGATGGAAGAACGTTCCGCTGTTATTGGCTGTTAGGTTGGTTTGTCAGGAGTGGGGGATGCACGTGACTCATCATCATAGACTCGCTCAGTGTCCATTGTTACGATGCCCGAGCAGGAGGTACCTCCCTCTATTGCGCAACGTATTGTTATCAAGTTTTTAGCTGCAGAAGGTGTAAAACCGGCCGAAATCTTGAGAAGATTGACTGCACAGTTCGGGGAAGAGACGCTGTCGCGAGCTAGAGTGTTTGCTTGGCATAAACAGTTCGTGGAGGGCCGTGAACGTGTTGAAAATGAGAGCCATGACCGCAGACCCCGCACCAGCATTACAGCGGGCAACATCGACAGTGTTCATCAACTTGTTGAAGGTGATAGGCGTCTAACAACTTCGGATACTGCAATTAAGGTTGGAATAAGTTATGGGAGCACTTACTCTATACTCTCAGAGGAGCTAGGGTATCACAAGGTGTGTGCCAGGTGGGTTCCTCGCCTTCTCACAGTTGACCAGAAACTGAATCGTTTTCAAGTGTGTGAGCGTCTTCTTGCACGATTTCGGGAAGAAGGAGACCCATTTCTTTCTTACATTGTCACCTGTGGTGAAATGTGGGTGCATCACTACACCCCTGAGTCGAAACAAGCGAGTATGGAGTGGAGGAAGAAAGGAGGAACCGGACCAGTGAAAGCCAAGTCACGATTATCGGCTGGCAAGGTTTTGGCTACCGTTTTTTGTGACCAACGTGGCCTGCTGCACCTTGATTTTTTGCATGAGTGCAGAACAATTAATGCGGCATACTACTGCCAAATTTTGACTGAGGTCAGACTTGCGTATCGCCGCAAAAGACGAGACCTTCCGATGAGAAAAGTGATTCTCCTCCATGACAATGCTTGCCCCCATACAGCAGCCCTGACCGTACAAAAATTGGAGCAACTGGGTTGGGAGACACTGGAACACCCTCCATACAGTCCAGACCTGTCTCACTGCGACTTCCATGTCTTTGGTCCTCTCAAGGAAGCTTTGGGAAGGCAAAAATTCCACAGTGATAATGAGGTTGAAGCATATGTGCGCAATTGGCTACAAACACGACCTGACTCTTTTTACGTGGAAGGAATTAAAAAATTACCTATACGCTGGGAAAAATGTGTTTATAAATCAGGAGATTATGTAGAAAAAAAAATTGATTGTTTGTGCGTTTAAAATCAAAATAAATATTTGAAAAAATAAGTCTTGTTTATGTTTGATTCACCCTCGTATATAAACATATAATAATTGTAATGAATCTTTGCAATGATGTACTAAATGATTATCATGTTTTGTAATTCCAGATGATGTGAAACCAAAACTTTTAACAGACCATGAATATCATGAAATTAGTGACGAAGAGAATGTAGTTACTGCTGACAGTCCATGTTTCGAGGTAAGAGAACATTTTAACCTTGTTTATTAAATTTATTTTTTCTTTAAATATGTAAATAATAAACTGTGTGTACAAAGCATAAATATAGTTTTATTAAGATTACCCTAATTGTAAAATGGTGTGTGTGTGTATGTTATTTAATATGTATGTACTTAAATACTTTATATTTTTATAATTTCAGAAAGATTTTGATCTTGGACCAAGCCTCCTAGATGAATTAGGACCCGTTATTTTATCTCTTGGTTCAACATCTCCACCTCCACCACCATCACCTCTAGATGAAACAACAAATGTTAGAAATGAACTTAAGGAAATGGCAACCAAAGTATCTGGGAAAAAGAAGCAAGCAATGGTAAGCACAACATTTGACAATTCTGTGATTACCTATTTTAAATAATTATGAAGTCACATTTTTTCTTCCATAGGAAGTATGTATCTTATAATTATTTATAATACCAAAAATTATCCTTCTCCTTGATAATTTATAAATACATGTATTTAACACAGGTAGCTTTCAGCTACTGCCATTTTCAACTAGATAATGTAAAATAATTTATATAACATTGTTGCTGTTGTTATATAAATTGTTGTATGTTTTCAAATTGATAATGGCAGTAGCCGAAAGCTACATGTATTAAATACATGAATTTATAATAATAATAATTATTATTATGAAGCAAATATAAAATATAGTTGGAACAATTTTTTGTCATTCACATTGTACACGTCATACATAGTTGGCTTGCAAGAAGTAACAGTAATACCTCACTTACAAGTGATGAATTAGTCATATTATTTTGCACTGCAGTTGTTACACTTTGTAAAGTTCACCAAAACTTAGTTCTTTAACTTACAATATTGAGTATAAATTGTACCTAATTTATATATATGATTCAATATCATTATGTTGAATGTTTATTACCCTTTTCTCAGGTCAAACCAATTTCAGCTTCTGATCAGAAAACCTTAGAAAATGCTATTGCTATGGCCAATGAACTTGCTGCTCGTTCTATGAATGGCCTAGATGGTGGCCTTGGAGTTAATTCAATGACTGGTGTAAATACACCTCCAGAATCACCACACACGCCTGGTAGAAGAAAATTTTCATTCCGTTTCCCATCAACTGGTGGAAGCATTGGTGGTGGCAATAAAGGAAGTGGGAAGCATGAAATTAAAAGAACTTTCTCAGAAGAGGCAGCATCTATTCCAGACATACAGGTTTGTACAGCCATACATTGACTTTTTCTAATAAATTTGTAAATTTTAATTATGTTATTATATAACCTCTATATTAATGTAACTATCTCATACAATTTATTGAAAAATTAACAAAACTAAAATAAGCAATTGAAATATATGTGCTTAGCCATATTAATCTGGATCTTCATTATATTTTTACTTTATTTAAACCTGTATTAATCAAAATGATTTGTGTATACTTGGTGAGTTGTTTATGCTATTTTTTCAGTAGCCCCATATTTATTGCTTATATTCACATAATATGAATTGTGTATAAATGAACAGAAACAGTACTTCAAATTCTATGTTCTTAACTTCATTCTGTATATATTTATTCAGTTATTAGTTAATTTATCCATGTTTTGATTGATAAATCACTAATGATGTGTCTATTTTTTTCTTCCCCTCTATTCCTTTTTCATTACATTTTTTAATTTCACTCAAAATTGATTTTCAATTTTCAAGGAAATTTAAAATTAACTGATTTTTTCTTTTTATTTAACACTGAATTTTTTTCACTCTTGATTTTCTGCTAATAATATATTTTTATTAAAAAAAGTATTTTCTTCTACTGTACTTTTTCACTCATTATTATACCTTAAACTCTACTTTATCATCTTGAGAGCTATTTCTTGAATATAAACTAAGGATTTTATTGAAGTTCAAACTTATGAGAGTTAACTTTTGAGAAAATATTATCCCATCTTTTTTTGAAACTTTCTAAAATTAGATTAATGGGTAATGAATTAAATATAGTTTTCGGTCATGACAGTCAGTATAGCATGACCTATCAAATGTTTTTTAAAACTTGAAATCGATTATGTCGCAAAATAAGCGGTGACACGTTGTTTAATTTTTCATTAAATTCTTTTTTATGACTTAAAATTAGCTGATGTTTATTTATATATTGTGAGAGTTCACATTCAGGTTCAGGAATATGCTCACTCAGCCTCAGGTTTTGGTTTTGAGTCTGAATTCTGACTACTCTTTCACACTGAAAGATTTTGTGAACTGTATACAAAGAAATAGCAAAATCAAGAATACACATATCCCACACATTTGCTTAATTGCATTTATTTGCATAACACAGGATAAACAATTAGCAATTCATTTAAAATCAAACTCAATATAGTCCACATAACTTTTTTCTCAAAAACCCTTAAAAGCAACGCTCCCTTGAAAGTACACACTGCCAATCACAAGGGACACTTGGAACACAAGGAATGGGTACATATGTTTGATCCACACCTGAGGGCACAATACCCTTTAATACAGCCATTCACAGAGATATATTGTGAGAGAGACAGCATTAAGAAAGTAGGGCTGAGGAGTAAAAAACTGCCTTTGATTTGAAATAAAGGGTTTCCTTACCAGGGAAAAAAAGTTGTGAGTTGAAAAGACCATCCTTGTAAACAAAAGATTAACAAATATTAAAGCAGCCAAAATGAGGGACTGTGATGTTTAACTGTACAATATCCCAAAACATTGGCCATGCAACTAAAAAAATATTGTTTCTGCTGTTTCCCATTTCAATATGTGTTAAAAACTTGTTCTATAATTCCTTGCCACAAAAATATTTTAAATTGCCATATGATATACAGTATAGAAAATAATATTTCTCTGGCTGCTATTAAATGTATTTTTAAAACTAAAATTAATTTCAAATACTTTAATATGGTATTATAGTGGCTAACTCGAAAAACAGAATAGCTAGGAGTGTAAAATGTTATCATTATAAGGTATAAATATTACATCTGGACAATGAACAGATATTGTGCAAAACTAATTAATATAAACTAAATTAACTTAATTATGAATTCCTAACTCTTTGCATTTTATGTACAAAAAAGCTGATGATATATGATCAGCATTAGGAATGACCTTTGCAAACTAATAATTAGTAATTCTTATAAGGTTTTGAAGTGTGTTAAATAACTTTAATAAATTAGAATCATTTCCTTACAAAAATACACCAAATAATGGGTATGATGTAATATTGTTACTTAATGCTGTTTAGTGAATTTAATTCAAGACAAATAAACAATCGAAGTAGTTATAGTTTTGTTGATCTTCTGCTCAGCATGGAGTTGCTTTACTGATTAAGCTACTGTACCAGCAACATAGCAAATTTAGTCAGTCTTATTAGGTGTATATTATTTCACTATATATATATATATATATATATATATATATATATATATATATACAATATTAGGAGAATCCATTTAAGGAATTAATTCACATTCGAACTTGGATAGTGAGGAAGGATAGAAATAAATAGGAGAAATAGGAGGATTGCGCTTTATTTGAATTCATATGCTCGGGCGAAGAATTACGCACATAGAAAAGCATATGTTCAAAGCAGAGAGAAGGATGGAAGAAGAAGGAAAGACTGAAAATATTTGACCCAGGCGGGACTTGAACCCACGTATTCTGCTGTGTACTAAGCAGAATACGTGGGTTCAAGTCCCGCCTGGGTCAAATATTTTCAGTCTTTCCTTCTTCTTCCATCCTTCTCTCTGCTTTGAACATATGCTTTTCTATGTGCGTAATTCTTCGCCCGAGCATATGAATTCAAATAAAGCGCAATCCTCCTATTTCTCCTATTTATTTCTATCCTTCCTCACTATCCAAGTTCGAATATATATATATATATATATATATATATATATATATATATAATAAGACTGTCTATATTCAACTGGTCAAGAAGTTGACCTGGTGGCTGAAGTGGTTAAGGTGTCCGTGTACTGAGCAGATTATGCAGGTTCAAGTCCTGTCTAGGTCAAATATTTTCTGTCTTTTCAGTTCTTCCTTCCTTCTCCATGCTTGGAACATATGCTTTTCTTTGTATGTGATTTTAGGCCCGAGCATATGCATTCACATAAAAGCATATTCCACCTTTCTGCTATTTATTTCTATCCTTCCTCATTATCCAACTATAGACAGTCTTATTTGGCTATCTTTCTTATTATTAAATTTCAATCATATAATTTGAATTCGTCAATTCGTGCCAGCCTGCAGTTCAAACCTTTCTTCCTGACAAAGGGGGCTTGGGCTCTTGAAAATTTGAAATATTTTCACTCCTCAGCTCAACTGGACCAACTGTTGATTTCAGGGTATATAAATATATATAATACATATATGGGAAAGAGTGGCATTCTTCGAATTTTTGTAATTCACACCATACAGGCAACCAGGGCACAGAGACATCTTCATCTAACACGTCAGCTTGCTTACTGTTGTGATAATCCCTGGCTTTCAGAAACAGTTCACTTAGAGATAAAGTTCTTGAACTTTCACATTTAGACTAATTTTTGGCTGATGTTTCTGAACAAAATCTTCAATTTAAAGAGGTTAAACTGTGAATTACATGTGTTTTTTTACATGGCTTTAATACAAAATTCAATAAACCAAGAAAAATCTTTCTTTGAATTATCCATAAATTTGAATTATAAGCATTCAAATTATACAAGATCTTCTGTGTATAAAGCAGTACTTAAATATTTAAAGCTTATCTATTGATGCTTTATATATATATATACACTACAAGAAAGATTTTGCATATTATAACTAGCTGATTTTCAAATCTTCTTTTCTTAAATAATTTGCTATCTCTCATTTGTCTTATTTAAATTTGATGTATTTAATTGATTATCCTTTGATTCAGTCATAATATCTTTTAATTACTAAAAATATGTTTTACATTATTGGCATGGAATGGAATTTATACTTTATAGCATTTACATCATGAGTGTTAATATACGTCTGTCACACATTAAAATACTTCACTTCAAAAAGTAGAATTGTTTATTATACATGATGAATCATTTGATGGATTTAATATGTATCTTGACTTATTGAATGTTCTAAAAATAATATTTCTCTTTTTCTCTTATTGCTTCTATTAAAACATCTCTCATTTAAAATACTTTGTTTCACTTTTAACTGTCCTTTATATTAATGTTATTTAAACAATTTATTTAAATTTGGTTAATTTAACTATGTTTATTTCTTTTTATTTTAATTTTTGTTGTCCTTTCCTTCCAATTCAACTTCCTATATTTCCTCAAATCTGGAAATGGCTGCATAAAAACTGTCCTTTTTGGGACTCGTGTTACTTTGGATATTGAATTTATCATCCAGTCATCATTGAGTGAAGAAGCCCGAGCAGTGTACAATAGTTTGGTGGAACAGCCTGCTATTGCTACAGTGACAGCAGCAAGCAGCCCAACAAACTCTACAGAAACGAATCCTCTTCGCATGCTACGTGCTGGACACCTTCCTGTTGTTGTCAGGCCTCGTGTTAGAGTTGGAAACAGAGGATACGGGCAACCACAACCTCAGCCAAGACTAAGAGTGCCACCTCCTCCACTAATTGCTCCACCACCATTACCAGCTAGCAGTAGGTCATTATCTGGTGGGCAACATTCTCCACTGGATGAGAATACTAGTCAGCAAAGCAGATTGAGTAGAGAGGTAAGTTAGGACAATATGTGCATGCTTCTTTGGCTAGGGTAGTATTCAAGCATTAAGTAAAAAAGCATGAAGTCATGTGCTACATATTTTGTTGGGTAGTAATTTATTTACCAGTGTTAACATAATTGGAAGAGGACTTTCTTACAAAACTTGGGATGATTATCATATGAAGTTTTCCAGTCAGCATGTTGGAAGCAAGTGTCTGAAAGTTTGTAGATAAAGAAGAGAGGAAAATCACAAAAGAATTTGTCCAAGCGACTGTTTATTGGCATACTCTAGAAAAGTTAAACATTCATTGTTCGGGATGGTGAGGATGGACAATCAATGTGTACACTTGGATGGAACACGAAATAAATGCTGACTATTGATTATTCTGTGTTTGACAAAGTTTTTTGACCAATGTGTTCTTAAATTTTTAATTATGTTTTGTCTGAAAGATGAATAAATAATATTTATGATAAGTCTAATGGTGGTACTTTTTAAGAATCTACCATTTTTTATTGTAATACTAATCTTGTACATGTTACATATAACTTCTACTGTAAACTTAAGAAACAACATTATTATGCCTTATGATGGGTTAAAGGACTTATTTTAAAATTAAGGTTTCTATATAATCCTATCTTCACTGATTGTTTAATCATAAATGACATGTACTTTATGTGTGTGGAATCAATAATTGTAGTCTTGTATGATACATAGATTTTTTCTTGGACACTATAAATTTTTTTAAAAAAATAGTGAACACAGTCAAATTAGACAGAATTAATTTAATAACAAAAAAGAAATGGTTCAAATTAACACAACATTTGGTCCTCATTCTAAGACTTCATCAGATGTATAATTGAGTAAATAATTTTCATACATTGCCAAATTCATTGCAGGTAGAGCATGCCTTAGAATAAAAATTATTTATATAAAATCAATATTTGGCTAATATTAAAAAAATTGGCAATGTATGGAAATTATTTACACTATTGTACACCAGAAGAAATCCTAGATTGAGGAAGAAAATGTATTAATTTTTATGCTTTTTGTAATTAAATAAATTCTTACTAATTAGGCTGTGTTCATTCATTTATATTGAAGTCAGATAAATATAACTATAAAATTTATGTTCTTCCAGATTTCAGCAAGTCCTGAACATTCTAGCTGTGAAGATGAATGTAACTGTGGTATTGTTACATCTTCACAAACTGTAGGGCAAAGTCAACATGATGACTACGGAAGTAATCCAATACCTTTACCTCCTAGAGATAGATCACGGCCACTTGCACCTAGTAAACCTCGCCATCAGCGGAAACATCCATTAATTATACCTGGAGGTGGAGTAAGCAGAACTTTAGCGAGAGTAGCAGGTGTCTCAGAGGATGATACAAATCCTGTATCAAATAAAGAATGCATAGGGTGCTGTGATGGAAATGATGAAGAAACTGGTTCACACTTCTTAACAGATAGGTAATATTTGATAACAATGTAACATTCCTAAATAGTTTGCCTTGTTACTTTGAAGCCATTTTGAATCATTATAAAGAGGTATATTAAGTCATTGATAAAGAAATAGATTCTTGCTCAAATTGCAGTATTTTTTTAATTTAATAATAATAAATCTGTTTCTCTTTAAGTGAGGGTAATTAATTAAAATAATTTGCAGACACATACCAATTCATATAACTACATCTCCAAAATTTTACAACTACCAAAGTAATAAAACTTTCCACATAAAAAAATACTCTAAACAATTTACATACATAGCATGAAAGTGAGTATCTGCTGGCCAGCTGTCCTCAAAGAGAGAGTATGCATTCCATTTTCAGGCAACTTCTTCCTACCCAACACCAACACACCTAAAAGTAAAATTCTCTCACTGTTCACAGAATACATGATTTGGTGAACTGAATTTTTTTTCATAATGAAAGCTGAAATCATCACTTTTGGATCAATTTACGAAGCTGCAAAAGTTCTGTAATAATTATTACTTCAGGGTTCTATGTTGGGTGGGGTTTCTTAAATAAAAAGTTTAATTTACTTATTACAATGATTTAATAATAAAACAGAGCCACATTAACACTGAATTATTACCAAAAAAATTACAATAGTTAAAAAGTATGACACGGGGACTCTCTCTGACAGGGATTTCGTAGGTTGAACATTAATTATATTAATAAATTGAATCTATTAATTAAAAGTACAAATGGAGGAACCTGGCATTATGATAATGAATTTAATCCATTCAAACAATACTGTGCCATGGAGGTTACAGCTGGTACAGACTGGTGGCTATGGAAACATCTGATGCTCGTGTTGGGACCCCTAAGTGCACCTCGTTGTTGTCAATGAATCGTTAGAGCCCCACAAATTTCCAGAATTTGTTGTATTTTTCAGAGTTTAGTCTGGTCACTGACTGCTCAAGCTTGTGGCTGGCTACAAACTACCAATTTTGCTATTTCAAAATCACTTAAACTCCTCCAGCATTATGTTTTTAATTATATATGCCCCTCAGCTCAATATATTTCAGCTTCAGGAGCTCCATTATTTATGCCTAATAAGTTTGGCGTCAATTGGAACTGTCAGCCCTCTTTCGGCCCTTATTTCCTAGAGTATCCTTGTCACCGAAAAGGGTCCAAGACTACCATCAGAGTTCACCATCTAGTCAAACAACGGCTTCTGTCCAAAATAGTGTGCTTTTAATGAAATGTTCATTACAGTTCCTCGGAGGAAGGAAAACTCCTGAAATAGATAATAAGTGTGTTACTGTTGATAATGTCTCTCTTCACATCCTTAAACAAATCCAAATAGCCAGAATATTAACAACCTAAAGAACAATTTGCAAGTTGAAACTCCGGTGACAAAACTGAAATTTCAACCAAAAATATTGGTTGCGAGTTAAATTTAGTGAATATGCAAATATGTATCTTATTTTTGTAACTTAACATTGAATATTTTTAAAGATCATCACAAACTATACCAAGGGATTTGAATTCTAGTTTGGCAGAAATCTCTTTTAATTTTGAACTTTGAGGCAATTGCTTAATTACCATTAAATTGCCTACCTCATAAGTTTTTTCCTACCACTAATGTATTTATCAATGACTGATTAATAGCTTGATCCCAAATATAAAGCACTTTTGTCATACTTATTGTATCCAAATTTTTTCATTTCCAGACAGGAATTTACTCTCAATATAGAAATAGCCTTGCCAGAGTGTTATTTGTACTTTTGTAGCACATATTGTTAAATACATATTGAATATTCCAAAATATAATTTGCAATTCCATTTATTATGTTGATTATGACTATACAAAACCAAAGCTGCCACCTTCAAATTACTATGGAATCTTTCAATTTGAGATATGAAAGCATCCCACACTATTAGTCATAATTTCTTCTGTTACACCAAATTAGCCAAAAATATTGACTTTTAATCATCCTACCACAGTGCTAGCTGACCTTTATCTCACAGGAAACAGCCATACAAATTTTGAAAAGGAATTCAACACCAAAAATATGACCATATTTCCCGATGCTGTTTTGGTCATGGGTCCCAAAGAATCAAGAAATAGTCTTTGAGGGGATCTCTGTGTGATAACAGCCAAATGCAACCCCATTTGGAAATTTTGAGCCAGCTACTCTTTTGAAAACTTCCGCAGGCCTTACATGTTATTTTACTTATGCATGCCAGGTAAAAAAAAAAGCCTTGGAACCTTATTACATGTTTTATCATGAAAATAACACAACATATTCCACACTGACAAGTGTACAAATACTCTTTCCTTTTTTCCATCACTTTGACAAACAACTATCAAAACCCTTCTTTATTCTATAACCTTTACCGACGGATCCCCTATCCGAATTTCAAATATTTTTTGACATTCTTCAACTACTTTTCAATGTGATACTAAAGATTTGAACAAAACAGGAAAATGAGTTTATGGTCACAAATTTAGAACTTACATCATCTTCATGCATGAAATTATTTTTACAATTTTCTGTCAGCTCTTCAAACATTTAGAACAAAACCTGCCAAAATCTTACCAGTTACGTGAACAATTTTGAATTTAAATGGAGATCATTCAAGGAACAATCGATAAACATGTCCCTGCACCTGTGGGTGATCCCTTATCCATGACAGGGCCTCATTACGAATTTGCCCAGTAAATTATTTGTGGTCCACAACTGTAAACAACTGCCAAACATTCCTTCTTATAGTTGGAATATTTTATTTATTGAGGCATTGATTTTCAGCTGACAAAGCTATCGGTCCAAGGAATCATAGACGTCTTGATTCATTACAGCTGAAATTATCAAGACACTCGCATAATATTGCATTACAAACTTCTTATGAAAATTAGGCAACTGTAGAGTGGGTTTGCTTCAAAGAACTCTTTTTCAAATTCATAAACACCAGTTCCTGAACATCTCCCCATTCAATGGGATAATTATTTTCAATAATTATATCAACATAATTTGGTTCCTCCTTCAATTTAGAATAAACTAAAATACCATTGGCAAAATTGAACACACACTGAAACTTCAGATCCGAAAATTGTCTATCCAATTCTCAGCCAAGCGCTTGAGAACCTATCAAAATGCCTAAGAATTTAAGATATAGTAAATGCTACACATCTGACATATGAAAATGTGAACCATACTTTGCTTTTAGGTCTGAGTGTCTTTAAAATATTGCATCTTTTAGTTAACTGATTATTGTACTTACAATATATTATATAAATTGTTATTGGATACATTCAGATAATAATAAACAAAAATAACTTTTAGAGCTAAGCATTCAAGCGATGCTTGTGACGATGAATCTGGTGATGACAGCTTTGAGCGTCACATAGCCAGTGAGTTAGAAGCTTTGGATGATATGGAGGAAGATACACTTGCCACAAATCACAATTCACAATATGGAAATAGTGAAGCACGCTCTGTCTCTTGTGAAGATCTGCTTGATTTTGCATGTGATACACCAAGTGCTCGGCGAACAGCAGGTCCAGCAAGAGGAAGTGAATCAGATGAGGTGCGAATCATGAGGAAAGTACTTGGAGAAGAGGTAAGAATGGACTCATCGTATATAATATTATTTTGAAATGAGCCTTTTTTATTTGTTTCAAAACATATTTATAATATTATATTAAAGTGAAAAATTTGGTGGTGTTATTTATTAGAAAATATTTTGCTAATATTTATTGAACATCATCTTGGAATGGATTCTCTGCCAACGAATTTAATATTAGGATATATATTTTTAATTAATTTAATGTTGCTAAATAATTGGTATATTTATAGAAGAGGTGATCCAAATATTGTTGTTGCTTTTATAGTCACTGCAACTTTTGTTCTTCTCTGTTTTGATACCAGCAGAAATGTGAGTTTCATCAACAGAAGGGGGGATATGTTCAAGAAAGTGAAGATAAAATGAAAACAACTCAGGATGTTTTCTCTGAGCCACCATCTTGGCCATACGAAGAAGATGATGGAATCTGGGTTTAGCAAGTTTTTGCTTCTACCCCAGATATGGAAAATGCTGTGTGCAAAGGTTTGCACCTATCATTCCCTCACCACTCCTGATCAAATTATTTAACCTAATATATTGAGATCTTCACATTTCTCCTACCAATTATCCTGTATTCAAGGAAGTGGACTGTCAAATACAGCAGCATCATTAAACACTACAGTGTTTTGTGTGTGGGTTTTTGTTTAATTACATAATGTTTTCAACTTTTACTAACAAAAATCTTAATTGAGTATTATAATTGCATATCATATCTCTAAAGCTTGGTTAGATTTTTCCAATCAGTGTTCATGTATCTTTCCAAATTGGGTTTCCAGCTTTTGCGTTGCTATTTTCATCTCCTTAAAGTGCAACTTTTACTTTTGTTCTCTTGACAACATATTTTATGAACATTGTCTTATAAAAATGAAGTAATTCATGCATAAATCATCACCTAACTTATTCTAATCTCAGCATATAAATTCTCATTATCTATACTATAAATAAATAAAATTTCATGTTTGTGTCTCAGAGCATACTAATGCCATAGCATAGTGCCATAAAATACCCAGATACACTTCTTGGATAGCATAATATTAACAGATAGAAATTAACTACTGGTATATCTGTAGCTTAATTTTTATTGTACGTGGACAAAAATATTGTTGACTTAATTCATGTGTATGAGGAATGAACCTTATTTTTAACGACATATTTTCAATTAGTTATAAGGTGATCAAGTCATTTACTCTATTGTTAAAACACAACAGTCAGTAAGAAACCTCAACATTAATTTCATCAGAACCCTTGAACATCATTTTACTAACTGTGCAATGGAAATCCTTTGTTCTAATAATGAATTAAATCTACTTCTCATTTTTACAAACACTAAGTTTATTGAATCACATTCTAATAATACCAATCTTTTGTAAAACATCATTTTTAATTAACTTTGTTCCTTTTGTTCAACTAATGTGTTTGTGTTGGTGGGTGCAAACCTTTGTTCCAGCAGAATTTACTGATTTTTTTGTTGTGCTTGGGGATTGTGTCTGTTACTTATTTGGTAAATGTACTAACAGTATTGCATTTAAGTTTGTATTTCAAAGATTTCTTATCTAATTATACTATTGATATGAATTTATAATAATATAAAGTATTCTGTCTTTAATATTTATCTATACTTTAGTCATTAATATAAAATCCAAACTATCAAATGAGAATGAGTAGTATGTCCATATTACCACAATTAAGTTACATCAACATCATGTTCTTTCCAGTATGTAGGGAGAACATTTATTGAGAATATTGTGTGGGTCATTAATTATTTAATTTAGAAATGTCATTAATGTAATGTACATTGACTTAATTACCATATGTGCACCATACAATAATGAAATTGGTTTCATATTTAATCAAAACAGTTTATCAAATTCATTTTTTAATATTCTCATAAGTATTATATTCTCTTTAATAATGAAAACATAATGTTTAACCCAATGAACAAATCACTGGGCAGACATTTTGTTCAGTTTGATCTGATTTCTATCACTCTGTTGTAGAGTCCATAGCTATGGTATTAAATTTCTTTCATATAGTAAAATATAATTCAATTGTACAAATAGTACCTATAGTACAGTATTATAAGGAAATAAATGGCCTTTAGTCAGAAAAAAATAGGTAATAATACATTGTTTTGGCCTCATTTCATTATTACCTTAGAGTTTCACAACACGCAAGGCAGCAGAACTTTCCTTTAAATTTTACTCTTATATCATATTCAAAAGTAAAATTATATTAATTTGTAATTATACTTTAAAAAACTGTTATAAATGCAAATTATTACTTTCCAATTTGTAAATAAATATTTTCATACTTGTGAGGTCCTAGAAGAGGACAAAATTTCAAGTATTTAATTTATATTTTAGCAATAAACTTCATAATTTTTTATGACTAAAGGTCATTTATATGATAATTGAGTCAGATATACTTTCATTATTAGTACCTATTTGCAGATCTACAACTATAAAGTCTACATTCTTTATTAGCATTTGTCTTAGTATGCTTTAGTCTGTTTTTATTCAAAGAATGAAGTTGGAAACCTAATTTTTCAGCACTTGCATATTAATTTTAAGTATTTTTTTTATCAGTGAACCAAAATAATTAAGTCAATTATTTCTTTGTGATTACAGAACAATTTCAGTAATATAATAAAACTATATATAACCTATTATTGTTATTTTAATGTATTGATTTATATATCATAAGTATATTATATTAAATGAATCTAATATGTGTAATTTTAGAAATATTTCCATTAGCTGGTTACTTTATTTTGTAAAGAAGATTTAACTGTTTAGTTTTTGTGTGTGCAGTCCAATTAATTATATACATATATGTATATATCATATATATAATTTTTTACAGATTGCTGGCAGTCCAGAACAATGTGTAGCTGCGTTAGAGACCGCATCTTGGGATGTTCATCGTGCTATTAAACTGTGCCGTTTACATTCTTTATTACCGGGATCTTCAGGTGCCAGAGATGACATAGGAAACAATAGAAGTAATCAACAGTGGTTATTTGCAGCTCTGGAAGCTTCGGGTTGGGATGTAGCTCGAGCTTTGATGCTACTGCGACAAGAAGATCCAACCACCCAGGTACAAAGTGTTCACAATTTCAAATTTAACATTAAATGTTGTTATTTGTTGCTGTGTTTCATTCAGAACACTGTTCTTGTAGAAGAAAGAACACTTCAAAGATTTTGTTTTATTTCCAAACACTTAAGTATGCCACAGTAGCAAATACTTACAAAACTTATATTTTAGCCATTTTTAAAATAGTTTGTAAAATGATTTATGGACTAGGCTATGGATCAGTTAAATTCATTATGTAGAATGTAATCATTCACTGTTATACATATTATATGCCTATCTGAAGTAGGCCTTCAACCCAACATCTTGTATTTATTCCTATAATTAAAATTTTTATTCAATTCTAAGTACATAAAATTTCTACACACACACACACACATTGTAATACCCACTTTTAAAGTTATTAAATAAACCAATTAATGTGGTACTCAATTTCATCAAAATATTAAAAAACATAATGGGCTCTTATTATTTAATGAAAGGATTGAAAATTGACAAAAAACAATTTCAGTTAATACAAGAATTAATAAATTTATTCAACAATATCGTAGAAATTTTTCCATGACTGTTTTTACAATTTTATATCTCAAGTTACTTTACTACACCTCAAAATAAGTGGGGAAAGAAATTTGCATTTCTTTTTAACATATTTTATATTTAACATAACAAACCATGAAAATGAAGGTGAATATTTGAAACTGAATTTAACAAAATATGTAAAACTTATAAAATATCCCCCAATTTAATGTAACACAATATGAAATTTGATGGTACAAAACTATTCAATAATTCACACTGTATTTATCATCAATTCTAAATAGATTTCTACATACTGATTTTTATTAATCCTTTGAGTTCAATCCAATTTACACCAACAAAATATTTAAGATAACTTATTAATTTATTTTTAATAGAACATGATGTGCATAAAATTGCACACTTCAGCAAGCATATACAACCAAATCTATTATGGGCTACAGACAATCAAGGATCCAGACCACTGACCCCTAGATGTTTCACCTGTGGACACCAGTCAAAATTTCAGCTACCATACATTAATGACAGACCATACATAACCACCCGTTACTATCAATTTTCACACGGGTATAACATATTTAAACACGATGTTTCGACAACTAATGGCTCTGTCATCATCTTCTAGGCGAAGTGCCAGAACCATTCCATTTCATGTTATATATTTCTTTTATATTATATATTTATGTTATATATTTCTTTTATATTATATATTTCTTTTATATTATATATTTATGTTATATATTTCTTTTATATTATATATTTATGTTATATATTTCTTTTATATTATATATTTCTTTTATATTATATATTTATGTTATATATTTCTCCTAGAAGATGACGACAGAGCCTTTAGTTGTCAAAACATTGTGTTTAAATATGTTATACCCACGTGAAAACCGAGAACTGTTTATCGATCAATTACACCGGGAAAGACTTCAATCTTTGATAATACTATCAATTGTTCAAACTGTAGCAACCAATATTATTGGCACAGCCCAACGCTTGTCTGACACACAACTTTTCCACCTTATAACAGAAATCTGCCACCAAACTCGCAGAACTCACATCCAAATTTCAACTCGTCCAAGCTTTCATCTTCAACTCTACTGCTGGACAGACCACATCTTTCCAAACCAAAATCTACTCTTCAACTGCATGTCCTTATGAACGGAAATTCACCATACAACTCTTGACCTTCAATCTTGAACACCTCCACCGAACTGAACTTTTACTCACAAATATTGATCCCCTCCAGTCGGTCAAAGTTGGCTACTTGTGTTATTTTGATATTATTCACATTCTCAAAAGTCCCCCGCAGACACTGATTTCTTTATTTGATGTCATGTGCATCCACATATTGCCTTAAGGAGGGAGGAATATGGATAGTGAGGAAAGAAAATAAATAGGAGAAAGGTTGAAATACACTTCATGTGAAAGCAAATGCTCAGGCGTAGAATTATGCACTAAGAAAAGCATATGTTTGAAGCATAGAGAAGGAAGGAAGAAGAAGGAAAGACTGAAAATATTTGACCAGGGTGGGTCTTGAACCCAAACTCATTTGGATGCAGGTTAGAAGGATACATTCCAAACCAGTGAGATAACCATACATGTAAACAGGACTAATGTTTTATATATTTGTTTTCTTGATTTCTCAAACTACATATTGTTTATATAAGTGGTGTGTTCTTTTCTTTTTTTCAGGTTTAAAATGCCACAAATGGTTTATCCCTGTCCTCATTTGAATATTTTTTTTACTAAAGGTGGAGAGGGAGAAGCTCTGTCAACATAACATTTAATGAAGCTGCTGTCATTGTTTGTGGCTGAAGTTGTTATTAATCATGTTGGTTGGATTTGCACAATGCTGTCTTCCTCACATGTGCAATTGGGATTTAACAGCATCTAATGCTATTTATTTATGTGAAACATGACCTTTGTGTACATTCTTTTCTGTTTATTGTTCCTTTTAAATTCTCAAAGAGAATATTAAGAGTAACTATCATTAATAGTTTCTATGACAAGAGTTTGTGTTGACTGTAAGTGAGTAATTAATAATATGTTACTATTATTTTTATTTATATACTTTTTAGAGATTTTATATCTTGAATATAAAGCATTCACTTCTGTGTCCCTAAGATCTTTATAAATAGTTTCTCTCTAGTTCTTAATATATGGTTAGGTTTTTTAACCTGCTTGTTATTTAATGTGCACTTTACAATGCAACTTTCAAAATTGAATGGGTAGAATGCAGGGTCATAATTTTAATGCATAATATTTTTTATTTATCTGAATGTATGAACAGATGGTTACATTAATATAACAACAAGAATTTAATGTTTCTTATTTAGTTGTTTTTTAAGAAAGTAAACTGTAGGTTTCAATCTAAAGTGAATTTATTAAATACTTATGTATGATCTATTATATAACTAACAATATTTCAAATTATTGGGACCTCTTGAAACTGCAGATCTAATCAATTTATGCTTTATTACTTATGCTATATTTGAAAATTAAAACATAAAATTATAATGCTTTATTTATTCTGTAGAAGATCTGTATATCTTAGTTTATACAGTCAAGCCTTAAAGAATATGTACTTATACTTTGTAAAGAATTGTGCCTTGTCAGTTTTTGTTTATGAAAAGAAAACATGTCTGTTAAGTATTGTACATTTATAAATTAATTTTTTATAAACACTGATTGAAGAATTTCCAGTCAATTTAAATAAACATAAATTGATTGATATTTCACATTTAAATACTCTTTATTTATTTAAGTGTGTGGGTAGATTTGTGTATGTTTTTGTTTTTCATTAAGGTACTAATGAGATTAATTTATTTAATATATATGAATCTATTAATTTTTTAAAATTAAGTTCCTAATATTCATTGACAATTTTTATAATTATTATGTGAATCGTGTAAGGTTTTATGATGTAGTTATAATTTGAAAAAGCTTTTTATATTTTTGCCTTGGACAAAATTTGTTCCAATGTATATTCTAATTTCTTCACAATTAAGTCTTAAATTACTATTTTGAATTAAAATAAATGATCAGTTGGCATCTTATTAAAAATATGCGGGAATTTTTTTAAAAAATAAACTAGGATACTTATAAAAACTTTGTGGCTAACAGAGTTGTGTTAATTAGTTGCTTCCATGATTTAGGAAGCTAAAATAAAATTTGAGAAAATATTTTATTTGTTATTGGATCCATTTCTTTAATTTTATCATTATTGAAGGGTTTTGAGACATGTTTAAATAGTAAATGTGCTAACCATGTTTGGTTTGTATGTGATGAAAAAGTACTTTTTAAGTAGTTGTACATGTTTTATAGAAATGTTGAATTTATATTACTTGTGTGTAACTAATGTACAGATGATTATATATATAACAATCATTGGTATGGAAAGGAAAGGGATAGTTTGTGGCTTAACTTAAATTGAAGCAGTGTAGCCACATGGGAATTTTCGGAGACCCTGAGCCAGCTTCCTGAACAAACTATCTTTCGTTCCTTTCCATACAAATATTGCTATTATTTTGACGTCATATCCTTCCTCATTTTTACATATATATTTAAACAACTTTAGGCATTTGTTTTGTATTCAAACAGAAACACAAATTTCATTTATGCTCAAACACAAATGTGTATTATGACAAGTTTTCTCTCTTGAGTTGTTAATTATTCTGGCAGAGATTCATAGAACTGGATAGTAAAATATGTAATTAGCATAATCCAGCTGCCTTGTAGATTGTAACAAATATTAAAATATATTTTATAAAACTTCTCATCCCTAAAATGATACTTAGTGTTTTATAAATGTCTCATTTTTAATAAGCTACATTACTTCCAGTTTATTCTAAATATAAAGTAAATTTACAAAATAAAAGCTCTGTTCACACTGTCAATATCTGAAACTAAATAGTATAATTTGTAAATCATAGTTTTGCTATTTGTCATTTAATATATATAATTCCTTCTTCTTACAATAAATATTAATTAATTTTGAGAAAAATAATTTTCTTATTCTAGTAATATATAGAGGAAAAAAGTTTTTTTGCAGCATACCTATTAAATTTACAATTACAGATTTACAATTATTTTACTTTGAATGTAAAAGTACAGATAATTTATATCTAATAGCAAAAAATAGCATTTTTACACTCATTTTCATAAAAATGTAATTTTCTTTTTATTGCAATGAAATATACTAAATTATGAAATCTTAGATTTCAGTTCATTCCTGTCATGGTGGTGGGTTGCTTTCATATTAGAAATGTTTGTAGTTTTCATATAAGCTCAATATTATTTTGTGTGTTGCATTAACACGTTTAATGCAATTACATGATTTAGATGTCTTTACACTGGAGAAAACCTGAAGAGAGTAAGAACTCACCTTAGGAAATGAGGTAAAACTAAAGCCTGAATATTTTATCTTTTTTTCAAAATACAGTTACAAAAATATAAAAAAAAAATACTTGTAAGATTTTTGCATAACTAAGAATTTCTTATTACTTTTAATAATATTATCAATATAAATTAAGACAACTTTGACAGCAACTGTCTGGAACAGAATTAAATAATTTCTTGCCGTTTGATATGTCCTGTGAAAATTACAATTGCTAGTAATGTTCAAATTTAAGTTTTTATCATCAACATAAGTATATTTTGATGTTGCACACTCAATTCTTGCTTCATTAATATGAATTATGAACAAAACAATAAATGAAAAGCATTTCCAAATATGCAAAAAATTATGTTCAATATATCAATAGTATAAAATTTAAAATATTGTCAACTGCACCATTTAATTGGATTCACTTTTAAATAAATTATGTTTAATCTACATGTATTATTTCAAATAATTTCTCTTGTGTGCTACTTCAATAACTTCAGCATTTATGCCATACATGAAAGTCTTGTGCATTAAAATTTCTAATGTTGCTTACAATAATTTTTTATGTGACATTGTATTTGATCTTTCTCTATGAACAAAAAGTAAAAGTCCTTTACTAATTTATTTTTTGTATTATGCATCAACTTTCAATGGTAGTCATTTTTAATGTGATGTATTTTTCTGAAATATATAAATACTATTTTCTTACATCTGTAATTATTTTGCAAGTTTCTTTATTTAAAAATATACAAGTTCATATATATCCTTTTATATTATATTAATAAAGAAATTGTTTTCAAATTAGTGTGTTTTACTCAGACTCCATTATTTTAGATGTATAGCATAGCAAAATGCCCTTTCATATATTTGTAAATGGAAAATTTTGAGACAATTACTCATTTATATTTATTCAAATTTTTTGAAGTGTCTGGCAGTTATGATGTACCCTTAACATTTAAAAGTTTGTTAAGGTAAGATTATAAAATGCATTATAGTGAAAGAAAAGTTACAAGTCTTTGCATTTACTTAACTGCTTCATTGAAGAATATTTTCTCTTGAACAGATTTTTATTACAACCCAGCATTAAAGCAGTTTAGAGAACAATAGAAGTAAGAAAATGATAGTTGCAAACACATGATATGAGAATATGGGCAGTTTAGGATCTCAAAATTTTTGT
Organism: Zhengitettix transpicula; assembly: GCA_037074705.1. Taxonomy (NCBI): domain Eukaryota; kingdom Metazoa; phylum Arthropoda; class Insecta; order Orthoptera; family Tetrigidae; genus Zhengitettix; species Zhengitettix transpicula. The sequence continues at coordinate 112,393,436 of CM073591.1, read as the reverse complement.
TCATAACTCGTGAGTGTTTTCAAATTGATATCAGGTAACTAAAGCAAATGGAAAAATATGAGATATAAAAAAATGTAGAATATAAGTAGAAAATCAGGTGTAAATCTCAATTAGTGTTCCTCTCTTGTCCATTAAAAATTACCCGAGCATGATATATGAAATTCAGCACAGTTTTATACAGAAACTTACTATATATACCAAATAATTTCAACTTGACAGATTTAATACTCCAATAGCAAAATTCCCATACAAGAATGCCAATGTTGAACATTTCACAGTAGTTCATAAATTAATAGAGCTTATAAGTAAACCACAACAAAAAATGACATTTCATTAATTTCAGGATTTAAATGCTATAAATTATAGGGTCATTGAAAATACTTGGCAATAAATACAATGAGACATGAAAGTATTGTTAAAATACTATCTGTAGGATCTATATCAAATATTTGTTAGTCACACCATAAGAGTTGAAACTTAACAAAATTAAAAATGTAATTAAAACAATAGTTATAGAAAAGGATCAGTTTTAAATAATTAAACATGATTGTACTAATCTATCATAAAAATTAAGGTGACCAGTTTTTCCTGTAAATATAGTTTTTACAAGTATTCAAATATGTAGTTATTTGCATCAATTTATTTTTTACCTTTTTTAGAAACCTAAAGCATTTTCATATAATAATATGTGTAACTGCTGTTTATGATTGAAATTGATGGTTTAGTTAAGTTTATATCATGATTTAATAAATGAACTGACTTCTTAAAAACTATGTGATTCAGAAATAATATTTATTTGTTGTCATTGATGATAGTTGATGGGGTAAAAAGAGTGAGAATTGGACCAAATATGTTAGTGACAACCTGGCTGGAAGTACACCAGTTCAGACTTTTCTGTTTCTGAATGATGACCAAAATAAAATGACAATGACAGTTGATACAGCTCATGGTCATGCAACGGCTTCTTGGAAATTTGAATTCCAACAATTTTACTATCAAGGTGAAAATAACTATACTAAATATTAAGTGTCTTAAAATTTGGTTGAGATTATTCAATTTAACATTTTTTAAAATTTTCTATTCAAAATTTACCTGCATGTTGAGCAATGTAACAACCAAAAGAAGTAAATAGATAAACATAAACACAACCAATTTTTCAGATATTTGTGTATTGAACATCCAAAACAAAAAATCATTACAATACAATTATCCACAATTTTGGGACTTCCTCTGATAATACAGAGTTTTGAATGTATGCAAATAGGTGATGGTTGTAACTGACAAATTGGATGTTTTTCTGTTTATTTATTAAATGATCATTGTCAATTATATTGAATATCAAAAGAATTAAACTTCAAATGCAAAATAAATATATTAATTAAATTTCAATTTTGTTTAATTTTGTCTGCAGAATTATTGTGGATATATAAACCATTTTGTTGGAAGATATTCTGTAACTACTAAAAGAGACATACATTACATAAAAAAATTGTATCAATTTTCTTTTATTCACATTACATTACACCTGAAAACATAAATTTAACTGCTCACTTGTCTGAACAAATGTTAATGTGCTTCACAGACACTCTGCATAGATGATGCTTTCATTCAAACAAATATACATAAAATACAAAACTAGTTTTACAACAGAGTCACATGAATATAATTAATAAATTGGAAATTATTACTTTTTTACAAAAAGCAAATTGAATAGACTGTTTCTTTTTATTGTGAAAAAATATGGATTTATTTTAGAGAATTATAGTAAAATAAGAATGTAAACAACACGTGCAATTAAATTGTTTGGTTTGCAATACCATAAACAACTTAAATCATTAAAACTTCATATATTGTATCCCATTTAATAATTACTCAATATGAGTCATTCCTTATAGACCCAAGTGAGAATTTTTGAATACATTTAAAGATAATTGCATACTCACAACCCTCTCTCAGAGACAGCCACAGAAACAATATGAAAAGTTTATTATATAATATTGTCTCCTATCAGTAGCCTCTTTTTGGTCCTCTCTGTCCCCTCCTTGAAACAGAATACCGACCAGATCTAGGTCCACCTCCACCTCTCATCATTCCTCTTGAATGTTCACTTCCACCTCTTGAACCTCTATAACTTCCCCGGCCTCTGTTACCACGGTACCCTCCACCACCGTCGTAATTACTAGAATAAGTGTGATGTCCCCAGTCCATGTTTCCATTTCCTCTGTGAGAGGACCCATGGTGAGATTGAAGTGACTTGTCCCAGTCTCTATCATGTTCTGGTTCATCATCAGAAAAATAACCGTCAGGCTCTTCGTCATCACACACAGGATACCCCCGATCCCTCCCGACATTTCGATGCATGGGAACATTACGCGAAGAACGGAATTCTCTATCATATCCGTCAGGATTGTAATCAGGACTTCTTCGGTCCATCATGCCATAGCCTCGCATGGCAGGACCACCACCTTCATGTATTGGTCCATAACCTCCTCGCATATCAGAGTAACCACTGTTAACAGGACTTTGCCCCCTACGGTAGTTAACTCCTGTTCCTTGGGCAGGACTGTTTCCCCTATAACTACCTCCTCTCATCATGCCAGATCTTCCAGATGAGTGTGAGAGATGAACAGGGGTATCTTCTCTATCATCATTGTCATCACCCCACCTTCTCTTCCTGGGTCCATTACCAATTCCTTGAGCACTTCCCCACTGCCTAAAATCTCTCTCTCTGTCTTGTGCATCAAATTGAGGCATGGAAAGATTGTCCCTTAAATCTTCATCATGCTGCTGGTGGTGATGATATTGTCTTAAGTCCTCATCTGCTAATAATGGACCTCCACCAACATGCCTGAAGTCACAGTCATGAAGTGATGGACCCAACCCAACACGAAGGTCTTGATCACCAACCATTGAAGATCGCAAATCCATATCTTGGAAAGCTGAATATCGCATGTCTTGATCTTGACTGACACTATTATTCTGAAAAAATTAGAAATGATTTTAAATGCCAGTCCATGCTCCATGAAAGTACTTACTTTATTAGGATTAAATTATAATACGACCAAATATCCTAAATTACACTAATCTTTTTATAATTTATTCGTAACAAGGGCAACTTTTAGTTCTTATTTATATATTAAATAGTCTTTAAAATTATAGATGAACTAGTGAAAATAATTGTTTACCAACTCTAATCTTTTTCTGAAACCAAATAGTTATAAGGTTGTTCCAATATATTAAAATGAAAGTGCATCTTGAAACAACTTTTATAATTTATAGGTGGCAATTGTCAAAAATATACTTGAGTAAAGTAGGATCAACTCCAGGCCAGCCAAGAGACTTCTCCATACATTTAATTTAGTTTCATTGCGTAGCTGAGCTTCATTTGGAAGCTTTTCTTCTGTTCATGAACTAATTAATTGCACCTTTGATCAATTTTACATAATACCCATTCTTCATTGAAGTCCTAGAAATTAGGCTATGAGAATGTGAGCTAGTTAATTGTTGGTGAGCCTGGCTTAGGCTATACAATGGATGGAGAAGTTTCGTTCCTGGCCTGGAGTTGACAGAAATAGCTACATGGTAGAGCACCCAAGTACCATATGGGGGACCTAGGTCTGGTTCAAGAATTTTCCAATTCTAATCCATTAGTACAGATTTTACTAAAAAAAAGTATTTTAATCATGCTCAAGTTATGACTGATAGATGCATGACAACAGAATTCCAACTGCATAATTGCATTACGAACCATTCCCGAGGACATTTGAACATAGTTGAACATCTAATATGTAAAACAAATGTACATCATGTAAAATCTTTTTGTAGTTATATAAATAATTTTACCTGTTTGTGTTGTCCCTGTAACTGAGGTGAATGCTGCCTTTCTAGTTGTGACTTTTGTTGAGGAGAATGCTGCATTGATTCTTCTCTCCTCTTCTCTCCTTCAATGGGAGAAATATTGTCACCTGCTGTATCACTAAACCTACTCTTCCTCATCCGTTGAGCCATTGCAGATGATGGCAAAGGTGCAGGAAGTTCTACATCAGATACAGAAGTGTCAATATCCATATCATCATCAGAGCCACTGCCTTCACCTGCCCCTTTGATTTTCTTTTTCTTGCGCCGTCCACTGCCTTCATCAAGGTGTGGTATAACGTCATGTAACTCTTCAATTTCTCCAGAATGGATCAGTCGACCTAATGCTTCAGTTCCCTGTTTAATTGCCTCTGTCAACACAGTGTTTCCTGTAAAATTGACAACACAACATTATGTCTAAATATAAAGAATTAAGAAAAAAAAGTGTATTTACAATTTCACGAGAAAGAAATCTAATTTTTTTATATTGATAACAAAGGGGGAGTGGGGGAGGTGACTTACTTCAGAATGAATATTGGTCACCATGTTGAACAGAATGCATACATAATTAAAATTTTCAGGGTGCTATACTTCTGTAGACAGATTGATCACCACCAAAAATTCAAACAAAGTACATCTGTCTGAGATGGTGATCAATATTCATTCCACATTATTCCCCTCCCTCTTACCTATCTATATAACTTATTTTGACTACATACATATATAATTTTATTACCTTCAACTGGTATCAGTTTGCCATAAATAAGCATTGCCTGAGGCTGAAGTTGTGACAGAGGGATTACTCCAGGAGGCGGATTAGTTTCCAGAATTTGGGTAATAACTTCTGATATAGGATCCTTCAACATTAAGCTTTTACGTAATCTCCATCCATCATCTTCATCACTTTCATCTTCTGGAGACAATACCATTATTTAATTGAACAATTGAAAAGTAAAATAATACAGACATTACATAGAGATATACAAAGAGAAGAAAGAACTGTTGTAGGATTTGTTTTATTATTACCTGGATAAAAATACATTTTGATTCACTACTGAATTTTTTGTAATTTTTTAATGAACCACTAAATTCTTCCAGTGAAAGGAGGCATTTTCAATTATGTATTATGTATTCATAACATTTTTTACTTTTTGATAAATAAACACACAATTCAGCAAGAAATTATAAATACATTATGAAGAATAAATTTTAGCAATGCTATGTTAAATGATTGAATATCTTGCAGCAATAGAACTAGAAAAATATTTTTTAAGTTGGAACACAGGCTTGAAAAAAAGAAATGAATAAAACAGTAGATTGAAAACTTACCATCTTCTTGATTCAGTTTTCCAGTTTCATTCCATTGTGCCTGGAAGTTACGAGGAATAGGTTTGGAATATGGAACCTAAAATATTAAAGAAGAATAATGTACTTAAATGAGTGGTAGTAAAATATTATATCACTATATAATTAATAAACATTTCAAAACAAAGCCAATATCATAAACATGCAAACAAGTAATCATTTTATATATTCATAGTAATATATTGTTATTAAGTGTAAAGACAAATAAGTAATTAATACTTAATTTTATTAGAAACTGTAACACACATCAAAGAAATTATAAGTAATTATATATATATATATATATATATATATATATATATATATATATATATATATATCCTCTATTTATGTATTTGGATGAAATAGTTGATATGTGGACAAAGATATAATAATGATCAAACAATACAAGCTAAAAGTACTCTATAATACAGAAGAAAAAAGGAATATGGTATGTGACTGCAAAATGTATTTAATACTGGAGAAGCTTAAAAGTTTGTTTTATTTATAATAAATATATGTTACTTATTTAAAAGTGTTGAAACTAACACAACAATATTTAGGACTTAATACCTTTTTGTGAAATTGTTTATGACGGTCCTCGACACCTTCAAAATCAAGACCTGGAATTTGTGATGTTACTGGTGCAGATGATGTGTCCACTTTATCTTCAGGACCCATTCCAGGAATAATTGCAGGTTCATCTATTTATCAAAATGTAGCACACCAGAAATTAGCATAGTCGGTTTAAATTAATTTTTTGATTAAATATTTTTTTTGCAATTATTAATTTTCAATTTCTCCATATACAGAAAGTAATTATAAACAAACTAATGAGAACAGTAACCCAACTTTTTACAATACTCAATAGTTGAGCATGCTTCATGCAACTCTCTACCTTCCAGCGATATATTAAAACGTTTACATTATTTAGGGGGAAATATGTATGGAAACATTAACATAAAATTGCACATGAAAATATTTAAATTATTGACTTTTTTGTATCCTTCAGATTAATAATTAATGTATCACAGTATCATGCCAGTATATTTCATATGAATTAATAATTTTGAGAAAATAATTAAAAATGAGCACCAAATTCAAGTAACTAATTTGTTACCTCATTAATTAATTTTTATTAAATTTATGGTTAGATAAAATGAAAAAATTCTTGGACATTAATTCAACAACAATATATTTTTGTTATATCAAAACAAACAATTTATTTATAATATAACATTTGCCATTTTTTGAAATCCTAAATGACAAATTAAGGGTTTACATTCTTTCGTATAAACACATTTTCTTGATAATTTAACTAAAAATGAAATTTCTATCAATTTATCACCAATCATTCGAAAATAAGTAACTTATAATAATAACCTGTCACCAGAAAACTAAATTGTTACTCATATTCATTTGATATTCATTTTGGTTAATTAAAATAAAAACAATAATATATTATTCTCATGGATGTTTCATATTAATAAACTGTAACTTTAAAATATAGACCTAAAGACATACCTAAATCCTGGTCATCTATACACAAACCAGCTGGGAGTGTATTAAGGTTATATTTGTCCCTCATTAGATCTCCAGGCCGATTTCTTGTCCAAAATTTGCTTGTGTGATCATTAGATCCAGAGCAAAGAATGTGTCCTAGAGGATGCCAAGCTAATGTCCACACAATGCTATCATGAGCCTGCTCAATACCACCTACTTCTTTGTCAGCCCTGGAAACAAAATTATACTCCTTAAAACATAATAATCCATACCATGAATAAGGAAAACCAATCATAAAGTCAATCAAGCAAATATTTATCCTGTTATAACAATTACATAGAACTAAATCTTGAATTTTATAGAAAAAACTTATAAAGTATATTTATAAATAATTTCAATAAAGCATAATAAGACATTATGAATTATATAAGTTGTTCATTATCTTTGATTATGTAATGTGTATGGCTAAAACATTTGTCAATCCTAGTGAATGTAAATGTTTAGTTATTTACTCTAAACAAATATATACATATGTTAAGCACATAGTTCAGCTTACCAAATATTACGTCGAATAACTATAACAAAAACAATAGTTAAATGTTAGTATTCCAATCTAAATTATGTATTTTTCTCAGATTAAGATGAGCCTAAGATTTCAGATTTAATGCCTGGTGTCCTAAAGACTTTTACTTCACTTCTACTCTTGCTTCTAGATACACAAAAGCACTTGAAATGCTAAATCTTTTGTGCAATGCCTTTCAAGAAAGTATATCACATTGTGTTGTTCACTTATATTTTAATATATATATGTGTATATATATATACATAGTCCGCAGCCGGCCGGTGCACGGAATGGTGTAACACTCCTTCCTGAAGAAGGAGGCTGAGAGCCTCCGAAAATTTGAAGAACAACCTTCAGTTCCTCATGGCGACACCGCACTTCACTTTCAGGTAAGCCACAACCTATCTCTCTATCCTTTCCATACCAATATTTTTGACAATGTCACATTCTCACTATTACAATATATATAACTAACTCCTTGGCTCGACAGCACATGAAGGGCCTTGGCCTACCGAGACGGCTGCCAGACTGTCATCTTACATGACACATTCTGGATTTAGGAGTGACACCTGGTCAGAGTGTCGATTCTCCCACAGCCTTAACCCCAGTTTTCTTGACCAGGAAGACCACAAACACCCATGCCCATGCCAGGATTCGAACCCGGGACCTCTGTGATGCGAGGCAATGACGCTGGCCACTACACCACAGATATATATATGTATATATTGTGGTAATAAATAAACAGGCCATTAATGGTTTTTAATATAATTAAATTGTTAGCGGTACAAATGTGTAAAGGCGACAATGAAGGCGGGGTTTTCCTTTGTTCGACAATGGAGACCACGCACACTTAAACACTTAAACTCTGTATGCACTAGGAGAGCCAGTTGGCTGCGAGAAACGGAACAGTTCAGTTCACGTGGGGAACTGAAAACCTAAAAGTCTGTTATCGGCGATGATATGAGAAGGAGGCTAAAATCTGAGTACGAGAGATATAATACAGTTCAGTTCTCTTAGAGCATCAAACAGTAAAGCCTGCAAATATAAATTGCAAATCACGAGTTCCTGTATGGAAGCAAGCAAATAGTTGTACGGAGAGATTTTCATAACAATTTGCAAATGGGGAAGCAAAAGGTTGCTTCACGTTGATGGAACAATTTTCACATTGAGGAATCTGGCATCCGCTAGCTGACCAGAAAGGGGAGGCTTATCTGAGGTTCCAGATAGCTGAGGACGAGAAATTCAAGTGTGTGTATTAAAATTGCAATGAAGTTTAGAGTCTGTGTAAAAAAATGGCCTTTTAGTGTGGTAGTTTTCAAGATACAAGAGAGAGATTTGGTACCAGACAGACGGTCCGTGAGTAACCAAAATTTTGATATAAATTTGTAAACGATAATTAAAAGGGTAGTCAGATTTCATTCAGTTTTATTTTCACTTATTTTCATATTGTTCTAGGTTAATTTTTATATTTGAATTGTTAATTGTCAGTTTATACATTGATTTTGTTCTAATTATCAAACCCAGTAGTGACCCTGAGATATAGAGATCCGACGTATTTGATTGTAATGATATAAGAACTGTATGTTCATAGATGCCACGAATTAATAAATTCCCTTTAAGCTTAGTAAATGTTGTTAATTATCAAAATAATTTAATTAAATCTAATTGATTATTACAATATATATATATATATATATATGGATTTATTTACAGGTGGATCAACAGTTCTGGTTATTAGTGACTCAGTATGGTAAATAATTTTTTCTAGTCAGGGGACTGATTTGCTGAGAGTTTCTCTCATACACACAAACATCCATGTCTTATCTAAAAAAAACCTGCATATCTCTTATAAAATTCAGTACATTTTTGAATCATTACAGGGTTTGATTATTTGGAGACGACAAAAAAAATCCTATGACTACATACACTGTAAGAATATAATTATAATACTTGCTTCCGAGGATTTAGGTGATGATATTTGACAGAAATTTATGGTGCTGGGAATATCAAAATTATCAAATGAAACATTTTTGTAAAATAGAATACATACATATAACTGAAAAAATAAAAATTTCTGTATTAGATTAAAATTAATGAACAGATAATGAAGAATCTGACAAAATTAAGTGACAAATTAAATACCACACAACATTTCTGATAATCTTGATGGTGAAAAAGTGTAATAGCTTTAAGAAAGACACAAGCACAAACCAGGCAGCATACACAAAAGCAAAGATATTTCTATGCTTTTGAGAATGATACCTGGTTTGTCCTGTGTGTTCTTAATAAAACTTTTTCTTTTTAACAGCTGGCAAAAGCAACAACATTTGCAGAAATGTTATGTGGTATTTATTTTCTCACTTCATTTGTTACTTTATTATTTATTTATATAGTTCTGTAACAGACACAATTATTTTGAAGATAAACATTGGCATAGAAATAAGAACAATATGTCTGTATACAATATAATAATTAGAGAAATAAATAAATACAGACAAAATTAAGTGGTGATATAAATACCATTTATTAATATAATCGCTTAATTTTGTCTGTATTTGGCTATTACTCTAATTATAAACATTGGTATAATTAAATTATTAAAACCCACTTTTTTTCAATATATTTGGCTACCAAAAGTGAGTAACACTCATTTCTTAATAAATGAAACTTTTTTGTAGGAGGATGTTACTTAAAATGATAGAATACATACCCAACATGCCAGAACAGAATTGCTCCATCACTACCACCACTACAGAATAAGCCTTCATGGTATGGATGCCATGCAACAGAACTTGCTTCCTTTTTATGTCCACGAAATGTTTGAACTTCCTGAGACAGATTACGTAAATCAAACAGTTTCAGAAGATGATCACGAGAAGCTGTTACTAGCCAGTTTCCATTGTTATTCCACTTAATGTCCATAACAGTGCTCTTATGCGCATGCCTTGAAATAAAATGACAGTAAAATATAAATTTGACTAATATTACATTCTTATAGTAATTAACTAGAAAAGAATCTAGGAATTTGATTAAAAATAAGTTTTAGTTTAAAAAAGTTACATATTAAAACTGTTATAAAAGATTCTGAATAGTTAAATCAAGAATGCAATATCTCAAATTATACTATAGCAATTATTAGATCAATTGCACAAACAATACAGTGAGTTACCTCACTGTAATTATATATCTAAATAATTATTTGAGTTTAGTAACACACTCAATATTTTATAGTTTTTTATATTTCAATCATAATTAAATTAAAAAGTTATTTACTTACAAAGTGGCCAATGACTGACCAGTTTTAGGATCCCATAACTTTACTGGTTGTTGATTGTCCTTACTCCCTGACACAATTAGTCCTTTCTGTGGATGCCAATGTACACATTTCACATCTGATCCATGTCCTTTGAAAAAACAATCATACAAATAAATGTTTTATTAGACATGATGTTATATTTATAGGCGTGTGTGCACACTACCTGACCCTATCTTCTGATATCCTTCTGCTAATACAAAGGAACAATAAACTCCTGCTGAATGTATGAGCTCAAGATAGAGCAATTGTGTGTTGATCAAAACACTTTAATTACATCTCGGATACCATCAGGATTTGCCCCATAAACTAATAATTATGTATGCATATCATATGTTAGTTGTGCATATTCCACCTTATGTTACTTTGAATAGAACTGGAGTTTAAATCCTCAGATGCACCATTACATTCAATCTAGTTATTAGTGTGCTTATTTTAAAAATACTGCTACAAAAAAAACAGACACCTTTGATAGAAATTTTGTGAACACATTTCTCAATGGTATAAGTGATTAAAAAAAGTTATTTCTCAAAGTAAAAGTTTAATTTTGACAGTCTAAAAATCATGTTGAAGAATAACCTTAAATCAACAGTTGGTTCAGTTGTGCAGAAAATAAATTTCAAATTTTCAAGGACCTGAGCCCCCATCATCAGGAAAGAAGGTTTGAACTGTGTTCTGACTAGGCACAAATTATATAATATATAATGAAAATTAAAAGCATGCTGAAATTACCTCTGAGTATCCTCTCTTCATGACACCGAAGAAAGTCCCATATACGAAGAGTTCCATCATCTGAGCAAGTAACAAATTTGTGATCAGTTGGGCTGAAGCTGTTGTAAAAAGAAAATGACTGAAGTCTTACACATGTACCACAATCTCAGACTCTCATATATTTAAGCCTGTATATAGATAAATATTAATTATTAAAAACTTCTTATTGGAAACTGTCATAAATGTTAACTTCATATTTAGGCATTGATTAAAAATATTTGAAGCTTCAGCTACTTTCAATTATTATGAACTAATCTCAGACAGATCCTCATGTCAAACATATATCATTTTTTTTATTATTTAATTAAGTTCTCTTTTTGCTTATTTTAAGTATTTTATTTTATTTTAAAATGCAGGAAAATTTTACAAACCATTCATTTCACTAAGTTTCAAAATAACTGTTTCTGGCATCCCAGATACCTCATATATATAACACATTTGGATAGGAAGAGAGACCGACCTGAAATCAATGGTTGGTCCAGTCTGGCATAGGTGGAAGTTCAAATTTTCGAGGGCCTGAGCCAGATTTTCCTTCCTGATGAAGAGGGCTCAGGCCTTCAAAAATTTGAACTTCCACCTATGCCAGACTGGACCAACTACTGATTTCAGTTGGCATCGCTCTCTCTCTTTCCTATCCTAATGTGTTATTTAATTTGACTTAGTCAAAACTCCTATTGTGATTGTGATTATATATATATACAATTTCATGTATAGCTCCTCCTTATATTTAATAATTAATTTTATAATTTTCATTTTACATCAAATATGGGACTCTATTTGCCAATGTTTTCTAACGTGCAGGTTTTGTGTGTGTGTCTTCTAATGAAAAACATAGCTCATAAATTATTCACAGTTTCTAGTTATTGAATTAAAACACACTTCATTAACTCTTCAAAATTGCTGGAATATAATTATCTTATATTTCATTACTGATTTTTATGTATTTGAACCCTGCAAGATTGACTGCACCATTCATGCATTCATAAGGTATTTGGGGTGTGTTAAATTTTAATTAATCTATTAATAATTACTAAAAATTCAATTTTACTCACAAAAGAAATTTATTCTAGTTTGAGAGAATGCAAAAATGTTCATTAAAGCTTATTTCACAGAAGCTTATTTTAGACTTTGTCTGGAAAAATCATAATTGCTTGTCAAGTGTGATTAAGCAATCGGCGGAACCTCTTGCCAGTATTTGAAAAATTAGTTACTATTGTGCATACACCATCTGCCAGTATTCTCCTTTCTATGCAATAGTTTGATCTAAATGGTTAATGCACAAAGGTACATCACTTTGTTTGCATTCATCTAGAATGCATTACATATAATCAATTATATTTGTAAATGAAGGGAGAAAAAAATTATTTTAATGAGTCGTGCTGTAAATTTACATGATGATAACTTACGAATGCTGGCAGAAATACATCATTTATAAATTGTTGCCTCTATTTGTAAAACTCTTTCATGTCCCTAGGTGCAAGTTCCCCATGTAAAACATATTGCAGCTGTACAATAACAAATATTTGAAACATATAAGTTTGTCAGTTAATTTTCAGTTGTCAATAGTTATAAAATATTGTAGTGGTTTAGTTCAATAAGCAATATAACTGTTTCCGGTTGGTAGTAAAGAAAATAAGTTACTAAAATTCAACAAAATTAACATTTTGTTGCTCAGTAAGTAAAAGTCACATTTGACATACATTGATATTTTTTTTGGTGCTATGTGAATGTGATCAGTACAAACAATTTCTTTCTTCTTTAACTCATTACTCATTCAACCATTGTTCCTATTAACTAACATTTTCTATCCTTCTCAAATGATATAATTGTGATGTATTCTGCTGCAGCTCCCATAGTATTTTCTTACCTGCATAAATCATCTATTCTACATTTCTTCATATTTAAAATCATAAAATGTTCTCCGATATTTGTTTTCATACTGCATTCCTAATGATTGAGATAATAACACGACGGGAACTACAATGCCTGTAAATTATGCACAAGCATCACTTTGAAACAAATTGATTATGTAATTAGAAAATAATCCAAAATGTAATAAAATGAATAAGATGTACTACAGTTAGTATATATATATATATATATATATATATATATATACTAACTGTAGTACATCTTATTCATATATATATGTATATATATGATGATATTTTAATTTATTTTTCTTTGAAACAAGACCTCAATTTCATGTAAGCCAGAAGCTCACTATCTCACTTCGTGTCTGTATCAATAATATATACACCAATTATGGCATGGAAATTGTGCATTTTCAATTTAAGGAAAATCCAGAACCAATATTACTAATGTAATTTGAGGCAGGTACAAAAAATTCCAATTAAAAACCAGTATCTATGACAAATTAGAATTTTATATACCGGGTGATTCACTACCAGTGCGACAAACTTGCAGATGTTTGGAGCACAAAGATGATTCGGAATCACGTAGCATGCAAGAGTCCGAGATTTCTTGGTCATGCGGTAGAACGGGATGTCGCGTCAACAGCGATGCCGCCTGTGTGATTCCTTCTGTAGCATGTAGCTTTCTGCCAACTTGTAATTAAAATTATTTTTGTTACACTAACGTGTTGCCGTTCTTTTCTTCTTTTAACCGTAGCTCGAGTAGAAGGCATGTCGTTACATGCAATGCTTTGTGATTCAGAGTCGTCTTGGCGCCTTCTACACCTCCTGCACTAGTAGTGAATCACCCTGTACAATAGCATAACAGAGTCGCAACAAGAAACCATACAGTAAACTGATTAGCGAGAGGAAGATAGAATGTAGAAAATTTTTATTACACTGCACAGGTATTACGAATAACAAAATGCAATCATGTAAAAATTTAAGAGACATACAAATTACTTCCAGAAATGTGCGACTTAAATTGTTTAATTAGTCTGACACACGAAAAATGGGAGCAATTACCAATTATTCTCCAATGTTATAAAATTCAATTGAAACCGTAAAATCCTGTAAATCGGTTATGGATTAGAAGGAATAACAGATTTTTTTACAGACTGTTTCATTAAAAATAATAATAATTAAGGTTATTCATAAAATTGGTTACATGAAAAAACCAGAAAAATTTCAATATAAATACTCTCAGATCAAGAAGATCAATTCTTAATTTTTTACATCGCGTAAAAAATAATAAGCATGTAAATCGTTCTTCAACGCAAGTGTTGGCATATGAGTCTTTTTTTTAAATGGACCGAGTTTGATCAGTCGCCACTTGTTAGCGGAATGGCGGAACAAAGTAAACTGCGATATTCACAAAAAAAAAGCTTCGCGAGACCCAAGAATAAACCATTCTAAAGATGAGCATTTTTCTGACACGAAAAGTAAATATGAAAAGTGAACAGAGTCTATTCTGCTCTGAGAATGTAATTGACTAAGTGCGGACCTTGTGTCATGCAGGATCCTCGTATGGCATTCCTACAACTTGCAAACGACGGGGTATTTAGCATTAGAACAGTACCGACGACCAGACATGTGGACAGATATATCACGATAATGCACACTCCCTCAACTCAATTTTTCTTTAACAATTACAACATTCCTATCCTGTCGTTATGGTTCCGTGTTTTTGTTAAATATTTATTAAAGGGAACGCAGAAGGCGTCGGACGTCAAGATGAAGAGATGCGTTCCTTAAGTGTTTTCAACAATAGTGGAACCATTTGCTAAAGTGTATGTAACATCAAGAGGAATAATTTGAATGGACAGATTAATGCGTGTTGTATGAATATTTTTTTCCACCAAAGTTAGGATATTTTTTGAACAGTGTATAAACGTGTATTTATGAAAACATTTTTCCAAAGTAGAAAACTATCTACTTTCTCTACGTAGTTTATGCTGGGCTACACAATCCAATGTCAAATTCTAATGTATTTCCGTATTAAATAGTTTCGTATATCACACACCGAAAACACACTTGGTAGGTCAGACAAGCCCATACTCATCCCCAATACCCAAACCTGATTGTCATGTATTCTAACACTCTAGGACTGAATGCAAAACTACCATTCCACACAAATTCAAGGCCTTCTGAAAATCAGCTCAATTCCTTTCCGAAACTTGCAACTTTCAACCGGTTTTCTGTTATTTTACATACTAACTACACCACAATCCCTACTCTACTCCGTAACTCCACCACTGCTCAATTTTATTGGTGGGAGCTCTCCTTCTCAATCCATAAATAATCTCTGATTCATTATTTCCTTATCTTTATTTACCCTTTCTTTCCATTGTTGCTGGAAAAAGTAAGAAAGCAGTGGCTGTGAATTAAGTGATTGATTTAGTCATATATATCTGAGCTTTCAATTAACACTGTCCAAATGGTAAAAAATCCTCTATTGGTGAAGAAAGAGGACAGAGCCTTCGGAAATGTTCCCAAATTTGTTGCTAAATAGAACATAATTAATAAATAAATATAAAAAGAATAAATCTCAGGTTTCAATGTCTCATGTTTCTAATGTTTCATTTACCAACCATGCCAAAATTTTCCTCACACACACAAACGTTATATACACAAATACATTTGGTTGATATTTATACATTATATACACAGACACACACACACAAATGTCAAGGATTTTAATTATTAAGTGGCGAACTCACATTCTATAATTGGATAGTGAGGGAAGATAGAAATATAGAAAAATGTTGGGGATACATATAACACACAAGGAAAATGTGACGAGATTAAACTAAACAACACATTTCGACAGAAAAGAGAGACAGCAATGCCAATTTACCTTAAATCAATTGTTGGTCCAGTCAGGCAGAGGTGACAGAAAAATACAAATTTTCAAGGGTCTGAGCCCCCTTCATCATGCCTATCTGACAAAAGAAGTGATAATATAAATACCACACAATGTTTCTGAAAGCCTTGTTCCTTTCTTCAGGTGCAGAAAAAATGCAACAGCCTAGAGAGACACAACTGCACAAGTAAGTTGACAAAACTCAAAAGCCAGACTTGCACAGTTCTCTCTTTCTTGAGGCTCTTGTGTTTTTTCTGCACCTGAAGAAAAGAACAAGGCTTCCAGAAACATTGTGAGGTATTTTTATTATCACTTCTTTTGTCTGTATTTGGAAATATTTCTTATTATTAATTTTCTATCAGACATAAATTTTTCATTTTAAAATCCTTAACATTTGAGTGAGTATGTATGTATGTGTGTGTGTGAGTGTGTTTATATATATAGTGACAAAGTCACATTCAAACTTGGATAGTGAGGAAGGATAGAAATAAATAGGAGAAATAGGAGGATTGCGCTTTATGTGAATTCATATGCTCGGGCGAAGAATTACGCACATAGAAAAGCATATGTTCAAAGCAGAGAGAAGGATGGAAGACTGAAAATATTTGAACCCACGTATATATAGTACAAAGATGCCTTAACCATCTCGGTCACCGGGTCAAGTTCCTGACCAGGCAAATATAGACAGTCTTATTGTGGACAATTAGTAGTTTTAGTGGAGGAATGGATAGAGTAGAGGGAATGAAGTATTAGGAGCTTCCATATATATATATATATATATATATATATATATATAAGCGATATTGGTATGTAAAATACAGGAATAGGTTTTATTAGTTGATTATGTTCAAAATAATGTAGAAAAACAAATTTACTTACTATACTACTAGATGAAACATAGCAACTGAATCAGATATCTGTTTCAAACATTACAAACCATTAAATAAAATGGAAAAAAAATGGACTTCAGATAATTCATTATTTGTTGTAATATGAGCTGATTTCTTCATGTATAAAAATAGTTGATTTCAAACTTTTGTATACAATTTCCTCAAAGTAGTAGTTTATCAATAAGTTCCACAATTTTTAAAAATAAGTAATCAATAATTGTTGGCTTCAAGTCAATTCCTTTTTTTTCTCTCTATATGTATTAGCGTTAATTGTAAATAGAGTAAACAGTCTGTGTCTATAAGTGTTTTTATGGATTCTAAGCAATTCATAAATTTTATTTTAACAATGGGTAGACAGATACTAAATACCTTGAATAAAATAAATTGTATTATGAATACCTAAGGGTTATAATGCAGCAACACACAAGAAATACATAAAGGTAGAAATTGCTTAATTACAAATTTGACGAAATGTCGGAAGTCTACTAATATTTGTAAACATGATCCATGAGCAACAACTTAACACCAACTAAATATTTTCATTATTTAATTAAAATTACTATAAAAATTACACTGTTTAGTACAACCCAACATTTCATATTTAATATCAAATAAAATTTATGATACATAAAATATACGAAAATTCACAAAGCAGAATAGCCAAATTTTTACAATATTTTCAGTCAAATTGCACTCATTAATTGGAAAAAACATATTCAAAGAAAGTATTTCTATATAAATGCTATGCAAATAATATTTTCATGTGCAACTAAATCTAATCAAATGAACTTGGACTTTTTCCAAAGAATTACTATGTTGACTGTGCACTGGAAATTGGACTAACATAATTCTATACAATATATATATTTTAAAAAAAAACATATAAGCAGCAAGGAAACATAAAAATGGGTAAAATTATTAAGTTTATATGTATTTGTATTCACCTACAACCAATTTTTAAAAGTTAAGCCAGTTAGAATGTTTCATTAACTAACTTTTGGTTCAAAAAGGTAATTAGACGTTATGGCAAGAAACAATGTTATCAGGACACTAAATATGAAAATGTGAGGAAAAAACTCAAAGTTATGTTATTGGGACAGAAAATATACAAAGAATGTAAGAAACCTCAAGGAACCAATTTTACTAAAATCGAATGAGACAAAATGTAAACTTTATTAGGAGAAGAATTGTGTGCAATAGTTGCTCTCATTTTTAATTAAAATTAAACAAATGAAATAACGAAAATTTTTAAATAAATTGATTTAGTGCAAACTTGGTTAAAGGCAAATTTAGAAATAGCTAACAATATTTACTTGAAAATATAAAAAGGTTTGCATTAGATGAAGAGTAATTAGATAAAGAAGTAACTAATCAAGTGATAAAAAATAAATACCATACAATGTTGAGAGAGAAGTGGCTGAATTACCTTATATTGAGAGTTGGCATCTCCAAACTGGATAGCAAGAAGCATGTCAAATTTTTAAGGCCGAGATTGTGGTGTCTTCGGCCAGCCCTATCTCAAGGAAGGAGTGGAGTCTTAAAAAATTTGACATGTTTCTTACTATGCAGTGTAAAGATGTCAACTCTCAATTTAAGGTTAGTGAGCCACACTCTTTCTTGTCACTTGTTAATTAATTAATTTGACAATGTCACACCAACCTTAGTTGGTTATATATATATATATATATATATATATATATATATATAAAATACAATAAAATAAATATTTGACATTGTCAAACCAATTAAATCATTTGGATGGGAAAGAGAGCAGCTGATATATCTTAAATGAACATTTGCCGTTGCCAAGCTGGGACAAAATAATGTGTCTAAGCTCCCTTCAACAGGACAATAGGACTGAGCATCATGTCGACTAGCCGAGCAATAAAAACCCTGACAGGCCAGCTGTTAGACAGCAAAAATTGACACCCAACATCTCTCTCTCTCTCAAAGAAAGATCACAACAATGGAAAAATACAAAAATATAAACATGGATATTACACGCACAATACACAAACTAGAGATGGATGGTAAAAAGTGTGTGAATAGGGAAAGGCAGTTGTTAGAGAATTTAGAGTCCAGCACTTTGTACTGTAGAATGTGTCGGAAACAGACTTCCCAAAGACGAAGTTCAGCATCTGATGAATTGGGGAGTAAGGCTTTATGTGGGGTCAGTGTGAAGCAGACACAGCACCTGCCCTACCACAAGGTTAACAACCCAGCTTAAGTAGGGGAGTTATAGGGTGGGGATTACAAAGGTGGACAAGGATGTTGCAGAGGTTGGGGTGGCACCCGAAGGCAAGCCTTGGGCAAATAGGGAATTTTGTGGGAATATTTTATTTTTGCATATTTGGGTTGGATTTCAGTCCAGTATATGCCAGACAGAGAATGGAGTTGAGTTTGTGTGTTGCAGGGTAGTAGGTTGTGGTTAGGGGTTGACTGCAATTTTAACACTCTCCCCTACCCAATGGTTGCCCTCACAAACTCCCACAACATGCTTGTCCACTCTTGAAGGCCTTGCCATCTACCCCTTAAGCCAGGCTGTAAAACATTCTAAATCCTAATCCATTGTTAGCTACAGTTCAGACAAACTCTAGGAATGAACAGTCTGACAACTACCTTTCCCCAAACACACTAAGTTACTTACTTGTTTACCCTCCACCACTAGTTTGTGTACATGCATGTTTGTATGTGTAATTATTTTATTTTTCCAGTGTTGTGACCTTTCCTTGAGAGGAAGTTGTTGGATGTCAATTGTTGTCGTCTAATGGCTGGCCTGCCAGGGATTGAATTTTAGGCCAGCTGACATGACATTCAGTCCTACTGTCATGAGGAGCTTAACCCTTGAAAATTTGACAAGGTGTTATTTCCCATACTGGTAACACCAACTGTCAATTTAACTCGGTCAGCTCTTTCTTATACAAATTTAGAGGCAGGGAAAAAGGAAACACTGAAAATATTCGCAGAGTTTGGAATCAAACCCATGTACTTTTGCTTTGTATGCAAATGCTCTACAAACTGAGCTACTGTGCCTTTCCCCAGCCCTTGTGAATATAACCAGTCTTATTAGGTGTAGAGGGTGGAATGGATACAGCAGAGGGAGTGAAGAGTTAAAAAATAATTACCAATGGTAAGGATTTTTACTTATTAAATGACAAAGTCACATTTAGTGAGGAAAGATAAAAATATAGGACTATATATATATACATATATATATACATATATATATTGCAGCCATCTGGTGCACGGTAACACTCCTTCCTGAGAGCCTCCGAAAATTTGAAGAAATACCTTCAGTTCCTTATGGCGACACCACACTTCACTTTCAGGTAAGCCACAACCTATCTCTCTTTCCTTTCCATACCAATATTGCAATTATATATATATATATATATGATATTAGTAAGGATATATATTGCAATTAAAAATAATTGTCATATTGTTATGGAAGAGGAAAGAGAGATAGGTTGTGGCTTACCTGAAAGTGAAGTGTGGTGTCGCCATAAGGAACTGACGATTATTCTTCAAATTTTCAGAGAGCCTCCTTCTTCAGGAAGGAGTGTTACACCATTCAGTGCACCAGCCAGCTGTGGAATCTTTAAGAACAACCTTCAGTTCCTTATGGCGACACCGGACTTCACTTTAAGGTAAGCCACAACCTCTCTCTCTTTCCTTTCCATACCAATATTGCAATTATATATATATATATATATATATATATATATATTGGTATGGAAAGGATAGAGAGATAGGTTGTGGCTTACCTGAAAGTGAAGTACGGTGTCGCCATGAGGAACTGAAGGTTGTTCTTCAAATTTTCGGAGGCTCTCAGCCTCCTTCTTCAGGAAGGAGTGTTACACCATTCCGTGCACCGGCCGGCTGCGGACTGCGGCCGGTGCACGGAATGGTGTAACACTCCTTCCTGAAGAAGGAGGCTGAGAGCCTCCGAAAATTTGAAGAACAACCTTCAGTTCCTCATGGCGACACCGTACTTCACTTTCAGGTAAGCCACAACCTATCTCTCTATCCTTTCCATACCAATATTTTTGACAATGTCACATTCTCACTATTACAATATATATATATATATATATATACATATACACAACACACACACATATATATACACACAAGGTTAAGGATTTATATATTGATGACGAAGTCACATTCGATAATTGTATAGTAAATAATGATAGGAATGTGGGAGAAAAGTGGGAATACGCTCTAACGAAAGCATATGTTCTCAGCCTGGAGAGGAAATAAAGAAAGACTGAAAATATTGAACAATGCCAGTAAACGAACCTGCTGAGTGTCACTGCCAATTTACAACCTGGTGAATACAGTCAGTTTTATTATGGGTGTAGAGAGTGGAATGGTTAGAGTAGAGGGATTGAAGAGTTTTGAGCATCCATTAAAGAATAATTACAATGTTAAGGATTTATATATTGTTGATGAAGTCACATTCACAATTGGGAAGAAATAGTATGTCAACTATTTGAGGGCCTTAGCCCCCTCAAGGAGCAGCCAACCTGCATAATGCATAATGCCCTGCCCTCAAAAATGTGTCACATTATTTCTTCCCAGCCTTATTACACCAACTGTTGAGTTAACGTGAGTCAGCTGCTCTCTGACAAGTGACAAGGTCAAATTAAATAATAACACAATAAGATAGGAAAGAGAGAAAGAGCAAAGTCAACTAACCTGAAATCAATAGTTGGTACAGTTAGGCTGAAGAGATCAAATTACAAATTTTCAAGGGTGTGAGCCCCTTTCATCAGGGGAGAATATAAATTCAACTGGTAATTTCATGCCCAGCTGGCATGCAGTTCAGACCTCTTCTGACGAGGGGGCTCAGGCCCTTGAAAATTTGTTATATTCTTTGTTCTCATCCTGACTGGACCAACTATTGATTTCAAGTAAGTCAACTTCTTATATATATATATATATATATATATATATATATATATATATATATATAGTCATTCTATTACAAGACACTCCTTTTAGTAGTGGTATTCTGATTTTATGATTAGCAAGTGATCTCAATGTTGCAACACATTATTAACATAATAAATATTTCAAAACTTTCACAAGCATAGATAAATGTTGAAAGAACCCCATAGTTCCATAGTGGTGAGAGATGGCTGATCTATACTGAAATATTTCCCCAAAATTTGCCAGTTACCTTAAACTTTCTCCAAAAACATACTTTATTGATTTGTCATCGGCTTACACTGTACAGGTGTCTCAAACATATATAGAGCTATGGCATAGTGAAATTTAATGTTGACCAAATTATGTTAGGAACCATTGAATAAGTACTTAAAGAATAATAGAAAGAATGTTTCAGAAAAGAAAATACCTCTCACAAACATAGTAAAAGTAATACTACTTTATACATATACCACAAGCTTTGCAGTATTTGTAGATCCAAGAAGTTTTTTCAAGATATCAGATTATTTGATAAATGTTTGCCTATCAATTATATTTTTGTGCAATTTTGGCTAAAATACTTTTATGCAACAACTGCCCAATGAGGATTGAAAAAGAAAGTTATGTCAATTCAATTTATAACTTTATCTGTTACACTATTTCATAAAGCTTCTTGCTGAACAGTATAACTAAATGTAGTATGAAGTCCAACCAGTTGGTAAATAATAATCAGTCTGTATGTTTAATATTCCTTTGTTGCTACAATTTAACCTGTTTCTTTTTTATAGTATCACAATGAAAGTATAATGTAATCTAATACTTCTTTATTTTTGGGATATATTTTCTTAAATTAATATTAAAAAACAGTGCAGGTATATTAAGCAATTGTACATGCATAGCTTTGAGTATTTTGGATATGTATAAGCTAAAAGTATAAATGTATTTCTCTGACATCCTATCAATAAAGTTTTAGGAAATTTAATGTTATAGCACAACTACTGTGTTCTTCAGAAGTCAATTCTTCATTGGAATGGTATTAGCATTTGTAATGATAAGGATGAAAGGAAACATTCCCATATGAAAGAAGGGATCTTTATTATTCACAACCAGAGATTTTATTTTCATTCATAAAACAGACAGTTCAATGTACTATTAAAACAGTACTACAAGCATTATTAAGCTATGTTTGCGTAAATGAAAACATATCCAAAAGTTATGACTGGCATTCTGCCTTAAAATTATATCAAGTTTGACTATCATGAATGCACAGACAAGAATACCAGCAAAATTTTGGAACAATGAAATAGGGATTTAATATAAAAGTATTTTCTCTCTATTGAATCACAACGTTCCAAAACTGCCACTTATATCATAGCAAACACAGTTCTGAACATTTTTATACAAAATACACTTCTCAATTATCAAAATATATTATGATTATCATAAAGATTTGAGGGTGCATAATAGAATTTTTCATTTTTGTAAGGTAGATGTTAGATGATATAACATTTTTATGTATATTCACTATGGGAAAATGCCAGTTTTTTTTATAAGGCATACAACAGATTTATTCTTTTACAATGAAAGGAAAGTGAAAAGCAAACTAATTCTATGGAGGCAAACAACAAGGTTCCAAAATAATAACATGCCTATGTTCTTTATATAGCACTTTCTCATATCAAAAGTATTACAAAATAATTCACATAATTATTTCAGTAAGGAAATTTCGAAAGTAATTTGAACACTACACAATTATATTAATCAAAACTTACTTCATTAGCTAAATATTAAGCTGGTTAATGAATGCTCAAATTTTCAATGTGTATGGACTTCCAAATATCTTATAGCAATATTTGAATAGAAATTTTTTTAAAACTTGAAGGGTAGTATTTAAAATTATATATTTATATACATTGTTTTCAAGGAAATAACTTTGTTGAAAGTAAAAATTCACGTGTAAAGGGATGTAAGGAGTTATCCCACTGTGTATTTATGAGAAACATGGAAGGGAAAAAACTTTATTATTTTCATTTTCTACATTTGTAGCAGTTAAACAAAATAAAAGTAATTTTTCTCCAGAAATTAAGTTTATAATCACTTCATAGCATTAAGGATGAACAGGAAGGATTAAGAACTTTATTTATTTGAAAGTCACATCAAATGACATATTCAAATATAAATTAAACATGCCAACTGCAATGTCTGTCAGTACATAAAATGAAATGTGTTTTTATAAACACAGCTTACTCAAAAAATAATTTTTCTTCAAATAACAAAATACAGACAGGATTACAAAATATAAAACATTGAGTCAGACAAAGCCTAAGGTGAAAAAAATGGCAAATATTTATAGTTTTGTATTTTATATAAACATGAGCAAAAATTTATTTGTGAATATTTTATTATCATTTAGCACAGCTATTCCCTGATATAAAAGCAGTTTCCAATCAAGATATCAAATGCTTGAGCTTAAATTTATTGAACAGAAGATATACTGTTACTTATGAAATGGGGAGAGGGAAACTTAAGTGACATGAATTCACATTTTCTAGTATGTTGTCCTTATATAAAATAATTAATTCAGTACTTCATAGTTTGATTAGAATAAAATTTCCCATCTTTATGCCTAATAATTACTGTTAAGACTTCTCAAACATAATATTTTTATTTGTGCTTCTTTAAACAGAAAATTAATATTCTTCGTGTGACACTTGACTTAATCCTTAAAATATTAAGCTCCTCGAAATTAAATTTAAACTTTTCTATGAACAATGGAAATTTCCAGTACTAATATTGAGGGATGATATAAAGAGGGAAAAATGTAAATCTTTTAGATAAATTAAACAGAAAAAATATATGTACAGACACAGAATGCTTTCCATCACTTCATTCAAACAAAGTATGTAGATGATGTGTATAATCAATAAATTATATGCTCTCAAAATTCATGCCTGGCTGACACGCAGCTCATATCTTCCTTCCTGACGAAGGGGGCTCTGGCCCTCGAAAATTTGAACTTCCGCCTATGCCAGACTGGACCGACTACTGATTTCAGATAAGTCTGCACCACTGTCAATAGTGCCAGCATCAGTATTTGGAGCATTTACGTCCCCCTCCCCAACATAACCCCTTGGTATCTAACTTCAAGTAAACCGGGATGATGACTGATGCTACTTTAATAACTCACGAATTCTCCTACTACATAATATTAGAAAATAAAAAATGCAATCTGTAACATAAGAGGGTCAAAACTACTTGTAACGTTTTGTCAATCACATCCAACTCCACAATGAGAAACATAGTTTCCTTGACTCCAGGATTAATGTGCGAATAAAAACTCAGCAACCCCTACAACCCCGGAATCAACACCGATCTCATTATCTTTTGGAGTATATTTTAGACACTTAAAAATTGTAGAAAAACACCATCATATTCAGTACAAAATATGTTTAATTCAACTCTAATAATGGCCATTTATTAACATTTTTTAAATGCCACCCCCTTCACCCCACCCCTAGAAGTGGTGATGTGTCTTAATCCCTTGGTATTTCTTCCTGGATCTTAAGTAATAGATTACAAAGATTGGTAGAAATTGCACTATGGATTTGATTGTATAAGGAAATTTGTTGCACCCCCTTTCCACCCCCACACCTAGGGACTGAACTACAACTTAACTGACAGTGAAAGTCAGAATTAAACTCACTGACTTCTATTACCCTAGATATGTAACCAATCACAGTTGTTTCACTTTTTTTATGCAAATCCCCTCTACCCGATCCCTTAGTGGTGCTTTAAAGGGGTTGAAATGATACACAAAACCATCTGGATAAATATTATTAATAACGTATACCCCAAAACGTAATTAATCGACATTAATATCAGCCGTTTTAGCATGTTTTTAAATTTAACCCCTGTTCACCCCTTGGGAGTTGCCTAACACTTCGAAAAACCAACAGAAATCTTCTCAGGGACACACACACAACAAGTCACCAAAGTTTCATCACAATCAGTTGAATGGTTTAGGAGCACATAGGGCACACACAGACATTCATTTTTATATGTAGAGAGAGATAAAGACTGTCATTATTGAAAGTTTGGGATTCAAATAGTCTCTCAGTCATCTCAAAATGTCATAAAAAACGTGAATACTTTTTTCCATAATCCCAAAAAATGTGCAAGCATAAAACTGAAACAGGATTGACAATGCAGCCACTACCTCAATCTTTCCACTGATACATCCAACAATTTTATTTCTCCGTTATTACACGTATCTAGCATATGCACCATTTTAAATCTGATTGTTCTTCGGATTGACAAAATCTGAAGAGATTTCAGATAGATTTGATAAAAGCAAATTACAATAATTTTCTAAATGCTCAAAAGGAGGTACGATACTGAAAGAATGAAGACTTTCCTAGTTAATCTGCTGCATAATATTCTCTCAAGATTCAACCACTATCTTCTTCAGGTGAGGTAAAGAGAGCAACACCATTTATTTAAATGTTGTGTACCAAATCCTGGGCATAGGTATGAAACACCTGAAATGCAGTTTTTTCTTCTTCAGAGAAAATATCTAAAATTATGGCTTTTAATTTTCAATCTCGACATTCTATTCAGAAGAGCTAATTACATTAAATTGTGTCATTATTTACGAAGGCAATGAGTATGTGATGGTTATCTGTTAAAAATGACTTCAGTGCCTAATATACATTTTCCCTGATTTAGTGGTTAATAACATTGAGAACTACAAATACAAATGAATAAACCAGCCAAATTTATCAAATTTACTATAAGAAATATATATATAACACATTTAGATAGGAAAGAGAGACAGCAAAGACATCTTACTAGAAATCAACAATTCGTCCAGTCAAGTTGAATCTAAAAAATTCTCAAATTTTCAAGGGCCAGAACCCCCTTTGTCGGGCATAAAGGTCTGAACTAACTATGTACCAGCCAGGAAAAAATCATTTGAATTTGTACATGCCCAGCACACAGTTCAGACCTTATTTCCTGCAGAAAGAGGCCCAGTCCTCAAATATTTGAAATATATTTACTACTCACCCAAACTGGACCAACTGTTGATTTCAGGTAAGTTGAATATGTTGTATCTCTTTCCTATCCAAATGTATTATTTAATTTGACCTTGTCACATTTCCCTCAAGTGTAATATATATATATATATATACATATATAAACACACACACAATATTGGTATGGAAAGGAAAGAGAGATAGGTTGTGGCGTACCTGAAAGTGAAGTGTGGAGTAGCCATAGAGAACTGAAGGTTGTTCTTCCAATTTTCGGAGGCTCTCAGCCTCCTTCTTCAGGAAGGAGTATTACACCATTCCATGCACCAGCCAGCTGGAGAGTCCACACTGAGGCTGAGAGCCTCTGAAAATTTGAAGAAACAACCTTCGGTTCCCTATGGCTACACCGCACTTCACTTTCAGGTAAGCCACAACCTCTCTTTTTCCATATCAATATCACAATTATATGTATGTATATATATATATACATGTATATATATATATATATATATATATATATATATATATATTAATAGTATTAATAGTAAGGATGTGACATTGTCAAATATAATTGCAATATTGGTATGGAGAGGACAGAGTTCCTTAGGGCAACACCACACTTCACTTTCAGGTAAGCCACAACCTATCTCTCTGTCATCTCCATACCAATATTGCAATTATATATATATATAGACAAAATATATTATCAAAATAATCAATATGGATTGGAAAGAGAATTGTGGTCATACCTTAGAATATGGGTTAGTGTCACAATGTCAGACAGTCACTGTACAGTTGGCCAACACACAGTTTGCATTTCCTGAGGAAGGAGGCTAATTCAAGCCTCTGAAAATCTTAAGTGCTCTTTCCTCTCTAAACGTACCGACATTGGTCTTCATTTTAAGGTAAGGTTGATATATGCATACAAAAGTGAATAATCTTATAATTAAAATAATTAGTATGGGAAGGACAGATACTGGGTGGCTTACCTGAAATAGAAAAATGGCATCACCTGAATGCTGATGCCATGAATATGTTATACAGGGTGTTTCAGAATTCTTATTACAGACTTCTATGGGTTGTAGAGGGGACTTGGTAGATAAAGTTTTAATAAGGAATCCATGTCCAGAACGTACAATTTGGATGCAAAATAAGTAGAAAATCAAATCAATTTTAAATCTCCCACTTCATGGTACAAAAACAAAATGGGCTGAGGGCAACTGCTGATATTGTGCGTCTTGTGTTTACAATCAGTTAAGCTGAGTCAGAATTCACGTGTATCACAAATGTTTTATTTATCAACTCAGTCACCATTTTTGTCAGAATACAACAGCTGTATCTTTGAAGCTACGAGGGCTGACAATTAATAACATCAAATTGTAGAGGGCCTGACCCTCCTTGTTCAGGACAGAATGATTATACATCATGCCAACCACCACACCTCTGTGCATGTAAAGGTGAAAGGTAGAAAGGAAAGGAAATTTTTGGTAGAGAAAGGAAATTCTGGTCTGAATAGCTATGGGAATTGAGTGGAGAAGCAGGTAATGTATTATTTGAATTTGTAGGCAGTAGGTAGTTTGTTGTGAAGAATTCTGGTTTGTAGTAGAATAAAGGATGGGACAGACATAGGAACTGTTCCTTCAGCAGGCTGGTAACCTGGCTTGGGTGGGGCCTACAAGAGGGTATGAGGATGTTTTAGTTGTTGGGAGGGCACCTGAAGTCAATCTTTGGGCAGTTAGGGAAGATTGAGGGAAATATGCTATTTGGCAAGGTTGAATTGCAATCTAGTGTAGACAAGGCGAATAATGTTTAGTTTTTTTAGTTCAAGAAAATGTTTGTGGTAAATAGTCAACTATATTTTCTCTGTTTTGGTCAAGAGAGTATTTAGATAGTTAAACAGTTAGAATTTCAATTTTTTTAAAAAAAATCCTGTCCAATATGGCAATACCATCCCAGAATTTTGAAGTAAGTCTTTGATTTTCCTTCTCTCGTTCCTGTCTAAATCAATTATTTTGACAATTTCATGTCAACCTCATATATTTGATAAAATGAAAAAATTTACGTCTGATATATATGTCATATATTTGATGTTAGCATCAATGTTAGTAAGTCATTACACTAAACATTACAGTGGAAGGAAGAAAAATGTAGTGGAAAGTCACTTTTCTGTTTTTCAAATATAATACATTCCATCCCAAACCAATATTCTCCAGATAAATAAAGAAACACTTTAAATCCAATTCAAAAGTATCCAAAAAAAAATTCTCAATAGATTCCTAACCACTAAATACCCAAATGTCTAAAATTCTAATTGTGTGTGTGTTTATATATATATATAAACACACACACATACATGCATGCATATACCACACAATACAGTTGACGATTGTGCCCTACTCACAGCACCTACAGTTTTAATCACCTGATGAAAGGAATAAGGATTCCTTTTGAGTTTGTCAACTGTATTGTGCAGTTGTGTCACTCTTGGTTCTTGTGATTTTTTTAGCATCTGACAAAAGGAACAAAGTTTTCAGAAATGATGTGTGGTATTTATATCATCCCATCATTTTGTCTGTCATTTGACTATTTTATCTTATTATTATATTTAAATCCAGACATATTATATTTTCACTTCTATAAAAGTCAAAACACATCACAATTTCTAAATTTCCATAAAATTTAAACAAACTAAATGAATATGACAGCAGTGGCGGCTGGCGCTACAGCACATAAATTTAGGGGAATATCTTTCTCTTAAATCCTGATAATTTTTTTTAAGAGTGTGAATATCTAGAAATTAAAATATAATAGATCTGCATTAAAAATATACTAATTAGATCAAATAGCCAAATAACAGACAAAATGAAGTGATAATATAAATACCACACAATGTTTCTGGAATTCTTATTCCTTTTGTTAGGTGATTAACTGTATTGTGCCATTGGGTCATACTCACACCTCATATGGTTTTAATCACCTGGCATTATTGCATTATTATTATTGCTATTTTATCAAATTAGTGTGAATAACTGCTATGATTTTAATTACTTTAAACTAACAAAGCACTCGCTCATTCCTCTGACACTAATGCAGAAAATCTGTCTGTAATGAGAAATAGAAACACAGACTGTATTCTGCTTCACATCTCTTACAATCTGTAAAGCTTGACAACCAACAGTGTTCAGTGGCAAAGAGCACATACAATAGTACCAATGTGCTTGGCTCATTCCTAAAATTAACTTCATTTAAAATATATAGAAAAGAAAAATAATTTCATGTTACATGTGTGTGTCAACTTGGGTCTAAATTCTTTTTGCTGTTCAAATTTAGACACTATTGCAAACTATGTATACATAATTAGAATGTAGCATATTTACCACAGAGGGGTGATGTGGCACATAAACTCTTAGCCATATTTTAAATTGAGTCAAAATGTGTTCATTAGTGAAGCAGAACCACCTCATTTCATCCAATGTGTAGCCCCATTAAGATAGACAATACACTTTGAGAACCAGCAAAAGAGATTATTACAAATAATGTATAAGGAATTATCATGAGAAATACGAATAAAGTATTCCATCTAATTATCAGCAATAGAATTTGTTTGTTATATAACACTGATTGTGCTACATTGCATCAAAATCCACTTATAAAAGATAACATACATGTTACAGAAATTAATACCACTTCAAAAGTGCTTTAAAGGTCTATGTTATGAAGGACCATAATTCATATTTAGAGGTTTGATCAGGAAAGTAAATCAAGGTATTTACTTGAGAATATGATTAAAATAAGATTAAAAAATACTACTTTCCAAATAGCAAATAACATAACTTTCAAAATTAATAGATCCTGTTTTCCTTAATAAACCATAATTATCTACTTAAGAATTTTGAAATTATGAAAACAACGCAGTATCAACATTTGTTTGGTTACATTTGACAGTTCCAAGTACAATCCTCAATAGTGAATCAGTTCTTTTTCAATATAAAGAAGCATAAATTGCATTGCTACATAGATGCAAAACTATTTCAATGCTAAAGGAAATATTTAAGAAAAATGAAAATATTCTCACAAAAGTGGACTGCATAAATAATCACTAAGTTTGATATGGAATGTTGTTTAAACATAATATAAAATTTTATGCTTAAATACAACCTCAATGTAACTGTATATTAAACCCATGAATAGAGAAATATGAACAAAAGGATATTTTATAAAGCCAAATAAAATAAACAGCTTGCATTAAATTCATACCTATCACATTATGAACACTGGAATAATGTATTTTTTAAAGTATACATTATTGAAAGATAAGCCTATATTTCTGAAAATTTTCAATGTACCATACAGACATTGCTAATGGCTGGTGATATTCTATGTTGCATCAATATAATGAGTGAGTCGCTGATACCTGAGGCCACGAATTGCTTCCTTATGTGCCAGGAACATCTTGACATTATTCATATTACTTTGCCAATATTTTACATAGCCAGCATGATCTCCTGTCACCATCCACACATCATTATGCGACCACACCATGGTTCGTACTGGACTGTCATGAGCCTGGAAAATGAATGGAAAATATTTATAATTCAACAGTCTTCAAATCAAATTTGAAGTTTAACTTGTGTGTGTGTGTGTTCATATATATATATATATATATATATATATATATATATATATATATATATATATATAATAGTAAGGATATGAAATTCTCAAAAATAATTGTGATATTGGTATGGAAAAGATATATAAAACATATTTGAATAGAAAGTGATACAGTTGATCCAGGCAGGTTGCGCAGAAAATATAATTTCTGCTGGCCGGGCATGCACTTCAGATCTAGTATCCGGAAGGAGGTGGCTCAGGCCCTCAAAATTTAATATATTTCTGCCCAGGCTGATTGGATCAAGTGTTGATTTAAGGTAAGTCGGCTACCCTGTCTCTATTTCCTATCCAAATGTGTTATTTAATTTGACTTCATTACATTTTCCCTAAGTGCTATATATATATTACACATTCTTATACACAAACACTTGATGAATATTTGTGAGTGTGTGTGCAAATATAAATGTATGTATATATCCTAGGTAAAGTATGGGACTTAAGATAATATCAATATAAAATAATCATTGTTGTTGTAGTTATATTATATATATATATATATATATATGATGATTATAGTGATTATTATTATAATGATTTTTTAATCCTTTCCCTAATATCACTCACTTTTTAATTTAATTTTCCACTACCACTACCCTACCACGAGAGAAATATACTGAAACTTAGACCTTTGAGGCGTCAAACAGGTCTAGATGAGATGAAAGTTTAAGTTCATTTTCAGTTCTACGTATATCATCAAATTCTCAATCCTATTTATATAAGTACTTCAGATGTATTTTTTTAATTTAAGCCTTAGTCTTTGCTGTAAGTGAAGAGTGATGGTATGAAGGTACAATGGATTTTTAAAAATAGGCATTATAATCAATATTGACAAGGTATTTGGACCTCTTACCTGCAAAATAGTTTCAAAGTTAAAAGTGAGGCCATTCCATAAAGTAAATTCTCCACTTGAAGCACCAGTAACCAATCTCCTTCCCTCAGGGGTCCAAGCCATACAAAATATTGGACATCTCATTTTATTGGTAGCCGTCTTAACAAATCTTGTTGTAACAGAGTTGATTGGGTTATCAACATAGGAAGGAGGGGGTTGAAGATCTGGGTAGTACAGTACATCTGGCTGAAGGGCTCTGCGGTCTCGAAAGTCTCTCTGCCATACACGGGACTAAAATCACAATTAAGAAAACCCTATTTCCAATGTCTCCATATTTCAATGATTATGAATATAAATATTCTAGATTAAACAAATTTGTCTTAATAAATGAGTTCTGAAATTATAAACAATGAAATTTCAAAACTAATAAGACTACATTCAAAAAGCATATGTGCCATGAGATGGTTCTCAAAAAATAAGCAAATCACACATTTGACTATAATACTTACTGTAACACAACTGTAAATAATAGTTCATTTTAATATCAATATTAGTGCAGATAATAGAATAAAAAATTTAAATTTATAAAAATAATAAAAAATTTATTTCATTAAGTTAAATCAGGGGTAATATTTTCAGGCCTTTTATTACCCAATTCTGAGAATTTGGTGAATTATGATGGAGTTAGAAAAAATGAAAACTTGGTTGCAATTAAATACAAGAGGGGGAAAACAGTTATAAATTGATGTTTCTTGCAGTAACAACTCAATTCATCATCAATGAGATGACAAATCAATTGATTGTAAACATGAAACCCTCTTTTGTGCTTATCTGAATAATGACTGCTTTTTATGTGATCAGAGGGGACAAGACAATTTTGTTGAGAAATTTCTTACTGGGAATCTGGGTGTCAGAATTTTCTAGAAAAAAAACTAACATTTTTTTCTTTTCAGTATGGGGGTGCAATTAGTTCAGAGTATAAGCAAATTTCTTCATATCTTACAGACAAGGACCTAAGCAAACTGACAAAATTAAAATTCCCTGGATTGAATTTAACTACTAACAAACCATTTCAATTGTTAAGTTGAATGATAATACAGCCAATAAAGTGGGAAAAAATAGCCAATGCCCTTGATGAATGTGTCTAAATTATAAAATATTTTGGTAAGTGAACCAAGAAATAAAGTTGAACATATAGTCAGTGCAATTTGAGAACAAATAAATGCCCAGTAATCTACTCATGTTTACATAAAATGATTTAATTTGTGTGAACATTTAAGGGGGTGCATTTGTGAATTAATGAATAGCAGAAAACATGTTCTAATTGCTACCAGATAAAAATGAATCTCGCACATCAGGAACTAAACTACTCAATCAATCAAAATCACCTTTCCACCATTCCACAAATACATCACCTACTTCAACATCCAATGAAATTGTACACTGATGCAAACATAATAGATCTTGACCCTTCCAAAACCATTTTTGTGAATGCATTAATACAATCATGTACCAATAATGCTACGAGTTTTTAGTTGGACCCATAATCATAAATTGTAACCTCAATACATCTCAAGCAGTATGTCCGGTAATACAGAATAGCTTATGCTGACCCTTTAATATGATTCTCCTCAATTAATTTCCTCAATGTTAGGAGAATATGATTACATGACCAAGTAGTTCAATGCCCATTAGTTTATTATTGCTTGACTACAAAAAAAAGTACCTATTTTATAAAATCATCAATACAATTAAATGAGCAAACTATTTAAATTATCAGTTCTGATCTAAAATCTACAAATACACAAGATATATGGTATATTTATATAAATACAATTGATAGTAGTCTACACATGATTTTTTAAGAATATTATTTGAAACTGTATTACTCTCGCTACAATGTTAATAAGCTGATGAGAAAGCTAGTAAACTGACTTAACATAAAATAATCACAGTAAGATAATAATGATACTATTATAATTATTTAAGAATAACAGAAAGTATTTTCAATATAGTTGTAATTTAGCTCATACACAATTGTTAGTTGATTAAAAAATATCATTAGATATGTTTGGTTTAGCATAAATACTGCAAAATATAGAAAATAATAGTTTCAGTTTGAGAAATTCATTATACAAAAATTAAATCAAAACAGATATAACAGAATAATATTCAATTAAATTGATATATCAGCAGCTACACTGTACTTTAACCCACTTGGTTTATTGTCGTTTCCAATATCAACATACTGTTAAAATCACAAATTTTATAATTTTACTCAGTCTTTAAATAACATAAATTTCATATTAAGAAAGAGGAGCATGAGAATAGCCTTAAAATCTGTTTCATATGCTGAAGCTGCCATGATTTTGGTTTGTTTTTTAAAATCTTCAAATTTAAACAAAAGGTACAAAAACAGCAAGTAGCGGTCTTTGATTACGAATATTGATACCCTGCTGCGAAAACAATTAGTAATTAGTCTATATGTATCTATAATGTATCTCAAATATTCAGTTGAAAAGTGAAAATTAATAATCTAACCACAGCACCTATTACAATTTTCATTACATAAAGTTTACTTAAAATAGATCATAATGACTTCCGTTCATTACACCGATAAACAATAACATACCAATTATGATGTACAGCTGTAATGTCATATTAAAATTTTATTGATGCAATCTCTATATGATTCTAATTCAAGCTATCAGAAACATACAAAAAAAAGTACACCTACTTTCCAATGGCAAAACAACCTACCTCCAACATTTTAATGATTGCTGAATTGTAATCAACAGTTTTTCTCATAACAGATTTTCGCAATCGTTTTCCATCAAACTCGCTCTCTGCACCTCCTGGTCCTGGACGTGTATACGGGCGAAAAGGTTGAAAAAAGTGCCCTCGATGGGCACCACGATCGGTGTGAAATCTTTGAGGAGGATAATGACCCGGCATGGGTGGAGGTACGGATAAGTTGGGTAAAGGAGGAGGAGGTTGGTTGAATTGAACGCCTTGCAACATTTTTGCCTGTTACTTGTAAAGGTTATGTTGAAGTATACGTCAAACTTGGGACACACAACTTATAATAGCTCCACAGAAAAGTTCATTATAATAAAGCATCGCAATAAATAATATTATAATGTATCTGAAAACAAAAGTAAATAAAAGCTAATCATACAACGTGAAACTTTTAGACCTGCTGAAAGTCCCTAATTTAAAACAGAAAACATGTGGAATGGAAATGTAGGGAATTTAAATGATAGCATTAAAATATCTGTCTCAAAGTCATTAACTCATAATTGCAATTGTAACCAATTCAGACATATAAAAGGTTTATCTTTATTGAACGCCAACTCAATACATTTAGCCGCCATTGCAGAAGAAACCTAAGATATAGTAAGTACATGTTAAAGATAGGACCATACTGCAAATGCACCAAAGAAAATGTACAATTATCAAATCGCAATAAAAGTCTAACAGTGTAAAAATTCATATAAATTAAATGAATCCGGTTTTAATTTTTTGGGAAATTTTAGTATTCTCACAACAACTTGGAATCTTAATGTGATGGTATAAGTAGTGTACCTCATGCTTGTCATGAATAACTATAACGTAAACTAAGAAGCTTTTTGCAAATAAATAATATACAGAAGATGTGAGGAAGCAAAAGAAGAAGATAGTAATGTTACATAACATATGGAAAGACACCAAAGACAACTACTGGTTATCACAATATCAAATGCAAAAGAAAAATAATAATAAATACCTACTTGATTCTAGCAAATGCCCTAAGCCATGTGGTAAATAGTTAAAATAACCTCTGACTGAGGTGTTTAATGCTTTGCTCGATGAAAGTCTTCCTTTATCCCTTTAAAATAACACAAGTCTTATAAAATATATGATTCTTTAAAAAATGGGGACCAGCCCCACCCCGTTGGTCCCTGCATGACGGCCAACCAGATCTACCGCCGCCTCTGCTCCCGTTTGCATAGACTGCCGGGCTAGCCCCGACGTCTTGCACCCGTTCCGTACACGGGATTCCATTTCACAGAGGGGCAAGACTAAGGATGGATTACCGTCACCAGGGGACCTTCGTCCAAGACCTCGGCCTCCCGATGGAATGGACTCCGAGCTCTGGAGCGGGCCCCTTATATACCAACTAAAACAATACAAAGTTCATCTCCGCGGTTTCCATCTTCACGTCACAAGCAGACAACAGCTGCCCCACAGATATTATATATAGAAAAATGCGTCCGTATATTTATGGTATCCGGGAAAATATGAACTGAATTATACATGGTATTTAAGCAAGAATAATGTGAAAATAAAATATTTTGTCTGGAATGTAACCGGTTACATAAATTTATTTATTGCAAGCAACTTGCAACTCTTTCAAGTCAAAGATCACAGTCATAATTTTTATAAATGCATATCTTCATAATTTTATTATGGAAATGGTTGCGTGTTTAACATATACTCTTAAAAGCATGGAGCAATTTCAACCAACTTACATTAAAAAATGCTGATAAAACTACCTTTATTGGGTCGAATAAAGAGATTTCTGGATTTATAGATGTACAATACTGTACTTATATAGACGTGATTTTCGTGGTTGTGAATTATACGGTTTAATTTATATTTTAATATAAGTAACATTCAGCAATATTGTTTTACTATTCTTGCTCAAAGTAAAGGTGTAAAAAGTTAGTAAATACTTAGCATATTTATCTAAGACTAGCAGAGTGCGCGGCGTAGCCCGGGTATTTATTTAAATTAATTCGGTTAGGAATTCATTCGACATTAACCTCTTAGTAAACATTTAACCAGCATCAATAGCGCCAGTGTTAGCAAATCTACCTATTTACATTCCCCTCCCCGATCTAACCCCTCGGCATCTAACTCCAACCAAACCACGACGATAACTCACGTGATTAGGAAATTGTCCTATTACATAAAATAAAAGTGTCTAAAATTCCCAACGAATTAAAACAGTAAAATATAATCCTCTCTAACTTAATAAAGTCTAAAACTACACCCGGTAAAGAAATACACCCATTAACTAAATAGAGACCAAATTATAGCTCTAAGAAAATCAAAAAATTTCCCGGGAACTTATTAAGAGGGTCAAAACTCCTCCGGGTAACCTTTTCTCAACATGTCCACCTCCACGATGAGGAGCACAAAATTTCATCAACCACCATGATTAATGCGAGATTTAAAATCAGCGACTCCTATAACCACGAAATAGACACTAATATCGGTCTTCTTTGCATTATTTTTTATGTAAGCCCTTCCACCACCATGCGCACCATAGTAACGCTTCTCTCTCTTGCCATTTGGAGTTGAAATTACATACTTAAACATTGAAGGGTGACTACCAAATTAAGCGACCGAGGAAACGTTTTATTCTACGCTAATAATGGCCGTTTAACAATTTTCATAAATTCCTCTACCACCACTCTACCCCTAGAGGAGGTAGGTGTGTCCTAACCCTTGAGTTTTTGTTCCTGGATCGTAAGTAACATGTTTATAAAGTTTGCTAAAAATTTCTCTACTAGTTTAAGATTGTAAACGAAAATTTGTTTTACCCTCTTCCACCATTACTCCTAGGGACTGAACTACATCTTTACCGGTCTGGTAAATGACAGAATTAAACTCAGTGAATTCTATAACCCCATTCACCGTTTTTTATTCATTACTTACTCCCACTTCCTCCCCACCCCTCATCTAGGGTTTGAACTATAACGTAACTGACAGTGAATGTTAGAATTAAAGTCATTGACATCTATAACCCTGGATTTATTACCAATGTCGGTTGTTTCACATTACTTTTATGTAACGCCCCTCCCTTATTGGTACTTTAAGGGGGTAAAATTCAATTAGTAACATCAATCCAAAAAAACTAATTAATCGATGCTAATATCGGCCGTTTTAGCATGTTTTTACATTTCACCGCCGTTCAACCCTTGGGAGCTGCCTAACGCTTCGAAAGACCGACAGAAACCTTCGCGTGTTTGCGCAAAACAAGTCACTAAAGTTTAATGGTAATCGAATGAATGATTTAGGATCGCATAGGGGACACACATGCACACACACAGACAGACATTCACTTTTATATCTAGAGAGATTAGTAGTTAAGTAGATAACCATGACTCGCTCAGTGCCACAATACAACCGCGGCGTTCCGGTCGCAACCAGCCGGAAAAATGGCTGTATTTTGGGCAGTACTTAATGGATTTTTAAAACAAGATATAAAGCATCGGAAAGAGAATTAAATTCTCTAAAAATTTTTTCTCTAACAAATTAGTGCTCGACGACCCATCTTGGAGATATTAGCAGTAGTAATACGTTAAACTCCATGATTTTAGACAAGAACGGAATCTATTTAACATTTGACGAATGAATTGTACCACTTCATTCGTTACTGGTCAAAATATATATTAGTAGGGGAAAAAAATAAAATGCCCTACCATTTGCTCAGTAAGATGGGCTAATACGATCAGAAGCTCTGAGAGTCTGTTTAAAACATCTCTTCAGAGGGAAGAGACAATGAAATCATCATCGAAGAATATCGCGTTATACGAAAATCATAATTCTCCAAAACAAAAATTTATAGCAGGAGATAGAATGTTTCTGAAAATTGTGAGGGAGAGCTGTAATATATTATAAGTTGAGAGTGTTTTGATTGTAATATATTATAAGTTGTGAGTGTTTTATTGTAATATATTATAAGTTTGTTAGTACTGTATTCGTTACCTTTTGTAAGTTGGCATTACTTTGTCAAACAAAGCCTGGATAATGCAGGGGGTCGAGTATAACTGAAGCTTTCGAGCTTAGCAAATTGTAACATATCTGCAAATAAAGCATGGTTATTCTGAATGGGTGAACTGTTTTGCTTACCCGATTTATTGAAATAACTAAAACAAATGTGCATGAATATGTTTTTACCCTGGCTTCAAAGGAAAAAATCAATCACATTGCGCAAAAAAAACCATTATGAACTCGACACTATGTATGTGGTAGCTATACGTTACCAAATTCTTCCAGAAAGACTTTACCTGTGGCAATAAAAATTATTTTCAACAACATACGTCTTCTTAACCGTAAAAGGCCAAAATATATTCATGATTCAAACTCCATGGAATAAGCGAATAAGTTTCTCATTTTTTATTTGCATTATTTACAGAATAAGTAACTTTTGGTCAACAAGATACATGTTTTGAAATTAAGTATTACACAGCATTGGTGAAATGCATGAATTTCTTGTTCCATAGTTACTCATTTA
Source organism: Zhengitettix transpicula (assembly GCA_037074705.1). Classification (NCBI taxonomy): domain Eukaryota; kingdom Metazoa; phylum Arthropoda; class Insecta; order Orthoptera; family Tetrigidae; genus Zhengitettix; species Zhengitettix transpicula. The sequence continues at coordinate 112,353,672 of CM073591.1, read as the reverse complement.
TTCCATCCACTTTTTTATTCTTTTTAGGGTAACATGCTACATGAGGGTAATCCACATGGTGGCAACTCCCCTTTAATAGCATAGGAAGGGATTTGAAAGGGGGAATGCGGAAGAGTAGAGGAAGGTAGCCAAGGGTTAACTAGGGCCCCCGGGCTATAGTTTAAGGATCCTACCCGGCATTCGCCTAAAAGTAATTCAGGGAAAACCCTAGAAAAACCTGCATCAGGTAGGTCGGGCATTGGGTACTTGTCCCACGCCCTTCCGATAGCGGGAGAAGATTTTTCTGTGGGGTCGCAGCATTCCCTTCTCCGTACCTCGACCAGTTTAGGAGGCAGCTGGCCGACCGATCCAATGGGAACTGGAACAACTCTTACTGTATGCCCAAGGTCTGTGACCCCGGACCATACACCTCTCAAAACAGGCCGAGGTGTCTCGGCTTGTGGGATCCTTAGTTCCAAAACGGAGAGAGGACAAGGCATCCCCAAAGGTAGCCCCTTCCTGTCTCTCCTACATGGTTCTGCCTGCGAGAGAACATCCCTCGCAGGTACTGCCTGCGAGAGAATAGCCCTCGCAGACAGCTCTCCTTCCATCCACTTAATTTATTCACTATTTTAATGAAAGAGGCTATGTATATCCGACTGAATGTAATATTTTATTAACAAAATAATTTTGTAACAGTAAATTTTCACAAAAACCATTATTCAGAAACTGACTCTCGTCAAATCATTCAACAAATTGGCATGTTTGCAATTATTTATGTTACCTTAATTTATTGGCTTAAAACCTATTGCAACTGTTATGCAATAGGCAACTTCTCCGCTGGAGCTTGCCCATTGTTTCGGTACAAACCGCCAAAGAAAATCTTAATACATTACATTAAGTATTCGAAAACGTTCACACTCGTTATATATTATAGCATATATACTGCAAAGCAATTGCAACTCGTTCTTATGGAGATATTGGTTCACGGTAGTTCGTGTATTGCTTTTTAGTGTCATTCTTAATTCAATTGCAAATTTCATCAGAAAAATCAGGTGTCATTCTGAAATAAATATAAAATCTCGGAAAATCTCTACGTGACTTTGGCATTAAGGTGTTATATTCGCCAAATGTTTTTACGTTTAGAATTAATTTCATGAATCCATATTCTTCTTTTCCTAAAGATATATAAATAACTAGGAAACAGGGTGCAGCGGGGAAAATAATTGCCTTGTTTCTTATTATTCTAATAACTTACTTAGCAGTTCTTCGGCTACAGCTACAGCTAATAAAATTAGAGCATCTTCTTCATCTGAAGACATTATTGAACACGCTGTCTTAACTTGAACTAAAAATCTTTATCCAAAATTATTAAAAATACTTAAGTATTTTAAGTGAAATTGCTGTGTTCGCTGGAAGGCGCCTAGAAAATAAATTCCCGTTCCTGCAATTACGTGGAGGGCCGTGCGGTACGGTGTCCTGTACCTGAAACGGGAATCCCGCTCCCGTTCCCGCACTGGTGTGAGAGGGTCTTAAAAATGGCCATTAAAGCGATTTAAATAGAGTTTGGAACATTATCTTTTTTGTGTTTTCGTTTAATGTTAACTGTAAACTATAAAAATGATACTGAACATCGGATACCACTTTTTTCCACCTCTGTATTCTGTTTCAGTGCTAGAATAGATACAGTAACACAGACTACATCACTAGCACCATTAGTAACATATTTATAGTTTTAAAAATAATTCTGTATTATTCCAATACTTATTTGTAATACTGGTACACTAGGGAATGGTTAATGGTAAATTGTCCACCTCTTGGTGAGACCGTAAAATTTACTTATTACAATGAAACTGTTGTAGATTCTAAATTAGCAAATAAATAATAATAATAATATTTTACTTGCAAGCAGTATGAATTTTTTTTCTATTAACTGGAAAGATTGCTGCACAACACGGTGTAACACGAAAGTACGCCACCAATTTACTTGAGATTTAAGTAATAAAGTTAATTGAAGGAAACAACGTATGGCTCCAAGATGAGGTTTAGGAACGTCAGATTATAAAACTTGACGCCTCCGAGTCGGGTAATGGATTAGCAAAGTTGCTGGGAATGTTGGAACGGACGGGCAACAACACCACAAAATTTACGGTCAGCCTGGGAAAACTGACAACTACATGAACTGGAGTTCATCACCCGGTGCTTTGACACCACCAACAGAAAAAGTCACCTCGAGATCCGAGCACTCAGCGCCAGACTTCCGAATACCCGAAAATTCACCCACAGTTTGTCGTCTACCCATAGAGGATGGTCCCGGACGCAGACAACAACAAAACAGGTGCGTGCGTATTTTCGAACAGAGTTGAGCACGACGAACTTGTGCTACACGACGCCCACAAGCCATGACCCTTTGATATAATTTAATAATTTTAGACTCATGTAAATACCCTGAGTAAAGTAAATGCCACTGATTACAATAAATGTTTGTAAGTAAATCTGAGAAAAGTAAATGTCCCCATATAATAAATAATTAATTTAGTATTAAACATTTTTGTTATTAAATATCAATGTACCCCCTTTTATTTATATTACAATGGGATATTCTTAATTGATCATCAACCTGATGAAATTTGAGGTCGCCTCTGCATATAAAAATGAGTCGTTTATTTTTCATTTACCTCAACTCTTAACCACTAGTTCATTATCCTTTTTTACCCCCAAGTCGGCCTGGGTCATAAGTACTCTGGCACCTTCCTCTGAGATATTACCACTCTGCTGCCTTGATAACCTATCCGGTGGTAGTGCGGTTGGCGAAACTAATGTTCCTACAGTCTCTACACGTACTTCGACTCATTTTGTTTCCTATCTTCAGCTCTCTCACAATCTTTATGTTCATCTGATCATGTGTTATTGTCATGCATAAATCCACGTCGGAATTGACCTTATCGGCCATGGCGACGGGAAAAATTCTCTTTTCCAGCTGTTTGGAGACCAATACAATTTATCACAGATTGAACTTCTGCATATGAAAATGTTTATAGTTGAATAATTTTCTATTTCTCTCGCAGGCTGCTTTCTTTCTCCATACCATCCGCTCTGACACTCATCTCCAACTAACTTCCAAGTTCGACAACTACACTCTATCTCCAAAACTCAACTCACGATGCTCACAGCACCCCTCTCCCACGCTGACTAACGCTAACTCTCGCTGACTGCCGCTGACTGGCTCTCACTCTGACTCTGACTGACTCACAATAGCTTATCTCTCGCTTATATACTACTAGCCTATTTGTTTTCCCTTCGTTTCAAGACTACGTCGCAACGGCGCGGTGACAGAATCTCCAATACTGAGATTTACATTCCGCAGCTGCAGTTCCCTAGCAAATAGCCCCTCCGTCATGTCACATCGAGACAGGACCCGTAATTACTTTGCACTTGTATCCTCCTCCTCAATTACTCTGGACTTGTCTTCTGACCCTCACAAGATTTGCGCTGACCCCTCCTTACAAATCCTAAGTAAATACTCCACTGGTCAGGCCACTAATCAGAGACAATAGCCTGCCCTAACATAATCACTTTGGGTCCGGCTACTCGAATGCCCTTCTTAAACCGATACCTCTTGCGACCGGCCACCCACGTGCCCTTTTTTTGCTGTACACATTGCAACTTCCTGTGCCGGCCCAGACCCTTCATCCGAAATAAATGTCTTGCCGCTCTGTCTTGTCACATCGAGACAGGACCCGTAATTACTTTGCACTTGCATCCTCACCCCCCACATGTGCGGTGTTCCTAGACAATGCATTCCCTCAATGCATTACATTATGCCCCAAATTTAGCTTGAGAAAGGAATGTCCAGACTTTACTCTTCGAAAAACTAAATTTCTTACACGATTTGCCCTAATTTGTCAGATTTCGCTCAGAAACTTATATCTAATTACCGCCAATTAAAATATTTACAAAATTTTCCGTTAAATATTGGTGCAATGTATTATTTTTCTCATTACATAAATTGTATTAAGATTTTAAATAAGTTTTACGATTTTAATTAAATGTGCATATTTGGTCTTAATCCTAATTTTAAACATTTATATGCCCTATATTACAAATTATTTCTATGTTTGTGGATGTCACAAAATCACATACAACCCCTTAACTTAATATCTACACCCCTTCACATCATTTGAAGTTCTTAGATTTTATCAAATTTATCTTATCTTTAATTGTATAATTAAGAATAACTATTATCATTCATTGACTTTTTTTTTATTTTTTAAAAAAAATCAAATATTATTAATTATTATTATTTTCTAAAATATCAACTAACTTTATAAAATTTAAATCTATTTTCTAATCCAGAATCGTTTAAACTTTGAATCTATCCTGTGTCTCTAACCTCAAATAAGCCTTGACCTATTTTCTTCCTGAAATTCTCCAGCTGTTTATGTTTACTTCCAACCAGCAGTTCTTTGCTTACATTCGATCACATGTTCCTTGTTTATATTCTCCTTCCCTCCTCCTCAAATTTATCGACGTTAAACTTTCCTAACTTCTATATTTTGCAAAATATTCAAACTCTTACTAACTTGCTTAAACTTCTTAACCCCTTCCTAAACTTTATTCTTGCATTTCTTAATGATCTCTCCGTATTACTCCCGTCAGCTGCCCCCACTTCATGTTTGTAAACAAATCCTTCTATCTTATTTTGATATAAAAATTCTTCCCTTCAATCCTTCTATTTCCTCATCACTTTATACTTCATTACCATCTTCCACTATCCTCCCAATATTTCATCCTTCCTTTTATCCCCCTCTTCACTACTTAACCCTTTAATATCTCCTTCTTCAACATCGGCTTTATGCCTCTCCAAACTTTAACTCTTTACCACCTTTTTCAATAACTACCACATACTTTTTCCTTCAACCTATCCTCCTATCTCTCTACTCCCGCATCAAGCTCTTATAAACAAACATTGTAGCAACTGCCACGAAACCAGCAAGAAAGAAAAAAATATAGAAACGTTCTCGGTCAATTTTCTGCGTTATAGTGGATCCAACTTGTATTTTTTGAAGGACGTTGTGTTTGCATGCGGATTTAGTATAACGAATCTCACTCGAGGTACAGATAAGGTTGGTAAAAGGCCACGGGAGATGCTAATCCTGTGCAATGCCGTCTATCTATGATAGCTATCTATGATAGCTTCTCACCTCCTATGGTGCCACTGGGCAATACAGTTTGCTGTAGCAAAGTGGAGAAGGGTGTTTAATTTAGGGTTGTGAGATTGGTTCAGTAAAAATAAGCGAATTGAACTACATTTTGCTCGCCGTATAGCCGATCATTCGGATTGATTCAATAAACTTTCCAGATCTCAAAGTTTGTTCTGAGCATTAACAAACCACGAAGTTACGAACATGCGTTGCAGTGTGCAGGGTCACTTGAGAACCGATTTTGACGTTCCAAGATATTTGTTTAGTTTTAGTTGTGGATAATAAATAAGCGTTAGATTTCTATTGTAAAAAGTTCTATAGTTTTCAGTTTTCATTTTGCAAATTCCTATATTTTATTGGAGGCCCGTAGGCGACCCCGAGATATATTACTCTTAATTAAGTGTTTAATACAATTTGGCACTTCAAACGTGAGGCTATATTACTTATTAATAAACAGTTTACAACAATATATATAAATATATATATATATATACGTATTACATTTCAGCAGCATCAACGTCTTGAAATATCAATTACAGATACAAATATACTTGCATATTTTTTGGTAATGCCATAGGCTTGATTTGATATTTATTCAAGTTTTTTTTTTTATAGCCTTCAAATGATTATTAATTAATCTCATTTACATAACTCACATGTATACAGATTATGATTTTGGTGAACAATTCACAGTTAGTGGAATATAGAATGCCACATCAACATTTAGAAACGTCTCTTTCTCGTGGACCTGTCATGCAACTGCTAGTACCAGTGTTACTCGTCGTCGATTTTGGCAATCCGTCTTCTTCGCTCGTTTGCTTTACAACAACAGTCTTTGCAACTTTAAATGATATGTTAACACCTTGGCAACCTCCCTTCATGTTGTTGCAAAATAATTTTTTCAGTGTTGCTCTAAAATACAAAAATTATTAAAACATAAATGAAAGGTATTTATTTTACTCTTAATGCATAATGAGTATAGTTCTAAGTACGAATAAAAGTAAAATATTATCAAACCTTATTGAATCAAATTCTAAATTTATTTCATTCTACAATTTGTCATAATGATTATGAAGAAAATAGCCAAGCTGTGAAGAGGAAAGACAAAGGTATAAATAAAAGTGAAACTGATGCTGACTTTGAGGAAATGCTAAGAATGGAGTAGATATGGAATAAGTTTATAATGAAACAGAAAAATATCTGTATCATCTGGAAGATAAGTTGGTCCCAGATATCCATTATTTGAATAGAGAGGTTTAATTATTTATTGACATTAAAGATCCATTGTAAATGTGGAAAACTTCATTAAGAACTACTTTTAGAGAAATGAGAACATAAAATTACAGCACAGTTTGGTGAATATAGGGTTAAAGATCAGAGTTAGTGGCAGAGAGTCTCAACATATAATTTATTGACAGTATTCAACATCATTTCGCTTGTTCAAACTATATATAAATTCAAATTAGTCACCTCCGATTTTATACTTATCTCAATGACGTGTCTAACATTCTACCTTCCGATTCGCGAAACATTGTTTTATTTCCTATGACATTCCCTTGAGCATTTCACGTAGAAGATCTGAAAATGAGTCTCTTTTGCGAAAGGGAGGAAACTAATACTGAGTAATATAAACGAACAAACTCGTTCGTCCTCGTAATACGTTTGGTCTGCAATACAACGTCTTCCCGATGAATTCTGCATCCCAAACGGTTGTTAAATCACACGTTTAAGTAAGAAGCCTCTAACTATTCATTTGATTTCCGGTATGTAGATGTGGACTCAAACTTGGATACACTCATTTGTCTGTGCACCATTTTTAAAATCAGAAGTCAACACGAGAAGTTGGGATTGTAATAGTGTAAGGATTCTTATTCTATTAAAACTGCAAACTTCAAAATTATAATTTTGAAAAACATGAGAATTAAACATTAAACACTCTGCTTCAAAGTAATTCTCAATATTCAGTGACCATTATTTATATAAACTTATAATTCAATTTGTGCTATTTAACAATAATAATTATTTTATAATATCATACTGCGTTTTCATTTTAATATCCTACAATAATTATAATTAAACATTCTTAATGTCATAATAAAGAATAAAAGTTTGTACTCACTTGCGAACAATGTCCCAACCAGCTTTACCCCCAAATGTAGACGGTTTCCACCAGTCAACGCTACCGAGAGGGTTCGCCAATATCAAATTTATGGTCCAAGCTCCACACATAGTTATCATTGATGGTCCAGACAAAGACGCACGCTTTTTCTCGACTATCATTCCAACATAAAAGTCTACGGCGTCCACATGATCATACAGATCACTTAATTCGTCAGCAATTTTTTGATTCCCAGTCAGATCATAGAACGTCTTGTACGGTTTCAGTCCATAAAACCTACATGAAAAATGTGATGGAATAGTCAATCTCAATTGATACGCAGTATGAGAACAACAAAAGTACACGTTAAAAATTTAGCTTCAAAGATTGCGCACATGAGTTAACAATTTCCATGTAGACACTCAACGTACTGAAATAAGAATGCCACTGAGCAAATACAAAAATTAGGTAAGGCAGAATCATCATATGCCACGCTGTACCTGCCGAGTCCTCGTCGCCACCAAATCAACAGACAACACAATGAGCCGGTAACGGAATAATAAACAATAAATAGTCTATCGCCTGACAGAACTGAAACATTCATTTAATGGCCCTCCGCACCCAGTGTTTTGAAATTATCATGCACTGAGCCAAACTTATTTTATTATTGAAATTGTGCTATAAATATTTAAATAAACTTAAAGTAAATCAAATTATATTGTAAATTAATTAATAACACCAAAAGGAACTATTACAATAATATTTGATTAATTCTGTCAAGCTCTGCACTCCCACTCACTTTTTTCTATTCATAGTTGGGTTTGACCTACTCATTGCGTACAAAAACCTTTTGCCATCACCATCCATGATTCATCGTTATGACTTCGAATTTGACAAAAATTTGTTGCTAATAATTCCACAAAAAATAGAAAAATGACAAACTATTATGCCTAGGATAACCTCTATGCTGTTATTATGAGACTTTATTTTTTCAAATTTAATTTACTGCAATTAAATCTGTTTCGTTTAGGTTTTAGCATTACTTTAACCGAAATGTATCTGTTTCAAACCTTCGGTAGTTGTTGAAGGGCTGCATACGAGTCCTTCTCGACATCTTCAGCGCTCGTTTCGTAACACTCTCGAATAGTTTTCCATGGTTTCTCCACGTGAGCATTCCTGCTGATGTTTCAGTCATCATTTCGATCATCTTATTAAAGCCGTGTTTAAAAACTATGTGATTGTTAGAAAACAGAATATCTTCAAACTTGTAGCGCTGACCATTGATTGAGAAGGAATCCGGAAGCATTAGAAACCACTGGTAGAACAATAATAGTTCTTGGTGGATTCTGTTCGTGAATTGGAATTCAGAGTTCCGCAGAAGTTCCGGATCGTATTTTAAACGTAACTGAAAAATCAAAGAGGATTTAACCAAAATTTTTCACTATAAATTACAAATCACAAAGACTCGTGCTCAAACAAACAGTTATATATTGTAGAGATCAATAATTAGTAATGTAAGTTTTATTTAATAACTTTTATTTAATATTATTGTCGGCGTAATTACTGAGGCCAGAGCATTGTTTTCCTTAAGAATGCAGAGACTGAACATGTTTCTACGCTATTATTGACGGCAAAGCGTAGCTAATACGCGCAAAACTTTGGCGGAAACATTGTGTTTTTGGAACCTGACCAGTGTGGTCATGTCGAGTCTGAGTGGTTTGGGAGCTTGACCAGAGTGTTTTGGAAGCTCAAATGATAAAGTTGATGAGTAAATTTATTTTGAGAGGCTGACCAATGTGGTCAAGACGAAATAGTGTGTTGGTCATGGAGTACGAGTCTGGTTTCGAGTGCAAACGAAAATATTTTGAAGCTTGTCTTGGGACTTTAACCAATTTTTTTTAAAAAAAGAGGACGACGTAAAGTTTGTGAGCATTTGTTAGAGAGGCGCAGGAATTTTGTAATGTGAAACGATATTTGTAATCCGTGTTATGGCCTGTTATAAAATAAAATAAATGTGGAGTGCACAATACGGTATCAGAGCAGCACTAAATAAAATGGTATGTAGAAACTTTATTTTGTAAACTTTCATGTAAATATGATTTACTGTCAGAATTCTCTAGTTTTTTGTTAGATTCTTTTACACAATTTTATTATTGTAATTTTTAATTTATATTTCTTGCTACTTGCCTTGTACTGTGTAAGGTGACTGACTAAGTGAGACAAAGTGACTTGGAGCATTTCTCCGATGACAATGTTCCGTGCAGTATGGAAAATGCGGTCGTCATTCCAATGCTTATGCTCTTCTCGCAGAATATCACAAACCTATGTGCAGCGGAAATATAAAATTATCATTTTCATCTAACAGAGATTCTGATTATATAAAGGATAGTGAAATGTCTTATTGTTCTAATTTGCATATATAAACACCATTTAACGCCACAATTCTGAGAGACTCATAAAAATATAATTTGCGACCGTAGAATTGTGTCAGTTCAGATATGCTGAAATTGTTCTTGTAAATAGCTCATTAATCGAGGTAATATAATTATCAGTCTAATTTACGAATTTAAGACCTTTAGAATATTTATTACCGTTCAACGAGATGTATAGATTATAAGATAAGATTTTGGTATGTGTTACACTTTTAAAATATTAATCTCTTACTGATTAAGAATTTTATATATGTCCTAGCATTGCGTAGTAACAATTAATAATAATTATTATCTTACAAGGGCAATCCCCAAAATAAGCTATCCAAATAATTGGGGACGCATGGAATTTGTTCGTTAGGTTGTTAAAAAAACACTGATGTCTTTTTATTGTCCCTCTATTCCCAAGCAAGCCTGAGCCCAACTCGCTGTGACGCTCAGTCTTGGCTTAGCCGCCGTTGGAATTGGAACTTTCGCTTGGCACTACAGCCAAGTGCTAAGTTATTCGCATTTTGAACGAAATTGGTCTGAAATTCATCACCAGCAGTGTTCGGCGGGTCGTGTGTGGGTAACAAGTTCAATCCTGCGAATTTCTTTGCCGCTATGCTTATGAGAGGGACAACTTTTTGGATTTGATTGATACAGGTGACGACAAAACCTGGACGTTCCTCTTCACGCCCGAGACCAAACAACAATCACATGCGGTGCAAGATGAGGTTCACGTTGCCTCAACGGTATTGCGGCCAACTGGAATGGATATACAAAAACTGGCACAGTGCCTACGAAAAGGCATCGATGGTGAAATGGTGAATATGTAGAAAAGGCATAAATAATCAAGTTCAAAATTGATATAATCACTATTTATGATCATACTAGCATCTATAGTTAATATTTAAAATACTATGAATAAATTAATTAAAAAGTATTAATAAATTGAAATACAAGAATTGTATATTCTTGGGACTTGTGAAATTACATCAAATGTCAATATAACACACCAAAAAACTCCCTGCTAATAAATGTTGACTTTTATCCTTTTTATAAAATTCAGAAGACATGCAAAAACTCATTTCGTTAAAATTATCTAGAGTGATTTTTACCCTGTTATGTTCTCTTATCCAGATGGTAGCAACGCAAAATATTAAAGGAGTTTCAGAAAACATTTTATGACCAAGCGCCCACTTTGGTTTCGTGCTAGAATTTTGTTTTGCAGACGGACTAAGCATTTCGTCCAGATTCTTCCCTTTCGGATAAAGCATATCCACTCCAGGTGCTTCGTCCAGGTGAGGAGGAAAAGCTTCGCCGTCAATGACACGAACTTTGAGTTTTCCATCTCTGCAACAACACATTTTGCTATATCAGTTTATATTTTTTTTCTGATTGTAAATCATGCTTAGGGTATTCCATTGTCTATTAGTATAAAAAAAAATTATTTAAGTGGAATAAATAATTAAATGTTGCTAACATTAAAAAACTTGTTCGCCCTCAGGGAAAGAATTCCAAACACTATAGGCCAGCGGTCGCCAAACGGTAGCTCGCGAGGATGTTTCTAGTTGCTCGAGAAAGGTTATTAGACAAAAGAGAAAATAAGGAATCCCCATTATATTTGGTTATCAGTTATTAATTTTGTTTTTGGTCTGTATCAAGCCTATGAATGAACTAAATTGCAGGGAAAGGGATTAGTGGAAATGATATTAGATATAATATGATTTTCACTTAAATTGGAGCTTTCGGAGACAAAATTGAGACAATAAAATGTTTCCTGTCTTGAAAAAGTAACTTGAAAAACAAAGTATTAATTATGTTTTCAACCATTTTTGACCATAAAGGTGTCAGAAGTTTGTCCAATTTAAGAGAGAAATTCCATCTCAGCTTTCAGGACTTAAAAAATTGCAATCCTCGCACAATTTACTGCATCACCTTTGATACAAGTGAAAACAGAAGAATTTTCTTTCCGCGTGGCTGAACATTTTAACGAATACGAGTCAGTACTTGAACTTGAATTAATAGAATTGATTTAAAAATCAATTCCAACGGACCAAATTTGGCCACTCCTACCAATAAAAATATTCAGCCTTGTTCAAATCAAGCCAAAGGTTCAAATATGCTTTTTCGAACATGAATTTCTTAAAAAGCAAAAACATATCCAGAAGCATAAAGACTGACAATCGGCTCGATAATTGCGTCAGAATTTCTGTGACCAACTCTCCACTAAACATAGGCAAAAAAAGTGATACTTGCAATTGCAATTTAAAATGTTAAGTAGAATAAATTTAATTGAAGATGGTTTGTAATATATGTTGTATAATATAAAATTGTTTATTTTAAAACAAACCATTTTTGAACTTAAATATTCTGAAAGGGGTGTGGCGGTAGCTGGCCAAGAAGTTTCTAAATGCATAAAGTAGCTCTCGGCATTGGCGAGTTTTGCGACCACTGCAATAGACAATAAAATACCCGATAGCATTTCTACCAATTATCTCAACACCATTGCCAACAATATTCAAAACTAGACCTACTAATGAACAGTGTGAACACAAATGTTCATGCCTATTTATGTTTTTGAAACATTTTTTTTGGCATATTTGACACTTTGAAATACCCTACTTGGCGATGTTCAGCATGCCTGAAATAACTAAAATGTTGAATTTCACCAACTCTTTCAGTGTTCGTGTATTTTTAATGTGGAGGAACCGCGAAGTTCGTTATCGTCGACATCGTCCCTGTCCTCTTCAAACCTCTTGAAAACTGCATTATCTTCCTCCAACTAACGACATGTATCTGCAGCGGACTTGCCAGGTTTGACTCAGGATTTCGCATTCACATGCTGCTCTACGTTCATACTTGCCATAAATGCAGATATCTCGGACATATCACAATTTAAAAGATTTGTTATTTTTCGACTGTTGAATGCATGATCTTAAAAGTTTAGCAGCGCGTGAAGAGGTTGACGACTACGCAATTTTTCTCGTTTAGAAACACAGGAAATTATTCTGGCCCAATTGTTTAATGGGCAATCCTCGTACACTTCCTCATATTCCGAAAAATATTGTCACACTTAACGGTTATTAATACTTTTTTTCTACAGGTTGTACGGAGAAACCAATGCTAGAAAGGTAGCTGAATTTCCTCAAGTGTGTTGCTACAGGTTCTAGAAGAATTTTTATATCTTATCGATGAGTTTAGAAGTTATTTGAAGATCATAATCGACAAACGTAAATTATATACTGTAGTAATTGGTAATTAAGGCATTGTTCTAATTGAAAAGTTGAATTGTAGAGGACTCCTTATTGGTGGATATAGCGGACGCCGCAACAAACCGGCAATGCAAAAAAAAAAGTATTGTTGATCGGTCGAGAAGGTTTTACGCGCTCAAAATTTACGAGACGAACGAACAGTTGGGCAACGGACAGCAAGTAGAACAGAGAAAAGAACGAACAGTTGGGGAACGGACAGCAAGTAGAACAGAGTAAAAGAACGAACAGTTGGGCAGCGGACAGCAAGTAGAACAGAGTAAAAGAACGAACAGTTGGGCAGCGGACAGCAAGTAGAACAGAGTAAAAGAACGAACAGTTGGTCAGTAAACGGCGAGATGTACAGATTAAAATTCTAATTCACGAAAACTTGAATAATCTTTGTCAGTCAGCAGTGAAGACTGAAAGGTCTAATTTAAAGAACGAGAAAGTGTTCCAGTAACCAGTTCGCTGTTATATCAAAAATGCAGAAACTGAACTAATCTTCAGTCAACAGACAAAACCAATGAGGTGCATTTTCAACAAAAATCCACGAGATCTACAAATCCAGGTTGCAGTAAATCATCGAGAATAGACAAATTTATTTTAAACCAACTAACAATCTACGCTAATTAGAGTCTGTGAACATTTAGAGTCTGTGAGTACTTAGAATCAGTGATATCCCCAAAATTGTGCACGAAAAAGTTAAAATGAGACCTGGGCTGCCGTAAGTAGAAAGAAAACTTTAAAATCATTGTAAACCACGTTTAAAAGATAAACGTCAGATCGTTCTTTAATTATCGATAAAATGAGATCTTTAATTATTCAGATCATTCTTTATTTCTTGATAAAAATTGAAATTGTTTAAATTCAATCTTTGGTATTATTTCTTCAGCAACAAATTTCGTCTATGTTCAGATGCATTGATTCCCATATAAAGCAAATGTAATTTTTGTGATTTTGATTATATAAATTCTGCCATTATCAAACCCAGTTCAAGACCCTGAGATCCCAAATATTTTGTAATTTGAATACTGGTTTTAAAATTGATAATAAATCTTGTTTAATAGTTTTCACATAATAGTTCTTTTCATTTAAAAACGCCACATAGTTCATATCATGAATTATTGTCAAAAGATGCAAGCTATGTATATAAATTATTACAATACGAATGTTACACTGACCTGAAACTTCGGAGAGCTGATCGCGTCAATTCATCTTTTCCATATATGTTACTTCCGTCAACTCCTTCTTTTCCAAATATGTAAAAAGAAACCTGTCCGCTGTCCTTCTTCAGAAATTGGTAAATAAAATGTTGAGCATACATAGCAAAAAGGAGATTTGTTTTGTGTGGACACGGTTTGAATTCCCTGCAACATTCATGCATAAGTTTCTGTTGATCGGTCGTAAAAGTGATGTTTATTACGCATTACTTCTGTAAAATATTCTGCTTACAAATATAGTTTAGGAAGATCAAATACCAAATGGTTTAAATTCAATATTGTGCCTTTCTTTTAGATTACACGGTTCGTGAATGCATTTTTTTAGATAATTGTTTTAAGCTAACTACCGTCGTTCCTTTCAAATCCATGAGTATTGTAACACGTTATTTTCACGCGATCGATTTAAAGAAGTATAAATTATTTTAAGGTCGTGGCAAGGTTTTTGAGACTTGTTTTATGACGTGTGAACTTCAGCAAATCAGTACTCGTAAATCGTGAACAAGTTCGTGACATCAAAAAAATACTATGTCATAATAAAAATTCTCCAATTTTTTTTGGCGCCACTTGTAGCATGCCTTAAGTCAAGGCAAGGGACATTAATGTGCTCAAGAAACTTCCAATTTTTCTTGTGGAGGTCATGACACTATATAATTGGATGAAATGGAACTTCTGACGTCATGGAAAGGAGACTTGTTCCCCTTCCCCTGTAGTGTTGAGAGATGAAGTTTTAGTGAGTTGTAATATTTGTATGCAGTAGCAGTGAGGCAGAGTCAGTGAGAAAGCCATTAAGCGAATTTGAGTGAGGAAGAAACAGCGAGGATGCATTAATCGAACGGTAAAGTAAAAAAATTACAGGAAGGAAGAGATATAGAAGAGTTTTAGTGATAAAGAAGTAAATTTCGAGTTTCTTCACCACCATGTTTTGATATTATTCCCGTCCCAGGAGATCGATGAACGGCGCTAAGACGGCATTCAGAAAGGAGAACTAAATGCAAAACTTTTCGACTTCAGTCTTATTTTAAAAAATGGCTGCATTTCCAAAATATCCTCACAATTAAGAGTCTCGTGTTTTATGTTTGTTTGAAAAATAAGTATAGGGACTTGTAATTATCGTAAAAATTAATTTGTAACTATTTAAGAAAACAACTTATTCAATACAGATACATAGTATTAACTATTAAATTTTGGCGCCCAACGTAGGGTCATTATTTTTTAGTATACACATTAATTGTGAAATTGAAAATCTAAATTGTTTGAGAAATCCTTTGTAGCGGCAGGAGCTTTTGAAACAACAATAGAAAAACCGGCTCTGTTCCTTTGTCGGAAGGTCCGTCAAAATGGCGTGTGCGTGCTCAAACTGCGAGGCGACAGTACAGTTTGCAGGAAGGTTTGGTGAGGGAGAGTTCATGGAAAGACCTCGTCGAGGTATAATAGTTTTGGAAGGATAACTCAATAGGGTTGGCAATTAGCAGGACAAAGTAAAACATTCATAAAAGTATAACGTCGAAACCTGCTAAGAAAAAGCAGTTTTTGTGTCCATAGCCGGCCAGAAATAGCAAAAGTTTCGGTTTAAGTCCGGATCAATAAAGACTACCCAATCGACAAATCGCAGAAGTCACTTAGGGCGAGCGGTCAACCGATAGATGACGAAAGGAGGACCATCCGAGTTCCTGACGACATATAAAATTTGGTGTAGAATCTGTGAGTTTAGAAGAAGCAATGTAATACCCCACAATAGTGTTTTCGAAAATTAAAGGTACGATGGAATGCTGGGCAGACGTAACAATTTTAAAAAAACAATTAATTATGTAAACGTAATTGAAAGATAGCAGTCAGATTTCGTTCTCTTTTTGATTAAAATTGTTAATCAGAGTCAATCTTTTTACTTTTAATTTCGTTCACAACTAAATTTCGTTCTAGTTTATTTGACAAGTATTATTGATTTGTCCATTATCAAACCCAGTGAAGAGCCTGAGAATTTCAAAATAAATTTGTAATTGTTTGAGTTATTGCCACAATAAAAATATTGTTTGTAAAGTTTATTAAGCTTTCATTTCAAAAGTCTATCATTTAGTGATTATTACAAAATGGCTACCACAACGTGGGTCAAATTAAATTAAAGGTCCATTAATTTTAATTATATTACATAAATGGCTTCCACAACGTGGGGCAAATTAAAGGCTTATCTTTAGTAATTATTACAATATATATATATGTTGTTATGTATATATGTTATGTTATATATATATATATATATATATATACAAAAAAGGTTTGAGTTTTGTCAACTGACAAGTGCAGTTGTTTCGCTCTAGGCTCTTATTCGCTCCTGACGAAAGAGACAAGGATCTCAGAAACGTTGTGTGGTATTTATATGACCACTTTGCCTGAAGTGGCTATCTTTCTTATTAATTATTTCCAATCAGACGTTAATCTTTTTCATTTTAAATTAAAAAAGGTATTGAAAATTGTTTCTATAAATAATGAACAAGAATTTATAGAAAAATTTTTATCACATTCAAAATAGATTAATAAGTGTAAAGGGCAATTTGTAATTCTCTTGGTGTTTTTGTAATTTAATAAAATTCTTCAAAATATTAAAAAACAATGTTTCATTTCTTCATTCTAAATCCAATTTAAACAATATTTTATTGATTACAAAAGAATGTAATCGTTGCCACAAAGTAAACTCTGTTCCAGATGTATTCATAAAGTGATGTAATAGTTATAATGAGGGTCTCAAACATAACGTTGAGCAGCAGGGAAATTTCAATTCCTTGTTCATGTGAAAAAGCAGCTCCATTAGTTATTTTAATGAAGCCATAATCACTTATTTTAAAGATGATTAAATCTGTTGTAGATTCAACTGTCATTTAAGGGTAAAATGAGGCTACAACTGCCTATTAATTTTCGGAAAATAAAATCTAAAAATGAACAGTATCATTTCAATAATTTTAAAATAATATTAGCCTTCATGTTTAATTATCATAAATTGTTGTTATTGGCGCATATGTGCAAAGTTATATGAGGACTAATAAAAAATTGACTAAATTAATTTTATATTCTATCACTTCCTCTAATCTCATCTGAGTTTTATTCCTTCTTTTAACACATTTTTATTTTCCCTGTATATTTACGTCGTGTATTTTTGATCATCAATTTCAAAACATTTCCCGACAACAATCTTTTTCATATATATATATATATATTTATTGTAATGACCAACCAATGTATCTAACGAAATGATTTTCTACATTATTGAATATTTTGTATTATCAGCTTAATATCCTTACCTGTGTATTGTAAGCAACAGTCAGCATGGCTTAAGAATGTGGAGATTAAAGTATTGTTGTAAACGACATGAAACAATAACTTTGGGCCCGCCGGTTTGTAATGTTGGAAATTATGTATGCAACACCACTGTGATTAGTGACGGTCAGAACTTAATGACCGATTATCACGATTGCTTGTAGTCCATGCTAATGAGTCTGCATGTAGAAGTCGACGTGTAAAAAGATACATTATCAAGGTTGCTGATGTCAAGGCATAGTTAATCCCTTGCTAGATATTGGATGACGAAACGAATAAGTTTTGATAGGAAAAGTTGTACTGGCTGTCGTTCGATTGATTTCAACGGTACAATTTATTGGAAGTAGAATCTGACTTATATTTGGAAAGTGTAATTCTATTTTCCTTGCAGTAGACATTATTACTGTTCGCCTAAATGTTGAAAATCAATTGTTGTGTACAGGGGATTTAATCGTGTGTACTTATTGAAATGGTATAGAAAATGAAATATCATGGCCTGTTTTTGTGAAAAAGTCATTAAATTACTTTGTGGTCTAAATTAAAGAGTTGGTAAAATTGTGAAGTGAAAGATTTGATGTGATATGAGAACTGCTCCCATGTATGGTATGTAACAAAATACTTTGTAAACATTGTATGATTATTTCATGCCGTCAGTTTTCATTTGGTTATTGCTTATATTTTAAAATAATTTAATTAAAATAGTTGTAAATTCATTTAAATATTTCGTTTTCATTTTGGGTTTCCATTAGTTTCGAGGCCCGATACGCCACTATAACGATATCAAGAGTCTCATAAAGCCCTGCAATAATTATAAATGGAAAAAATTCTACATAAATTTTTTTTAAAAAATTATTTGCAATAAGTTTCAGTGTTGAAGAATTTGTGAGTAATCATTTCTTTCACTAAATCCGCCCATATTATAAATTTTCTGTTTAATGAGTTGTTTTAAATAATTTTTAAATATTTGAAAGATTACTATATTAATTGGCACTGTAACATGGGGCCTCGATTTCTCCTAGGAGATTACTACAATATATATATATGGTTTGCGAAAAAATTAAGTATTTTAAGGACATATGATAAATTATCTGGAACGTTAGTACTGTTTTGAGTAGTATTGCTTCAACTAAATGTAGTATAAAGTATCGCTCCTAACCGTACTACTCACGTCCGCTGCAAGATTCGGGCGTAAACACATTCCACTGGAGGCAGCGTTTTCATGCCCGCCACACCCGATTCCGTGGGGCAATTCATGGGCACGGGAGGTAGAATCAAGGTGTACAGGCTTCGGTTGTAGTACACGTCCATCGTTGGGTAATGATGTACAGCAGTATAGCGCGGTACAATAGGAACCATTTCCAACCGCGAGATGTATAGTGACCTGCAGAACATCACGCGTAAGACATCTATGAAGTGATATGTTATACTACACCATTAAAAGAAGACAATATCTTAAGACATTTTTAGCAACTGAAAAAGCAGACATACCATGTACCGTTAATCGTCAAGTATTTAATTGATCATTTCTGGTTTTCAAGTGTTATCTGTATTACCGTGATTGTTATCATCGAACACCAAATCCGATTTATTTGTTGTATTCTAGGCCAAAGACTGGTAAAGGTTTCCAGAGTACTGTAACCCCAGAAAAAAATATATATCTAAAGATAACACCGCCTGTAAATCCTATCTCTCACAGCCAGTGTGGCCCCTGGGCAATTTATCTTAAGCTGTAGCAAAGAGAGAAGGGTGCTTAACCTTTGATCCGTGGCGGGAGAATTCTCTCGCAGGTAACCTGGGGGGGATATTCTATCGCAGGTCGAACCTTTTAGGAGAGATACGAAGGGGCTACCTTTGGGGATGCCTTTTCCTCTCCATTTTTGAACTAAGGTTCCCACAAGCCGAGGCACCTCGGCCTGTTTTGAGAGGTGTATGTTCCGGGGTCACAGACCTTGGGCATACTGTAAGAGTTGTTCGCTATTCCCATTGGAATAGTCGGCCAGCTGCCTCCTAAACTGGTCGAGGCACTGAGAAGGGAATGCTGCGTCCCCACAGCAAACTCCTCTCCCGCTATCGGAAGGGCGTGGGACAAGTACCCAATGCCCGACCTACCCAATGCAGGTTTTTCTAGGGTTTTCCCTGCATTTCTTTAGGCGAATGCCGGGTAGGATCCTTAAAATATAGCCCGGGGGCCCTAGTAACCCTTGGCTACCTTCCTCTGCCCATCCGCATCCCCCCTTTCAAATCCCTTCCTATGCTATTAAAGGAGAGTTGCCCAACGTGGATTACCCTCATGTAGCCTGTTGCCCTAAAAAAATAAAAATAAATAAAAAGAAGGGTGTTTCAGTTCTAAGTCCTCTTTTAGACAACGTTGCAAGTCGTTCCCCTCATTTTACGTTTGTGTCGGAGTTTCCTAAACTACAACGTTAGTAAGGTAGGTGACCGATCGTTCGCTGCCATCAAAACCTCTGAGTTGCAACACTTACACTTATACGCTTTTCCTCTTACACTTGGAATGTATATATAAGAATTACAGAAAGACTGTAAAACTTCGAATTATTCAGTTCAAAGTAAAATATGATTTACTTTAGCAGTTTCACAGTATGGTCATAAATTAATTTTAAATTTGTAAGTTAAGGGAGCGACACCCAACGATACAAAGAAATTAATAGGGTAGATTAATCAACATGTTCCACAGAAAACAAATTAGCATAACACTTTAAGTAAATCTTTATTACTCACTAATTTCAATATTTATTTTCATATATCGTTGGTTAGTTGACGAGTATAGAACTTTGTAAAAAATGTCACAGTTCATGAGTATTATACCAGTATTTTTTTAAGATTAATGATTTATTGTTGTTCCACATTCCCAGTAATAATCTACAGCAATATCAAATTATAAATAATATATTTTTTATTTTCGTCTGTTTTATTAATACTCTAAATTAAAGAAATTAACGATATTTTCAGGTTATGGTTAATTTCTTTAGTTTATGATATTGTAGTCTGTTTTGAAATCTTGTAAATAGACCATAATATCAGTAATGTGTATGACAAAACCAGAAAACCGCTAGGTAAATTTTTACAAAACGTTATAAACATACTCGTAGATTAGAATGAATTATTACCTCAAGAAAGACCGGCGGATAAAAGGAAATACATTTATTATGCCCCAAATTAGAGGGAAACCACTCCGTATTCTTTCTTTTAAGGAAAACGATAATGAAAATGTGTTTCGAAGCTGTTGTCGAAATGTTGGCACCTGAAAAAGGAATGACAAATTCATTATTAAATACGTTGCACGAAGTTACTGACTGAATTGTATTTTAAAGTTCCCTATAGAACATTGAGACAGAAAAATCTTTTCTTCAAATTATTCTAAATAATATAGTGAATGAACATGTAATGTTAACGCTTAAATCGTTTTATTACCGAAGTGATTGAAATATTCATATACAATATATTTTTAATAATATTTTTATAACAACTATGCTTTTAAAAGTTATTATTGTATTTGTATATTGGGGTTTTATGATATCGTTAATTGTTAAGTAAATATATAAATCAATAAAAATGGAAGAAAAACAAATTAAACTAGTCTTATGAAACTGTAAGATTGGGTCTAAATTTTTAAATGGATTATTCTAATACTGAATTCTAGATTGCGATTCCCACTGCCTCGTAATCGATATTTCTAAACTATGAAAACTGCATTCAATGTCTCGTCTATTCAATATGAACGGCAATGGAATTGTGGCAGGTAGACAAGTTACCAGGGGGTATCACGATAAGCGAGCTGCAATATCATTACGGTAAATAGCTGTCAATAAGCCCAGAAAAATCTCTAATTTTATTAGATTTATTCGACTTGTAATTAAAATTTGTTAACCGGAGGACGCAAATAAAATTGCAAAACTCCAGTATTATCAACTAGGGGGTACAGGTAGGTACTGCGTGCCTTGTCAGAGGATAAGGAGCCCTGAGGTTCTGAGTTGTTAACTGAGATTTTCTTCCGATCATCCAGTACATTTGTTTGGTGTTACCTCTTCGTAAAGATGTGTTTTCTCCACGTAAGACGTCTGTCGATATGCATGCCCAAATATTTGGTATTTTTTCCTTGGGACAATTTTTGATAGTTTAGCATGATTGGTGGGCAAGTATCTCTGTTTAATGTAAACGTCACGTGAATTTATTTGGTTTTATTGGCTTTGATACTCCAATTTTTTAGGCAAGTTTGTAGCTTGATTAAGTGTTCTTGGAGATAATCTGATGCAACTGTTGGATTTGGATGTACGGCGAGAACTGCAGTATAATCTGTGTATGTAGCAATTGTTGTACGGTTCGTTGTTGGAAGATCAGCCGTGTAGAGGAGATAGAGAATGGGTCTTGTGGCACTCCGGACTTTATTAGTAGGAGATAAGTGTATTAATCCTGATACTTAACCGAGTAAATGTCTTTCCGTACGGTAATATTCGAGGACAGGAACATATCGGTGCGGAAGATGTCTTTTTAGTTTATAAAGAAGGCTTTCACGGCAGACCTTATCAAAGGCCTTGCTAATGTCTATAAACGCCGACGAACAGTATATTTTTTTTTTCCAGAGCCTCGTTGATTAGTTATACGATGTACCTGTTCAATGGTACTATGTTGGAATATAAACCCAAACTGATGATGGGGGAATAAGTTCATTGATGTCTACAATTAGTTGCAACCTTTTTAGAAGTATTTTCTAAAATACTTCTAAAAAATTAATCCTTAGCAATTTGTGAGGTAGAACTACTTACTTGACAATGCACACCCCCGTATCCGGTGCCAGTGCAGTCACACCAGAAGCTGCCATCGTTCTCGGAGACGCAAACTCCTTGGTTGTGGCAGGGGAATGAACAGCACCCGTCATGTGTTACTTCAATTTGCTATAATAAATAAACATGATTTCTTGTATACTAATGCGCAAGTAAATATTGTGCTGTACCCCAGCTATTTTATCTCCTAAAGATGTAACCGTTAAGCATCACTGAAGTTGCACAGTAGTGGATATTAAAAAAAATTATAATGGTTCGACTATTTGTTGAGAAACATTTTCATTCCCTTATAGTTAAAATTTTATTCGAAAATGAAACGTGGATACAAACGAATTGGGTCCCTCAGTGAAGGTAGTTGATTATTGCCCGTATATAGCAATACTAGCAGATTGCCTGGAGTTGCCCGCGGTTAAGTATTTATCGTTATAATATTGGACATGAAATTGAATTAATCTATCTATAGTGTAAATTTATGTATCTATAGATAAAAATTATTTACATATATTTAATGATTATACAAATTATTTTCTATAATCACTGTAATGTTACTGAACCCTGTAACTGGATTATAAACAATATAAATAGTTAGGAACAAGAATAAGTAAATTAAAGATCCAATAGGCTTTCCCTGTGAAGAGAATTAAGAAAAACGTATCGTTTCTCCAACAGGGCAATTTCATTAGGTAGCAACGTTTCGATTGTTTGTCCTGTGGTAACCAGCATAAGTTTTTCATATGAAACACAAGTCTACATCCGTTATGTACAGTAAAGAGGTATGTTTCTTAATTATGCACATCATTCGTTACATTTAATTACTTCAGAAAACATCCCAGTAGTTATATGAATGATGCAGTTAGTGAAAATTAATTTCATTATAACATATTATATAATATAATAATAATATATTTTCATTATAATATATTCAATTATTCAATTTTTTTACTTTAACTATAGCTACTGCATTTATAGTAGCAGAACGTGACCTTCTGTCAAACGTGTAAATACTCTGGTCAATTAAATAATTGTACTTATTCGTATTTGTTGCATATCAACATTTCTGTTTGAATGGATAATAGTATCAATAATCTGTACATAACAAAAAATTATTCATTTTATTTTTAATTAATAAAAAAGTTGATTATGTTCGATATGAACCAGAAAAATCTAGACGACGACATTGGATGGGCTCTAGTCGTTAAGTATATAGTTTAAGATTTTTAGAAGTAAATTAATGGTCAGTCCTTAAAGGCTAGTTTTAATGGTAGGCGCAGGCGCGTAGTTGCTGAAAAATAAAAATAAAGTTCGATATGCACTATCAGAGCCTGACGGTAATAAAATAACATTAATATATCGCATAGTTTAGTCAGATTCGAAATGGGAGCAAGTGTCATATTTAAGTGTAGATGTCAGCACTTTTGTTGGAGTGTCACAGTGTAGTATAACGTCAACTGTGGTCAAACTAGTCTAGCCGTGATATATCTTCAATTCAGATAATACCTGCTTTAAAATTTAATGACAGCATTAGTGAACAGTTAAAATATTGCAATGATGAATTGTCGTTATTTTTAACATTAGAACGAATGTTCTACTTTCCAAAATACCAATTATCTCATTTTCACGTCACTCACCCCCATTACGTTCAGACCAAGTTATATTTATCGTCTATACCTTCCGAACGAAATAATTAGCTCACCGCTAACGGGCAGGATTGTCCTTCCGTTTCGTTCCTGACGAATCCAATTATGAGTAGTATGATGAAGATTATGTTGAAGTAGCGATGCATATTTCCATAATTAAGAATTGCATGACAACAAAAGCACGCTTAGACATTCTAGTCATGCTTAGTCATTTACTATAATGATTACACTCTCTTTGCATACAGTTGATACAACCGCAATCATATCACTCTTCTGCGAGTTGTACATAAACATATAACAAAGAGAACTAAATAACCTAAAATAATTCGGAAACGAATTTAGTTAGCGTAATTGAAAAAAAAAAGTGTTTATACAAACTGTCCCTATACATTAGTTTCTATTATAGTCTAACACACGTTACTTTTATGTGTATCAGACGTCACTTGAACAGATTTTACACAGATTTCGTTGACAGATGAAAATGCAAAGTTCTAAAATGCCGACAATTTTCGTAAAATTTTTCATGTTTCCAGAGACTCCCTTATAATTTGCATATATAAGCAGGAAGATACCCTGTAATCTCGAACAACCTAATTAAATCGTAGGTTTGTTGAAAACGGGTCAATAAATTGAGTAATTATTTAATATAACAAAGAAAATTTTATTTAATTTTCATAGCTTCTTCAAAATAAATCAGTTTTCTATTCAACTGAGTTAGCGTTGAATTTTTACTCCTGTAAACAATGGAACAACTGTGGAACAATATAGGTAGTATATCTTTGAAAATTATATCTTTATAATTGATATTACATGATTGAAATCTGTTATCAGCGTTGCTATGTTAATTCTGTAATTCTAACAACTTAGCATCTACAGATTTCAACGGTTTTCACATATTCATTATTATTATATTCTTTAAAATGATACCGTAATTTTTCAGATATATTAATCAATCCGGTTACTGTGTATGACATCGTAAAGAAAATGTGTATCTGTAATCATGTGGGTACATACAAAAAATCTTTTTTATCACCCAAACGAGCTAACTAAAGAGTTAAATATGGTCTCATTTTAAAGCTCTTTGAATGTACTTGAGTATATGGCATTTTTTATTGTTTGGGCGAACAATAGATCACGGTGACCAAAAAATTATTTAGCCCAGAAAATACTTTGAAAATGTACTTTTATTAATCTAAAAGAAAATGTATTTAGCTTAATGATGTGTTGTATAAAGACCTTAACTGAGATTTTCTTTGCAGCCGAGGATCGTTAAATTTGAATTACACACTGTGCACTTATTTTCACAACTTCTGGTTAGCATTTACCATTTATTTCCTTAGGGATTAAAAACTCTTCCGTTTGGATTTAACCTGGGGGCCTAATTGTAAATAATATACATACCACCACATGGAAGCCCATTCCAAGCGCTTTGAAATTAAATTAAAGTGAGCTGAAAATAATTCTGTATAATGAATAAGAAAGATAGCCAATACAGACAAAAAATGTAATATAAATAACACACAACGTTTCTAAGATCCTTATCCCTTTCGTCAGGTGCTAAGAAGAGCCTAGAGAAACACAACTGCACTTTTGAGTGTTGTCAATTGACCAGTGCAGTTGTCTTTCTCTAGGCTCTTCTTAGCACCTGACGAAATGAACAAGGATCCCAGAAACGTTGTGTGGTATTTATATTACCTTTTTTGCCTGTTTTGGCTATCTTTCTTATTCATTATTTGCAATCAGACGTAATTTTTTTCATTTTTAAAATAATTCTATTAAACGGAATTAATGCACCCAGGGCCTTCATGATGTATGTGGTACTCTTTCCAATAAGTTATCCTCGTCAGGAGCGAGCTTTTTCAATCCGTGGTATTTTAGGTGAGGCTGTGATAAGGTCTATGACGAGGATAGCTCATTTGTAAGAGCAGCCCGTATTAAGCGGAGCGTCCTTTGTTGAATTCCCGGTCAGGTCGATATTTTTCTATCCAAGTTCATTAATTCAGTTTCATAGTCCTCAGAGAAGAAAGTTGGTCAAAAGAATTTCTTCTGTTATTGAATTAAATAATTCAATTTTCTTGAGTTATCAACGCAAACTTTTGAAATATTTACATTCTCCAATAAAAAAAAATTGAGAGTCTGAGTAATACTAAGAAAAAACATTAGAAATGCATCATCGCAAAGCCAAATCGGTGCTGCAAATATTTCAGCATCATCTAGAAAAGGTTCTTGCGTAACTTAATTTACTTCATTCTCCCTGTAGATCCAGTTTCATTAAAATCATTCAGTTATATCTGGACACAAGAGTCTGAATCCGTTGTTGTTAAAGGAACACAGTTCTTATTATAGCATACGCGAATTTGTCCACGTTTTGTATTAATTCCTCCAGCAGCCTAAAGACTCAGCATTCAGTCATCTCTCATCGAATTACCGTACAACGTCGAATGTAACCAACGTACATAATTCATATTAGAGTTCCTTGGTTTTCTTTTCATTTTCAATCCATTCAATAATTGACAAATTAATTGTTGATGTTCTCGTACCTTAAAAAGTTTTGTTAAAGGGCAAAATTCAACATATCGAGGAACTGACGTGCTTAATATTTCCTTCCCATCTTTACAAATAAAAAACGTGGCTTATAATTGAATAAGATGATAATACGTCTGTATAACATATAATAATTAAATGAAATAGCCAAAAATAGACAAAATACCACACTACGTATTTCGTCAGGTAATTGCAAGAAAACGTGACAGCTAGGAGTGACACAACCGCACAATTACAGTAGACAAACTCAAAAGCGAAGTGAAACGCAACGACAATGGGCAAGCAGAAGGGTTAGTGTAAAAATAAGGCATCCAAGCTATTGGTCAGTTTTAAAGTATTATTATGAACGTTAATTTCTGTGATGTTGGGTATATTATGAAACATTTCAGATATAATTCTGGAATGATACCTGATGTCAATGTCTAAAATCTTAGCATTTTGCCTATCAAATAAATGGCTCTCGTGTTTTTTCCAATCACCTGACTTAAGGAACAAGGATCCAAGAAACGTGTGGTATTTATATCATAATTTATTTTGTCTATATGGCTATTTCAATAAAATATGATAATAGAATACTTAGTTTATCTTCAAGTTGCATGGATGATGGGAACGAAAACCATAGTAATCAAAATTTCTGTCAGTCCTTCTTCCGGGCGTCACAATAAACAAGTTTGCTTTTCATAATTTTTAATATTTTTACATGTCATAAATTCATTTTTAAGGAATTTTTACTATAACTGACTTTCCACTATTGTAAATTAATAAATGTGTCATTAACAATCATAATAAATATTGGCAAATATTATTAATATTGTAGTGAAGTACGATTGGAAGCTCCTATGTATTCACCGGGGTTTAAACTCGTTATTATCTTCGTACAAGATTTCTAGTGAATAGGATTTATCGTTTCGAATTATCAATTTAATAATTTTATTTTGAATATAATTTAGAGTCTCAAAGATTTTTTTATTTTCTTTCACCGGATGTACCATACGTTCCAGAGACAAAAAAAATGCTAATCATATCAGAAAGACATGTTTTATGTTAAAAATTAGGTTCCGTTATTTTTTATGCACACGTAAAGTCTCCATTTTCATGATACAGCCAATATAAAAACCTAAATAATGCGGAAGCAATCAACACCCTCTTTATTCCTGGTCAATCAAAGTGGAAGTTTCAAACTGTATTGAGGCAGTCCAGATGAGTTCCATAAGTTTGAATTTCAGTCTTGGATATATTAAAACTAAGCAATGTTGCTACTAATTTAGGTTCTGTTCTGCTATGCGTATTATCTCTATCCATGACTTCAACAGTGTTTGGTATTGTTTTGTAATTAACGTCTATATCCTTTTTTTTAATAATTTTGACCTAGATTTCACATTATAATTACTGATAATATTTTTGAAACTGCTGAAGTTTTGACCTGTCCGTAGGTATTTATCAAACGCTAGATATAAATTAATGTGTATTATCGTACTTATAGCAGGGGCAGCTTCATCTCAGATAATATGAGTACATTCAGATTAATTCGGTGAACGTACCTGTTTCGTGCCATGACAACACACATCTATGGCGCCAAAATTTTAATATTACTGTTGATATATGTCAGGAAGGGATTATGAGGGTAACTTACCATGTTTCTTATCATTAAGTAAATATAAAATTTATTCAAGAAGCTGTCGGCCTCAGGCCATTTTCAACTGTAACAAAAATAACAAACCTCTATAATTTTTATACACTGTGATAAAGACCAAACCCCAATTGGTAAGTCACCCTGGACGTATCTGTATGCTTGTCCTAAAACCACAACAAGAACGTTGTGTCAAAATATTTGAATTTTGAATAAAAACAGATTAAATCCTCTTAATTTTCTATGTAACTACCTTCTTATTGCACTTGTAAAGTAGCTACATATATTAATGAGAACAAACGAAACGTCAACAATCTCCGCGAGCCCTTCCCCCACTACTCCCTCTATATTTCCATCTATCTCCTACTACTAAAATTTCTGTCTACCTATGAAATTCAATAAGTTAGCGTAACAAGTTCCTGCAGTGCTACTCTCAACCATTTTATTCATAACTATCGCCAAAATTAAATATATCAATATTCCTTCTATTATTTTCCTCTTTATTGTTACCTTCTCTCTAAATTTTTTAGTAATATTTTCACAGTCCACTACATTATTGTTAGTTTTCATGAGTAATGACAAGACCGTATTACACTTTGATACAACCTTTAAGTTGGACTTACGATTAACTCTTGCACTCAAATTGCAGTTGAGGCATCCTATTTATTTTATATTACTGTAAAGAATTATTTTTGTGGGCTGGGTTTTACGTTAAATCAAAATAAATATTTGACCAATAAAGAAATTTTATATAAGTTTATTAAAGTTAAACATGAAAACTCTTATCTCAGGCACCTGTGGTTTTTACATAGAAGAGATCTGCTGCCCGTACCAATTGCGTACTGCTATTCTGTGTTGTTTTGCCTGCTGTAGCTCTCGTACCGACGTCTCCGTATCTCACAGCCGGCAGAACGGGTTAAGTGCAGTGTTGACTCAAGGGTTGATTGCTGGCTAAGGCGTCGGCCTCCGGGATTGAATGCTGGCAAGCCGTCGTACTAAATTGTGTGGTGCTAATCTGTGAACTCTTCACTAACAAATTGTGGCCCCTTTCTCACGACGATTCTGCCTCGAACTATATCAGAGACAACAACTTTACGGAGCCTCTCTTAATCACATCCACCAGCTTCGGTGAGCGCAGAACAACTGTCCAGTTTCAAAAGCTTATCTCCGTCCCCTCCATTATATCCTCCCATTCTTTTACTTTTTTCATTGTTAGAAAACTTCGTCGAAATGATTCTTCCATTGTCACAATATTTATAGCACGCAGCTGCAGTTCCGTAGTCAACAATGGCTAACCATTCTGTCATGTTGAGGCCAACAATCGAGACAGGACACGAAATTACTTGGATGGAAATATTTATCTCCTCCACCCCCACGCACGTGCACGGTTTCGAATTCTCAAGACCACAGCAAACAACACTTCTGAGACAAAGAAAAACTTAAACCCAAATACACGCGTTACATTACCGTCTTCATAAATATTCGGTATCACTAAAATACCGGACTTACTTAAAACCTATGTTTATAAAGCACTTTGTCGAGTTTCTAAAACCCTTTCCCTTTAGGTAGTAAACACTAAAGAAAAATTCGTCGACGAAAACTTTTCAGTATATGTTTCTGACTTTATCGCTTTCAAATTAAGTTCATATGCAAGTATGAATACTTATTTAATATCATTTGTCAGAGATGTATTCGAAAACTGTAATAATAATGCTTGTTAATAATTATAAAGGTAGCCAAATACAGACAATAGAAGAGATAATATAAATACCACACACGTTTCTGGATGCCTTGTTCCTTGTTCCAACTGATTCATTCAGTTGTGTTCTCTAGGTTCTTACGCTTTTTTCTGCACCTGAAGAAAGGAACAAGGCATCCAAAAACGTGTGTATTATCACTTCTTTTGTATGCATTTGGCTGTCTTTCTTATTATAAATTTCCAATCAGACGTAGATTTTTTATTTTAATATTGTTTGTTCGTCGTAAGCTTTATGGATGGTTGGAATAGTCTGATAATAGTTCTCATTGAATCTCTTAGTCGTGTACTGTCATTTCAGTATATCAGCAAAGGGATAATATTGCCTTCCGTTTACTTCTTTATGCGTGCGTATCCACTTCAATTATATTAGTATTGTATTTTTATCGCATTTAATAATAATAATAAGTTACTTCAAAAATTTTAAGTCTTGAAGTGAGGAAAAACCTATTGAAGACCTACGTATGCAGTATTGCACTACACGGAAGCGAATCTAGAAGTATAGGAGGAGAAAGGAAGGGACTATTGGCTTTCGAAACTTGGTTCTATAGGAAAATTATGAAAATCAGCTGGAAAGACATGGTCACGAACAAGTAAGTATACAGAAGAATAGGAGAAAGCTGCTACATGAAACAGCTAAAAAGAGGACGAGTTCAGTTGGTAGGCCACATCCTCCGACATAATGGACTGTTGAAGAAGTTAATTGAGGGGGCAGTAGAGGGCAAGAATGGCAAAGGAGACTGGAGTACATTAAACAAATGCCAGGAGACATGAATTGTACTTCATATTACGAGCTGAAATGAAGTCGGAGAGGAGAGAAAATCCACTTCAAACAGCAATTAACTTCTAAACAAGCCAAATGAGATGTAATGAAACCCTGGATTACGTTAAAAGTGTTAACTAGGGGTTTTCTCTCCTAAGTATGATTTGTCTTTCTTAACAGTGTATTATGGTTGATATTGTAAAACATATAAAATTAATGAATGGGCCAATTAATTATCTCACTGATTATATTTTTTACGTACATTTTGCGTAAGTTTATTCTACTGAATAGAGAATATTGATTCATTTCCAGCAATCGGAGTTCTTCGCTACTTGGAACACAGGCGCATCCGCCGAAATCGATGGGGAAACCAAGGACTGAAGGACTTCACGAGTCTGAATATCCATTTCTTGTTTTCTTGAGAGGATTAATATAAGCTGTTGGCGTTTGAAGTCGTCGTCAGATTCAGAGTAGACCATATAACACGCTTTCGTAATGCCGTAAGTGTCGTAATCAGTGGCTACGACGGTGTGTCGCAAAACTTCTGTGAAAGAAATTAATTCATCAATCGAGAGACGCTCACTTCCTTATTTTATTAGCACCAGATAAGTTACGGGATAGCAGGAAGAGTTCTCGGGTTTCTACACTGGTACAATATCGATTGAACCGCGACATTTCGGCGAGGTTTAGTCGCTGTTGTACCCGTGTGGAAATCCAAGAACTTTTTCTGTAGTAACTACACCGGGAAAACCTTCGTTCTTTAGTTATGGGATAGATCTTCAAGAAACTTTCACGTAACGGAACCAGGATAACATCTACCAAAATATTGAAATAAATATTGCATGATAAAAATAAGGAATCGCCAGCTCCTCTCTACTACATTTAATTTTCCATACTATAAAGCTCAAAATTTTATATACGCCCGAGTGACGTGGCGTGTGATTCACAACTTTCTCAGTCCTGAGTTTCGTTGTCGGATACGATACTTTGATAAGAGGAAGACAAAACTTACCGTAGGGTCATTCCATGCCAAGTGACCAAATCGCGTTTTGGGTACCGCCTTGGATTTTGATGAAATTTGGTGATAGTGTTGAATAAAGCTTCAAGTGATATTGTGTAAAATATCACCTTTATAAGTAGTATAGAGGGGGCGCCAGGGCCACCTGAAAAAAAGTCACCTGTGCAATTAAATCGTGCGCGTGAATAGATAGTGAAGTTTGAAGTACTACTGTTGTGGAACTGTAGCAGCTAGCTTCCTGAAAAATGGTAACTACAGACAACTTTTTATGCTCTACACGATGGTTGCAGTTTCAAGGTTTGAAAAGTTTTAGGTTTATTTCTGTTATTTCACAAAGTTGCTCAAAAAACCTGTCACGTCAATTTGAGGCCGACGTTTCGGACTTATAACTTTGAAACAAGACGTTCTACAATCTTAAGCTTTGGTAAGATAACTAAACCCATTACTGATTTTAAGCTGCCAAAGTATCAGCTTTCAAACTCACTTTTTTGTCGAGATATGTGTTAGTTAATATGAGGTACAAATTTTATGTCAAATTTTGTGTATTTTCAAACCGAAATAGCAAAAAAAACATTTGCTACAATCAAGTTCTTTTTTTACCATTGAAAAGAGTCATCTAGAGACTCATCACTCATCAAAGTCTGCTCTTTCCAATGGTAAAAAAAGAACTTGATTGTAGCAAATGCTTTTTTGCTATTTCGGTTTGAAAATACACAAATATCTCGACAACAAAGTGAGTTTGAAAGCTGATACTTTGGCAGCTTAAAATCAGTAATGGGTTTAGTTGGTTTACCAAAGATTAAGTTTGTACAACGTCTTGTTTCAAAGTTATAAGTCCGAAACGTCGGCCTCAAATTGACGTGACAGGTTTTTTGAGCAACTTTGTGAGATAACAGCAATAAACCCAAAACATTTTAAACCTTGAAACTGCAACCATCGCGTAGAGCATAAAAAGTTGTCTGTAGTTACCATTTTTCAGGGAGCTAGCTGCTACAGTTCCACAACAGTAGTACTTCAAACTTCACAATCTATTCAGGCGTAAGGTTGAATTGCACAGGTGACTTTATTTCAGGAGGTCCTGGCGCCCCCTCTATACAGGTTGAACAGAAGCCTGTGAGAGGATTCTCTAGCAGGTAACCTGCGAGGGATTTTCTCTCGCAGGTAGAACCTTTTAAGAGAGATACGAAGGGGCTACCTTTGGGTATGCCTTTTCCTCTCAGTTTTTGAACTAAGGTTCTCACAAGCCGAGGCATCTCGGCCTGTTTTGAGAGGTGTATGGTACGGGGTCACAGACCTTGGGCATACAGTAAGAGTTGTTCTCAGTTCCCATTGGATCAGTCGGCCAGCTGCCTCCTAAACTGGTCGAGGTACGGAGAAAGGAATGCTGCGACCCCACAGAAAAATCTTCTCCCGCTATCGGAATGGCGTGGGACAAGTACCCAATGCCCGACCTACCTGATGCAGGTTTTTAGGGTTTTCCCTGAATTACTTTTAGGCGAATGCCGGGTAGGATCCTTAAACTATAGCCCGGGGGCCCTAGTTAACCCTTGGCTACCTTCCTCTACCCTTCCTTATCCCCCCTTTCAAATACCTTCCTATGCTATTAAAGGGGAGTTGCCACCATGTGGATTACGCTCATGTAGCCTGTTGCCCTAATAATAAACCCCTCTATACTACTTATGAAGGTGAAAGTTTACACAGAATTGTCTCAGAGACAGAATTGTCTCAGACACACAAAATTTCAGCAAGATTGGAGATGGTGACTTAAAATTTTATTTGAAAATTTGGTCACTTGGCATGGAATGAGCCCGTAACTAATTTTCGTGACATTTACATCCCCGCCCCCAGGTTTTATGGTGAATATAATTATGAAAAGTTTCTCATTTCCCCCCCGGGTAATATCATGTGATAGTAAAGTTTCGAATGCTTGGAAGAAGGTCCCACTGCCAGCCTTCGAAATGTCTTTATCAGCTGATATTACACGGATGGAAATGAGAAACTTTTCTTAATTTATTGAGAATATGTTACAAATCTGTAACTTCGATTAATCACAAAATTTTATCGTGACTATAAATTCAAGGGACTTCAACTGTCGCTAATTTCATTGAAACTGAATCGGTTCAGTAGGACGACATTTAAACAAAATCCAAATTTAATAATCTTGCATCAGTTACGTTTTGGAAGAGTGCTGAAATAAATGGTTATACATCCATAATATACAACAAACAGACGAGTTCGTTAATATCGACCTGAATGTCTTAACTAATTCGGTTACTATTAAATTCATCATATTCAATGTTAGAAATTTATTGAGTTACTGAAGACAAGGCAGTGGTGGTCAATTTACCTCTCCATTTCGAATCTTTATTGCTTCTCCACACTGCATGTGACACTGAGCTGTCCATATTTGTTGCCCACCACAGTTCTTTTGCCCGTAGTTCAATCTGTGTCTTTGCATTGCGTCCCAACTCGGCGAACATTCGCAGTTTAAAGGTCTTTTCAGTCCGTATCGCCGTGTAGTTCAATTTAAGGCACTCCGGGGTCTTAGCAAACTCTTTAGTGTGATGTAGCGAGACTATGTACCACTCACCTGTGAACTGAACAAGAAACAAATATCCAACCTTTTCAAAGAGACAGACAATAAGTGACATTATCAAAAGGTATTAATCTTATTGTTATAACTGATTATTATTTTTCTGCCAATTTTCAATTTTACTTTCAAATGGTAACAATCTATTTATTTATTTTTGTTCTAATGCGTTTTTACGGACTCAGAAAAAGTAAACGCGAAAGTCGACATTGCCATGAATCATCTAAATTTATGGTTCTCTGCGATTCTTTATAGTCTGGAGGCGGCCGACGGACCATTGACGGCAAAGGTCAGGTTCACTTGGCGAGTTTGTTTATTGGAGTCTCGCTCCCGCTCCATGCTCGCATTACGTATCTTCATGTTTGTTGTTCATTCTTCTATTGTTGTTTTTTCATTTTACTTATAAAGTAATTTTATAAATATGTATAAAACTATATAAATATTTCCGTGATAAATTTAAAAAACTTCAATAATCCTCAAATAAAAAAGTCAAACACGAGCTTTTGGCTTTTTCCCAAGTCATAATCATCTGTTATTTATATAGAAAATTACAAAGTTATGAAACCATTTCATACTACACTATCTTCAGTGTTTGATATTCGTATCACGCATATTTTTTTATGTAAATAACAGATAAATATGGCTTAGAAAAAAGTCGAAAACGTCTTTGTCATTGTTTTATTTGAGGACTAATAAAGGTTTTTTAATTTTTTATCTTAGTTTATCCAAATTCTATATCCAGAATTTCTATAAATATTTTCGATAATGCTGACAATGGTTTCAAAAACACTATTTTTTAACACGTTATATAAGAAACTCATTGAAAAGAAAATATAATAGCCGACTTTAAAATATAATAATTAGATAAAGATATTACAAATATAATATCCATGTCTGACAAAATTTTTGTTATTAAAAGATAAATATTTGATACTAAAGCTGAGTATTCGTCAATGATTTTTACTAAAATTAAGTATATTATCACTCCGTACTACTGCGGTTATTCAAACGTCATTTTCCGAGAAACTGTGGTTGCTCGTGGTGTGTGGCCTTAGCTGATTATTCCTCTGAGATGTCATAAAATTTCATCTCTGCATCTGACCTGGCTCAGGATATAACAAATAAATTAGATTGCGTCGGTCATCTGGACCTAGCGCGACTAATGGAGGGTTAAATATTTCAACAATATAAATGAACAAAATTAAATAGATTTATATAGTAGCAGTGTGTTAAATATTTATGTTATTCTGAATTGTCTGTAAATATATCCATTGTTTTGTATTCCTCTATTTGCGGACGTATCAAAACATATAAAATGATATTTTAAACTTTTATTGTTACAGGCGTAATGTAACAGTTTAAAAGTGTGTACTATAATATCAACCCGTTTTTTTCTCTTAAATAAATGCCGAAAGCGTAGAAATTGAAAACAATTTTCAATTAGAGTAATATATCAATTGTGTTTAAATAAATAGCATGAGTAAAATATACGTGACATGGTTCATTTAGTAGCATTAGAATTTGTGTTTCATTAATCTAAATCCAAAATATCATCAACTGAAAATGGTAATGTGAACAAGAAGGAAACACAAAATGTATATGTCAGTATGAGTTAATGGTGACGAATAAAAATTAATATGTTTGTGGATGTCGGTGTCGATGATTGTTCAGTATTCATGCTTCTGTTCGCAGTTGAAAAAATTTTCTGCCTTGAATATTAACAGTTTATTATTTTTTTAGGGCAACAGGCTACATGAGGGTAATCCACGTTGGGCAACTTCCCTTTAATAGCATAGAAAGGGATTTGAAAGGGGGGATGCGGAAGGGTAGATGAAGATAGCCAAGGGTTACTAGGGCCCCCGGGCTATATTTTAAGGATCCTACCCGGCATTCGCCTAAAGAAATGTAGGGAAAACCCAAGAAAAACCTGCATCAGGTAGGTCGGACATTGGGTTCTTGTCCCACGCCCTTCCGATAGCGGGAGAGGAGTTTGCTGTGGGGACGCAGCATTCCCTTCTCCGTACCTCGACCAGTTTAGGAGGCAGCTCCAATGGGAATAGCGGACAACTCTTACCGTATGCCCAAGGTCTGTGACCCCGGAACATACACCTCTCAGAACAGGCCGCGGTGCCTCGGCTTGTGGGAACCTTAGTTCAAAAACAGAGAGGAAAAGGCATCCCCAAAGGTAGCCCCTTCGTATCTCTCCTACAAGGTTCTACCTGCGAGAGAATTCTCTCGCAGGTGAACCTACCCAGAGAGCTCTGGCGGAGGCTACCTTTGGGGATGCCTTCACATCTCTCTGGTTTTTTGAACTAAGGTTCCCAGATGCCGAAGTACCTCGGCCTGTTTTGAGAGGTGTATGTCCCGGAGTCGCAGACCTTGGGCATACGGTAAGAGTTGTCCGCTATTCCTATTTGAATATTCGGCCAGCTGCCTCCTAAACCGGTCAAGGCACGGAGAGGGGAAAGCTGCGACCCCACAGCTAACCCCTCTCCCGCCATCGGAAGGGCGTGGGACAAGTACCAAATGCCCGACCTACCTGATGCAGGTTTTTCTAGGGTTTTCCCAGCATCACTTTTAGACGAATTGCCGGGTAGGATCCTTAAACCATAGCCCGGGGACCCTAAAAAAACGTATTCTCGCCAAATTATATGACACATTATTTCCTTCTCGTTTCTTGACTTCTGCATCGCTACTACTATCCTATTTGAGTCTATTTATTAATAGTACATATATTTTCATAATCTTAATTTCTAGCAGACGGAGAAATACATAATCAAAGTCTGAGTTACGTTCATGAAGAGAATAAATTAAATGGCGAACCAAGAAGAAGGCGTCGCGAGAAAGAGTTTTCCCATAAAGCAAGTAAAAAACACCGAACCAACTAAAACAAATCCCAGCGGTTGAAAAATACACGGGTGTAAAATCTAAGGTTCAATAAGGAGTATTTTCAATTTCAAAAGAAAAGACATTGATAATGAATACAAGGGAATCAGGAAAATGTGGCCTATTCAAATAATAGTTTATAACCAAAACGTTTTTCTTAATTTTTGGTATTCAATTATGATTAATTTATATGAGACTATGACGACCTCTTCCTTACTCTTTCCACATTGAATGGGAACATGCCGAACTCAGTTTCACAGGATTCGGCGAAGCCGGCATTTGTTCCTGTAGTGGCAATTCCTAGAACTGCAAACATCAACAACATCTTGGTTCACTGAGCTCTTGGCTGCCAGGATTTCGCTTTTATCCCATCAGTCGAGCTCGGTATCTAATCAACGTAGCTAAAAAATGGCACAAAGCCACATGGTCGTTTACTTCTTCAAATACGTCATGGGTGACGGCAATGAGGTATTTATAAAATAGTAAATATCTAAAAAGTGAAGCAGTCTAATTTCTATGCACAGAGCAGATTTTATACTAAGCTTTAAACAGAGTGGTGAATCACATACGTAAAAGCTGATCTTTATATACTTGAATAATTTGGTGGAATAAATTGCAAAAAATTATTAATGATTTCAATAAATGTAATGAAAGTGGTGGTAACATGGACCCAACATAATTGATATGTCAAGATTCTCTTCTGAAGGACAAAAACGCAACAGGTTACAGCAATCAATATCAACAAAGCAGAGACGATTTATGAGTTCCAATCCATCTCCAACGATTTCCTCGTCCATTCATCTTCTTTTCACGTTACTGATGTGATATACGAGGGGTGATAAGAAACTAAGGTTAAAAAACCTGCAGTGAAACGTGTACATTTTATTTTATACAACCAATACAGTCACCCGATAGGACATACAGTACGTTATGTTTTGACATAGTCTCCATATCGGTTTTGACACTTGTCGCTCCGTGGGGTGTTTAAATCTATCCTCCTGTAAAAATCCAGTCCTTGCGTCTTCAGTGTCGTTGTCGTGATGTGTTTCACTTCCTCGTCTAAAGCGAATTGTCGGTCTCCTAGGTTCTCCTTCAAGTGAGGAAAATAATGGTGAAAGTCTCTCCCAGGACGTCACCTGGGTCAACGCGCGACTTCATGCAGCCCAGAAGACCACCACGCTGTTGAAGCAGTTTCCCTGGATCGTCATCGACCACCCACCCTACAGCCCGGACGTCGCTCCAAGTGACTTCCTCGTTTTCCCGTTACTAGCACGAGTACGTTGAGTACATGTTTTGTGTGTGAGCATTTAATAATTAATTCAGAGGGTAACGATGGATAAGTTGATGTGTAAAAATGTGGTGTCACACAGGATGCACACAAGTGTTTTTAGGACTGCAAAATTTGCTGTAATAATTCTATTTATTTATTTCCTTACTTTTTTACTGTAAATGTAAATACACACCTCTATGGTAACTTTCATTTATCAAATTATTTATGTGTTTTTTCAGTATACGCATTACGATTCTTTTATGTCACATTATTCAAACTTTAATAACAATACTTGATGTAATGGCTCACTTATATCAGCCAATTTTCCATCTACTTTCATCATTCACCATACTGGGTAAACTTATATATTTGTATTTATTTTTGTGATGAAAGCATATTCTGATGTCGTTGAGATACATATTTCGTTTAGTAGCTCAGTAGTTTGAAAATTATAAGAAGTTAATAAATAAATCCAAATGTAATTTTGAACCTTTGTTAAATAGTGGCAAAAATTAGCTGCCTCCATAAAAAAAATGTATGTTGAATTTCAGATACGACAATATTCTCACAATTGATTTAATATTTTGAGTGTAATTCCATAGAATGTGTGTGTGGGGGGGGGGGGGGAAGTTAGGACTGGTAAAAGTGAACGAAATAAACAGAAATGTTTTTAATTATCTCTGTAACGGTTTTGTAATAATATTCGGTTGCCTAATTCACATAGTCTTTTTCATTACATATAAAATATGTCAGTGAATCATAATGTATAAATCTTTCTCGCGCCTGGAATTTTGTTCCATGTCTCTCAGGATGTACTCCAAATAGCCAAGATATATTATATTACTTCAACCTAAATACAACATTCTGTTTCGCCTCTTGAGGGAAGATCGTGTTCTTGGAGCTGCTAAGAACATTTTCTTGTATTATATATAGTTCATAAAGAGAGTATCACTTTTTATGACAATCTCCAGCACCTGTTTTATTATCAGTTCGATCTCAAGAAGCACAAGATAGATTGCGATTATTTTCACAAATCTGGACTGGTTCATACCCAAGAATCGAAGCGAAAACGATGTAAGAGCGCATTCCACTTGCCTCGTAATATAACTACTAT
This sequence comes from Zhengitettix transpicula, assembly GCA_037074705.1. NCBI lineage: Eukaryota > Metazoa > Arthropoda > Insecta > Orthoptera > Tetrigidae > Zhengitettix > Zhengitettix transpicula. The sequence continues at coordinate 112,314,187 of CM073591.1, read as the reverse complement.
CTTACATACTTCCAAAAAAACTTTCTTAGAAATTTAACAGTCAGCATGATGAAATTTTTTATACTTTCACGGATCTGTCAATTTTCATTTAAATTAAACAGATTCCTAACATAAAAAATTAACCAATGTTTTATCTCGCCCATTAATCAGATTCTGTTAAAACTTCCAACTACGAACATAACATAGGGATTTGCTTATTACGCAAGCTGGATTCTTTACCAATTTCGTTTTAGTCTTATCTTCGCCATATATTTTTAGTGTTCGTCAGCGACTAATTGCGGTATAGTCTGTGTCGCAGTAAACTATGAGAATGGAGTATTTAGTTGTCCAGTCCATTACCATAAATGTAGCTCAAATAAATAAATCTTTCCAAATGTAAATAAATTTACTTGAATGGCTTCCGACTTGAAGTGGTTACCTCATATCATATGTACGTTACTGAAACTGCTCTCATTGGAACCATATAAAATTTATATTTGTGGAATCTTAATATAAGTGGATGTGAGGCGCATACAGTAATGTCAAAAGATGAGAATTGTTCTAAGACGTGTATATTTGGAAAGGTTCTCAGGTACGTCGCTTCTTCCTCCAATCATGCAGGAGAATGGCAGAGATTCTTCAGCACCTGTGTGAAGAGATTGCTCAGAGGTCGCTGTAAAGTGGACAAACAGGAAGGGGACTAATATGACGGCGGCAAATGGTCACACACATATTTATTAATCTTGTTAAAGGAAATATTTGCCTATTTTTAATTTTATCGGGTTGTTTCTCCACAATGAACTCCGGAATCAGCCCGATTAAATATTTCTGTTAGTTTAATGCATACGAATTAAATGCGAAGTCTTTTTTATTATCGGAATATGTACATGCAAGTAGTTATATTTTATTATTTTACAATAAGTGAAAATAAGCCCAATTATTTTTTACAGGCAAATCCTCAATTTGTGGAAATCAAAACATGCTGTGATCCAACCCCTCATAGTTGGGCGAGATAAACATCTTACCATTTTGATAATTTTTAATATAAAGATGATACAAGCCAAAAGAGTAAAAGCAAATGATAGAAAACATATTCACATAAATAATTTATTTCATAAATTATATTTCAGTAGATACAAAAATAGTATTTAATTTGTTAATTAACAAGAAAATTTTGATGGTAAATGAATTAATTTGTACTGGATTATTCATCACTTACACATATGGGTCACATACTTTATATATTCTTCTCTGTATCTCTAATACATACTCTTTACTTCAAGGCAAATATAGACATTAGCTTTTCTAGTAAATTAAATTACATAAAATTATTCTATTAATAAATGTTGAAACACGAGCAATTTCACTTTTCTGAGATTTAATAATTTTTAAGTAACCAAATAATTATTTTAATTCATCTCAATGAAATACAATGATAACTTGAAAATCTGTAGAATAAACTCTCCTGTAAAACTTTCAAATTTAAAATATAAACTTTGTATATCTATTATATAAACATTCATACATTTCAACCGATTAAAATGTAATTTACCGAAATAAAAAACATTCAAGAATTTCAGGAAGACATTTTATAAAAACTGCATGTGTTTTAATAAAAACCTTTTGTAATAATTTTCAAGTCACAATATTCCTGGCAATTTTCATATTTCAAACAACTCATTTCTTATCATGTTCTTCCATATATGTATTAAGGGTATATATATTTCCAGAAATTAAAAAAAAGAAATACTTCAAAATATAGAAGTAAATTTATAAACTGCAAATTATTTTTACAACAAGAAAATATGTATTTGAATATATAAAAAGGAAAACAATTGCTTGAATAATAAAATTTTCACTTCTGATAAAACTCAAGATTAATAAATGTACATCTTGTCAATTGTGGAAATTCTAATAGATTCTTATGCCTAATTAACGACACAAACTTTAACCATCAAGGCAGATCGAAATATGATGGATCCTCATTTAACAAAAATAGTCAGGTACATAGTTAAGGTGGGAGCTACACTAGTATCTCCTGTGCAGTTTAGTCATGGCTTCATTATTTACTAATAAATAACACTTTTGATAGTGAATAGTTGGTTTCACATGGAGAAAGGAGCTAATTAGTGAAAAAAAATCTATTATATTTATTGATCTTCTAAATTTTTGGGTGTAAACACAAATTGAAAATTGATTTGAAATGTAATGAAGTATTCTGTTATTACATTATCAGCCAAAAATTGAACTTTTACGAAAATTATACACTTAAATTGTTGTTCTAGATTCTTAAAAGTAACTTCCAACACAAAACTGTAAAATAAATAGAAATATTTAAGTAAAATAGATACATAACATAAAATAAGGAAAATATTCCAAGTTTAAACCATACACACCAATGTACAAACTCATAATTTTTCGCATCTTATGTACTAGTCAAAAATAAAATAATTTTTATACGCCACATTTCATATATTACACTTGCCTTCAAAATGTTCTAATGGCAGTATAATTAAGAACTTCTCTTATTTGTGCAGTATGTATTTCAAACCATCTAGTGGAAACATTATGATTTTATTGCCTCTATCTGTTTCTGCAGTTCTGGTGCATAATACACAGTTTAAGGTCCTGCATAAATCTATTGTCATATAATTATTATATAAATAACTTTTAAGTGACAGAAAACTGACAGTGTATCAAAAGTAATTAATTTTAAAAGATTTTGAGTTTTTAATTAAAAAGGCGCAGCTTATCAAAAAACTTCTCTAGAAACATTAATGGCTCAATGTGAAATCATTCCATGATCCAAAGATAGAAAATAGAATTCGTATTTACCACAACAGAAATATGTATTGTTGGTTTACAAATAAAATCCAGAGAATTACTGAACTATTAGACAATTTTCTTTTATAATACATTTTGTAGTACTTCTCTAACGTGTATTTAAACATTACATTACTTACTGCAACATAACAATCAGAACATTTATTAATTTAGTACAAAGCACATTAATATAATTAGAATCAATATTCTTTCATGACTTTTAAAATATAAGTATATATACATATATATAACTCAATTATTTAGTGCAATATTTTTTATGGTAGTTAAGTACAGAAAACATATACAGAAGTTAACTGTAGAATGATCATTTAAATTGATAGACACATGACAAATAAAGTTAACCCAAATAGTACACATTTACAGTAGGATAAAATTATCTACATTAAAACAAAAATTATGGTAAAATGGTGATATTTCAGTAAGAAAGTTAAACATGACACATATCTTCCATAGAATAAATTAAATCAGTCTTATAGTGTTAGGAAGCATTCATTCTTAATTTTTATTATTAGGCTATAACATAAATACATAGTACTGAAATCATTACACACAGTACTAAATGCAATCACATCATTACCCGAACATATATATCACTGTCACCTTAAAAGTAGGACTTGTGGAGTGCAGACACAATGTTCTTGAAACTTGTGTTTTTATAGCACAACCTTTGATTTTGCTCAAATCTCCTTCCTTACATCGATTAATGGCACTGTCAGCTTGAGTTACAATATTTTTAGAAAGGAAAAACCTCAAAAAGTTACATAAATGAAACTAGTATTTATAATAGGTAACTACTATCAAACATATTGCTTTATCAAAATATCAGAGATTTTTTCTGTTTCTGAGCCATATTTTAAATATTTCTCCCTCTTATATTCTAGCAGAAAAATGAAGGCAGGGTGATATGTTAATCATTATTTGCCTGGAGTGTAAATATTTTATCATCTCGTCATTAATTAACCAACTGCCTAACATATTGTAGTAATTAGTAATTAATCCATTGTTATAATTGCAAAGTAAAGGACTCATTATTAGAGAATATAAAGCATACACCGCGACAAAGCGGGTGGCGAGACAAAAGAACCATTGTTAAGACGTACGCATTCGAAAATCTACGAGACGAACAGACACAGTCTACAGCGAGGAGCGAAAGAGTACAGTTTCAGTCAGCGAGGAGAAGCGAAACGAAAAGGTTGCAAGTTAAAATTGAACAAAAAGTTTTTCAGTCTGTAATTCATCGAATAAGGTTACAGGAAAGTTTCTCAATAAGTAAAGCCACAAGCAGTAACCTAATAATTTCCTGCCGCAGTAAAAAAACTCAATAAGTAAAGAGACCGTCACCGATGTCATCGAGAGGAAGTTGTTAATGATCTGACTGACCATTAATTCGGAAGGAGTAGCCGTTTCCAGCTGAGAGAACATCAAGTTTCGACAAGTGTTTTGTAACCAATTTAAATTCAGTGATATCCCCAAAAACGTGTGCACAGAAAACCCCAAAATTGAGACCTGGTCGGCCGTAAGTAAAAGAACTCTAAAATTTATTTGTAAACCATTTCTTTAAGATACGTCAGATCGTTCTTCAATTATTTCTTTTCTTCAATTGTTTTGTTAGATAATTTAAATTCAATTCACCCATTTATCAAACCCAGTAAAGACCCTGAGATTCTAAATATTATTGTGTAATTTTATATTGTATCTAAAACTATAATAAATTTTGTTTAATTGTTTTCACATAAAAATCTTATTTTATTTAGCCACAGCCATTTAGACGCCTTTTTAATCTGTTTATTACAATATATATTATATTGACACAAAGGTGAAACTTACTCTTCCTGAAATGATCTCTGTGTTGTTTTCAATATCAATATTTTTGCAAATTGACATATGTGAAACATAAGTGTGAAAAAACTTGAATTACACTAACTGTTAATGTGAAAATTCAACTAATTGGAAAGCTAATACCAGCAGCATTTTTTGGGGGATGCAACAATTTTTGAACTTAGGCATCATAAATGTATCGATTATCTTAACAGTATAACATGGTTATAGTGTATTTAATTGAGATTTTAATTACAATAGTAAGACTAATACTATGAACTATATTTGAATTGAGTCTGAAACCCTGCGCTTATTTATATCTGGGAAAGGCATAAAATAAAAATAGTCTGTTATATTAATCATTAAAGTTTTTAAAATGTTAGTATTGTAAAAGTAGAAGGTAGAGGATATTCTGTCTCAGTTAAGAATACATTATTCAGAAATGTATAGGGGATAGATAATACAATTGTATGTACCAGATGGTGTAAATACCATCACTTACTTCTGTCAATAACACTGTGTATAAATGAAAAGAAAACACATTTCAGAAGTTTACACACTAGTGTTAATACCACATTTCAACTCAAGGTATTAGGTACTGTTAATTTTAAACATTTTATAATAATTTCAAATCTTTAAAGTTGACATTAAATTATTTGAATCAATGATTTAACATTGAAAAAATACTGATTTGTTAGTTAGTTTATGCATGCATATATATATATATATATATATATATATATATATATATATATATATATATATATATGTATCTGTGTTTGTGTACAGTGAGTGATTTCAGGGCAGTCATCAATCTTACAAGTATGAACAAATATTCATAATTCGAGTTTGTAACCATGTATTAAAGGGAGACCTGTAGGAACGCGTTTCTGATAGTGGTAATATTCTTCTCCAAAAAAGTTGAGAAGCATTACTTCTTCTATCAGTATACGCTCATTAAAAAATCTCCAACTTACTATAGCATAGGCTATGGTGCAGACGGGATTGACTAACAGCAACTGAAACAATGTAATCAATACATAAAAGTTAATATGTAATTGTATGTAGTTACAATATGTAATTGTATATTTTTATTCATCGTTTGTTGTCATATATAAACAACTTTATATTACTAATTTTGGTACAGTAATGATTCATGATACAGCAACTAAATAAGTATTTTAACTATATGATATTTCTAGAAAGAAAACAACTAATATCATGGAATATCCTTATATTGAATAAAAATGTAAGAAATTAATAAACCAACCAAATTGGCAGAAATATATTTTACTAAAATAAATTAGAATATTTTAATAAAATGAAAACTGGCAGGACAGATCATTTCTTTTTAGAACGTCTTCAGATGCACATATAAAAATTTTACAAGTCTGAATATAATTTATTACTTGAAGTATCAATACATAATTAAAATTTTGTGGAGAAATTTTCAAAATGAGTGCACTTTACCCACAAATTGCAGAAAAAAACAAAACAATACATTGTGCAAATTTATAATTTAATAATGTCAGTTAAGTAGAACTATTAAAAAGATTATGAACTATTAAGGCAATGGAAATAACTTCAGCTTGACATATAGCATACTTATAAATTTCAATTTGAATACTAACAATACTTGAATAGTATGTATGAATTTCTCTTGTGTTTTCAACCTGGTTGCACATGTGATCAGTGATGTTTCAATGGCTGGCAGACTGACAAAGATGACAGTGTCAGTCATTGAAACAACACTGGTCTAATGTACAACCCAAGAGAAATTTTAACATACAGTTTACTGGGACAGACCTCAAAACCTTAATACTTGAATAGGTTCAGAAGTTCTTAATAGGGCAAGCAAGTTAAGCACTGTGAAATTATTTGTCAATAGTGGATTAATAACAAAGGGAGAGGAAATGAAGCTCCTGAACTATGTCAACATTCCCATGAAATATGGAACAATTATTGAATACATGCTCAGAAAACAAATTAAGATAGTAAGTCACATGTATTTCATTGAGTAGGAATTTAAACTGATTTTAAAATGAAGATACTAAGTTTACGAAATTAAAATTAGTCTTTCATTTTTAGCAAAATGAACAATTTTCAAGCAAAAGTGAAATATAGCTATGATAGAGAATAGGATCCTTCTCTTGTGTCAAGTTAACTCAAGATTCTGGTAGAAAAGAAATAATTCATGGCACTGACTCTGATATTGCTCTTAAAAGATCACTAGCATACTGTTTCTCTAGGTAAGATCCATTCCATTGTTAAAAGTACCCCATTACTTTCAAAATGAAACAAGTCAATGAATTTCTATGCTGTTTCAATGCTAATAAAGATGAAATCAGTACAATACAGCTGCTGTCAGATTGACAAAACATATACAAATTATTATGGCAACAAGTGTGATATCCAAATCAATGAGTTAATGTTAAATATGATTAATCATTGAACATCTGTCTACCCATTATAAAGCATAAATAAAAATATCCTCCGAGTTAATCTCATTATGTTTACACTTGTCTAAAACTTAGTGATACAACTAAAGATTTGACTGCAAACTGTTTTGAAAAAAATATTTATATTTTTATAGCAATTATTAAATACATTTAATTATTTTTCAGAATTAAATTTAATAATACAAGTCTCTAAAAATTCTAAAATTATCTATTTAGAAACAAACCTGTGTTCCTATACTCCAGTAAAACCATCCTACATAACTAGGATGCCGACACAGGGAATACACCCCACTTGTAACAAGAGAATGGTCCTGTTCCTTGACACTTTGAACAATATGAGTGAAACTTGTTTTTGCAGTAAGCATGGCAGCTTTTCGCAGGATCTCCCCTCCAACACACATAGCACCTCCAAGTATGCTTATGGGAAGTAAAAATTGATGTTTCAAGTCTAAAACAGAGAGACAGTACTTTAACACATTTTATTTTTAAAAAATCATGCTCTAATATATATATATATATATATATATATATATATATATATATAAGTATATATTGTAATATACACCAATGTCTGTAATAATATAAATTTCAGAATTATTCAATTATAAAGTTTGTTGTGTAACATTATGGCCATAATATTGAAGGAGCATTGGAACAATCAGTAAACCATGAGAACCCAAAAAATAGAGCTTTACCAGACACTTTTTTGTGTTTTGTCTTAGCAATAACATGAGAAGTCAAATGTTGCTGACTGAAAGTCGTATGCAGAATTGGGCTGTGTATTGTTCCCACAGTGACAACCTTGTTGAGGGAGTAAATATGTGAAGTAAAAATTAGTTAGTTGCTCATGGCAGTTCATCCATGAAGGTCATACAGCAAAGAGACCCCAATGGAAGACAATGTCACCTGGAGTCTGACAATATTATTGAATTTCTTAAAAATGAATAGTATTATTGAAGTTATTGAGAAAGTATAGTACTAAAAGTTATTATTTTATCTTTGACAAAGAAGAGAATATCACAATTGGGCAAGGTTATCTGGAGTCCTACTAGGAATAGGAATTTTATATAAAAATTTGAACTTGGTAACTAGCTGGTGACAGGAGACGAACTACCTGGTGGTTTTGGAAGTATTTGGAAAATTATTACATTCATTCAATTCCCCGAAACTGTATCTTGATGAGACATCATGCATAGGTAGCAGAATTCCACACAATTGCATATACATTTTCTATTATTATATTATTATAAAATAATTGGAATATATTTGGGCTTTCTTGAGAGACAGATAAAGAGAGGAGTTGTTGGATTTCTTAAGTGTCAATTGTTGCTGTCTAATGACTATTAACTGGGGTTTAAATTCAACTGTGTGTGGCCAGTCAGTGAACTGTGCAGTCCTGAGGAAGGGCTCTCCAATATTTGTCATTCAATATTACTGGCAATGTTAAAATGAAAAAAAAATTACGTCTTATTAAAAATAATGAATAAGAAAGATTCAATACATACAAAAAGTGTAATATAAATACCACACAACGTTTCTGGGATCCTTGTTCCTTTCATCAGCTTTTGAGTGTTGTCAACTGACAAGTGCAGTTGTGTTTCTCTAGGCTCTTCTTAGCACCTGATGTGTGGTATTTATATTACCCTTTTTGTCTGAATTGGCCATCTTTCTAATTCATTACTGGCAATGATTTAGGGAAGTGCCTATTTTAGGAATGAAACCATTATGACTTAACAGCAGAGATATACAGGAAAGATATTTAAAAAATCTACAGTAACACAATACACTTGTCATTATACAAAATATATTTGATAAAAGTACAGTTTCAGACTGTGAAAAATGTGGAACAGCATCATACATAACATACTCATTACCAAAAATATTTTAATTTAACAATTACAATGTTCAATTGTATATATAATAAAACTTATGAGAAAGATAAATTATAATGTATTATACTCAGTAAATATTTATAGTAAAGCTTCCCAACCAGGAATACCACCGAGTTGCAGGATGAAAATGTATTTTTACCTTCAAATGAGGCATAAATTAAATACATGAGATGTTATTAACTTTATACATATCCAAATTATATGAATAAGAATACATTGTACTCTATAAAATGAAGTATTGCACTAATTCAATCACTGAATTACATAATCAGACACTAGATCAAATTAAGGATGATAGTTTAATAAGTTGAATAAGAGTACCCATATAAAATATAATTGAACTCATTTGTAGTAAGATGTGTTATAAAACATTTTTATCAAAACCTTACTTACTCTACATGCAAATACATACCTGAGAGGAACCACCATTCAATTCCAAATTCTATCCAACTACCAACAGCAGCAATTCCATATGCTATGCTGTGGTTTAAAATGAAAGAATCTATTGAAAGTGTTTTTGGATTAGTTACAGCTATGGTCATGTATTCTGAGAAATGAAAAAATGCCATAAAACAGATGTACCACCCAAATATACTCCATGAATGGTGTGCAAGATAAACTATAAACACACCAACAGCAAATGTAAAGCCAAGGAAACAGGCTCGTACTGACACCTAGAGATAAAATCAATTCAAAATCATCTTAAAAATAAACCTCTCATTATTATTAATAATAATTACAACAAATTTACATGACATTACAAAAATTAATATATATATATAAAATAATATATAAAAATTTCGTTTTAAAAGGCCAATATTATCTTATAATAAAATTAATATTATGTATTTATTTTTATAATTTGAAATAAATAATACGATAATGCTCGACAAATTGTTATAAAATAAATAAAACACAAATTGGTATAGATAATAAGTTTGGTGAACACAGCAATTTACCTGATAGGACATTCCACAGAAAATAATTGGCAACAGTATATTAATTGAGGCATAAAATATAGGGAGAATCCACCAGACATGCTCTATCAAGCAGTTTTCAGAAATTCCAAACAATGGCAAAAATAGAATGCCAATAATAATGAACGATGACAGGAAGCTGTACAGACTTATTTTCGCGTGATGAACCAACATTTTAATTTAGACAATCAAATTTTATTCAACATTCGTATAATGTACACTAATACGTTTTTAGATACGTTACAAATTTATTTATTATTAAAATAAAAAATGCCATGTGACTAATTAAATCGCCGCTTCATAAACAAGTGAAATTTACATTAAACAAATTTGGTCAATGTTTCAGTAAAAGTCTTTAAAAGAAAGCATTAACCGGTCAGGCGTCAGCTGTCAAAATATACATTAAGTATTGATCGATATATATTGAATTCCGAACGTCATATGATATCGATAAATATCTTAATTCAAACTCGTTACATTTTATGTTTCTTAGTCAATCAAATTAAGGCGAAATATTACACTAAATTGCAGAATTGCGATTGTTCACGACAGTGTTCCAACCACACATATATTTAGATTTTAATTTATTTTTTCTACAAATTGTTATATTTCTTAAGACTCCTAAATTTCACCTAGTATGATTATTGTTTAGTGAAAAAATAAATGACCTTGGGTCATAATAGTAATTTTACTGTTTATTGCTAAAAGATTGATTGTATAAAAATTGTTATACCTGACGAGTTCATAGAAGAATATGAAAGTCGTTGTGAATTTAATATTTTTTGCAATAATTATAAATATATTATTTATGTCAATATTATATAGTAAGTTATTTTTACATTAGTAAATCTTTCGTAATATACCAATCAGGTATTGGAACAGTGTTTTAATTTTAAAAAAAATACGAGTTAAACCGCTCATTAGGAATTATGTTTCATAATATGTTTTGGGCAATTATTTAAGAGAAAAACCAATCAGCATTTACAAAAATTACTGCTTCGAAAATTTTCATCAATTTTGATATTGTACGAAAGTAAACCTAGAAAGTTGTAACGCAATGACGTCATTTCCTATTCTTTTGTTTACTTCCATCTTTTTCACGTGCATGTTGTTACATATTAGTCCACGTGTGATACCGTTTAGCTCAAGATAGATGTATGAAACAACCGTGTATTGAAATAATTATTTTTACTTAGTATTCACAATGAATCGCAAAAATAAGTAAGTTGAGAAAGCATTTGTATGTGTGACACGTTCTTATTATAAATGGAAAAAGATGTGAAGATATTGAGATCAGTAGCTGCTCGTAACTCAACAAATTGTCATCTTGGTTACCACGATATAAACTTTTATTACTTTGTGGTTGATTTGCCTTGTGGTTTTACATTAAATGGGTATTGTATTGGTTTCAAATACCTGAACGGGTAAACCGTAAATTTTTTATCCACTGAAAAATGTTTTGAATATTATGAAATTTCAATTTTTTTCACAATCTTCATTCTATCAAGTGAGTTTTATTGCAAACGTTTTGATCTGAATAGTAATATGATGAAAGTTTGATTTCAATAAGAACGCATCCAACCCAAAAATACTTCAAATCTGAAGTAAAATAAATCTTTGGCAAAATGTTTTGAACCGTTCAACATCCCTGATGTTTATAACAGATTTAACAGAAAGCAATACTAATGATACAAAGGAGCTTCAAATTAAACTCAATTTGTTTTCTCATTGATAATCAAATGTACACAATTTTAATGATTTCAGGCAGAAAATATTGGATGCAGATCTTGATGGAGATGTTAATGAATATGAGCCTTCAGATTCTGATGGAGATTATTCAGAGAATGAAAAATTGCTGCTTGATAACATAAAAAAAAGAAATGACAACTTGGATGAGGACAGTCAGGTATGTCCTTAATTCTTATATTTTATAATTCTTAGGTATGTTTTTAGTTTAATATTATCCTGCCCATCTAAAAATGAATACATTAGAGATAATAGCATAATCAAAGGATTACTTGTTAGTCAAAATATGTAATACTCATGCCTTATATATGAATCCAAGACCTTACATTTGATGTCAATAACGTGTAGAAATATTTGAGAACACTTTAATCAGAACAAGAGTTTGGAATGGGTTTTATGTGTTAACAAACCTCTACTTTTGGGGACTCAACGTAGTGTTTAGGTCCCATTAGTGGACGAGTGATAGATTCCTGTTAGATATATTGAAAAAAAAACAGGTCAATTGAAATTAAATAATTTTATTATATTGTTTCTTCTAATAATAGTTGCAATTTATATTGTAGTATTTTTACCTCAATAAAGGAATCATTATAGGATGAAGTGTATGGATTTGGAGCATCTGATTCTGATGAAAATGAAGATATTAAAGATATGGAAAGTGATATTGATGGTGCAGGAGATGATGATCTGCCTGATGTTAGAGCTTGGGGTCAGAAGAAGAAAACATTTTATAACACAGATTATGTTGATCAAGATTATGGAGGTAATGATAAATATTAACTACATTTATTTATTTATTTTTGATTGTATAATTTTAGTATGAGATATTTTAACCAGTATGTATATCCATACAAAATTTGTCAAATTGATAAAGGTCACAATTTCCAAATCTCTGTTTTCAGATATAGCAATAATTAATTTGTTTCAACATTTTCAAATGTTTATTTTCTGTGTTATTTCATCAATAAGGTCTTCAAGAAAGAGAGGCTGAAGCTGCTGAGCTTGAAGAACAGGAAGCAAGAGAAATACAGAAACGTTTGGCAGGACAATTGGATGAGACAGACTTTAGTTTGGACATATTCTCAACAAGTAAAAGTTCTGAGAAGGATAGCCAAAAAAAGGTTGGCTTACTTACAATTGTTTGTAATATATAGAATTCCCTATGTTTGTTATTTAAACTTGCATATATTAATTTAACTTTGAATAAGTTTGTTGTAGTATTGTTAAATGTGTAGTTTTTTTATGATATTGACAAAATTAGCTGTTTGGCATTTTTTTTTCAGAAAAGTTTGGAAGAATTTGATGAGCTTGTCTCAGTTGACTTATCTAAGATGAGCAAACGTCAAAAGACAGCATTGCTAGAAAAGGAATCTCCTGAATTTTTTGGTCTCATTGATGACTTTAAAGGTATTTTACGAAAGCATTTTTATTCAGTACCTAAACTGTTCATAATTAAGTAAATATTAACAATACTAACTTTTATTTTTCTGAAAACAATTGTTATTATTTTAACATATATTTGTTAAATATAAAAGTTCCTAATAAAGAAATTTTCTATACTTGTTTAAATATACATTAAAATTCCCCTCATTACTTATTTGAGATGGTATTCAGTCTTGACGAAATTCATAGACTTGATTATTAGGCATTCCAATGATAACCACTTTTTAATGTGAATTCCACCTTTCTCCTGTTTATTGCTATATTTCCTCACTATCCAAATATCAAACATGACTTTGTCACCAATTTAAAGTTCCTTATATTGTAATAATTATTCTTAACTCTTCACTCCTCTACACCATCTGTTCCTCCTCTACATCTAATAAGAGATTCTGTATTCACCTGATTTGGAAATTGGCCCTGTTGCTTAGTTGGCTAAAGTGTCTGTGTACTGAACAGAATTTACGGGTTCAAATCCTGTCCTGGTCAAATATTATCAGTTTTTCCTTATTCATTCTCCCTGCATTGATCATATGCTTTTCTTTACACGTAATTCTACATGCATGCATAGTAAGAGCAGTGGGACTGATTGTCATGCTGGCTGGCCTTACAGACTGAGCATCGTACCAATCTTTTGATGGAATTTTGCAGATTTTCATGGCATGGAATTCATATTAGTTGAATAATTAATTGACAATAATTAGGTTATTAAATGTAAATGTTGAAATTACTGTATTTTGTTTAATATGTTTTCAGTAAGAATGTCAGAATTAAGAAACAATTTGGAACCAGTGATGAAACTAATTAAGTCTCAGTACATTCCTCATACTTTAGCGTCCAGCTTCATAATAACATTATATCAACTGACTCTTAAGTAAGTAAATATTTTCATATCTTTGTAATATATTTTTCTTATTTTATTGTTCAGAATTATTTTTATTTTAACCATGTATTAATTTATTAAAATAATATTTTTCAGTTATCTTACTAACATAGCGTTTTACCTCCTCCTCAAGTCAAAAAGAGTGCCAGTTACTTCACATCCTGTTTCTGGGAGGCTAGTAAAGTATCGTCATCTCCTGGCACAGCTTGATCCAATATATAAGGAAATTGTTGCTCCACAGTTACAAGAAGTTTTGTCAACAAACTGGGTTGAAGTATCAAAAAATAAAACAGAAAGGTATTAACAATTTATTGATTTCTACAGTATAAGAAATAAAACTTCAGATAGAATGTAATACAAACTATTTTAGGTGGTTTTTTTTTCATGGAATTTAACTAACTCTATTGTTTTTGTTCAATCTGTTTGTGTCTTGCTCAGACTGACTACTTAAATCACTTCTATTGTGAATTGTTAGTGAAAATAAGAGCATTATTTTGTTAAGAGTTTAAGAGAACTGCAAATATTGTACCTTAGATTTCTTTTAGGTTTATTTTAAAGAATATGTACTGTTGGTTTATTAGTTCATCGATCAGATCGTAACAATGATAAATAAGCATTCATTTTATGGAGTTTTTTCTGAATTTGATTGACCTACATTGACGCTTTATATAATCTTATGATGCTTATTCATTACCAGATTCTAGCATTATTGGAATATATTAGCAAATGCATTTTAATCATTCAAGAGTTGAATTATATACATACCTAATTATTATTTTAGCACTAGAAATATTAAAGCCAATCTGGAACTATTTTTCATATAATTGATGTTTATGATAATAGAGTTCTTTTAAGATACCCCTAGTTCTTGAGTATTGGAATTGTTTCTTAGTATGCTCAAATAGTGTTTGTACTTTTTGTTTAACTTAATATTTTATCAGTTACCACCACTACCAGTATAAAAATACTGCCATATTTTGTGTTCCAGGAGAATTTTTTTTTGTTGGATAAATTGAAGTTCTTACACATATAAATTTAAAATTCCAAAGTATGCTTTTCTTAGTGCAAAGTTTTTTAGATACTAACATACATAAATAAAGCTTAATAGATTTAGGTGGAATATAAAAGTATTTTGAAAATGGGTAGATTATCTGGTAACAGTAATAGCTTTTAATCTGTGTATGTCATTGAAAAGTATGGTTTGAGGACAAAATTTAATATCAATGAATATTTATTCTTTTAAAGTTATGTGAAAAGTGACCAAAGTATATTTGTTAAATTTTATTTACATTAACTGTGAACACTAGCAAAATTTCTCTTCACTGTCCAGTTTTAAATATTTGGGAATTAAATATTCATCATGTGGAAATGATGCTATTAGCAGTAACTTAGAATATATGTTCATTTTAATGATAAATGGCTTGAACCTAGTGTCACAAAATAGTTTTTAAACTTTTGTGTTTAATCTTTTCAGCATGCCAGTAAGAAAAAGAAAGTTGTTGAAAATATTGTCTGTGGCTAAGGAAAGCAGTGAATATCCTAATCATACCTCTAATATCGATGAACCGAGCAGTAAAAAATCTAATAAGACAGATAAAATCTCTATGCAAACGAAAATAACAAGTCTTGGTAATGGAATGAACGATACTTCATCAGATGAAGATGAGGCTGAACAAAAAAAATGTAAGGTTAAAATTATTTGGAGTATGAATATTGTAAATCTAAACTTCTTGTAGTTAATCTCTATGCCTGATTTGTTTATTTAAGTTTCATCACCTGAGAAGGCAGAAAAAGTACCTGAGGAAGAACAAACTGAAGATGGCAGAAGAGCTATTACTTATCAAATAGCCAAGAACAAAGGACTCACACCACACCGAAAGAAGGAGCAACGTAACCCTCGTGTAAAGCATAGAAAAAAATATGAGAAGGCAAGAATTCGACGAAAGGGCCAGGTATAGAAGCTATTTACAAATAAATTAGTTTGATGATTTCTGATTCCATTTTATGAGTTACACCAAATTATTACTTATAATTGTAATTCAAGGAAATGAAATCTAATTTGTGTTTTATTTTTAAAACAAAAATATAATACTGTAACTAGGTATTCCATTATTTTTACAGGTTAGAGAAGCCAGAACAGAAGTTAAAAAATATGGTGGAGAAGTTTCTGGGATCAAGATTGGTGTTTCCAAAAGCATAAAGCTGAAAGTTTAGTTTTGTTAACAATGCACATTTTGTGTCTAGTTTTGTTTGTACAAGTATTTTGGAAATAAATATTTAAATACATTTTATTTAAAATGTACTTTCCTTATTTTTTATATCCTATTTGTACAAACACTCCATGTTACATTAACATTTGCATTTTTTGTCAAAAGCTGAAATCACTTCTTCAATGATTATTGTGTCAATAATATACAACTACCAACTAACTGGAAAATGAAAAATGAACAGGTTAGGTACTAATAAAAAGTAATATATTGTAATAATTAATTAATTATTAATTTGCCCCACGTTGTGGTAGCATATGTTGTAGTATTTAAAAAAGTGGCTTAAAATAAAAAGATTAAAATTTTTAACAACAAACAAATTTATTTTGATTCTTGAACAATTATACAATTTAAAATAAAAAGATCTCAATCTCTCAGGGTCTCAACTGGGTTTGATAATGGTGAATCATACAAAAATAATTAAAGAACACAAAAATTAGATTTAAAAAGATATTTACTCGTCTAAACATAGACGAACTTTGACTGTCGACGACATTAATACTAAAAGATGGATTCTACTTTAAACCATTTTTTTATCAATAATAAAGGAATGATATCTGACCTTTGTCTTTTAATTCGGTTTACAAAATTTATTGTTCTTTTGTTACTTATGGCTGCCCAGGATACTTTTAACTTTCGAAGCACAGTGACTGTTTTTTTCACAGATACTATTGAACAGGCAGATTCTAATTTAAATGTTTCTATTTCAAAATCAGGAACCACTGCTTCGTCTCTCCCTCATTCAGTTGAGTCACTCACAGCTTGCCCAGCTTACTGCAGGTTTCTAGTTCTGCTTTCGTAAATGTAAATGTTTGGTCTCGTCTATTTCAACTTGACCAATGCTCCCAGCCAACTCCAGACTGAAGTTTTTAATATAATCTCTCGTCAATTTTAAAACGATCTGTGTTCGGCACAACCTTCCAGCCGACTGAAGACTGTCCTCTACCAAATCATTACGCGAACTGGCTTCCTGTCTCGTAAATTTTGAGCGTGCATTCTTCTTCCGCCAAAACAGCAATACTCTCCTTCATTGTCGCTTGTAGTCTTCGGTACCGCCGTCAATAATGTTTCTCCAACAATTTAGATTATCAATTACAATTAATGCCTTAATTAATAGGCATTACAATATGATTTCTGCCAACTCATAATTATGATGTTGCAATCAAATTTTATACTATGAATTATGTCAGGAATAATATTAGTTTTAACTATTGTAAATGTGAGTTTCTAGTTCATGGCCAAAATCAGCTTTCAATAATTCATTACTAGGAACAAAAATCCTAAATTTACAAAACTAATATTCAATTAAATAGAGAAGCAAATAAATTTACTGTAGCTTGTGGAAATATTTGAGTGCTTGTATATTTTGGAGAAGCAGAAATTTTGAGATTTGTAGAGAGAGGATAATTTAGATGTGAAATTATAAGTCTGAAGTGGCTGGTGCACAAGTGCTGCAGCATGTAAATCAATTTAGGAAAATGATTTTTCTTAATATTGAGAACTTTTATATAAATGTGTTTTAACGTCATTAATTTCTGCTTCGATTTTGAAAACTTTAAATTGCACACCTTATGGAATACTTGCTCCCGCTAATGGAGCCAGTTTGCTGGCTGTGCACAACAAGGAATATCTGAACAAGAAATGTACAACATTCCATATAACACAAGCTTAACAAACTGCTTCCTATCTGTGCCCTGGGCTATGAGTACATTCAATACTGCCAGCATGATTTCTAAAATTATCTTTTTTAAAAATATGTTTGAAGGAAAAATACTTTCATATTTGAAATATGTCAAACTTTGGGCAAAATAATTCCACCCCAAAAAATAAAGGTGTGATTGGAAACTATGCAGGAGTAATGCATATTATTGCTGCAGAATATTAGTATTTTAAACAGTTATCCTTGTAAAAACTATTGTTTCTTGGGCTGACGTTGCACATGACTTAAACTCACAAGCCACCACTGGAAATAAGGGAGAGAAAAACCCAGTGGTATTTTTAAAAAAATAAGAGTACTATATGCAGAGATCAGATTCAAAACTCTAATAAGTAAATTCCAACCTTAAAATTGGAGAAAAAATTGTAACATAACTATGTAGCTGCAAATATGAAGATCTGTATACTCAACAATTAACATGCTAGTTTCAGTCTATATATGGAACCATCACTATTTATTCATAAGCCAATATACACACAGCATCACATTCAACACCTCTGACATCTGCTGTAGCATGCGATTTTTTGGTGTCAATGTTTCTGATAAATTTCCGTACATATTCCACACTGATCTGTTCCCATTTCCATTGAACTGGATAAAACATTTGACTGGATTCCAGAAATGTTGTATAAATATTATATAATTATAATTTTTTGAAAAAAAATCTATATTTACTGAAACTACAGGGGTTTTTTTATAACAGAAAATGTTCAAATTTTTTTTTCTTTTGTCTGTATTTGGATATTTAAGTATAATAATGAGATAAAAACCGTGGATTAAGGTAGCTTCAGTATGTTTTATAATTATATACATTTACATGAGAACATGCAAATCAACAATTACTTAAATGTATTAGGCTAGTTTTCACTTAATTTTAATGTGTGGGTTAATATTTTGGGGTAATACTCCACGAGAGCAGTAGTATTTAAAATTGAACACAGAGAAGTTTGTATAATAACAATTCGACCCCAAATACATCTTGAACATCAGGGGAATCCCAACGTCAATATTCGATCAGAAGCACTGATTAAAAATATATATTAATTGGTAAATCAAAGCAGACTCGTCTACGCACGGTTGATATGTCTGTTAGTGGCATTAGTGAGAAACGGAAAAGAATGAAACGAGCGATGCCTCAGTACCCAGAGGCTTGGGAGTCTGCGTATTTAATGAAATCAAAATACAGAACTCGACATCACCGACGAGCATCTTTATGTTTGTTTGCTAACAGGGACATCACCTTAGTCTCATAAGTATGAGGTATCGCCCAATGAAATCAAATGCAAAAGATCACATTGAAAATGACATCCCTTATTTTTTTATATATAAAACGCTTACTTTGTAAATTTTTTGTTTTCATAAATTATAAACAATAATTTTTAACATTATTATTCTGTTTAATGATTTATTACCTTTTCCAATTATAAAGATCATTAGATATAAATTGGTGGTGTGGATATTTTAGAATGCGCTCTAGGCTACAAAATGGGAACCCCTGTTGTAAACTGTACTTCATGAAAATTGGTAAAGACCCTTCTTAATTTATATGTCGACTCACTATCGATTTCTTTACAAAATGAAGATGAATAATGATATAATAGGCCTACACGCAAATATCTAGATATATGAAGGGAATTTCAGAGAGCTGTAAATTCAGCTGCTATATGATAAGCATAGGAGACCGACTGGCTTCGAAAAGATCCTGAACATTTTCTATGTTAAGAAGTGTTTCTATTCAGTGAGTACATTTTTAGATGTTAAACTTTTAATAGTGTTATAATTATGGACGATTCATTTTTTAAAATAATTATTCAATGTTGTTTATTTATAATTGTTCATATGTTTTTGACACATTGTCCTATTATATCATTATTCATCTTCATTTTGTAAAGAAATCGATAGTGAGGCGACATATAAATTTTAGAAGGCTCGTGCCAATTTTTATGAAGTTCAATTTACTACTGGGGTTCCCATTTTGTAACCTAGAGCGCATTTTAATATATATTTCCGTATTAAATTGATTTGTTCTATACCTAAGAACTTGCCTGTAGCGCACTATATATTTAATAGAGTCATTAAACGTATAATGGTGTAGTGGTCAGCCTGACTGTCTTGCATGATAAGGGGTTCCGGGTCCGATTCCCGGTGAGGGCTTGGATGTTTGTGTGCGCGATAGTAACTCGTCAATTAGTTCCTCGACAAGGCAAATATGAATACCCAAGATGAGTCGCTAATGACCTGAGAAATAGATCTATTATTATTAAATAAATCAATAAAATAATCTAATATTAACATGTATTATGGTTCAGTGTATGATTTAATTATTGGCCAATATATATATATATATATATATATATATATATATATATTGTAACATGATTGTTGCGAGGTACGGTCGAGCGCCCTTGGCGGGGGTGACTACAGTGGTTGTGTTTATGCAGGTGCCGGAAATGCGATGTTGTTTTAGGCCGGCCAAGGGGAGAAGCGTAATAGTCAGTTCCAGACTGGACTCGACCAAGGATGGACGTGCTACCACGCCCTGAAGTTGACTGGTGTCTCATGTTCGATTAAATAAAAAGTATGAAAGATTAAAAAGTTGTTTTGGTGATTTTATCCCAAAAATTACCTGGCGCCCAAACATGAATAATCATCGAAAAAATGCAAGGAGGGAAGCGGAGCGGCTACAATATATATATATACAGACAATCGGCGAACACTCGATATTCTTCCGTGTATACTTATATCGTGTGAATTGTTCGGAAACAACAGTAAGGAATTTCTAGCAATAATATTTCACTACAAGATTTCCTGATCCTTCAACATCGATTCCTCTGTTATCTTCAATTGTGTAAAATAAGTATTTGGAATGTAATTCGTAAACTGTATTCCAGCAATTTCAGTAGTTTTTCAGTGACTAATTTATTAATATAGTCATCTTGTTGAAGTACGTCCACAATATCAAAATACCGACTCGCTGGCGATAGTTGTGACCACAAAAGTCAGGATATTCCTCATGCATTATTCGCTATTTTAAATTTTTTACAACGATAACGGGACGAACTGAAAAAGAAAGCAAGCTTATCAGCAATTCTGACAATCGGCGAACAGTTGCTGTATAATTACTCGATATTCTGCCGTATATATTTATATCGCGTGAATTGTTCGGAAACAACAGTAAGGAATTTCTGGCAATAATATTTCACTAAAAGATTTAATTTACGGAATTGGCAGCGTTAAAGTTAATACAAATATTTGATTAACATCAAATCAATTCTTTTTAAGCTGATTGAAATATGGTTTAAATGTTCCGAAAGGATTATGTAGAGTAAAGCTCTCTTCATTTCGCTCCTGTTATCGATTCCCTCTTGTCTTGATAACGCCTGACAACCTCATGTTATCACTGACCACAATAAGGGCAGTGCTAGGTGAGCTGTTACAGAGACTTCATTATCTTTATTATGCGGGTGATCATTTTGTGAGCAAATAAAGCGTGAGGTTTTCGTGTGATGTGGTTATGATGTACAAGAAATTTCCGGCGGGTTACTTTAATTTAATATTGCACTTTTAACGTATGAAGTGTTCATGATTTAACTATCAAATGGCGCGAAGAAATAGTTTTCAGCTTAACACGGAGGCAGTATTTCCGTCATTAAAATTAATAGAAACTCAATACGTCTCATTAAAAACGGCATGTACTGACATAATTATGCGTTAAACAGTGTACGTGTGGCTTGTAAAGCTTTTTACTGCAGTAATTTAGCTTCCGAATGTTGATGATGTATTTGGTGTTGAATGTTGAACGTTGTCGACTACGATGGCATCTAACCGAACTTGCTTGAAATGAGAGTGTTTTCGAAAATGAAACGGTTTTTTGCTGTGTCGTTCGGCTTTTCTATGATGACTGGCTTATTTCAGTTCGCTTATGGAATTACGACACTTGAGATTTCAAGCAACCAAACTGGTAAGTATTTCATTCTTGACAGAGAACATGCTATTACATAAACATTATTGAATTATTCTCATACATTTTTAATTTGCAATTGTTATATCCAGTTTCTTAACATCATAATACATTAACAATTATTAATTTGTGACATATTGAAATAGTCCCGCAGTCTCATAAGTTCTACCAATTTCAACAACTGTATTATTAACTTATTATGTTTATAATAATTTGTCGTATATAAATATTCGCATTTAAGTTCGTTTACATATTTCAATTGTGTGGAGTAGATTGAAAATTTATAGCTTGGTCATTATTATAACGATAATTCTAAAACGAATACTTCAGTTTCAAATTAATTTCTTTCTTGCAGGACCTTTCGACCCAGTAGATCATAATCATCAAACGCAGAAATTGGAAGTAAAATATATCTATCAGATATATTCTCAATTTCTAATTATTAAATTATAATTAGTTAATAATTCGGAACTGTTACAGGAATGTAATAAAATCATAACGGTTAAAAACAAATTAATATCATATTTCAAAATATTTTTTGTCACGGATCTTTTCTTGATGAATGATGCCTTGGTCATTGCGATACGTAACCTTATTTCCTTCGAGTTTTGGTCAACTTCAATTTTTTAATTTATTTTTTCCCACAAAAATATACTAAGGCTACTGGTTTCTTTGATATTTTCATCACTTTAGACTTTTGTATATTTATCTCTATTCCACACTTTCTTCCTGTTACCTCGAGCGACATGTCTTGTAGTGCTTCCTTATTCTTCGCCATAAATACCAAGTAATCTGCGTATTTTATTGCTGTAATTGATATTCTTCATATTCCAAAATCTCTAACTCTTTACAAGGCTTTTTTGGTTGATCATTCACCATACAGGTTGAACAGATGGTTGACATACAACATTCTTGTCGCAATCCTCTTCCTATCTCCATTTTGTGTGTCTCTTCGTCATTCAGACGCACCTTCAAAACTCGCCTTCCAATCAAGTCCAATTTCCTTGAGTATTTCCAGCAACTTTTTCCGATTTAGCCGTCATAATGCCTTTTGCCGGTCCATAAAGCAAACACGACCACACATCGTTCTAGACCAGTGTTTTCAAACCTTTCTTTTACCATCCTCCACCCAAGTATTTCTAATGCCCCCTATTAAACATTTTTTTATATTAAAAATATTGAATTATTTCCTAAAGAAGCCTAATTTCAACTTATGTATGTTCTTCTATAGTAATAATTCTGTGCATAAACAAAGTAATAATTTATAGTAATCCGAGATCTCTAAACCCATCGCCCATTAGAGCTTTGGTATGAAATTAAGTTTTTATTTCATTTAACACGCTGAGCTGGCGCAAGACTACAGTAGACCCACCTCTAAGCGCATGCCAATACCGGCCATAGCAATAAAGTACGTACTATTCCTTCACTAGACATAGTAAGCAACTCTCTCTGAGTACATAGTAGTTTAAATTACTCAAAACTTTCAAGTGTGGCTGTATGGAAAGCACCAAACTTCCCAAATGCTTATTTCAAATTGAGATACCAACAATTTTTCCTTTTGTATAAGTTAAATCGTAGCAAGCGGATTTTAAATTCTAGACGAGCTCATTTTCGAATTGTCCCCCTGAACATTCAACGCTGCGTCCCCACAGCAAACTCCTCTCCCGTCATCGGAAGGGCGTGGGACAAGTACCAAATGCCCGACCTACCCGATGCAGGTTTTTCTAGGGTTTTCCCTGCATTTCTTTAGGCGAATGCCGGGTAGGATCCTTAAACCATAGCCCGGGGGCCCTAGTTAACCCTTGGCTACCTTCCACTACCCTTCCGCATCCCCCCCTTTCAAGTCCCTTCCTATGCTATTAAAGGGGAGTTGCCCATAGTGGATTACCCTCATGTAGCCTGTTGCCCTAAAAAAAAAAAAGCGTTGGACCCACGTTGGGGAACACCATACAAGACTTTTCTCTATCTTAACATTTCTATGACATCCCTGACACCTCCTGAAATCAGTTTAACCTTCTTCAATTACTTCTTGTATCTCATGTTCTAGTCGTCTGTTGAGGTCAAGCTGATAGTTCTGTGATCACTCCATTTGTTAGATTTCTGTTTCTTTTTCAGGAATATTAGAGTAACATTAAGAATTTTTTTTGTCACGTTGCAGTTTCAAGAATTAAGCTTATCAGTTTGGTCCTTGTGTATCTATTTCTTTCAATAAGTCGATTGGTATGTCATCATTTCCATTCTTTTTCTTGTCATGTCATTTCTAATTCACTCTTTTTTATGCTAGGTTGCTTCTAGCCTTCATTTATCATTCCTCATTCAATCTGGACGATTTTTCTGATCATAGATATTTTGTATGTATTATTCCCAAACTTGTAGAAGTTTATCTTTCTTTGTGATGAATCTTTAGTCTTTTATTTGAAATGTTCTTATTCGTTTATTGTCACTTAGTTTTATTTCTTCCATCTTCTGATACATCAGATCATTCGTTTTTGAAGGTGAGTAATATACTTACACATTTTCTTTCCGCTCCTTTTATTTAGCTCTGTCAGTTGCACTTCCGCAGTTCATGTTCAGTCTTATAAACACTTCTACATTGATGATTTTGTGTTTCCTTCTTTCTTTCAACTTATCCAAAATCTCTTGTGTTATCCAAGATTCCTATTTTTACGTTAAATTATTTATACGTTGTTGTTCAGTGTACATTTAATAATGTGTTTTATATTCTTATACTCTGTTTCAATTATTTCATTTTTCTAAGGCCACCGTAATTACATTTTTTTCGTTTTTCTCAATTTTACTTTGGTTTTGTTATATATGAGTATTGATTATATGGTGTAAATTAATTGTGGTCTGATTCTATGTCATCACTGGGTAGTGTCTTTAGTTGATTAAGGCTGAAAACTGCTTCGCTTGTTGAAAGAGCAGGTTGTTAAGAAACAATATTTAAGAGTTAAAATCAACACTATGAATATGTTTTGATAAACATGTCTCCATATTTTACCCGAACAGACGTATGATCAAAAATAAAATTTTAGCGAAGGAGGTTTAAGTATTAAGTGATTTAAATGGGAATACAATAAAGAATAGAAGCTTGACAGCTAGAGGAAAAAGTCACGTCCTCATTAAAACATTTACTATAATTGTCTTTCGTGTTATGCGGAAACTTACTTTATCAAACATACCGCTGTCCACGCTAAACATGCTTTAAAACTGTTTATCTGGTCATTTTAAATATTAGATTGCTTCGTCGTATACAACAGCTTTTAACTGCTAGCGTACCACATGCACTCAGTTCAATTCGCGATTTGGTAAAAACACGTCCAATATCTGGCCATGGATCTTGCAGGTCTGTGCAAACGCAATTCAATAATCATCAGACTAACCAAACGTATCTTGTAAAATTCGCAGAGATTTAAAATTCTATGAATATGTTATACCAACGCGTTAGAGAATATGAATAACAAATTATATTTAATCAATTTTCATGTATTCACATTTCGCAATTGGTCACTAAATTACTTTATTTGCCGAGTCGAAAAGAAAAACAGACAAGCGAAATCAGAATGATGGATCGATTTTACAAGCCTAAAATACTTTTTCATATTTTTGCCGCAAAGTATGAAATTGTAGTGAATAGATGTAAAAGTCAGTTGGATGTTAGGCATTCAATGACACCAAACAGAAACTGAACTTGACAGTCTTCTCGCCAGCTCAATAATACAATCAATTACGATTACGTGTAAGAGCCTCGTTTCAGGAAAATAAAACACATAACTTGCAACGTTTTTGTGGGGAGAAAGAAAAATAAGAATGTGTAGACAGGCTATATATTTTTTGGGGTAATCCACATAGTGGCCCTCCGCTCTTATAGCATAGGAAAGGGATTTGAAAGGGGGGATGCGGAAGGGTAGAGAAAGGTAGCCAAGGGTTGACTAGGGCCTCCGGGCTATAATTTAAGGATCCTACCCGGCAATTAACCTAAAAAAAATTGCAGGGAAAACCCTAGAAAAATCTGCATTAGTCCAGATCTCGAATTTATTATTTGGAGTTTCATTTTCACCAGCTAACAGTGTTCCTCAATAGAAAATTACGCCTAATGAAAGCCGAAGTGCCACAGAACGTAGACTTAAGCTAAAATTACAAATCATTAACGGGAGGTGTGATTATGTCTCTTATAACATTTAGTGGGATTCAAACTTCAAGGAACATTACTTGAATAAGAGGACCGGAAAGTGGTAACTTAAAATTTTTTTAAATAAAAATTCTGAGGTGACAATGTTGGTTCTGTTTTGTTTTTACACTTTTACATATCAATACCTTTATAATAGGTCAAGAACCAGAATTTTTATTTTCATACATCACTTAGATGGAACTACTACTACTATACGTGTTACAGGTTCGAATTAATTAAAACTCAACTTTCAATATTAATCATTTTTAATTTATTTACTTTAAATTTTATTTTTTACAAATATATTAACACATAATTAATTTTATCTGTGCATATTATATAGGGATATAATTGAAACTTACTTTTTTTTGTGAATAGAGAAACTTTTCTTACGAAAAGACATTTGAAATTAAATGAATTTATTTCCAACATTAAACAGTTCTTCTATTTCAAACCTACAGTTGTTGGAATACACACAATACGATTGGACGCTCATTGTCTTCATGTATAACCCATATATTCTGCGCGACTCTACCATAATTTAGTGAACTCGGTATCATATACGCCTACCTCATGACGATGCCGTCGAATCGTTTCCAGTTTTTTCCGGCTTAAAGAGCAGCGTGATTATTTCTCTACAACGTTTGACTTAGCGCTAGTGCTTCTACTTTGGATGAAATTTATAATTACAACCTATTTCGGCATGTTAAGGAATTATTTCTGTTTCCGAAATTAAAATAAATACGAACTATCTACTTTAATTTAAGAAATGAGCTCACTTAAAGGGAAAGCAAACCTTACCTCACCACCAGAACTTGCTTATCTACACTACGTTATGATGTTTCAATCCAGTGTTTAGCTATGTTTCACAGCAATGAAGCAATAAGTATTTGTATCGATTCATGGCCATGGATGAAATTAGTAGGTCTATATATTTTATAAATTTTATATAATAATTTGTCTATTCAGTTGACTTGCAATATTTTGAGTTATTCAGAATTTTAATTGCTACGAGGACAGTCTCAGAAATACGCGACGTGCGTATAGATGAAAAACAAAAGAGGTCTGAAGTACAATAGACCTACTTATAAAGCTTAAGTTTGAAGATGCTACATTGTTTAGTGTTTGTTTGACAATCAACAATAGTGAACGCTGTCAGTGAATTTGTGAACATGGAAAAAAATTGGTGATTGATATGTGTTAGAATATTTGGAATTTCATAGTAGATTCTAACATCGCAGCTGTCGAAAAGGAAGTGACCACGCCGGAAGTTGTGACGAAAAGCCAAAAATGGTATTGGATGACCGTCGACTGAACCTGCGCGAGCTACCAGATAAGTTAGGCACTTCAAAAAGTGCTGCAAATCGAATACTGACTGAAAATGTGGACATGAGAAAGCTGTACCAAGAAGAGTGCCGCGTTTGCCTACAATGAATAATGAACAGTGTCGTTAGGATTTTTCAACCGAGTGTTAGCAATTAGTATATGCCGATTCATGGCCACGGATAAGACGGATCCATAACTTCTCATCTGATATGAAGGAACAGTCAAAAACAGAGGCCTGAAGTGTGTGAATCGGCTCCAAAGAGGGCGAAGGCAGTTCCATCGACTGGCATGGTCATGGTGTCAGTATTTTGGGATGCGTGCGGAATAACTTTCATTGATAATATTCAAACACGAAAAACAATCAACGAATTATGCGAACTTAATGGAGCGCTTGAGTGTTGTCATCAAGAAAAAAACTGCCGCATTTGGCGAAAAGGAAAGTGTTGTTTCATAATGAAAATGCACTAGTTCGCACATTTATTATCGGGACAGCCGAAACCAATGAGTTTAATCGCCACATTTAGCTCTCTTGGATTATTTTTCTTTCCATACTTGTAAACTGACACGAGGTTAAAGGATTTGCCAACGTGAAGAAGCGGAGTCAGCGGTTGATGGCAGTTTTGAGGAGTTTGACGGTTCTCACTCTGTTCAGAGTATCGATGCTGTTGAACATTGCAGGGGAATTGTATCGAGCTAATAGGTAATAATAAAGAGAAATAAATATATTTTTCCCCAATTTTTTTTGTTAGGTCAGGGAGTTTTTGGGACTCTCCCCGTATATAGCGTAGAATTTTCTAAGTATTAGGATTATTTTACAATAGTACGCCACTTTGCCACATATCATGTGGTCGAGACATAGTCTGCTTTCTCGGCTAATTTAATTCTCACTATGACAATATTAAAATTTTATTTAGCGTTTATGAAGATGATCAGAAGACAATTTGTCGATTAGATGACAATCAGTGGTTCCTATATATATTTTATTTTGTGAAGATGTTAAATTTAACTTTCTTCGAATTTTAAGAATTTATAACTTATAGTGGTCAGATAAATTATTATTGAGAGAAGATAACACGTGCCCAAACCATATTTTCACTCCTTAAAAAATTGTTTTTACAGAGTCTGCTTTTTCAATTATCGATAGTAACAAAATTGTGAAACATCTGGAACAAGTCTCCAGATAAGGAAGTGATATCTTCCACATTTTATCGATCTACAAAAAAACTGCAATATCTTTCTATCTTGTTTCTCACGATGTGAAAGCATGGGCACGTGTCTGAGTGGCTCTAGGCAGCGTCATCAAAAATTCAACACGGATTTCTATAGACGTACTAAATAGAAATTTTACTTCTATATTGTAACTTGAAAAAAGACAACCATAGGGTATTTGTCTGAAAGTCTTACTTCGTTTTTAAATCTAATGAACTGAAATTGTATAATGCTAATGAATATTATCAGCAGGAAGCGTGTAATGATTGCCATTACCTTTTAGCGTACCTTAATAATATATACCATCAGGCAATAAATATTTCACTGATTATAGTGTCAAGTTTTTCTGGAAGAGTGGAGTTACGGAAGCGGTTCACAAAAAAACTTAGAGCAATTAATATATATATATATAATTAAAGGGCAATTAAGAGTTAATAATTATAAACTGTTGAACTGAAATTGTTACCGGCAAACACACACAAAGATACAATAATGGACGCGAATATGAGCAGGCAAGGTATTGTTGAGACCTGGCGTGCGTGAGTTGGTGGAGTGAGCAGTCGGCGGCGACGACGAGACATTGCCGGGTACGGAATAATTAAAATTTATCAGTCGGCGGTCAAAAACGATAAAGAGTGGACGTACATTCGAGAGGATCGAAAATATTAAAATCAGTAAGAAACGACAGCGTTAATCCAGATATTCATTCAGGAAAGTCTCTGAGTGTTCCGCCAAACTATATTGAGAATTTACGAGGAGGAATTCTGCAAGGTGCCACCAATAGTAAAAGTCCAAAAGTTAAAAAATTCAGTGTAAAATGGCCTGTTCGTAATTTATTTGAGGCGAGAGTGTGTTGCTGAACATTTCCAATTGCCCTGGTACCAGAACAATAACAGTGAGTTATAAAACCATTTAAATTAAAGTTTAAACGTTATATTAAAGGTATAATATCGTCAGATTTCGATTTTTTTTATTTTCATTAAGATATTTATCAATAGTAATTGTTTTAAAGGGGAATAAATATTCTTTATATAAAAGGCCCAGTAAAGAACCTGAGGTAAGGTGAAAATTTCATTTATTTATAATAAAAAAATTGTTGTAAAGATCGGCGAGTAATTGTTTTGTAAATGTAAAGTATTTGTTTATAAATAAATTAATTGTTGTGTCAGTTGCAATAAATGTTTTATTCATACTCCATCATTAGATAAGTTTTCATTATATTAATTTCCTTTTAATTAATTGTTCATAATTGATCATTACATTTTGGCGTGCCAACGAGTGGCGAAAAATTAATAGTTGTTCCATTTAATTAATTAATTGTTCTTATTATTGAGTATTACATAAATGGCGCCTTAACGTGTGACCATTCAAATCAGTTCATTTGATTTGGTTTCTTTTATTGAGTATTACAATATATATCTTCTATATAATAAAAAAGGATGTATATTTGTATGTATGTATGTATTTACGTTGTTCTTTATACAAATTTTATCGCGTGGACAGAATGCAACAAAAATTGGTATATATATTCTGCCAAAATCGAGAACCGGTACTGTGGGGGTGAGAAACCCCTAGAATAAACGTGGAAATAATTATAATTGAAATAAGTTACGAATTAGTGTTAAATTACTGCGCGAGACGATGACGTCATAAATTTTCAAGACATTGACGCATCCTAAATATAGTTCTGTATTTCGTAATGAAATAAAGCAGAAATATTTTGATTGAATAAAAAGTAAAATTTTTTCCAGTATTACTCCATCGAATAGTAATAAAATACAATACGAAACACTTTACCATCCTTGCGCAAAGTTAATTTGGAATAGTTAATTATCCCGCTATCTTTGATAAAGCCAATATGGCGCCTTATAATACATTCAAATGTGTGTCGGTCGAGATTTATAAAATTTCATAATATAACGTACTATTGTATCCTGTATAATATTTCAGAAGATAATAAGATTTGTCTAAGGTACGACTGCTGAATTATATGTTTGTAACTATAAAAGTATTGAAAATGACGTACGGAACTCCGAAAGTTTTTATGGTCGTTATTCAATTAATGCACTATCAGTCAAAGGTATGTACAGAAATAGGAACATTTAAATTGAATTAAAAGTACAATTAATTATACTTTACGCAACGTATTTCTATAAATTTGTATAAATGTAAACAAATTATTGCGTGCAATTTGTGTCGTGAAACAAAAATTTGAGGTTAGGACAGCAGTATTTGTTTTCCATTTTTGGGAACGACGTTATAGATGTTCAATTTCTGAGAAATGAAGCTGAGCAAAAATATTTTGATTGAATAATAAGTATAATTAAATCTACCAATACCACATCGAGTGATAAATATAATATATTATGAAAGGTTATACAATCCATGGCATTAATTTTCTTTAAAATAACTTGACTTTTGACGTGGAATATTTAACGGGATCAGGGACCAATATGTTTCCCAATTATATCTTGCAATACGCACTGGAAGATACATAGAATTATGATAAAAACAATACTTAAATGTTCAAAATTGATATTTTTTTTATT
Organism: Zhengitettix transpicula; assembly: GCA_037074705.1. Lineage (NCBI taxonomy): Eukaryota > Metazoa > Arthropoda > Insecta > Orthoptera > Tetrigidae > Zhengitettix > Zhengitettix transpicula. Next base: position 112,282,949 of record CM073591.1, on the reverse strand, counting down.
GAAGACAGCGTATTTCGTAATGTTTTGCATTAATTTTATACAATTCTACCAACTGCAGATTGCTAAAACCACCAAATAGTTTAATTTCAGATGGAAAAATTATATGTCTACAAATTTAATAATTGTTTTAAATAGTGTATGTATATCTATCTATCTATATATATTATATAAAATTGTCTTATACGGGTATGTACGTGTGAATACTTGTGGGTATGCATATGGGTATGTTCCGCTTACAAATCTACACCCTCGAGGAGCGTTACATAAAAATAGCGCAAAAGCAACCGAAATTGGAGTGTATCGGGACATCTCGGGCAACGCCGGGCACCCAGCTAGTATATATATATATATATATATAAATGAATGTCATTCTGTGTGTCCCCTATACGTTCCTAAACCATTCATCCGATTGTAATGAAAGTTTGGTGAGTTGTGCGCACATCCACTAAGGTTTTGTCAGATTTTCGAAGTGTTAGGAAACTCCCAAGGAGAAAACGGGGGTAAAATTACAAACATACTGAAACGGCAGTCTTTAACGTCGAATAATTAGTTTTCAGGGCGGCCGAGACTAAGATTTCTTTTCAGATGTTTTTAGTGAATAATATCAACCCATTACAGAATGAGAAATCAACACTGTTAAGGAAGGGAGTGGAGGGGCGTAACATAAAAATAACGCCACATTATAGAAGCCAATGAGTTCAATTCTGACATTCACTGTGTAAGTTGGGTGCAAGGCCGTTATATAAAAGTAATGAGTAAACAACTGAGACTGGTGATCAATGACGGGTGTAGAAGTCATCGAGTTTAATTCTGACATTTACTATACTGCTTAAGACGCAGTTGATCCCCTACGAGTGGAGTAGAAGGGGCGAAACAAATTTCCGCATACAATATTGAACGCGTCGAACAATTTCGACCAAGCTTTATACACGTTACTTTCTATCCATAAACAAATACCGGTGGGTTAAGAAATACACCTGCAATCTCTATAGGTGGTGTTGGTCGAGGGGGTGCCACTTACAAACATTCGTAAACTGTCACTATTACCGTCGAATAAAACGTTTCCGAAGTCACTGAATTTTATAGTGGTATTCTAGAAGTTTTAAGTGTCTAATTTCAACTCCAAAAGGCAGTGCGGGTGATGGCGGAAGGGGCTTACATAAAAAGAATAATTCAATTCAGGGGTTATATGAGCCGCTGAGCTTAATTCTCGCTTTATCCATGGCGGCTAAAAATATTTTATGTACCCTGACGGGGAGGTTGAGAAAAAGTTACTCAGAATATTTTTGACCGTCTTAAGTTACTGGGTGTATTTTTTATTTTCTTAGGGTGCCATGCATATTTTTGATCTCTATTTACTTAAAAGTTATATTTTTTACTCCTTTGAGGTACCAGGAGTGTTTTTAGACTTTATTAAGTTAGCGAGTGTTTTTCACTGGTTTAATTCAGCGTGATTTTAGACACTTTTATTTTTTGAAGTAGGAGAATTCCCAAGTTGTTAAAGTACCGTCAATCATCAACTTGGTTTATTTGAAGTTAGATGCCGAGGGGTTAGGTCGGGGTTGGGAACGTAAATAGGTAAGTATTCCAAACAGTGACACTATTGATGCGGTTTAAATTAAATGTTCTCCAAGAGTTTAGTGTTGAATCAATTCATTCTCCGGGCCAATTTAAATAAATACCCGTGCGACGCCGAGCACTTAGCTGGTTAATTTATAATTTATTGTCTGTTATGTGTTATTCATCAATTTCTCTGAGGGAACTTCTATCAATGCCAAAACCTACAACTTGAACAACTAACCGATTTGAGTTTCGGTATTTCAAACGAGACCTCTTTTAATTTCATAAGCATGCGATGCAGTTAACATTTGGAAAACCCGAAATATATTTATTTGTCACTAATTTTTTTTAAAACAAACGTCTTAATTTCTTATTTGCTTAATATCAGAAGAAATAAAATAATGTAGCATTTTAGAAAAACGCATGCTATTAAGACGAAATGTTCAGTTTCGTCAATGAAAATTTCTTTTTCACCCCGACAATGTCTTTTGTTCCGTCGTCTTCAGTATTTTCAGATAATATTTATGAATTGCGCTTATAATGAAGTTGTATTGGAGTTTGGCTAAGTTTATTGATTTAAAAAGGATAATCCGTTGAAAAATAAAAATTAAATCGGTAATAAATATGTTTTCTTTCTTCTTTCTGAAGCACCGTATTAAAACAGTTTATACGAACGAATAGTCCTCTTAGCATATGACATCTTATTTCGCAAAAATCGACATATTTTTAGTCTTAAGTTTGTGTCGACACATTGATCTGGTTACGAAATGTGCTAATTGGTGATTAACACTCTACGTGGCGTAAGCTAAATCTGAAAATCCGCTTCCGGCGTGCGTACTGCAGCTTCGTAAATCCATTAATATTCGTCTTAGAAAATATTGGACGTGAGCGGAAATAATTTTTCTTGCTTTTCGACAAATAATATGTCGTTATTAAAAATGTCAGGCTGAGTTTTAGAATATATAAATTGAAATGCTGCAACAATATATATTTTTACATCTACTATTGAATTTTATGGAGACATTAATCTTCACAGGTTTTGTAGAAGAATCGTCACGGTTTAACCGCTGTTGTATCCGTGTGGAAACCCGCGAACTACATATATTTCAACGTTATTTGTATTTGAGTGACAACTGGATGCACGTGAATAATATCACAATAATTCTTCTCTATTTTCTACTACTTGAGGAAGATGTTCAAGGAAGTACTTTGTACTGTCACTGTTGGCGCAAATTTATGCAAATTTGTGTGTAGTTAAGGAAAACCTTGCAATAATTTAACCTACAATTGTGTTCCAAATGTGTAACAGGAAAAGCATTCAGTCAGACTGGGAATGTCTAAATGTTTGTTCCAGTTGTTTTAATGAATTAGTCTCGTTGAAAGATTTCAAACGTATGCGTATGGAAAAAATAATTTCATAAAGATAAAACCCGTACGAAAATTTAATGTAACTTCGTGCAAACTATCTTTTTACAGTTAACAATAGTAGTACGCAATAAATAGATTTTTTTGAATTTACCGTAATTAAATGTAAATAAAAATATATGTATTTCTGAACAATTTGCAAAACGGCACTAAAGTTTTGACAAGTTCCAAAGATCCACTAAATTAATAACAGTAAATGAGAGGAGATTGATTTGCGTCGGAAGATGCTCAGAAAAGTACCAAATAAATAATTCCATTTATAAATCGAAATTCGACCCGAGGACCCTGAGATTTGCAATAATGAACTATCCTGCTTGTTTAAAAAACGTCGTAGAATCATTTAAACAATTTTTACTTCTGTTTCCATTTAAATTAATTCGTAGTTTGAAATTTCGGGTTCTCTCATTCATTCCTGAGATGGATTTTCCACACACGGCTATTTCTGTTGTGGATATATTTCAGAGATATATGAAATTGGCGAAAACAGATTTATCCTTTAGTACTAAAAACAATGTATTTATTCATCATTTCTGGAAGTATTACCTTATACCTTTAAACAAGAAAAAGTTGTTAAAATGTCACTGTCTTTTTCATTTACACACGCAAAATAACCCCATAAATTATTATGTACGTAATTTCACATTACTTTTTTTAAAAAATTCTTTATGTAAGTCAAATTTACTTTGCGAAACAAAAATCTAATTTTTTAATATTTTGAAGTCAATCTTTTGTCAGTTAAACGCCGTAAAAAAGTTGAAAGAAAAACAGATAAAAGTACTTGGAAAAGTACTTCCAAAAATATTTATGTTCTAATTTCAGCAACTTATTATCAGTTTCTTAAAACTGTTATTTAAGACATTATTATTCACTGAAATTCCCTATATTTTTATATCAGTTGTAGAAAATAAAAAGTTGGTATTTTTCAATCAATTCATTTTGCCTAAAACGGTTTCGGAAATACTATCATCTTCATTTACTAAAACAATTTTGAAAAATGAAAACATTCGGTACACACATTATATAAGATAATTTTTAATTCTTGACTTATTATGACTAGTGAACATTCTAACCTATCACTATGCACTCCTTAAAGTCAATTTGATCTGTTATAATCATTTCTCGGACGATTATCAATTTAAATGATTCGGCATCTCCTGATTGTATTAACATAAACTCTCAGGACATCCTGAAGAGATGATATAAGTATTTACAATATCAGAAATATACTTGGGCCATAGTCCAATGTTATTTTATTTCTTTAAAAACTTTTCAACTATCCGGAAGTACTGTATTAGTTTGTCCTGTGCAAAAAAATTCCATTTAGTTAAGCACAACTAAATAATTTTGACACCTTGAACTATTAACTATGAACTATTTCGTTTTAAATTTTTTTAGAGGAAGAAATAAGAAGAAGAGAATGTAGACAGGCTATATATAGGGTAATTCACACAGTGGCAACTCCCCTCTTACAGCATACGACAGGGACTAAAACGGGAGATGCGGAAGGGTAGAACAAAGTAGTCAAGGTTAATTTTTTTTTAGGGCAACAGGTTACATGAGGGTAATCCACGTTAGGCAACTCCCCTTTAATAGCATAGAAAGGTTTTTGAAAGGGGGGATGTGTAAGGGTAGAGGAAGGTAGCCAAGGGTTAACTAGGGCCCCCGGGCTATGGTTTAAAGGTCCTACCCGGAAATTCGCCTAAAAATGATGCAGGAAAAACCCTAGAAAAACCTGCATCAGGAACGTCGGGAATTGGGTACTTGTCCCACGCCCTTCCGATAGCGGGAGAAGAGTTTTCTGTGGGGACGCAGCTTTCCCTTCTCCGTACCTCGACCAATTTAGGAGGCAGCTGGCCGACTGTTCCAATAGGAACAGCGAACAACTCTTACCGTATGCCCAAGGTCTGCGACCCGGGAACATACACCTCTCTAAACAGGCCGAGGTGCCTCGGCTTGTGGGAACCTTACTTCAAAAACGGAGAGGAAAAGACACCCCCAAAGTTAGCCCCTTCGTGTCTCTCCTATAAGGTTCTGCCTGCGAGAGAATAGCCCTCGCAGACAGGTTTGCTGGTCTCCGGGCTATATTTACTGCGTGTTCCAAACAATTGAGTGTCTAAAATGTCTGAAAGAAAATAATAATTTATAAATATTTTCAATCTTGTGAAATTTGTTCAAATTGCTGGTGTGAGGCCTGTGTATACATGGAATGATTTATCTATGACCAATGCCTTTACATTATTAAATTGAAGTCTACAGATGCCATAGGTGCCATAGGAATTACTAAGAACTGTTGTAAAGGAGTCATTTAAATATTATTTAAGACTTTTTTAAATTATATATCATTAGCGCCATTTTTGCATTATTCCTACCTGTTGACAATTTGAAAGGAAACTCATAAAAATCATTGCAAATTTGCTAATTAAGTAAAGTTATAGGTCTCTATTAATCGATAAAAAAAAGCATAAATTAATCAGTAGAAACTAAGTATTTGAGACTGACGTAAACACATTGCGCAACGCGTGGAAATCAGCTTGGTATAAAACAATTTAAAACCACTTAAATGCTTATAATACTAAACCTTGCAATAATTAATATTATTATTAAGATATTTAATTGTAAACGTTATTATGATTAATTTTCAGAATGTTTTAAAATATAATTAACGTAACATATTACTGAATTTAACTATATTATTTCAGAACTATATTTTCTTAGTATTAATATGAATGGAATTCGCTCATTTTGATATGTAGATTAATTGGCTTAAAAAGTCTACATCGTAAATTCGAGACCGTATATGTTCTACAACCGACGTAAACTTAAAACACGGAGTGTGTTAAGCGTGAAGGAGTCATTGCGCAATATGAGAGTACTTCGTTTCGATGTCGGGCTCCACCTGCGTATCTATGAACATTACTAATTTCATAATAAGAATGATAGCCAAATTTAGACAAAAGAAGTGATAATATAAATACCACACAACGATTCTGGAAGCATTGTTCCTTTCTTCAGGTGCAGAAAAACGCAAGATCAATTAGCTACCTCCGGGTTGATTCCGCACTTTGGAGTCTGTTTGCCAGACAATCCAATTTTCTCCTGGATAAATAATTATACTATATGTCATTATCTGTTTTCACTGACTGTACTTTTATGACTTAGTTGTCTCCCAATAGAATATTATTTCATTGTTTATTATTGGTTATTGCTCCCCTGGTTTTCCTATTATTTATATTCCACTGTTACTGAATAGAACTACAGGCTGTTTGGTTCGTCCGACAACCTGTTACTATAAAAAATTATAACGTTCAGTAACATATCTTGTTTTCTCAGCTTCTTGTCTTATGTTCCCATATATTTATAAAGACTCCTTTCTTCAACATTTATCTCGTAAGCTGACCCAGTTTATCTCTTGTCTGAATATTCGAAGCCATATTCGTTCATCATTTGTCTACTTTGATTCCTCTGCCTTCATGAGGCGACTCAAGCGAGTCTCAAAATACACGCGTTCAGAATTCAGATGCAGTAACAAAGTTTAGCATCATTGCTAGAAATCATCACGTTTAAAACCGTTATACCTATTTATGTGACTACGATCAACTTATATATACTATTACACAATAATAATGACACTATTAACTGTTCTAATAAGCATTAGGAATATCTCTCTCTCTCTCTCTCTCTCTCTCTATATATATATATATATATATATATATATATATATATATATATATATAAACATATATATATAAGAATTGTGTACAAGAATATGGGGCCTATAATACTTGTCGCGAAGGCATGGCTGGACGCGCGAAACTTTAGTTGTCTTGGGAGTCTGTGGAGAGAGGAGAATAAATCTGAAAATCTTGAGTGTGGGTTAAGACCGTTACGGAGCGAGTGTATTTTTGGAAGTTGTACAGTGGAGTCACAGACGAGAAAGAGTGTGTGTTGCGAGTCGGCGGAGAATATTGCAGAATATGTACTGAAAAGCTTGAGTGTGTGTTGGGAGTCGGCGGAGAAAGAACTTGAAATGCACAATTTGTTCTGGAAGGCAGCAGAAACATAATATTTTAAAGTCCCGGGTTTTAAAATTACGTGTCGACATTAGGAAGTATTTGTCCATTGGGAAAGCATCAAAGATTTGAAAATACAATATCAACTGTAAAGAGCAGGAAGTGTTGTGTCTAAAAATTACAATCACATTAACACATTAAATAAAAAAATAATGGCCTGTCTGTGATGTGAGTACGAGCCCCTTCGAACAGAAAAATGGTAATGTAAACTAAAAGAAAATTTATCTGTAAACCTAATGTAAATAATATTTATCGTCAGATTTCATATTTCACTAATTGTTTAAGTTAAGAATTTTTCACTTTGTAAGTTTTAATTGTCTTGTTGTAACATTCTTTATTGGAGGTCCGATAGTCGGCCCTGAAATTAAGCCGTGGCATTTTACCAACTTGTAACATAATTTTCAATGGTGAATAGAAATTGTTTTAACAAATTAACTTTGTTTTAGATTTTAAATTCTGTTTTTCATTTAAAAACCAATCATTTTAACTCATTTCCTTATATAAAATCTCATTAAATTTTGAATATTAGATTTTGTGCTTCAACGTCGTCTTCATTTTAATTTAAAATTAACCATCATTATTTGAGGCCCGTTTTTGTAAATTGTGTTTATTACTTTTGGCGCCTCAACGTGGGCTTATTTAATTTAAAATCAATCATAATATTGTGATTATTACATATTATATACTATATATATATATATATATATATATATATATATATATATATATATAGACTCAATTGTTGTCTCCAGGGTCCGATTTGCTCAGTCCAATATTACTCACCTTCACCTAATAGTTATGAATACCCCTCCCACCTCTCACCTCTGCTCCAATTAGCATCAAACATATCGTTAATGAATGTGCCAAATTTCAAGTACTGATCTTCATGTTAGGAAGCCTCAACGAGATTGTCTACTTCCTTCCAAAACCCAATGTCAGTATAATTTTTTTAAAAAGACAAACCTCTATTGTGAAAACCAGGGGTTCTCAAATGATCGATGGCGAGGACTCTAAAAGTCAATCGCGGAAATATGTTCACATTCTCCCAATAAATTAAAAAGTAACAGCCTTCCGTCAGTTCCTCGCACGGCGACACTTAATGAATTATAAAAAAGAATAACCTTACTCTTTATTTTAATTCTGGCGTGCAATTTTAAACCAAATTATTGCGCGATTAATAATTTTTACTAAGATACTATTGTGATTAATAATCCTTGATTAGATAGAGATCGTGTGTATTAAATATTACGTCATAAATTGATTTAATTAGTTTACTTGTCTATTGTGTTTGCTTATACTAAATTATGAGTGATTTAATTGCCTTCTAGTTTCCAGAATTGTGTCGGATGTTTTCGCAGAATCTAGTATTTTTATAGGATTATAACATGTGATCGTTTGACCTTAGCGAGTCAGTCTGCGGTATTCAATAACGATTGGTAGAGCGATACAGTCTAGAGTGTTTGTTTTAAAAGCGTTTAACGTATCAAAACGCATGCCTGATATATTTATACGCACCTACACCCTCCTGTCTTACTTATGTTTGTCTATCCCTTTCCGCATACTACGACCGCACCTGATGTAAACCAACGTATAGTCACTAATTACCATTTGTAGTTGATGCAACTTTAAATAAATTAAAAATAGTATGAGTAATTATAAAATGTTTTACAAAATGTCTAATAAAATATTCTATCAGTATTGGAATAGTCGGCCAGCTGCCTCCTAAACTGGCCAAGGCATGGCGAGGGGTAAGCTGCGACCCCACAGCAAAACCCCTCTCCCACCATCGGAAGGGCGTGGGACAAGTACCAAATGCCCGACCTACCTGATGCAGGTTTTTATAGGGTTTGTCCTGAATTACTTTCAGGCGAATACCGAGTAGGATCCTTAAACTATAGCCCGGGGGCCCTAGTTACCCTTGGCTACCTTCCTCCACCCTTCCGCATCTCCCCTTTCAAATCCCTTTCCTATGCTATAAGAGGGGAGTTTTCACTATGTGGATTACCCTATACATAGCCTGTCTACACCCAAAAAAAAAAAAAAAAAACTTAAAATACTTTCAGGAGAACAATTCAATCAGCCTACATCGCGTGAATATAAAAACAATTAAGTATAAATGAAAAAAATTACCAATTCGCCTTTAATCCTTTATTTCTTAAATTTTACTTCAGTTTTTTCTTTTGTGAATTTAACGTGTATTACAAACACAAGTGTGCACAATCGTTAGCCAACATGCAAACATGGACAAGTAGATGTAAAAATACTTTATTAATCTAGATCAGTATTTCGGAAACATATTTTTGTTGAAGTAATCTCTGAATTCCAATCGCGTTTTTCTTTTGTATTTTAGATCACTTCACACGGGAATTGTTATCTTAGATACGAATGTCGCAAGGTCGCCAGAGTGCATTGCTCCGAATGTACCTGCAGCTCAACTCACCTTCGAGAAGAAGGGAATGAGTTAAACATTTATACCAGTAACTTAAAATCTCTTGTGCGTAGTTAACGTCAAGTTAAACAGTTATCTCAATAAAATTTACCTAATTGAGAAGGTGGAGTGCTAAATATGTATGCTCTTAGTAACTAAACTTCAGATGGAGTAAGAACTTGTCTGACACTATACGAAATGTTAATAAATTGCTCCCGTGATTTACTGTGAAATTTACTCTAAATTAACATGGGTAATATAATATAAATCAGGTTATTTGAACGAATCTTCGCCGACCACTGTACACTACAACCAAAAAATTTCACGTGTACTCCTTTCGTGGAGAGTAATGTGAAGCTTAGAGGACTTTTGAATCACAATCAATATGTTTCGTTTAACGAGACAAAAACATTGGTGACGCAGATAGGGGAAACAGATCCGTATTAGCTAACCACGTACTGACATACTTCCAATAAATATTGTTGAGATATCATTATTTTGGTGTTTTTGCAGAGATTACGAAATGGGGAATACAATAGATTTAACAACATTTCGCAAAAGAACACACAGATAAACCTTTTTCGTACCTAGGAATAACAGGAAATCAATTAATACCACGATTACGAAATTCGGACAAATTTTCTTCACGGATGCAGATTTGTATGCGGAACCTACATATATATACGCCAACATAGTCAATTTTATTTTTTAGAAAACCTTCGTTATATTATTTTTTTTAAAAAAATACACATAATTACACGAATACTATTTTTCATTTGAAAATATAATCTACGTTAAAACAAGATTTGTAATCATCCAAAGATTTAAATTGAATGTTTATTTCGCTTATTATTCCGCCCCCTTTTACGATGCTGACTGATTCGGCCGCCTCGCTGGCGTAGCATGGCTCGGCCATGATTTGAGACGATATTCCATTCTGGGAAAACGCCTGAAAATAATAAATACTGAAAGGAAAAAGACCTAATCCGTTGGTTATCGATGATTTCTGTAGTGAGGGAAAGTTAGTGGAAGTTGAGACCATGATGTGCGTTCACCCGTCTTCCTGTAATACTATGACGTCATCAAACTTTGGTTCAAGTTCGGGATGGATGTGGCCATTATGTAACAATCTATACAAAGATAATAGTGTTAAAGTTTCTAGAGTATGAAGATGACTTATTCAACGTTTATGACCGATGTCAATTAATTATTAATCTTGCACTAGTTATTTTAAAAGGTGGAGAATTAGTTGATAAAGGGGAACGGGAAAATGGTTATTCTACATAGTAAGTTTAAAGCTTATTAATTGGGGGTACATGCAACAACTTAACTTTTATTTACAAATGTATAAATGATTCAAATTGATAATCCACCAAAGAAACGAAAATTACAAAATGTGGAAAACAACGAATAATTTCTGTAGTACAGTTAATTTTTTTAAAATAAACTACGTATTTGTAGATTACTAAGGCCATAAAATGAAACCACATTTAAATGTGATTTTTGTACATATTTTTTATTTGGTAATTTATTGTAGTATCCATTTTAATAACTAAATTTCTCAATGTATTTCTTTTAATTTACAGTTGGAAGTTACAATTATCGTCAATCACAAAGTATTTTTACTTAATTTTATAAAATGTCTTTTAATAAATAATGGATTATCAACATTTTTTCTTGATCCAACTTTTTGTTCATATGCTTTTAAAAATTATTGGATGCATTTCAATGTATAAATAATAAATTCCTTCATGAATCAAACCATAAATCAGCTTGAAAAATAAAATTAATACTGTTCTTGTTTAAATTGTGTCGGTATGTGCATATTTCAACAGAAACAAAAATTTCACGTCCGACTCCAAGGCAACGTAACCCAAAGTATAGTGACGTCAAAAACTGGTGAAACGGTCCTGTACATTCACTCCACAGAGTCTCTGTCCTGTAGCTGAAGGAACGACGCCGTGGTTATTGACTAGGTTCATATACATCGTGTCACTGCCGTGTTGTTTCGTGCATTACAGAGATAACGAGGCGTACTGTACTTAGCTCCTTATCTGTTATAGGCTCAGCTGCTGATGGATATTAGCGGCTGCCGATTCATAATTGTGCGTGAGAGCTGCGTGGGAAGAGAGGCGGGATTTAGAAACCTGCAGATAAGCGATAATCAATGGCAGTGTCTCGTTCGTTATTAAACCCGAAAATTATGGGTAAAAATGTTTAGGCACCGGCACGGCATTCATAAAGTACAGCAAACGATTTCGCAACATTGAGTCTGGGTTTCCACTTGCGATTTGTAATCGTGCGATTATTTAGTCGTCGAAATAGAACACAATACTTTAAATTGGAATGCAGCCCCACGCGACGAGAAAATCGCAGTGATTAAAAAAACGCAACCTGTCCTATTGTAGTGACGACGCGGTTGTCGCTGTTCTAGACTGAGACACTTGACAGGCACGGACACGCGCCCTCTAGCGATTATTCACTCGCGCTTCCGAGCGATGTTGAGTCTTGTCTGCCTAATATTTTCATGAAATGTCCGGTAATCCAAACGACGAATCATGAGACTACAGTGGCATAAGCAGCGTGACTGACACCGACAGACAGATTATTGAACCTGGAGAAAGGCCAACAAATTATAATAACAAGCGAATGAGTATCTGAAATTGGAAGGAATTGGCTCGATGGCGATCACTCAGTTCTTCATTATAAAGGTTTCTGTTTTTCTCAGTTGTCTAAGGAGAAAGTCCGTCGTTTGGAAAAGTAAAAAATTATGTTCGTCTTCTTAGAAGTAGAATAGGTGCACACACGAGTCCGATCACTCCTTCATGGAATAAACCTACTAAATTCAGTCTATTCCAGAGAGGCAAGGCTATCGAGGCCGTCACATCTGACTGAAGAAGATTCGGGGTTTGTTATAAATTTAAGAAGTGGAAGATGGGCGCTGAATGACTTCCGGGACATCAGTCTTTGTTGCCCTGAGTCAGAGGAGGTTTTTGAATGATCCAATGACATATAATTCCAAATTTATGGGAGATTTATGATAGGTTTGGAAATTGCGCTCGAAGATTTTATAGAAATTGTGTGTTATAATTTCTATTCTTAAGGGAGTCGTTCTGCACAGAGTATGGAGATGTTATCAAACGAAAACTGGTGGTTTCTTTGCTAATTTGTATTTATTCGTTTCTCCTAATTTAACGTTATTCTGGCGTTTCTAGACTTTCCTGTATGTGTCACCCACGAAAGAATGGATTACACATCAGATTTGTCTGATTTATTGGAACTAACGGAGAGTATTCTGAGAAGTGAAAATGGTTTTAATTTTGAAATTTTTTAGCAATCCAACTGATTTTTTCAGATAGTATTGGTATTTATTGACTTTGAAATGGAGGTACTTCTGGCTTTTTCAGGCCTATTTGGATAATGTGAGATGTGTAATTATTTGCTCGAAGGTCTTCTTGTAACTTGTAGAACTGCCACTTCTTACTGTTTGACTTAAAAGAGGGTGAACCTATTTCCGTCGTTTTAGTTTTCCGTGTACCAAAAGCCAAACCAGACTAACAGTTTCAACGAAATCCATAATAAAGATTCTTTAGTCGCAGTGGGCTCACCGCATAAAATCCCTGCGACAGGAATTGTTTAGTCGCAGTCTGGGGTTTTTGACAACAGATAATCCTGAGATACCCGAGTAAACTGTGTATTATATGCTTCAAAATGCGGTTATTAATTTGAATACAGGAGAAGTTAAAACTACAGTAGATTCTACTATCCGGTTTGAAACTATCCGGCCTAACTAAAAATAATAATTCTCTGTATTAAAATAACGAATACCGTATTTTTTTCTGCTAAGGGGTTCAACAATACTCCTATATGCAGCCAGCATAACACAACCTGCCATTCACTTCGTAGTTATTTCATATATCAACGAGTGCGGCAAATGATTGCTACTGTAAGATACTGGACATTTATAAAGTACTGGCCTGCCATAAGCGGTAACAAGATTTGAATTAGAGAGAAAGTTGATGTTGAAATTGTATTTTTAATGGTATAGGTGAGGAAGTTGAGAATTTCTAAAACTAGGGTGCATCCGGATTGTGGAGAAATGTACAATACAGCATTTAATGGTATTACCCTTTCAAAAACATTTTTCTTGGCAGAATATAAGAGTGCCTGACCAGCCCAGTTGTTACAATGTCTTCGAAATCAAAAGTAAATATTCAAATCCAGGTCCTTTAAAGGATTTTTCCAATCAGCCATTGGTGCTCCATTTCTTTTACAGACCTTTGAGTTTCTTTTGTTACAGTACTGTCTTCAAAGTCTGGCTACCTTCAAGGATTAAATTTTTTTTAATAGTAAAGATCGTCAGCATTGATATACGTTTCACTTCTCTTATGAGGCAACGATGGTGTTAGTGAAGGCTTGAAGAATATTAGCAATTTTTATTTAATTTCACCAATTAGTAAAGTAAAATTTAAGCTCTGCGCTCTGAAACTAATACGGTAATATACATTGTATGCAACTGCGAACTAACAGAAATACATAAATGGTAGTATAATAATTTTTTCAGCGTCTTATACTTTAATGTTTTTGTTACATTGAAGCGGGCGACTTTTCAGTAATTTAAGTCTAGCCTCAAATTCCCTACTAGTCTCATATCTGAATGCGATAAGGTAGCAGCAATTTATCTGCAGGAAACGTTATAGTCGAAAGGGGAAAAAAATGAGATGCTAATAGTGGTATTTGGGTACGTTCTTGTGCATTTCTATGTGGCTTACTTTATAGCTCATGCGTATTGCACGAGAGGCATGAGAAGTTGCATACATCAAGGAGTTAAAACGAAGAAGTTTCCTTCAAATTATATTATCAGTTATTCTGTCTGTATTTGGCTATCTTTATTATTATTGATATCCGGTACGTTACTGTGCGTGAGAGAAAATCTCGGAAAAATCAGTCCTCTGACTAGAAAAAATGATTTCCCATACTGAGTCGTTAATAACCAGAGCTGTTGATGCGACTGTAAATAATTCAATATAAAAAAAATATATCCAACACCGGTCGGTTTTTGAGACGTTTCCTTCACATTGTGAGACACAGCTTCTGGGTGAAACAAGTTTATTATGTAACCAAACAAAAGGTTGCATAATACAAAACAGTTTGGGAGAGAAGCTTTAGATGAGTTTACCGACGAAATACTGCAGGGATATCACTGAGGTGAAAAATAAAATAAAACATTTATATCTTTCTTCTCCCAAGAATACACAAAAGCATTGAAAATGAAGTAAATTTAAGGGACCGTACAGGTAGGAAACCCTGTTGAGACATACAGATAATATTATTTCATGAATTACTGAAGAACGTTTTTCTATGTTTGAAATAGATTCACGTCATGTAGGCACGAACATACTGAAATACTAATCTCAGTTCATCTTTTCTTGCTCACTTTTATGACTTTTCAGACTGTTTCTTATTAATAACTAAATCTGTCTAATCAACTATAACCTACGAAATATTGGTGAAACATTAGTTATTCACTAAAGATAACCGCAAACTTATCTTAATAGCTAATAAATTAATTAGTTAAATTAACGTCTGTTAAAACTTATAATACTAAACACGGCCTTCATACAGGCAACCTTAAAAAATAGAAACAACAATTGAAAAAATGAATTTAAAAGTACCGGACGTTTAGACACGGATTAGCATTTTTTTCCCTAACGGCGAATAACTTAACTCTGGAA
This sequence comes from Zhengitettix transpicula, assembly GCA_037074705.1. Taxonomy (NCBI): domain Eukaryota; kingdom Metazoa; phylum Arthropoda; class Insecta; order Orthoptera; family Tetrigidae; genus Zhengitettix; species Zhengitettix transpicula. The sequence goes on along the minus strand of CM073591.1, from coordinate 112,267,731 downwards.
ATTAAACGAGTAACTAAAATCAAAGATAAATATATACGAGCAAAGAACTTAAAATAAAACGTCATATAATTTATTACGACACTTTGTGTAGTTATTAATGTTATAGAAATAATCTTTTTCAATAATGTGGTTCTTTGTTTAAAATAGAGGTGATGTAAAAATCGAGACAGTGATTACATTTGATATAATGTTTTCTGATAGGACTACGTTTACAATTTGACAGCTTGAAATTAGGTTTATTAGAAATTAGATATTTTAAATTATTTTTGTTTGGCCGGTATAACAAAAGTCACACAATTTGAACAATTAATTTTATAAACAAAAATGGTAGTGGAAAACTAATTAATAGGACCTTTTGTCCTTTAATAAAACAAGAAAAAGAAGATTTGGCTTAAAAATTACAGAAAATTGTAGGTTTTTAAACAATTGTACAATTCAAATGATAACACACCACAGAAAGGTTACACAATAAATTCATTGTACATATTTTTCCATATAATATTGTTCCGGATGAAAATAATTTTTGTACTTAGGAATAAATTCAATAAGATATAACAAATAATTATTATATTGATTTCTACCATCATGTGATATAGAAATATTAAAATGTCACTTTTACAAAATGTTATCAGAAAATATACAATTGATTACAAATTGATAAAGCAAACAGTTGAGTTCAAACCAAGATAGATAAGATCAAGGAACACGGGAGACTATGCTTAGATATGGTGCTCCAAATAACTTACAAATAACATAAAATATATATAAAAGTAGCTTCAAATAAAGTTTCATAACTATAGCCTTTAGATAAATGTAGCACGCACATTATTAACCTCGTTGCTGATTTTAAGTTTCGTGTTCAACAGAATATATTTGTTACTTAGTAGATGTTATACATATTGTTCAACCGAGTCACGTGGAACAATTAAGTTTTTAACACAAATCTGAAGCTGACGTCCTGTGGTGTAGGGGTCAGCAAGACTACCTCGCATCACAGAGGTCCCGGATTCGATTCCCGGCGAAAGCATGGGTGTTGGCGTGCGTTTGAGAAAATCTCGTCAAATCAGGCCCCCCGACAAAGCAAAATGAGTTCCCATAATTATTCGCTAATAACCTGAGCTGTTGATGCGACCGTAAATAAATCAATATAAAAAAATTTGAAAGTAAAGCGATTTTTCATACTTGCGTCAGGTGACAATGGGTCAGAAATAACCTCATTACTTAAAATTTATATTTTCAGCTCATGAAGTAATATTTCAAATTATTTGCCGTTCATGCAAAAAGTCTGCCACATATTTTATTTTTACAGTCTATTCTTTCAAATATTCACCGGTTTACTCGAGTAAAACAGTATATCGCTGTCATTTGTTCACATGTAAGTACGTTTTTAAAACTACTGAAACACAGATGCAGATCCTTAGTATTCATAAATTAAAAATCAAAATGTCAACGTCTGTAACAGTGTTTATTTCCATTTTAAGAACGGAAAAAGGACGTTGTTTACCGATTAAAGAATTATTAGGACCGAATTACCATACGGGAGGATAATGAAATAAGACGCTCCTCTGGAAATGATAAAAAATAAAGTGGAAATTCACAGATGAAAATTTAATATCGCGTTGCGAAAATATCTAGTAGTTCAATTATTTGTTTATCTTACTTTAAAGACATTTTATTAAATTAATTTTCTTTTAAAATGGAATGTTACAAATAGTTATTACGGAACAAAGTTGGTTTTCAATTGGAAACAGTTGTCACATAGATAATTAAACTTTTAAATAATAGGTTATTTTTAGTCGGTTTTTAATCAAATATAATTAACGAGCACTACCAAACATTTATAAGACTGAAAAAAATTATTAATCATAAAATTTTATTTTAATGTTTCAAAAATTACGTTATTCAAAATTAATTTTTAATTGGTGACATGTAGTGATAAATTGCAAGAATGTTGAAAATTATGGTTTGATTTGAAATATTAGTTTGTTGATAATTAATTGTTTGTTTCTTATAATACTTAGGTCAGGAAAATACTGTTGTTTCCTTTTAGATACAATTTTTAGGAGATTTTTTCTTCGAAATATATTGTTTGTAGTTTACGCCACTTCTGACAAAAATATTGTACTTGACTTTCTTACATATTTATTTTTAAAATTTTTATATAAATTTGAAATATTGTATTTATCACTCTTGCAATTTTTTACGTGTTTTAGTTACCTGATTTATTAAGCTAAGTAAAATTGTTTATTTGGTATAATAAGTGTAGTATAGGAGTACACATCAATAAGTTTGATGTTGCGTATCGCAGAAATCTAATAAGTAATAACCATAACCAAACTGAGGAAACGTTAACAACATCAACAAAGCTTTCAGACAGCCTGAAGAAGGTACAAATATGTTTAGAAGTATTGTTGTGCTGTTGTATTAAACTTTTATGATTCATAAAAAGTTTTTTGAATTATAAAAACGTTGTTAAATATATTCTATGAATAAACTTTGACAGAATACGCTAATGATTTTTATAATACAATATCTACGAGGCGGATCAAATGTATATCTTTCAAGATGTTCGGGAAGTAAACGTCATATGTGCACAAGGAAGAAAAAATGGAAAATGCCAACTGTACCGCGCTTGAAGGATTACATATTTTGAAGGTGTAACGGCGACCTTGAAACTGTTATCAGAAAATTGCAACCAAGTCTGAAGGAAATGGAAATAATCGATTTGGTTGAACAGAGCGTGTTAACGACGCCTCACATGAAAGAGAGAGTTCTGAAGAAGTACATCTTTTCATCATAGTAGTAGGAATAAAAAGGATTTTAACAAAGATGAAAAGACTCTAGAAGTGAATTAACGCATTCGAACTATCACCGAAAAAGTAAGTAGGATCATTTAATATCGAATGACTAACAATATCATTAAAGAACATTAAGATATCATCAGGAATGATCAGTTAGGGCGTGTATTTGAATTTACTGGTTACTTTTTCCATTATACGTTCAGTTTTGGTGGATGAAACTTTAGGTCTCCTCTTAACAACATCATTTGCAATAATTTCTTCAATTTTTGTATTGTTGGTATCTTTTACCGTCTTACTCCTTGAATTTCTAGTAGTAATCTTTCATATTCAATTCACTACAACTCTAGATGATCTTTCGGCGATATTTATATTTTAATACTTAATTTAATAATATCTGTTAATACTCAAAGATGAATGGTTTTGACCGTAACGGATTTATTTTACAGTGGAAAACTGCTCGAACAGGTCCGTGCATGACTTCCCCAGCGGATTATTCACACGAGAGCAGCAGAGGTCAGGGTTCGTGACCCTGCACTTCCTAGGAGCTGCCTACATGTTCCTCCTGGTCGCTCTGGTGTGCGACAGGTACTTCTTACCGTCAGTGCAATGCATATGCGAAGGTAAGCTTACTTTACATATCAAATAACAAAATATTGAAATGAAAAATAATTTACGTCGGAATGAAAATTGATAATAAGAAAGATAGTCAAATACAGTCAAAATAAGTGATAATATAAATACCACACAACGTTTCGAGAATCCTTGTCCTTTCTTTAGGTGCTAAGAAGAGCCTCGTCAGTTGACAAAAATGGGACAAGGATTCCAGAAACCTTGCGTGGTATTTATATTATCTCTTAATTTGTCTTATTTGACTATCTTTCTTATTTTTAAATAACAAAATAGTTAATAAAAAAACAGCAGTAACGTCTACTGCTTTATTTGATTCACGTTCAAGAACCATCATAAAATCGGGGCACCCTGAATAAAATAACTTTCAATTTTTGCAAATGCAAGTAATTAATCTTGGATCGGGACCAACAGTAGAACGCTGAAAATTTAATATCATAAATTGCTTTGTGCAGACGATAGAAAATACAAATAAACAATCAAGCTGCAGTTTTAAATAATGTCGGAGAAACGACTGAGGATTTGTAAAGAAAACGAAAGGTTGAATAAAAAAAAGTGTTGCAGTTAATACAAATTTCAGGATTCCGATATTTCAGAATTATCAGTACGGTGGGAAAATGCGGTTTTTCGTTAAGTCAAGTTAAAATTTTTGTGCAGATTGTCTGTGTACAGCTTTAACTAATTTTACTCTCAATTTTAAAAACATGACCAATGATTGTCGTTAGATGTTATTATACTTTTTATTAAAAAATATATTTTAATTTTAAGGCTAAAATTTTAAAATAATTATTTTATTTTCCACAATTATATTTTTATGTGTTCTTATACGTGACTAGTGAAATAATATTGGAATTACATTTTAAAAAGTTGAATTTGTGTATCAACGTGTAGCTGTTTATAAAATATAAGAAACCGGATTGCGGCTCTCTTTTGCCTTCCACTCCTGGTATAAAAAGGGTGACAGAGATGATAAAATAAAAAATTGTAAGTGAAGTGTCTATAAAAATATGGATTTGAGGGGCATATATGAAATAGAGAGACGTGACCAATTTGAATGCAACTCAAACAGTTCTTTTTTCTTATCTGGGAATTGAGTGATTTCAGTGTAGCTTAACGTTTCAAGGGGATCCGAAACCGATGTCACCTCAATTACTGTCTGTGACGCTGACTTTTTTCTTTTCACAAAAAAAGAACTGTCCGAAGGATTTAGAAAAACGTCACATCTCCCATTTGGAACATAATGTCGCACGTTCCGAAACCTAATCTTTCACGAGAAAACGGCTGGACCTATTTTTATGTAACTTTACATCGATGTTATAAAGTGGTGCAACGTGATTTTAAAAAATATAAAATTTCCACCCACCATATAAGATTAAATTGTGAATACTTCAAAACCCGATTTTTTTTTTTTTGCTGGGGCAGAGCATGGTAATGAGAAAAGTACTTTGTTAGGGTATGAATCATTACAAAAAGAGGCAAACAGCTTGTATCTTTATATTATCTTAAGATTACATCGGTTTCAAATCATGGGATCGAAATTAGAGATAAACCTATGACACCACATTTGTGAGAAGTTTACAAAAGGAAACACGAAGAAATCGATGGACTGTCTTTGGGAAGTACTTATGTATTTTTAAATATAACTATTGTACATTAGAATAGATTACCTGCTGGAGCCTTCCAGACATATACGATTACATCAACATCATCTATGAAAATGATTATGCAAATTGAAACAAACAGTGATGTGAAGGGAAGTGAAAATACCCAAGGATTTCTCTTAATTATTATTCTCGTTTTTATTGCGTAGTCAAAACTGCCAATAGGAAACTGTCCATGTTTAGTAACAAATATAAAATTGTTATTAATAATAATAAAGTATAAACGAATGAATCGTTTTTTTGGAGTGGTAAATAACTTTAAGGACCCTCCTATTGAAATAAATAAAACTCATCATTAAATATTCCAATTAACATTTATTTCTAAGGTTCACGTATTAGTAAAGAAAACATTGTATGTCAAGATAGACAACAATATATCAGTACAATAGTTGCAGATAAAACCAAGAAGTAACAAAAAGTATTAAAGAGTTATCTTTCGATACTGGCACAATGGAACATAAGAATTGTGTTAATGGAAAACAGGAAGACAATCAGAAATATACAATGTAGATATACTTTTGTGCCAAGAGCCAAATGGTCGTTAATAACCATGAACAATATTTACATTCTTGTATGAATGACGGGTAATCTGATAGTAATCCTAGGAATATTGAATATATCAACAAAAAGGGAGCCAAATTATACAAGTGTAGTCCAGTGAAAAACGTGAATTTAGACGCGTTTAATGTATTTAAATTTTATTCCATTTTACGTAAGCATATTTGAAGCTGGCTTTCTTCAGAAAATATAATTCTTTTGAAAAATAATAGCATGTATATGCAAAAGTAAAAAAAAATTGCACAATATCGTCGCATAAACCAAACAACTACAAACGAGGAAGCAAGACAATGTTCGCAGGAGGAAAAATAATTGGTACGGAAAACCTAGTGACGAAATAAATAATTTTCATAACTAATGACAATGATAAAGGGCAGAAGTTTATTTCTTTTCCCTGTTTCTGTAATAACACTGGTTACTTCTCAGTTCCGCATTCTCGTACAATCACAACTTTAGAATGCAAGCGAAGGCGATATGAGTTGCAAACTGGAATCGTAACTTCATAAATCACTCTTTGTAGAGGACACTCATAAAGATAATATTAAAAATAACGTAAGGTAAGAACCGTTGATACAGAATAAAATTATGTTGTTTAATAAGTCCTCCAGGGCATGGGAATCCAGATTTAAATAAACCGATTTTGAAGCAGGCTCAAATGTTTTTCATTTTTTGAACACCAATATCACGTTAAATTCGCACAGAAAACTAATTATACTATCAAACAAACTCGAGTAAAATTGCCATCTCAAACAGGACAGCACAAATGTTTAGGGATTGGTTTAAACCCAAATACTCGACGAGGTGTAAACGTGGTAATCCCTCCGTTTTGTTATAAGAATATCTCTAACTGATCAAGTTAAAAAGTGCTAAAAATTCAATTCTCAACTAACGGATTCTTTAATAATTGCGTTATTTAAGGCAGCTGCTTTTATATAAGCTACATTATTATAGAAGTTAAATGTAGAATTTTTCGGGTACTAGAGATGAATATATTTAAAACGAAACAGGAAATATATTAATTGAGAGAGATTAATATTCTTGTTTGACGTCTTGTCATGCGAACAACTAATTTCTATCGTAGGGAACCACGAACGATAAACAAGACAAACAGGTGTTTTGCGTGTTGCATTCAGGATGAGGTGTTCAATTTTCTTGACGACGATATTCTATTCATGAAGTTTCAAAATACATTTGAACAGGTCAAATATTTTTCAATTCTGAAGATATAAATATATTAATTATAATAAATATAAAGAAACGTATATGATAGACTAACTTTCTTTCAACACGACTGTACAAGGCATTTTGTTAATTTTAGTAACGATAAACAATACAATAACTTGGAATCAATAATTAAAAACTAAAAAAAACTTAGTAAGGTTTCTGCCGAAAATATATATCTCATAACTACCAAAATAGTTTCCATCCCATTATTCAAACTTAATATGAACGCATTTAAATACCCTGGTGAATATTACAACTATTATATTATAAGATGGATTTTGTATATAGTTCTGGATTCTTTGGACTGTCTCCCTATGAATTTAATGAAACATTAATCGATTATCGATACTTAATTCGACCTGTGAAGTAGCCACAAGTCGCTGCGTGATCTTCAAGGCTGGAAACGAAAAAAATAAAGATTATGTACCTCGATAAAGAGTGAACTTATCACTCGCCCCACATTTAATAGTGGGAATTTCTGAGTCTATTTGAATTAAATTAATTTATTTGTTTTTCTTTATATGCAAATATATTTTATTATTTCGTGTGACAATTCAAAATCATGTCTTCTAATTTGGAAGCTGAATATAGTTCTAAAATTCCAAATAGTAAATGATTGGATGCCAACCGGAGAACGTGAATTATACATTTTGAACTTTTTCATTTCTTTTGGAATGCGATTACACATGCCGCTGCTAAGCATCATTATTCAGTAATACCGACAGCGTAATTAACTGACCACATTAACCTCTGGAAGTGAAATGAGTGAAAATATATACCCATTATTATCAGAATCTCGAGTTGTATTAAAACTAATAATGGGGATAGCAACCCAGGAAACTGTAAAGCGGAAGTTTGAATTCTATGAACTACAATAACGGGTTACATCAAATTTATCTTTACTGATATAAAAAAATGCTGGTAAATTTTATCTGTAAAGAATTGTCGGTCATTGCAATTATTTTATCTAAGTTATTTTGAAATTAAATGAAAATATTGGATTTGATTCAGAGATAATATTTTCCACTGTCTGATTTGTAGATGATGTGTTATCTGGTGAATGAGGCAGAATTGATACTGTGTTTTATAGGTAAAAGAGGAAATAATGAAATATCGATGTCAAAAGTCTTTTATGGCCTTTAGTGCGATGACGCATCCGTTAAAACTATTGTGTGAGTTCAAAACTAGACAAGAACGACGATAATAATTATTATTTATAAACATAAGATTATTTTGTATCTATTTCTAATAGATTGAGCCACTAGGCCAAACATTCTCAGAAAGTGTTTCAAATTAATCTTTTTTTTTGAGGCAGTGTCTTGTTGCGAGACTTTGTTTGGTAGTTGGTGTATTTTTGCAGTTATAAATTTTCGTAAGAGGAAGAAAGATATTATTTTTTACTTTTAAAATAAGACAGAAAATATAGTTGTGGTATAATTAAAGGAACAGAATGGAAAAATCTTGACCGCAACGGGATTCGATTCATGGACCTCCAACAATGTCCTAATTTTGGACGGTAACAGATGCGTAGTTACGATACACGAGTGAAGGGACACCAGTAACGACCAATAAGTGCCTTTTAGGTTATATACAAAGCCTGTAAAACAGTGAGCTTTAATTCACTTCCCAACAGAGACTAGTGCTTTTTTGACTGTAAAAATTATAATTAATTAATTTAAGAAAACTGAAATTCAAAATAAAGCGGTTTATCGTACAACAGTGTAATAATTATTTTTTTTGAGTAATACATTTTTTCCTCATAAATTGGCAGTTTATGTGTTTATTTAGTAAAGAAAAAAGACAATGTATGGACAATGGACTCACAATTAATGTTGCCATATGGAACGGAATTTATGGAAGCCGGATAATTATTGCAGTTAGAAAAAACAATTCTTTTAACTTGATTAAACCTAAGATTTTCAGAAATTTTATCGTTTCAATATTTATTCATAATGTTGTCCTTGTTCTTTTTGTCGTTTAATAATTCGGCCATTGCCTTTTTTCGTTTCCATTAGATAATAATTTTGTTGCACTAAGTTTTTCCTCCCTCTGTCATAAAGTCATCCTCCCCGCTAACTCACTCCCATCCCCACTGGATCCAAAGCTAATTCACAACGAAATCAGATAATGGAACTACCTAAACAGAAATCTGAATTAATTCTTATCGTTGTCGATGCTTAAAACTAATGAAAATGTACTATTCTCCGGCAGACCTGCACATGTCACAGGACGTGGCAGGTGCGACGTTCATGGCGTTCGCTACTTCAGCACCTGAACTCTTCACCAGCTTCGTGGGTGTCTTCATCACGCAGTCAGACATCGGCGTCGGCACCGTCGTCGGCTCCGCCATCTTCAACATGCTGGGTATCGCCGCTTGCACGGGACTCGCCGCGTCGGAGGTACCGCATACGAGTTAATCTAAAATTTAAATGATCAAAGATTGAAGCCTTTCCCGGTGCAGTTGTTCATTATATTGTTCTCGGAGTTCAACCGGGTTTTGCATAATTGTAGAACGCAACGTTTCGACGACTAAAAGCTCTGTCGTCATCTTCTAGGTGAAGTGAAGTTTTTCTTCGCCTAGAAGATAACGACAGAGCTTTTAGTCGTCGAAACGTTGCGTTATACAATTATGCAAAACCCGGTCGAACTCCGAGAACAATATATTGTAAAATTTAACTTCTTAAAAACCATAATTCGTAAACTGAGATAAATACTATATACCGACAGAACTTAAAATCACTGGTATACAATTCCTTTTCCAACTTTGGATTAATTTCTTGTACCTTGACTAAATATTCAACTAAGAATTTCCTTTTAATATATTGATGGTTCTGATGAAGGAAAAAAAATTTCGGCGTCTGTTCTTTGTCGCAATATTCTTCATTATAAAAAGAGAAAAGAAACGAAAAAAACATACAGATACCTGTAATTTTTCTCGAATTTTTTTTACCCCTTTCATGCTTTGAAAAACAAGTTTTTCGTGTCCATGACGAATGAGACTAAGATCTCTAGATACCGGAAATTATTTAGAATATTCCAGTAGGAATAAGTTCAACACGCGTCTGGTTAATCATTAAAGGTATTATCTATAATATAGGAACTTTTCAAAGAAGGAATGAAGGAAGAAAATATTCAACGTTCCGAACAGTAAAACACAATCTGTTCTTCTCGTGGGAAAAGGATTATAATGACAGCTGCGATACAAGCGTCCGAACACTCCTACTGAATTATACCTGATAGATTCAATATATTCCTGAAAGTCGACTACATAGATATTCGCGTCTTAGGTAAATATGCTAATTATTTTGATTTGATAGTGTTTTCAATTGCTGGTTTTCATTTAGAATATCTGATTGTGAATTTTTATTCATTTCCGTTCCAATTGAAACCAATCAAGTCGAATAATGTATTTCTGAAAATAACTTATTCAAGTCTTAAAGGAGGATCCTACCCGGCATTCGCCTAAAGAAATGGTTTCCACTTTGGGTATTTTTTAGTAGAAGATTGGAACCGTTAAAATATGTTTTTAAAAAGTTGATCTGTAGATATATTATGGACCCAAATAATGAATAAAACTTATTTTAATAGTTGAATAGGACTGTTTCCATTCTTCTAATGATGACATTTCCTTCAGGGCGGGGACTTGGAATGTTATAGATGAGTTATTCCACTGACGTGGATGTATTCTTAACAAACGGTGAACTTCAAATCTGAAAAAAAAATTAAAAAGGAATATCTGTAATTAAATATTTCTTGTTTGGGTGAAAGTTAACCTATGGTGTAAGTAATATTTTTTTTTGAGGGAGTATGTAAATAATATCGTATGTTTTTTTCTCAGTAAAGATGGAAAAAATGGGTGAACTCTTGTGTAGCATGATACATGTATTTTCAAGTACTGATTATGTTCAATTATTTAAATCACAATTTTTTGTATTACTTTATGAATTCCAAAATAATATTGTTTTTCTCGTTTCTACTCTCAAAGGGATCCGGGCTTCAGAGCACAAACGCAGCAGACACTAATACCTTATGCTCAAAGGATGGTTTCACTCTAATACGTTCATATTAAATTTTCCTCGTGGTGCAAAATTTCAGAGTAAGGCTGCAGTACATAATGCACATTTACTCCCTGGAAAAATAATCAATTAATGGACTTATCATCATCAATTGAATTTAATCAAGAATTCCAAGATTATATCTACATTTAAAGAGAGTGCAGATTAGAGAGAATTCTAATATAAACCATGTGTCTATTATCGGTGAATATGATCCAGTTTAGTATTAGAAGTTTTATCTATCAAAGGGCTGAAAATTTAAGTATAGTGAGGCGCATTAAACTATTTTATACTATGAATTTTAGTTTCTCATGTCAATCATCATAATTAAACAAAACTGTCTCTTTAGTTTTAACTGAATAAGTAAAAAACATTTCATCCGTAGTTTAATACAAACAAAAATTAAAAAACACTTATTTTTTGTACTGTTAGATATCAACTGCAACATAGCTGTTGAAATGTGTACGACATGGTTTAAAAATTAACATATTAAATGTTGATATATAATTTTAAACTTTTTACAGATAAGCACTTATAGCTCATTACACCACTTTTATCCTAAGGTATTTTGGCGCAGGATTGCATGTCTGAATTTACTTTTGATAGTGGGCATGTTTGGAGGACGTTTTTCCCCCGTCCTCCTCCTCACTTCCCCAAGGGAACAGCTGGCTTTTAACGTATCAATTATCTATGCGGTTGGCCTGGTTTTAAGTAGTTTGCATGCACTTATGATTCACAACGTTTTCTAAATATATCGTACTACGCAGTTTATAATAATTACACATATAATTTTGTGTGAAATGTTAGGTCAAAAAATAATAAATTGGATCAAATTGGTCAGACACCGTCATTATAAGTAAATTTATTTGCCAGTCTCGTTGTAATACTGTCATTCATATTTTGACCTTATTTTAACCAGACAGTCAGGAAATTAAAAGTATGGTAACTTCCTACAATCATTGAAATTGAAATATAATATGTCTGTGCTAAAAGTATACTAAATTGATAAATAAATAGAAAAACTACCAGAGAAAATGAAATTTTAATATTAATACGCCACAACGTCTCTGCAATCCTTGTTGCTTTCGTCAGGTGATTAAAAACGCAAGAGTCGTCAGAACATCACAGCCCGCATAAACAAGGTCACGAACTTTTCAGTTTGTGCGGAAGTATCATTCTCACGACTCTTCCGTTTTTCATCACCTGACGAATGCAGAGATGATTGCAGAGATGTTTTATCGTATTTAAATTATCACTTCATTTTGACTGTCATGTGGCTATGTAGGTATCTAATTAGTAGTCCAACGTTCATGTTCAACTGTAAGCTATTAAAATAATTCGGACAATGGAATTCACATGTTTAGACAATATTCTTAGTCAAAATCTTCAATTGGGACAAATGCTATCAAGTATATATTATTATTGACATACTTGTGGGAGTATTAATAAATATACTTCACGTACATTATTGTATGTTGTCGTATTCTACAAAGAAGAAGAACGAACAGCAACCCATTGGGCTTAGTTTCCATTCACAATTAAGTCAGCGCAAGTTATATGAATATCGCTAAGTGGTTCAACTTGACCCTCAAACAAATAACCAGAAGATTAGACTTAGGCAAGTTTTCAGGATATTTTACGAGTATAATGGAAACCCTGCAATCCTTGTAGTTTCTAGGGGTGTGAAGTAAATTAAATAAATTCATATCATAATTATTTTAGAGAATTTAAAGTGTTTAGGACGACTCATATTAATATTGCTCGTACCAATAATATATTAATTTTAATTAAATACAAACGTTTATCGTTATTGACGAAAACTGTAATGTGAATATGATCGTTGGTAAGCGGAGCTGAAATGTTGAGATAACTAGTATTAAGCTAATTAGATACTAAACCGATAAGATTCGACAATGATAAGCATAAAACCGAGAGTACTGCTTGTGTTCGAGTGGAATTATAAAGATGTCTGCGGTATGATATAAGTAAGTGCAGACTGATTAAAAAAGCTTCAAATTTTTTTTGGCGCCGTCAGATAAGCAGGATCTTGTCTTTCCCGACGTTCGTTTTCCCGTCGACAATATCTCGATTCACGTTTGTCCCATAGGTCAATATCCCGGTGAATCGTTTTCCCGAAATACGATTGCCAGAAAGTCGTTTTTCCGAAAGGGTTATTTTATTAAGCAGGATTCTAATGTAAATTAAGTTAATAATAAATGCGTGTTGTTAATTCAGCCAGATTTGGTACACTTGTTACTTACGATCCAGGAACAAACACTGTAGAAATAAGACATTTTAAAATGACACCTGCTTGGCTTACTTCAACAGAGATTATTCATGGATTGTATAAACTTAATTAATCTTAATTATGTATGATAAGAAAAGTAGCAAATGAAGTATTATATTAATATTAATCTATATTTCGTAAAAATAACAGAACATGAAGGTTTCGGGAAAGTGATCCTTAAGGGATTTTATTTTAGGAAAACTACTTTCTGGCAATTGTGATTCGGAAAAGCGTTCCATCTGGATATTTGTGGGGATAATGTCGTCGGGAAACTCGTTTCGGGCAAGTGATTTTCGGGATTTTGATTTAGATCTCAGATCACCTAATGACTTTGTTCAATTCCTTTCATATGTTGCTTCGTCTTCTGCTTGTAGTTCCTTATGAATTTAATGAAGAGACAAAATATGTTGTGATGCAACCTTCCATTACGCTAGATATGATTACGTCTCTGTCATCAATATTGCACGAAACGTTTAAATCATACGGTTAAGTTTTTGCATTTGCAAATGTTGCTAGAAACTCGACTATATTTCCAACAGAATATTTCTCGGCAAAACGTACGGAAATTAAATTTTGACTTTCTTTCAGCCTATTCAACTGGAATGGTGGCCGCTGACGAGGGACACTACTATCTACATCGTGGCTCTCTGCGGGCTGGTGATAACAACATGGGACGACCAGGTGGAATGGTACGAAGGAGCTATTCTCCTGGCCCTAATCGCGTTATATGTGCTACTGATGGCCATCAACGACAAACTCAAGAAGCTAGTCGAAAAGATCTTCCGCAAAGGCTCCTGCAACGAACGCAGTAAGATTCGCGTCTTTGACCTAATTTGCTTTTATGACATTCTGAATACGTAAACCATATCATTCTAATTTTATATATTATTCTGGTAATTTCCTAAACAAAGTTCAATTGAAATCAACTATAATTAATGGTTAAAGCTTCGTAATACTCACTAATTTCAATTTACAAAAGCATTATTTGAAGGAATATTTAATTAATTATTGCTGTTAAAATTATTGCAGCTATAATCAATATATTTACCAATACAACATTCACAATTTTAGTAGTTATTATTTTTTCCTAATTTTCAATCTCAGTTCTATTCTTTTAAACCCTGAACCGACAACAGTAAATTAATAGTACTGTAATAATCATAACGATAAAACATCAGTAATTACTCCGAAAGAGCATGTTTTAATAACTACTCTGATTTGTCTTAGTTGCAGGCGGACGCTAATGCAATTATAAATTGCTTCTTTTCTTTCATTTTTCTAGATACATATAGAATCACGATCTCCGACTTATCAATAACGTTGCCAGGCAAGTATTCCGACACAAGTGAGTTATGGCTGATTAATCTTACACTGCAGCTTTTGTACGACACCTTATTTTACGCTTCACGCTTTTATACACATGACTAATTCATACTTTCACCAAAGAACATTTTTTTAAAGATGTGAAGGAAATAAGCCATTAAATCAACGCTTTTCAGCATTAGTTATTAACGTTATCTAGTATTGTTTTGAGACCTACGTGCATTTACAATTTTAAGATTTTAAGAAACTGATAGAGATTTTCCTGACTGACAAGTTTGTGGTTTCTTAACGACACCAATGCATAGTGAGTGGTAAATAAGGTAGAGAGACAAGGGCAAATTGAGACACAGAATATCAATTATACATTCTTACGCGAGACTTGTAAAACCGTTATTAACGCGAACTGTCACGATTAACATCAAGGGGACGCAGCTTACGGAAAAATACTTCATTTATGTGTAACATCCCAAACTGCCATCATGTAACACTCCACCACTGTGAACATGTAACATTCCAGCAGTTGGAAATGGGAAGTCCAGATAGATCGTTCACCAACCGAGCTATACCTCCGTTAGCTCACCTGGCTACCGATCTAGAGGATAAAGGAAGAATTAAGAACAGGAAATAGGAAAGTCGGTAACGTGAGGGTTCGGGTTCAACTAATTGAAACTAGGCGTAGTGGTTGGTGTTTCGCTGCACTTCAGTCAAATAAGAGCTGATGAAGAATAAAGAGATTTAATAGTTAGAAATAAAATAAAGTAAGACAAACTGGCGGATAGCACCAGGAGCCACCGACCCGTCTGGAGGTTGGAGCACGACTGTCGTTCCCAAGAAGCTCTGAACAATTCGAAGACTCCTTTCCCCCTCCCTGATGATTTTAAGTCTCCAATGAGAACTCTTACAGGGTGGAATGATTTCTGCTGCCGTGTGCATGTCTGCATAAGGCACTTAAAATGCTGACTTCTAGACGCAGCGTTTTCACAGCTGCCTAGGCGGAAGGGGTGAAGATTTATGTTGTTGTTGTGTTTAGTTACTCACTATATCTAAAGTAATGTCTTTAACTGCATCAGCGTTCTTGCAGCTGCGCCCTCTTAGGTCCGCTATGCTGAAGAGACGTTATGATAAGAGGGCACGTGTAGACTATTATATTACATATGACACAACTACTATCCTGAAGGCGTGTAATTCTTTATCTTTGTAAATAAGAGATTCGTATGTGTAAAATATTACAAGGTAAAATAGTCCTAACGTTCTTATCTCTGTTTGGGGACTTCCCTGGGGACTTAACTAACGAAAATATGAGAGGAAACTGGCGAGGCCATTATAGAGATAACTAGGTTGAACCTAGATAATTTTTCAAGTAAGCCAAAGTGTGTGGAAGGTTGTGTGAGATCTTTAGGCAGGGAATGAAATTGTAATAACGATTTTCCTGCGGGAGTAGAATTATTAAGGAACTATAAAGAATCGGCATAAACACATCTAATATTTATCTAAAAATTATTGTATTTTGAATGAAATAAAAACTAAGGAAAACATTAAAATAAACACTTAACAGAACAGATCTGTTTACAAACCTTGTAGCTGCTGAAAAATTCTTTTCTTATTTGTAGTCTAGTAACTAATAGGTTTCTAGCTTATCAGGTACCTCTTCCCGTCTTTGTGTAAGATATTTCTTTCTTTCTGTCACATGACTGCTAAGGCATCCTCACCATAAATCATATACAATTTATTCCCATGATTACAAATTTTACACGTCATCTCTGAAGTTTCTCTAGCCTATGTATGTAGTTTTGCTCTAAGGAACACAAGTCCCAGTACATTGATAGAGTGTGGTACGAACCATCGATTTTCATCACATTCTCTGGATTTTAAGAGGATCTTATTTAAAAATTATAACAATGACAGTGAAATTTCATATATTTTCAATTAAAGAACATTTCGAACGCTTTATTAAAATGCTGTTCCATTATTCTAAGTATAGTCGTTGCTTTTCTTACAACGCGTAACAATAAATAAATACGGAAATTTTAAAAATTTTATGTAATAATTTCTCTTTTCGCAAACTAAGAGCTTCACACAGCTGACATGGTGTGACAGGGTGTTGGAGTATAGTTAAATGCAATAGTTCCATGTTAAACAGTATATGTTATAAATAAATATGAAAATTAATCTGACTTACGTAATATAATTAATGTAACATAGCCCTAAGTCAGAAATTTATTACAAAAATTTAGATTAAATGTTATTGGAAGAAGGCTAAATTTCTGTTCAATACATATTTTGTTAATAATAATCAACTGAAGAGGTCTCTGATTATAAAGAAGAAATGAGTTTTTTTTAGGGCAACAGGCTACATGAGGGTAATCCACGTTGGGCAACTCCCCTTTAATAGCATAGGAAGGGATTTGAAAGGGAGGATGCGGAAGGTAGAGGAAGTTAGCCAAGGGTTAACTAGGGCCCCCGGGCTATATTTTAAGGATCCTACCCGGCATTCGCCTAAAGAAATGCAGGGAAAACCCTAGAAAAACCTGCATTGGGTACTTGTCCCACGCCCTTCCGATAGCGGGAGAGGAGTTTTCTGTGGGGACGCAGCATTCCCTTCTAAGTGCCTCGACCAGTTTAGGAGGCAGCTGACCGACTATTCCAATGGGAAAAGCGAACAACTCTTACCGTATGCCCAAGGTCTGCCACCCCGGAACATACACCTCTCAAAACAGGCCGAGGTGCCTCGGCTTGTGGGAACTTTAGTTCAAAAACGGAGAGGAAACGGCATACCCAAAGGTGGCCCCTTCGTATATCTCCTAAAAGGTTCTGCCTGCGAGAGAATAGCCCTCGCAGACCTCTCCTCAAGAAATTAATTGTGTTTTATGTAAATTTATATAATATTATTCTGACTTATGGCTGTTACATTAATGAATATATAATATATACGACGGTTATAGATTTAAACTTCCCGGAGAGCTGGAGTCGCCTTCTCCTAAGGTTCCCACAAATCGTGGCACCTGGATCAGTTTTGAGAGGTGTCTGTTCCGGATTCGCTGCCCTTAGGGATACGGTAAGAGTTGTCCGCTGATCCTATTGGAATAGTCGACCAGCTGCCTCCTAAACCGGTTTTAGGTACGAAGAAGGGAATACGGGGACTGTAAAGCCAACCCCTCTTCCACCATCGGAAGGACGTGGGACAAGTACCAAGAGTCCGATCTGCCAGATTTATGTTTTCTAGTGTTTGCCCTGCATCACTTTCAGGCGAATGTCGGGTAGGATCCTTAAACCACAGCCTGGGTAACATAGTTAAACCTTGGTTACCTCCCTCTTCGCTTCCGTATTCTCCATTTCAAATCCATCCTATGCTATTAAAGGCAGTTGCCTCCACGTGGCACATGTAGCCTGTTACCCTAATAAACTGAGTATTCATTGATACACACAGTTCGTAACACTTTTTTGTACTCTCGTCAAAAAAAAACATAAGTATGACAGAGAATAATTCATCAAATCAACAATTGTGTAGTCAAACAGACTCGCTAATCGCGGTTTTTTTGTAACAGACAACGTTATTTTGTAATTTATAATTTTTATTTACCGGGTAGTTTATCTCTAAAATAAATACAAGGTAGGAAAATGAATAATGTAATTGTGAGTTAGTGTAAAATGCGTATTATTCTTTAGTCATAGGTTAGATTGGAGCACCTATTTTCATCCATAGCTAATCATGGTCAAAGGGGATGAAATGTGTGTTTCTTGTTCTATTAAGGAAGGGGGCGGAATTTTTTTCTCATGAGTAGTATAAATAATTATAACATTTTAAAAAAACAATAGATAAAACAAAATTAAATTAATTTAATTGAACTTAAAAAAGTTTTTTAATTTATACTCCAAACTGATCCTCACTGTATATAATTTTTTTAAAATAAAGTGCACAAAATAAGCTACGTTTTTGTCTATTTTTCCAACGTAATATTTTTTACACTTTTTAATTGTTTCTGTAAATTGTGCCCGTCTATTTTGTTCAGGAAAGAGCCAAGAAAACACAGAAATGGAAACAGGCGCCTCAGGAGTTTATCGGCCTTACTTCGTCCATCTTGTGAGACCCAGCAAAGTGACACCGCCAGTTTTGCCGCTAGAGGTAGTCTCACCATCCGTGAGGATGAATATTTCACCCCAGAGCACCGCCGAGGGGCAGGGTTCCGATAGCAACACTGACCTCGACATCAAGAATCCCGACGAGGAAGGTAATATACGTATTATTATTAATATTATAGCCGGCGGTAGCGATTTATCACGATTAATGAATATTTGGTTCAACGCCATTCACAGAGATATTCAGCTCGACATGTACGCTATTCCAAATAACTGCAGAAAGTTTGCTGATCTGCAGCTATTAAAGTTTTCCTGAATGTAAAAATAGTATTCTGAATAAAATTATGTTTGTATTTATGGTCTATACCCTCGTTAATTTCTTTCAAATTTCTTCAAAAATGCCAAAGATTTCGAGGATTATAAGAACGAATTACATCATTCAAAAGTACTTTCTTAGTGATTAAATTCCCTCGAAACTATATATATGGAAGTATTCTCTCTGCGAGAGGATTCTCTCGCAGGTAACCTGCGAGGGATGTTCTCTCGCAGGCAGAACCTTGTAGGAGTGATACGAAGGGGCATCTTTGGGTATGCCTTTTCCTCTCCGTTTTTGAACTAAGGTTTCCACAAGCCGAGGCACCTCGGCCTGTTCTCAGAGGTGTATGTTCAGGGTCACAGACCTTGGGCATACGGTAAGTGTTGTCTGCTATACCCATTGGAATAGTCGGCCAGCTGCCTCCTAAACTGGTCGAGGCACGGAGAAGGGAATTCTGCGTCCCCACAGCAAACTCCTCTCCCGCTATCGGAAGGGCGTGGGACAAGTACCCAATACCCGACGTACCTGATGCAGGTTTTTCTATGGTTTTCCCTGCATTTCTTTAGGCGAATTTAGGGTAGGATCCTTAAAATATAGCCCGGGGGCCCTAGTAACCCTTGGCTACCTTCCTCTACCCTTCCGCATCCCCCCTTTCAAATCTCTTCCTACGCTATTAAAGGGGAGTTGCCCAACGTGGATTACCCTCATGTAGCCTGTTGCCCTAAAAAAAAATTGGAAGTGTATTCATTAAATTTCCGCATTTAAAAGACTGATGTTTCGCATTTTTTTTTCCCATTAATAAACTTCCAAATACTTTGATTATTTTATCGTACGTAATTTGCACAGATACATTACCAGAGTTTTAATATATTTAGTTTAAACCTTGTGCCGAATTCCGTTATTACATTTTTTCTGACTTGATGTAGGTCTACACTTGTCAATTTCTATTTTTCTCTCCTGTTTCGTAATTACATTTTTCTTTTACTCTATAATTCATACTCTCATTTAATAACCGAAATTAAAACTAAATATTTTGTGATACTTTCTTTTTTTTGGAGAAGAGATTTCTATAGTCACAGTTCTCCTTTCATAACTCCTATTGATATTTCTTATACACTGTTTGAGAGCTGACCCATGACATTTAGTGAGTCAATAGCCAAAACAAATGATAATAGCATAGAGCGAGAAGCTGGTTGCTGGGGCAGCAGTTCGTTACTTCCAAGCTGTTTCCTTACATCCACATTTTTCAAAATATTGTTATGAAACGTATCCAATCATATAATATGTGACATTTAAATTATAATTGGTGTCCTGAATATCGTCTCTAATTACAATGTATCAATTATATAGAATGTGATTATTTATGAGAATAGAGAGAGAAATTTATTTCCATATAAATGCAATATACAATATGGGAAAACGTCAGGTTTATATATATAAGAAAGTTACATTAATCGCACAGAAAATAAATGAAATTTTGACAAATATTTTATTTTAATAATTTTAACATAACTTCACTGGTTTATATATTACTTTATTTGCTAAATAATCTTTAAGAGCTCTTTTAAAGTTCTTGTCTTGTAGCTCTTTTGTGAATAGTGGCACTTTATGAAAAAATGACATTCCCATATATTTGCTCATTAATGACTTACTAATAAATTGCAAAGGTGTTAACACAAGTAAAAACAAAGTCTAAATCAACCAACTTTTACAAAATAAATTCAATATATTCACATACTATGTTAGCGTCCATTAACGGTAATCCTAACTATTTATATTATAAACTTTACCAATTTTTATCGTTCAAATTTTGTACTAAATATCTGCATATATTATGCTTACCAAAAAACGATCATAGTAAATGGAGAACTAAATCTTCAAGTCTTCAAGTACAGAGTACTTATCGACATATTACAACCACTTCTGTTTCTACTAATATTATTACTACTGCTAATAATAAAAATATTAATTCATAACAAAGTAAATAATGTGAAATAAAAGTTTGTCCAGTGTAGAACAGCAACTAAGTCACGCACTTCATTTCATTATATCATTCAACATAACATTTTTAACCCAAGACATGCGAAAAATATTCCGCATCAAGTTGAAATGCTCTACAATATGGAACAAACTAGATAAAATTTGTAATTTTAATCAAATATTTTTTTTCATCGTTGTTTGTGCTTCGAAATGCAAATGTGAAGAGAAACCAAATAAAAATTATTTTCTGGAGTTAAATTTCCAGAAACAAAATAATCTAATTTTTATCTTCGCGATTAAATAAAACTATTGGACTGGCTGCGTAGTATTTAAAAATAATTCAATAGTCAATTTCCCAAATTATCTCAAATATTTCACATCTTTCTCACATGTAACATCCCAAACTGCCATCATGTAACACTCCACCTCTGTGAACATGTAACATTCCAGCAGTTGGAAATGGGAAGTCCAGATAGATCGTTCACCAACCGAGCTATACCTCCGTTAGCTCACCTGGCTACCGATCTAGAGGATAAAGGAAGAATTAAGAACAGGAAATAGGAAAGTCGGTAACGTGAGGGTTCGGGTTCAACTAATTGAACCTAGGCGTAGTGGTTGGTGTTTCGCTGCACTTCAGTCAAATAAGAGTTGATGAAGAATAAAGAGATTTAATAGTTAGAAATAAAATAAAGTAAGACAAACTGGCGGATAGCACCAGGAGCCACCGACCCGTCTGGAGGTTGGATCACGACTGTCGTTCCCAAGAAGCTCTGAACAATTCGAAGACTCCTTTCCCCCTCCCTGATGATTTTAAGTCTCCAATGAGAACTCTTACAGGGTGGAATATTTCTGCTGCCGTGTGCATGTCTGCATAAGGCACTTAAAATGCTGACTTCATTAGACGCAGCGTTTTCACAGCTGCCTAGGCGGATGGGGTGAAGATTTATGTTGTGGTGCGTATCGTTACTCACTATATCTAAAGTGATGTCTTTAACTGCATCAGCGTTCTTACAGCTGCGCCCTCTTAGGTCCGCTATGCTGAAGAGACGTTATGATAAGATGGCACGTGTAGACTATTATATTACACACATAACTGATTTTTAAATACGAAAAAGAATTATGATAATTATACCGCTGTAAGTACAAAACGATGAATTTTGCCGTGATAAAACGTTAAACGGTGTAATTATACTTTTTCCAATTTTTCTCTTCAGAAAAAAACGTATTTATCAACGCTTTAAGTCTTATAACTGAAAACATTTTAATATAGAATAGTTTCAGCTGTAAAAAATGTCTACGAACTGAATATAATTTGGTTTTTAAATATATTAATATTGTCGTGGTTAATTCCAGTTTTATTTCGCAGGTTGCGTGACTTGCGAGATGTGTGGTTCTCCCGGAGCGTCTGGCAGCATCTTCCAGATCGCCTTCTTCCTGCTGCAGTGGCCTGTGGGAGTTTTGCTGTGTCTCACAATTCCAGACTGTCGCAAGCCCAGGCTGCGCAAGTTGTACCCCATCACCTTCATCATGTGCGTGGTCTGGATCGCAATTTCATCTTACGTCGTTTCTTGGATGGTGACAGTCATCGGTAAGCGTACACACAGGTTGTCTTACGAAAGCAAAACATGGAAATTAATTTTTTATGACGTTTTTGTTTTTGGAAGCATTGAAACTTTTTCTTCCTTGTTAATTCGTGTGTTCAAATGGAATACACGGATAGAGTGCATTGAGCAGGCAACAGGAAGTCTTCTATAACTGCAACAGACACGACAGACTGCGATTGATAGTAAATATTATATTCGATTAGCTTATAAACGTAAAAAACACTGGGGGAAATTTAATTAAGTATTTTACGAGTATACGTTTCGACCAGCAATGTGTTCAGGTGTTCAGTCCAAACTCTGAGCTACTCAGACCACACAGATTTGTCCAAATTCATCAATGCACTTTGAATATTAAACTTGCCTTTACCTGTTAGCCATTTTAACGTACAAGTAAACAAGTGTAAAATTTATAAATTAACGATCGATGCCTGACCTAGTTATATTGCATCTTAAGCATGTGGTTTGTCTTGATTGGACTGGATCAGAAATGACATACTGTGACATCTCTAAATCAACCCGTCTTGAACATTAGTAAAATATTGTATTCTATGTAATAAAAAAGGGATGTATGTATGTATTTACGTTAATTTCCATACAAATTTTTATGCGTGGACAGAACGCAACAAAAATTGGTATGTATATTCTGCCAAAATCGAGAACCGGTACTGTGGGGCTGAGAAACCCCTAGCATAAAGGTGGAAAGAATTTTGTTGATATAATTTACGATTAAATGCGAATATTTGCGAACGAGTTAAATACTACTGCGCGCGCAGCTATCGTGACGTCACAGCACACAGCCATTCATACGCACCGACACTGCACATCACAGGAAATAGTTCCATATTTCATAATGAAATGGAACAGAAATATTTTGATTGAATAAAAAGTATGATTTTATTCAGTAATACTCCGTCGAGTGGTAATAAAGAACAATACGAAATACTTTATCATCCTTGCGCAAAATTAATTAAAAAAAAATTATCGTCGCCATCTTTAATAACGCCAATATGGAGTCCATTTGTTTACATTCTGCGTTTCAAATGAATGTCGACGGAGATTTATAAAATTAATTCTCTACAGCTGGTCATATTGTATCCTGTATAATATTTAAGGAGGTAATAAGAGATATGCCCGACCTACCTGATGCAGGTTTTTCTAGGGTTTTCCCTGCATTTCTTGAGGCGAATGCCGGGTAGGATCCTTAAACCATAACCCGGGGGCCCCAGTTACCCTTGACTACCTTCCTCCACCCTTATCCACTAAGTGGATTACCCTATACATAGCCTGTCTACACCCCCCCCCCCCCCCGTTGTATAACACAGAGAGCAAAGCCTGCGAGAGAATCCTCTCGCAGGCTTTGCTCTCTGTGTTATACAACGGGGGGGGGGGGTGTAGACAGGCTATGTATAGGATTCTCTCGCAGGCAAAACCTTGTAGGAGAGATACGAAGGGGCTACCTTTGGGGCTTCCGCATCCCCCCTTTCAAATCCCTTCCTATGCTATTAAAGGGGAGTTGCCCAATGTGGATCACCCTCATGTAGCCTGTTGCCCTAAAAAAAAAGCTGTATAACATACGGCTGATGAGTTATATGCATATAAAGTCTTGTAAATGACTTACAGAACCCCCCAATAAGATTTTGGTATTGTCGTTATTCAATTAATGCACTGTCAGTCAAAGGTATGTAATAGGAACATTTAGATTGAAGTAAGAGTACAATTAATTGTAATTTATGTAATGTATTTCAATAAAGTAGTTTAAATGTAAACAAATTAGTGCGTGTAATATGTGTCATTAAACAAAGTTGGCTTTTCATATTATTAGTGAGTAATATTACATCACGTAATTTATATTTCATATTAGGGAAGGGTGTCGTAAGTGTCTGAGCTATTCATCATAAAAACTGACCAATTTCTTTAGTCGATATTTGTGAAAAAAATTGTGTGTATATCATTTCGCATATTTAAATGTAAATGTGTAAAGATTAAGGGAACGTTTTTCAATTTCTGAGCTACTTTCAGCATTTATTTCCCGTAAAAAACATCGTACATATATATATATATATATATCCAAATTGGGAATAATTGTGATAACATAAATATATATGTTAACTATGAACCAAATTTTGATGTTAGGTGGTTACAATGGACTGTACAATTATTTAAAAGACTTCTCAAATTTTGCATCTAAATCAGATTAGTTTTTTACAATCAAACCCATTTTTATGACAGTTACAGAAAAAATTGGTAAACAGTAAAGATGAATCATGAATGAATCTGCAGCACATACATGTATGTATGTTCCTAGATATACGAGAAGTAACATAAACCAAATCTATAAATGTAGTCAGATACAGTGAGTCACAAAGAAATTATGTCCATGATCATGAAGAATGAACAAGCGATGATAAGAAATATACAGAGTAAATAAGTGATAAAATTAAAGTATTTTTCATTACAAAATACTGTAATCATATCAATAGTACAGTTCACATTAAAATAACAGATCTTCACTAGGAATATTTTTAACTTATATTTGATGATATTTAAATAAGAATATTTTTCCAGCTGAAAATTGTCTACACTACATAGTAGTTGATAAATATTGCACATCTAAATTAATGTGCACTGTGTCAAAATTCATCTGATTCAGATCAATATTTGTCAAGTCTTGTAAATCAAATCAAATTTTGAATATAAATCAGATAATGTTTTCGTAAATAGTCCTGTCACAGATACAGATTAATAATTGGTGCATAGTTATCATTAATCTATAAACAATACGTCCTGAAGTAGTGGTCTTAAAATTTTAATTACCATTTAAAGTATACCACCTGTTGAGGTTAGGTAAGTCACCTCCAATTAATAATTACTTACAGAAGAGAAAAATAATCAATTATGTATACGTATGGAATCAAGTTGTGAAAATTTAGGTTTCTGAGATGTGACATAGTCAAAATAATTAGATCATTTGAATATAAATCAGATAAAATTGTTTACAAATAGGCCTGTCACAGATGCAGATAATAATTGGTGCATAGTCATCATTTTAGCTGAGAAGCAAAATTGTAATAGAAGTTACAGGGTTTAGGAAACAATAACCCATTTACGATTAACATTGTCGAACAAGACACATATATATTTTTAAAACCTGTGTAACTATGATGTTTTGATCTCTATAAATATTCTATATTTATTTTAAATTGAATAATTTATTTTGTTTTTCTGAAAATTGTCAGCTCTTCACACTGGAATATTAGTCATATATTATTATTTTCACTTCAGTTTTTAACAATGAACATCCTTAATGGCCATAAACAGACGATTTTTATAATTTCAAATAATTATTAATCATAAAATCTTTAATTAACAACGCTAAAAACGTTTCTGTACATATTTGTAACATCTTCAGACTGTCTGAGTGAGGGAAAGGTTTGTGTTTTGATGTTTTCAACGTTTGCTCAGTCATGTTGATGATCGTTGAATATATCTTCTTGTAATTAATCTCTAATTTAAATACTGATACATTATGTGACATATATATGTATATTATGACTGCTGATATCGTCTACTAATGTAACAATTTATATGTTTAATAAATTTTTCACTGTTACTCACCAGGTTCAGATTTCTCGACGTTGTCGTTGTCCACTGCTGGTCTGAAGACTGTGTGGCGCCGCGTGGCGTGTCCGTGGGGTATACCATATATGGTGGCGGACATGCTGCGACCTGATTGGCCGCTGAGGATCGCCTGACCACAGCGTCCAGGACACATGTCGCGTAGTAAATGTCAGGCGATCCTCAACGGCCAATCAGGTCGCAGCATGTCCCCCACCATATATGGTATCCCCCACGGACACGCCACGCAGCGCCACGCAGCGCCACACAGTCTTCAGACCAGCAGTGGACAAAGACAACATCCAGAACCTGGTGCGTAACCGTGAAATCTGTCTTTCTTATTATTATTATTTCCGTTGTGAGAGTCTGTGCGTTGTTTAGGAGGTTATTGTATTTAAGATGCACGTGACTATTGGGAACTGCATGAGACGCCAGCTACTGTTCTTCATTCCTTCCTTCACACATTACAGGCAGCCATTTAGTTGTGTTTATGGGACTTTACATGAAAACTTATGCAACGAATAAAAAAAATGATTGACTATAATTTTAAATTTGTAATTATTGCAAGTACAGTAATTGTTGATTATACGAAGAAGATGAACGCCAACATCATCCCCCACTTTTAAAAAAATGATTTGCAGAAAAATAAATAAAATTAATTAAATAGGTTTTTAATTTAAATAAAAATTAATTATTCAATTTCGAAAATTACTATATTAAGTACCACATTATTAATTTAATTTAGTGAATTTTCAAGCAATGCAACCCTGGCCGATAACACATTTAGGGATAGGGGGGGTGGGGCAAGTTGCGTTACACGAAAAAAATCAGAAGGGGCGGTGTTTTGGATAAATGACGTCTCGGGCAACGCCGGGCACTCAGCTAGTTCTAAATAAAATCATTTGTAAGTCAGGAGTAGAAGTGGACATCTGATTATAACAACGATGTTGGTTGAGCCTTATTATCACACTTAATCCATCTACTTTCGATATAAAAATTTTATGTATTAGTTTAGAGCTTTAATTAAGAAATAATATACAGGCTTCTTTTAATACTTCTAGAAGGCTGACAAGACCACTGATAGCCAGATGTGGGATATTTTCAGGTTGAAGGTACGTTTGACAATCTTCCATAGGAAAGAAATCGATAATTTTTTATCAAAGGAAACAGATTGGATGTCAGATCATAGCCTCTAAATAACATCTAGAAGTATTATAACTTATATAATTAATTAAATATTCCATTTAAATTAATAATAATTTCATGGCGGGTGTTTTTCTTCCAGTCTCAGTCTAGGAATTAGACATTGTCTCTTCAGTTGCTCCTTCCCATCAGAAATACACCATCCGCGGAATATACGTGCAACTACTCAAATATCTAAACAACCTCCACGATATACTAAAAACAATTCTAAGTAACGCCATCATATTTTCTAGGAGACACGTTTAACATAATTGACTCCGTGATGGGCTTGACGTTCTTAGCCGCCGGAGGATGTCTTCCGGAAGCTATTTCCAGTGTCATCATGGCCCGGAAGGGTGAGTTATTTTCAAAATAATTTACACAATCTTATTAAATAACTGTTAAAAACATAATTATCCAACTTCAGACATTCGAACAGTTTTGCGAATATACACTATACACATTCGGTGTTTACTAAAAAATCTAGTTTGTGTATATTAGTACTAATTATACTCCATAAAATAAAGACATTCCTTAATATTAGTTAATATACACCTAAAAAAATATTTCAAATCTAGTTGAATCATACATTTCAAATGACTTTACACTCTTACATACAGACTATGACTAGACGTGTAATTACGTTTACGCCTGTATTCAATTTCATGCATTACAATTTTCTCTGAGGTTCAGTTTTTGTTTAATTACGATTTGATTGAGGTTTATTTGCAGATAGGAAATAATATAATATAACCAAGCGAGTGAGTGAAGTACGAGTAAGAAAGAGACGGGGAATTTTATTATTCATAAATATTATTGTAGAAAATTTATCTCGGATATATAATATGATTTTGTCTTTTGTTAAATATGTAGTTTTCGCATGATACTCGTTTTTAGTATGAATTTAAAAAATATTTCCATAGTCTCCAGTTTTATTCATTTTTCAATCAGAATGCTGTCGACGTCTGTGACATATTCATGGCCCAAACGTTTTTTAATTTATTAAAATTAGTCAATTACAAATAAAAGACTAAAATTTAATGTATTGTTGGTACCGACACTGGCATTAGTTACACGTCCTAACTTGTACATAAGTATGTGACGATAGAGAAATTTTAATTAATTTAAAAAACATTTGGACTATTATTGTAAGATTGTGACACGTATGTCGACAGTTTTCTAATTAAAGTATTACGGGAGACTGTGTACATAGTTCTTTACTCCTACTAAATATATTATAAACAGTCCAATATTATTTAATTTTATTTGTTTTAAATAAATCTGATGTGAGATAAACATCAGCCGACCTATTTAAAAGATGTATTCTTGTAACAAAACCTTATCAGTCCTGACCGAGTTATACCCACGTGCTGAGGAAATGGGTACCTCTTTAAGTTTCAGAAAATACAATCAGTTCTATACTGATTTAAATGGTATTGCTCTTCAAACGCCCTATTAATAAAGTTGCAGTTAATAGAGAGATAAATTCTTAACAACCCACAAGCCGTAACGGCCATGGTTTAATTTTCAATTCATTTTAAATAAACATGCAGAGGCTACGTTACTTATTTGTAGTGTAACTATTAACAAAGTGAAGCGAAATTCGACGTTTTCAATTAATGTATAATTTTATCTGAATATAAAGTATGAGGATATACGCAGGAGGACCATAGCCGAATTCTCAGGAGAAGACTTCTGCTCAGACATCACGGCGATCAAGAGTCTCCTCGATTTCGTCTCGGGCGCTCAAATGACAACCGCAATTTGAAACTATGATTACACATAGAAACTTTAAATTCACCGTAATATAATTATGTAATCACAATTAGAGGGTCGCCAATAACTAACAAGTTGACGCGACCATATATTACTAATAAATATATATATATATTGTAGTAATTGGTAATTAAGACATTGTTCTAATTGGAAAGTTGGATTGTAGAGGACTCATTATTAGTGGGTATAGAGAGGACGCCGCAACAAGGCGGCAATGCAAAGAATGTATTGTTGATCGGCTAAGAGAGTTTACGCGCTCAAAATCTACGAGACGAAGTTAGTGCAGTCAGGCAATGAACGGCGAGGCATAAGGGCCAGCAAAGTTTTTGTACAAAAGTAAGTCAGTCAGGCAATGAACGGCGAGGCATAAGGACCAGCAAAGTTTTTGTACAAAAGTAATAGAGTCGGGCAGCGGACAGCGAAGAGTTTGAAAGCTGTGCAGTTGGGCAGCAGACGGCAAATAGAACAGTCGAAAAAGTTTTATAGTCTCAGAACGAAAGAATGTGGTCCAGTCACAAACATGCTTTAAAGTACTAAAAAAGTAAAGCAATCGTCAGTAGGGAAGGAGAGAGTGAAATTAACGTCGTAATCGGTGGCCGAGCGTAAATTCAACCCGGAGAACCATAGACAAACCCAAATGAAGTACATTTCCAACTAAAGCTACGAGATCTGCAAATCCAGGTTGCAGCAAAGCATCGAGAACCTACTAATGTTTGTTAGACCAACTAACAAACTACGCCAATTAGAATTTGTTGACATTTAGAATCTGTGAGTATTAGAATCAGTGATATCCCCAAAATTTTTGTGCACGAAAAACCTAAAATGAGACCTGGTCGGCCGTAAGTAGAAAAACTTTAAAATAACATTGTAAACCACTTTTAAAAGATAAAAGTCAGATCGTTCGTTAATTTTAATTATTTAATTATTACATTTAAATTCAATCTGTAGTGTTATTTTCTTCCACAACAAAGTTCGTCTATGTTTCAGACGCATTAACTTCCATAAAAGCTAAATGTAATTTGATTGTATAAATTCACCCATTTATCAAACCCAGTTTAAGACCCTGAGATCCCAAATATTATTATGTATTTAAAATTGTTAATAAATTTGTTTAATTTTTTTCATGTAATAGTTCTTTTTATTTAGCCGCAGCAATTTGTAGTTTTATTTAGACACCTTTTTATTACAATATATATATATATATATATATATATAAATGTTGCCGTCTTCTGTAATCATACATTTTCTGCATGATCTTCCAAAATCTTTGTAAATAGGAGTTGATTAAATGCCGACGTTTGTTTTGTTGGCCAGGAGAGGGTGCGATGGGCATCAGCAACTCCCTAGGAGCGAATACTCTGGACGTGCTTCTGTGCCTGTCGCTGCCGTGGCTGCTGAAGGCCGCCATCTCGGGCCGCCCCACGCGCCTGGGCTCCCAGGGGCTGCGCTACAGCCTCCTCGCCCTGCTGGCCTGCACGGTGGTCTACCGCTGGGGCGTCGTCGAGCTCTTCGGCCGCAAGGCTGGCAAACCCCTGGGCGCCGTCTGTCTCGTGCTCTACCTCGCCTACATCACCATCGCCGTCCTCGTAGAACTCAACGTCTTTGGCTATGTCAATCCCCAAGTATGCGATTAACATAACTGCGGGGGGAAGGGGGAAGTGGCATAGCATTTACCTTCCTTTGCATGCTGGCCAATAATCGCCAACAGCATAACCGACGTCTCACTCGGACTCGTCAGCCCGCCGATATACGACTTGTAAATGCCTATACAACGACGAACATCTCCGACCACATCATACACATATGTCCACATTTATATTCAAATTATTTCGTGTGCTGAATAAGTTGCCAACGTGGAAACTACAAGTAAATTAACTTCCTTTAAATATTGTCGGGAAGTTGCGTGTGGTCGACTCTTCAGTTGAAAAATTGGAGAGAAACGAATGTTCTCAGTACCTAATATTTATCAAACAATTCGTTTCCTGTATTGTACAAAATGTAAAATTAAGTAAGCTCTATTTAAAAAATGCTGTTATTTTGAGTATATATAATTAATTTATTACGTTCATATTTAACAATTGATATTTATATCTGAGCTGTGTTTTGAATTATAATATGTTTTTTATTTTATCCTGATATAAAACCTGGGAAACTTAATCGTCTCCTGGTTATTAAGAATAAACTTTGTTTTACATTAGCAACACAATGAAACTATTAACTTATTTATTGTAATTTGTGTACCTCACTGCACTAATGAAGAAAGGACACATTCATTGTCATAAGTAAACTTTTTTTTTCAATTTTTGTTCATTTCTTTACTAAACAAAGCACACATTAACTCCGAAGAAGTGGACTGCTTCATTATTTAAATGGAGATTCTTTTTTTTCCATTTCGTAAATTAAAGTGTTGAGAGACGTCGTGCTTTTTCACTTTTAAATAAAAGTTTCCACAGCTACATATGCATCTAGGTATAAGAGGAAAGTATACATCTGAGAACGCAGTTGCCTGAGATAATAAACTATAATAATAGTTGCAGCAGTACAAGAGAACAACTGGTAAAAAATGCAATTGTCATTTTTGTAACGTGTGGGTTAAAAACTTCAATATCATAAAACAGTTTTACATAGTTATAAATGGTATAAAAATGTACATTACGATACATCCATTGAAACATTTTCCCAAATCTCATCAACTTTGTATAGACTGTTTCTTGTAAGTAATTTCTTAATGCTGGATATTGGCCATTTTATACATTCATAAATTTAAGAGAAAAGTAGTAGAAAGTCTTTTGTTTTACAATAATTACATCTAAACAATAGTAAATTATTTATATTTCTAATGTCATGTTTACTGCTGATTTTACTTAATATAGATTAGACATTGGTAAACAAACATTGATTGAAAAGTCATAATTCCTAGCTCTTTAAAGGGTACCCCACACTATCCTAACGACTTTTTTTTTCTGAATTTTGAATATCCAATCCGTAAAGAAATTATTGCCCCATGGCAGAGTTCCATATGATAAATGGCTATGTACCCGGGCAAAATATGCCATCTGTAATTAGATTTAATTGCATGTAATTGGCCACAAACGGACAACTAAACAGATCATTCGAGCAACGCTTCTACTAGCAGTTGGCAGACCTTCACGAGCACTGAAAATAAACTTACTTAGCGCACATGTATCACTTTGAACGTTTGTTCAATATGCACTAAGTAAAATCTATGAGCTCCTATTGGGTTTACAGGTTCCCACTCATTTAGTTTGTCATTACTAATTTTATAAATAGAAAATTTTTATATGACGTTAAAAATGTGATCCAGGAATTTTAAAGGAGTAGTGTAAGAGAACTGTTGATATAGAAATATATTACTTGGAAAAAAACAGTTCTATTCACACGAAAAGATGCACTGTAAAGAGAAATATTGTAATGACTCAAATTATTATAAAAATTAAAATTGGACTGGGCATCAGTAATTCACATTTAATAAATTAAGTTATACATAATTTTTTTGAGCTCCCCGCCAGTAGTTGAATATTTATCCACCTTCAGCGTTGATTGTGAATCCAAGAAAATTTTCACAGATAATCGCACAATTAGTCTTGTCGTTGGCAGAGTGAAGATCGAGATTTTG
The DNA here is from genome assembly GCA_037074705.1 of Zhengitettix transpicula. Lineage (NCBI taxonomy): Eukaryota > Metazoa > Arthropoda > Insecta > Orthoptera > Tetrigidae > Zhengitettix > Zhengitettix transpicula. The sequence goes on along the minus strand of CM073591.1, from coordinate 112,235,008 downwards.
GATTTTATCTGTGTTGAGGCATAACAGATTCACTGTCTTTTACTGATTCTGAAAACTGCACATTTACAGTGTTTACTATTTCTAAGGATTTTGAGTGGAAACAGCCATTGTGGTCAACTGAAAATAAATAACTTTTAGCTCATTCTATACGGATGGTCATTTATGAAATTTAGAACTAGAATTCAGCATAAAATTGACCTCTTGACACACTTAATTTTTCTCAGGTAAAAAAATTGCATTTGGAATCATTATGTATATATAAGTTGATATAAACATTTCTTAACATTTATTTTATATAAATCTACCGAAAAATTTGGAACAACTAGTAATAAAAATAATATTCCACGAATGTGAGAGGGGTTTTATATCACTCTTTATTAAAATGATTTATTTCTAAACTTTGGATTCATTTAAAGATGTACAGTTTATTCATTAACTAAGTAAAATTACCATTTAGTTGAAATTATTATTTTCAATGCAACTTGTACGAATCCACAAAATTATGGTATAGCAAGTGGCAGCAGAAAAGTGAGCAATCATATTTTTTTTTACCAGGCAATCTCGAATTAGGTATGTCTTAATTTCCGATGAGATAGTAAAACCTAATCTCTATATGATGCAACTTGTAATCTCCGACGTATATATGTCAATGGCAGATAACGACCTCAGTTAATTGGACGCTTTCAAACGCGTGGGCGCTTCCAACGGATTCGTGCAATTTTACTGCGAAATGAAAGCGTAAAAGAGAAAAAGGAGTACGACGAAGTTTTGCCGCTGTGGAACTAAATTAGTAATAAACTCTCTTTGATGCCATTATTTTTGCATTATAATAAGAGGTGCATTAAAATGTACAGTTATTGGCATTAATTCTAACTAAAGCAAAAGGAAATTTCATTTGCTTGCTTTCCAGTTAAATTAACATTTTATTTTCCCATGATAATTTCCCGTCCAAGTCCTTTATAAAGACAAACAATATAGCATAAAAAGTCCTTAGAATATATACGAGTATAAAAACTCTTATGCAGAGGTTATATATAGTTGCTGGAACTGACGGGAGACAAACAATTCAGGTAGAAATAATTACCTGCTGACTAGAGAACAATGTATGACGGATTATTTTGAATTTATATTACAGGCAACTCTGATGAAAACAGTCGCTTTAAAATTCGTAGGAAAGTCAAAGTTATAAATTTTTTATCGTATATATTAGAATGTAAATAAAAGTGAATTTCTATATTCAGGTAAAGACATTTCTTCAATTCTTGTTTATAAATATATTAGATTATCTTAACTACTAAACAATCAGATGTTTATCATATAAAATTTAAATGTATTATTCATTGAAATTTATTTATGAAGAGAAAATCTAAACTACTAATCAGATTCGCAGATTGGAAGTTCTTCGCCAAATTAGCCTGATACAACATAGTGAAATATGCAGAAATATGGTAATGAAGGCTAAACCTGAAGCTATGGTTCTTGTCAATTTACATGTTACAACAATCCGGTCAAACACGTTAATCTGATATAATTTGAAAATTATGGAACAATTTTACGCTAGGCTTTCTTTTTGCAAAAATGAACAGGGTAATTGGGTTCTGTTCAATGAATTTTTTTCTTCAATTATTTCACGAGTAATAGTGGTTAACTCTACTTTTTTCAGTTATTGAATTAAATACACAGCAGATGGGTGTCTTAATAAATCAGAAAAAAAATGTATTTACTCATGTATATACTCAAAAATACAGAATATTAAGTACAATATTAGTTAAAATTAAATCATTGTGACATCGTCTAAATAATGGATAGAAAATATAAGTAATTAAAGATATAAATTTAATAATGATATATATTTTGACTATTTAAGATAAATTATAAACAAACAACAACCTTTTTAAGTCAGAAAGAGATATTTAATGGAAATTACACTACGTTTTGTCGCTAATTTGCGACTTCTACAGGTACGGTGTTTCACAAAATTTTGAAAAGGCTGTTGTTTATTTATAAAAACATAACTTATAGGACAAAGTAACATTTTAGGTAATAACTATTTTAAATAAACAACAGCCTTTCAAAGTTCGAAAAAACATTTTCAGTCGCAGACGTCAGCGGTGACCCAATCTGACTATCAAAATTTTGTAAACCTTCTGACTTGAAGAGACCGTAATTAGCAACGAAACGTTGAATAATTCCTATTAAAAATATTTTTTCTGACGTTAAAGGCTGTTTTTGATTTATAATTCATCTTAAATAGTCAGAATATATATACATATTGTAATAATTAAAAAATAATAATGGATGGTTGCTTTTAAATGAACAACTATTAAGTTTAAATAACAAACAAAATTTATTATCAATTTTAAAACAAGTATATAATACACAAAATAATTGGGATCTCAGGGTCTTGAACTGCGTTTGATAAATGGCAGAATTTATATCATCAAAATTACATTTACTTTTTATGGAAATCAATGCGTCTGAACATAGACGAAATTTGTTGTGGAAGAAATAATACTAAAGATTGAATTTAACAATTTCAATTTTATCAAGAATTAACGATCTCATTTTATCGATAATTAAATAATTAAAGAACGATCTGACTTTTATCTTTTAAACACGGTTTACAATTTTTTCTCTACTTACGGCCTCCCAGGTCTCATTTTTAGTTTTTCGTGCACAATTTTGGGGACATCACTGATTCTAAGTTCTCACAGACTCTAAATGTTCACAGGCTCCAATTGGCGTTGTTCGTTAGTTGGTTTAACACAAATTGGTTGGTTTTCGATGCTTTACTGCAACCTGGATTTGTAGATCTCGTGACTTTAGTTGAAAATGGACTTCATTGGTTTGTCTATGGCCAACATGATGAATCTACGCTGGACCACCGAATACACACTAGTTGCTCTGTCTCCTTCCCGACTGAATATTGCTTTACTTTTTAATATTTGAAAGCATGTTTGTGACTGGACCACATTCTTTCGTTCTGACTGCCGACTGTAAAACTTTTCGTCTGGTCTATTCGCTGTCTGCTGCCCGACTGTACTGCTCAAATTTTCATGACTTGGAATTTTGGTCTTTTCTCCTTGCTGCTTACTGCCCGACTGCACATTTCCTGACTGTCCGTTCGTCTCGCAAGTTTTTGAGCGCGCAGAACCTTCTCGACTCATCAACAATGCTTTCTTTGCCTTGCCGGTTTGTTGCGGCGTCCGCTCTATATCCACTAATAATGAGTCCTCTACAATTCAACTTTTCAATTAGAACAATGTCTTAATTACCAATTACTACAATATATATATTAGTTTTAGGACAACTTCAATTAATATACAGCTCTTAATTCATGTTATTCCAATATTTATGATATTTATTACTATTAAAAATATAAATTGTAATAACTTTTAATTGGTTATTAGTAGCAAAAGTAAATATTACTAAATCCTTCCATTTATATAATTTATCCCCTTATTTTACATATTTCACTAAACGAGAAAAATAGAAGTGAAAGTTTGGTTGCGTCGTTATATACATATGCCTATATATTATGTATGTTCTGCAAACACTCTTAATTGCATGGAGCAATTTCAACCGTACTTCGAACACATATCAATTATAATATGGGAAAATTTACTAGTGGAATAATACAACTCGAGCACTCCTAGCGTTGGGCGTGGAAGCAAGACTTAAAAATAATGCGAAAACTATCGAGAATGGAATTAAATTCCGTGTTTTTCGGATTTTTGCGATTTGAATATTGACATTCACCATTCCGGTTACTTTTAAGTTCAGCTGATACGGGCATATAAATGGTGGGCATGTGTTAGAAGGAAGGGAACACAATCTTCAAAATTCTCTACAATAGTGTAAAATCCATAATTTTCACGAAGTCACGAATTCAGTCCCAGTCGGTATTCGGCGGTGTCAGAAGGGGTTAATTATAGAATTCTCGAAATGACAAGGAGAATACGCCCGAATTAATCAATTTTCCGGTCAATATAAGATTGGAATAAATGAAACCTCGCGGAACGGCGGTCTATTACCTAATCTTCTACAAAAGTGCTAATGCTATCATATAATGAAATTCAGAACATATATATCAATTACTATGTACGAAAAATATACTATGTGGTATAACAGATGCAATTCACATAGTTATAAACAAAATTACGGAATCAGATACTCTAATTTATGCACTATGATTAAAAGTAAATAATCTGTCTATTAAAGAATAAACTAATTTTGCTTTCCGTAAAATAATAATCTTTAGAGATAGTAATATTTGAAAGTATAATTTATCTTCTAGTTATGAGTAAGAAGTAATTAAGTATAACCAATAATTCATTTGCAACGTCTTATCTGAGAAGAAAAAAGTACGTAAAGTTATAAATTTACTGAGAAGTGAAAGTCGATGCTGACAGGCACCAGATGTATTGAACGTTAAGGAATCCATAAACAAACTTGTATTCATATTTGGCTATATTAATTCGTAGTCATTTCCAACGCCTAGTGAAAGCCCTAACGTTTTGAGGTTCGTAACAAAATTGTAAGCAACGATGCAGTCGGTAGTGACTTATTTTATGTAACATATGAGACTATTGTCAAATCTATTCAAATAAAATACTACTGTCAGAACATAGCTCAGAATCGGGCGATTTTACTTTATCTCTACGTTTTAAGCGTTTGGAAATTCCTAAATTATGTCATCGACATTCCTGTATGTTTGTCTCTGACGTTGAATTTGTAGTCGTACTGATTTTGATGAAACTTTGGATCGTTATTATAAAGAGAAAGAGAATATTTTTAAATCTATCATACGTCATCGTGAGACAGGATGACGGACGCTCCGACGCCTGATTTCAACTGTTTGGACAGTCTGTTTTATATTAAAACTACAGAACAATTTTTCTCATCAGCAATAAGTAACTTTGCGTTATCATAAGTTATCGTCTATAAAATTGATAAATTTTAAAAATTAAATTTATTTTTTAATTTCCAATGTTTTATAAAGCGAAATTTTCCTGTAGTACCTAATCAAACGCCAGTTTGTCGATACTTGTGCGTTCTAAAGCCCGCGGCACTGAAATTTCGTCTATTAAAGAAATTAAATGTTGCTCTGTTTTCACTTCTTTGATGCCGTTTTCAGCAAAACTTTCCAGAGGAGTTGTAAAGCTGGTCATCATGACGCCTATGAGTTAAATGTTCTCTTTTCAAGTGGACATTTTCCGAAACTGATGTTGTTATATTATTTAAGTATTATATTATGTTGTATTATATTCTAAGAAAAAGTAAAAATTAATTCAAGTCAACGTTTGTCGTAAGAAATCTAACGAGTCTGGTAATGAATATTCAATTTGATTCCAAATTCAGGTTCTGGTAATTACATTTGTAATGAAGAAATAGTATTGAAGTACTGACAAAAAAATTTCACAATTTCGGCGAATGTGTGGCCCGCCGACGGCGAAGATTAATAATGGCTTCCTCGGCTGCGGACTTCATCAGCAACTTAATCTTTTCACAAATGCAACGAAATAACACAGTATTAATATACTTCGTTTCAATAATAATGTTTCAATGTTGAACTAACAATCTTGAAACTCCACCTATTAAATTGGCAGGTTCCTAAGCCTTTATTAAGAGTCCTTTAAGTTGAGTTCTAGGGGCTTCGACAGTTCTTCGATAAAATTTCTGGGAGTGTCTGACTAGATTAGCTTTAGGGAAGTAAGTGAATATTGCGTTAGCTCTGCGAAGTGCAGTTCTCAGCGCCGGTTTTCACCTTTGACACTCGACTCGAATCGCATGATCGGCGCGTGCTGAGAGCGGTGTCTATGTTCGTCTCCACAATCGATATTTGCTGAGAGCACATTATTGAAGAGCCCACCCCTCTCCCTCCCCCATCCCTTTGAGCGACAGAATTAGTTTCACCTTCTGGGTCCTTGTTCGCCCAAAGTGCGGCCGCCTGACCTTCGCAAAAGCTCATACATATTTATACTATACCTCAGGAACAGCACGCAACGAGGAAGCCCAGTCTGGCGCGGAATGCATCGGGTTTAAACACGCGGACTGGCTAATTATAAGTCATTACGGCGTATGCAAACTGCATAGGTGAATTAATAATTAAACGATAATTACTTAAGTATCCTATAAAACTTATTAGTGAAGTGCTTCACCCTCTGATATTTCTCAGTCAGACGCTTTACAGCATATCATTCATCAATAAGTATTGGTTGCCACACTTCCATCACATAGCCTTATCGTTCATCACGTTCTGCCGGAAGCAGTGTAACTATTTTCCCCCTGTCCTTCGAACACTTCGTGCAGTAACAAATGCCCTGCAATATCATTAACGATCAGATCCACTTCGCTCCCGCTTCAATACTAAATTTAGACCCATTCTTCAAAATTTTCAAAATAACTTCCTTATTATTTCCCATTTTTCATTTTTTTCCATATTTCAAAGCCTTGTATTTGATTCAGTTTCCTTGATAACGTTTCCTAGATAATTTTACTCTGTAGGTATATAACTCAATAAAAATTGTTGTTAGTCTATGGACAAAAAAAACTATAAAGCGATTGTTTGTAAAAAAAAAATCAAACCAACACCTCAAAATTGAAAAAAATATTTATGTTCACAAACGAATTAAGAATATTTCTGCAGAGTATAGTCACAAATATACATCAGAGACTTCTAATTTGGATTACTTGAATAATTCTGTTTTCTAACCTTGGTAAATACAAATGCCCAATATATAATATTAGTTTTGTTAATTTTTGAGAAGATTTTCGTCTGTGGGAATGTACTACACGAAGAATATAAAATCAATTGCAACTCGTGCCCATTGACTATATAGGACAAACAAACAGTTTAGTAACGACTAGAATCAGAGTACATTTCAACGATATTAAATCGCCCTTACGAAACATATTTGAGCAGCAAACGATACGTCTGATTTGTCCAATTTTGAAATTATTGACAAAGTAAGCAAATACAAATTCTGGTCAGCTTCAGAAACGTTACATGTAAAAGGGTAAAAGTCTGCAATTAAATAAAAATAGACCCATTCACAGAGTATAATTTGAAATTAATTTATACAAAAAAATCTTCATGATTTTAACAATTCCTCAAACAATATTTGAGTTAATTATATTTTCGAAAAACAAGTCGTAAATACTGTAAAATTTAATTTTTGAATTAAACGTCTCTAATACTTTTAATACAATATTTTATGTTTGTTATAATGTATTTGTTGTACAGTTATGAAATACCTAAAGCTGTTTAAAATTAGAATTTTTTTGTTTCTAAATGAAATAACTTAATTTTACGGCTATACTTTAGTGCTATATATTGTACTCACAGTAAACTATACGTTGCCGTAACTTTCCTTTCCTGTCATATACAATATTAAGTCTGACTGCTTCTGTTTTCCCTCAAGCATCAGACTTTCTTGTAAAACTATTTTCGGACGTATAAAATCGTTATCAAACAAGTGTTTCCGGGTCTGTTTGCGTCATTCTCGATCTTTACAGTTACATCACACCTAGTTTCATTTTAAGTTTCAAAAAAAATATTTTGCTATCAATTTTCTATGTAAGACTGTTAGTATTATTTATGTAGAACAAGTGTGAATAATTTTACGAATGACTTTTTTGGCAGAAAATAGTGGTTGAATGTGGTTAAAAATCTCCAAACTGTTTTTCAGTTATATATAAACTCGGCAAACTGTTTTGTGGTTGTCTTCACTATTTTATTAAAAGGTTCGCATCTGTCATAAATGTAATCAATCATAAAATGCAATGAATTGTTAAAACTTGATAATGTAGCGAGCGGTACCGGCTGCTAGTCTTGTGGCAAGGTACATTACGGACGCGTCACACTTTTCTAATCGATATCCCAGTTAAAGTTTCAGGCAAATGAAACGAATTCCTGTAACGAATCAATGATACAAACGGAATCATTGAACAGTCGTTTATATTTTCGTCCTCTTCAAAATCGTTTGTATGCTTAAATTGCTTTTGGCCAACTATTCATCTCAAACGAAAGATTTCCCCGTTCTCCCTTAGTACAAATGTTTTTATCATATGTTAGTCCAAATTTTAAAGAATATGAAATATCCATCATTAAGAGATCTATTAATACACTTTCCTACATCATAAAAAACCTCACGAAGAAGTCACTTAACGCCTGTGGCATACATTGTAAAATTTACAAAATTTCATACTCTGATGTTAATCGTGCTTCATGGGGCAAACAAAACGATTACTTAATACCCGTATCAAAGAACATGCATGTCCAATATCAAACTTCCCATTGGCAAACCATCTGTACTATACAAACATATAATCAAATAGTGACATTTATTTGATTGGGAAATGTTAGATGTTAGATGTTGACCGCAGCCCCGAACTATTCTAGAATTATTAAGTAAGATAGTCAAATACAGATAAAAGAAGTGATAATATAAATACTACACAACGTTTCTGGAACCTTGTTCTTTTCTTCAGGTGAAGAAAAAACGTAAGAGCCTAGAGAGGCACAACTGCACTAGCCAGTTGTCAAAACTGTATATAAAACTTTTTTGTCAAATTGTGTCGCTCTAGGCTCTCACGTTTTGTCTGCACCTGAAGAAAGGAACAAGGCTTCCAGAAACGTTGTGTGGTATTTATATTAACACTACTTTTGTCTATATTCGTCTATCTTTCTTATTATTAATTTTCAATCAGACGTAAATCTATCAATTTATTATTCCAGAATGTTATAATAAATGCTTCATATTAAATTGCACTGCTATTAACGTACAACTCAACAATGAAAATGATCCCTTATTGTTACGTTAACCCCTATTTGCTTTTCCATTGTGTTTGCATTTCGTTTTAGCTTTCTTTGCTTATAAGTTCGTCACCTGGTTTGAGCGGTGTATCGTTGCCTACTTTCCATCACCTGACGTAACCACAAGGATTGCAGAAACGTTGTGTCATTATTTTTGGCTGTTATTTGTATACTTTTAACACATGCGTTATATTTTTTATCATTGGTTATGCTATTGCATATGACGCGGTAATCGTTCATTAAGACAAACATTCTGAAGTATACAAATCTTGAATTTTAAAGTATGTTTTTTAAAAACTATGTGTGTTCAAAAAAGGCAAATTACAACTAAATGTTTATTCTTCTCATTAAAAGAAGGTAACTAAACATGAATGTAACCTTACAATTGAGCAATTGTAATATGTAATACAAATAAATAATAATAATAAGATACTACAGGACTGCCATGTAAATGAAGAGTGGGCAATAACAATAACAACAAACCCTGTGAAAATGAAAAAATTAACGTCTGATTGAAAATTAATAATAAAAAAGATAGCCAAATACAGAGAAAATAAGTGAAACTATAAATACCACTCAACGTTCCTGGGATCCTTGTTCCTTTCTTCAGGTGCTAAGAAGAGCCTAGAGCGACACATCTGCACTCGTCAGTTGACAGAGCTCTTTTTTTGGGGGGTAATAGGCTACATGAGGGTAATCCACATGGTGGCAACTCCCCTTTAATAGCATAGGAAGGGATTTAAGGTGGGATGCGGAAGGGTAGAGGAAGGTAGTCAAGAGTTAACCAGGGTCCCCGGGCTATAGTTTAAGGATCCTACCCGGCATTCGCCTAAAAGTAATGCAGGAAAACCCTTGAAAAACCTGCATCAGGTAGGTCGGGCATTGGATACTTGTCCCACGCCCTTCCGATAGCGGGAGAAGAGTTTTCTGTGGGGACGCAGCATTCCCTTCTCCGTACCTCGACCGGTTTAGGAGGCAGCTGACCGACTGTTCCAATGGGAACAGAGAACAACTCTGACCGTATGCCCAAGGTCTGTGACCCCGGAACATACTCCTCTCAAAACAGGCCGAGGTGCCTCGGCTTGTGGGAACCTTAGTTCAAAAAGGGAGAGGAAAAGGCACCCCCAAAGTTAGCCCCTTCGTGTCTCTCCTATAAGGTTCTGCCTGCGAGAGAACATCCCTCGCAGACCTGCTGTCCCACCCACTTATTTTGTCTGTATTTGGCTATCTTTGTTATTAATAAGTACTGTTGTAAGTATGAGATAATAATCACCAAATATTTATATTCATTGTAGACTATTTCACTACTAATAAACGATATTTCATAAGCATTAGTTGATTTATATAAAAATCTAGAAGAAACAATAATTCTTTGGATTTGATATTTTACGTTCACATCAGACATTGAGATACATTTTGCTCATGGTACTATTATTGACTTTTTGTACCATTTCATTCTGAGTTTATATCTGGGAAATTTTAGTCTTTAGTATCTATGCGCAACAAATGACAAAAGCTGCAGCTGTAGTTATCTTACAATGGTTGGGAAAAGAAACAATTACAACGACGTAAGCTATTGTTGATTTTTTAAGTGCTCCTGTAAATGGAAATAATCTTTTGTCGCTTTAAAAGCGTACGCTGATTAATGGGAGCAGAAATGATAGTGCAGTTTATTCAGAGTCTGTGATGCAAGTGAAAGGTTGCCATGGTAACGCGTGTTTCGCAGCGCAGCGTTCAAATCGCAGCCTTAGCTCTTAGCCCGTTTAATGAGTCACTGCTTAACAAGCTGTGGCCTGTATATAAAACAGCTCGTATGAAATAAGAAACTCTTTGTTCATGTCATACCTCCCGATCGATCACGATCATTTTTGCTATTCCTATAAATGAAAGTTGTACATGATAATAATAATAAAAAATTATATGGCTATTATGCCTACGATAAATGTTAGATGAGTAAATTGAAAATGAAAGTAGCTGGAACAGGCTAGCACAACACATTAGTTCCGGAACATACATAAAAAAATGGAACCATTACAAATGCCGATTTTTATATACATAACTCGAATGTGCATAATAATTGAGGGTAAATGAGAAATTAAATTGAAATGTACCCGTTCATTAATTCAGTTTTAAAACTTAACTGAATTACAAGTTTTTGTAACGACAACTTCCGGCAATTTTATACAAATAATAAATTGGTGTTCAACCCTGTCCCTTAATTTAAATTAATTTTACCATTGAATCTATTGCAATATTTTCATTCGTTACAAAACTTTCACCAAACATTGATAACTTCTTGTATCAGTTCCTACGTCTAAAAATGTAGGTCAGGGAAACCCCTAAAAAAATTATACGAAAAATGGAACTGTGTGATAAGTTCGTTTAACGAGGCTCTTCATTTTATAAATAATTACTTTAATTTATTATTAAATTTTCATTGAGATAATTTATGTGAATTTAATAACCCAAAATGGACTTGATTGACTATTGGTGCCAAAATATTACACAATTCACCCACTTATACAAAGTGCGCGCAGTAAAATAAGAAATATCTCAAGGTGGAATGCGAATCGAATCAAACAAGCATGAAAATGACAATTGAAATGTTTTTAAAGAAATGTAATGAAAGACAACCGTTGAATTTGCTTACGTAAAGTTCAGCCGGTGTCATCGTGGAAATGGCGAATGGAGGTTAATTTCTATTGTCTCCTACAGGAAATCCTCATTCAGAGAATATTTGATGTTCTCTTCTTAACCGTCCAGTCAATTTTAGCCGCACCTTCCTCTGAGGCACGTTACTATTCGTCGTCATCAGAGCTTATTTCATCTGAAGCTTTTCCATCCTCATACATCTGGATGAGCTTAACAGCATATTTTGTGTGCATTCAGACGCACCTTGTCAAACTCGATCCTCTCTCTACGACCCAACAGTTAGTTTTACAAACAGCTTCCTTACTGTCCTCTTTCCACCTGCTGACCCTTTCAGTTCCCCTGGCTAGGGACCACCCGCTGCGTGGTCGAGACAAGAAAACTGTGTCCCGCTTCCCGGTCTATGACATTGTTTACGAAAGCTAATTCTTGTACCCTTGGTGCGCACTTTTTATCTGATGTTAATACCAATATGGAAAAATTTATCCTCCAACAAGGGACATGATCACACCACAACAGTGGAAGGACGCCGAACCGAACCGAATCAAACAGAATTTTTTTTCAAATATAAAATATTAGATTGCTCACCTATCTCAGCGCCTAGTAAATAGGGACAAAATTATGTAGATTATGACTCATTATACTGGCTACCAACTTAATTATTTTTTGACTACAAATTTATGGTCATATGATAATTAAGCTATTAAGAAAAATGCAAGAATTTTAAAATTAAACGGTAAAAAATAGCATTCTATTCCTTATAGTTTTGGAAAACAGGCAATAACTGTTGAGAGGGGACAGGAAAAGGGTATTGCCTCGAACAAAGACGATACATGTAAGACCTTACAGGCAAAGTATTCAGTCTGTATATTATATATATAATAAGCTGCTTTGATAATAAGCGAATATTTGAAAGAAAAACCAATATGCTCGTATTGACCCGTTCCAGAATCACAAACTTTCTTATCTTAATCATTGTCGACTTATTTATACGGCCTGTTACAATGTACAGAAGTTGAGCAAAAGATTTTGAAAGCCACGTATATGTTTTGAATGAAGTATAATCTGTCATCTGCATGACGTAAAAGGAGATTAACTCCACGATGTAACATCATTTGATGGATTCCCCTTCACGTTATATATTGTCATAAAACTACCTTATGGAACATGTTGATTAAACGAACAGTTTAATTAACTGATGTTTCAAACAATAACATAATTTGTCCATCTCCAAGTAATAAACAGCAACAATTCACAGCATCAGCGTCAAAGTTGCTAATTACAGGCATGAATGCATATTTTTTTGTGGGGACACAAGAAGTAAATGTTAGCTGTTTCCTTGTATGAGTATATATCATATGTCTTGAAACAATGTAGAATCAATTTTAAAATACACTTTGAATTTATCTTATCACATTAGATATGGTTTACAAAATCTACATTTATAAGTACGAAGAATTAAGTACTCGTATCTAAAGTGGGAACTCTGTTTCATTGTAACTGTTTGCGGTTTATCAACATCTAATAAATAAAATACTTTTGTATGTGCGTATGCTCTAATAGACATCTAAACGCGTGCAGCGAATTCTAAAAAAATTTGAACAGATATTGCTTACGATACGAAACAAACACTGGATCGGTAAAACATCCCTATCACCTAAAAAGGTGGGGGTGACATTTTAAAGACATTCTAAATTTCAGGGAGTACTTTTGACTCTTAAAGTACCGGGATATTTTTGACTCGCTTAAGGTACCAGAAGTATTTTGACCTCTATTAGGCTACCGGAATATTTTTCACGTTCTTACGGTACCGAGAGTACTTTTGACACACTCATAGTAAAATAAGTTATTTTGTCCTTCTTAGACTAAAGGGAATATTTCTGATTCTCTTCATATAGTGAAATTATTTTTACTCACATAAGATACCAAGTGTATTTTTGTTTCGCTAAAGGTACCTGGAGTATTTTTTACTCTTTCAGAGTAGCCAGAGTATTTTTGTGTCTCTTTACGTATCAGGACAATATTTAACTCTTTCAAAGTATTAGGAGTATTTCTGATTTATTTAAGGTACACGGAGAATTTTTGACTCTCTTAGGATACGGGGACTAACTCTATAAGGAACAGTAAGTGTTCTAGGTGATTTCATGGAGTGGTATTTATGATTGTCTCATAATGTCTTGACTCGATTAAGGTATAGTGTGTCAACATACCGGTTACGAGGAAATTAACATTCCCTCTTCATAGGTAGCTTAAATCACTTCTTGACCAATAGATTAATTACTTTTTCGGGGTTATTAAAATATATACCCGGACAACGCTGGGCATCCTGCTAGTGTATCAATAAACGGTAGGCCGTTTCGTTGATATATTACGAATATAAATGGAGTACGCATGAAGGTTCTCCATTGGTACATCAAAAGCTATAATGGGACATAATTTTAAATACTGGTTTTGATAAAATAACGAAATTTTCGCAGTCGGAACCATATGAACTGTAAGACACAGAACAGGTATTGGTTTCCCTTTCTACCATGGACATTTATTGTTCTTGGGAAAGTCAAGGAGGGGAAGACAGTGAAAGAACGTTTTTGGTGTCTGATACGCAAAATGTTGACACGTCTGTTAATCTAAATATAATGAACACAACATTTAACTGTATCTAATATTGCCCACGATTCCATTCGTGTGAATTTCAGTTTTATGCAGAACATTTATATTATCTTTTATCTTATAACAGGCTTGTAAAGTTCATTGTTATTATTATAAAATCCCAAACAAAATTTTTGCAGCCTTCGAAAAAAGAGACGGTGATTGGGCATCTGTGGGAAAACTAAAAATTCCCGTCGTAGTCCAGGTTTAACCTCAATTCTTGTAATACTTCTTTACAAAATGTTAATAAAGTCAATTGGGGCGGTCCCTGCAATTCTATTGTCAACATATTACAACATTTTCAGTCTAAACCTCTCAGAATTCTTCATAATATGTTAGTATGGTATGTTAGTAATTTGACACTACATACGAATCTCTAAATGCTAACTGTTGAATAAGATAGTCTGCAACTAAAGAAGCCTCCATAAGAAGAAATGGCCCAGTGACCTAAAAGGAGATTAACTGCATGATGCAGGAAACCATCAGTGGATGAGTTAAAAATAACTCATAGAACATGATGATTATATAGTTCTGATTGCTAATATTCTAATAGATTTAAGAAAAGATTTGCTAACGAAATTTAGTGACGTTGGGGAACGTCATCTCACATTATTTGCCCGCGGCTCACATACACGCAAGTCAATTTACTTTTTAACCCGCAATACCTATAAAGTTCCTCTTTATTTTTAAAGTATTTCGTTGTAGCCAGCTTTATATACAAAAATTTTAAATTATTTCCTTACGCTTCATCATAAGGTACATGTGTTTTAGAGAACCGCATATCAAATAACAAAATCATGTTATATAATTATATATTATGAGTATACGTAAAGTTATGAAAAATTCGGGGAAGAACTCCCCACATTTACTCGTACTTTTTATTTTCTAATCAGTTTCTATAATATATATATATATATATATAAATTAATCAGATATGAATAAAGATAGGAAGCAATATTTTCTCGTTTTACTTTCCCTTTACGTAACATCGGAGCTAATGCTCTTTGCGGCATCGAATTTTGATTGCCGAGGATCGACGTTGTCGATGCAGAATCTTCAACTCAATAAAAGAGTAGCTACAATTGACGTGGTAAGAATCTCACACAGAAATCCACAAATCGTCAGTGACGAATCAGCTTCGTTTACTTTTATTATGCCATTTATGTTTACTGTCCCTTGCGTGACGTTATGGGTTCGTGTAGTGCTTCGTTGAAAATCGGGCTTCTGTGTATAGGCTTTACCTTTCACGATATCTCCATTGATAGGAGAGAAACTTTGCCTCAAGAGGTAGTTAAAGTTTGGCTGTCTGACAAAGATCCTCAACAAGTAGAAACTGTAACAGGTTTTACTTTTAATTTTTCTTTGTTTATTTGGAAATTTAATGAGTAAGGAATAAGAAAGATAAAAAAGACATAAAAGGTAATATAAATACTACACAACGTTTCTGCGATCCTTGTCCTTTCGTCAGGTGCTAAGAATAGCCTACAGAAACACAACTGCACTTGTCACTTAATTCTATTTGCTTTTGCTTTTTATTGATATGATCCCGCCATTTCAGCTTGGTGTCTAAGTGCAGACCAATATATTTTCCTGTTTCTGCTTTTGAAATTTGTTACTGTTGAGTTTTACTGTAGGACAATGTTGCTTTTTAAGGGAAAATGTTATATGGGATGATTTTGATGCATTTACTTTTATTTTTCATCTTTTTAGCCAGGTCTCTATTATTAGTAGGTGTTCTTGAAGATTCTGTGATGCGGTATCAGGTCTGTGTGTGTTGACTGTATTTCTGTATCATCAGCAAAGGTACTTGTGTTTACGTCCATTGAGGTTGGTAAGTCAGAAGTGTGTAAAACTGGCTGATTGGACGAAAATCAAAATTATCAGTAGAAAACAAATTAATTATTTACAAAACAGTGATAAAACCTATATGGACGTACGTAATAGAACTCTGGGGATGTGCAGCCAAATCTCACATCGCTATTATGCAACGAGTACAATCAAAAATCCTCCGCACTATTGCAAATGCTCCCTGGTATGTATCCAACTTCAGCTTACATACTGACCTCAATACACCATATGTAGAAGACGTCTTCAAAGATAAAAATCGTAAACATCATACTAAACTTCAAACCCATCCCAATCGACTACTAGAGCCGTTACTACAACCTACTGACTGAAGAGATTCTGGCCGATAGACTTCAATAGAAACTGAGGTGGCGTTGTTGGACCCTCACCTCTACACGACATCAGTACAAGACACTTTTATTAAATTGTACATGCTATCAAATTATCGTAAAGATTGTATGTGATCTGACTGCTAATAAAATTAAGAGAGAAAAAACTGGTCACTTGACAACACTGAAAAGCTTATTTTATTTCGAATTTTATTTTATACGTTAATATGTAATGAGCACTTACGTTTAAGAAAAATTTTAAAATGGAGAAAGAGTTTTGGATTCTCTAAAGTCCTTATATGTACATTTGATTCGCTGAACATTTCATACACATTTTCATGAACAGTTTTACTGGAAACGTTCGATAGCGTCACCCGCTGAATTGTCTACTTTTCATCATGTATATCTTGATATAGTCTCTTTGAGATAACTACTGCATACTGTGATAAAATTTAAAGCGGTCGTATTTCTGAAGGCGACTACTTGTCGTTGGCTAATTTTTTTCCTGTTATTTATTACGGCGGCAAAGGATTATAAATCGATCAAGAATGGACGGGAATGAAGTTTCGAAATAAACTTCCGACTAGCGTTCTCCGTGCCGATGATTTACGAGGGAAAAGACATAAGTGTTGGGAGAAACAGCTAACGAGCAGGAGTAAACAGCACAATTAGCCAGCCGGGCATCGGGTGACGCGTGCGCGGCTCGGGTCTGAGCCGATCAATACCTCGGGAAGCCGGGCGAGCGGGGCCCGAGCAACAGGCGGCTGCCTGCGTGCCATTGTCCCGCCAGACTCGGGCTCGTCGCTTCGTCGCTTCCCTGTGTGGAGGAGGGCCGGTCGCTTGCATTGCTCAGGCTTCATCAGCATCGCTTTTTTGCATTGCGCTCTCTTATTCGAGCGGTGAACAGGAATGTGAGGAATAATTATTTTCATGTCCACGGGAAGATGTTCGGCTTTACCCGCTGGAGCAGTGAAGCAACGCCGTCGATTGTCATGGATGAAGCGAGTACTCTGTTGGTCGTCAACGCCAGGCATAAACACTAGGCGAGGACTAGCGTGAAAGTCCGGTCGTCATGTGGCAGGGAAACAACACTACCGGTAAGAGAATCGGGTCATTAAAATTATATTTATGAAAATCTAATTTTTAGAATAGCGGAGAAATTATTTCTTTAATAATTTAATAACATTGAGAGAATTCACAGTGAATCAGTACCAGGACCTTACGTCTTTTGAAGGAACTTCATTTGTTTACAACAGATGTGTATTATGTTGGTGGACACAATTTAAACTAATTCACTTTCATAACTTTAAGGACCTAACAAATTTATTTTTAGAACATATAAATGAACGTTTGTCAAAAATAATTGTACTAAACACGATCTTCACACAGACAAGCTATAAATAGAGAAACATTAAATTTAAAACTGCCGATCATTTCGACGCGGAGTGGCGTTTTTTTTTCTAACGGCACTTTTATATTTAAATTTTCTGTGTTTGAAGATCGTATTTAGTATTATGAACTTCATTTTACCTTCGGAATGACCAAAAGAGTTAAAGATAAGCTAGCAAGTACCAAAATTCCACGATGGGACTTAAAAATGGAGATTAACACTACCGGTTAGTGATTTTGGCTACTTTATAAAAGAAATTGTACGTTCATGGTATTTACGATATTAAAAAGATCAGAAAAATATATTTCATAAAAAATAATTAATGTCAAAAAACACCAGCCTATTAGTCAGATAATTTAATATAAAATTTAAAACGTATTAATTTAACAAACACAACGTTTCGTCCCTAACTGGGGCCTCTTCAATTGTACATTGATCTAAATTTTCATATAATAAATTGTTAATAATACTCTATAAATTACATTTATAAATAAGTGTATTACAAATTGTCGTGTTTGTAAGATTTTGTTTTCTTAACTTTTTAATTAAAGAATTTAATTGAAATGTCCACCTGAATAAGTTCCAATTAGGGACGAAACGTGTTCGTTAAATTATAATGTTTTAAATTTTGTAAAACAATTTCCGACTCGCGATTTTTACATTTATGTAAAAAATTTAATTAATTAATATGTTATTAGGTGCTTATATTTTATTTCGAATGATAAAAAAATGTAAGACAAACAAGTCCGTACAGTCAAAGAGTTAATAACTATTAAAATCTCTAGGAGTAAATAATAATTTTAGTTGTAATTACGGTTCTATTAAAAAACTTAATACAATACTGAAATCGAATTTAGTAAGAGTTGTGATAATTCTAACTTAAATCTGAAATTATCTATTTTTACAATTACGTATTGTTTTTCTAATTAAATTAGTGCTAGAAATTGTAAAAACAGTGAAAAAACAAAACTTTTAAACATTTAACTTGCATCCATAAATAGATTTTTCATTTAATTTTGTATTGTAATTCTCTATAGTTTTCATTTGTACGGTTACATTTTTGCTATTTGAAATTTTTTGAAGTGTGAGAATTTATCACTGTTTTTTATGTTTTCGATTAGTGAGATAAAGGTAAATAAAAATTTTATTTACGTCAAGAATTTTTAGTTCTGATATCTTTCAGTGACTTTGTACTTCTATATCTCCGCAATTATCAGTAATCGCAAAAATAAGTTATTTGACAAATGTACTTGAAAATTGCCAGAGATTGCATACGTCGATTTTCATTTAAGTCGAAGCCATTTCTGTACCTCAAATATCAGCCTAATATTTAATTACATACGTTAATAATTATATCTTCTTTTAAAATTCTACGGCGGCTAACAAGGTGAGAAAAGTGGAGAAATTACATTTTAGTTTAACAACAGTGGACGCTGTCAATGTCTAATATAAGGCTGAAATCTTTGGAAGTTAAGTTTGGATGTATACCATAAATTACATTTCCGAAACTGACTGGCACATTGAAACAGGACAAGCATATAAAGGACGAAGTCAATTTGTCATTAGCAAAAAGATCCGTAATAGATTGAAGCCTGCAAAATTTCAGTGATTTTTCTGACAGATTTGAAAACTTTCACAGACAGTTTAAGTTTAAATTAAGAGATTGATATCAACTGCGATCGTTAAAATTAGAGCGAGGTTGCTGTGACGTCCGAGAAAGCTCCAAGTTGTAGAAGAAAATTCACAGCTCGTAACTTATATTCTTAAATCAACTAATTCATATGATTCGTGAGAAGTAGAAAAATTATTGTCCCTGTCAATCGAATATCAATGAGGTGATTGACTCGGATACAAAAGACTGTGGAAGTCTATTTTCATAAGCCTAAAATCAATTGAAATTCAAAAATTTAAAAGGACTGATGTGCTGAATAGTTATTTAGAAAATTAATTTAAATTAATTATTAAGTGTCATAATATATTTATTATGCTTTAATTTTTCATGCATTTTACCGTTTACATAAGTCTCTGAGGCGTTAAGTAAAACCACAATTCATCAGTTTTGCAATACATTCTACGCTAGATAGATAAGTGTTTTTAATCAGAAATTAACATAAAGCTTTGTCTGTTGAGTCGTAAATGGCGTTAAGTCACGGAAGAATTACTCGGCGTCGCTCTTATTGGCTCCGTGATTTATTCTGAATTTTGCGCCGGCATTTGTGCCCGAGGCGGGACGGGAGTTGCTAAGCAAATTGACCGTGAGCGTGGCAAGGAGCAATTACTAGAATTCACTAATTCCAGGGCACTGCAAAAGAAAATATGAAAGAAACTACGTGTATTTTTGGTAGTGATTACGTCGGCTGCGCTTACAGGAGTCACGTCACCGCTAAAGACTTTCGGGAGAACAAAAAGGGCGTTGCGTGAAAGTCGTCGAAATGACTACGTAATTTGTGTGCCTCGTAAAAATGAAATAAGTGTATTATTTGTGGGTTACAGGGTTTATTTTCCCTCTATGCTCGGTCATGAAATCGGATATATGTTAAGAAGGTCAATATTGTGACACTATCCAGTTTATTCCCGCAGCTTTGCACGCTCGACGTTTCGTGATAAGAATGGTATGACCCGGAAGTAATTAAGGTAAAATAAAATGTTCATCCACCTAGCTACAACATTTATGACATGCAATACATCCAGAAAAGATATTCTTAAATTTCAACTATGTTTAACGTGAAGGCTAAATAACTTCAAGGTTATGACATTTTCATCTTATTATCGAATCAGAGAACAAGACAGTCTAATTTATTTCTATCCAAGAATAGAACGTAAATCGAAAGTCTAAAAAAAACTTCTCGAGGAACATATGAAAAAAATATTCAAGAGTAAAACGAAGGAAAGAACCAACCCTAGTGGAGTAGTTCGAATTGATTGAATCTTCTTCTCTTTATTTTTTATGTATTTCTTTGAAGCCTGATTTATACAAATCATATTTTTAATTATTTTCCTATATTTCATTCGTAAGAGGTAGAATACCGCATACCGAATAAGGAAATAAAACTATAAAATTAATATTTTAGGAGTAGGTATAAAGTAATAAAATAATAAGAAACGGATCTGTCCACGTGGGATAAGACATTTTCTTTTCTAATCAGTTACAATATAATATATAACAGAGCAAAATTTGAATAAAGAAAATATTAACGATAGAAATTTTATAACTGAATAAGTATTAACGAAATCAATGAACAAACCAGACAAATTCTTCAAACATATATTTTTAATAAAACTTGGAACATATTAATAAATATTAGCACGTCGTATAATTCCTTTTTTTGAAACTCTTCAGGGACATGAGTAAAATTATTTTACAAACCTGATTATCTAAATATTTAGATTTTATAAATATATAAATATTTATAATACAATTATGTGAAAATTTATTGAACATTACTTACAATTTATTTCTAGAGATATAGAGATGATAAACTTTTGTCGAGGTAATTTCTAATTATTCACATATCGCAGCGGAAATACGCTCAATGTTGTAGAGCGATATACATTGATATTTAGAATTAACAATGGAATAATGGATAATAATTTAGAACAACGAGGAATAGCCGAATTGTTAGATCTAATGATAATCATTATTGAATAATATATGCATTTTTCTTGAAATATTAATAAATTTTACCAATCAAAATTATGGTTATCTAAATAAATATGTTTGGACACGACTGAATAATTTAGAACTTTAAATTCGATTTGTTTTATGTTCATTGATTCAAGTTTTTTAAGAACGTTTAATTTGTCCGATATAACATGCAATGCAATCTAATCAATTTTGTAAATAACATTGCTTATATAAAATGTTAATTTTATCTTTATATTATTGAATAAAGTTAAATTATTGGAAGATTTAAAAATAACAGGAGCTCAGTAATTACGAAACGAGTCAATAAGTTTATATTGAATTCAATAATCGGTAGAAATATTAAAAATTAATTTATTATTATTTTTTAGCTCATAGATTGTTGATTTAAATATGTCCTGTTAATTTTTGTTAATATGTTACAATTTTTTATTTTATTTTAATATATTTTGACGAATTTAACTGGTTCATTCATTCATAATTGAATGAAGTCAGATGAATATAACAAATTTAATTTACATCAATAGTTGTTTTTAAGGTTATTAAATAAATATATTATAGCGTAATAACAATCTAATCTTTCAACTGAAACTCATTTGAAAGTTTCTAAAATAAATAAAGGTCCATGAAACAAGAAAGGAGAAAATAAATATCCTCGCCTGTTCAACAATTCAGTTATCCCATAAAAAATTATATACGGGTGTCATTTACTACTGAAAAGTAGAAATGTTCACACTAAAGTTTCTCGTGAATGGAAGTATATAAATCGTGTTATGGATTTATGGCTCATATTAGTAATAAATTTGATGCTGTCATGAATATCCTCAAAGGTTTCAAGTTGCGTTCGTTGACATCGGGTTTGTCTCTTTATAAAATATTTACGAAAGAAGAATCGATAAGCTGTGTGGGAGACTGTTTATGGAACACGCCATGCTAGATTTAACGAAAATAAAGAAACAACTCGTTTGAATAATTAATATATTCAGCAACGGATATAAAACCAATAATTTTTAAAAAAAATAAAAGGATCCTTCAATGAGGAAATTCTGTTTTTGGATTTATCATTACGTCTTTAGACATCAAATCTGGTTCGTACTTCCGCTTCAAACACTAAACATACTATGATATTAAGATACGAAACATTTTTAGTTCTGACAATCACTAGAAAATATATATAGGCCTAAGTATTATAAACTAATATGGTCTAATTCTGTCAACGGTAAGATGGAATTTTAATGGTTCCTGCGTTCAATTAAGTTTTGCGAATAATAAATAATGCTATGAACATAACTTAATTACGTATCAATATCACTTAGATTAAATTTTATTTTAACTAAATAAAGCTTTTCTATTTCATTGAATTAAACTAAAAACTTTTATTAATATCTATTAAAAAACAAGGTCAAGTGACAAACTTTTTGGTTATATATACTTGTTATGTACCAAACTCTACTCCCGCTATCGGAAGGGCGTGGGACAAGTGCCCAATGCCCGACCTACCTGATGCAGGTTTTTCTAGAGTTTTCCCTGCATTTCTTTAGGCGAATGCATCCCCCCTTTCAAATCCCTTCCTATGCTATTAAAGGGGAGTTGCCCAACGTGGATTACCCTCATGTAGCCTGTTGCCCTAAAAAAAAATCAAACCACTTGTAGTTAGCTTCATATATTTATTTTCTTAGATATATAAACCGCAGTAGCTTTCGGCGTTTGCCATAATCATTTAAGGCATTTTACAGTAGATGACAGATGATTATGACAAACGCCGAAAGCTCTTGTGGTTTTTATATCTAAGAAAATAAATATATTAAGGGAACTATATGTGGTTTGATACATAACAAGTAATTATTAATATCGTTGTTGTTTTCATATATTACATGAATTTTATACGTCTTTAGCTTAATTGTATTTGGAAAGCCTTATTCAAAAACAATTTTATTGATATCTATTTGGTCACATAATTCGACTCATTCGACGGCATCTATTATTGTTTTTCATTTTGTTCTATGAATCAACGAATTATATTATAAAGAGAATGAATAACTCATTTTGAAATTAATAGTTTTTTTATTATATGAACAATAATGTTTCAGTAGTCATCCAATAATGTTTCATCTTAAGCTCAGTTTGATGCTTAGTAAAATTGAAGTAATGAAGAAAGATAATAAATAATTTTTTAGAACGTACTTGTAAATGTTAATGTTTTACGAGTAGGTTTAAAATTAACAACTTTTTTTTCGAAAGCAGTTTCATATTAAGTGTCAACAGGAATTAATTAGCGTATGTTACGTCATATATATGAAACAGGCATCTATAGCAGATTCTTCCATACAAATTCCTTTTGTTTTTTCCTCACTCGACAACTTCCAGAGTTTAAATATTATTCACAATCCTCAAGAAACGAACTAAGTCTAGTATTTACTGCGGAAAATGCACTTGAGACGAATAATCCGCATTTATTTGCGTTTCGTTGGGCACAACTCAACGAGTTGTTTCCCGGGGGAGGAAGCTTTAAGTCTTTCAAGGATCTCAGCGGAAATTCAAATATAAGGCGTAAAATGCCAAGTAGTTGCTAACTGCGAATATATTCAAATAGCTTATATAAAAAGTTATATTTAGTCAGGCACGTTTTGGAGTGTGATTAAACATTTGCTGAAAAGGACTAATTATTTTTGTGAGATCAGATCAGAGACCATCATTAGCTAGTTTTTAAACCATTAAGGGGTATACATGTTTCTATTATGAAGTTGTTTGAATGGCGAATTTAATCTCAGATTTTATAACGTTAATTCGAGCATTTAAAAGTCCTGCTATATTTTATGCCTATCGAAAGACGACAGTAATTTGTAGGAATACTGGCTTTTCTGTTCATTTCTATGTTTACTGAAAAGACTAAGAATTTTTCCTGAATCATAATTTAATAAAATCCAGGAATTATTAAACTCGAATTTTCAAAAATTGAGCCTCTACTAAGATTCAAAATGTTGTTTACAGATTAATTATAACATTTTGAATGTCGTCATAAATTGCATTAATTATTATTTGCATAATACTGGAAGAAGCCGTACCCGTGATGTTGATAATGTTGGAATGAAACCGAAATTTCTGCTGGTAGAAACAGATGCTTGTCTTTTCGTATAATGATATTGGGATGATTATCCAACCAACAATAGTTCTTCGGTGTTTCCCCATGGCTTATAATATCAACCGTGTCGTGTGATTGTTCGTCTTAAAGAATAAAATTTCACAAAAGTGTTTGTACAACGTGTCCACAAAGTACTCGGATGCAGCACTAAATCCAACCGCGACGGTTCGACGACCCTCTTCCCAACACTTCTCCTGGAAGATGTTGATAGCACCGAGGGTCGTCGAAACGTCGCCATTAAATTACTGCTGATTCCAAGTGGAAACGCAAAAAGATTTTCTTCAGTAATCAGACAGAGAAATTATTCGATCTTTAAACTCCACAAATTAATAACTTACTTAAAATTAGGCACAGAAAGATTTTCTGAAAATTGATCCCAACGATTCTGAATATGACCCAATGCTACAAATAGTAGGCTATTAGTAGTGGGTTATATTACTATTTAGAAGCAGGGCTTCAAAATTTATTAAACAAATACAAGTGGCTAATCAAAAATTTGGTTAGTTCTTCTTTTAATTATGGTTTACTGTCTTTTAACTGTTTAATGCTGCTGGGAACTTGTTAAATATATTAATACAATTTTAATTTATGAAAGTTGTTTTTGATTTTTGTATTAAAAGTGTGCACATCTGATATGTCGTGAATAGGTAATTATTATTTATTTGTATCTTCCGCAGTTCACTTTTTCTAGCAAACTACATATGTTCAAGCCTAATAGACTCATAGTACTTTCTAAATTTTTAATCCCAACGTTGTTACTTAGTTTCTTAAGTTACTTCTCTCTCTAGAAGAAAGTACATTGAAACGATTCCTGGTTAGAGTACTAAAACGCTTGTAATATAGTTACGAATTTGCGTGTTGTATTTTTCCGCCATCTCTTAAATTGTTTGGTTAATGGTTAAGAAACGAATCAAGAAGCTCTACTATGTTGAAATAATACAATAAACAAATATGAGGTTTGTAATCGTAAAAAATATTCCTCGAATTTATAACTAAATTATGAATAATACTTATTAAATTTTTTAAAAAAATCCTAATACAACCACATATTAAGCGAAAAATAATAATAGAAACATACTTATTTTCTGATTTTACAACAATTTACATTAAAATATAGATTAAACGTCTCTAATGATTAATTATATGACCTTCTTTTCCTGACTAATCTTCATATGAGAAACAGTTACACAGAAAAAAAAATTAAATATAGCTAACAGCGTAGACTCTGCCTTTCGTAAGTCGTAATACTATTTTCATTCTACGATCAAATCCTGTTAGAGGAAGAATAAAAGTAGCGTTAAACGTCCGGATATATTTAAATTATTTTCTGTGTAATTTTGTCTCATTAGTATTAGTCTGGAAACTAAGATGCTATAATTAATTATTAATTATCATTGACCTTATCTTTACACTCCTGCGAGGGTCAAAGTCGTCTTTTTTTCAGATCAATTTTCTGCACTTGGATTGACGATAACAAACAGAGTTTGGAATGGTCTTTGGATTCTCATAATTTGAACACGTGTCTATGCGTTGCAGAGCCCAACGCTGCGTCTGTTTGCGATGTTTGATAATATGCGAACAGCTATTCTCATTAAAACCCGAATTTATCGACGGGGAGGCGACAAAGGCAGTGAAGTATGACTATTACCCTGCCACCGCAACAGATAATTAAAGCGCGAGGTAAGGAAGAAAATGTTGGGGAACCTCTTCATTAAGATTCGTAAGGTCTGCAATAAACGTGGTTATAGCTATATGGCATCTCGGGTTATAAATTAATAGAAGAAATGGGTCGCTGGAGGAAGATTTCTTTCGACTCTTCAAGTCGTAACTGAGACAAACGCCAATTTTAGGGTGTTTCAGACATCGTTTAATACTGAAAGACCAAGAAAGATGGAAAAGCCATTGACTGAGTGTATCTTTTTTATTTCTCAGTTCGACCACTATCCGAGTCTAGGCAGGTAAAGCTTGCTTCTCATTCTAACAATGAAGTCATTATCTCGTAAGTTGTAATACACTTTTCATTGTACAGCGAACCACCAAATTTCCACAATACAGCATTATAAATTACCAAATACTGTACGTATTAACAGTCTGTGAGAGCTGTTCCCTCGCAGGCAGAACCTTTGAAGATACCTTTTTCTCTCTCCGTTTTTGAACTAATGTCTCACGAAGCTGTGTTTTGAGAGGTGTATGTTCCGACTATGTTTGGACTACGGTTTATGTCTGTTCCCATTGGAACAGTCGGCCAGCTGCCTCATAAACTAGTCGAGGCAAGGAGTAGGGAAGCTCCGTCCACACAGCAAACCCCTCCCGCCATCGAAATGGCGTGGGACAAGTACCAAGCGCCCGACCTACATGATGCAGATTTTCTAGGGTTTGTCATGCATCACCTTTAGGTGAATGCCGGGTGGGATCCTGAAACAGTCCACGTTACAAATGCCATGACTTACCGCGTTCAACTTATCCTATGATTTTCAATTTATTTTCCATATATTTCCCTTGTACACTGTATTTGAATCCATTGTCATTATCAATCATGTTCAAACAATGACTAGTTATTAAAGTAAACGATGGAGCAATTGTAGCATACTTTCAAATCAGACAATGTTATATTTATAAGCATAACATTAAACAAATTATGTGAAGAAGTAGGTCGATCTGGCCAGGATCGTTTGCTTCCCTATTTTGTCGATAAAGGAAAGACTTGAGGAGATTCACTACACTGAACGGTTGCCTCACCAAGTCCCTAAATATTTAATGAGAACCTCGCAGATCAGTAGCTAATAGTCCTCCATGAATACGGCCTACCTTCTTCTACCCTTTCGCGTCTCCCCTTTCAAATCCCTTCTGTGCTATTGAAGGGGAGTTGCCAATTCGTGGATTAACCTCATGTAACCAGTTACTGTAAAAAAAATACTGTACGTATTTCTAAAACGCTATGAATTTGTGGATACTGACTGGGTGATTTAAAATTAAATAATGTATCCTTTTGATAAGGCCACCATATCTATTATCATGTAGCGTGTACTTCATTCTAAGGTTCATCACACCATCTACAGTTCATATTTAATTTTTCTCGCTACTGTTCTCATGGTCTCGTTTTGACTAATAATTTAATGCTAATATATTCTATTTTTATGACGAATGTATAAAGTTTTTTCACTTCCGGTCCCGTAAGTTTATTTCCTACTGAAAAAAAAAACAGATAATTGATATTTATGTTTAGTTTTGTTTATAAAACATGAAAAAACATACACTTATATGTTACGTTTTAATCAATACATTATGAACAATTTCGCTCAATGAGCAGCCGGGACAAATTATTCTCAAAAATTTGGAGCAGTCGCGTTAATTAATTGCTGAAATGTAACTCTATTGATTTTTGAAAATTATGAACATAATTTTTTTGTTTTGTGCCGTATAAAATCCGATGCTAACAAATGACATAGATCTCGCTTCATCGGCGTCCCATCTATTGGATTATCGAATAACATGTGACATTCAAGCTCGGAGCAATTGACTATCGATAAAACATGCACGAACCCATTTTATCCGGCATTCAATGTCGACGAATTATCTACTTTAGAACAGCTCGTGATATTTTGGAACTAGTCAGAATCGTTCCCGAATGTGTTTTATACAAATAAAACTATTACAGTACATTATGGACATGTACAATACTAATATTCTTGAATTTCAATTATTTTATGTTAAATATATATCATGTTTATACCGCATTATGGGGGGAAATGGTTTATCTAAATATATTGCAAATAGCATAACTGTATGAAACATTGTTCAGTGTTCATACCGTACAGTATACGGTGTAGGCTGTTGAAAAGATAACGATGAGGAATATTTATCTTTAACCAATTACTTATAATTCATTGTTTCATGAACGAGTTTTTAATTTAATGATTTTTTTACGTCTTGGCTCTATTTGAAAAATTATTCTGGCCACGCATGAAAAGAAATATTTTATAACCCTCTGAATTTTAAATTTTAAAATCTGCAAATGGAGGCTGACAATCGAAGTTATTTTCCTCCTCAGGGACAAGGTGTTCAGCTGATTTTCTGTAATGTCAACAATATTCCTTTGTGAGATTCAAGCAGATAAAATCAGGTTATAAACCATTTCCGACTCACACAATCATTCATTATACATTCTTGAGCTCTCTACACATTATGCAATTATCTGAAGAGATGTTATTTTTATAACTAAATGCATTTACATTTTATTCAGGTTTGTATTTTTATATATTATTATCTCAGTCTTTAAATTATATGTAAAAACAGGGGTTGGACCGTTCTCTATTTCGTATAAAGTCAGCGGATAGCAGTTTGATATTCCTTAAAAACAGTTTTACGGCTCTATATCACAACGAGGAAAATTTTAATAGATCCCTCCGTTTTTTTCTGAAGAGCGAATGAAATAAGCGTGACCGAAAAAGGTACAAAAATTACAACACCTTCGGATCCCCTAATGTATGAAACAAGCCATGTACAGACGAAACTATATTTTATTCACATATTTTCACTTTTAAGACCTTATCTAATTTTATTGTTGAGGCAATCTGCTATGATCCAATGACAATTTACTTAAATAAGTTGTCACCTATACCCTAGGTTTAGTCTAATTCGGTAATGAATGCACAATGGTATCTTCATTAACTTGAGTGAAAATAGCAACCTCTAATAGAATTTTCAAAGTCGTAAGCCTGTACATTATACACACTGTACATTTAAAATGTTTGATTGAAGAAAAATGTGCGAATATCTTTGATAGAATTTGTTACGTTACATACACGGAATTACAACGACGTAATATAAGCAGAAAAGTTTAATAGTTCACATTATTTTGGACATCCACTATGCATTTGAATCATATTACGAACAAATAAATTATTCCGCAGATAATTTTTATTGTTTAAAATATCGCTTATTTTTAGTGATGAAAAAATTTCTGACTATTTAAAATAATATAAATAAATAGACGCCCTTCTCAGAAAAGTAAATATATTTATTGACAAAAATATTTACGAAGTTTTGTCATCGTTTGGGCTCATCGGGTGGACAGTTGTAATAATTTTGTATTCAAGTGGTACGTAAATTTCAGAGGCAACCGAAAGTTATATAAAGTTTTTTTAGTGTATAAATAGTAATATTGTGTCCTCGCAAATATTATTATTTCTATTGTTAAATATTAAATTAGCACAATTATCGTTAATCTTTATTATATACAACGTTATTATTTTTAAATATTCATCAGTGAAAAGCTTGTGTTTCATCGAAGGTCAAAGCATTTTTTATTCCAGTGTAAACATTTTGAGTTCGCATCTTATTCAGCCGCGAAACAGCGAACGAATAATAAATTAAATGTCACAACCAGCGAAGTAATGTTTAAATGCGGTTAATGGCGTGAAACATGTCAAATCAGTCAAACAAATACCTACTGGATCTCATCCATCAAAAAGAAATATGGAGCCGCGAGCAACAGTATTTTCCGACGTTCAAATATTGCAAATGGACGAAACATTCTGTAATGCTCTGATGTTATTAATTATGTGAACCTGAACATATAATTTCAATCATAATACAAATAATTTAACACATTAAATATATATTTACATTGAACGAAATAAATATCATATTGATTTTATTGTGAGTATGTTGTAACTAAGGTACTCTTTTATCGTAAGGAGAAATAATTAAGTTTCAATTAAATTCACGCAGATATCTAATTCACTCGTAATAATCCTAGTTTAAGGCCTACTAATTATTTCAAGGAAACGGGAACCAAAATATTTGAAGAACAAGTGATATTGTTACTATAAAGGAGATATATGTTGGTTTCTAATATCTTTGCTATTTTTAATATACAAAATTCCGTGTATCAAAACGCAAGAATTACTTTTTTACGAACGTGCGAGTTTATGAATCCCGAGGTCTAAGTAACAATCAAAGGTGAAACTTAAAATTTAAGATATCAGTGTTGAGAAAGATAAGCTCTGTTCCTGGGTTTCGATGTAAAGCTGGCGATGGCAAGAAGGATCACCCGTATGTTGAACTGATAATTGTTCCCCCGCATCGGCAAATGTCGTCTCAGTTTATTGGAAAGGGTAAAAAAGAGTAGTGGTAAATTTTATTGAGGCAAGGTTCTAGATATATACATGAGAAAATTTAAGGATGGAAGGTTTTTCACGTTGATAATATTTAAGACAAGCTTCGCGGTTTTCCAACTGTGGTATCTCCGTAAACAGCGATGTTTCAATGGTTAGCACTTCCAGGACGAAGATGATGACAGTGCTTGACGTTTATGGAACGAACACAGGACGAAACCCAAGAAGCTTTTCTTAGTGAATAGAGATTTGAAAGGGGGTATACGGAAGAATAGAGGAAGGTAGCCAAAGGTTAACCGGCCTATATTTTAGGGATCCTACCCGGCATTCGCCTAAAGAAATTAAGGACAAATCCTAGAAAACCTTCATCAGCTAGATCTGGCATCTTTTTTTTTTTTTTTTGGTAACAGGCTACATGAGGGTAATCCACATAGTGGCAACTCCCCTTTAATAGCATAGGAAGGGATATGAAAGGGGGGATGTGGAAGGGTAGAGGTAGGTATCCAAGGGTTAACTAGGGCCCCCGGGCTATATTTTAGGGATCCTACCCGGCATTCGCCTAAAGAAATGCAGGACAAACTCTAGAAAAACCTGCATCAGGTAGGTCGGGCATTGGCTACTTGTCCCACACCCTTCCGATAGCAGGAGAGGTGTTTGCTGTGGGGGCGCAGCATTCCCTTCTCCGTACCTCGACCAGTTTAGGAGGTAGCTGGCGTACTATTCCAATGGGAATAGCGGACAACTCTTACCGTATGCCCAAGGTCTGCGACCCCGGAACATACACCTCTCAGAACAGGCCGAGGTGCCTCGGCTTGTGGGAACCTTAGTTCTTCTATCTGGCATCGAACCACCTGTCAATTTTGTACCATTTTAGTACACTTTTACCTACGAGGAACATTATATGGATATGATATTACAAGTAATAGCTCCCATTAATTAGTTGTACCAAAATATGCGAATTGAGAAAGAACTTGACGTCACTAAGAACGTATAAGAAGTGACAGCATAGGGCAGCCTATGACATATGTTGTTTGCTGTGATGACCCAAACGTAGCGTAAGACGTTTTGAGCTGAATTAATTCCATTCCCGTGGTTTGATTAGTTTTTTGATGAATTAAAACACAGAATATTCCAGCGTACAAAGCATTGTGGTGAAATTAAATAAATATTAAAAATAAAATTTGCAAGATGCTCAACCTCCAATTAGAATTGTGCGCATATCTTAAAATTCTAATCCTTTATTTTCTGGTTAATTTTCAAATATGTTTGTATACTTTGGATACCCTACTTTGCGATTCGTTTTCAGCGGAGGATCTGCCGGGGGTGACGTGGGCCACGGATGCAGCAGCGACGCCCACGCCTCGGACCGTGACGGTGCTGCTACTGGCGCCGGTATGGCCTGACATCCGTTCTCAGCTCAAGTGGGGGTTTCTGCTCCACACTTATGGCTTCGCATGCCTCTTCTTCGTTCTCGCCTTCTACGCCTTCTTCTCCATACTGAACCTCAGGTTGGTTTGCGCTCCGTGGACTGGTGCCAGCCGCTGGACCTCAATGTGGCATGTGACTTGCTTTGCTGGGCTTTCGCTGTTGTGAGACATTCCAAGCGCCAGTATTTAGTAATGTACGACCATCTTACATGCATGTTGACGTACGTAGTTATGTGTTTTATATAATTTATTTCTAGTAATTTAGAATTAGAATTTATGTCTGAAGTACATCTGTATTCGTTGATTTGCATGGCACAGATTTATAAATATGTGTGTTTATTTGCATCAGCAAACTAATTTTTTATTCGCAGGTCACTTATCTCCGCTCGTCCGTTCATGTCGTCGATAAATGGATTTCTTTGCCTTCTTGGGATCTCCAGAGCTGGTTGCCTGTTGATAGATCCTTACAACCTTAAAGAGGTGAGTAAAATCGTAAATTAAACTATTCATTTTCGAAAATTAGGTTTTAAAGAAATCATGCAAGTTATATTGATTCCATTATTCCTTTACCCCAGAAAAGTCAGAACCATGATTACATTGATAAATGAGAAATTAAAATCGAAAATAGA
This sequence comes from Zhengitettix transpicula, assembly GCA_037074705.1. Classification (NCBI taxonomy): domain Eukaryota; kingdom Metazoa; phylum Arthropoda; class Insecta; order Orthoptera; family Tetrigidae; genus Zhengitettix; species Zhengitettix transpicula. Next base: position 112,202,368 of record CM073591.1, on the reverse strand, counting down.
TAAAATCCATTAGTGTGCAAATATACAAGGTGATTCAATAGTACCTCAATCGTGTTCCTTAAACCAAAACAAGAAAGTTAAGTTATTAATGGAACATACTGACACATTCTAAGCTTATTACCAAGTGTTGTAAATATAATAAACTAATAACAAATGTTCAAAATAATCTCTGCTTGCTTTACACACTCATCCACCCAGAAAAGTCAGAACCATGATTACATTAATAAATGAGAAATTATAATCGAAAATAGATTAAAATCCATTATTGTGCAAATATACAGGGTGATTCAATAGTACCTCAATCGTGCTCCTTACACAAAAACTAGAAAGTTAAGTTAATAATGGAACATACTGACATAATAAGCTTATTACCAAGTGTTGTAACTGTAATCAACTCATAAACTAATAACAAATGTTCAAAATAATCTCTGCTTGCTTTTACACACGCATCCACTCGTCGTATCATGGACAAATATTCCAACACGGTGTCGAACGGTATCGTAGTGCTCCAGACACTTTGATGAACTTTCCCTGTATAAGGCTGCGGAAACCAATTATTTTTTGGCTCTACAAATAAAAATCCGAAGACTTGAGGAACTACCGGTGCTCCCATTCATTGGGAGATATCAGCCAGTGCGTCTCGAACAATGTGGATGAAATGAGCTGAAGACCCATTATTCTTAAACCCCATGCATTGGAATATCGTGTCGTAGATCTGGAAGAGCGTTGTGAAAAAAGTCCCAGTCCCAGTCACAGTCACAGTAGACATCGCCTGAAGTACCTGATGGAAGAGAATATTTTTATTTAATTAATAATTTAAAAACGGAGGATTCTGAAACACATTTATAAAACATTTTTTGTTTTTGTTCGAAAACCCTGCCAAAATGTAACAACGATTTATTGAGCACGGTATATCATTTATGAGAAAATTATGTATAAAACTGAGAAATGAAATTGTACTAAAGAGGCTCCAAATTTACGATGCAATTAAGAGAATACATAATAATATATTTTAATATATAAAAGAAAATATATTTCAGATAAATAACAAAATAAAACATTTATTAGGAAAATTAAACCAGTTTTGAGTAAAATTAAATACTCTGCAGAAAGAATTCAGTTTTAGACTTTAATTTAGTCTCACTTTGAACACGAGTATCTCTATTAGCGTTACTCTGTTATTGGCCTAACCTTACAGTAGTAATTTGTGTAAATACATTTTAGAAAATTCTCTGTAATATAATAGGCCATCCTGAATAATTTTATTTGATAAGGAAAAGCCCTCATATAATTCTTTCGGTGATAAAACGAATGATCAGGGCATAGAATAGCTACGAAAATATTTTATAAAATCCAAGAATAAAATAAATGAAATAATGTTAATACGCTATGCACACTGATAAACAATTTATAGGTTGAAGACTTTTATCAACTAGGTTTTTAGCATGTGAAAATTTAACTAGCATTTTAGCAGTACGGTTTTAGTATAATATATGTGATTTCCTTAATTTTACACTTGATGACACTTATTTTAACTGAGCCTACCATCTAATTACGGTTGAATACAAATTTAAGTAATTTACGATATTTTTAATCTGACTGAATTGTTTCAAACGATTACAGTTACATTCATCAGAAACTTGAACGGTGAGTTATACAAAATGCAGAACTAAAAACCCATGCAAGTCTGATGTGGTCGCAGCGTAATAAAAGTACGATAAATTTGTAAATAAGAGAGGTTACACCCAACATTCTAAGTGCGTAGCTCCTATTTAAAATGATAATATCGTAATCGAAATAATAATAGTTATTGTAATATATGATATTATAAACGCAAGAATCATTATATATATATTAATCTTAGAAGTTGTCCTCAATTGTTAAATTGATAAATTGCAAATATCCTTGGTATGAATTATTTACGCGTCCTGTTTCATTTGTATGAGTTGTTTTTCATAGGAAATAGGTAACGGCTACTCCAAATATTATCTTCACGGACTGGACCTAATTTTAAGATAACATAAATTAGTTGCTGGCGTTCCTTTGTCTTATTCGCTCATTTTCCCCTATTACCTATCCTCTAAATTCTCGGTCTCTCTGCTCCCTCACAATTCGCCGTCTCCTTATCCAAATCAGATAGCGCTAAACTACGGAGTTATTATTCCGGAATTAAACCAACCACTGTTATTAAATTTCATATCGAAACCTGTGTTAAATTAAACCGTATTCGTAGTTTCCACTTAATAACAGTCTTCACATATTTATTATGCTAGTTTTGCAGAGTCCCGTAACTCAATGTCGCTGTGAGTGCGCCATCTTTGTTGCACAGATTTCAATCTATCAAAGAATCGCAGTAGCAAATATTAGTAAGAATCATTGAAAGTCGTGGTGAATGCATGTTGATGAATTGAACACTTCTTAATGTACATTGGCACTGAAATCCTAATAACATTAATAAAAGTGGCAAGTTAAGGTAAAACAATTTTATATAAATGTCGGAAAAGCGTTTCCTGAATACATGTTGTGGTACAAGGAAGAAATTTCTAATTCAGAACCAGATAATTATCGCACTATTCTCGTTTTAAAACATGTACTTGGAATTTTTTTCCCAATCCTTGCTGTGAATGTTTTAATTTAATTATATTTATTATGTACATTTGAATTAAGTAAAATTTTCTTCCCACATTTTTACAGCCTTGATAAAAAATTTAATAGGTTGACAGTGAAGAGCGAGTCTTGTGAGTGGTATTTATATTCACGTCAATTCACGGCGAGAGTTCTAATAAACTCTCGTATGAAAAACAAATTCAAAAGCTAGAGTGATTTTACTTTGAACTTGTCCTATTGCGCAGACCGACTTCTGATATATTTAAAAATATATTTCTTTATTAAATATTTAAAATTTTATTTTAGACTGATATTTTTAATTTCTATTATTATTATGCAGCCCCAGGTTTACATCATTCGAATAGAATTTTGATAGTATAAATATTCCTAATCTGAATCCTTACATCATACCCTCAACTCAACATAAAATTCGAGCTTGAAGGACTACAACGGGATTGGAGTAGAGACAGTAAGTGGAGCACTCATAGTTGTCGTAAAATCTTTATAAAAGACTACGAAATTACCGCAATAATAAATATTGAAGAAAATAGATAGAAGTATTCGACAAATAGAATCGATATCGTCTACACTATTCGAACAAAAATTTATTATTATTATTATTATTAGGGTAACAGGCTACTTGACGGTAATCCACATGGTGGCAACTCCCCTTTAATAGCATAGGAAGGGATTTGAAAGGGGGAAAGGTAGCCAAGGGTTAACTAGGGTTTTTTTAGGGCAACAGGCTACATGAGGGTAATCCACTTTGGGCAACTCCCCTTTAATAGCATAGGAAGGGATTTGAAAGGGGGGATGTGGAAGGGTAGAGTAAGGTAGCCAAGGGTTACTAGGTCCCCCGGGCTATGGTTTAAGGATCCTACCCGGCATTCGCCTAAAGAAAAATGCAGGGAAAACCCTAGAAAAACCTGCATCAGGTAGGTCGGGCATTGGGTACTTGTCCCACGCCCTTCCGATAGCGGGAAAGGAGTTTGCTGTGGGGACGCAGCGTTCACTTCTCCGTGCCTCGACCAGTTCAGGAGGCAGCTGGCCGACTATTCCAATGGGAATAGCGGACAACTCTTACCGTATGCCCAAGGTCTGTGACCCCGGAACATACACCTCTCAGAACAGGCCGAGGTGTCTCGGCTTGTGGGAACCTTAGTTCAAAAACGGAGAGGAAAAGGCATACCCAAAGGTAGCCCCTTCGTATCTCTCCTAAAAGGTTCTGCCTGCGAGAGAAAATCCCTCGCAGGTTACCTGCGAGAGAATCCTCTCGCAGGCTTAGTCGGTTAACTAGGGCCCCCGGGCTATGGTTTAAGGATCCTACCCGGCAATTCGCCTAAAAGTGATGCAGGGAAAACCCTAGAAAAATCTGCATCAGGTAGGTCGGGCAACTTGATGAAATCGTCCAAACAAACAATAAATTTACAAAGTATACTCATATCAACTACGAGTCGTAGAAGACTTTATTCTCAGAAAGTATCACGAAATTAGAATAATTCATTCAATGGTTAAATAACACAAGCAAGTGAACAGGACGGATGTTTAATTTGTATAAAACGTATTTTATGTTACTTGAATACTTACGGTAGAATATATTATTAGACAGTGGAATAATAAAATAAAATAAAAGGTTTACAAAGATTCCTTAAACGCATATTAATAGGAAACACAGCATTAAATTCAATAGTGTTGAAATATGCCGTTCAAGGCACCGAATATACGATTTTCGTCTTTCAGTATTGACATCAATAAAAGACATTAAACGAAATAAAGTTTAGCAGAGAATGGATAGAATCGTGTTGGAAAAGGATAGAAGTCGGGCGAGTTTCGAGCATCTTGACGATATAAAAGATTTGGAATGGCAGTGAGCAGGACAGCCTGTAACACTAAAATTCAGTATTGGAAGACATGAAATCATAAATGACCAAGAGAGCGCCCGCTTGATATTGCGACCTTGACCATATAGACGGAACGAATTGTATGAAAGCAAATGTATATCCCGGCAGAATAAAACTATTATAAAATTGCAGAAAAAAATTAACTGGAAGATGATCAATAAGTATTTAAAAACAACAGAAAATACATTGCTTCGAGTTGATTCATTTTTGTTTCTCAAAAATATCATTTAAGCTCGGTAAACGTCGTCCAATGTTTCTCCATCTCTTGCCACGCGTCCAAAAATTACTTTTTTTTGAAGGTCTTCAATATAAGCATTGGTTTTGGCAATTATCGGCTCCTTCGACGTGAATTTATTTTCCATGAGATATTTTTATTCATTTTAGGAAATAGAAAGAAAGTCGCAGCGGGGTTAAATCAGACAAATCCAATGGATGCGGCTGCTGTCCGAAATTCCATAAATCAATTTCATATTGCCTTGTCTTGTTGGAAGATTACTTTCTTATTGGCCTATTATGGACGTTATCTTCATTCCTTCTTTGGGAAAACGTTCTAGTTACGACGTATAATAAACTTAATTTATCTTTGTAAATATTCAATACAGATCGAAAAAACCGTGGCAATCACCGTCCGAATCAATTTCACTGGCTTGGTTTACTTCCCAATCGCTTCTCCAGCGGAATTCTATATCTGTTTTGTTTCTGAAGAGGGCACATCCGTGGCTCGTCAACAATTATGTACGAGGGTGAATCAAATATAAACGAGACTTTTGGACCTGCGCGCGCAATAGTGATGGAAAACGTTCCGCTGTTATTGGCTGTTAGGTTGGTTTGTCAGGAGTGGGGGAAGCACGTGACTCATCATCATAGACTCGCTCAGTGTCCATCGTTACGATGTCCGAGCAGGAGGTACCTCCCTCTATTGCGCAACGTATTGTTATCAAGTTTTTAGCTGCAGAAGGTGTAAAACCGGCCGAAATCTTGAGAAGATTGACTGTACAGTTCGGGGAAGAGACGCTGTCGCGAGCTAGAGTGTTTGCTTGGCATAAACAGTTCGTGGAGGGCCGTGAACGTGTTGAAAATGAGAGCCATGACCGCAGACCCCGCACCAGCATTACAGCGGGCAACATCGACAGTGTTCGTCAACTTGTTGAAGGTGATAGGCGTCTAACAACTTCGGATATTGCAATTGAGGTTGGAATAAGTTATGGGAGCACTTACTCTATACTCTCAGAGGAGCTAGGGTATCGCAAGGTCCTTCTCACAGTTGACCAGAAACTGAATCGTGAGCGTCTTCTTGCACGATTTCGGGAAGAGGGAGACCCATTTCTTTCTCACATTGTCACCTGTGATGAAACGTGGGTGCATCACTACACCCCTGAGTCGAAACAAGCCAGTATGGAGTGGAGGAAGAAAGGAGAAACCGGACCAGAGAAAGCCAAGTCACGATTATCGGCTGGCAAGGTTTTGGCTACCGTTTTTTTGACCAGCGTGGCCTGCTGCACCTTGATTTTTGCATGAGCGCAGAACAATTAATGCGGCATACTACTGCCAAATTTTGACTGAGGTCAGACTTGCATATCGCCGCCATAGACGAGACCTTCCGATGAGAAAAGTGATTCTCCTCCATGACAATGCTCGCCCCCATACAGCAGCCCTGACCGTACAAAAATTGGAGCAACTGGGTTGGGAGACACTGGAACACCCTCCATACAGTCCAGACCTGTCTCCCTGCGACTTCCATGTCTTTGGTCCTCTCAAGGAAGCTTTGGGAGGGCAAAAATTCCACAGCGATAATGAGGTTGAAGCATATGTGCGCAATTGGCTACAAACACGACCTGACTCTTTTTACGTAGAAGGAATTAAAAAATTACCTATACGCTGGGAAAAATGTGTTCATAAATCAGGAGATTATGTAGAAAAATAAACTATGATTGTTTGTGCGTTTAAAATCAAAATAAATATTTAAAAAAATAAGTCTTGTTTATATTTGATTCACCCTCGTATATACGAATGAAACTCGTCAGGATTGCGACGAAAATTCACCAAACCAACAACGGAATCAACCACACGATTATTGTTATTGTCCACTGTGACCAAACTCGTACTATATAACAGATAATATTTGCGACACAACTTTAAGGCAAAATTGAAAACAATGAAGCTACTGAATCCACCAGTGGCCTCAAAAAATTTACACAATTACATTCATCAATTTTCTATAATTTCTGGATGACCCTAACGATGTTCAGAATTTGTCGCTGTCCGGCCTCGTTTAAGCTCAACCAAATATTAAAGGCTGGGTTAGATGTGTCATGAACTTCGCCCAAAGCAACTTTTAATTCTGTAGTCGGTTCGCCTTTCAATGGAAGTGTTTCTTGTTTTCTTAAATTTTTTAACAGAAAGTCACCAACTGTTTGCTTTGAACGATTATAAAATGAAAACACGGAATGGATAAGTCAGAAAAATTGTCGGCAGAGAATGCAACGATGGTATTCCTCAGAAACAAACGTGTGCCATCTCTTAGAATTTGTTAGTCCTTATTGACCTGCCCTCATATATTATGTAAAGTATATTTCAATCTCATTGTTAAACTTCACCTGTCCTCATATATTTTGTATAGTATTACTAAATCTCATTGTTAAACTTCATAAGTAATGGATGAAGCGTTCTCGGGTTTCCAGTCTTCACCTGAAGAAGATGGCAGTGTCAGCCATGGAAACGTTGTGTGCAACATCCAGATTGTTAATTAAGAAAAAACTATTTCACTCAATATTTACTTTGTTCTCGTTTCAAACATTTCGTTACAAACACCAAAACTCCTAGACAAAGCTACAATTCTACTCTCTTTCTCTACCCTTCTCAACAGAGATCTACTATCCAAGATCCTCCACAACTCCCAAGTCAACAACAACTACATCTCAGTGGTTCGAAGATAAACATAGGTTTTAAAAAAAACGTAACAGAAAAGAGTAATTTTAGGGACAATTTGAAGAAAAATGTTACAGAGAGAGTGAACGTTAAAAAATACATGAAACCAATAACAGAAGATTGAATTGTGGTTCCTTCTGTCCCCGAGAACTCTTCCTACGCCGTGGAAGCCTACGCTCTCTTTCATAAGTAATATTTGTGATACTACAAAATGGTGCGTAAATCGCTCCGTGAGTGCAAACGTAAAAGTTTTATGAAATTTAATTTTTACCTCTGATGGTCCTACATTCCAAACGAACTCAACGTAATCGACAAACAATAATAACCTTATACTTTCATATATGGTCCACAAAAACTCCACAAATTAGAACTTGGGGGGAGTACTCTGAGGAGATAACTGAGTGATTCAACAAAGAGCCCCTAAACGCCACATGCGGACACTTTGCCTACAGTCAAACAGCGTGATTCTATTACACAGCTGTTTGGCCTCTGCAAACAGAGAGCGTGTTCGCAATGGGATTCTAGGTTGTGGTGAGGGGAGAGGGCGGTCCAAATCGATCCACGAGGGTGCGTGTGAGCTATGGCAGTGGGTTTTGAATTATGAACGTGGCTCATCCCAGTCTGCGGTGCAAATCCCGCCTCAGCATCATCGAGTACAGTGTGGTTGCGCCAAACATGGTGAAACATTGACGGGGACATTCTCGCAGTTCATAACGTGCAGCAAGCGTGATCAAATCTAACAGTTTGAATATTTTATATTTACATTTTCACACAAAACAACAAGCGCTCATTAAAATCTTCAATAGTAAGATCTTAAAATCTCCTAAATATAACTTTTCTTTTTAATTTTTTCCTTCGTTTCATGATAATATATACATTTATGGTAGTTAAGTATGTTAGTAGATTAGGTAAATACAATAATACAATTTGCATATAATTAAACTAAATAACATATTCAACCATCTGCCTATAGTTACGTAAACTTTAGTTGTATCTGACATGAGCCAACTTCCTTGCAAAATACTACATATTACGATCCTACCTACTGAAATCCATTTCCCTTCATAATGGCTGCCTCAGATCAGTAATCCTTTCACTCTGACCCAGAAGTTAATTTCACCAGAATCAGGGGTTGAAACTTCACAAGTTCCTCTTAAAATCAGAGAAGTTGGGCCATGCAACACTACTTAATGATATTTATTATTTTTGTTCTGAAAATTACTCGGTTGGAGAATTAATACAAATATTTTTTTTGTTATTTACCATTCGTTAAACTCCTACTTTTTCCTCCTCATGGTTACCCATTCCCATAAAAGAGGGTGTCCGTTCAATACTCCAGTGGATGGTATTTCACTACCCTTTGGGAACATTCCGGAAAACAATAGACCATTCCTCTATTTTTCTTTCATAGTAGCTGCCTCAGATCAGAAATCCTTTCACTCGGACCCAGAGGTTGAAAGCGACTTTTCCTTACGAGTTACCAATAAATATATTGTAATAATCAAATTAAAGGCGTTTAAATAAATAAAAAATTAATAAATAAACTTTTACAAACAAAATATTTATTTTGAAAACTTTGAAACAATTACACTAATAATTACAAATAGAATTTATCTCAAGGTTATTACTGGGTTTTATAATGGCAAATCATTTATTTAGAAGTCTTATCAACACAAATTTCAATAAAAAGATTTACTCGTCAATTAACAAAGACGAAATTTACTTGTCGACGAAATTATTCTAAAAAGATGGATTCTACTTAACAAATTTTATCAAAGGAAGAGAACGAAATCTGAAAACTATCTTTTAATCCGGTTTACATAACTAATTGTTTTATATTGGTAATCATGGCAGCATTCCAGGATACTTTTGACTTACGAAGCACATATGACGGGTTTTTGCACAGCTTCTACTAAAACTCACTGATTCTAAAATTACTATTTTTAGATCGAAATCAGGAACCAGGAACCTCCTCTTCGTATCTTCCTCACTCTTTTGACTCCTGCTAATTCTCTGCCTGGCTATGTTCACCAAAACTGTCTGTGCTTAGCAGGTTTCGTAGTTCTGCTCAAAATGAATATTTTGTCTATGCTTTCCTGCAAGCTCGTTTCGATTCTCGTTCTCGCCTTTCGTTTTCGTCCTCGTCTCTCGGTACGTATTTAATCTCCAAGTTCCAAAAGTCCTTTTACGACCACCCGATCGCTGAGGAACCAAAATGCGGACTGAACTCTACCAAAACATAATGTGTACTCTCTCCTCAATATTTTAATGCGACCTGTACTTGACCAAACCTTCCAGCCAACTGAACTACCGTCTCGCAATTTTGAGCGCGCATTGCTTCTCCGACAAAGGAAACAATACCTGGCTAAATTGTTGCTGTGTTCTGTACCGCCGTAAGAATATGTTTCTCTAACAATTTAGATTATCAAATTTACAATTATGGTGTTAATTAATTGGCATTACAATATATTAACTCTACTCGTCTTTGAGTTATTAGGCGGACGTACCAACACGACCAATCATATCCCACACTCCGTTCCAGGGTGACATGCTCCTGTTGACCAGACTCTTTTAGTTTTATGTCCCCTTTAAGTCTTCTAGATTGTTCTATGTCCTGTTACCTGAACATGGGCCTCCTTGTATCGTATTAATTCACGATCTATATCTCGTGGTTGACATTTTGGCGCTGTCTTCCACTATTCAGGTCTAATCTCCGATCGAGGGACCAAGATCGATCGTATAATAATTTGAAAAAATAGCATTACATTCTCAATTACTAGTTTTAATTGCGTTCCTTAACACGTGTGTATCTATATGATAAAATTTAACAAAGTTGCAGTAATTTCGAAATTATCGTCGGAGATTTTATATTGTTGTATCGATTTAATGTCACTGGTGTTGTATTATGTATTTATTTGGATAAATTGTAATGTACTTGGGTAAAATTAATGCTACATTTTTCGTATCCCAAACATTTTTTCCCCTAAAACTTCGTAGCACAATGACCGCGAAGGTCATAAATTGTGAACCAACAACGGTTTATGAATACATTTGTCAACAACAGTTAGGGAAATTACTGAAAACGAGATTGGTCTCAGAGTTCAGCTTCAAACGGAGTTAGCCGGTGTTTATTGTCACTCGCCAAGCATGAGCTAATTAGTCTTTTGTCAATGTAATGGTCACCAGTGTTTCATGTTTGTTGTTCGCTGACGGACCAAATAGCACTACTATGATCCTCTCGCAAAATACATTAGGGACACTAATTAAATATATCCAATACACTAAAATATATATCTGTACGTGTTGATCAAAATTTTGTCATGCTTTATATTTATTCATGAAAAATTTACGAGTTGACGATAACCATAATACTTTCTAATTTTCGAGGGACTCAATCTTATCAACGATTTTTCGAGGTTTAAAAATTACTAACGAAGCGACGTTTCACTTGTATTAGGACTTCGTCCCACAATTTGTCTCAATGATTGAGGGAAACAGATTCACTCCCAAATTAGGGTGACCGAATTGTGAGTCGAACCCTAATATCCTCATTACAAATCCCATAGCTTATCGCGTTCAACTTAACCTATGATTTTCATTTTATTTTCCTTACACACTGTATTTGAATCCATTGTCATTAACAATCATGTTCAAGCAATGAATAATTTTTAGAAGCAAACGACGGAGTATGTGTAGGATACTTTCAATTGAGTCAATATAATATAACCATAACAAAAAAACAAATTATAGGAAGAAGTAGGTCGACATGGCCATGATCGTTTCCTTCCATATTTTGTCGATAAAGGAAAGACTTTTGAGGAGATTCGCTACACTGAACGCGTGCCTCACCAAATCCCTAAATATTTAATGTAAGCCTCGCAGATCGGTAGCTGATAGTCCTCCATGAATACCGAACAGAAAAAATAATCAATTTACACATCAAACAGCCTGTGGGAATTTACGATGTTCGCTATTCGTATTGGAACAGCCGGCCAACTGCCTCCTAAACTGGTCAAGGCACGGAAAAGAAAATGCTGCGTCCCACAGTAAACCCCTCAAACCATCGAAAGAGCGTGGGACAAGTACCAATTGCCCGACCTACCTGATACATGTTTTCTAGGGTTTGTCCTGCATCACTTTTAGGTGAATGCCGGCTAGTATCCTTAAACCATAGCCCGGGGGCCATACTTAACCATTGGCTACCTACCTCTCTCTACCTTTCCGCATCTTCCCTTTCAAATTCCTTCCTATCCTATTAAAAGGGAGTTGCCACCATGTGGATTACCCTTATGTAGGGTGCCACTCTAAAAAAATAATGAATTTATTCCTAGACTGTGTTTTAAATTATGTGTTCATTTATATAAGAGATAATTAATATCATTTAACTTTAAGTGATGTCTACGGAGCTCCATAGTTTATATACATACAAAAAATATATGAATGGTGCGTCTGCATCTGTTCTAAATTCACTATCCGTTTAAAAATAATATAGCTTTAAAAAACAAAACCAAGTGAAACATCCTTGTTTATTCTTATCCAGTTTATCTACTAAATTTTACGCTTATTTCGCATGTGGGACTTGCGTTGGGAAATTTGAAGGTTTTAATTTAAGTCCGTGATAAACTTTACAAGCTCCATAAATCTTCAGAGCATTGAAGAAACATTATTATTGTTCCAAACTGTGATGACTTAAATTCTGCGAAGCATCTGAGTCTTTTTAGAATTCCTGTCTAAAATAAAATAAAAAAATTAGCGAGGAAGATTGCCTACACTATCACATTTACGTTTCTGTCTTCGCAGATATTTCTTGTTAAATAAACAAAGTAACGCAAATAGTTTATATGAATTGTAAGTCTTGAAACATACATAGGTGTTGATGGATCTTGGATCTACCACTACTTTTCAGATATAAGTAGTCTAAACTGTGGGATTCTTCCGGCAAAGACTCAAGCGGATTGCTAAGGTGACTTCCATGATTTTTGGGATGCACATGGAATTATCCACATTGGCTATTTAGAGCAATGGACGTACCCATAAATGTACACTTTTCGACTTTTTATCCTAAGCAAAATTTAAAAAAGGCACATTTACTAAGAAGTTCTTACTTAAGTGATGTTTATATGATGAATTTGTCGAATTGAAGTTCGAGCTATAGACGAAACCACGACATTCATCCCTGCTACATTATTCTATTTCCTAACCTGAAAAATGCTTCGATGGGAAAACAATTGTCCAATCATTGTGGAATCAAACGCCTATTTTGAGAATTCTCAGAAAAGTTACTTTATTGAATGGTCTATAAAATTATGTAGAGACGCTGGGTGAAGTATATGGAGCTGTAAGAAAATATGGTAAGAAAATAAAGAGAACCAACCGAAAATAACTCTTTCTATGGTATTGAAAGTATTTGTAGACCTACTCTCGCATAACACATTTATATTCAATACATTTGGTTCCCAGATTTCAGTATTAAACATTATTGATAAAAAGTAACATTGAATGAATCTAATAGGTATATTTACAAGTGAATAAAAACGGCCAATTTTGTCAGAAATAATTTCACAAAAAACAAATTAACACCACGTCTCGTCATCAATCGATAAATTTATCAGTTGTACAATGGGTTTAGAGAATTACAAATATTTTTCATACATTGCCAAATTCTTTTATTAACATCAGCCAAGAATTTATGTTATACAAATAAATTTTGTGCTGATTGCTGCCTCCTGGTCGAGGTACGGAGAAGGGAATGCTGCGACGCCACAGCAAACTCTTCTCTCGCTATCGGAAGGGCGTGGGACAAGTACCCAATGCCCGACCTACCTGATGCAGGTTTTTATAGGATTTTCCCTGCATTACTTTTAGGCGAATGCCGGTAGGATCCTTAAACTATATCCCGGGGGCCCTAGTTAACCCTTGGCTACCTTCCTCTACCCCTTCCGCATCCCCCCTTTCAAATCCCTTCCTATGCTATTAAAGGGTAGTTGCCACTATGTGGATTACCCTCATGTAGCCTGTTACCCTAAAAAAATATATTTCCGTGCTTTCATTTGTTTTGCAGCCCATATTTACCTTTTGCTTTATTATATGAGTTTCTGGCACAATTAAATACAGCATATAATTCTATCTAACATGATTAATATTCCTGTTAATATTTCAACATCCATGTTATTATTTTCAGGCCATGCCACGAGTCATGGGTTCTGTTTTATGGGATGTTGGATTTCCGTGCATAGCTTCTGCGTTCTGCCTCATACAACTAGCCTTCCTACAACTTACACAGGTATGACAAGGCTGTTTATATTAAAAAAAAACTCAACTACTCAACGTTCTCGGGTTTTATGTTTAAAGATCTATTACAATGTTGAAAATTTGAAAAGAATGGATTTAATCAGGGTTTCTTTTTGTCTGATTGATAGGATTGAAGCGAATATTGTAGATATACACAGAGCCAAACAGGTAATTTACTGAATAAAGAATGATGAAAAAATTTCAGGAGAGAAGAGCAGAATGACGAATAATAATACCTTCGATCTAAATAAAAAGTTAAACCTCGAAAACAATATTATACCTTGTAAATTTTTTCCATATTATTTTTAAAACGAAAAACTAATATTGCTTTTTTAAATTATAAATTATGTCTTATAAACAATCTAATGAATATTTAAATTATGGAACCACAGTTATTGAAGTTCACGATTGGCAAAAAAATGATAAAAAAACACCTGTCATATTTCAGTAAAAATATTCCAAGAAACCTAGAAATCATGAAAATTATTATCAGAAAACAATAATAATTATACTTCGGTACATAAAAAAACTGGCAATTAATATAATAATAGTTCATGAAATACATATAGAATGGCACTTGGCCACCGAACTACAGTTTTAAAAATGATACATTTTTAATATTAGCCAAATAATTATAGTATTTTTTAAACTTACGGTTTGGTTTATTCCATCAGCCCTCGAATGAGAAAATAGGATAAGCCATTACATAAAATTACAGAATAATTAAGTGTGATTTTTAATAAATTTTGTTTGATATACAAATACAAATTATGGTAATCAAAATCATGCAAAATTTAAATAAAATACGTTTATTCTTTAAAATTCTGAAAGAAAATTCTACAACTGCAGATAACATATTCTGTTTATTTATTGCCACTAAATCATTCTTAATTCTTTGTTTTCTTACCTGAATTATAAATTATTTGACACAAATATTTCCGAAATTTAACTGACCATTAATTGAAATGCAATCCGTAATGAAGAGGGAATGTATGATGTCGTATATTGCATTGTGTTGATTGAAACAGTAACTTAATGTTTAACAGATCATTTTATCTAAGTGTAGAAATCTGTTATACAATGTCGTAATAATTATAGCGTTACATAATTATTTAGTAAGATTTCTAAATACATCTTGGACAATGCTCTTACGGAAACATAAGTATGTACGTTCAACTAAACAGAAATATTAAAATACTATATTTGGTTAATGTTGATCGGGTGTTCGATTGCTTTTAAGAATACTTAAGCAAAGATAAAGAAAACAAATGAGCGAAGAAGGGAGTAGTGAAATAAGCTCACGTCTCTAATAGTAAAAATCTTTGTTCGTATTCAGAAAATAAAGTTCGTCAGTTGAGAGCGTTGGGTGCGAGTCTGTACTCAATTTTCTTTGATTTTTCTTTCCATACAATACAGTCATGAAAATAGAGAATGGAACACTGGATCAACATTTAATCAAATATTAAACCCGCCATTGTCATCAAAGTTTAAATCCAAGTTTAAATATGACTATATTATTTACACATTTCTCCATATATCATTTTTATTCGCTTTACCCATATACAAATAAATAATTAAATTTAGATCTGTTCAAATGATAACATTGTTATGTTGGCAGTATTTGTTCGCGAAAGAACCAGAAAGTTTAAAATCCAAAAATTCGTAGATCCAATAATTAATTAAATTAAAATTGATATTTTAGTAACTAATGAAATAATCTAAAATATACGTCGGCGCAATTTTGTTAAAGTATCTGACTTATTTGAAACGCATTAGAAAAAAAAACATCACCCAATTTATATATCATATTTAAAACATTATAATAAAACTTATGCTACGTTTCATCCCTTAATACTTTTCGAGCTCTTTATGTGTTAATTTCAATTAAATGATAAATAATTCGTAATAATTAATTACAAGAAATATAGATGGACATGAATTTCTAAGGTGTGATTTGCACACCTGTTGCTGCCGAAATTCATTCCACGTGAATTTATTTTCAATGAGATATTTTTATTCATTTTAGGAAATAGAAAGAAAGTCGCAGCGGGGTTAAATCAGACAAATCCAGTGAATTTCTAAGGTATGATTTGCACACCTGTTGCTGCCGAAATTAATTTTCATCAATATTTCATGTAATTAATTATTACGAATTTATCATTCTATTAAAATTTACCCCTGAAGAGATCCCAAAAAAGTTAGGTTTGAAACTTAGTGTTTGTTCATTATTATAATTAAATTTTTCATAATAAATTTGTGACTCATTTGCTAAAGTTTTTTCAATTTATTTTTAAATTCATTACGTTTATATAATCAAAAGTCCTTCGAGGAATGTATTTCAAATATTGCTTTAACTTTATTACAGATATCGAATTAATTTATTTCTGATAACTCACAGAGTCTTTTTCGTGGTATGTGCAGCTGAAGATAGGTCCTGAGCGCATGAGGCGCAAATCGTGTCTGTCCTTGGTTATAACAGCGCATTTCACTTGCATTATCGGAGCAGACATCGCCGTGGGCTTCCAGGAACACCTTACGGTAAGTCGTGTTCACAAAGTTTCCGGCAGTTTAATGAGTGTGCCAAGAGCTACCCTCTTACCTTAATCACATCAGCGGATAATTTCACTTCTGCGTTGAAACGAACCCCTCAAGGTACGCGGCTGTAGTCTGGGAACAAAGCACAGTAATTTAAAGGAGGCTTGCTTGGAAGAAGTGTGGATTCCATGAACTCGATTCTCATCCCAACTCGCCTCATTATTTTAATTCACGAGCTCAATCAGAATCTATCATCTTCGATAACCTGCGATTTACTATTGATAACCTAGCACACTGCTATGTTGATCCGTAAAGCTTTTTAAATTTAACTTATTTCATATATTTACACTGCTAAGAGTAGCCTTATGAATGACGACACGAAAGAACTCGTAACATGAAATCGAGTTATCGCGACAAAGTCATGGATCTAAACAAATATATTTTACTGATGATTCCTAAGAATATGCCAACGCTACTCGTTCAGATTCATCGACTCATGGACGGAAATAAAACGTAAAAGTCTAGTATGAATGAATATTTTGAAAGAGGCATATTATCAGAAGTAGAGTCCAAATGAGCTGATTACTCGTATCTTCCATCCAAAACGAACCCATATTTTTTTTAAGTAAAACTAATTGTTCAGAATTCCAAACGTAAGGTTAAAGCTCAAGCCTGGCGATTCTTATTTCAATTTAACGGAATTCTCGGTCAAGTGACGGAACTGAATCCGAACACAGTAACTCTGAAATATTAACCTTTAATTCCAAGAATAAGGCAAAACGCTTTTACGCTTAAGTTGAATAGTATTTTTTTAAATTAGTGCATCAAAAATTGAATATTGAAAATATAACGGGTTATAAACGTATATCTACAATGCATTACTGGCGTGGCCAAGGACTAGATGGAAGCAGAACCTCTGAATTTAGTCGATAGATTCGAACTCTGAGTCGTCGATAGAATAGAGAGAGTAAAATTACTCGCTCACTTCTCTTACAAACGAATATGCAGCAGACACAATAGTATCCCCAGATAAACAGTTTTTCACTGAGATGAAGGGAGGTATTCTGTACTGATCAAACAGTTCTGTCAGATATTCGTTGTGCGACGTTCTGATAACTTGAACAAAGGAGAAAATCCCTGTATTATGATTTCTATTAACTTCACTATAATTAATTATTAAATAAAGACTATCACCTAAGGAATAAACAAACATCTACGCACAAAAATGGTGATGTTCTAGTTTGTAAATGGACGTTCAAGTTTGACGATACTTAACTGAAGAATTAATTTTTTTTTCATGGAGGTAATTAAATTCTTATTCTCTTTTTCTGCTTTAATTTTATCAACTTATATACAATATGTACTTACTTTTAATATTGGCCAATGAAGTTGCTGCATACTTTCATTTAAAAGCAATATTTTTCTTGAATACATTTCAAATGAAAAAATAAATTACTTAAATTGTCCAGTCAGAAATTCGTTAATCGCCGTATGTTTCATTATTTTTAAGTTAACTTTAGAATTTCCAGGGTATTTATTGTATACAGATATATATCTTCAAAATAATAAAAATGGTGGCAAGTGAATTCTAATTGAGGGAAAGAATTAATTGTTAGACACCGTACAATTTCTATCTTAACCAATAAGAATAGAACAAACAACTCGTGCAAAAATGCAAAAATTCATTACTAATCCAATCAAATTGTAATAAACTTTAAAAACGAATGATTTGAATTTTTTTCCTCTTTCTAACGCTCAACAGTAATTCCAATATATAACGAAAACTTTTTTGCTGTATATATATATATATATATATATATTGTAATGCCAATTAATTAGGACATTAATTGTTTGAACATAAAAATTTAAATTGTTTGAGAAATCTATTATTGAGGCAGGAGCTTCCATAGCGACAATGTAGCCCAGCTCTGTTCGTTTGTCGGAAGGTCAAAAATGGCGTATGCGCGCTAAAACTCAAGCCGATAGTTCAGTTGGTGACTAGGATTTAACAGTTGGTGCCGGGACATTTCGGAGGACGGAACCAGTGATACTAGAGCAGAGACTAGCCGTCGTTTATGGTATTATTATTAAACAAAGTTGTGAGTTGAAGACAAAGTAAAACATTCACGGAAGCATTACATCGAAACTTGCTAAGTAAAAGCGGTTTTACGTCCATAGCCAGCCAGAAATAGTAAAATTGCAGTTTAAGTCCAAAGCAGTAGAGACTAGCAAATCTACAAACCACAGAATTCACCTAAAGCAAGTAGAATTCACCTAAGGCAAGCAGTCAACAGATAGCTGACAAAAAAGGAGGATCATCCGAGTTCCTGACATCCTATCAATTTTGACTAGAATCAGTGTAAAATCTGTGAATCTTAGAATCAGTGTAAACTCTCGCAATAGTGTATTTTCGAAACCAAAAAGGAAATGCTGGAACAAACTGGACAGATGTGAGTAACAAAATACCAAATAATGATTTATGTAAACGTAATTAAAAGATATAAGTCAGATTTCGTTCTCATCTTAAATTGTTAATCAGAGTTAATTTTTTTACTTTTTAATTTCGTTCTATTTTAATTGTCAAGTTAATTTCTTTTCTTTTAGTCGACGTATTGTTTAGGTAAATGTGATTTGTTTGTTAACAAGATTTTTAAACATAATTGATGTGTCCATTATCAAACCCAGTGAAGACCCGGAGATTTAATATTTTAAATTTTTAATTGTTT
Source organism: Zhengitettix transpicula (assembly GCA_037074705.1). NCBI lineage: Eukaryota > Metazoa > Arthropoda > Insecta > Orthoptera > Tetrigidae > Zhengitettix > Zhengitettix transpicula. Next base: position 112,183,380 of record CM073591.1, on the reverse strand, counting down.
TTAAATTTTTGCCACAATAAAAATATTGTTTGTAAATTTTATTAATTCTTTCATTTAATTAACGCCTTCCAGTTAATTATTACATTAATAGCTTCAACGAGAGGCAAATTCTTCAAATTTCATTTTAACGTATTAATTGTGTATATTACTATATATATATATACTGAAATCCATCCAAGATTAATATGTGCATGAAATTTCTAATCCTGTACGGTGGAACTAGCGATGAAAGCGTGCACGCGATGCTACCCAAAGTTAATACAATTTTTCGTGCTCTGAAACTTTTTACTCGGCAGAACGCTGGCGTACGACTTCGGCAGATTTTAAAAGCATCGCGTGATTCAGAAGTTGAAAGGAAACACCTGGGCTATTGCGCTAACGTAAACTGTTTAAAAAGTATTTGTAATCATTGGCGCATACCATTGTTTTCTTCGAAGCTTCCCATCAAATCAATATCTGTATCATTCCCAACTTATTCGGGTAAGCAGATTTGTATAAGTTAAAATATGGAATAAATATGTAGTCATCGTCATCAGTAGGAGCTATTTCTATTTTTATTTCATATTGAAGCTTCTCTTAAATTTGACCGAATTTATGTCTCTCACTTTTCACCAATCTTCTCTACAAGACTTTCTTTCTAAACATTTAAGTATTTTGAAATTTTTATATAGTATGTCAGAAGAGGTTATTGGATCAAATTTGAAACTAATTAATTATGTTGCTTTGAGCAGTCTGTTTATAGTGGTTTCTGACTCCAAAACTATGTTTTAAAATTAGTGAAAGTGGCATAATTTAAAGGTGAGAGAATTGGTTTATTTTCTATTTCAGAAAGACATGTAATACATCATTGTCTTGCATATCAAATTTCGTGCGTATATATACAGAATTATATTTTTACGTTTAGTGTTACTAAATACTGCATTTTGTGCCGTAGTGAATACTCATATTCAGGCAATAATTCATTTAATACCTGCCGTCATTTGAATGCCTGTTTCTGACTTGTCAAATCGTCTTATTATCCCGCCACTTAAAAATTTATTTCCGGGGTCACAGACCTTGGGCATACGGTAAGAGTTGTCCGCTATTCCCATTGGAAAATTCGGCCAGCTGCCTCCTAAACTGGTCGAGGTACGGAGAAGGGAATGCTGCGACCCCACAGCAAACTCTTCTCCCACTGTCGGAAGGGCGTGGGACAAGTACCCAATGCCCGACCTACCTGATGCAGGTTTTTCTAGGGTTTTCCCTGCATTACTTTTAGGCGAATGCCGGGTAGGATCCTTAAACTATAGCCCGGGTGCCCTAGTTAACCCTTGGCTACCTTCCTCTACTCTTCCGCATCCCCCCTTTCAAATCCCTTCCTATGTTATTAAAGGGGAGCTGCCACCATGTGGATTACCCTCATGTAGCCTGTTACCCTAAAAAAATAAAATTATTTCTTGACTCGCCATTAGGTACGTCACAAATAGACAAATGCGCTTATGTGTATAAAGTAGTAAATATATGTATGGAGAAAAGATTTTCAGTCAAATATCAAAAACTCATTCACGGACTGAAATCCAAGGACGTAAGACCATTAACCGGAAAACAATTTACCGAGTGAAACGCGTTAAACCTAATAGGTATAAATTTCTTGAAAATCTGGTAACATTATGCATTTTTGGGTGTAATAGAAGTGCTTTTAAAATTTAAATTGCAAATAAGAGGGCGAATAACCAAAGTAGAATGAGGTTAAAAATAGGAAATAGTGTTAGATGGAATATATTCTTATGAAAAAAAAAATTAAGAGCATTCTTAAGTAGTAAGTTATTTGAAATATCTCTTAAATAATTTAAATTTCAATTTGTTTGTGAAAGTAGTAACAACGGTTTTAACATGTTCAGCATAGTCCAAACACGTTTTTCTTCTTGGATTCAGGACCTTGTCCACTAAAAACTAGATCAATCAAGACACTATCAATAGATTGCCCATTCGTCATTGCATTTATACATTTGTAATTGATTGGAGTCGAAAGTAGCAGGTTCCGAACGGTATATCAAATCAATTTTATTTTATATAAATCAAATGATATCGTGAGAATGTTGCGTAAGAATGGGATATTACGGAGATTTGTTTTTCGCTAAATTAGTTACGGTATTGTTTTTCTTAAATTGACCGGACTCCCTATAAGATTTTAATTTGAATCCTCCTACGATCGTCGTGATATTGGATCGTGTCCTAGCCTTTCCCCGACCTGTTAAAAATATTAAAAAAAAGACATAATTCAGAACGTTCTACGTTAGTCTGGCAGTAGTCACGATAGATAAATTATTTAGTCATTAACTACGAACAATATTATTTTTTAATTCTGCGATTAATCTAAATCCAATTAGATCATGCCTGTTAACTTCGGATAATATATTCTTTTAAATAAATAAGTTATTTTTAAATACAGTACCGCCAAACTGAACACGAAAAAAAATATTACAGAGGGGCCCAATAAAAAGTATCCACTGGTTAACCGTCCATAACTTGCAAATTAATTGACGGAGTTGTCTCATTTTTGGTGAAAGTGTAGCTCTTCAAGTCCAACTTAAAGATATCACTGTAGGTGTTCGAAATGGTCACCATTAACATCCACACACAAACGATGTCGCCGAACTGCAGCACGAACTATTGACTGCAACGTGTTCAGTTGGATATTTGCACATTAAAGTACGATGGATTCTCCAAGTTCATCCAATGTGCGTGGCTTTTGTCGATAAACGACGTCCTTTAGTGTTCCCCACAGGTAAAAGTCCAGAGGGAACGTGGTGGATACCCTACAGCACCTCTACGGCCTATCCATCTTCCTGGTAGATTTTCGTCGAGATAAGCCCTAACACGATTGTGGTAGTGGGCTGGGGCACCATCTTGTTGAAAGTAAAATCTTTCGTCTCCATACAAGTCTTGGATGGCAGGTAAAAGAGATGTTTGAAGCTTCTGAAGGTACAACTCACCGGTAACTGTACCGTCAAAGAAGAATGGCCCCGGTAAGACAACCCACACCACACATTTACTCCTGGCTTTGTCTACATGGACGTTTGGATTTTCGGCGGCCCAGTAGATGCAATTGTGGTGATTTATGTACCATTGAGTTTGAACTGTGCCTCATCAGACCACACTATCATCTCCGCAAGCTCTTCATCGTTGCGCACCATGTTATTAAACCACTCGCTGTACTCCATCTGAATCGTTCTCGTTCATTGCGTGTACCAATCTTTGGATGTAGCACTTCCACTTTGCTGAACACTTGAGCGACTTACTCCAGTTTCACGGACACACAGACTTCTGTGGTGAGCGGGTGAATTGTAACACAAGATGGGACTTGTTACTGTTACGTGTCGTCCAGATCGTTGTTTGTGTACATCTTTAACACAGCATTCGGCTTCAAATTTGTCTCGAATGCGACGAATCGTTAAACGTGTCGGTGGTTCTGTTTGATACACATTTCGCCATTGCCGTTGAACCACATTAATGTTTTCGTACTTAAAATACCACTTTAAAACAGACTTCCTTTCATCAAATGTAAGCCTTACGCCAGCCATGTTTACTCGATTAACAGGGAACAACTAACAATAAAACACTAACTACCTGGCGACTGTACTCTGACAAAAAAAAACGCAATGCAACGTTTATGTGGCTATTGGCGGAACTACAAACTATTACACTACCAAAAAAGAGATAACTTCGTCAATAAGTTTGCAAGTTATGGACTGTTAACCAGTGGATACATTTTTTTGGGCCCCTCTGTATTATCAACATTTTTATGGTTCTTAAATTCCCTTCGAATAATTTAATTGTTTATTCCAAATGTCAAACATTTCTATTTCTATAATGTTACAAAAAAATTATTCTTAAGCCAATTTGGACCCATAATTTATTTGATCTAAGCTTTTTTTGTTGTTGTTTAACGAAGTTAAAATAAAGCTGAGCAGAAGAAAGTCAGAAAATAGCGTGTATATGACACGTATACAGAAGTAGTTCCGGTCTTTTTCATTTATCTTGGGGGGCTATCTGCGTCCAGTCCATTCCATATTCTAGGTTTCAAAACAAAATGGCTCAGAAAAATATACTGCTCTCACAATGGATAAGCTGTAGGAAGAACAGTGCAGCCATGAGATTGGTTGAATTTGTTCGCGAACGCGAGGGCTACACAATGGAGAAAAAAAGTGAATGCTTTTCTGCTGCAGACACCTACACAAATGCGTCTAAATCTGTATGAGGTATAACTTAATCAATAAATATTTTACGCTTCTGTTCATTTTCATATAACACGTTGCAGTTTCAAAATTTATAAAAACGAGCCGATGTAGAATTACTTTTAAATCATTATTAATTAATAAAAACATGGAAGATTAAAACACATTTATTTGTGCGTGATAATTGCAGACTTAAAGTAACTGATATCAATAGCACGTTATCACACGTTATAAAGGGTAAGTTTGCATCTCCTAAATAACGTAAAGAGAATTAGATTAAATTGATATAATTTCTAAAAATAATAATATTGTTATTAGCAAGTATCTTCTGATGCCGTGAATTACTACGTAATTTGGAAAATCGTGTTTGAATTTCTAATACCGAAATGAACTTAACGCGTATATTTGAATATGAATTTAGTATTTGGAGATAATCATATTAGTTTTGGTCACAAATCTTAATTCAACGATTTGTTTAAACCACTACAAATGAATTAGAATGTTTCATAAACCTTCTTCAAGGCTCCACAAACCTCTATATTTAAGTTATAACAAGAAAATGTTGAATTTACTCAAGCAACGTCACAGCAAATGTATTTTGGCAACCATGAAAATGTCAAATATTGACTTGAGAAATTGTAATATACCTCCTTCGTGTTTGTTGCAAAGGCAAATCTCCCTCTCTCTCTCTCTCTCCGTCTCTCTGAGACTGTCTTCAATTACTCAGTCCGTGACTTTTCTTCTTCGCTTTCATTCGTTTTTTCTTAATAATTTTCTCAGAGCGGCGTAACTTGAAAGAACATTACTGTCTAGAATTTAAACAACTTTTTGGGCTACATTTGTATTTCATTCAGCTATATAACTATCAACTCAATTAACCCATTGCCTTATATTTATTTTATTTTCCTGTCGCCATAATTTTTTTTAAAATAAATTATTGGAACAAAAATTAGCTATTTATAATTACTACAACATATGGTTAGTCGTAAAATAAATTATTATATGTAAGTAAAGTTAACTTCTGGGATAGTTCACTGATTTATTCCTCTAATGCGACATTCCAATCCAATTCCCCAGACATTAGTTCATATCCATTCAAAAATAACTAAGAATACATAACTATCGTAAAACATTATACGTCTCTCTTAATTTTGTCTGTTATTTGGCTATTTATCTAATCAGAATATTTAAATAAAATAATCTCTTATTAAATTGTATATACTATATAGTATCAAACATTGTATTATTATGTAACAATAGCATATTTTTATTGGATTGAAACATAGTAACAAATGTATGGTATCTACATAATTGGACAAATGCCTGTGTAGTGCCTACAAATATATAAATAAAAATAAAAAACAAACATAACGCATTTGTAAATAAATAAGATACACCAGTGATTCAATCTTTGATTTATGCTGTATAAATAATCTATATCTAAGAGAATAAATTTTTGTGATTTTTGTTGCATGAAAAGAAGATATTTTAGACGGGGCATTATTTTCTTACTTACAATATCTTCTTATGCTAAGTGAACAGTTTTATTAAAGTCTACACTGATTTATGTACCTCGCTACTTTCTTTTTACAAGAGAAAATTAACTTAAAAATATTACTTACAATGGTTGAGTTAAGGAGATGGAAAAGTAAAGTATTAATCGGCATCGAATATAAGCATATCTTATGAAATTCCCTGCAGCGTCCCCACAGCAAACCCCTCTTCCGCCATCGGAAGGGTGTGGGACAAGTACCTAATGCCCGACGTACCTGATGCAGGTTTTCTAGGGTTTGTCCTGCATCATTGCCCTGCGAATGTCAGGTAGGATCCTTAAAACATAGCCCGGGGGCCCTAGTTAATGCTTGGCTACCTTCCTCTGCTCTTCCGCATCCCCCCTTTCAAATCACTTCCTATACTATTAAAGGGGAGTTGCCACGACAAGGATTACCCTCATGTAGCCTGTTACTCTAAAAAAAATTAATCTGATAGTAAAGCAGATAACCTTAGTTTTGACATTTCTGTAAATCCGCAACTCTTGACTTTCGGTAAACCATATAATATATGCGTTACTTTAAGAAAACAGAAATATAAAGATGATAATTTATTGATATATTTTCACTCGTATTTGAGTTTTTCCCGTTCAATCGGACCGACAGGCACGCTAACGTATTGTATAGATGTTTAACATAATAATATATTATACTGGTTATCTGGTTCCAGTAACTGTTGTGTTCCGTCTTAGGACTATATAATGCAGATAAGTGTGGCTGAGAATAGCATAAAATAAACAAATATGTCCAGGTGGTTTCTGATTGGTGCTCTCTCGGCCAGACACATGACTGGCTGTCATAGAGACACTGGGTACCTTATGGTCACCGGAAATGCCTTCTACGATTTCAATATTTTGACATATTACTTTCAAGTAAATCTTCATTCTTAAATTTGTCAAAATGCGTTTCCTATGTTATATTACATTATTATAAACATTGATATGTATCAATGCTGTTATATTGTTCGTCATACGCGCCTCTTTTGTTTCTGTTCGACCTGAATACTGAAAGTCCTGTTTACAGAGTTAGTCGTTCATTGATATTAGTAAAGAAATAATCGAGTTCAATTGTGCTTATTGCAGCACATTTTTAAACTGCTTCTTATTGTATTTTTTTGCTGTAGAGTACGAAATTGCCAAAATTACTCTAATCATAGAACGACAGCGGATACGATGATGTACAAAGATATCAGGAAATAACTTGAATAGTTGTTCAAAGAAGAAATGAGCGAGTCTGAAAGAACAGCACAAAGAGAAAGGAATATCTTTAATTAACAGAGGATGATGTCATAAGTCAACCACATATCAAGCTGCTCAAAATTCAACGAACGTTGCCGAGATTTTTTTTGAGCCGTTAAATTTTTTAAAAACTTGTGCAATGCTTAAGGTTCGAAACAAAATTCTTCACTGGCGATTCCGCCATTTAAACATTGTTGTGAAAAAGGCATTTCAGAGCCACTGGAAATTTTGTAAACATTTTTAATTTTACGAGTTTTCAGGAATAATATTACTAATCACGTCCTCAACAAAGGGGTTAACAATTTGTACGACCGTTTCTCGTGATTTGAGCCTAGTCCAGATCTCTCGAATGTTCCGTATACCTCGAGGTATAGACAATCTATCCAATCCTGTGTTACCCAACCTTTTTCTTACCATGCCCTACATAAGTATTGCTAATGTCCCCCCTATGTAACTTATACATACTTTTTATATTAAAAAAAATTGAAGTATTTCCTAAAAAAGGCTAATTTCAAGTTGTGTATCTCGGTTCTTCTACAATAATAATTCTGTGCATAGACAAAGTAATAATTTGTTTTAATCTGAGATCACAAAGCCTATCACTCATTCCAACTTTACAGTAAACAACTTAGCACATGTCATAGCAATCGTCCAACGCGTCACTAGACATAGTAAACAGTAGGACTACTCTCTGAATAGATCATACCACTATGATCAAAAAGTAAGGTGAAATTGTCATTTAAAACTCCCGGGTATTAGGAAGGCAGGTAATTTTTTTCCTAGGTTGGTAGGACTGTCTATAATATTTACCAAGCGTCTGTTTGTTAAAAGGTTTGATTATCTCCGAGTTACACGTGTTTTTGTAAACAACCAAAAGTGATTTTTTCGATTTTTTGCAATTGGTGATTTTGTTGAGCAAAGAACTTACATCAAATTTTGTTTGCGGAAAGAAAATTCTTGTTCGGACACGTTGAAAATGTTGCGGAAGGCCTTTGGTGATCAAACTATGGCACAAAAAATCGTTTATAAGTTGTACAACGAGTTCAAAGAGGGCCGAGAACGCGTTGAAGACGAACCGCGCTCTGGACGACCGTCAACGTCTACCGACGAGGGCCACGTCCAAATAAACTTGAAAATCGTCGATGGACAATTAGAGATCTCGCTGATAGTGTTGGAATATCATTTGGCTCAGCCCAAACCATTTTGAAGAATGTTTTGTGTCTCAAACGGGTCAAGTCTCGATTGGTGCCAAAATCGCTCCATTTTTTGGAAAAAAAAGCGTCGCGTTGATGTGTGTGAAACTTTGCTGTCTGACTATCAGGACCACTTGAAATGCATCATTACTGGAGACGAGACTTGGATTTACGCATACGACCCTGAAACCACCGACCAATCCGGCGAATATCGTGCAAAAGGTGAAGCAAGACCGAAAATCAAGGTCATGTTGACAGTTTTCTTTGATTATCGTGGTGTGGTGCACTATGAATTCCTTCCGCCGGGCCAAACTGTCAACAAAGAATATTATTTGAGCGTTATGCGTCGTTTGCGTGAATTATGGGCGAACAACTCTTGGTTCCTTCATCACGATAATGTACCATGTCATACTGCATTGGTTCTTCGCGACTTTTTTGCCAAAAACTCGATTCATATCGTTCCACAACCACCGTATTCGCCTGATTTGGCTCTGTGCGACTTCTCGCTATTCAGCAAACTCAAAAGGCCAATGCAAGCCGCCGTTTTGACACGATTGAGGAGATAAAAACCGCTCCAGAAGGTCTTGAAGGCTATAACGGAAAAAGACCATTCCGACTGTTTCGAGGACTGGAAAAAGCGTTGGAAAAAGTGCGTTTTATCGGACGGGGATTACTTTGAAGGGGATGAAATTGATTTGGAAGAATAAATAAATCATTTATATTTTATAAATAAATTTACCTTACTTTTTGTTCACTGTGGTACTTTATATTACTCCAATATTTCAAGTGTATCGAAAGCGCCAAACTTACCAAATGCTTATTTCGAATTGAAATACCAACAATTTTTCCTTTTGTATAAGTTCCATCATAGCTTATATTTTAGACGACCTTATTTTCGAATTGCCTCCCTGAACATTCAAATTGCCGCACTGTGGGACGTGGGCCTCTCGTTGGGAAACACCGATGTAATCAAACTGATACCGCTAATTGCATATCGCCTTTCAGTGAAAACATTTGTTCTTATAAATTAGTATTACTGCAGTTTTGAAGACTCCTTTTATCACTTTAAGTAACTATTCTTTTAATTTTAAGTATCGTTATTTGTTTTACACTAATATTGGTGAGTGTGAGCAATGTTATTATTTTGCATAATACATTTTCTTCCAGATCGCGAAGTACGTTATGCAGACCCTGTTCCTGTGCTGGGCTGCATTCCTGAGTCTGGTGTCTTTGTACGGTGCTTTCAGAGTTCTGACCCTGCTGAAGAGGGTTCCGGGTGTAGGCTTCCAACGCGACAGGAGTCACAAAGGTAAGCTCCAGATAATTGAATAGTGTGTCCCGATTCTGCCGTTTTTAAAAGCCCGCTTTAATTCCTCCTCTTGTATTCCAGCTCACTGCCGAGGCAGTGAACTGTGATTCAATAAAACCGCCGCCTATGTTTGGAATTTGGCTTCAAATTGAGTTCGGAGCATCAATCAAGTGATCATTGATTTATTTTCATCCACTTATTTTTAATGTTTTATGTTGAGCATTGTTGTTTGGTTGTTCTACATTTTTGTCCAAGTATAGAAGCGCCTGAAACAAAAACTGTTTTTGTACACTTTAAATAATCTCGGCTTTGAAATTATTTTCTTGCCAAGATCAGTGGCGGCTCGTGAGTTATTTGCTACATCACCCGAAGCAATAATTTTTACGATAACTATGTAAAATAATAAAACTACATGAGTGATAGTGTTAACAATACTCTGGCCCCACACGTAATATGCTACATTTATAATTCTGTCTACATAATATCCAATAGTGTCTAATTTTTAATTCGCGGAATAATTTACCATTTCTAACCGAAAGAATTTTATTTTAAATAAAGTTAATTTTGGGTACAAGTTACTGAACAGTTTTGATTCAGGGTCGTGCAATAGATTTTCGCACTATGTTATCTATTAAATTATTTTTTCCTTAAAAAAACCATAGATTGTTATTTTTTTATTTTGCCAAAAATGAACGATTATTAAAATATAAAATAATATTTATAATTAGTGAATAGTTCGAATTTATTTCGGTTTCGTTGGTTATGTCGCCTGAACCTGCCGCGTTCTGTGCCATAGCACAGGAGGTTATTCCGTTTGCATGAGTGTCGGCATCGTAGAACGTAAGGGCTAAAAGTTTGTTGAGCTTCACCGTTGGCGCAGGGGGCTAAAAATGTAAAGTGCGCATGCGCAGTTGTGACAAAATCGCTGAATCTGGTGCTTTACCTGGAATAGCACTGGCTGCCAGCTGGCTGCTTTAGGAGCGGTGAGTTTAAAGTCTTCGATATCGAAGCATAGATTCGGAATCTTAAAATACAATTATTATAAAGGTTCTTAAAAATAAGAAAAAAATATCTTACTAAATTAATATGTTATGTAGCACATGAGCACATACACACGAACCTGAGATGATATTTTAATCCTTTATTGCAAAACCTTTTGTTAGGATTTGAACTAAAGGGAACAAAATTTTAGACAGTGTTTGTTCATTCGTGAAAAAGAAGTACTCTTGGAGTCACTATCTTTGCCAAATAAACGTCAGTCGTTTGTGACGTTTACTTTTCAACTAAAGATAAAACCATAATAGCATAATTTATTTTTAGAAAATATAAATTAAACTGCAGTATAAATTTGAATTAATCTATACAGCATGTATGGACCATTTTAATACACATAAATATAAATATTGGCAATATAAATTATGTAAATAATGTGTTCTAAAATCATATGGAGAGTTTTACATGTTTCTTTCACAACAGTTTTTACATAATTAATATAACTTCACACCTCACAAATTTCGTTGTTTATTGCATACTTTTGTTATTTAAAATTTAAGGCAAAAACAAATGTCCTCTTCACAAAAAGTGAGCTTTTCCTCTGAAATACAACCCGTCTGACAACAGTCGAAGACCGATCTGATTTGTCTTGTGGGTTACGCCTAAACATTGCTAAATTCTGCGTTGAAATGTTTTTCGAAATTCGTTTTTGGTCCAGAGTCAACAGTCGCGTCAACCATCGCGCACAAGGATTTTTCATAGCCAGTTTTTCATGGAGGCTGAAATGCACTCGTTCAGTTGGGAACCCTGCGGCATCAGCTACCTCACGCACTTTTAGTATGCGATCTTGCAATACGATATTGTGAACTTTTTCGATGTTTTTCTGAGTGGTGACCTCAATTGGGCGGCCGGAGGGAGTTTCATCTTATGTGTTTCTGCGATCTCGTTGAAACTTATTAATCCAGACGTAAATGGTCTTCAGTGCTGGTACAGAGTTCGCATGAACTTCATCCGAAATGGTTTCGATGTGCAGCTGTCCAGCCCTTCAAATGGAAGTGTTTAATGACAGACTCACAACAATAAACTACGACTGACATATGTTTAAAACTTTTAGGAATATCTTTGAAAGGATCATGCTTACCAACAATGGCGCGAAAATGAAAAACATCATAAAACTTTACCAGACTATTTAAACAACACTCGCATGTTTGCACTTACAACGACGTTGGACTCCTGACGTAGTAATGTTTAACTAAAGGATTTTCTGTAAATGCAGTATAGTAAATGAAACAGAATTCGTGAGGCTATTGGCCCAACACTTTTGAGTTTCAGTATGGGCAGGCATGCTCTAATAGCGGCCTGAAGCTAGAGATCCTAATCATGGATATTATATGCTCTTTCTGCTGTTGTTTATTAATTATAATATATTGCAGGGATCATGCAGCTGGCTCTACTTGCTCCTTATGGGAATCTAGCGGCCGCCCTGGGGCCCACGCTGCTGTCGCCGCCGAAGATCCGCGTCACGGACGAACACGACCACACCGTCAGTGTGGCCAGCACTCCTCAGGCGGCTACCTCTGGTAAGGGTCTCGTTCAACATAACCAGCAAATAATTCTCTCCTTTCCACCTTGTTGGTTGGTGCAGGAAATATGTAAGTATCTGACTAATAAATTTGTGTTCATAGCCCGGGTCCCTAGTTAACCCTTGTATACCTTGCATACCCCCTTTCAAGTCTCTTTTTATGCTATTAAAGGGGAGTTTCCACCACGTGTATACCTCATGTAGCCGGTTAGAAATAAAAAAAATTCAAAAATTCACTCAAAACAAGGGTGTCGTGAAGGCTGGTGAAGGCTCACGTAATGTCCTAAAGAGAGTAATTTAGCCCCTTAGGGCTATTAAAAAATGCATCCACTCCACAATTAAAAAATATCGTATCAGAGATAATACTTAAGTACTTATGCATATAGAGCCATACTTTTAGAATGAACTTTCCAAATACTTTTCACAGAATTAGAAAGAGAAATAAAGTTTCCCGGTGAATAATATTATTGTAATTGACTGTTCATTGGCTCTATTGATATATGTGATTTAAGTTTTTAATGCCTCCATCTGTGATGATTACTTACAGAGACTTTTCTCGTACCCAACGTGCTCTTAGACTTGCCATGATTTTCGTTTCTAATTTCTCTTCTTCATTTCATGTCGTTAATTTATTTTTCATGAACATAATTTCGTACGACAGAAAATATATTTTGACAGATTATTTTGATCAAACTATCGATTTCTCTTAGTGTACATAAATAATTGGTACTGCAATTGCAGTACATTTTTCGATTTACTTTTTAATTCAAATAATGTGAGAACTTTGTATTAATAATTATTATATTATTACGTATTTATGACTATTATTCTTCTTTTAAGTATATGGTGAAATAAAATAAAACAAAATATTGAATTTATGTCAATATTGAAGTCTATATAGAATCAAATGAGAAATATTAGTGATTATTAACATCATTTTATTGGCATCTTCCTAATACATTTATGGCAACTTATTAGGCCAAAAAACTATGAGTTGGGCTTAACCAACTAGGTCCTCGTCAGTATAATTGGGGCTCTTATGTTTACGTCCTGAAGTGATGCGAACGTATATCTTCTGCTCGAAACGTCTATTACTCCTTCCTCTCCACATCGAGGTCTCAAATTCCAACACTGCCGATTAATTATTATCGTCTCTTTGTCGAACAATATGAAGTTGAATTAAATATACCAGCGTCATTAAACATAAAATTGAAGTTTGATTGTAATAGATAATATGAGTGTTGTTTTTGTTTAAAGCAGACGGGTGCCCGCCTCCAACTCTGATGGTTCGTCCACCCACTCCAACGTTGGTCGGTGGAGGATCTTCGCCAGGAGCCAGCAGACGGCGATGCAGTGATGTAGCAGGAAACAACGGTTCCAGCAGTCGAAGACCCAGCGATGCTTTCTCAAGGCCCGGTACGTTGACATTCTTACAATACTGAAATATTAGATTTACAATCAACTCAGAAGTTTCGGACCCCAGAGAAATCACTTCGAGCGTCTCCCAAGGGAAATGTAATTGGGCAACAACTATTTATAGCATTCAATCTCACTGGATCGATGGACTTACTTTTCTGATCAGATTATTTGGTGGTAATTCTATTATATAAAAGGAAATTAAGGGCATTGATGTTGTAAGGATCCTTAATGATTGTAACAACATTCAAAACTTTGACGTATCTAATATGACGAAATTTAACTTGAGAAAGAAAAATGTATATGTATATTTATATTCTGTCTATATACAAATCGGAGCAAAATTAAGATCGTTGACGTTGAACCCAATTATCAAAACCTAATTTCTGAAATGGTTCACATCAAAATTCACAAACAAAATGCTCTTCATATTCAAAGTGACACTGACTCTTTGAGCAAAGTCTACTTGACTCCTATCATCTTTGGACAGCTATATATACCAGCACACCGCAGTTTCCCGGTTTCTTGTTCGTGTACTTAAGAAGGTCTACAAAGCTTTAGAAGAAACGTTGTAGCCGTTTTTATTTTTGTAAGGTCTGCTTTTTTCCCATATTGTTCCTAATCGTTCAATTATATAATTGTTATATATAATATTAGAAAATTTTATCCATGTTAGTTCTACAATTATTAAGATCCGTTGCGAAAACTTTGTAAATTGTGACGAAGTCTCAATTGAATGTATTTTAATTAATATGCCTGAAAATATTTTTTTTTCTTCATATTTACTGAAATTAATTAAATGTTACTTTTTAGCAGAATAATAAAACTCTCCGTATAGAATAAAACTCTGTAGTTATGCCTTTAAAAGTTGATTATATATGTATATATATATATATATATATATATATATATATATATATATATTGTAATGCCAATTAATTAGGACATTAATTGTTTGGACATAAAATTTAAATTGTTTGAGAAATCCATTATAGCGGCAGGAACTTCCAAAACAACAATAGAGCCAGGCTCTGTTACTTTGTCGCAAAGTCGAAAATGGCGTATGCGCGCTAAAACTCAAGACTACGATAGTTCAGTTGGTGACGGGACATTTCGGAGAACGGAACAAATGATTTTAGAGAGCAGAGACTAGCCTTTGTTTAATGTATTATTAAACAAAGTTGTGAGTTTAAGACAAAGTAAAAACATTCACGGAAGCATTTAAATCGTAGATTTCGCTAAGTTAGCAGTTTTTACGTCTATCAGCAGCCAGGAAAATTAGTAGTTTTTACGTCTGTAGCCAGCCGGGAATAGTAAAGTTGCAGTAAGTCCCAAGCGGTAAAAAGACTAGCAAATCTATGAATCACGGGACTCATATAAGGCAAGCAGTTATCAGATAGCTGACAAAAAGGAGGATCATCCGAGTTCCTGGTAGCCTATCAAGGTGGACTTCTAGAGTGTAAAATCTGTGAGCCAATATTAGAAACAGTGTAAAAAATTTTGCATTAGTGTACTCCCGAAAACAAAAAGTAATGCTGGAACCAGCTGGACAGATGTAACAAAATACAAAATAATGATTTATGTAAACGTCATTAAAGGATAGAAGTCAGATTTAGTTCTATTTTAATTGCCAAGTTAATTTCTTTTCTTTTTAGTTTATTTCTATCGACGTATTGTTTAGGTAAATGTGATTTGTTTGTTAATAAGATTTTTAAATCAAATTGTTGTGTCCATTATCAAACCCAGTGAAGACCCTGAGAAATTAATATTTTAAAGTGTAATTGTTTTTGAGTTATTGCCACAAAATAAATAAATCTTTTGTTTGTTAATTTTGATCTTTTCATTTAATAAAAGCCTTCCATTTAATTATTTATTAATTGACGCTCAACGAGAGGTTAATTCTTTAAATTAATTAAAGGTTTTCTTTTGATTATTACAATATATATATATATATATATATATATATATATATATAAAGTTATTTTTATGTTTATAACAGTCCCCGCGAATTTACTGATCATGTAGGAGTTCCGATTGCCATCCATAATAGAAAAAACTCGTTTTATTCCAGTGATTTACGATTTGTTGACTTTTCCCTGCGCTCGTTCGATGTCGTAATGTGATAAGTTAATTGGAAGCCTGCGAATCGTCTCTCTCCAAAGGCAGCAGAGCTTGTCCCGATAGCGAAAGCTTCTGTTGCTTACACAGCACGAAGCTGGCCAACGGAACCTCTTTCTGATTCGGAGAGTTTCTTTTGGACGATCGCCATCGTGATACTTCAAATTAGCACTTAAATTAAATTCGGATGCGCTCGATATATTTTATAGTATTACATTACAAAGAGATATTATCGTTGCTATCAAATAATTAACGGTTCTCTATTTCAGGTCTCGGAATGACCTAACTTTTTTATTGTATCGTCAATATATCACATGGTTGTGAATATTAACGAAATAATCTTCGAGTAAATATTTGAAATGATGACTGTAATGACAATGGAAAACTTATTTCATTGAGTTATCTTTTTTGGATTGAACATAACATAGATAAATTCTGATAAATTGACAAATAAAATTAATATGGGAAATGATAAAACGGTAAACCTGGAGTGCGTGAATTTGGGTAATCTTTAAGGTGCGATCTATAACTCTAATTCATATATTAAAATTAAAAATTTATGTCTGATTGAGAATTAATTATAAGAAAGATAGCCAAATACAGACAAAAGAAGTGATCATATAAATATCACACAACGTTTCTGAAAGCCTTGTTCCTTTCTTCAGGTGCAGAAAAAACGCAAGAGCCAAGAGCGACAGAACTGATTCAGTCAGTCGACAATACTAAAAGCGAAGAAAACGCAACGACAATGAGAAAGCAGAAAGTTTAGCGTAACAATAAGGGATCGTACAATTGTTGAGTTTCGTAGTGTCTATTTGTCCACTAATTGCTGTGATGTTTGATATAATGTGAAGCATTTCTGATATAGTTCTCGAATTGTACCTGGTGTCAATGTCTACAATCTTAGCATTTTACTAATGAAATGAATGTTTCGAATTATATTTGGAGACAACAGATTCGTTATCGTTGAGAAGTTTAATATTAGACATATGTTCCTTGGTATGGGTATTAAGGAAACGTTTTGTTTGCACTATGTAGCAGGAATTACAATTAGAGCTAGAGAATTTGTGAACTACACAATGTTTGCTGTAGGTGTCAAGTGGGTCATATAGATATTTGATATTCTTTAATTAATTGGCCGAATTTGTGAAATAGAAATTTGTAATAAGGAGTACGAGAAAAATTTTTATTTGAGGTGATTGGGAATGAGTGACATTAGGATATTGGATTTTGTTCAATCTAACGTTTATGTGTTAATTAATCAAATTGAAAGGGTTCTGATTAGAGATTAAAATGTTTCGGACAATATTTATAATGTTTTGATGGAACTTGGAAAGTAAAATCTCTGTCTACAAGAGATGTAGGAGACTTTGCTTCTTTCTTTGTGTATCTAGTAGTACCATAATATAAAAAGTGATATATAAAAAAATATTACATATACGTAACTAGAAATTAGCACAAAGCAGACTCTCTCTAGAAGTTCAAAGTTTTAATAAAATTTCTACGTACCTTGAATGCGGCGGTCGGAAGTAAGAAAGTTTTTTTTGTAAACAGAACGTGTGTAACTTTTTACCACAAAGGTCCTCACGGTATGGGACAAGTCAAAGGCAGATTAATGGTCCGCGTTAAAGTATACTTATAGGAATATTTAGGTTGAAATAGCCAAAATTGGCGAAACAGGATAAAATAAAATTTGAAATTATCGTCAATAATTTATCATTTTTCTTATATACTACTGGTGTATTTTTATTGCATTTGCAATATAAACTACATAGCCCACAGATTGGCACGCGTTGTGGAAATTGATTTTAAATCCATATAAGGTTTTACAATTGTAATCTCCCTTAGGTTCGCCGAATTTCTAGTTGGTTTCAGTGACTACTTGAGTAGCTGAATAAGGTACTTATCCGCAGGTGCCAGCGGCAGTCGAAGGAGCTCCCAGATTTGCCACCCGTCGTCGCGCCCCGTGTCGCCCACTCCAGGCTGCAGCAGATCCAACACTTTTACGGCATCTTCTTCTCCGAGGAGGTCCTTGGGGAACGCCAACAGCCGGCGGGGAATGTCCTTGGGGGGCGCGAACACGGGCCCCCACGGCGACATCTCCGAAGATGAGACAACCGCGGAGACCAGCCTCCTCCAGCATCCCGCGTCTGCAGCAGGATCCACCAGGCGAAGCAAGGTAGGGGAAATACAGCGGAAAGCAATAAGAGAAGCTCGCTTCAAATACTGTTGGAACTTTGAATCTCGACACAATTAAAACTTTACGAAATAATCCATTTTCTGTAATACATTTGCAATATTTGACATTGATAACATCAGTCGATTGCCCTCCGCTGTTTTGATTTATTATTTAGTTTTATTGTCACACATATTCGGTTAATGTTTATCAGGTGATTCTTGGGGTTGTTTTGAATAAAATAGCATATAAGTGAAGGAGTGATAAAAAGTCACCCTACCGCATCCCCCCTTTCAAATCCCTTCCTATGCTATTAAAGGGGAGTTGCCAGTTGCCACCATGTGAATTACCTTTTTTTTTTTAGGTGTAGACAGGCTATGTATAGGGTAATCCACGTAGTGGCAACTCCCCTCTTATAGCATAGGAAAGGGATTTGAAAGGGGGGATGCGGAAGGGTAGAGGAAGGTAGCCAAGGGTTAACTAGGGCCCCCGCGCTATGGTTTAAGGATCCTACCCGGCATTTGCCTAAAAGTAATGCAGGGAAAACCTTAGAAAAACCTTCAGGAGGTAGGTCGGGCATTTGGTACTTGTCCCACGCCCTTCCGATGGCGGGAGAGGCCTGTGTGTAGCCTGTTACCATAAAAAAAATGTCGCCAAGGAAGCCTGCGTGAGAATTCTCTCGCAGGTGAACCTTCACAGAGAGCTCTGGAGGAGGCTACCTTTGGGAATGCCTTCACATCTCTCTGGCTTATGAACTAAGGTTTCCACATGCCGAGGTACCTCGGCCTGTTTTGCGAGGTGTATGTTCCGGGGTCGCAGACCTTGGGCTACGGTAAGAGTTGTCCGCTATTCCTATTGGAATAGTCGGCCAGCTGCCGTCTAAACTGGTCAAGGCTCGGCGAGGGGAAAGCTGCGACTCCACAGCAAACACCTCTCCCGCCATCGGTAGGGCGTGGGACAAGTACCAAATGCTCGACCTAACTGATGCAGGATTTTCTAGAGTTTTCCTGCATCACGTTTAGGCGAATTGTCGAGTAGGATCCTTAAACCATAGCCCGGAGGCCCCAGTTAACCCTTGGCTACCTTTCCGCATCCCCACTTTCACTCCTTTTCCTATGCTATAAGAGGGTAGTTGCCACTATGTGGATTCCCCAATACATAGCCTGTCTACACCTTTATAAAAAAATATGCGTTCTCTTCTAGAAGTCACTTGTCAATTGACTTGTCAGTTGACAAAGTGCAGTTGTGTCGATCTATGCTCTTCTTCGCACCTGGCGAAAGGGACAACAATTCCAGAAACGTTGTGTGGTATTTATATTATCACTTTTTTGTCTGAATTGGCTATATTTCTTATTCATTATTTTCAATCAGACGTAAATTTTTTCGTTTTAAATAATTTTATTTGCCTAATAATAACATACCCAGTAAACAATTTCGGCAGATTATAGTTTTAAATTTTTTCATATTGCGGTTGACAATTTCAGACAGCTTCAAATTTATTTATCACTTCAGAAAGAAAACATTTAGACTTTTTCGAAAAAGCGAACAAATTCCCTGTCCAAGTTGTTTAAATCGGTTATTGCAACTTCCGCCGGTTTGCCTCAAAATGGCCCTTGATAGTTCGATATTGCTAATAAATTTGTCAACGATTTTTCCTTGAGAAAAGCGAAGAAATCAGCCTGACAAGAATTTAGATGACATCGGTTCCGAATCCCGTAATCCAAGGTCTACTCGATTCTAAGCTATGTAAAGACAAACTGTTATTATCTTTATAAAGACGTGTTCAATACTACACAGATACCGTACAGCAACATATTCAGATGGTATGTTAATTATAATTGGTTAGTAAAGAGGAATACAGCAGAAATTAACGGTGAAATAAATCAAAATTTTTCTTAAAGATAATACAATGCATATAATGTTGTGAACTTTGGCGCGACCTTCGTCTGTGACGTCCTTCTCACAAATTAGATTATAATCGATTGTGCAGTACTTCTTGAGCTTAGACACAGCTTACGATAATAGAATACTCAGTCTAACAAGTTGACCGGCAGTGCACATACTATGTTAACTTTCTACCTACATTACAATTAGATAAATAAGTAGCCAGATTAAGTACTTACTTTCGTCTGTTATTTGACTACTTATTTATCTAATCATTATACTTTCAACACAGGGATTTTATACTTTAATTCCTATCTGTATTATACTACCAATAAAATACATTTCCTTTGATTAAAAAGTTGTTAATCCCATGGATGCGGTTTTCGATTTGTTCGCTTCCTTCTCACACATTAATACTACAAGCAACTTTTCTCGTTTTTCACATGAAAAGCTTCGGTTAGAATGCTAGAAAATTAGTCTACCTGATTGCCAGTGTCACTGTCTGGCCGAAAGAAGACAATTGATGACTCTGACAGATTTTCAAGAATTTTAATCATTAATTTGTAAAATGAGTTTTATTGCAAAAATTTATAAAGTTTGAAGAGGTCGAAAAATTCTCACAAGATTTGTAGGAAACACACAAATCTAGATTTTAATATAAGCACTAT
The DNA here is from genome assembly GCA_037074705.1 of Zhengitettix transpicula. Lineage (NCBI taxonomy): Eukaryota > Metazoa > Arthropoda > Insecta > Orthoptera > Tetrigidae > Zhengitettix > Zhengitettix transpicula. The sequence goes on along the minus strand of CM073591.1, from coordinate 112,163,036 downwards.
TTTAAGCGTTACACTAAACCGTAAAGCGAAAATTATATATACCGAGACGATATGATTAATCAGGATAATTTTAATCACTATTAATATTTTTCATATATCACTAAATTTCCACTTGTTGTATGTCCTAAAAATCGAAAGTTACATGAGATTTACAAAGTACTGTTAAGTTTTGACTTTTAATAGCATGTTGTTTAATGTACTTTAAATTAGAACTAGTGTGCTATTTCTTAAGAGCTTTAACATACATCAATGTATAGTTTAGTAGGTCTTTATAAAAAAATGTTCGTTTTCAAAAGGCAGAATTAAACAGAAACGTGGAGATTAGTAAGAAATTAGGAAGAAAACACTGCTAAATCTTTATTTTTATGCCAATATAGTTAAATGATAACTGTAAAAGTTCTTTCATTGTCCGTGTTAAAATTCTAGGTCTTTCAGTTCCGCCAGTAAGAAATGCGATCTGTTAAAAGAAAAAAACCTGTAAGTTCAACAGAAAACATCGCTGTACTTCTTAAATTTTGAGACTTTTTTCCCCATAATATTTTTCAGTTCTTTGAGACTTTTACTTATCCCACAAACGTCAAAATGATCATACTTACATCCGGTTGAAATTAATTACCTGCAGAGCTGTTCATTGACATGTTGATTGATCGTATTTTAAAAGATTATTTAATCACAGTAGAAAAAATTAAACTAGTTTTACTTTCCATTAAATGTGTGAAATTTCAAAGAAGTCAAAACTTTTACACATACAAGTTTATGCACAATCACATTTTCATAACAAATTATTCAGTTGTTTGTTAAGTGGATGAATTCTTTTTAACGTTTCAGTTGGTTCTGAAATTGGGGGCAATTTCACTTTGCCTTATTTTTCAACAAACTGAAAATTGTGGATTCTCCAGTCTCGAATTCTTTAGCCTTTCTTGTTTCCAAAATAAAGCATTGCAATAGGTACATTTAAAATTCATCGGTCCAAAATAAAGCTAGGAAACGTTTGTAGAAATTTTAACAGCTCGAAGCGTAGATAACCTGCTACACCCTGCTCTGATATTTTCTATATCATTTTGTTGATTTATGTATTCGTTTCCTTTTCTTTCTGCGCTTGGGCTCATTTTCGTTTGCCTCATTCTATGAGCAACTAATCTAACTATCACTGAATCTTCTCTGTCGTCGTCTACGTCGTTCGCTACATAGCGCGTGACAATGTTCACCAATATGGCTATGTTCAATTTCGCTGTAAAAAGGTATATTGTGGCGCATGAGAACACCCCTCAACTTAATTCAAGATTAATTTTTAATATTTGAGTAAAAACGCTTGTGTGCCCAGAACCGAGCTGTGGCTTGCTTGAAATTACGGCCATAAATTTTGGCGCCGTGGTGACTCGGTGTCTAAGAGGAACTATGTTCAGACAAAGGCGGCGGATTATTGGATAACCCTGCCTCAGGGTAATTGGCCTGACCAAAATCCCCGAAGGTCAGCCCTTCCTAAAGGCGGGAGTAAACCCGCGAAAGTGTAAAATCGACGCAGATTGGCTGAAATCAATCACGAGAAGATGTTTCCACCCTCTGGTGGCGAACGAAGAGAGTCGAGCTGGAAGGTGGAAAAGCGACCACACAGGACTGCTCCTATCTATAACTCAGAGAACGAGGAAGTCTGGGAAGGGAGAAAGTGTAGGAGTAAAAAATGTAAGATTTCCAAATATGTTCCTGGAGAGGACAGTTCATAGCTACAACTTGCAGTGAAACTTACAGTAAAACGTAGGAGTTTAGATCTACAAATTTGAGTGTAATGTAGACTTCACATGTACAACTTCTAGAAGGAAAATAGACCCGACCGACGGAAGAAGAATATTTCTAGAGATGCTAAGAATTGTTACGCCGACGAGGAAGTGTAAAGGAGGAAGCTGACAGAAATTACTGTGAAGATTTTCCGGTTAGCCTGGGGAAGCAGACTACAAAAGATGAACAGGCGTGGTTGTGTCTGCTTCGAAAATAATTGAGATTTCTGCCGCAAGAATATGCCCTCACTTACGAAACTTTTCTTTTTTTGGTTTATGTTCAGAGTCTCATCAAATCACCCTGAGGTTTTCATGTTAACGTATTAGAATTTTATTGGAATATTGAATGTAGTTAAAGTGAATTATTTAAAATTTAAACTCAAAATTGAGTAAATTCTAATAACCCTTAGTTATAAATATTTTAATTTTTTCGTATAAAATTAATCCCCCAGCATTATATTACAATATTTTATATTGTAATAACACAAATGATACCTTTAATTTGATTTGCCCCACGTTGTGGGCCATTTTGTAATATACAAATTAATGGTCGTTTTAATGAAAGATTAATAAAATTTACAAACAAAAGATTTATTGTGGCAATAACTCAAACAATTACAAAATTATATTATTGAAATTCTCAGGGTCTTCACTGGGTTTGATAATGGACAAATCAATAATATTTATAATCTTATCATCAACAAATTACAATTAAAAGAAAGAGAAGTTTACTCGTCAATTAAACAAGAACGAAATTTAATTGTGAACGAAATTAAAAGTAAAAAGATTGACTCTGATTAACAATTTTAATCAAAAAGAGAACAAAATCTGACGGCTATCTTTCAATTACGTTATCATTATTAATTGTTTTTTATTTGTTACTCAGGTCTGCCCAGCATACCTTCCATTTTCGAAAACACTATTGTGGGGTTTTACACTGCTTCTAAACTCACAGATTCTACACCAAATTTTTAAGCCAAAATTTTATATGATGTCAGGAACTCGGATGATCTTCCTTTCGTCATCTATCGGTTGACCGCTCGCCCTAGGTGACTTCTGCGATTTGTCGATTGGGTAGTCTTTATTGTTCCGAACTTAAACCGAAACTTTTGCTATTTCTGGCCGGCTATGGACACAAAACTGCTTAGCAGGTTTCGACGTTATTCTTTAATGAATGTTTTACGTTGTCCTGCTAATTGCCAACTCTGTTGTATTCTCCTTCCGAAAACTGTTATACCTCGACGAGGTCTTTCCGTGAACTCTCTCTCACCAAATCTCCATGCGAACTGTACTTCACCAAACCTTCCTGCAAACTGAAACTCTCGTCCTGCTATTTGAGCGCGCATACGCCATTTTGACGGACCTTCCGACAAAGGAACAGAGCCGGTTTTTCTATTGTTATTTCAAAAGTTCCTGCCGCTACAAAGGATTTCTCAAACAATTTATATTTTTAATTTCACAATTAATGTCTTAATTAATTGGCATTACAATATATTCCATTTTCATCGTTGAAAAGCTCTTTCAGAACGTGCTCTAATTTGCAGAATTAATCAACCCTATAGTTGCCTAAGAAACTCAAATTGTAAACTCAATAAGCAGTACATTCACAATTCAGCCAGAACCGAAACTAAAATGTCACGTATCCAGGATTGTGAAAGTCAGTTCTAGAGAATATAAAAAAATATGTCGGCACTTAGATTCGTGTTCAAGTAAAAATATTAATATTTTCATGGATATCGTGGTGACAAATTGCATAGAAAGTGGTGAGTGTAAGACCATATATACGGAACAGATATTGTTGCTACAATATATAATATTGAGTTAGTGGATTATAATTAATTTCAATACAGTTACGGCATGAAATATTACGACTTATATTTCGTATTAGTTAAATTAATGTTAAAGTTACAATTGTACCATATTACATCAGTTAATTTCTATTAAGTACTGCATTCCGATTAATGTTAGGTGGCACGTTTGTCCTTCATAATCGAAATAGAATAAGATATTACGCACAAAAAGAAGCTATATATTTCGCTACCCTTCTACATTTTGATGACATGTTTTTTTCTATCTGTCGGTACAATTTCGGCTCTATTATTGCTACTTTCAATTACATTATGTGTTACTTAACGTTTTATGTTTGCCGAGTAGAATAACAGAATGCTGCAAGTGGACCCTCCGCCTTCTCCAACGCCGTCGGCATCAGCGGCTCCCTCCTCCGAAGGGCTGACACTTCACTCGATCCTGGCCCACATCGCGTATCGCTCATCCGGAGCGGCCGACGCCATGTGCGGGGGCGGCATGGACGGTAGAGGGGGCGGCGGTGCTCTCAAGGGCGTCGTGAGGGCGACGGTCTGCACGGCGCTGTTGCTCTTGTTCCTTGCCATCGGTGAAGCCGCTAGGGCCATGGGCCCCTACGGAGCCTTCGCAGTGCGAGGGGTGAGTTAAATCCTTTCATATCATCCCCTGGGGTGTAACGTAATTACTGTTGTAAAGAACATGGTTCGTTCCATTTTGATATTATAATGAAACATGTAAATAAAATATGCACATATGAATATAATAGGTGAGATAGAATTGAAATAGGAAAATAAATTTATGTAATTTTTAAAATTATTTGTATGAATTTCCAAAAAAATTCAATATACAACCCACTGGAATGAGAAGAATTTATTTTAATAAAAATAATAAAATAATGTTTTGAAACTAATACTTCTTTTCCTAAAGATGTAAAAGTAACTGGACGTTATTCCAACTTGATACGTGTGAAAACAAAGCATAAGGAGAGTAATAGGTTCAAAATGTGTATTGTAGAAGGTGTACATATGTACCAGATCATGAATAATGTATTAAATAGAAAAAACGAAGTTATTCTTGTTGGTATAACATATGCAAATGTGTTAAATAAATTAAAATTATCTTAGTGAATTTCAGAGGACTAAGAAAATATTCTATAAAAAAATAAAGATTAGAAAGCAGGAAAAAACGGGCTGAATTCCTTAACAATATACACTGAACGAGATTCTTCCTTTTTTACGTTATAATTTGGATGTTAGTCTTTAAATAGAGTGCAAAGTAGTTTCAGGAAAATTGTTAAAATGAATATTATAAATTACAGGCAAAAGGAGTAATTACATAAATGCCACACAACGTTTCTGGAAACCTTGTTTCTTTCTGCAGGTGCAAATAAAACTAAAAACCACAAGACCCTAGAGCGACACAACTGCTCAATACAGTTGCCAAACCTCAAAAGCCTTTTTGTACAAAATTTTATTGTGCAGTTGTTATTTTTAGTTTTCTTATCACCTGAAGAAAGCAACAAGGTTTCCAGAAACGTTGTGTGGTATTTATATCATCACTTATTCTGTCTGTATTTGACTATTTTTCTTATTATTAATTTTCAAAACAGACGTAAATTTATAATTTGAATTTAATAAAATAGTATTTCCAACTTCATAATTGAAGGTCAATATCTTTTATGTGCATAGAAGATTAATCTACTGACTAAATATTGAAGTTTTACAAAATCATATTTTGTGCTTTTTATATTCTAAAAACTTATTATAATTTCTGCTTTTCCATAAAAGATGTGGAAGCGCCCAATGAAATGAAAATATTTTCTTCTCTTATACTAGGTAAAACTGAGAGACGAAATTTTTACGACGAGATAATTTACTTAGGGTACGTACATCTATTGAAAATCTTTATTTCAGCGTCTCGACGACAATAATAATGGCTTTTACAGCATGGAATATTGCATTTGAAGCAGACGAGAGCAAAACGTATCACAAATGTCACTCTGAATATTTTCAATATCCGTAGGAAGATATGAAAAGATCGGGAATGAAATGAAAGTCTTCTTAAGGCTTCTCAGCCCAGATTCTTTGCAGGGACGAACTTATGAAAGTGCGGGTTACGTTTACAATCAACATGTTAATTAAGTTTATTTAAATTAATTATAACGTCTTAGTATTACATGGATACAGCAATTAAATTATTTAACCTGGAAAGCGACATACTCGAAATAAAATAGCGGGTTGATTTGAATGAATTTATTACGAATCTTAAAGCACACTCGTTGGCAAGGAATCATATTATAATAAAAATCGATTTTATTTTATAAATAAAAATTGATTCAATTTATAATATGTGACAATATTGTTTTTATATCAAATATTTCAAACCAGGCATGAATTGAAGGATTTGTTTAATGCACCCTGAGATTATAAGAAAATTTACAGGGTATTTTTGTGCTGTGTAACAAAGTAGCGTTTTTTAAAATAATTAAGTTCCAAAATACATTTTACATATTAATTTCTTCAAACCATACTTGTTGGTTTCGCTTCTGTGACAGTGCGATTTCCTGTCGTGGAACGGCCCTGTTGGTCTTTATGAGGCGCATTGCTGAGTGGATGAACTCCGGAATCTCCGCATTAACGTCTCTCCACAAAATTTCTATCTCTAATAAACCGTCTAAAAACTCTTCATTACTGCATCCCCATCTGAAAACTCCCTGTCTGAAAACTCCTTCAAAACTCGCCAAATCTATTTCAACTCTCCATTACTGTATCGCTCAAAACGTTTTCAACAAGTCTCCAGCCCCCTCACACCTCTTTCAAAAAATATTTCAGAACTCTTTATTAAAACTCTATCATAAACTTTCACCGAACTGTTCTCTATAGGCCTTTTTCAAAAACGTTTTCGCGACACGCCTCAAATTTGTCCTCCTTCTTTTTCCTACATCACAATTCATTTTGCTTAAATCTGCCTTTCTCCTAACATGTCCGAACAATCGCAGTTTTCCAGCTATCCAAGTCGTAGAGATCATCGAATTATCACAAGGAACGATTATCGTCCTTGCACTTCAGTCGGTCTAATGGCGTTTTATTATATTGTAAACCTTACAAACTTTGTCGATTATCATTTAATAAAAATTTACTTAGGTTAGTTTTTGAAGGGTGAGAGAACAATGTTAAAGATATGGTTATTAAGGCGTTCAAAACAATATTTCGAAATAATCTATAAATGTTGTGAATTTTGTTTGTACCATAAATTTCGTGAATTTTCAGTTATAATTTAATATTACTTCTGTATCTCCTCCAAGGTAATGACTGAGATGGTAAATCAAAGACCTCGTTATAGGACGTAAGAAATCAGCTTTCCGTGACAACAGTACAATAAATTAAGGTAACATGTAAATGCAGAGGTATAGGACACATGTCTGGAACATACCAGTCATAGAACAAATGGTTCAATAAAAAAGTACAATCATATGTCAATTGTCAAAGAAGGCACTCATAATCGTTATGTAAGAAACTAGTATAAACTTGTTACTGCATCCTATTTTCTAGATAAGGAGCCGGCTTCTGACAGTAAAACTAAAAAACGTCAGTGTGTGTGATGATGTTCAGTTTGTAGTACATTTGATCCTTCCAAGAACTTTTTTCAATAATTGACACCCGTCGAATATACTTAGATTCTTCTGAGAAGTATTTATGTTGATTGCTGTGATCTCTGTCCGCAGAAGGTCGAGTACAGCCACAGGGAGGACGTGTCTCTACTGACTGGGAGTCCCCGGCCTTGGCCATGGTTCTGCTTCCAGACAGCATGTCGTGCCCTCGAGTTTGCGATCGGCTGCGCGATGGCTAGCATCACCAGACAGCCAGCTAGGAGGGAGCAGATCCCTCCGAGGGCCTACTATTCTCTGCGCCTTGAGTCCCTCTACATATAAATATAACCCTACTTCTTCTATTCAAAGGCCTAATGTTTAACATCCTTCATCCCAGTCCCTATCAACCGTTTTACAACTTGTGCTCAAAAATTGAAAGACTGGATTCATCAGACAATCTCCATATTCATTTTCCAGATAGTACCAATGTCTAAAGTGCTAGGAAGATAAATTTGTGGAAATTTGTGTAAATTACCATGTTTTTCCCGTAATTCCCACATTCACAAAATCATTATTGAGAGCAGCAAAATACTAATGGAAAACTAACATTGCTTACTGTATTTATTGTATAAGACCAACATGATCTGCTGTGCATGTATTTTCAAGATAATTGATGTTATATTGTCCTGTAATTATAAAAGAAACATTCCTTTATAGCTCCACAGAAAGTTAAAATTATGTCTTCAATTAAATCCAAATATGTGGTTTGGATGTAAAATTTTGTACATATGCAATGAAAGTGCCCATTTTTATTAAACATTCTTAAGTTGTGAATTGCATAGCTGTGCATAACAAGGAATAATGTTTGTTTCATTCACAAAAATAATTACTATATTTGTTGAAAATAAACTTTTTATGATCGTACTATGTGCACACAAATATTAATACCTATCCTGGCCGTGGTACAATTGTTGTTGAAAGTCCTCATCAATATTTAAATATGTGTGATCTGTAAGGAATACTTTAAAGGCTTTAACAACAATTTAGATTAATTACTAATAACTGTAGAATCAAAATTGTTGCTATTATTATTATTCTGATATGCCACATTGTTTCACAATCTTTATAGGCTATGTTTATTTTCCTATTATCAAGAAATTTATTTTCATAATTGCTAGTGTGTAGCACAGTGAGTAATGAAGTTGCCCCTTAAAATCACTTTCTAAGAATAAAATATGTTCAGAAAACTCTTAATAAATGTAAAGAAGGATGTCTCTAGTTCCTAACATTTCAAATATTGCATTTTTCATGTCTAATTATAATTTATTAAATTTCTCAACATGTCAGTCTTAATCAGTCTTACTTACTTAAACCATAATTTCATATTTTCCAGTAATATAATTCAAATTAATTCTTATATTTAATACACAAAAAGTAGATTGCAATATATATTCCTGAACCCTGTAAAAGTTAGTATTATTTTTTTAGTGACAAAATACTACTTGACTTATATATGTGTTGTTTATTTGAGCATGTTTCGGTTATTATGATTGAAAATATATCACTTTTATTGGTGATAAATATACTTACTTTCTGAAACATTTCAGTATCAGAATTTATAAGTAAAAAAACCTGTTCAAGTGTTGATAATAATATAAGCATTTTAATATCTCACTGCATGCATGTCACATAAATACATTAACTTTTTATTTAAATTATAAGTCAAACTGATCAAATTTTACAATTGTGATCAAATAATTTATTTTGACTATTTGTTTTTCAAGACACAGAAACTAGTCAATTCATATTACCAATTGTACCTGTCTATTTATTTCATTGGCCAGATACATATCGTATTTATAAGATTAAGTGTCAATCTTAAACCCTGAGTCAAAAATATGCTTGTTATATTAGATAATATTTATTGCTTTAATTGTGTTATAAACTGACTATTTTGAAATTGAATACATTGTGTAGAATGTTAATAACTATGATTTGTGCTTGCAGCATTCTTAATTTCATTTGAAAGGCAACTGAAGTTTGCAATAAGAAAAATAAATTTATTTGATAGAATTATTTAAGTATTGAAAAATGTAAATACGTTGCTACTCAGTTACAACTGGAGAATGTGTAGCGTTAAATTTTAATGCTTTTGTGGTGCATAGAGACTTAATTATTTGTATTCCTAAACATCTTCCAAAGTGCAAAGTAACATATACATATTAGAATTTGTACCTACAAACAAAAATATAGATAATAAACATCAATATTATAGATGTGACTTATTTTTCTATTTTTGTAAATAATAATATTTTTGAAATTAGTTCTGACTTTACAAAATCTGGAGAGAGATTAAATTTTAAATATTCAATGAGCATATTTTAGAGGTGTCCTCATCAGAATGTAATGCTAGAAGTAAGATATAATAGTTGTCATATATTAGTGTCTGAAATGGAAAATTTATATATATAAATGTGAGTTAAATGCAAGTTATTGTTATAACCAAGGTAATAATTAAGAAATGTTACTAATAAAATTATACTTAAAAAGTATATAATTTGTGAGTGCATGTGAGATATATGGTGAACAGTCTAATATTTGTAAGAAGTGAATAATTAAATTTGGACATAACATACTCAATATATGAAGACCAATTCATAAATTACTATGCTGTAAGTCAAATAATTTCATTGCTGTTATTGGCTTTCAATATTGCCTTTTTTCTCTTCATCACTACAGGACAATGTGCATTGAAGATTGAGATTTAATGAAAAAAATGTTTAGAATTATATTATTATTAATATATACGATAATAAAAAAGTGCATCTTTTCCTGTAGGTATGATGCTTGATAATATAGAACCACGTGTAAGTAGCAATATGAAATGAGATCAAGAAAAGGCATTTGATATAATCAATTTGTAATTTTTTAATCCATACCATAACTATTAGCCAATTGGAATAATATGTAGGCTGGTTATTGTTACACATATGATGAACTTTAAAAATAATTGTTTCTTACTGAATATAAACAATCCTTAACTAACACATTCTTCCAAGGTTACAGTTTATCTTAAACTAATTTTAGTTGTAGTCACAGACTGCAATTGATTTCTATTCATTTCATTATTGATGTCATTACTAATGACAAATGGATTGGTCTTATAGCAATTTAATTTACACATAAATTCAAATTTTTTTAACTAAGACAAAAATATTAGTTTTACATTTTTATTATACTTGTTAGAATGTCTGACGTTGTTTAAGTATTGATAAAATAGGTAAAATACTCAATTATTGATCATAGGATGTGTTCATTATATATCACTGTTATACTGGCTGTGTTTGAGATACAAATACATATTTATACATACATATATATATATATATATATATATATATATATATATATATATATAAAACTATAATATAATTGTTACCCTCACATATGTTATTACTCACTGTAAAAAGTAATTGTGATAAATGATTGTTCTCATAAATTCTATCAGAAAAAATAATTGTATTTATTGATCCCAGTGACGATTTCCTGCACTATGAATATCAATATATCTGAATCTGACTCATGAAAGGAAAAAATCCCTCTTTCCAGTCTCACAAATACCTTCAGTGTATCAACCCGTTTTACTGCCAAAGTTACCAATAAGTCATAAGATGATTGTTGACCTTATACAGACACTTTTTATTTACAGTGTAACAATGTTTCTATATATAACGTATAAGGTCATAAATTGTTTTATTAATTCACAAACAGACATTAAATTATAACTTTTACCTATAAGTCATTAAGATATCTTAAATATACATCACCTGGAGTTTTAAAACAAAAAATTCTGAATTCTCATTTGCTTCAGTTATAAAAGAAATTAAAAATAATCAACTGAACAAATTTATTGGTGTCATGAGTATATTACATGTTAATAAGAATTATATATGTTCTTAAGTGATCTTTTATGATGAGAAATGATTACAAAGGTTTGTTTGTTTACTTGTAGATAACAAATAAGATATCAAAATCTGTAAGTCCACCAAAATTTATATTATTTGTTGTCAACCAGATCTTTCAAAAATTAATTTCATTTCAATTATTGTATTTGTTTGTTTTTGTATTGTAAAACGTCTCACCTGAAGGTGTCACAAATTATTGATGAAACGTAGTGTAATTATTATATTTGTCTATATATAAAAATGAATGTCTGTCTGTGTGTGTCCCCTATGCAGTCATAAACCATTCATCCAATTGCGATGAAACTTTGGTGAGTTGTAGTTCAACACCATAGTCTGGGACCTGGCAGGGATGAGCAACCCTGTGGGAGCGGATCCTAGAAAACTCTGTAAGGTTCTACCAGAGGGCCCACGAGTCTAGCAGTGAGTTGGTCTCATTGCTAGGCTGCTACGACCCAGAAAGGAAGGTAAGCAGGAACTGACCTCTGTCGATCTTCCTGTAAAGTATCACTAAAAATATGTCTTATTTCATCATAATATTAATTTATTAAATAAATCTATGAGCCCCTTTACAGCTAGTACGTTATAGTGATAAAATAGTCAGATTTAAGATATTTACAATTATCATTTACATACATTATTTCAAATATTTATTTACATACTTTTTTACAAATATTTATTTACATATAACAACTATATTTATTTTTAACAAAACATATAATGCCCCCTCCCTTCCCTAATCCGAAAAATTAGAAAGAAGGGAGAGCATCAGCTGGCCGATGAAGCGGTAGGCGAAGAAGCTGCAACAGCAACGGTAATAGTGCAAATGAATGAGTGTGGATCCAATTATTAGGTAGCCGCAAAGGCATTAACAATTGTTATGTATGAATGTGTTAACCAAATGATGTCATTAGTATGTTATAGGCATAATTCTCGTCATCGTGGGGCAGATTCCAAGAGGAATGAACTCTGACCACTCGAAGAGGAGGCTGGACCTCCAGTTAGATGTCACCGCTGCCCCAAAGAAGGATTCTGTCAGGTTTTAGAAGCATTAGGAAACTACCAAGGGGTGTACGGGGGTGGAATTTAAAAACATACTAAAACGGCCAATATTAGCGTCGATTAATTACTTTTCTAAGTCTATGCGATTAATACTTTCTATCCAAATATATTTAGTGTATAATTTCAACCCTTTAAAATACCAATAACGGAGAGAGTGGAGGGAAATAACTGGAAACAACCAAGATTGGTGTCAAATCCAGGGTTATATAAGTCAGTGACTTTAATTCAGAAATTAGCCACATCAGTTAAATTGTAGTTCAGCCTCTACGTGTGAGGATGTGGGTGAAAGGCAGTTACATAAAAGTAATGAGACTGGTGTTGAATCTGGTTTATGGAAATCATTGAGTTAGTTTGGATGTTTACCATACTGGTTAATGTGTAACTCAGCCACTATGTCCAAGGATGTAAGGGTGTGAAACAAATTTACATTTACAATATTCAATGTGTTGACCAATATCTCTAGGTGTTGGTGGAATTTAAAAAAATTCCCAAAAGACTAATATTAGCGTCGAATAAAACGTTGTAGGGGTCGCTTAATTCGATAGTGTCATTCTAGAATTTCAATTTAAAAAGCCAAGAAAGGGAAGCTTCCTTAGCGAACGGGTAGTTTAGGAAAAGGTTTACATGAAAAGTAATGAAAAAAAATACGGATATTAGTAACGATTTCGGGGTTATAGGAATTTCCTGATTTTAATTCTCGCATTACCGAGTGTGGTTAATGAAATTTTATGTTCCATTTCGTGGAGGTGGACGTGACTGACAAAAAGTTACCATGAGTAGATTTGACCCTCTTAACTTACGGGGTAATTTTTTTAGCGTACCGGCTACATTTTGGTCTCTATTTAGTTAAATGTTGTATTTCTTTATTCCATTAAGGTACCGGGAGTGGTTTTAAACTTTATTAATTTTGCGAATATTTTTTACTGTTTTAATTCGTCGTTACTTTTAGACACTTTTATTTTATGGTGTAGGATAATTCTCGAATACTGGCAGGCATCATCTTGGTTTATTTGAAGTTAGTTGCTGGAGGGCTAGGTCGGGGAGGGGAATACCAAAGGGTAAATGTTCCAAAGACTGGCGCTATTGATGCTGGTTAAATGAAATGTTTACCAAGAGGTTACAGTCGAATTATTTTCTTCTCCGGGCTAATTTAAATAAATACCCGGGCAAGGCCATCGACTCAGATAATTGACTTTCTGACTTCTATTGTTTATTTATAACTGTAAATATTTTCGTATTCTTATTGTATTTTCGGTAACTTTCGTTATCTGTTAATTTATATAAGATTTAATTTGTTCAAACCGCTGACCGTAATACAAAACTACTAATAAATTAATAGAAATAAAGAAGGGACAACAATAGCTATTGTGTCCGACAGAGATGACAAATACTTCGGAAGATAAATTAAATGTCAATGTAACTTCCTTTTTATCATTATATCATTCATGTCTCCTATTTGTTGTCCCAACGGAAGTTAACAAATGCTAGGGCTGTAGGATTTACAACTGTTAATATGTTGATAAAAATTTAAAGAAGGAATTGAGGAATCCAAATTACATAAAAAATACTGTTTACTGTTTGCTTACGGCACGCGATGTGAGTGTCGCTTATTATCTTTGTATAAATAATTAGATTCAAGATTGAATGCAAAGATCGACAGACAAATTCTGAGTATGTATACTCTGGTAGCTATCATCTTTGTGTGAAGAATTCTTTGTTATTAATTGCACGTGAAAAATATGGATGATGAAAATGAACTTTTAATAGAAGAAGATTATTATGCTTCATTAAATGTTCCTCGAAATGTAATTTCCTTTTTTAACTTGTGATCTAAAATTACTGTATTAACTTATTTCCTTTCTCTCCCTGCATTACTTATTATAAGTAGCCGGTTGAAAATAACCTTTAAATTTGGTAGTAAATTAGAGGCCTATTTACTTTATTTCAGGCATCGCCAGAGGAAATAAATAATGCGTACAGACGTTTCAGTAGACTTTACCATCCGGATAAACATGTTGATCCCGAGCAGAAGAAAAAGGCAGAAATTTTGTTCAGTCGAACAAAAAAGGCCTATGAAGGTACCATATATTTAATAAATTATTTTCAGTCTTATTTCGAAGATTTATTTGATATGCATAAAACAGCTATTGGCGTCAATGGTTCTGATATACTTTACTACTAATCTTTATTCCTACTTTTTCACTAATAACAATATGCCTTATTTATAAAGTGATGTCATACATTAACAAACCTTAATCGTGCATATCTGTGTAATTCCAAGTTAGCACTGAAAAATCTTTGTGCGTTTTCTTCTTCTTTTATTGGCACTATAACCCAATGTGAGTTTTGGTCTTATTAACAATTTTCTTCCATTTCGCCCTCTCCTGTGTCGGTCTCTGCCATCCTCTTACTTTCATGGTTTGTATGTCCTTCTTAATGTCATCTACCCATCTTGTCCTGGGTCTCCCCCTTTTCCTCCTCCCAATTGGCTTCCAGTCCATAATCCATCTAGGTGTTCTGTTTTCATCCATCTTAAGTATGTGTCCCATCCAGGCCAACCTGCTCTTGATAAACCTAACAATGTCCTCGTTATTCATGAGTTGCTCTAGTTCTCTGTTTGTTCTAATTCTCCATTCGTCTTTGTGTTTTAGAATTATCAGTTGTAAATGGAAATTTTTTTATATTCCAATTAATTATCTGTTAGACACTGTGTTGCTAAATATATTTTATGTTCAGTTAATGTGGGAGAATGTATTCAAAATGGATATTTAGCTGATACTGGTTCAATTGTGTGTAAACATTATTTGAAAGATAATTTTGTTAAGTTTTAATAAACATAATGGAACATGAAGTCATGTTGATACAGAGAATTAGCACTGTTCTGAAGGATATTTGCTTCATTTGCTACTTAAACATCTCAACTGCAAGATTATTTTCAAGGTTTTTAAGTGTTGAATGATTGAAATATCCGTCATAGTAGTACATAATCTCTGTGTCAATGTGTCTCAGAAATTGAAGGCTAAAGACTAATTTTTTGTAGCACCAATGTTGCCATACCCCTCTCTAACCAAGTTGTAAATTGAAATTTTTCTTATTTATTCAAACATTTATAATTTAGCAATTATAGTATTTATACAGGTTTATAAATTGGTTAATCACACAATTAGTGTATAAATTGACTAATAATGGAATTAAAGAATCCTTGTTAAACTGGATATAGAACATCAATATATATAAAATGTTTATCTCTGAAAATATTACATATTTCTGGAGTCCCACAGGGTTCACATTTGGGTTCACTTTCATTTAACATTTTTATTGATATGGAAATAATAACTTGTTGAATGCATATTATTTGCTGATGATCTAAAAATACATATAAATTTACTATCAAGCAAAGATGAAGATAACCTTAAAAAAATGTTTGAATTTAATGTGTAGAGATAATGGTTTCTTTTTTAATATATTAATGCAAAAGCATAAATTTTTCTTGATCTTGAAATAAAATCAATAAATTATATAACTTGATTCGTCTCAATCTATAAATATATAAGCATCTGGTGTGTTACTTCTAATTGTAAATTGAACTTCAATCTACATATTGACTTGTGCACTAACAGATCTAATCAATTGCTTGGTTTTAATAATCAAACCTGTAAATATTTCAAATCAATTTGCACGATGAGAATACTTTATCTAACATTAATCATACTTGTATTGCTGTGTAGTGTGATCTTCACATATTCTATCAATAACAATCAAATTTAACTGTTAAACACAATTTTTTTAGAATGTTATCCCTTAAATTGAATCTGGGAAATCTGAATATAAATCATAATTATCTTTTATTTCATCAGTTGTACAAATTGCTACACTTAGGTTTTCACGATTGACTTCAGATTGTAAATTTATTTATAAATTGTGTAGTAATAAGATTGATTCACTTATTAAATATGTTACATTTTGAAGTTCCTAGTAGATTGTTTAAATAATGAAATACATGGAACCAAATATTTTAATTTAAATTATACTTGCAATAGTCCAATAATGAGAATTTGTAAACTGAACAATGATTATGTTCTGGTAAAGTTTTTATACACAAAAATTTTAATTGAGTAAATTTTTGAAAGTAAAGTGCATCTTCGATTATCAAATTGTAATAAGATCAAAAGTGGACAATTGTCTGTGCAATTAATATTAATTAATTAATTAAAGTAATACGTATTTTCATCTTCATTGGATGGATTATTATGTCATGAGTATTACTAAAATCTACTTGTTCCAAATTAAAATATATTAATATTAATTTCATATTAAAAATATATTTGTCTGCATTATGTTTATATACATATTTTCAGTCCTGAATGATCCTCATCAGAGAGCAATATATGATAGTTTAGGAACAAGGGGATTGAAAACTGAAGGTTGGGAGATTGTTCAGCGTACTAAGACACCCCAAGAAATTAGAGAAGAGTATGAGCGGCTTGCTAGGTGAGTTAAATTTTTATTTTTATGTGTACTCAAACATAATTTTTTTTATGTTATTTCTTATATATTTTTAAGTAAAAAATTTTCTAATTATAATTCATATTTATAGGGAAAGGGAAGAACGGAGGTTGCAACAAAGGACAAATCCTAAAGGAAGTGTAACTGTGAACATTAATGCTACTGACTGCTTTAACAGCTATGATGATGAATTTGATTATGAAGAGTAAGTTGCTAACTTTAGAAGCTTAACTTTAGTTTCCATTATTTATTAGTTTGAATTTTTCACACACACACACACACACACACAGATATATATATACACAGGCACATACACATATATACACTGTAATGTGTATTTATTTTATTTTAATTGATTATATTAATCTAATTAATGAGGGGGGTATGAGCGCCAGTGAACAAATTGTTACTTTCCCCCTATTTTATTCACAAATGAATTTGAATAAATCATCCATTATACAATTATGTATGCTTAGCCTTTCAACAAGAGACATGGCAAAATGTATTCTACCATCTCAGGGTGGTATTTCGTGTTTAGTACGTAACAGAGAATGATCTACCTGCTTAATTCCTGCAATATCAGGTAGAGCGGTCATTTCTTCTCAGTATTTCTGGTGACGCCTTCGCTGATGGTTTCCTCGTGGCCTGCTGCTCACATAGTTGATTACCAGGTTCTTTCTTCTCCAGCCACTCTCCTCTGACCAAATCCACTTTTTCCACCCTTCCGTTTTTTGTTGCTCTTCCTTTTTCCTCACTTTTCAAGAATTATTGTCTGGAGGGTCTATTGAGCAGAACAGCATACCCAAGAATTTTTGGTTTCTCCCAAAATCTCAGGACAATAGTGCCAGGTGATCTTCACTTCGACTTTGTCGCGCTGCCAGGAGTAAAAACTCTAAGAGCCTATACGAAATTTCCCCAATAAAGTTAAAATAAAATTTACTCTGATAAAACATATAAAACCGTAAATTAAAGCTCACATGTTACAATACATGCCTGCTTAATGTGGTCACATTTTTAATGTTAATCAGATCAGTATTAAGTAGCAACTGCAAAACAGTTGAATAAAATTGTGCTCTAATTTGATTAATGCCACCTAGAATGTGACTGTGTTAATTTAAGAACATGGCAAAAAAGTTTTGATACAGAATGTGAGATTTAATCAATTTATTTAGTCAACATTCCCCTTTTCATGAAATATATCTTGTTGGTTTTCAAAAAGTTTGAATTGTGTTTATAAGTAACTCTAATATTAATTAATTAGTTCAGAATTTTATAAATATTTTAATGATATAGATGCCGGTTTACCAACACATGGAGTCAGATGTCAGATAATTTTCTATTATGTTACCTTTAGGAATCACAATGCATTTGAAGTTCTTATCTCAAATCCAAAAAACTTTTCTGGAACAATAATTCAATATTCTACATTATGCTTGTTGTTGTTAATCAGAATTCACACATACTTTTTATTTATTTTCTATACATGTTTTCAACAGAAAAATTGTGTGGTTTACTTACAAGGAAAAAAATTTGAAAATACTGATTGAACTCATAAATTCTTCTTCTTAAAGTTATGTCCTAATTACACATTTACCTGAAGGTATTACATTCAATAATTTTCCAATTCAAGGTTGACTTAACCTGTGTATGACCTGGAAGTAAGATGTGATAATATTCTAAATTCCATTTAGGGAAATATTTTGTTTCCACTTTATATCCAAGTACACAATGTGATAATTATAACTCATGACCTTGGCTTTATATACTTTTATTAACATCACTATGCAAATAACTCTTATTTATTAATCTTGATATATAAATAAAGGATACTTGTTTTAAACGGTTTGTTATGAACTACATTATTCATACTATAATTAATTAAATATATTTTCAGGGAAAGAGGGTGGTTTCCTCATGTTGAAGTCAGTGGGATGAGCTTTCAGCAGTCAATTGAAGCTCCAGTGACTTTAAGGGACACTATAACATTATCTGGACAACTTTCAACACAAAATGGCACTGGTCAAGGAAGCATGAATATAAGCTGTCGTAGACTGCTATCTGAAAGGTAATTTTTTTATACTTCTTACTATTCAGTTTCAATCGTGAATATTCTCCAAATAATTAACTCATTGGAAAGCCACTTCTGGTATGTGAAGACTATTTTTGAAGAAGTTCTGTAATTGGACTTATTGTGTTGTATAATGAAATTGATTTTTAATAATGTTGAAAAAATATCTGACTTTATTATAATAATATAAATAAATATATATATACCCTTGTATCAGAAAAGTAATTATAAAATTTATTGCCAAAAAGTATAAAATTCATGACATTATGAAATTGATTCTTACTGGATGATTGTAAGAATGACTGTTTGTGTAGTTTATTACAGGGATATTCTCTCTAGAATAGCTTTGGAGATTTAGTGAATGTACATTGTCAGAATTTAAGATAAGTCAGATGCTTTCTATCTCTTTCCTATTCAATTGAGTTATTTTGACAATGACACATCTTTACTTGCTTAATTTTTTTAGAGGTTGGCTTGAAGCAGAAGTTGGTATAGGCGGTGGTCCATCTTTGTCACTAAGAACATTTCGAACTTTAACTAAGAGAGTTTTCTGCAATGGATCTGCTGCGTTCCAATTTACACCACATGGTGCAAGGCCAGGCTTAATTTTAAGTAAGTAATATTAAATTGTTAACCATTTCAACAATTTGTTCCGATTCAGTGCATACTGTTGAGTCAGCAAAAAATTTCAATTGTCTTAGTTACCTAGTAATTATCAAATGTGTTCAGTGAGTATGTGAAAGTGAGATTTTTAAATATGTTCAGCATGAACCAAAATATATTATTATTTTTGATCAGAAAATATACATACAACATACTCTAGTAATCTTCAGAGTTCCGAGTCAACTTGTAATGTAATGTACACTACTCATTAAATATGTTAAGTCCTTTTCAGTAGAAATTTAGAAATCCAGCTTTAGGGATGCAGCACATTTAGGTAGGAAAGGGAGACAGTGAAGTCAATTTCCCTGAAATCAATATTTGGTCCAGTTGGCCTGAGGAAAATAATTAAAATTTTCGAGGTCCTGAGCTAGGGCTGAACTGTGTGCCAGCTGAGCACAAATTCTTGCACCAAGTAAGGAATTTTAATTCCTGCAGTTCAGACTTTCCTTCCTGACAAGGGGTATGATGCCCTAAAAAATTTGAATTATTTACCTCAGTCCTACTGCACCAACTATTGTTTTCATGTAAGTTGACTTCGCTGCCTTTTTTTCTATCTAAATGTGTTGTTTAATTTGATCTTGTCAAATTAGTTCAATTTTAAACCTACTTGTTAAAATAGTGTATTTGTCTAATGAAGTATCTAGTATAGTTGATTTTAAATTAGTTATTTATACAATCTGATTACTCTATGCTGACTTCTTTTTAACTATTGATTTGGTTTTAGCTCTGGCTATGCAGCTAGATCGACACACAGTTGGCTATGTAACATGGAGAGCTGGTCTACATTCATCAATGTCAACTTCTTTGGTCCGGGATACACCACAATCTCATACAACATTAACTCTACAGTTTGGAATACCTCATTCCTTTCTTGGTGCAAGTTACAGTCATAAAATTGAATCTAGGGAGCTGAGACTGAGGGCAGCTGCAAAGTAAGGGATATATAAGTAAGAAAAGTTTACATTTAATATTAAATAATTAAATTTTCATATCGGTTTTAAATTTGTTAATGGAAAACAATGACTATACTTTGAAAACTAAATAGCAATCCTTTTTCAAAAGATGAAAATTTAACAAAAAATTGGAGGCAATATTCAGATGATATGAACTCTATGTAAAATACTATCACATTAGCTATTGCCATTTACTAAACTTTAAAAATGTTTTGTTAGTTGATTGATCGTCATGTATTCAGACAAAAAATAATTCTGTTAATGTTTGTGATCATTTAGCAAATTATGTAAAACAATATATAATTTTTTGGAACTCGTTTCTAATATTTAAACCTTGATACATTATTTTTATCCTTCCCCATTCCTCTACATCAATCTCCCCTTACATTTAATTAAAGTCAGGGTTTCTAAACTGAAATTGAATGCAGAGATATAACCTGTCAGTCATTCAATATCATAGTATTTCTCTGAAATTGTCATATGTATTATGTATATTAATGTTTAGTAATTTAGTACATTATAGGATTATTTAAAACATTGGACAAATTTCGTGTTATGTTTTGTGTGACATAAAAATTAATTTATGATATTTATAACTTTATATTTAATAATTTTATTTTACAGAGCTGGAACTTTTGGTGCTCTTCTTGAAATAGGGGCTGAAAAATCAGTTTCAAAACATAGTTCAGTAGCAGCTGCTGTGGCGGTTGGTGTTCCTATAGGTGTAACATTGAAGATGAAGTATGTATGTGTTAATACAAGTCCTACATAATTTATTTAAGTGTTTTGCACTTTAAATCTTACACTTTTGAAACAAATAATGTGGTTTTCTTATCTACCTCCAATGCACATACATCATTGTAACTTATTTAGCCAATTGCTAAAGTCTAAACTATACTAAATTTGTTTAATTTATTGAAGCTGTTAACATACAATTAAATAATACAATTTCTGACTTTAATTTTAATGTATCACACTGCTGTAATAAATACTATGATTTTACCTTCTGGCTATTATCATGAAAAATTTGTTATTAATATTACATTATTTGATTTGGTGCCATCTGCAAAGCAGGTAAAAGGTAAATTAAATTAACAATTTAGGTAAAAAAAAAAAGAATTTATTATCAAAGTGTAGTCTGCCCACACAAGGATTATTAATCGCCAACATACACTTAGGAACACATGTACTCCCTCTCCTAAGATTAACCATGGTTTTCGAATGCTTTGAAATCAATTGTTTATCTTCCTTCAATTCTTATCTATTAAATTAATTTACTAACTTCTGTGTTATCTGTCTAAAATTGCCCCCTACTTTTTCTACATCTGAAGAATGCGTACAAGACTAGATCTGCAAGCATTGCTGATCATCAGACAAAGATTGCAGAAAATATAGTCATCATCCTGTAAAAAACATTGTTCCACACAATGCTAAACCTTCAGATTTGACTGAATGTGTATGTTGTATGTACTGGACTAAATGGTGTAATTTTTAAAGTCGTACCTAATAAAATTTCCCCCCCTTTATAACATATTTTCAGTTTCCAATGAAGTTTTGTTTCTTTGATTTGTGGAATTTTGAAATTTCAATGTTTTCTGTTGCACTTTGTATTTGGTACATAAAAATTGTCTTTAATTCTGCTAATGGTGTTATTTTTTTTACTTGTTTCTTTTCTTCTATTATATTTAACTTTGAGTTCATTTTCAGATTGAGCAGAGGTTCTCAAGTATATAGTTTTCCTATACATCTCTGTGAGGAAATTTTACCAAGTCCAATCTTCTACGCAACTATTGCTCCCTTGATAACATGGGCTCTAGTGAAGAAACTTATTGTAGATCCAATTGCAAGAGAAACAGCACAAAGGGAGAAAGAAAAACAACGTGAAGCAAATAAAGCCAGGTAATTTCAGTTAGTCTTGAGAATATCCTTATAAGTAGTTGGGATTAATCCATTTTTGAAGAAAAGCCTTCAAAGATTCATATATATATATATATATATATATATTAAGAAAAATGTGACTAGGTCAAATTAAATAACACATTTGTGTAGGAAAGAGAGACAGCAATGCCGACTTATCTGAAATCAATAGTTCAGTCTGGCATAGGCCGGCATGCAGTTCAGATCTTCCTTCCTGATGAAGGGGGCTTAGGCCCAAAAATTTTAACTCCAATCTATGCCAGACTGGACCAACTATTAATTTCAGCTAAGTCGGCATTGCTGTCTCTTTCCTATACAAATGTGTTATATAAATATTCAAATTCATCAATTTGTCCATTCTGACATATGGTGTACTATATTTCCTCTTGTGTGCTGCAGTCATGTACAATGCACACACTTACTTTATCATCATGTTTAAAGGAGAAAAACATTTTCTCGGTTAAATATTTTTCTTGCTGACTATCTTAATAATACAATAACTGTCAAAGATTAACAAAAAAATTGATTACATCTAGCAAGGAGCAATGACCTCTGGCCAGGATAATTTAATTGAAATCGTAACATTTTGACGACTGTCATTGAAACATGTGTTTTCGACCAACTTACTCTGCTGGAATTCCATGGAGAATTATATCCACAGGGTTTTCAGAGTCTACAATCTGTAATTAATGTATTATGCACACCCCATTTAAGCATTCAAATTTCAGGTAAAAGAAAGGTGTGCAGTCACTAGAGTCACTATGCTATCTACATTTTCCAAATATACCATTAATTTTAAGAGCTTTAGTTTTTAGAACCTGCAGTGATTGTGAAATGCTGGTGATATTCCATTCAATGTATGTTCTGTGGAACATTCATTTGTATGTATATTGTTCATATTTGCAAAATAATGTAATCAATAACCATAAACTTAAAGATTATAAAATTTAATAACATTTTAATTTAATATTATTTTGTTCTATTGTGTATTTAGTTATTTTGCAACTTCCCCACCCATTATTTTAACTTTCCAATGCAACATACAACTAGTAGTTCTCAAAATACATTTATGTAACTTTGTCAAGATTTTTTCAGGCTTCTACACAAGAAAATATATTTATTGTCTTTAATAGTTTATTTTGTCATTGTTCCTTCTGTGTTAGTGTTCTCCGGACCAAAAGTAATTTAGTTAATTTGTGAAATAATAATGATGAAAAATATCTGATAATTATAATAATATAAATAAATAAACAGCCTTGAGTCAGAAAATTGTTTATTAACAAAAAATTAAAATGCAGACATATCCTTGTTTTAAGACATCTTCAGGTTCAGTCAACAATTTATAAATTAATGACATAAGTGCATAAAGATTTTTAAGTGCAACTATAAAAAAATTTAATTAATTTAATTTTACTTACAACTTTATATACAAAATTTTAGAAAATATTTTGAAGCAAGGTTTTACTGCTTTGCCTGATGTAATTGAAATGAAACTCATACTTGACAATGAAGTGTGGCCAAAAACAATGTATTGTTGCCTGTATATCTTCTATAACTAGTATTATTAAGGGAAACTAAAAAAAGTTAAATGTGGTCAAATTTTGATTGTAGGCATCAATAATAAGTGTAACTGTGGGTATACAATATTAATATGAACTGGAATAGAAAATACAAAAGTATTTAAATGTAAATGCTATTAAAAAAGTAATTTGTTAAAACCATAGTGACTAAATTAGTAAAATACCTATTTGAATACTGTACTAGAAAGTTCTTCTTGGGTCGTGATCCAGAATCTTGTGTACTAATGTAAAATTACCATTGATTCGTTAAGTGTAAAAATACAAACACCTGAATTAAATAATCCTGCTACTTATTTCTTCACATATGCTGCTGAATATTGTTTGAAGTATATTTTATCAACTTCTGATTTTAGAATTGCTGAGAAAAGAAGGGAAGCCGAAGCTGCTGTTGAATTAATGCGTGCAACATATTCTCGCATTTATTCTGAGGAAACTGCTCGTAAAGGTTTAGTCATATCAGATGCTCTGTATGGTCGTCTTCTTCCACATTCACCTTCAGAATATTCTGAAACAGGAGATGGGCAAAGAGATGCAGAAGTTATAACTGTTACAATTCCACTTCAGTGTTTAGTGAAAGATTCCAAGTTAATATTGCATGAATCTTCAAAAGTAAGCATACAATAATAAAAGTATTTAAACAACTTAATACATAAAGTATTCTAATTTGATATAAGAGTACTTCTATTTTAATAGTTTGTTAGAGTGGATCAATGTATTTACCAAAAGATATATTTTGTCTAAATATAAACATACATTAATAAATAATAGAATAAAATGGAAGAACCACTACAGTGCCTTTTGTAACCACATACAATTTGTTTTGAATAAGTTAAACATGCTAACAGAAACTAAATATTTATTTTTGTTCAACTAAGCTGTTCTTATTTCTCCATGTCTCAGAGTCAGCTTCCTGGCTTTTATGACCCTTGCATCGGAGAAGAGAAATCACTCAGGGTACAATATTTTTACAATGAAATGCTTCATGAAATAATTGTTAATGATACAGAGGCTCTCAGGATACCAAAACACAGTGAGTTGTATAGTTTTATTTGTCATTATGAAAAATATATAATTACCTAATGATTTTATAGATGTTTATTAAATTATTTATAGAGTAACACTGTGTTGCAGAATTATTTCAAGAAAATATATTATTACATTTGGTAAGAATTTGAAAACTTACTGTTGGAACTTTTGGTTCATTTTTCAGCTCACAGGATTAATCCAACTTGACCACAGCTCTCTAGATCTCAGAAAATATTAGTACTGTGGATCTTGTGTATTCTGCATACAATGGCAGTTGAACATGTGCATAGAAACTCAAATTGTTCACAGTATTCAGTAGGAAGCATTAAAATTTTACTATTGCATTTGTATATAGGAAAAATGTTATAGAATAAATTAATAAATGAACAAATAAACAAATGTTTGTTTTTTCTTAATTTTACATGTTCTGGGAAGTCCAACATAGCATTCCTTTTATCTCATGAATTGGTGTTGAGTTACGTATTAATTTTTATGTGCATGTAATACTGTTTCATAAGCTAAGACTTATGCTCCTCACACTTTATTAATGTTTAAAACATACTGTCTCTGTGAATTAATTTCCCTTTTCCTTTGAATAATCACATTTTTTGCTGAATAACAATGCTCAACTACACACAACAATAAGTGAAAAGAATACACTATTTACAAGATATGGTTTTATCTTTTGTTTTCATACATGTGGCTCACAAATGACATCTTTTTTAAATTTCTCTGAAATGGTAAGGATACATATGATGTATTATCATTTTTTGACAACTTATTTTGTATATGACTACACTATTACAAATTGATATAATTCACATTTTGTAACTTCTAAAACCATTTTGCTTTATTAGAAAACTAATTTTTTTATTTTCTCTGGAAATTAGTTCTTTAAAGCTTAACTAATATGAATTATTCGTCAGACTATAAAGATTTAAGTTTCAAATTGGTTTGTTTCATTTTCTAGAGTAGAATATGTTTGTTACTTGTTAGTATGTCGTTGGAACAAGGTAATGTCATATGAGGTGTTCATATATTCTAAATATGGTTCTGTGTTTCACACTAATGATTAGCTTATAAGTTTTACTAAGACATGTCTATGTGTAGTGGGGGTAGTCCAAAGTTCAGTTTAACACAAGCCTTTGTTTCGGCAACTTGGTGTAAAAAGTATTCAGAAAACATTATCTCGAGGAAAAATATTGTGTTCAGTTCAGGATATGTTGTTGACTAAAATACTCGTCCATTAAGAAATGATGAGTACAGGGTATGATAAAAAGACTACCACTATTTGTGTATCCCGTTCATAAGAATGTTTTGAAGAACAATAGTGGTGTTGCTCCAAGAGGCATCTCCACTGGACTACAAATCCTTCCCTGTAGCTTCTCCATTCTTTCACTGCACATCTGACAAGACTTCCTAAACCTCTCCACCTATGGCATACTTAATCTCCTATTATATATATATATATATATATATATTGGTATGGAAAGGATAGAGAGATAGGTTGTGGCTTACCTGAAAGTGAAGTGCGGTGTCGCCATGGCGACACCGCACTTCACTTTCAGGTAAGCCACAACATATCTCTCTATCCTTTCCATACCAATATTTTTGACAATGTCACATTCTCACTATTACAATACATACATACATATATATATATATATATATAGATTCTTATACCACACACACTTGTCTATGTGAAAGCAAAAATTGACAGAAGTATTTGTCTGTTTTAAATGTCTCTGATATATAAACAGACCATTGTAATTAATTTTTAGTGCTAAATTGAAATCTTCATCTTGTGGCATATGTATTAGAATTGTATAAACCAGAAATGGGCTATTGTTTATAAATTACAGAGCCATATTACTTTCAAATTCATCCTGCCATTCCCAAAATTTGTGTATATTGACAAGCATTTTACTCACAAATCTATCTGCTTCTCTTCATAAAATTCCACATTAAAAAATAGGGTAAAAAATTGACCCATCCCACACCTATGAAAACCAGAGATAACAAAACCCAAAAAATTAGAATTGTTCTTCCATTTTATAGTGTGTCATATTTATTCAAGTATTTTAAGATTGGATTGATTACAAAACCACAAATTCCTTGCCTTATTTTATTACTTCACTTTGGACCAAGAAGACACCAATTTTGTTGTTTACAAAAAAGAATTTTCAGATTGCATCTCGGTATATATAGGCCAAATGTGTCTTAAAGCTATGATTAAGAAACATAAATCCAATATTAAACATCATTTTGACAGGCATTCAGTGATAACAAAACAGCAACATTTTAATCCTAGTTTTGAACGGACTAATGTCAGAATACATTGATAATTTTCAGACCAGAATCCTCTCTGAATTGGTCAACTTTAAAACCAATAAGTTAATTTAAAATATACAAAGTGACACAAATGCATGTATATATAACCCCTTTATGGTTCCTTTATGTTATTATCTGTTTTTAACAGAAATAATTTTATTTGGAGATCATACTTGAGGTCTGCCAATTGGTAAATGAAACAGAGGTTTTTAATTCAAATTTAGTCTGTAATTGGCCATTTTTACGTATTAATATAAACAAATGATCAATAATGTTGTTCATTATGCTAATCAATTTTTATACTTAAGCTCCTAGTATTCATGCAACTATTAAGACAGTTCAAAGTAAACTCAAAAACTTATTTTCTTGAAGAAATTATTGCCCGAATGGTTGGCCACCCCAATGACATTTCGAGAAGATGTTTTTCTTCGTCCAGTGCGCGGTTCTTCAAACAAAATGTGTTTCCGCCAATTTGTGGAAGTCGTCATTTTGGAGGTCATATCTCTAACTTCAGTGACAAACAGTTGACAAGTGGTCTCTGATGAGTTTAAGTGGTTTATTGACGAAAGAGGCATTGTTCCATTGGAGTCAATTGTTGCGCTAGGCCCATTTGGCACCATAGGTCACGCGCGCTATTGCCCGTGTAGCGCCTGCCATAGACTGTTCCATAAACATGATAACTTGGTTGGTAAACGATAGTTATCTTACCATGTTACCACAAGTAATTCTGTCGAGAGACGACATATATCGGTATTAATACGTGGGGAGATGCAAAAGCTGTGGAGCGTATCAGCTCAAAGATGAATTCCGTTGAATTGTTCACATGAACGACTTTCACGCTTAAAAATTCTCGTTAGAGCTAGCCATCACTGACGATCAAAATTAAAGAATGCGAGTAGAAAGCCTAATCTAGAAAAGACTAGCGCGACCATTCTTCTGTTGAAAATGTTCAGCCGTTTACATAATGGCCGAATCAGCAAAACCCCTTGCTGTAAACTATTCTAGAGTATAGTTTTATAAATATTCTTTTTTTATATTCTGTCGTCTGACTAACACCAGCCGATACTAGATCGTATAAATCGAAAGATATAGGCTATGGCGTATCTCACGGACATTTTTAACTACGTTTCTCAGTATTATTTACTATCTTCATTAATCACCAAAACAGGCCAAATTGTACTTGAAGGAAAATGGTAAATTTAATAAAGACGATTTAGAGTACAAAGGAAAGAACTGACACGTTTATTCAATATCGTATGTTTATTAAATCCATAATTACAGCCAATGGGAAATGTTTGAACTAATTTAATAATTCGTTCAAGTACGGTTGGGATGTCATTTTTAAAAATCAATAAATTTATGAAGTCTTTAATTTGTCAGTCATTCGTATTAATGTATTTATTAAGTTATAATCGTATAATTTGACGAGATCCCGGTTTATAAGAAAAATGAAACAGTAAAATTAGCAAGCAAACACACTGCAAAAATTGATGAAATAATATTCGAATAAATTGTTCTTTCCGTAGAAATTGTGCCTTTTTCACAGTTGGTTTCGTAAATGAGATTATCCTTGGTTTTTTGTATGAATCCTTTTGCGTCTGCCAGCGAGGACGACTTATTCAGTGACCACGATCTTTCACGTCGCATGACGTCACATGCGCACGTGAAAAGCAAAACAATTCTCGTCAATAACTTCAGTAAGAAGAAGGTTAACAATGTTGGTGTATTGATTATGGTCTTTGCACGAGTAAAATCAATGTTAAGATGAGTCTTCATGAATTATTTGGTTGTAGGAAGGTTATTTATCAGATTGGAGTGAAAAAGTGAGAGGAGTTTTTTTAGTTTGTTGTTTTCAATTTCCAAGCAATGTTTGGGTAATATGGCTCCTGATTTTATTGTGTTGTTTTATTAGGAATAAAGATATATTGGTTTCGATTATGGAGGAATGGGTTGAGATAGGTAAACTAAATTTGTTTCCTAAAGAGTTAGGAAACTGGTGGTGGTTACTGAGATTTTTTAACCAATTGTCTTTGTAATTGTTATGTACGCAATAATTGGGATAAGTTCGGTTGAATAAAGAAATCAGACTTCTCAATTTTAACAACCCTTAGGTGAAAAGGCATCTGATTAAACGAGACGATTTTTTTTAAAATTACAATTTAACGTCGCATTAACCTTTTGGTCATTAGCGACTTACATCTGTTAAGTTCTACATTTGTATAACATTTAAATTACTTTAAACAAATCAGTTTTCATCGTAAAGTCTATGAGGTTGTTTATTGCTGCTGATGAGTTCCATCATTGAATGTGCGGCTATGGTTGATCTTCTTATCTCGCTATATTTGGGGCAGTCAAAGAGGACATGAGGAATTGTTGTGGGCTCCTTGCATGAGCTGCATACCGGCTGCGGAGATCTGGAAATCAAGAATGAATGAGTGAAACTGGAGTGCAATGTTCTTATTCTGGCTACAACATCCTGTTGCCTTCGAGATAGTTCTTTCGGGTGCGATATTTCTCTGATGCTGCTGACATTTCTGAGGATGACTCCGCATTCCTCTGGTTACACAGGCCTGCTCCACTTTTCCTCCAGTTCCTTGTAGAGCCCTACTCTGCAGTCCCTGCTGGTGCAGATTGGCAGGTTGCTGGATCTTCCTTGATGATCAGCTTCCATCTTCGCTAGGAGATCTGCCCTGCCGTGTCCTACTATGTCCTTATGCGCCGGCTATAGTGATCCGGTTTCCTTTTTCTTGTATTTCCAAACTTTGCTTGAAAATTTAAGAAAAAAAAAACACACCTCTTTTTCGTCAGATCAAACTGATAAAAACTTTCATAAAACCAAAATATTCTTGAAGTCTCATTGTTTTTACTTCTGTCACTGATGCTCTAGACCAGGGGTCGGCAAACTCGCTCCGCATTTTCTTTTCCTGCGGCCAGCGCGCTAAAAATATATTTTACATTTCTAAATTCTTAAAAATGTCAAAGTGAGTTTAATATTGTTGCGTCTATGAAGCTTTATCATGCCAAGCTGTTTCGCTGCGTTTCCCATGCTGTCAAACATTAAAAGAAGAAGTGGATTTCCCATTTCATCACGAATTTGCAGGTGGTATATTTTCTGAGCTCAGAAAACAGTTCCAGCAACGTTTATCTGATCTGTAGTAAAATATTTAGAAAGAAAGCTTATATAGAAGCCTCAAGCAATACGGCCATGGTTAAGTTAATCTAGGATTGTGGATGGCAAATGCCGACCAGACAGGGAATAGAACCCAGCACCCTCTGCTTCCCAGGCGCCTGCTCTCACCACTGAGCTGATCCTTGTCGACATTCCTTCAGACCTCAAACAGTTCTCCTACCAATTACTTATCCCAACTCCTCCATGACCTATTTCAGGATCTGGTTAAGGACGGATTTTTACATAATTACGCAGTATTTATACTTTGTTGATGGGACTTGGAGTTAGAAAGTAATATAGCTCTGTCTACAAGATTGTATGCCATAGCTCTCTCTTTTGGTTAGAAGGATGATTAGGAAAGAAAATTGAGAACACGCCCTGAGTATGTAAGTTTTCTGATCCAATTGGTGAGACTGGATACAGTGACATCAAGGAAATGAAGAGAATGATTCATGGGTGAATTGTAAATTGTGATGATAATTATTGACAGTATTGACTGAAGGTTGATTTGAGACGATTGAACAATGCAAAAAACAAGTGTCGTCTAGCAAAGAGGTTGAACAGGAAGTAGAGAAAGACAAGAGTTCTCTAAATCTCTCATGAGTATCTCAGCAAAAAACAGATTAATGGGGCTTCCCATTGGGAGAATCTTTGATTTGATAACAGTGAACTTGATTAAACGAGATTGAGGTTGATTTGAGAGGATTGAACAATGAAAAAAAAAGTTTCGTCTAGCAAAGATGTTGAACAGGAAGTAGAGCAAGACAACAGTTCTCTAAATCTCTCATGACTATCTCAGCAAAATAACAGATTAATGGGGCTTCCCATTGGGAGAATCTTTGATTTGATAACAGTGAACTTGATTAAACTTATTAAATGAGAGAATTGAATAAGCAAAATTTCATTATAAATGTTGGTAGGTACCAAGTTTGATTTCCAAACTTTGCTTGAAAATTTAAGAAAATAATCACACCTCTTTTTCTTCAGAGCAAACTGATAAAAACTTTCATAAAACCAAAAAATTCTTGAAGTCTCATTGTTTTTACTTCTGTCACTGAGAAGACACCCTGAGTATGTAAGTTTTCTGATCCAATTGGTGAGACTGGATACAGTGACATCAAGGAAATGAAGAGAACAGTAAATTGTGATGATAATTATTGACAGTATTGACTATAAGGTTGATTTGAGAGGATTGAACAATGAAAAAAAAAGTGTCATCTAGCAAATAGGTGGAACAGGAAGTAGAGAAAGACAAGTTCTCCAAATCTCTCTAGACTATCTCAGCAAAAAACAGATTAATGGAACTTCCCACTGGGAGAATATTTGATTTTATAACAGTGAACTTGATTAAACTTAAAATAAGTGGAGTTGAGCATTAGATTTAAATATAACATTTCATTAAATGGAATTTTAGTATATTAACTGAAAATTGGCCAACTGGTTTTGGAGCTGTTAATGATAAGTCGTTGGGAATAGAGATGAACAAGGAAATTACATCAAGAGAAATTAAATAGTGGTCAGGGGGAACGGACGGTGAGGTGTTTGACTTTATCAAAAAATTGGTAAGAATGTTTTACACAATAGTGAATTTCTTCATTGAAAGCTTTAGAAAACATGTAATGAATGTTGGAAGGAATGTTATGTAAGAGGCTACCACTGGAAGCAATAACAATTCTGAAAGATAAGTCAGTTTTAATATAAATACCACACAATGGTTCTGGGATCCTTGTTCCTTTCGTCAGGTGCGAAGATGAGCCCATAGCGACACAACTGCACTTGTCAGTTGACAAAACTCAAGCTGAAATGGAGAAGCTGCGCTGAAAAATAATTTAGGAAAATGATGTTCCCTATCAACTATTTTTATGTTTTCGTAAGAACAGAACTATACACATATTGTCTAAGAGAATGGAAATACAGGGTGTCCCGTTCAAACCTCCCACTCAAAAGCTTTTGAGTTTTGTCAACTGACGAGTGCAGTTGTGTCACTCTAGGCTCTTCTTCGCCCCTGACGAAAGGGACAAGGATCCAGGAAACGTTGTGTGGTATTTATATTATCACTTTTTGGTCTGAATTGGCTATCTTTCTTATTCTTTATTTTCAATCAGACGTAAATTTTTTCATGATAAGTCAGTTTTGTGAATTTTTGAAAGGGCCTAAGCTCTGGCAATGTTTGCTGACGTGATGAACAATGAACAAAATGTGAAATGTTCAATAAATTCATTTTGTTTCCATCTCTTAAGAATAGTTTTTAATTTATCACTAACTGTGTTGATGCATGTGGGTTTGAAAATTTTGTAAGAGTTAGTATGAGAAAGAAGATGGTTAACTGTGTTAGTGTATTCATTACTGTGACCCAAACTTTGTCAGCATGTCTAAATATAATGTTGGGACGAGACTTCAAGAATTTTTTGCTTGTACGAAGTTTTTTTTATCAGATTGCTGTGAAAAAAGTGGAAGGTGTTTTGTGGTTTGTTGTTTCAAATTTTCAAGCTAACTTTGAGTAATGTGATTCCTGATTTTTTTTTGTTGTGAATACAGATATGTTGGCTCCGATATGTTTTATGAGATTTGTTAATAGATGTGGTAGGTAAACTAAATTTGTTTCCAAGAGATACGTCAGTAATCACGTACATTACCGTGAGAAAGGCACGCCACGTGAACTAATTTACGGTGACGAAGCTTTAATACATCTGAAATTTTCGTAATACATGTAGAAGCTGCGCTGAAAAATAATTTAGGAGAATGATGTACCTTATCAACTTTTTTTTGGTTGTTTTCGTGAGAACAGAACTACACACGCATTGTCTAAGAGAATAGAAATACAGGGTGGGTGTCCCGTTCAAACCTCCCACATTTCAAAATCGCAGGGGAAAAGAACTACAGTAGATATGATAATGAAACTGCTCCACATGCAAGAGCAACTCAAATAATTTATTTAATTATTATCAGTACGCTTCTACACGTGAATCTTTTGTAGCATGAAGAATATCCGGACTGAATTCAATTTCTTACCATGTTATTTGTAACAATGAGATGTAGCATAATCTTAGCAAATTGTTGTCCGTATGGTTTGTTCTTTATCACAATGTGTCGTAAGTACACCGGAAAGTTCGTTTGTATACTTACAAAGTAAAAAATTCTACAACATCTGATGCCGAAAGACAAACCATGCCGACAACAATTTGCTACGATTATGCTACAGCGTATTGTTACGAAGAACATGACAAAAAAAATCCTGATATTCTTCGTGCTACAAATGATTCTCGTGTAGAAGTGTACTGATAATTATTAAATAAATTATTTGAGTTGCATCAGATGTTGCAGAATTTGCAAAAAATGGGAGACCACCAGGACCAGCAAATATTCAAACAGAACTTTTGAATTATGGACGGGGAATGTTACTAACCCTTTTAACCAAAATTTTTAATAAAATTGAAACTGGAGATGATATTCCAGATGATTGGAATATATCACATATCACCTCTATTTGTAAAAAAGGAGATAAAAGATTTTTTTTAGGGTAACAGGCTACATGAGGGTAATCCACATGGTGGCAGCAGCAGCAGCGACGACTTACTGGAGGTCCAGCCTCCTGTAGTTTTGTTCAGAGTTCCTTCCTCTTGGAATCTACTCTGCAATGAAGACGTATTATATGACCTGAAACATACTAACATTTGTCATAACTAAATGTCGCTTATTTGGATTCATACATCGTAAATGATTTGCCTTAAAGGCATCCTAACATTTTGAAATACTCCTCTCATTCGCTCACACATTCATTCCATTGTGCTGCTGCTTCTTCTTTGGCATGCCTCGCTTCTTCCCCGTTGTGGTTTTATAGGAAAGGGATCTTATAGGGGATTATAGAGAATAGTGTAAAAATAAATATAAATATAAATAAGTATAAGTAACTTTACAGCGTACAAGTGTAAAAAGCTTGTACGATAGTTCAAAACCTGTTGTTGTTACCTTACAGGAAGATCGACAGTGGTCGGTTCCTGTTTACCTTTTTGTCAGGGTCGTATCGTCCTAGTGATGAGAATAGCTCATTACTGGAGTCATGCGCACTGCATTGTCTAAGAGAATAGAAATACAGGGTGTCCCGTTCAAACCTCCCACATTTCAAAATGTTATCATCTGCAGATGATTATAAGTAAAAAATTAATTTCTGCATACCTTTTCCTTACCGATATATTTATATTCTTTAAAAATACCTAAATATTTATATTTTCCTCACTGCACAATATTCCAAGCCTTCGAAAAAAAGCACATTTACAGTTTTTTTTATATTTGGTTTAGAGTAACAGGCTACAGGGTAATCCACATAGTGGCAACTCCCCTTTAATAGCATAGGCAGGGATTTGAAAGGGGGGATGCGGAAGTGTAGAGGAAGGTAGACAAGGGTTAACTAGAGCCCTCGGGCTATAGTTTAAGGATCCTACCCGGCATTCGCCTAAAAGTAATGCAGGGAAAACCCTAGAAAAACCTGCATCAGTTAGGTCGGGCATTGGCCCTTCCGATAGCGGGAGAAGAGTTTGCTGTGGGGACGCAGTCCTACTCGATACAGGTTTTCTAGGGTTTTCCTGTATCAAAGGCGAATGCCGAGTAGGTCAATAAAATCGCAACTAAGGGGCCCTAATAACTCGAAGCTGCGTTCCTACCTTTCCTTCCCCCATTTCCCCCTAAGGCATGGTGGTGGCTAGCTCGGTGTGTGGTCGTGCGGAGGGCGGTTCCTCAGGAGGCCGGTGTGGTGGCTGATACCTTCTCCAGGGCACCCTTTCATCCTACCTACCTACATGAACATCTATACACCTAAAACCCCTTTCCTTCCCAGCCTGCTTCCGGCGGGTTTGCTGCGGTCTGCCTTGGTTCGAGCCAAATTATTACCTTTATAACTATTGCCGAAGAGGGCTATACGCCCTATAACGGCTCTGGGAAATACACTTCCCGGATAAAATACATTTAGAGAGAGTGGGGACGCAGCATTCACTTCTCCATTCTTCGGCCTGTTTAGGAGGCAGCTGGCCGACTGTTCTAATGGGAACAGCGAACAACTCTTACCGTATGACCAAGATCTGTGACCCCGGAACATACACCTCTCAGAACAGGCCGAGGTGCCTCGGCATGTGGGAACCTTAGTTCAAAAACGGAGAGAGGAAAAGGCATCCCCAAAGGTAGCCCCTTCCTGTCTCTCCTACAAGGTTCTGCCTGCGAGAGAACATCCCTCGCAGGTACTGCCTGCGAGAGAATAGCCATCGCAGGCAGCTTCGTTGGTGATAAAAGAATATGTTCTAACTATAGAGGTATAATTGTTTTAGCTTCGAAAGCGAGAATTTTCAGTAAAGTTATAAATTCTAAAATTTATGAGACAACAGACCAAATAAGAGAGGAACAAGTGGAAGATTATGCACTGATAACATATTGTGTATTAGAACATGGCAAGAAATTGAATACAGTCCAGATATTCTTCGTGCCTCAAATGATTTACATGTACAAGTCTACTGATAATTATGAAATAAATTATTTGAGTCGCTCTTGTTGTTTTTTTCCTGGGCCTATGAAATGTGGGAGGTTCGAACGGGACACCCTGTACATCAGTTTTAGTGCTTGAGGCCATTATATTACTTCTCGAAAACACCGTGAAGCAGAGTTTTTGCAAAATGTATATTCATTCGTCCGACAGAATTTCGTTCCAATATTTTCAAAAAATTCACTATATACTGGAATACCTTCCGAGAACACGTAACTGAGTGATCCGATGATCTACTTCCTTAAAGTTTACTTTCTTGTGTACTTGCAAGCTTAGTAATAGTAATATTAATTGTTACATCTGCAACAATGTAATGTACGTACGTATTGGTTTGATCTTTGTTCGTCAGAGGTATTGCCAAAGCACCAATCAAACGTTTTAGTCAGTTTATTCTTAGCTCGATTGGTGTGACGGTTTTTGCGGCCTTATAGCGACATAAACTATTAGGTGCAGCAGTGTCAATGTCATCTTTAACAACTGCTAGTCATGCCGCTCTAAAAGCCAATTAAAACGCTGCTGCTGTAATTATGGAGGTCGGATCTATCTATGGCCTACCCTAACGCAGCTCTGGTACAGACCTTAATGGCTCTCAACATGCACGTCGATGGTGTTTCTTCAAATTGTTTTAATTAATTAAAGACAGAATGAGAGACCTGTTGTTGGCTCTCGCAAGGCAGAACATTTTAGGAGAGACGAAGAGGGGTACCTTCGGGGATACCGTCTTCTCTCTCTGCTTTTGAACTTTTGTTCCCACAAGTCGAGGCACCTCATCCTGTTTTGAGAGGTGTATGTTCTGGGGTCGCAAACCTTGGGCGTACTGTAAGAGTTGCCCGCTATTCCCATTGGAATAGTCGGCCAGCTGCCTCCTAAACTGGTCGAGGCACGGAGTAGGGAATCCTGCGTCCCCACAGCAAACTCTTCTCCCGCGTGTGACAAGTACCCAATGCCCGACCTACCTGATGCAGGTTTTCTAGTGTTTGTTCTACATCACTTTTAGGCGAATGCCGGGTAGGATCCTTAAACCATAGGCGGGAGACTTTGATAACTCTTGGCTACCTTCCTCTACCCTTCCACATCTCCCCTTTCAAAACTCTTCCTATGCTATTACAGGGAATAGGCCATCATGTGGATTATCCTCATGTAGCCTGTTACTCTAAAAAAAGGGAGGATGGGAAAGCTACCTACGGGATGTCTGTATTATCTCTCTGGTTCTAAATTAAAACCCCAGTAAGCCGAGGTGTATGCTGCAGAGTCACAGACGTTGAGCAAACGACAAGAGTTGTACGCTGTTCCCACTGGAACGTTCGACCAGCTGCCTTCAAACCAGATCGACGCATGGAGCCTGAATTGCTTCGTCCCCACAGTGAACCCCACTCCATTCATCGAAAGAGCGTGAGACAAGTACCTATAGCACGACTTATGTCATTCAAATTTCTCTATAGTTTTCCCTACATCCTATTTATGCGAATGTCGTGTAGGATCCTTTAACTACAGCCAAGGGCCCTATATACCGCCTTGGCTACCTTGCTCAGCCTTCCACAAACACTCTTCCTATGTTATTGAAACGAGAGGGGCTACAACATGATTGACACTCTTGTAGTGTGATCCTGAAAGAATAAAGTGGAGGGGAAGGGGTACAACACTGTTGTGCCTAAACATTAAATTAAGTTTTGTGTTTCAACGTCTATTTTAAGTATATAAAGTAAAATGTATGTTTATAATAAATATCGGTCATTTATTAAAATGTACAGTTTAATTTTTTAAGAAGCAATATATACTACATTAAGCATACTTCACTGTAAAATTAGAAATCACCTTTTTAAAACATGGACAGGTTGTTTGTCAAAACGTTTCCACAATTTCATTCGAAAAACAATTTCATTGAAAATAACTGGTTCAAAAATTTAAGCAACTCGTATTCCTAAAGATATCATAAATATTGTATCTTTAGGAAAAAAAATTGTTTATCTTCTACAAGTTTAATAAAAATTCAATTATAATTTTTTTCTTTAAACTCAATATTCGCAAATATTCATCTTTGTGAGGTATTTTGTCCTCACAGTAATGATTCAGATATTGAAATTGATGACTTTCTAAGTACTCCATTGTCAAAAATCGAGAAAATAGCACCAGTCACACCGAAGAAACTAAAAAATATGATACAGCACATGAACGTTAGAAAAGCACATGGAATGGATCTCATCACCGTAAAAATGCTGAAAGAATTACCTGGAAAAGGTCTTTTGATTATTACATATTTAGAATAAATTATTGGCCAGAGAAACTAAAGTTAACAGAGATAATTTTAGTTAACAAACCCAGAAAATATCCTAAAAATGTTACTTCTTACCGACCCATTAGTCTGCTCTCATCAGTCTCAAAACTTCTGGAAAAATTATTGCTTTCAAGAATTGATCCCGACTTCGCAGCTAATGACTGGATTTCACATCATCTGTTTGGCTTTCGACGGAGTCATTCTACAACTCAGCAGTGCCACCGAGTAACAAATTACAATCATAGAGCCTTCGAAAATAAAGAATATTGTCCAGCAATATTCTTATACATAAGTCAGGCATTTGATAAGGTATGGCATCGGGGTTTACTATATAAAATTTAAAAAAACTAGCCTATGTTCTATAAATTGTTGGAATCATTCTTAACAAACCGAAAATTCCGTACAAGAGTGAAACAAGACGTCTCATCTATACCTTCACTTAATGCAGGAGTTCCCCAGGGCAGTGTCTTAGGCCCCTTGTTGTATATGTTGTTCACCTCTGATCTCCCAACAGTCGAAATTATTGTCCTAGGAACGTTTGCAGATGATACTGTGATTGTAACCTCACATTCGGATATAAACCAGGCTTCATCACTCATTCAAAAATATATGAACTTCCTTCAAGTATGGCTTCAGAAATGGAGAATAAAAATAAATGAAAAAAAGTCGTCTCATGTGACGTTCACATTATGTAAAAAACATTGCCCACCGATCTTTATAAACAACACAGAGATACCTAAATCACCCTCTGTCAAATACTTGGGTTTACATCTCGATAGCAAACTCAATTGGAAAATCCACATAACCAAGAAAAGAAAACTAATGGATATTAAACAAAAAGAAATGTACTGGTTACTAGGACGCAAGTCACACCTCTCTTTAGAAAATAAACTACTACTATATAAAACCATAATTATACCAATATGGACCTACGGGATAGAATTATGGGGATGTGCCAGTAAGTCAAATACTGCAATAATCCAAAGATGCCAGTCTAAAATATTAAGAGCCATCGTTAACGCCCCCTGGTACATAACAAATGAACAAATACACAATGACTTAAAAATACCTACTGTTATGGAAACTGCCCGTCAAAAGATTGTTAGTCACCACGTAAAGCTCAAATGACATTCAAATCCATTATTACAACCACTACTAGAAAATGATGAAACAAGAAGACTGAAAAGAATGAAAAAAAGTCGTCTCATGTGACGTTCACATTATGTAAAAAACATTGCCCGCACATCTCTAGACAAGATTTAGAAGTTCTCTTCGCTGGAGGGGATCTCATCATGCCATAATGTATGATATGTAAATAGCTTGTCAAAGCTACCACATTAGCTTACAGATATAAAATGTAATCTGATTGCTGATAAATATAATATTTAAAAAATACTCAATATTAAATTATTTCCAACATCAGATAAAAAAAAGGATTAAATGTCACAAACTTTCCATGGAAATAGCACAATAAAGGTAACATCAACCAGTTATACATTGACCTTGTTCTCAGAACGAGATTTATCAAATATAATCCGGAGATAAGTTTCACCATATCATAAAATTACTGTAGCTTTGGAAAATGTTAATACCGTGTTGTCGGCTGAGTTAATATTTGAAATAATAATAAAGTTATGAATTTAGTCGTCGACAAATTAAATTACATACTTAAAAGGTTAAAACAACAATAAGACTTAACTCCTGTTAACATAGAGAGAGCGTGTGTCCATCCATTGTATTAAAATTAGAGGAATTAACTCTCACTGAGCCTGGCTATGAAGAATTCTTGATTTGTAGGTGCCCAAAACTTTATCATGTTAAAACGATTATCCTGTTACTTTTCATACACATAATTTTCTTTTGTAAAGTTATACTTTGTAAACTCATTTCGAATCATGAATATGTTTTCAGCCTGGTAACATTCCACGTACTCTGCGACATAAGTGGGTGCAAAGTTTTGGCGAGAAGTACCCGTACTCAGCAATGGATGCCGTGTCGAGTACCGTGAACTTTGCTTTCGATTGACGCCAACCCGCAAATTTACATCTTAAAAGCGACACCATGGCTCTCGTGATAATTTCGGTAATTGTCGTGAAGCCGTGTTGGAAACTGTTCAGGTGCAATTTTCACACGAGACTTGATTTGATTTATTTTACTCCATTAGTCCTGATATGAGAAAATTGGACACGTCAATAAATAATCAGAAGTTTACGTAAAAATACTAAAATTCGGGAACACAAATTTCCCTGTCCAACATAAGTAAAACAATATGAATATAACAATAATAATTATTATTTAACTATACTAAGGGAAAAATAGTATAATATTTACAGTTCTAATAAAAATATTCAAAATAAACTAGTAAATTATTAATGATTCGAGAATGAACTATCATAAAATATAGAATTTACACATCACACGAAAATAAAAACAAAGCTTGACACACGCACACTAGTAGGAAACACAAAGGACGGACAAGTCACATCACGAAACAGAGCGACGAGCAAACTCCAGGCCGTACATGAAACAAACAATCAAAAGAGCACAAAAGATCAAAAGAGAATAAGCAAGTTAACAAATAAGCGGTTTTATTAGCAACACACTGAACATTTTTGCAGGTTTTTTTTTAAAAAAAAAATATTAGGGGAACGATCTAGAAACTCCTGTACTCAGTAGAATATTTTTACATTGAATCCCAAAACTCTTGTAGTTATTATTGTTTTTTACATTGTATAAAACAGTATTAACTGGCACCTTCCGCATCCTCCCTTTCAAATCCCTTCCTATGCTATTAAGGGAAGTTGCCACCATGTGGATTACCCTCATGTAGCCTGTTACCCTGGAAATTTTTTTTAAAAAAAACTGGCAGAGGCTAACTTTGGGGATGCCTTAACATCTCTCTGGATTTTTGAATTAAGGTTCCCACATGCCGAGGCACCTCAACCTGTTTTGAGAGCTGTATGTTCCGGGGTCACAGATCTTGGTCATACGGTAAGAGTTGTTCGCTGTTCCCATTAGAACAGTCGGCCAGCTGCCTCCTAAACCGGTCAAGGCACGGCGAGGGGAAAGCTGCGACCCCAAAGCTAACCCCCCTCTCCCGCTATGGGAAGGGCGTGGGACTAGTACCAAATCCCCGACCTACCTGATGCAGGTTTTTCTAGAGTTTTCCCTGCATCACTTTTAGGCGAATTGCCGGATAGGATCCTTAAACCATAGCCCGGGGACCCTAGTTAACCTTCCTCTACCCTTCCGCATCCCCCCTTTTAAATCCCTTCCTATTCTATTAAAGGGGAGTTGCCACTATGTGGATTACCTTCATGAAGCCTTTTACCCTAAAAAAATTACTAATAATTAAATTATTTTTTTTAAAAAAACACAGTAATATCTTCCAAACAATAATTTTAAAAATGGTTTTCACGTCGCCCTCTACCGACACAAGCGGAAATACAAAGTACGAGACTGATTCGGTATATTAAGAATAATCCGCCCTCTCTTTCCGATGCAGTCGATATGAAACACCTGGAAACTAAGAGGGCAGAGTCTGTCATATTTGAATATATGACATTTATCATTAATATATCTCCTGAATTGTTCATTAATTGACATTTACACAGTTATTGTAGTGAATATAAATTTTTGAGAAAACGAATTTTACATTTCACATAATCTGAATTTAATTATCTCTTTCTGTCCGAGTAATTCCAATTGGCTTTTGAAATACCCGCCGAACGATTCCCATTATACCAATGCTGCTTATTAGTGATTACGCGGAAAAATTATTTAGTTTCTGTTATTGGAATTTACGCTTTCGGGTTGTCTAACAATGAAAATTACCTTGTAAATTATACATAATTCTGAGTGTATATGGAAAAAGCACTCCGCTCTGTTGATATTATAGGCCAGTGGCATGAACATTTTATCTGGTTAGTGAAAGATTCACTACCTAAAGATATTAAAGAATAAAGTGTGGCAAATTAAATATTTCACTTCAACTCAACAAAAAAAACATAATTTTCCTCATAAAATGTCTTGAAAGTTACCATTATTTCACAATATGTTATTGTAACTTTAAATTCAACTTTTAATGAATATTGTAATGCCAATTAATTAGTCCATTAATTGTTTGGACGTAAAATTTGAATTGTTTGAGAAATCCATTATAGCGGTCTGATCGAACATAGCAACAATGAGAGAAGCGAGCTCACTTTGCTTTGTCGAAAAGTCAAAAATGGCGTATGCGCGCTAAAACTCGGGATAACTAGGAGTCAGTTGGCGGAAAGACATTATGAGGAGCGGAACAAGAAATATAATTTTAGCAGAGACTAGACATCGTCAATGTATAACTAGTTAAAGTTGAAAAAATTAATACGAAGAAAACATTCACGCCGCAAGTATTGCAGCGTAAATAATTGAAAAGTAAGAGCAGTTTAAGTCTACAGCCAGGATGTAAAGAAAAGTTAGTTCGCTCCGAAAGAATAATAAGTTAAAATAAATCGTCAAGGAAGTCAGTTTAAGTCCAATTCAGTAAAAGACTAATAAACGCTACGAATCATAGGATTCGTA
Source organism: Zhengitettix transpicula (assembly GCA_037074705.1). Taxonomy (NCBI): domain Eukaryota; kingdom Metazoa; phylum Arthropoda; class Insecta; order Orthoptera; family Tetrigidae; genus Zhengitettix; species Zhengitettix transpicula. The sequence continues at coordinate 112,120,264 of CM073591.1, read as the reverse complement.
TAATGCGAGCAGACATCAGATAGCTGACATTCAGGAGGATGATCCGAGTTCCTGTGAGCCTATCAATTTTGACTTCAATAGTGTAAAACCTGTGAGTTGATGTTTAGATTCAGTGTATAATTTTGCAATAGTGTACTTCCGAAACAAACAGAATGCTGTTACCAGCTGGACAGATGTAAGTAACAAAACCAAAACTAATAATTAATTTTAAACGCTAATTTAGAGGATAAGGTCAGATTTCGTTCTCTTTTAATTGTCAATCAGAGTTAATTTCTTTACTTTTAAATTTCTTTCTATCGACATATTGTTCGGTAAATTGTAAACTGTTTGTTAATGAGATTTTTAAATCAATTTGTTGTGTCCATTATCAAACCCAGTGAAGGCCCTGAGAAATTGATATTTTAAATTGTAATTGTTTTGATTTAGAAGCCACAAAGTGAAAATAAATAATTTTTTGTATTAAATTTGATTAATTCTTTTATTTAAATAAACCCAACAGTAGATTATTAGTAATATTTAGATACACGTGGATACAGTAAAAACTGTACCACCATATAATAAACTGATTATTGTTTGTTTTGCCAATGATTCCTATAAGAGTCGTTTCACGATTCGTAACCCAAACCATATTTTTCATAAATCTGTGTCTGAAATTGTCGCTTACGTAGACCTAAAGACAAAATAACTTGAAAGAAAAACGTATATAATTTTAAAATTAAATATCTCATGCCTGAAAGGGTTAAAGAAGGAGACGAAACGGTCATAGTCCTGTATTACAGTTATCAAAAAACTGCTACCGGTAAACAAGCAACCCGGAAAAACAGCAACGTAGATCATTGTACACTTCGTTTCGGTGTTGATTTGCTCCCTCAAGGACCTCCGCTGACACGCCGGAACAGGCTATTCCCGAAAGAATTCACTGTACAGTGAAGCAAATTGAAGCAACAGATCGGAGGCGTTAACACGAATCTAGCACGAACCGGCCTCAGCTGGAAAGTGTTTTGTTATTTTTTGCGGCGGAGTTAGTCATCTCGGTGGTTGGAATATCGGTTAGAAAGGAATGGAGTGGGTTCAAGAGTTGTCAAGGTTGTCCGCTGGCCGCTTCACTCGAACGAGAATATCCTGCAACATACGACGAACGCCTTCATCATTTATTCACATTCGCGGAGACCTGGCTCTGGCGTTCAAATGGATAACCACAAAAGTGTTGCGGAATTGAAATTAATATAGCCTGGATCTAAGCAAAGAAATATGTGAATTTCTTCAAATGGTTTATGAACATGGAAAAAAATTTAATTAAGTAGACGAAAAATTCTTATTATTTTATTGGTACTATAACCAAATGTGAGTTTTGGCCTTATTAACAATTTTCTTCCATTCCGCCCTCTCCTGTGTCAGTCTCCACCGTCCTCAGCAGCAGCGGTGACATTTAAATGTAAATTTGTTTCACACCCTTACATCCTTAGACATAGTGGCTGAGTTACACATTAACCAGTATGGTAAACATCCAAATTAAACTCAATGATTTCCATAAACCCAGATTCAACACCAGTCTCATTACCTTTATGTAACTGCCTTTCATCCACATCCTCACACGTAGAGGCTGAACTACAATTTAACTGATGTGGCTAATTTCTGAATTAAAGTCACTGACTTATATAACCCTGAATTTGACACAAATCTTGGTTGTTTCCAGTTATTCCCCTCCACTCCCTCCCTTATTGGTATTTTAAAGGGTTGAAATTATACACTAAATAAATATTTGGATAGAAAGTATTAATCGCATAGACTTAGAAAAGTAATTAATCGACGCTAATATTGGCCGTTTTAGTATGTTTTTAAATTCCACCCCCGTACACCCCTTGGGAGTTTCCTAACGCTTCTAAAACCTGACAGAATCCTTCTTTGGGGCAGCGGTGACATCAACTGGAGGTCCAGCCTCCTGTTCAAGTTGTCGGAGTTCCTTCCTCTTGGAATCTGCTCCGCGATGACGAGATATTATGCCTGTAACATACTAATATTCTGTCATTACTAAAATGTCATCATTTGGGTTAAAACATTCGTACATAACAATTGTAAATGCCTTTACGGCTACCTAATTGTTGCATTCACACTCTCATTCATACACTCATTCATTCACACTTATACCGCTGCTGCTGTTGTTGTTCCTCCGCCTTCCTCTTACTTTCATGGTTTTTATATCCTTCTCAATGTCATCTACCCATCTTGTCCGGGGTCTCTCCCCATTTCCCGCCACCCGACTGGCTTCCAGTCCATAATCCGTCTAAGTGTTCTGCTTTCATCCATCCTAAGTACGTGTCCCATCCAGGCCAACCTTCTGCTCTTGATAAACCTAACAATGTCCTCGTTATTCATGAGGTGCTCTAGTTCTCTGTTTGTTCTAATTCTCGATTCGTCTTTGTGTGTTTTAGAATTATCATTATCAGTTGTAAATGGCAATTTTTTATATTCCAATTAATTTTCTGTTAGACACTGTGTTGCTAAATATATTCTCCCTGTATTACTAATTATAAGTAGCCGGTTGAAAATAACCTTTAAATTTGGAAGCCTATTTACTTTATTTCAGGCATCGCCAGAGGAAATAAATAATGCGTACCGACGTTTCAGTAGACTTTACCATCCGGAAAAACAAGTTGATCCGGAGTAGAAGAAAAAGGCAAAAAATTTGTTCAGTTGAAGAAAAAAGGCCTATGAAGGTACCATATATTTAATAAATTATTTTCAGTCTTATTTCGAAGATTTATTTGATATGCATAAAACAGCTATTGGCGTCAATGGTTCTGATATACTCTACTACTAATATTTATCCCTACTTTTTCACCAATAACAAATATGCCTTATTTATAAAGTGATGTCATACATTAACAAACCTTAATCGTGCATATCTGTGTAATTCCAAGTTAGCACTGAAAAATCTTTGTGTGTTTTCTTCTTTTATTGGCACTATAACCCAATGTGAGTTTTGACCTTATTAACAATTTTCTTCCATTCCGCCCTCTCCTGTGTCAGTCTCCGCCATCCTCTTACTTTCATGGTTTTTATATCCTTCTCAATGTCATCTACCCATCTTGTCCGGGGTCTCTCCCCCTTTTCCTCCTCCCGACTGACTTCCAGTCCATAATCCGTCTAGGTGTTCTGCTTTCATCCATCCTAAGTACGTGTCCCATCCAGGCCAACCTTCTGCTCTTGATAAACCTAACAATGTCCTCGTTATTCATGAGCTGCTCTAGTTCTCTGTTTGTTCTAATTCTCCATTCGTACATACAGGACCGTATATCCTTTTCAGTATCTTTTTTTAAAATATTCTGAATAATTATTATTATTCAGGGCCCACGTTTCACAACCGTATATCACTACAGGTCTTATATGTGTTTCGTAAATTCTTAACTTTAATTCTCTATTTAACATATTGGATTTCATTAATTTTGCCATACATGTAGTGAGCAGGACGAAAAATTAGAAAATTAAATATTTGTAAAGAATTTTGGATGGCAAATAAGTACATCTTTACAGTTGAGGCACTCGGCTTCGCCGTCTAAATTCGGGTCTGTCTGTCTTTACTCTTAGCTTTCACAAGGAAACAGTCAGACCGTTTGCGTTGAACCTTTAAATTCTTGTTGTATATAAGCGTCACAATGTGCAAGTAATTAATGTATTATAACCCCACAGGTTTTTAATCAGTCTCAATAAATACTTTAAAACTCCATTACTATTTATATAAAAAAAAATTGAAACAAGCGAACGGGACACTGTAGCGTTGCTAAAGCTTTATTGCGAGAAGCTGCGGAACGAATCAGTCAAGTTTATAATCGATTTGTGATGTCTCGCTGTGACGTCATTTCAGTTCCGTTGTAAGTTCCCAACATGACAACTTACCCTACCGCTACTTCAAGAAGTCGACCTTTATGAAAGCTTCCCTTCGCCGGATCTTGCTCCTTCGATGAGAAAATTTTAGAGATAAAATATGTATTCAGGGAGCATTGTTGGGTAAGTTGTCGTCTGATTTAACGTTGAGAAGAACGGACAGCCGATGCTCAAGGTCGAGCAAAGGAAAATGGGAGGAAAGGAAAGTGTGTGGAGAGTGAGTTGACGTGATGCGTGCATGGAAAATGAAGTTATGCAGGCCCGGTGACAGGATTCTCGGGCCCCCAAATCCCTATACCACCCCGCACCAACCCTCATTTTAGACCAGAACTGCAAACTTGCAGATTATTTTAAAACCAAGACTTAACTGATTATCAGCTTTTTTCTGCAAAAGTTGTTGGCATTTAAATTTTTAGTTAATTTAATTTTTTTTTTGGCCAGGGCCCCTTGGGCATTTAGCTCTCTCTGTCGTTCCTTGTCGCCGGCCCAGAAGATATTGCAATGCCAATTAATTAAGCCATTAATTGTTTGGACGTAAAATTTGAATTGTTTGAGAAATCCATTATAGCGGTCTGATCGTACAAAGCAACAATGAGAGAAGCGAGCTCACTTTGCTTTGTCGAAAAGAAAAAAATGGCGTATGCGCACTAAAACTCGGGAGAACTAGAAGTCAGTTTGCGGAAAAACATCGTGAGGAGCAGAACAAGTAATATAACTGTTAGTTAGCGGAGAAAGATTGTTAGGAGCTGATGGCGGAAAGACATTATGAGGAGCAGAACAAGAAATATAATTTGAGCAGAGACTAGACATCGTCAATGTATAACTAGTTAAAGTTGTAAATTAATACGAAAAAAACATTCACGCCGCAAGTATTGCAGCGTAAATAATGGAAAAGTAAGAGCAGTTTAAGTCTACAGCCAGGAGCTAAAGAAAAGTTAGTTCGCTCCGAAATAATAATCAGTTAAAATAAATCGTCAAGGAGATACTTTGCAGTTTACGTCCAATTCAGTAAAAGACTAATAAACGCTACGAATCATAGGGTTCCGGTAAGGCGAGCAGACATCAGATAGCTGACGTTCAGGAAGATCATCCGAGTTCCTGGGAGCCTATCACTTTTGACTTCAATAATGTAAAATCTGTAAGTTGACATTTTAGAACCAGTGTAAAAGTTTGCCATAGTGTACTTCCGAAACCAAAAAGAATGCTGGTACCAGCTGGACAGGTGTAAGTAACCAAATCTAAACGAATAATTAATTGTAAACGCTAATTAGAGGATATGGTCAGATTGCGTTCTCTTTCAAATTGTCAATCAGAGTTAATTTCTTTACTTTTAAATTTATTTCATTCTAGCAACATATTGTTTAGGTTAATTGTAAACTGTTTGTTAATGAGATTTTTAAATCAATTTGTTATGTCCATTATCAAAGCCAGTAAAGGCCCTGAGAGAGAGAAAGATCTCAAATTTTGTTGTAATTGTCGTTATTTCCACAAAATAAATAAATATTATGTTTGTTAATTTTGATTATTATTTCTTTTAATTAACGCCTTCCATTTAATTTATTACCTAATGGCGCTTCACGTGAGGTAAATTCATTAAATTAATTAAAGCTCAACTGTTATTTATTACAATATATTCCTGAAATTAGCTGAATCGTTAATCTAATATTCTAATATTGGAATATTGGAAATAATAAGAAAGAAGGCCAATTACAGACAAAATAAGTGATAAAATAAATACCACACGTTTCTTAGCACCTGAAGAAGGGGACAAGGATCCCAGAAACGTTGTGTGGTATTTATATTATCACTTATTTTGTCTGTCTTTGGCTATCTTTCTAATTTTCATTCAGAGGTAAATTTTTTCGTTATTATTCTTGGAGCTGAAACTCGCTACTACACCGAGTTGTTCAACTATGCCGATTGGACGAAAGTATCACAGCTGTGGTTTTTCAGTGGCAATTAAACATCCCGCTGTAGCCGAAGAACACCAAATTGGGACCAATCAATAAACGATTATGAGGGTCACCGTAGAGTTAGAATGTAATTTTATAAATACAAAATATTTATTTTCCCTTTTTGTTAGCAATAATGCCATTGTTAATAAGAAACATAGCGAAATACATACAAAATACGTGATAATATAAATACCACACAACGTTTCTGGGATCATTGTCCGTTTTTTCAGGTCCTAAGAAGAGCCTAGAGCGACACAACTGCACTGGTCAGTTGACAAAACTCAAAAGCGAAGAAAATGCAATGATATTGGGAGAGCAGAATGGTTAGTGTAATAATAAGCAATTGTTGAGTATCATAGTGTCTGTTTGTATATTAATCGCCGTGATGTTTGATTCAATGTGAAGCATCTCTGATATTAGTCTGGAATTGCACCAGGTGTCAACGTCTGAAATCTTAGCATTTTACCAATCAAATGTATGTTTCGAATTGATTATATGTTTGGAGACAACAGATTGTTTTTCGTTGGGAAGTTTCATATACGGGTATTAAAGGAACGTTTTGTTTGCCCTATGTAGCAGCAATTATAACAAAAGAAAAGATTTGGTAAACAACACAATGTTTGTTGTATGTGTTAAGTGGGTCCTTGTGGTTTTTAATCAAGTAGGAAAGAGTATTAGTAGATCTGTACGTTACGGATATTTGATATTCTTTAAAAATTTGGACGAATTAGTTATGTAGAAATTTATCACAAATAATTGTTTTCCACTTCACTCTCAATAGCTTATTTTTTTCTTACAAATCCATGGCTAGACCATGTAACATGGGATTTGTTCCCGTGGATTTCTGATAATATCCTTTCGTTCCCGGATTTGTTTCTGTCGCAGAATTACACCTGGACAATCAGAAATGTTTTCGGTATACGAGCTAAATAAACTTGAAGGCGAAAAGTTTCGACGGTAGATGTGATGATGGTACTAGTGAATAAGTCTGCATTAGGCGTTGCGCCGTTATACAATAGTGTAAAATCTGTGAGTTGACATTTTAGAATCAGTGTAAAAGTTTGCCATAGTGTACTTCCGAAACCAAAAAGAATGCTGGTACCAGCTGGACAGGCGTAAGTAACAAAAGCAAAACTAATAATTAATTGTAAACGCTAATTAGAGGATATGGTTATAGTATGTGTTTCAAAATAAGTTGTACCCTGGTCGGTAATGACTATCGCAGTTAATAAAATGGTTCCGTCAAGACATTAATCTAACTGGCCACGTGTTTCTGTACTCCCATATAGAGCAAGTAGGTTACAATCTACCAAACGCCATGACGTCATGGAAAATCGCGAGACTTTAATGGACTGTGTTTGTAGAGGACAGAATAAGTTTGCTTTTAGTTCAAATTCCTGTCATCAGACTTTAATATTTGAATTGATTCTGAGACTTTTCAATAAATTTGATATATTTACTTTGCCTTGTATACTCAGTGATGGTATTTGTATTTATCAAGTCATAGGTATGTGGCACCAATGATATTAAATGTATCAGTTTTATGAAAAGCTTCTGCGACACAAAACATTCATTACATTATACTCTTTTTTTTAAAGAATAATCAATGATATTGTAATAATCACAATTAATATCTTAATTAAATGAAATTTGAAGAATTCGCCTCTCGTTGAAGCTATTAATGTAATACTTAAATGGAAGGCGTTATTTAAATAAAAGAATTAATAAAATTTACTAACAATATTTATTTATTTTGTGGCAATAATTTAAAACAATTACAAATTTAAAATATTAATTTCTCAGGGTCTTCAGTGAACTTGACAATGGACACATCAATTATATTTAAAATCTTATTAACAACCAAATCACATCCACCTAAACAATACGTCGACTAAAAGAAAAGAAATTAACTTGACAATTAATATAGAACGAAATTAAAAAGTAAAGAGATTAACTCTGATTAACAATTTAAAAATGAGAACGAAATCTGACTTACATCTTTTAATTACGTTTACATAAATCATTATTTGGTATTTTGTTACTCACATCTGTCCAGTTGGTTCCAGCATTTCAAATTTTGGTTTAGGAAATACACTATTGCGAGATTTTACACTGATTCTAAGATTCACAGATTTTAAACTGATTCTAGTCAAAATTTATATTATGTCAGGAACTCGGATGATCCTCCTTTTGTCAGCTATCTGTTGACTGATTGCCTTACGTGAATTCTGTTTTCCTTAGGTGAATTCTGTGGTTTGTAGATTTGCTAGTCTTTACTGCTTTGGACTTAAACTGCAATTTTACTATTTCTGTCTGACTATGGACGTAAAACTGCTTTTACTTAGCACGTTTTGATGTAATGCTTTCGTGAATGTTTTACTTTGTCTTCAACTCACAACTTTGTTTAATAGTAATACAATAAACGACGTCTAGTCTCTGCTCAAGTATCACTTGTTCCGTCCTCCGAAATGTCCAGGCACCAACCAATTCGATTAATTTCTGATCACCAACTGACTCTGTTAAATTCCAATCACCAACTGAACTATAGTCTTGAGTTTTAGCGCGCATACGCCATTTTCGACTTTCCGACAAAGCAAACAGAGCTGGGCTACATTGTCGCTATGGAAGCTCCTGTCGCAATAATAGATTTCTCAAACAATTTAAATTTTTATGTTTAAACAATTAATGTCCTAATTAATTGGCATTACAATATATATTCTTGACTGTACCGATGTGAGGACCTCTGAATTCATTTAAATTTAGATTTATTATTCATTCCATTAGTCCTCGGTCGAGGAAATAGGACACGTCATAATATAAGATTAGACGAAAAGAATAATTATTACAAATACACGGTTTGAAAAACAAAGATTGTACTTTACCGAAAAATGTGATTTAAAACTACGTTAAACATTGTACTTTACAACTACGTTAATATGACAGTAATTAGTAATTGAAGAAATAATAAGTGTTTTAATTCATCTTCAATTTCCATTCGACGGAGTTTGCAGAAGAAAATCTTACATCCATTCCAGTCGAACATGAAAAAGAAAATAAGTCAACAGTTAAATTCTAGAATATTATCATCGTAAAATAATAGCGTAACTTGATAGGATACCAGCAAACTATTTTATTAAAGAAGATCTAATCTGTCCTTCCTTTCTACGAACGATTTCACGAAGTAATATGCTCCATTAATTAACAGAGATTTACAATTATTTATAAATAAATTTTGTATACTTAAAGTTTTTATTTCTTCCGGAAGACTATTGAATAGATTTATCCCAGAATAACGAATGCTTGGTTCAAAAAGGCTTAGGCGATGTTTTCTACGCGGAGTTGAGAGCGATTTCTAGTGTTGTATAAAAGATTTGCTCCGTCTATGTCATATAAATTAATGTTTCTTCAGACAAACTTTAAAATTTCTAGGATATACGTACAATTAAGTTGCACGTTGAAAATGTGGAGAAATTCATTTATTAGTGCAGACCTGCGATTTGACAGAAAGAACTTGATCTGGAAAATTGAATTGCTTGACGTAAAAGAACTCTTTTTTTTCTCCAACCATGATACAGGTCCAAACGAGTTAACGCGCTGACGTCAGAATTCTTAATAATTTTGTAAACAAGATTCCTATGACTGGAAAAGCAGATTGGAACGACTTAGGTATACGCGTTTATATGTCGAGCAGTGGTATACTTAAAATACAATAAATGAGATGACATTATTTAATCTGTGATGAATTAACACACTGTGTGTTTTTAACTTTATATTTTTTTGGTCGGTTTTAAAACCTGGAAAACTTTCTTCGGATGTCATACAGACATCACATTTTGAATTAAGGAAGTTTACATATAAAAAAAAGGATAATGATGATTATGAACAAATTTAGAGCGATGCTGTAGTAAATAACCTTATTACAGTCACTGGTATTCTAAATAATTTATTTCAGATGGAAGCTTTTCGCTTGACCATATTCAACCGTAAATTCCCTAATACTTAATAAAAGATTCTCTATACGTTCTAAAAGATCTTAAAAAGATTGAGGTGTTCCGTGCTAAGTACTTCGTTCAGTTTATAAAATTCACCTCTACGACTATTGTCAACATGAATTTTCAAAATTCAATATCTAGTGACCTACTTGCAGTATAATTCTGTAAAAAACACCACTGACATTCTAGTAGAGTCTACTTTTATTTTTTAATGTTAACATTAAATGTACAAATGTTCCATTATTAAAAATGAATTTAACAAATAAATTTCTAATAATTATTACAATGTTTTTTAAAGGTGTAGATAGGCTATGTGTAGGGTAATCCACATAGTGGCAACTCCCCTCTTATAGCATAGGAAAAGGAGTTAAAGGCGGGATGCGGAAAGGTAGAGCAAGGTAGCCGAAGGTTAACTAGGGCCCCCGGGCTATGGCTTAAGGATCCAACCCGGCAATTCGCCTAAAAGTGATGAAAGGAAAACCCTAAAATCTGCATCAGGTAGGTCGGGCATTTGATACTTGTCCCACGCCCTTCCGATGGCTAGAGAGGGGTTTGTTGTGGGGTCGCAGCTTTCCCCTCGCCGTGCCTTGACCGGTTTAGGAGGCAGCTGGCCGACTATTCCAATACAATCTTAGTGTGTGCTGCAAATATGGGCAATTGCTTACAATTCAATTATAAGAAAATCGCACATCAACAGCACCTTCCAGGCAGAAATGTTTGCGGAGCAAGTTTTATGTGATTCACCCTGTATATAATATGTGGTTCGTGAATTTGTTCCTTCTGATAAGCTCGGGTTTCTACGATTTTTTTAAATATTAAATAGTTGATTTTGGCACTCAAATCGCAGCAAAGAAGGGTAAAGAAATCATGGGAATACAGTCTCAAGCACGGAATCTACGAAAGGAAATGTACTACTAATTCCCAGAATTGACTTTGCGCCCTCAGAGAGTAGATTTCTGTTCGTTTTAATGCGTAGGCAGTTTCCGAAAGAGCCAGAATATCTTTGATATATTTAATTTAATAAGACTTGCTTATTATTCCGAAGATTACAAACGCCACTTACCGTTATTTACATACAGCGGTTAGTATGCTACATTTAATTTTTTTATCTTTAATTAGTCATCTTAGAAAAATAATTTATGGCAATAAAAATAATTGAAACCAATTAGAATTAATATCACAAGGGAAACATCTAAATTAATTAGAAAATACAGATTACATCTACAGGGCAAAACTGTATCACAAGTCTAAAAATATATATGCATTGAAGGTCATACATTAATTTCTGTATGTACATTTTTTTAAACCCCCATATTTAATTCATTTACAAACCATTTCTCTTTCTTTAATTATTCATCTTATATATTCACACTATTAGGAAATTGATGATTTATTATGCCCGATATATTATTACATCATTTACATGTATTGATATTTTGAAGACCAAAGGTTTTTAATTAGTCTAAATATATACAATAAATATTTTATATAATTTTGTTCAATTTCTTTATTAAATTTTGTTTTTCAATAATCTTTTGGCAATGTCAATAATCATCTTCAAAATTTCGATGTCCCTTATTTTTGTTTAATTTTTAATGTTCTATAGGTATTTACTGTATAATGTGCATTTATTTACGAAACTCTATTAAATTGTTGTACACACTTTATACGGTCCCGATGGAACGACTAATGTCCAAATTTTAAAACAGGAATCATTCCCAACACTGGATAAATTTAATTACGTGAAACTGCTATATGAAGATTTTGCATATGACTTCTGCGGTGGCTTTTGAAATTGCACAATATGTTTTGAAATAATTTATTAGAAGATAAGTATTTGGTGACAGTCATCCAAAGGCGAGACTTTAGCAGAACGTCGAGTGACAATCTTACATTATTACAGTCCACAGATTCATTCATTTTAAATTATAGCATTAGACATTCATTTGAGCTATGGACCACTGTTAACTAGTTTATTAAATGTTATATACAATCGACTCTCAAAATAAGCATAAATGATATTACGTTATATTGTAATTTCACTATTTCCAATTAAAAGTACATTTAAATTCATCCCGATTTCGGTTCGTTGTTGTTTTACGATTATTAATCCATTCTCGCGAAATTATTTTAATGTAAACTGCGGAGACTTTATTTGAAACCTGCAACTTCCTCGGCCGTTTGGTACATTTCTTTTTTGTAAGTGGAACAGTTAAGCGGAAATAAGTGACTATATTCTGTTTCTGTTTGCTTCGTCAGCAATACAATCCAATTCAATTAGTCTCACTTCGGAGAAGCTAAATGACAAAAATAAGTCTTTCCGAGTAGGAGTTCAAACGATTTCTCATCGCCACTTAACGTATTGAAAAATACTGTGGGCGCGTTCCAGATGTGCTTTCATGAGGAATGACTAGTGTTAACATATTTTTCGTTTAATTTAAAATACAATTAAAATTAAACTATTCATGGCATGTTTACTTGAGTAACAATAAGTTCGATTGCAAATTCTTTACGAAGACAGTAATTAGGTCTACTATGCAAGATTAATGAGCGAAATTCTTCATTTTATAACACAAATGCTGTTAACGTTAAAAATGGTATCCAAAGCTTAAATTATATTTCTGATTTCGTATTATTATCATTTAAATATGTTTTTTTCCTTTTTTCTAAATATTTCATCATTTTTCTTGTATTTATTAAAATTTTTTACCAACAATAGAAGGTCTTTTAACTTTAAATATTGACATTGTTTGCATACCTTGCGTTGTGTAAGGAATCAATTAATTAAATTAATTAAAGCCACATTTCGGCTACAACCGTCATAGGACGCAGTTCATGGCTCCAAATTCAAAACGGTTTGTCTGTATACTTTATATTTTTACGGAATTTAATTCAAATATGCAAATTTATATTACTTATTTAACTAATTTACATTTCTAATTTATCATATAAATTTTGCTATTTAATTATTTTACCTGATTATCTGAAGAAGTCCCAAAACGAATTTTTGGTTTTATAGATTTTTCTGACGTATTGGTCATCATTCTGAAGTTATTTTAGAGGAGTTTTGAACGCGTTTCATTTTAATGTAAGTTTTTCGACTGACTCTTAAATGAGTTTGGATTTTTATTGATTATAATAAAAACTGAAAAATTATCTGTCTTGTATTAAATTTAATTAGTGAAAATTGGCCAAAAGTTAGAATTTATTTATAACGTTTCTTTCCTTTGCTTAGGGACTTCTTCAAACGGAAAACTCGTTCTAAACAAATTCTGACTTTTCGCAAATTTTCTCTAATAATATTTATTAATTATAATCATTTATAATTCTCATATTTAGATATGCCTGAAAGTTTTGATTTAATTAATTTGATTGCAAACTTGAAGAGGAACAAAATGTTGTGTGGTTTATTAAATGTAACTTTATTAATAATTTTTACTGACTTAATTGGCCATAAAAGACCATTGTTACCGGACTTAGTGACCTGGATTCTTAATATGAACGGTATTCGTATAATTAGACCAATCGGCGGTGATGATTACTCGTCGATTGTAGATGTTTATTTCAAGAGGACTGCACTAAAAATTTCAGCAAATTGTTATAAGGCATACGCGCCAGTGAATCTGGCGTAGTAGTAGACGTAACGGCTGACTGCGAAACCGAACGTGGGAAGTGCGGAAGATGGACGGTGTACCAGACAACGTTGAGTCTTGGCTGAAGCTTGCGTGTCGGTACGAGATTCAGAGTGGAAGTGCGAGCCACTGAGGTGTGCAGCTTCTTCAGGCGAGGGATTTCCCCAGGAATAAGCCGTTATTAAGCCTGTGTGAACGGACAGGCTCGGCGGTGGTAAAGGGGTTTTCCAGAACCCGGTCTCCTTCACCAAAGCAGTTGTTACCAGTTTCCGTAACACGCAACCATCGACGTCCGAACCAAGGGCAACGCTGGCAGATTCAATAGTACAAGCCACGTGCGGTGATAGGGATTTCAAATAAATAGTGAATTTTACGATGACTTTTATTTTTTACATCACAGACAGACGTCGTCAAGTTCAAAAGAACGTGCGGCCATGAACAATGTGTTCTTCTTACCTTTTCAGCTTGACTTCATATTTAACGCCGAAATTATTGTTCCGTACTCAGTATTTGGAATACACGTACAATTTCAGCTCCAGGCTCATATTAGTTTTGAACACAGCCTAAATTCCATCGGTCGTCGTTTCAGAAAATACAGAACTATATTATAACCATGGACAAAAGTAAAAATAAGAAACATATATCGCAGGGATACTACGTTCAACTCATATCAACACTTATTATGACGATGAAATTTTGTTAATTATTATGTATTCGGGTTCAGAAACGTGCCGTCAGCTTATTCCATTAAAATACATTTTATTCTTCCCTTCAAATCGTTGATAATCCTTCTCCAAGTACTTTCCATTAGATGTGCGTTTTCCGTGCACGAGTGATGTAGATATTCCCCCACTTTTATGTTTCAAGAAGTACCAGTGACTGGTGTAGAATATACGGAATCACCTTGCCTCTGTCCCCTATCGATTTCGAACACCGGTGTATTCTCACGCGTTTATATGACTGCCGGGCCTGTATATGAAAATATAATCTTTTAAGTGCATTGGCTCTGATGACATGGCTTCAAGTTTATCTTATACGTGAAGATAAAACCATACAGCAATATATACTTACAAATGGTACGAGGATATACATAATAATGTATTGTAATAATTTATTAACTATGCGCTTTTAAAATGAAAAACTATTAACTTTATACAACAAACAAAATTTATTAACAATTTTAAAACAAGTATTCAAATTACAAAATATTTGGGATCTCAGGGTCTTGAACTGGGTTTGATAAATGGCAGAATTTATATAATCAAAATCACAAAAATTACATTTGCTTTATATGGGAATCAATGCGTCTGAACATAGACGAAATTTGTTGCTGAAGAAATAAAACTAAAGATTGAATTTAAACAATTTCAATTTTTATCAAGAAATAAAGAATGATCTGAATAATTAAAGATCTCATTTTATCGATAATTAAAGAACGATCTGACGTTTATATTTTAAACGTGGTTTACAATGATTTTAAAGTTTTCTTTCTACTTACGGCAGCCCAGGTCTCATTTTAACTTTTCGTGCACAATTTTGGGGATATCACTGATTCTAAGTACTCACAGACTCTAAATGTTCACAGACTCTAATTAGCGTAGTTTGTTAGTTGGTTTAAAATAACTTTGTCGATTCTCGATGATTTACTGCAACCTGGATTTGTAGGTTTCGTGGATTTTTGTTGAAAATGCACCTCATTGGTTTTGTCTGTTGACTGAAGACTAGTTCAATTTCTGCATTTTTGATATAACAGCGTACTGGTTACTGAAACACTTTCTCGTTCTTTAAATTAGACCTTTTTCATTCTCGCTGCTGACTGACTAAATTGTTCAACTTTTCGTGTATTAGAATTTTGTGGTCTTTACACCTCGCCGTTCATTGCCTGACTGTACTACTTTTGTACAGTAGACTTTGCTGGTCTTTATGCCTCGCCGTTCATTGCCTGATTGTTCGTTCGTCTCGTAAATTTTGAGCGCGTAAAACCTTCTCGACCGATCAATAATACTTTCTTTGCATTGCCGGTTTGTTGCGGCGTCCGCTATATCCACCAATAATGAGTCCTCTACAATTCAACTTTTCAATTAGAACAATGCTTTAATTACCAATTACTACAGTATATATATATATGTGTATATATATATATGTAAATATATACATAATAATATATATATATATATATATTGTAATGATTAATAAAAGTCTTTAATTAAAACAAATTCTTAAACAACAAAAAAAATTAATTAAAAGTTGAATGATAGTTAGCCACACGTTGAAGACATTTATGTAATGATTAAAAAGGTGGTCTTAATTAATAGGAATAATTTACAAAATTATTATGTACTTAAAAATTTATTGTTGAAAATTACACATTATAAGCCCTGCTATGCACGCTGAATTCCATCAATTTAACAAACAAATATATTAATTTTTATTTTATTAATACGTTCTATGAAAATATAGCTTTATAATATTACAATCAATTACGTTTAATTTCTCATTATCTCCGGGTCATCACTAGGTTTGATAGGAAGAACAATACAATGAACTAAAATATTAACAATCCGAACTCATGGAAGTTAACGGAATACAATGTTAAATACAAAAAGTAAAATAAAACGAGAACGAAATCGGACTATACCCTTTAATTATCGTTTACAGTCATTAATAATTTTTTTGTACTCACGACAGTGCTACTGGACTCTTGTATCTTGAAGTCAACACCCACTAAACAGGCCATTATACACTGATTCTACTCATTAGATTTTGAACACACGGTAGTTGCTCTGGATCTCTGCTATCCTGGAACCTGAATTAGTTCACCCTCAGCCAGTTGCCGGACGTAGATCTCCTCAAAGTCTCTCTATGCGAAAATTAGTTCAGTTTGTGAAGCAAAACTTCTGCTTCCAAACTGCGATTTTATGAGTCTCTCCGTCAAAACTGTTTACTTGCGTTTTATGTAAATATTTCTCGCTGTTGAACTTCCTAGATAGTCCTATTCATAATTCTAGATCCGCAGATTTTTACTGTTTTTATTTCTCTATGTGGACCGAACTGCTATGTCCCAGTTCTCGACGCACACTTTTTCCTTTCGCGTCTTGCCGCTGACTGAGTTCTCTAAGCGCGCGGTTTCCAGTCTCGATTGTTAACAAAGAAAGACCCGCCTTGATTGTCGTCTTTAAGCACCCGTACCGCCAACAATTAAATTATATTAAAAACAATTAATAGCCTGTTTAATTTGTATTACAATTTATATACATTATTATGTATATATGTATGTATACATTTAATTTACCTAAATGGTGACTCCATTTTTTGATGCTTTTAGACGATATTAGCTGATTAATAGAGATGAATCACTAACCCTTAGAACAAGTAACTAATACTGCAATGGTTTTCAGTTAATATCATGTCAATTAATTGTGATAAAACAAATATGTAAATTTAGAGCAATTAAGTTTTCCTAATATTTCTTTAAACACCTCGATGTAATCAATTAAATTCGAAAATGGACATTAATACACTTACAAACAATTTAAGAACATCTACCAGTGTTATAGTATAATGTCAAAAGTGTAGGTATTTGAACATTATAAAATTAATTTACTTTGCATAATTTCGCTCAGTATATGGCTCGGAAACATTAGACAATGACCGCGGCAGAAGAAGAGTGTTTGAGAATATGGGAAAGGAAAATACTAAAAAGGATTTTTGGAGCAGTAATCGAAGCAGGGGAATGTAGAATACGAAGAAATAGGTAACTGGAGGAACAGTATGGGTACGCAGACATTGTATTGGGAATAAAGGGGAACAGACTGAGATGGTTGCGTCATGTAGAGCGAATGTCAGAAGACAGGGTTGTCAAAAAGATCTACAGAGGAAATACAAGAGGCTGAAGGTGCAAAGGGAGACCACGAAAACGATGGTTAGACGATGTGGAGGACGAGTTACGAAAGATGGGTGTTAGAAGATGGAGAAAACGAGCGGACGACCGGAAAGATTGGGCTATTATCGTTAGAGAGTCCAAGGTCCTACATGGACTGTAACGCCATGACATTGTGGTACAATTTTCTGGAGTAATTCTGCAGCGTAAGGAAACAACAAGTCTAAATACTAATATATACGCTTGAATATACGTGTTTGATATCCGGCGCGATTCTATAGCTATTTGTTAAAATGTTGATTACCTTGAGCAAATGGCAAGTTGTGCCAAGAGGTACTCATTCATTGACTCCTTCAATATCTTTAATAGATATGTGACCAGAAATCCGAACTTGATAAATTATATCGATGATGTGAGACATTCCTGACCTCAAGCATTTCACACTAGCATCCTGAAGTACATTTTTAAGAGAGTTACTGATTTGCAGGCCCTTGAGGTCCAAGCGGACTGTTTCCTGTCCAGCCAGCTCCTTACTGTGTGCTCCAGTATCTTTCAATATTATAAATTCAACCAAAATAAAAGCAACGACACTTAGTGTATAATTCATGTCCATTCAATAAAATCTATAAGAATAAATGAACGAACAATTTGTGCGTACCAGAGTATACGTAGAAATTATCAAGTGAAATAGCCCAAATGAAATATAACATAATAAATTTTAATGCTTGAAACAAACCATTAACAAAAAATGTAAACACGATAAATACTTTTTTTACACATTTATTAATTACCTTCTTCGCAACGTGTATCTGTTTTACCGATCTTAATATATTTGGTTTTGAAGAATGAAATTACTTTTACATTTATATTATCGAACAGACGGGAAATTTTAATTTTAATAAATAGTATAGGAAATAGGGCTCGAATTGAAATTGTTGTTTGACAAATATTTAAATATTTGAAATTTTGAGCGTAAGATACACACAAACATAATTTTAGTTTATGTAAATTCTTATTTTTACTGGTATTCTAACTGTTTTAACGTCAAGACATTTCGCGAGAAATACAGAACCGCGCAGATACTCATTTATACTTATTTGATTTAAAATAATGGTAGCATATACATTTTATATTTCAGTCATGAAATCGCACCTTTCTTGAAATTATTATTTTGAGTACTATGGACTCTTAAGAATTGTTCTTTCTTTGAAGAAGAAGAAGAAGAGGAAGAATAAGAAGAAAGAGTAGATAGGCTATATATATATATATATATATATATGGTAATCCACATAGTGGCAACTTCCGTCTTATAGCATAGGTAAGGAATTGAAAGGGGGGATGCGGAAAAGTAGAGAAAGGTAGCCAAGGGTTAACTATAGCCCCCGGACTATAGTTTAAGGATCATACCCGCCAATTCGCCTAAGAGCAATGCAGGGAAAACCCTAGAAAAACCTGCATCAGGGAGGTCGGGCATTTGGCACTTGTTCCACGCTCTTCGCATGGCGGGAGAAGAGCATTCCCCTCTCCATGTCTTGACCGGTTTAGGAGGCAGCGGGCCGACTATTCGGAGAAATGTAATTTACCCTTTCATTACACTTTTCGACTGTTGGTTAGAGAATAAATATTTCTTCATTCCTTAAATAAGGCAAATTAATTCAGTTCCCTTAAATTAAATAATTTTTATTCTAACGTTCCGCGAGGCATTGTAGAGGAGACGAACGTCATCAGTAGAAAATCCAAGAAGATTCGGATACGCTTGACCGAGGCTTTAGTCTAGAAGTAACTTGTGTCTTACACAAGGACTTACTTGTTAGTCTATTCCAATTAGTAGGGTCATTAAGCAACCTAACATAAATAGTTTTTCAGAACTTTCATTAACGATTGACCGAACCGTGTTTTAAGAGTATATGTAAAAATAAAAAGATAAATAATTGTAGAGTGTTTAAATAAAAAGAAAATAAATCATCCATATATATGCAAATTGTCTTTTTATAAATGAATAAAGCCAAAGTTGTCAGAAATACATTTTAATAAAAATTATTAGGATTTATTAATAAAAATTGGCACGACGTATCGTCCTTTTTGGAACCTATTCAAGTCCACAAAAAATTTGAAAATCTGAATATAATCTATTTCTTGAAATATAAATATATAATTAAAATATTTTGGAATTTTTTTTATATAATTATTTATTTTATTAACGTATATCTCTGACTAATTGATTTTTTTCATTTATAATTCATCTGAAGTCTAGTAAATATAAGTATTGTAGTCGTTTTATTTGATTTGAAGAACCGCTGAACTGTAGACAGTTTAAATATCCCATCATATTGAGAGGCTGCAAACACTTACTTACAAATCCTATATATAACCTAAGCTAAAGACCTAAATAATTTATCTTGTTGATTATTCATTAAGTCCATTCGACCCTTTTGAGGTCATGGAACTTTTCATACACAAGACAAATCTATAATAAATATTTCTAACAATCCATGCAGTCAATAAGATAACTGTGAATGTAAAACAATATTTACACTTTATGAAACACAATTCATATTATGAAGAAATATTAAATTAAGTATCTCTAAAAATAATGTTATTGGATTTTTACATTTTTTAATATTATACTATGAATACGTGATATATTGAATACCGCGGTATGCATGTATTGGTCTTAATATTAACTGTCTTTATTATTTATCCCTATGATATTGGACTGAAAGTTACGCCTTAGAAATTTAAAACAATTCATATGATTAACGTACTGAATGAGATATTTTCTCATGAATTTAGTTATCTCTAAAATTGAAGTGAATAATAATTTTCTCAAATTTAATTTCTTTAAGATAGTTCCTCTAAAACTTTTCAAATTTCTAGCTCGTTTAAACTGCTACCTTAAACTCTTGTATAAGTTTGATGTCATTTATTGGAAAATCGTCTGGTAAGTAAATGTAGGCCTACGTCTTATCACGTATTACAGGAAAACTAGTATGAGTCAAAGAGATGAGCAAACAACATCTTCAAAATATGTGTTTGAAGGATTCGTTGTTTCGTAAAAACCGTTCATTAAATACATCCGTAAAACATGTTTATTCTTCTGGTTCACATGACGTCAACAAGCTGTTTGTCTGTCGATAGATATTAACATACTCAACAACATGAGGACACTTTACCTGGCGTAAAATATATCAATCTGAAAACTAATCTCCGTAGTTTGACAGAAAACCAATTGAATCAGTAAATAAATAAACCAGTTAGCATTTCAGAAACACTTTAGTAAACTAAAAATAAGAAATAACAAAACATTTAGATCTTTTTCCTGGACTCTCCTCAGGTGCGCAAGTAAAAAATAACAAATTGGGTATAAACGAATTTTTCAAGTACGAGTATAATTTATTTCCGTTAATTTCAATAAATAATGAAATTTTGGAGAGAATTTTTTAAAAGCGTCTGCTTTCACGCACAATGCTGTCGCAGAAAAAAAAATTACATGTCACATGACTTTCGACTCTTCCGATGGGTTTAAATCTTTTGACTAACTCACATAAAGGACGCCAACATCACATAAAGATAAAGATATTAAGTAGAGATTAACACGTCACAGATGTTGCTAAGCCAGTTCGTATCACTTCGGATATTAACTGTACAATTATTCAATTTAATTTGAACAATTTCAGAAATAGTTCTAACATGATATCTATTTTCAATATCTGATAACTTAGTATTGTTAAAAACAAAAGTTATTTAATGTACAGTGTTTAGAAATAACCGATTGTTTGTCGATCGCAAGTTCGTAATTCAACCTGTGTTCTTTAACTCTAGTCTTTAAGGCTCCTTTTTGTTTGTCCGATATAAATAACACGACAATTTATATACCACATTAACCGGGTCATCAGAATTAATGGGATATTTGTTTTCTCATGACCTGTAGGTATCATGCCAGAATGATTTCTGAAATTGTTTGAATGAATTTGATTAATTGTAAAATTAATATCCAAAGTGATACGGACTGACTTGGCAACATCTATGACATGTTATTCTATCATTTGCACATTTATTATTGTTGACGTCCGGTATGTGAGTTATTATAATGATTTAATTCACTTGTTGAGGCCACCGAGATTTGTAGGAAACGTTATTTGTATAGTATTAATATAATTTTTATAAATATATACTATCTGTATGTGGACAATAATTAAACTTAATATATTGTAGTGAATAACATGGGTAAGTGGCCGCCCTTTGTCCGCGGGCCTGAGAGGGAAGTAATTAAAAGTTCACGTGTGCCGGAGAGGCCCCAAGAAGCCGAGGGTACGCGTCCCTTTTTTTTGCATCGTTTGGGGGGGGGGCGGAGTAAGGATATATACTCCGCACCCGGGTGAAAGTGGACAGACAGACAAAGAGTACTGAAGGTGTACAGAGACAGGGAGAACTGAAAGTGGAGTGAGAGAGGCGAGAGGGTGGAAAATTTGGCGAGCTGTAAGGAACAAAAGTTTTGGAGAGACGTTCATCGCGGGAGGCCGAAGAAGGAGATCGTGAGCTGCTACAAGACCAGTGATCCGCTGCAAGCCGGCTGACGCCACAAGTTAAAGTAAGGGTCACCATTAATGTAAAGTGCCTTCAGAAGTTAAAGATTTTTTACACAGTACGGAACTAAGCTCTGTCATGAGTAGCTACCGAGCCGCCCACATTACCTAGTAGAGAAGGAGGATTTCATAACCAAGCCGGAGCTAATTATTGTTATTTTTTGCAGACTATATGTATATCTGCTGGCGCCCAATAAATCTTTTTAATGTATTTTTTATGTAATAAAGTTTTTATATAAATGGTAATAAAGCCAAAACATTACAATATATTACGTAATGAACTCTTGAGCTTTGCAATCGAGTGAAAGTAGGCTTAGGCCACGTCGTTTCATTAACGGTCACTGGCATCGTGTTCAAGTGAAGTGACCGCCATTGAAACGTCGTCATGGTTAATTTCACTCGGTTGGAAGCCCAAGAGTTATTCATTCAGAAAGCCTTCGTTCATTGAACATATTTAATTCACTGAATATATTTCACAACGTTATCCATTTAACAAGTTATTGAACTATTTATTTTCGAAGGGCCCGTAAATAGTTGAAATACAGGTATAATATATAAGAATATTAGAGAACTAAAACATACATAAACTGACGTGATTAAATATTTCATTAATCCCACGCACGACAGAAAACAATTTATATTTTAGACGTGAACAAATTATAGGTTGTTCCTAAAGTACATACGTATTTTGTTTCTTTTGATTCTACGGATATAGATTTAGAAAAAAATGAAAATAATTGTGAAATTCCTGAACATATAAAAATAAAATTTAGAACATTTTCAGCACATTTTAAACACGATAAATATATTCAAGTTTTTTAAAATGTCTTATTTCACGTATATTGAATTTTCTGCAGTATTAAATTAATGAACATTTGGTGCTGAGACATGGACACTTTCTAAATCCGATGAGAGACAACTCACTACATTTGAAAGAAAGATTATGAGGAAAATTTTTTGGCCCGGTAGAAGTGAAATGTGAATGGAGACGAAGATTTAATAATGAAATATACGATCTGTATAATGAACCAGACATCGTGAAGTTTATGAAGATTAGAAAGCTAGGATGGGCAGGAGATGTGCTACGGGCAAATGATAGAATGATAGGCAGGATATTGAAGACATCCCCAGAAGGAACAAGGAAAGCCGGAAGACCAAGACTGAGACGGGAAGACGGCGTGAGAGAGGAAATAAGGATCATCGGAATCAAGAATTGGAGAAATGCAGCCCCAATTAAGGGGAATGGCGAAAACTTCTTCGGAAGGCCAAGGCCCACAAAGGGCTGTCGTGCTATTGATGATGATGATGATTAAATTAATGGGGAAGATTTTCCTGTCGAATTGAATTCGAAGCATGAATGAATTTTTTTTTCGCTCGATGCCAACCCAAAAATAAATTCTTATTAACAGGTGCTCACTTTTGGAAGAATCTGTAGTATTACAAATTATTAATAATTTCGCAATCATCATCTTAAAAGTCGTCGCGTCAATATTACTTTTTACCCTTTCAACACGCAGTTGAATGAATAGTTATAGAGAACAATAATGGACAAAAGGTTAGTTTTATATAAAGTAAGGAAGCCTGCGAGAGGATTTCTCGCAGGTGAACCTTCCCAGAGAGCTCTGGCGGGGGCTACCTTTGGGGATGCTCTCACAACTCTCTGGTTTTTTTGAACTAAGGTTCCCACATGCCGAGGCACCTCGGTCTGTTTTGAGAGGTGTATGTTCCGGGGTCGCAGACATTGGGCATACGGCAAGAGTTGTCCGCTATTCCTATTGGAATAGTCGGCCAGCTGCCTCCTAAACAGGCCAAGGCGAGGGGCAAGCTGCGTCCCCACAGCAAACTCCTCTCCCGCTATCGGAAGGGCGTGGGACAAGTACCCAATGCCCGACCTACCCGATGCAGGTTTTTCTAAGGTTTTCCCTGCATTCCTTTAGGCGAATGCCGGGTAGGATCCTTAAAATATAGCCCGGGGGCCCTAGTTAACCCTTGGCTACCTTCCTCTACCCTTCCGCATCCCCCCTTTCAAATCCCTTCCTATGCTATTAAAGGGGAGTTGCCCTAAGTGGATTACCCTCATGTAGCCTATTGCCCTAAAAAAAAAGTTTTATATAATTAAAATAATATTTTTGCATTACTCGGCTGAGAATCGTGTAATTTGAGTTTAATACATTAGGTGATTTGAAACCGGTGTCACCGAAGTCTGTGTGTAAGACTGTTTCGACCTTTTTTTACAATAAAAAACGTTCGATGAAACGTCTTTTCGTTAGTGATATAGAACAGTGAAAAGTTACTGTTATCCGCCATCTCGAGACAAGATGACGAAAGTTGCAGAACCTGATTTTGGCAGCTTGTACAGGGATTATGTTCACATTTACAAGAAAACGGCCAAACCGATTTCAATGAAATTTTATGTAGTTGTTATGTAGCGGCATAGAAGGCTTATAAAAATATTTAATTGTCATTGATTATTGTTTAATTAAATTTACAAAAAAAATTGAATTCATTCCAATATCTTGATTTTGTTCGACTGAAATAGAGCTGAACGATTTCTCTTTGAAAATTGTAAATGAACTTGCAGTACAACTTAAACCGTTATCCACCATTTTAAAAAAGAAGTCAAGTTGGACAGTTGATAATGATCTCGAGTGAAAATAAGAACAGTCTCCAATGAGAACCTTTTTTTTAGAATGATTATGGAAAGCTGTCCAATGAATAAATAAAACATCTGATTAAGGTGATTAGAAGGTTTTTATCATCATGTTTGAAATATTGAAAACTGCTATTTGCAATTTTCTGTTATTATAAGATTTAAAAAACTTATTTGTCAATATTAGGCAAGCGGATAATATTATAGATAAAGACTACAAGTAACAATAATAATAAAAATATTTAAAAATATACTAGAACAATTAGGTGTAAATAACGCGTTAACAGAAATAGTAGACCTAAGTCACACCCTATCAAAACTAGACACCATAGACAATATTGTGCCAAAAGCTGACCCTCACGCTGTTAAATACGACGTGCAGTGGTCCACTGCCCTGTAATTTTAGTGGGGATAGGCCGGAGATCAGTTCAATACGAACCTTTGTTACGAAAATTTGGTATTGTAAAGACTATTTTGAAAACACTGACGCAAGGAAATATATTGTGTTCAGTTGAGAATGTGCTATACTTAAAAAACACTCATCCGTAGAAGTTAAGGGTCGATAAGTACAAAGTGTAGTAAGATGTGTTTATATTCTGACTCGGGTGCAAACCCGAGAACTATTTATGTATCATTTACCTCGTTCTCTATTAATATAATGAATGTTTGTAAGAATGGTCGTGACGTTGCTCCAAGAAGGAGTTCCCACTTGACAATCTTCCCCTCCATCTTCTCCCTTCTCCTACTGCGCATTTCACAAGCCATGCTATTTCTCGCGACATATAGTTGAAATGGAAGGCGTACAGAAATATTTTCTCCCGTTAACTTAAAAAAAGACGGTATACAAATAATTTAATTGATCAACCACAGTAATAAAAATATTGATTTTCTGTTTCTTTACATCCGTGAACTTTCGCTCTCATAAGTACAGATTTGTGTGACGAAGACCTTGCAGCTGCTCCTATGTGACTTTCATAAGAATATAATTAATGTTTTTAAAAAATGATAGTGCTGTTGTTCCAGCCTCTCTTCATGGGGAGTTCCAACCTGACTACAATATTCCCTCCACTTTCTACCCGTTTCTACTGCGCACCTCGTACTGCACACCATTTCTCGTGACGTATACAATGCTTTGATTCCCTTATGAAGCCGGAAACACACTAATTCCATTTTATATAAATACGATTGAGGTGATATCATTATCGTCGTACGAGTTGACAGATCGAATTAAAACCACCTTCTTTATGTATAGAACTATAGGACACGAATAAACGGCTCTCCGTATATTAATTTATGATATTAGAATGAGATGGATTTGTCTTCGAGTTCTTTTTTTTTTAACTAACGGTTTATAATTGTCGCGCCGAAAAGGTGGTCATTGGCGATCTATACATAATTTACAAAATTTGTTGATTTACATAAGCTTTGTTGTGATATAATATTGATTCCAATAAAAATATAGAAATGAACAGTTTAACTAGTTTAATATGTTATGGATGAAGAACGTCAGCAAATATTGAAAATATTTTTTTCACTTTCAGATAGTGTTACACAATTTTATGTTCTTATACAATTATACATTTCAAAGGTTTGTTTCTTGCATTTACACAATAAGAGTTCACATTTGTGAATTATTTAGGACATATTTGGATAATATTAAGTACCAATGATAATTTTAAATTCATTAAAATTAAAATTGTATGAAACAGGGACAGTTGCGGTTCCACTGTATTATTTTCACAGTTTGTTTTTATTAGGATGAGGCGTCTGCTTCTGAATATGAATCTCTTGTTTTTTAACTAAATTTATGAACCTTTTAATTCTCCTTTTTGTCGTTTTATGCTTTAAGTGTGGGTAAAATAATTTCCAATATTTATGAATGATGTAGAGGATATTTGGTAATCTCTAATAATGGTCCTTTGATTTTTTGAGTCTACAGAATTTAGTATGAGTCTTTAACTGTTCCAAAGGGATAGGTGGAGCACTGTTTTATTCTTCATATAATATTTTTACTGCATCTAATGATTGACTAAGAGCCTTATATTTATGGCGGTGAATGATTTGTCTGGTTTTCTTGGGTGGATTAGTGCTTGTATTCTGTTCATGATTACTGGCGTCTTTCTTATCAGCTTGGTTTGTCGAGCTCTTCGAAGCAGTTCTTCTTTTGTTTGTTGATAGTGAATTATCCATCTCTGTTATTTAATGGTTAGTTATTTGTATTGTGGGTTCTTACACTGAATTTGGTCATCATTGTCCTTTGCGGTCAGATTTTTATTCAGTAGTACATCTCTATTAGGACAATTTATTGCGATATGGCCGGGATTTTTACAATTATAGAAGTTATCGTTCTCCGCTGTTAGGTACACCCTATTGTTAGTGTCTTCATATTGCACCATTATAGAATCCGGAAGGTAGTTTAGCTTCTCCGGGTTAATGAGGAATTGCCTTCTGAAACTTTTAATGTGAGAAAATCTTCGGTCACCAGTATTTATTCTAATATCCGATATTTTAGAATCTGGGGAAAGACTAATTGAGATATACTCGGCTGAGTTGAGGTTAATGGAGCCTCATTAAAATGCAACATGACAATTAAACAATTAGAATTTTTAAAGCTATTAATCATTAAATTCATAAATAACATATAATATGAACTTTAAATTCTGAACGAAATTCGAAATCTGACGATAATATCTTTTCTTATGAGTTTACAGATAGTAATTCTGTGAAATTTTACCTTACTGTCTCTGGTACTCAAGGAAATTGTCTCGTTCGTAGACACAGACTTATTGCACTTTATAGACATGCTATTTTTATCCACTGACTCTATTTAACACTTTTAGTTTTGCAAAAGTTGGTTCGTTTAAGAAATCCTATTATCTCGTTCCGAAGATTGTTAACTGCTGGATGCAGTTACCTGGGCTTCCAAAATTGAAGAAATGGTCCGAATCGAGAATATAATAATTTAGTCTCAACACTCTAAATATTTAGCGTTGAATGTTACGTAGACTGCAAGTTGTGAAATTGTTCTAACTGTTTTAGCTGTTGCATTACACGTAGCCAAACACTTTCTGGATATAATACTTTTCGTCTGTCCACTGTTATATTTCCACGAAGACTTTATTAGAGCTCGGGTCCCCACAGACTCTGCTCTGCGCGTCTAGCGAACCAACCCTTACACTACCCACAAACATTGCATTCTTGCCACATTATTGTGTACGACTTGTGTTTTTTATGCCGCTAACAATGCGAGTCTAAATTTTTGTTAATTAATTAATTATTTCCTCTTAATTACCACAATATATATATATATATATATTGTAATGCCAATTAATTAGGACATTAATTGTTTGAACAAAAAATCTAAATTGTTTGACAAATCCTTTGTAGCGGCAGAGTTTCCAGAACATAGCGACAATGTAGCCCAGCTCTGTTCCTTTGTCGGAAGGTCCGAAAATGGTGTATGCGTGCTAAAATGCGAGACGAGAGTTCAGTTCGCGGAGAGACATCGTCAAGGTATAACTAGTAGTTAGTGGCGGGACAAAACATTCACGAAAGCGTAACGTCGACACTTGCTAAGTAACACCAGTTTGTGTCCATAGCCGGCCAGAAATAGTAAAATTTTGAGTCCAATGCATTAAAGACTGGCAAATCTACAAACCACGGAATTCACCTAAGGCAAACAGAATTCACCTAAGGCCTAAGGCAAGCAGTCAAGAAAAAGGGAGGACCATCCGAGTTCCTGACATCATATAAAATTTTGGCTTACAATCAGTGTAAAATCTGTGAGTCTTAGAATCAGTGTAAAATCCCGCAATAGTGTATTTCGAAAACGAAAGGTATGCTGGAATGCTGGACAAATGTGAGTAACAAAATACTAAATAATTAATTATGTAAACGTAATTGAAAGATAGAAGTCAGATTTCGTTCTTCGTTGAAATTGTTAATTCGTTCTAATCTTTTTACTTCTTAATTTCGTTCTCATTTTAAATTTCGTTCTAGTTTAATTGTCAAGTAAATTTCTTTTCTTTTAATTGTGGTTTGTTTGTTAATAAGATTTTTAAATATAATTGATGTGTCCATTATCAAACCCAGTGAAGACCCTGAGAAATTAATATTTAAATTTGTAAATTTTTTAAATGATTGCCACAAAATAAATAAATATTGTTTGTAAATTTTATTAATCTTTTATTTAATTAACGACCTCTAATTGATAAAATGGCTACCATAACGTGGGGCAAATTAAATTAAAGGCTTTCTAATTGTGAATATTACAATGTATATATATATATATATATATATATATATACCTGGCCATATCGCAAAAATTTATCCTACATACTTCGGGGAACATAAATTTGTTGGATGCAGTGCACAGTCTTCAATCGGAAAATCTAAAATTGCATTAACACGACCATATTCAACATTGCACATTTTAAACGCCATCTTGACCGTGATGTAATATTAATGAATAGTATGAATCACTATTGGATGAACAGCCAATGATCCTTTCATTGGTCGAAAATATAACTTCTAAAGAGATCGTGTAAAACGATTACTTCTCTTCCCAAATATATGTTCATCTATCACTCTGAGTTTGAAAAGTCTAGTTTCGTAGCGATTTGTACTGATAACGTTATGTGTAGAAATGCAGTACGCAGAAATGGTTGACAGTCCTGGTGTGATTCGTTATTCCTTTCAAATCATTGTTAATGTTACTGTATTACTAAAATTTTAATTAACATTTTCTAAAAAGTTAGGAAAGCCGTGACCTTCCAGAATAAGTTAATGAAATTTTCTCACTAGTGAGAGGGAAGACACTTCGTTAACTCGAAAGGTGTTGTGTTGGTTCAACAAAGCGTTAAAACAATTCCAAAGTTGAATCATAGATTTAATCTAGCCTGTTACAGTACCATAATTACACTTCCGCTATGTAGGTGCTGAGATCTGACCCTTGGCTTCTCGAATTATCCCTGAAAACGTGATGCAATCAGTAGTACAGTAGTAATAAGTAGTTTGAACGATGACAACTGCTTATTACAAGTCTCGTGTTTTAAATTTCTCAAATTATCTTTATTGAAGACATTAATAAAATAACGTAAAAATTATGCGCGTAGTCGTCGAAAACTATTTTTTTTGTAGTCGAAGACATATTTTTGCGTATTAATTAATGATTGTAATTCTTACTGCAATATGCTTTTTTCACTGTCATTTAAGATAAATAAGTTGTAAAACTATGTAGATAGAAGATAATAATTTAGATCAAGAAATTGCTCGTTTCTTCATCACTTTCATTAATAACACAGGTAACAAATAGACTATTATAGGCGGTGACAGACTATAAGGTCAGCCACGTCGTGGCCTCTCCACTTTAATAGCATAGTTAGCCAAGGTAACAAACAAGGACCCAGGGCTATAGTTTAAGGAAACTACTCGGAATTTGCCTAAATGTGATGCAGGGAAATCCCATAAAAACCTGAATTTGGTAGAGCGTGCTCATGATTCTTTTGTTCGTTTGAGAGTGTCAGGTTACATGAGGGTAAACCACGTGAATGTAACTTTCCTTTAATGTCATAAGAAGGGATCTTAAAGGGGGTTGTGGAAGGGACAACAAAGGTTAACTTGGGCCTCGGGTCTATATTTTATTTGCTAATTTATACAAATCGACCTTATTAAAAATTCAAACTAAAAACAAATAACTCTCCAAAACCCAACATCTCCATCTAAAACGAACAACTAACTTTGGCCTCACTTCTCCATACTACAAATTTTACCTAATTAAAAAAAAATTAACTTCCTCTTCAAAATCCAACTTCTTCATAACTTCCCCAAAACTCACAAACTACTGCTAGCTCTGCGAGGTCCCTTTACACCTCTGTTTACCGAACTTCCACCCACAAAATCTTGGATTCTGCAGATCTTAGCCAATAGGTATCAGATTTGTGCCCCCACAAATTTCAGAATTTTAATTGGATAACCTCCCACCCCCTCGCAGGGGTCCACATAGCGAATTTCAGGGGCCTGGGAAGACACATTTACGATGGTGCCAAACTGGCGGAGCGACTTGTCGGGACGTGCTAAAATCTTCTGACCAATGATTAGCCTCACCAGACACAATATTTTAATTCTCACAAAGAGAAGCTGCGCTTTTATCACCCTTCCTTACCTGAATCGTTGGCATTGCGCTAATAAATTCAACTGAAGCCGTTAATATTAAGTGCTCACGTTTTCTTAGCGTAAAATAAAATACAGACATTAAAAAAATAAATAACCCTAATTAACTACGTCATTTTGTTTGTTTTATCCAGCTTAAGTACACTATAAAATATATACCAAAGTCCTATCCGGCTTTGCGTGTGCATGAAACAAACTACGGAATACGGTCACACTTACGTTAATTATTTTCACGAACATACACCTGGCTTCATCATTCAACGAATGGAGCGAGAACGATCTTTACTCCAACAAATTGTGTACATTATAGACAAATCCTTGAGCCAAAACGTTATCGTTAAGCCAGTATGAAGAGCAGATACACAGATTGTAACGTTGGTAAATGTTTTAATAAATATACATTTCAATAATCGAAAATATAGCCAAATACAGACAAAAAAAGTGATAATATAAATACCACACAACGTTTCTTTTAGCACTTGAAGAAAGGGACAAGACTCCCAGAAACGTTGTGTGTTGTTTATATTATCAATTCTTTGGTCTGTGTTTGGCTATCTTTGTGATTATTAATTTTTTTCTACTTGACGTAAATTTTTCATTTTTAAATATACATGTCATCCAAGTTTATGTCTCATTCCTATAGTTGGTTGTGTTCCTGCGAAATTTTAACCCAGCCTTTGGCAGAATTGTTCCCCTTTAAATAATTCACCCAGTGTTCCTCGTCATAATACCCGTAGCATTTTCTCTTCGGCACAATGGTCGGAACAAAAACATACCGTTTCAAAGCAAAGAGACTGCCAACTCACCTCAAGGTAGGTTTTCACTGCAAAATTCGCATTCACAGCGCGGCATAAACAAGAACAGCTACGAGTGCAATACAGGGCAGACGCACTGCGTCATCTAAACACTAGTATGGAATTTTTATTACCACAATTTTTTTATACGTTCACTGTTCTTAATATATTTATCATACGTTCTAATATAATATATTTTTCCTTCATTCTCTGCTGAATCTTGCTGCATTGGCTTTTTTCACAAGCAAAACGAAAAATTATAAAAATGTTTTAAATTCATATATGCAGTCTCTCTGGTACCATTACTCTTTCAGATATACACAAATGATCTACCAGAAACTATGACTTCGTTTAATGAAGTTATTCTGTTTGGTGAAGACACGAGCATTTACATAAATTATAAACTCGAAGAAGTAGCCAATGGAGCTGCTGTCCTGGTTCTCAGCTAAATAAAAAAAAAATTATAAATTAATTGAGAAAAACTTATTGTTTGCAATTTCAATCAAAAATGTGGCTTTTAACTCTAAAGAAAAAGGATCACAAAATGATAAAATTTGCGAAGTATCTAGTTAATAGTAATTGCGATTATCTGTTGATAGTAGATTAAATTGGAAAACTCACATTAATAACCGTACAATCAAATTAAGCTCAGCCACATATGCTGATAAAATAATGTCAAAATACAGTGATCATTAGGAAGTTGGTTTACTTTGCATATTTTCACTTCTTATTGTCTTGTGGACTAACCTTTTGGGGTAATTATTCGGGAAAACACCAAATTTTTATTCTTCATAAAAAAGTTGTTAGACCTCAAATATTGTTTGTAACTTTACATGACCATCTCAGATCTGAAAAATTTCAATATAAGATACAAGAAAAAAGTTTATAAACACGGTTAATCACTATCAATTACATAGAAAGGAGTCCATTAATGTGGTATTACTACATTTATTACTAACTTTAAAAAGTTAAAGGGCAATAATATCAATTTCAAAATAGAGCTAACCCAGTTTTTGCATAGCCACTCCTTCTATTAAATTAATTCACTCACATAATACGTTTACATTAAAATAAATCCAATATAAAATAAATATATTATCTACATATGTCGGTGAGATTAAGTTTCGCTCCACTAAGAAGGGGCCTTACATGCAAATAACGCGAAACAACCGAGAGATTGGTGTAAAATCCAGGGTTATGGAAGTCATTAAGTTTAATTATGACATTTACCATACTGGTTAAGATGTAGTTCAACTACAACCCTAGAAGTGGGTGTGGAAGGAGGCAAAACTAATTTCCGCCTAGAATCTTAAACGCGTAGAGCAATTTCCATCAAACTTTATACACATGTTACTTACGATCCAGGAAGAAACAACGAGGAGTTAAGATACACCTAAAACCTATATTGATGGATTTGAATGAGGTGTATTTTTTAAAAATTCGTAAACGTCCATTATTAGCGTCGAAAAAAAGTTTTCACTGGTGCTGAATTCAATAGTTTCATTCTAGAAAATTTGTGTTCAATTTTAACTCCAAAAGGCAAGTAAGAGTGATGATGGAACGGGTCTACACAAGGTTACCCGGATTATTTTTGACATTATTAAGTTTTCGGGCGTATTTTTGATTTTCTTAGGGTAGCAGGAATATTTTTGGTCTCCATTTAGTTAAAGGTTGTATTTATTTCCTCCTTTAAGCTATCAAGAGTATTTTTAGACTTTCTTAAGTTAGTCAGTATTTTTCAATGTTTTAATTCAGAGTGAATTTAGACACTCTTATTTTAAATAGTTGGAGAATGCTCGAGTTGTTAAAGTATCGCCTGTCATCATCCTAGTTTATTTGAAGTTAGCTGCCGAGGGGTTAGGTCGGGGAGGGCAACGTACATGGGTAAATGTTTCGTAGACTGGCGCTATTAACGCTGGTTAAAAGAAATGTTTATCAAGAGGTCACTGTCGAATCAATACATTCTCCGAGCCAATTTAAATAAATACCCGAGCAACGCCGTGCTCGCAGATAGTATATATTTAAAATTATAAGCTACTATTGTAATTATGTACAATTCATGGCTTATTACAAAACCTTGAAGCCCAGATACTCTACAGGGTCTACGGAATATGATCTAATACTATAATAGACAGCGATGACTTTTCTTGTGAATTTTTTCTAAATAAAATTCTCCGGTTTCGACCCGGACACATATTTGTTCAACCTGGCAACGATGGCGAAGCTTGCCGTAGACATGTTGTTGAACAAACAATTGGGCCGGATTGAGATTGTATTTAATACAATACTCTCTCTCTCCACCTATTGGATGGAGGTTTTCTAGGTTTTGTCTTGCATCACTTTTAGGCGAATGCCGGATATGATCCTTAAAACTACAACCCTTGGGCCGTAGTTAACCCTTGGCTACCTTCCTCTCCCTTCCACATCCCTTTCTATGCTATTAAATAGAAGTTGTCACCACGTGGCACCATCTAGCCTATAACTCTAAAATAAATAAAATAACTTCGGAAATGATTTTTTAATTTTTTTTAATATTAACTACATAAACTTGAATTAATGCGAAAACACTTTTTGTTCGCGTTAAATGAAATGGGTTTATTAAAAAGTAGTCATTCACAAGCCCCTGTGGCCTAATGGATAAGGCATCGGTCTCCTAAACCGGGGATTGTGGGTTCGAGTCCCACCAGGGGTAATCATTTTTAGATTGTAAGATGAAAAGATTGCGAGCGGTTCATAACATTAGGGTTAGGTTTTAGCATCAAAGATTTGCCTAATATAAATACTATTTATAGGATACGACTTATATAAATACTTTTATTCTACACGTAACTACCTAGTTTCACAAAATAAAAATACTAAAGTTTTATGTTTCAACTGTAGACAAATTCAGGAGAGCCTCAAACTCAGATGCCGCATGAACAGTTCATCAGTTTCTCTGTAAAGCGAATAAATATATTAGAATATATATATATATATATATATATATATATATATATATATATGTTTTACGTACGTATAAACTATTTTATTATTATTATTTGAAAACATTTATGACGTAAATAAATGTTTTTCCCTGACAATATGTTTATTGTTTGTTATCAGGAGTTAATATTGCCAACTAGGTCCGAAAGATTCCAGATAAAATAAATCTACCTACCGTCTTTCAACTGTCAACATCAAAGAGCCATAATAACCGAATGCAGTCTTAATGGTGTGGAAATTCACCACGACCCTTTCTGTTCAACGACATTATCCAGTTTTCCATTTCAGGCTAGAACTGAAGTCTACAGACAAATCCAGAAGTCTCACGTTATACAAGCCCACTGGGTGCTTGATTTAAATTTGTATGAGACACTGGAAGATGTTAGATGGTTAGCCATCATAAATAAATTAAAACATTTAATTTAGCCTTATATTGTTTCTTGTATGTCTTTAAATACTGTAGTCTCGTGTTGCACGAAATGAGCATCTCTTAACATGCCATAGAAAGGTTGCTCCAAGGCGAAACAACGTGTCCATGTGATTACTTGATAATTAGAAACTCCAAATACGATATGCCGAGTGTGTTCACAGACAAACATTCAACGATTGATTTCTTCAACGGAATGGAGAGAATTTTTGCATACGTGTAATTATTAATTATAACTTAAGAAATATTTATTTGCAGGTTATTAATAACACAATATGTTTTATTTACGTAATCAGTTAGCGAACACACAATTACTCGAAAATTAAGTAATGTAGAAGTGTCTGGAGAGGTTACTCATGGCCTTGGCACGTTGCACAAACATTGAGTAGGATATTTGTTTTACATGACGAAGCCCACGGATACTGCGTCCGTATCTGCATCCCAAACAAAGCGACAGAACTACATTCCGCAGACGCTAGATTATTTTAGTCTATTCGCTTGATATTCATTTTACGTCTACAGCTGAGATTATAGCAAAACATGTTTTCAAGCCGCGTGACGCCACGAGGAACTGTTATTAAAGTTTATTTTACGCTTAAGTCCAGAAATAAAATAAAGAAATGTAAATTGAGTTAGAGATCGTATATTATTAAAACGTATGTGTTAAATGCTTGACTGAAACGTAATTGGCCCAAAACAATGTATTTCTAAGTACCTACAAATATTACATACAGCATAATAATAAGATAATAATAATAATAGCTTAAAGACAGACAAAACGAAGTGATAATATAAATACCAAATTTATATCATCACTTCATTTTGTCTGTCATTTGGCTATTTTATTATTACATACAGTTGTTGTGATCCTCTATAATCGAGTAGCAGTCGATACATACGTTGTATGTGATTTCAAGAAGAAGGAGTTCAAGTAAGTGTGGTAGAGAGAGATTTTAGACTAAGTGGTGTGGGCAGAAAGGAACTAAAATATTATTGTGTTGCAGCCAGAGTAGTAAATTTTGAACAATCACTCAGATAGAAGTAACAGTTTCTTAAGCACTTACACAATTCAAAACAGTAAATAGAGGGGTTGAAGGCGACAGATCAGCCTGTGGGAGCTGTTATTCTCGCAGGCAGAACCTTTTAGGAGAGACGGAGAAGGCTAGCTTTTGGGATGCCTTCTCCTCACTCCGCTTTTTAACTCAGGTTTCCACAAGCCGAGGTACATCGGCCTGTTTTGAAGGTGTATGTTCCAGGATCGAAGACTTTGGGCATACGATAAGAGTTGTCCGCTATTCCTATTGGAACAGTCGGTCAGCTGCCTCCTAAACTGATAGAGGCACGGACAGGGGAATGATACTTCCCCACAGCCGTCGGAAGGGCGTGGGACAAGTATCCAATGCCCGACCTTCCTGATGCGGGGTTTCTATGGTTTGTCATGCATCAGTTTTAGGCGAATGCTGGGTAGGATCCTTAAACTATAGGCCGGGGACCCTAGTTAACCCTTGGCTACCTTCCTCTACTCTTCCGAATCCCCCCTTTCAAATCCCTTCCTATGCTATTAAAGGGGAATTGCCACTATGTGGATTACCCTGTAGTCTGTTACTCTAAACCAAATATAAAAAAACTGTAAATGTTCTATTTTTCAAAAGCTTGAAATATTGTGCAGTGAGGAAAATATAAATATTTAGGTATTTTAAAGAATATAATGTAGTAATTTGTAATTAAGGCACTGTTCTAATTGAAAAGTTGAATTGTAGAGGACTCATTATTGGTGGATATAGCGGACGCCACAACAAACCGGCAATGCAAAAAAAAGTATTGTTGATCGGTCGAGGTTTTACGCGCTCAAAATTTACGACACGAACGAACAGTTGGGCAGCGGACAGCAAGTAGAACATAGTAAAAGAACGAACAGTTGGGCAGTAAACGGCGAGATGTACAGATTAAAATTCTAATTCACGAAAACTTGAACAATCTTTGTCAGTCGGCAGTGAAGACTGAAAGGTCTAATTTAAAGAACGAGAAAGTGTTCCAGTAACCAGTACGCTGTTATATCAAAAATGCAGAAACTGAACTAGTCTTCAGTCAACAGACAACAAAAATCAACGAGATCTACAAATCCAGGTTGCAGTAAATCATCGAGAATCGACAAAGTTATTTTAAACCAACTAACAAACTACGCTAATTAGAGTCTGTGAACATTTAGAGTCTGTGAGTACTTAAAATCAGTGATATCCCCAAAATTGTGCACGAAAAAGTTAAAATGAGACCTGGGCTGCCGTAAGTAGAAAGAAAACTTTAAAATCATTGTAAACCACGTTTAAAAGATAAACGTCAGATCGTTCTTTAATTATCGATAAAATGAGATCTTTAATTATTCAGATCATTCTTTATTTCTTGATAAAAGTTTAAATTGTTTAAATTCAATCTTTGGTATTATTTCTTCAGCAACAAATGTCGTCTATGTTCAGATGCATTGATTCCCATATAAAGCAAATGTAATTTTTGTGATTTTGATTATATAAATTCTGCCATTATCAAACCCAGTTCAAGACCCTGAGATCCCAAATATTTTGTGATTTGAATACTTGTTTTAAAATTGTTAATAAATCTTGTTTAATAGTTTTCACGTAATAGTTCTTTTCATTTAAAAACGCCACATAGTTCATATCATGAATTATTGTCAAAAGATGCAAGCTATCGATATAAATTATTACAATAAATATATTATTATATTATATATTACTTATAATCATCTGCAGATGATAACATTAATTTGTCGTATTCCAAAATAATCTTAATATGA
This sequence comes from Zhengitettix transpicula, assembly GCA_037074705.1. NCBI lineage: Eukaryota > Metazoa > Arthropoda > Insecta > Orthoptera > Tetrigidae > Zhengitettix > Zhengitettix transpicula. Next base: position 112,082,501 of record CM073591.1, on the reverse strand, counting down.
CTTCGGGATAACAGACCTACAATATATTGCATTTAGTTTGCTGCTTCATGCGCTGAGTGAATGCTTTTTTAAGTTTCGCAATATTTCACACGTATAATCATAAGTATAACTTCCTGTGTTGTGAGAGCCTTGCAGGATCTCTGGTTTCGTGTTACTTGAGGTTTATTGTGGAAGAAACATCGCGAAACTGGACGATTTGCTGAAAAATTAATGGCGTTAGTTTATCAGAAGTCAAGTCTTACGATCTAGAAATAGCACATGTTGCTGTCGAGGATGGTTCAGGATCCATTATTAGGTCTACCTATAGATAAATGGAATACTGTAAATAAAATATTTTTACATTTTTATGAATTATTTACTCAATACCCGTGGCTTTTGCCAAACCATTAGAATTGTATTGTGTTCCGTTTGTCACTACTGGGGCAGGTTCAAACCTTTAATAAGACGTTTTGGAGATGGATTAGAAGCTCGTCAATTTAAGGGTTAAAACGTTATATAAGAATCTCCAGCCTGTATAAGAATTCAGTAGTTCACTGCTCGTTTATTTTGGCAAACTTACCCCATGAGACGATTTTCTTTCTCTTCCTGCCGCTTGCGGAGACAATATTTTTCTTTTGGGAATAATTATCACGAATCTATGGCGGAAATGTTTGCGCCGAGAATGTATGAGCAGAAATAAACAAACAATCGTAAAAGAGAATTTCGCAAGTCTGCAGTCACGACCATGGCTAGTTGGATGGTATGACAGTTAGTGTCAACCAGTTTGCAATCGAAGTCATTTGTTGTTTTAGCGATTTATAATGATTATAATGCTCGTACCCGCAGTCATGGCGAGTTTGCCATAATTGGCCGATGTTTGCCGAAGGTGCCCGAAGTTTCTGTTGTGTAATCTGATAATTTTTTTACTGGTAACAAACGTTTTTTATAATTGTTTATCTTCTTTGAAATTATAGAAAAAAGAATAGTGGAATCAACAACACTGAAAAATTATCTATCACGTTTCAAATTTGAAGCAATAGAAACACTCATTCCGTCATTGTGGTATTTCTGTAATTTATGGTAGGTGTATTTATTATGTGCCTTTCGTTCTAAATTCTGTATAATGGGTCTAATTTTGACTTTAATCCCTGAAAGCCTTTCATTTCTATTTTCTGCCCGAGGATGTATTCACGTTGTAAGGCCCTCCATCATCAGTGCGAGACTGCGGGAACGGGATTCCTGTTTCAGGTACGGGACAGAATACCGCGCAGCCCTCCACATCATTGCGGGAACGGGAATTCATTTTCTAGTCGCCTTCCAGCGAACACAGCAGTTTCAATTAAAATAATTAAGTATTTTCTCGCAGAAGACGAAAAACATGCTAACTAATTTATCAGAATAATAAGATCAAGGCAATTATTTCCCCCTCTGCTCCCTGTTTCCTATTTATTTACATATTGTAATAATCAAAATAAAAGGGCTTTATTTAAGTGAAAGAATTTAATTTACAAACAAACAAATTTACTATCAATAAATTAAAACAATTACACAATTTAAAAAATTATCTCAGGGTCTCTACGGGGTTTGATAATGGCGAATCATTTTATTTCTCAACTTAAATACAAATTCCAATTTAAAAGAGAAAAGATTTACTCGTCAATTAACTATGACGAAATTTACTTGTCAACAAAATTAAACTAAAAAGATGGATTCTAATTAACAAATTTTAATCAAAAGAAGAGAACGAAATCTGACGACTATCTTTTAATCAGGTTTACATAATTAGTTGTTTTTATATTGTTACTCACGGCAGCATTCCAGGATACCTTGTAATTGACGAAACACTATGGCGGGGTTTTGCACAGCTTCTAAAACTCACAGATTCTAAAATTTCTATTTTTAGATCAAACTCAGGAACCAGGATGACCCTCCTTTTCGTCTCTCCCTCGGTTGACTTCTGCTAATTATGCCCGGCTATGTTCACAAGACTGTTTGTGCTTAGCAGGTTTCGTAGTTCTGCTCGAGTGAATATTTCGTCTTGAGCAAAATGTTCATGGACCGATCAACGCTGTTGATTGGTAATTCTCGATGTTTCTCTGCAAATTTCCTTTAAATATTTGAAATTGTCTTGTCTATTTCCAACACGACCAATTTCTGTCGTGTCTGATTGCCAACTGCTTCTACTTAACTTTACTTTTAAAAAGAATATCTCGTCTATTTTATTACGACCATTTCCTGTAGTTTCTGCTTGCCAACTCTAACTTCTCAATATCTTCCTGCGACCAAACCTTCCTGCTAATGCGACCTGAACTCTACCATATCATACTGTGAACTGGACTCTCTCGCAATTTTGAGCGCGCATTACTTCTTCCGACAAAGAAACAATGCTCTTCTTGTCTATTGTCAAGAATAGATTTCTCAAACATTTTTTTTAATTTCTCAATTAATGTCTTAATTAATTGGCATTACAATGTATTTATGAAAAGAAGAATATGGATTCACTACATTAATTCTAAACGTAAAACATTTGGTGAATATCACACTGTGGTGAGCTTACGGTTAAATTAACTATTTGTTGGGCGCCACCTGCAAGAATTGTTCTTGCAGGAAAGGGAAATGCAATATTTAGTTATTAAAAAAACAATAATTCATTTTCTCAGAATTTATACAAAACGAAAAGCTCTCCAGCCTGCCAGGGATGCATGTAAGCCCCTCCCTTTCTCAAGATTAACCGTGGTTTTTCTCGTGGCAAACCGACGCGATACCCGGAAGCATGGAACGCGACTTACCAGGTCTGCAGCTCGGACAGGGTCGACTCCCGTTGGCGGCTATCTGTCTCATCAGCATTCGCAGAAGATGACCGGAGACCCACGTGCAGAACCAAAATCTTTCAGGATCAAATCTGCCTGACCACTCTCACCGACGGTCCAAATTCATCTCCCTGACCGCTCTCGCCGACGGTTTGAATTCATCTCCTCGACCACTCTCTTGTTCGCAGACTTCTTTCTCTGCCTCCTCAAAACCCTCTCTCCTGGTTGGTCCTTGTGCACACGTGACCCTCTTCCAGATATTTTAGGGCCATAGCCTTCCGGTCATCTACCCCTTCCTTGGCCGACCCTGACCTTGCTTGCGGGACTTGCGGATTTTCCAACCCACCCCGCCATTGTCTTGTGTCTGCTGCTCGACCCCGGCAAGCCACATTCCCATGCTTCCAGGCAGTAATTAACAGTTATAAAAAAATATTTTGTACAAATCGCTAACGAAAAGCGCACCATAACACCTTAATGCCAGAGCTACGGAGAGATGTTGAAAAATTTTATATTTATTCCAGAACAAGCTGGGTGCCCGGCGTTGCCCGAGATGTCCGATACACTCCAATTTCGGTTGCTTTTGCGCCATTTTTATGTAACGCTCCTCGAACCCTATCCCTAAATGTGCTCACCTCCCATGCTGAAGGTGTTTAAGTCACTGACCAAATATATTGGTCATTTTTACATGTTAGAAGATGACCACCCCCACAAATGTGCGATAATCAAAAAGAATTTATTGCACGCAAAAATCGACCAATTAAAACAATTATTAAATTTGTAGACATATAATTTTTCCATCTGAAATTAAACTATTTGGTGGTTTTAGCAATCTGCAGTTGGTAGCATTGTATAAAATTAATGCAAAACATTACGAAATACGCTGTCTTCAATAAAAAAAATATCAATTTTGAACATTTAAGTATTGTTTTTAAACTATTTGGTAGTTTCAGCAATCTGCAGTTGGTAGGATTGTATAAAATTAATGCAAAACATTACGAAATACGCTGTCTTCAATAAAAAATAACAATTTTGAACATTTAAGTATTGTTTTTATCATAATTCTATGTATCTTCCAGTGCGTATTGCAAGATATAATTGGGAAACATATTGGTCCCTGATCCCGTTAAATATTCCACGTCAAAAGTCAAGTTAGTTAAAAGAAAATTAATGCTATGGATTGTATAACCTTTCATAATCTTATAAATAAAGAAGAGTGTATGTATGTTTGTATGTTTGTATGTTTGTATATTTGTATGTTTGTATGTTTGTATATTTGTATGTTCGTTATACAAATCTACACCGGTAGAGCAAATTTCACCAAATTTCGTACACGTGTTCTTTACGACCAGGAAACAAACACTGTCGGGGTGAGACATGTCTACCACCCCCAGAAGTGGGGGTGCACGGGGGCTGAAATATTTGAACATGCTAAAACAGTCGATATTTCAGTCGGATAAATATTTTTAAGGGTCAAAGATATTTATAGTCTTTCCACTGAAGATATCTGAATATAATTTTCTACCTCTACACCCTGGGGAAAGAGCACCCCTAGCGTTTGGGGTGGAGAATACAAATCTACACCGCTGGAGTAAATTTCACCAAATTTCGTACACGGGTTCTTTGCGACCAGGAAAACAACACTGTCGGGGTGAGACGCGCCTACCACCCTAGAAGCGGGGGTGGACGGGGGTGGAAATATTTTAACATGCTAAAACAGTCGATATTTCAGTCGGATAAATATTTTTAGGGGTCAAAGATATTTATAGTCTTTCCACTGATGATATCTGAATATAATTTTCTACCTCTACACCCTGGGGAAAGAACACCCCTAGCGTTTGGGGTGGAGAATACAAATCTACACCGCTGGAGTAAATTTCACCAAATTTCGTACACGGGTTCATTGCGACCAGGAAAACAACACTGTCGGGGTGAGACGCGTCTACCAACCCCAGAAACGGGGGTGGACGGGGGTTGAAATACTTAAACATGCTAAAACAGCAGGTATTAGATTTGGATAAATATTTTCGGGGTCAAAGATATTGATTGTGTTTCTACCGATGTTTTCTGAATATAATATTCATCTCCTACGCCCTGGGAAAAGGGCACCCTTAGGGTTTGGGGTGGAGTTGCTTTACAGAAAAATAACGCGAATACAACCGAGTTTGGAGTCAAATCGAAGGTTATGGATGTCAGTGAGTTTACTCCGGATAAATATTTTTAATTGCCCATTTAACCCGAAATGGTGGGGGTTGGAAGGGAAGATAAATAGTCAGTTCTTGCGCGTTCTTGGAGGAGAATTACGTGAATACTATTTCAACGGATGTTGTTGAAAATATAAATCCCTTTAGACATTAGTGGTGAGCTTGCTTAGGGCTGGGGGTGAGAATTGTCTATTATTCTAAAACTGCCAAAATGTTATGTGTTTATGGGTAAACTAGATTGATATTGTTTCTACCGATGTGATATGAGTAAAAATTCAACACTTTCCACCACGGGAAAGTAGCAGATTTAGGGGTGGTGTTGTTCATACTATTTTAACCTATGTTGTTTCCATTAATAACGACGTTTAATCAAAAATAAAAGTGTTTCAGAACCATTGCTTTTTATACTCTTTTAAAAAGTTTTTTTATTATAAGTTGTTATAAACATAATTTTACATTTATTCCGTAATTGAAGTTTTATTATTGTGAAGAAATAAGGCAACAAATAATCACGGACAAATAAATGTAACAAAAACTCTACATGCCAACGTAGTTTATAATTTAGTTTACTACAACTTCAATGAAAATATTATCCACGTAATCTACATTATTAGAACAATTGTTCTCAAAATCCTAAACCATATAAATCAATCCATTAATAATCACTTTTCTACCAGAACGAAAGGGCTTAATATAAATAATTATTACACTTAATCTTATAAATAAAAATGAGTGTATGTTTGTATGTTTGTATATTTGTATGTTTGTATATTTGTATGTTTGTATATTTGTATGTTCGTTACACAAATCTACACCGCTGGAGAAAATTTCACCAAATTTTTTCGTACACGTGTTCCTTGCGACCAGGAAACAAACACTGTCGGGGTGAGACGCGTCTACCACCCCCAGTAGCGGGGGTGGACGGGGGTGGAAATATTTAAACATGCTAAAACAGTCTATATTTCAGTCAGATAAATATTTTTAGGGGTCACAGATATTTATAGTGTTTCCACTGATGCTATCTGAATATAATTGTCAACCTCTACACCCTGGCGAAAGAGCACCCCTAGCGTTTGGGGTGGAGAATACAAATCTATACCGGTGGATCAAATTTCACCAAATTTCGTACACGTGTTATTTGCGACCAGGAAACAAACACTGTCCTGGTGAGACGCGTCTACCACCCCCAGAAGCGGGGGTGGACGGGGGTTGATATATTTAAACATGCTAAAACAGTCTATATTTCAGTCGGATAAATATTTTTAGGGGTCACAGATATTAATAGTGTTTCTACCGACTGTTGGGGTGAGACGCGTCTACCACCCCCAGAAGCGGGTCGGGATTATCAGTAGAGCACTTTTAGGTGTTGGGTGGAGGAACGCTGCAATAAAATAACGCGAATACAACCGAGATTGTAGTCAAATCCAAGGTTATGGATGTCATCCAGTTCAATTATAGCACCAAATTGCCCGTTTAGCCCCAAGGGGCGGGAGTGGATGGGATGGAAATTTTCTAACATGTGAAATCATCGATATTAGCGTGGAATAAATAAATGCCGGGACCATTGACGTTGATAGTATTTCTACCGATGTTGTTTGTAGGCATGATAGGGTTGGGGCTGGAGGGGATTTCCTTGAACATAACGGGAAAACAACCGAGATTCGAGTCAAATCGAAGGTAATGGATGTCCCTGAATTTATTTATGACAATCTGGACAACGCGCGGGTATCGGCCGGGTTGGGATGAGTTACCGGCTGTTTTTTGCGTCGATTAAATATATTTCGGGATGAATTAGATTAATAAAATTTCCCTACATGTTCTCTGTGTATAATTTCAACCCCTTTCGGACTCATAAGGGTGCACCCTTAAGGGTGGGCGTGTAGTAGCATTACATAAAAAGAAACCAGAAACTATCGGGATTGTCACTGACTTTAATTAATTTCCTTGAAAATAACGGGAAAACAACCGAGATTCGAGTCAAATCGAAAGTAATGGATGTTGCTGAATTTATTTATGACAATCTGGACAACGCGCGGGTATCGGCTGGGTTGGGATGAGTTGACCGGCTGTTTTTTCGTCAATTAAATATATTTCGGGATGAATTAGATTAATAAAATTTCCCTACATGTTCTCTGTGTATAATTTCAACCCCTTTCGGACTCGGAAGGCTGCACCCTTAGGGGTTGGCGTGGAAGTAGCATTAGATAAAAATAAACCAGAAACTATCAGGATTGTCACTGAGTTTAATTATGACATTAAACTTGACCGTTTAAGTCCCCGAAGCGGGAGTGGTCGGGGGTGTAAAATTTCAAACATGTTAAACGGTCGATATTTGCGATAATTATTTCCTGGGGTTAATTACTTTGAAAGTATTTATACCGATGTTGTTTGTGTATAATTTAACCCCTGTGAGGGGAGCAAGCTTAGGGGTGGCGTGGAGGTACGTTAAATAAAATCCCGCAAAAACAACCGAGATTCGAATCAATTCCGAGACTATGAATGTCGCCGAGTCTAATTGTGACAACCCTGGGTAACGCGACGGGTTTGGGAGGTGTTGGGCGGGGGAATAAATTTTCAGACAATGTAATCGGCCGATTTTTGCGTGGAATACATTCTTTTTCATTATCGCATATTTGTGGGGGTGGTCATCTTCTAACATGTAAAAACGGCCGATATATTTAGTCAATGACTTCATCCGCCTTCGGCATGGGAGGTGAGCACATTTAGGGATAGGGTTCGAGGAGCTTTACATAAAAATAGCGCAAAAGTAACCAAAATTGGAGTCTTATGCATGGTTATAGATAAATGACATCTCGGGCAACGCCGGGCACCCAGCTAGTAAATTATATTTATCACTCGATGTGGTATTGGTAGATTTAATTATACTTATTATTCAATCAAAATATTTTTGCTCAGCTTCATTTCTCATAAATTGAACATCTATAACGTCGTTCCCAAAAATGGAAAACAATTATTGCTATCCTAACCTCAAATTTTTGTTTCACGACACAAATTGCACGCAATAATTTGTTTTCATTTATACAAATTTATAGAAATACGTTGCGTAAAGTATAATTAATTGTACTTTTAATTCAATTTAAATGTTCCTATTTCTGTACATACCTTTGACTGATAGTGCATTAATTGAATAACGACCATAAAAACTTTCGGAGTTCCGTACGTCATTTTCAATACTTTTATAGTTACAAACATATAATTCAGCAGTCGTACCTTAGACAAATCGTATTATCTTCTGAAATATTATACAGGATACAATAGTACGTTATATTATGAAATTTTATAAATCTCGACCGACACACATTTGAATGTATTATAAGGCGCCATATTGGCTTTATCAAAGATAGCGGGATAATTAACTATTCCAAATTAACTTTGCGCAAGGATGGTAAAAGTACGTTATATTATGAAATTTTATAAATCTCGACCGACACACATTTGAATGTATTATAAGGCGCCATATTGGCTTTATCAAAGATAGCGGGATAATTAACTATTCCAAATTAACTTTGCGCAAGGATGGTAAAGTGTTTCGTATTGTTTTTTATTACTATTCGATGGAGTAATACTGGAAAAAATTTTACTTTTTATTCAATCAAAATATTTATGCTTTATTTCATTACGAAATACAAAACTATATTTATGACGTCATCGTTTCGCGCAGTAATTTTACACTAATTCGTAACTTATTTCAATTATAATTATTTCCACGTTTATTCTAGGGGTTTCTCACCCCCACAGTACCGGTTCTCGATTTTGGCAGAATATATATACCAATTTTTGTTGAATACTGTCCACGCGATAAAATTTGTATAAAGAACAACGTAAATACATACATACATACAAATATACATCCTTTTTTATTATATAGAAGAAGAAGAAGAAGAAGAAGAAGAAGATGACAATGATCAATTGTTTTGATGAAATTTGCAATTCAATTAAGACTGACATTAAAAAGCAATACACGAACTATTGTGAACCAATATCTCCCAGAAGAACGAGTTGCTTTGAGGTATATATGTTATAACATTTAAACGAGTGTGAACGTTTTAGAATATTTAATGTAATGCATTATTAAAATTTTTCCGAAACAATGGGACAAGCACGCAGCAGCCACGTGCTGGGACGCAGCAAGCGGCGGAAAAATTCGTGCATATGCCCATATCCCACAATTAAAACACGTCCCGCACCTTTCCCGCTTCCGTTCCCGCAATGGTGTGAGAGAGCCTGTATACCATTCATTTGATTGAGTGACATTGTATTTTTTATACATTCATGGAGGCGGCACCGTAATGGTGTGGCATAATTAGCATAAAAAATACAATTTGAACCATTCAATAATTAAATATAATATTTTTAAGTAGTAGATATTTTTTAAAAAAATAGTACATTTAAGGCAGTTTTTTTTTAAAAAAAATCCCAACAGAAGATTATTTAAAAGGAAAACCATTTAAAGGGGAAATTTCTAAGACGTTCATCTTACTGAAACTCACGTCCCTGATGATGTTCTGCCTGGAATCTCGTAATTTGCATTACTATTTTTTTCAAGGGGACCTTAGGGTAATTAACAGTCCGCGACATTGTTGACGTATACAACACGTACAACGACCAGAAGCCGCAAATGTATCAGTCGAGAAGTCCTGGAACTCAACTATTAGTGATATGTTTCTGGTGTCAACAATAAGCTCTGCAGTCTCGAAACATCGATTCGATCGGTCGACTAAATTAGGTAAGTCTAAATATGTAAAAATTATTTCACTATTGGATTATTATTTAACTTTTATAACTTTCGTTTCACATTGTTTTATTGCTTTGCTGAGTCCCTCTTTTAAGACGGTTACATCGACATAAAATTACGTTTTGGGTGTGCATACATTATTATTCTAAAAAATTATCTATTTGAATTAAAGCTTGTTCGTTGATCGAGTGATTTAAACAAATTTTAAGTTGAAATGCCAGATTGACAACTCTCATTACAATAGTTTTCTCGCCTTATGAATTCTATACCTTCATTAATGGATTTCCTGTTATGGACATAAAATGAAAATAATATTAACTTGGAAAACAGATCCATAATAGACTGTCGTACATTCGGTATTTGTAAATTAATTACCACTGTTCATTTATTCACATTCATTCATTTATTTACTTGACTTAAGCCTGATGGACGTTTATTCCAATTTTGTAACTAAATATGCAGATAGAACGAAAGTATTGCCATGAAAAATATACTTCTTGATTAAAAACCACATTTGACAACTGCAGCAAACATTGTGTCGTTTACAAAATCTCTTGCTCTAATTGTAATTGCTGCTACATGGAACAAACAAAACGTTCCCTTAACACCCGCATATCAAGGAAAATAATATCCAACTTCCCAACGATAAACAATCTGTTGTCTCCAAACATATCAATTCGAAACATAAATTTGATTGGCAAAATGCTGAGATTTTAGACGTTGACACCTGGTGTAATTCCCGACTTATATCAGAGATGCCTCACATTAAATCAAACATCACGGTAATTAATTTACAAACAGACACTATTAAACTCAACAATTGCTACGGTACCTTATTGTTACGCTAAACCTTCTGCTTTCCCATTGTCGTTGCGTTTTCTTCGCTTTTGAGGTTTGTCAACTGACTTGTGCACTTGATTTTATTTTATTTATTTTATTACATTTGACCTCGTATGAGGAAATAGGACACGTCAATACATAAAATTACAATATAAATCGAATGCTACAATTACAAATAATTAGAAGTTAACATAAAAATACTAAAATTCGGAAACAGAAATTTCCATGTCCAACATAAGTAAAACAATATGAATATAACAAAAATAATAATTATTAAACTATACTAAGGGAAAAATAGTATAGTATTTACAGTTCTAATAAAAATATTAAAAATAAACTAGTAAATAATGATTCGAGAATGAAATATCATAAAATATAGAATTTACACATCACGCAAAAATAAAAACAAAGCTAGACACATGCACACTAGGAGGAAAAACAAACGACGGACAAGTCACTTCACGAAACAGAGCGACGAGGAATCTGCCCTTCCGTAGAAACTACAGGCCGTACATGAAACAAACAAACAAACAATAGAGCCGAAAAGACCCACAGAGACTGATCAAGTTATGACATATTAGCAACACATTGAATATTTTTGCAGGTTTTATAAAAAAATAATTATTACGGGAACGGTGATGAAACTCCTGTACTGAGTAAAACGCGCCTTTCAGTAGAATATTTTTACATTGAATCTCAAAACGCTTGTAGTTATTATTGTTCTTAACATCTGGAGGAAGACTATTGTATAAAACTATCCCTGAATGGTGAATACTTCTCTGGTAGAGAGCAAGGCAACGCTTGTCCGATCTTAGACCTTTTTTTTTTAATATTACATTTATCAGCAATCAGATACATTTTAATCTATAAGCTAATGTGGTAGCTTTGACATGCTATTTACATATCATACATTATAGCATGATGAGATCCCCTCCCCTTCTAAATCTTGTCTAGAGATGTGCTGGCCATTTTCTTTTCAGTCTTCTTGTTTTATCATTTTCTAGTAGTGGTTGTAATAATGGGTTTGAATGTGATTTGAGCTTTACGTGGTGACTAACACTCTTTTGACGGGCAGTTTCCATAACAGTAGGTATTTTTAAGTCATTGTGTAGTTGTTCTTTTGTTATGTACCAGGGGGCGTTAACGATGGCTCTTAATATTTTAGACTGGCATCTTTGTATTATTGCAGTATTTGACTTACTGGCACATCCCCATGATTCTATCCCGTAGGTCCATATTGGTATAATTATGGCTTTATATAGTAGTAGTTTATTTTCTAAGGAGAGGTGTGACTTGCGTCCTAGTTGAGTTTGCTATCGAGATGTAAACCCAAATATTTTACAGAGGGTGATTTAGGTATCTCTGTGTTGCTTATAAAGATCGGTGGGCAATGTTTTTTACATAATATAAACGTCACATGAGACGACTTTTTTTCATTTATTTTTATTCTACATTTCTGAAGCCATACTTGAAGGAAGTTCATATATTTTTGAATGAGTGATGAAGCCTGGTTTATATCCGAATGTGAGGTTACAATCACAGTATCATCTGCAAACGTTCCTAGGACAATAATTTCGACTGTTGGGAGATCAGAGGTGAACAAGTACAACAGGGGGCCTGAGACACTGCCCTGAGGAACTCCTGCTTTAAGTGAATGTATAGATGCGATGTCTTGTTTCACTCTTCTACGGAATTTTCGGTTTGTTAAGAATGATTCCAACAATTTATAGAACATAGGCAAGTTTTTTTAAATTTCATATAGTAAACCCCGATGCCATACCTTATCAAATTTCGAAGGCTCTATGATTGTAATTTGTTACTCGGTGGCACTGCTGAGTTGTAGAATGACTCCGTCGAAAGCCAAACAGATGATGTGAAATCCAGTCATTAGCTGTGAAGTCGGGATCAATTCTTGAAAGCAATAATTTTTCCAGAAGTTTTGAGACTGATGAGAGCAGACTAATGGGTCGGTAAGAAGTAACATTTTTTGGATCTTTACCGGGTTTGTTAACTAAAATTATATCTGCTAACTTTAGTTTCTCTGGCCAATAATTTATTCTAAATATTGCGTTAAATAAATATGTAATAATCAAAAGACCTTTTCCAGGTAATTCTTTCAGCATTTTTACGGCGATGAGATCCATTCCAGGTGCTTTTCTAACGTTCATGTGCTGTATCATATTTTTTAGTTCCTTCGGTGTGACTGGTGCTATTTCCTCGATTTTTGACAATGGAGTACTTAGAAAGTCATCAATTTCAATATCTGGATCATTACTGTGAGGACAAAATACCTCACAAAGATGAATATTTGCGAATATTTAGTTTAAAGAAAAAAATTATAATTGAATTTTTATTAAACTTGTAGTAGATAAACAATTTTTTTTCCTAAAGATACAATATTTATGATATCTTTAGGAATACGAGTTGCTTAAATTTTTGAACCAGTTATTTTCAATGAAATTGTTTTTCGAATGAAATTGTGGAAACGTTTTGACAAACAACCTGTCCATGTTTTAAAAAGGTGATTTCTAATTTTACAGTGAAGTATGCTTAATGTAGTATATATTGCTTCTTAAAAAATTAAACTGTACATTTTATTAAATGTCCGATATTTATTAGAAACATAAATTTTACTTTATATACTTAAAATAGACGTTGAAACACAAAGCTTAATTTATTGTTTAGGCACAGCAGTGTTGTACCCCCCCCCCCCTTTATTCTTTCAGGATCAGGCTACACGAGTGTCAATGATGTTGTAGCCTCTCTCTTTTTAATAACATAGGAACGGTGTTTGTGGAAGGCAGAGAAAGGTAGCCAAGGCGGTATATAGGGCCCTTGGCTATAGTTTAAGGATCCTACACGACATTCGCATAAATTGGATATAGGGAAAACTATAGAGAAATTTAAATGACTGGTGCTATTTCTTCGATTTTTGACAATGGAGTACTTAGAAAGTCATCAATTTCAATATCTGGATCATTACTGTGAGGACAAAATACCTCACAAAGATGGTTCGCAAACACCATCTTAGCCCACCTTCCTCCAGTAGTTGTCTGTTGATATATTGGACTCGTTGCAATTGTTGGTTTACGGTAAGATTTAATTGGCTTCCAAATAGAGTTATCATACCTATTTAAACTTGTAATATAGCTTTTAAAGGATTCTTCGTTCCAGGAATTTAATATTACCTTGGGTTTGCTACTTAGACGTTTAAATGTAGGTTTATCAGCTGAGGCATGGCTTCTTTGCCATTTTGCTCTTGCTCTTCTCTTTTCTGCTACAAGATTTTTAATTTCTAATGGAATATTTATGACATCTTTCTTGCGGGGTATTATTTTTGGTGTGGCTTGTTGCCCCGCCTGTTGTAATGTTTTAATTAAGTTGTTTGTTGCTGATTCGACCTCACTTTGGTCTTTTAGGCTTACATGACGGCCAATATCTTTATTTAGCTTCTTGCGATACTGATCCCAGTCTGTTCTTGAATTGTGTAGATTAGTAGGGTACGAGATAATTATTGGGCACGTGCTGACTGTTGCTATCACTGGAGTATGATCAGAAGACAGATCACAATTTGATTCCACATTCACGTAGGAGGAAGAGATTCCGCATAAGATAAAAAAGTCTAGAAGATCCGGTAGTTTGTTTGTATCAGTTGGCCAGTATGTAGGCGTGCCTGTTGATAGGTGAGAAAAATTTCTTTCTTGTACTACTTTCATTAGTTCTCTGCCTTTTGTGGTAGATAAACGAGAGCCCCAAGCAGTATTTTTACTATGAAAATCGCCTCCTGCTATAAATTTTTAACCCAAGGTGAGGAAGAAGGAATCAAACTGGCCTTTTTTGATGTTGTGTTTTGTGGGGCAATAAGCACCAGCAACGGTTAGATCGTAAGGTAATATACTGACTCGGATTGCGGTTGCCTGGAGGTAATCTTTTTCATAATTTGCCACCACATAATGCAGAAAATTGATTTAAGAGGATGGACGAGTCCTGGAAGATCATTAATATAAATAAAGAAAAGTAAAGGCCCCCAGAATCGAGCCTTGAGGAACACCGCAAGTAATTAATTCCCAATCAGATAAATGAATATGCCCATCTTTATTTTCGACCGCTAACTTTTGTTTATGATTTTTTAGATATGATTTTAGGAGAAGTAAGTCGTTTCCCCGTACACCATAATATTCTGACTTTCTTAGTAAAATTTCACCGTGTCGAATGTCTTAGACAGATCAGCAAATATTCCAGCTGCCTTCAATCCCACATACAATGAAATTTGAATATTTTGAATAAAGTAGTACATTGCACTATTTGTGGCTTTTCCTTTCTCGGAGGAACTTAAAATATTATATTTGCTCAAGAAATTATGTAATTTGATGTGAATTATTTTTTCAAAATGGTGAACCTTTCTTGAATAAGAGGATTACTTTTGCAATTTTGAAAGCATCGGGAATTATTCCACTTTCAATATATTTGTTAAATATGAATTTAAGTGGAAATGCGATGGCTTCGGCACAACTCTTTTACCATTTTGCTTGTTATGCCATATATATCTGCTGCTTGGAAACATTTCATGTTTTTTATCACTGAAATGATTTCATCTATACATATAGGTTGAAAAAATATACTATTTTGCAGAACCGGAACAGAGTTCTGCAATAATTTGTAGAAATCCTCCTCAATATACGCTGAGGTGTCTTTTATGTGAAGGTTATCAACATTTACGTGTTTATTTGCTCTGCCTGAAGGTATATTCCTGAAATTAACTGAACAGTTAATCTATTATATTATTATTGGAAATAATAATAAAGGTAGCAAAATACATGCAAAATAAGTGATAATATAAATACAACAAAACGTTTATACTACTGAAGAAAGGGACAAGGATCCTAGAGTTAATTACATTATCACTTCTTTATATTTGGCTTTTTTTCCGTATTATTAGAACGAAAGTAATTAAACGCTTTCTCTTCATCAAGTTACAATAGTTAATATTGTTATTCCGTTCTTTGTGCAAATATTCAAAATTAACTCTTTATTTTTGAATATTTTGTAAATGCATATTGTAACGCGTGTATTTAGGTTTAAGTATTTATTTGTCTCGGAAGTGTTGTTTGCTGTGGTCTTGAGAATTCGAAACCGTGCACGTGTGTGGCGGTGGAGGAGATAAATATTTCCATCCAAGTAATTTCGTGTCCTGTCTCGATTGTTGGCCTCATCATGACAGAATAGTTAGTCATTGTTGACTACGGAACTGCAGCTGCGTGCTATGTCTTGTGACAATGGAAGAATCAGTCAACTGGGATTTCGACGAAGTTTTCTAACAATGAAAAAAGTAAAAGAATGGGAGGATATAATGGAGGGGACGGAGATAAGCTTTTGAAACTGGACAGTTGTTCTGCGCTCACCGAAGCTGGTGGATGTGATTAAGAGAGGCTCCGTAAAGTTGTTGTCTCTGATATAGTTCGAGGCAGAATCGTCGTGAGAAAGGGGCCACAATTTGTTAGTGAAGAGTTCACAGAATAGCACCACACAATTTAGTACGACGGCTTGCCAGCATTCAATCCCGGAGACCGACGCCTTAGCCAGTGGTCAACCCCTCAGTCGACGCCTTGCAATGGTCCTGACTAAAGTCATCACTGCACTTGGCCCGTTCTGCCGGCTGTGAGATACGGAGACGTCGGTACGAGAGCTACAGCAAGCAACACAACACAGAACAGCAGTACGCATTTGGTACGGGCAGCAGATCTCTTCTATGTAAAAACCACAGGTGCCTGAGATAAGAGTTTTCATGTTTAACTTTAATAAACTTATATAAAATTTATTTATTGGTCAATTATTTATTTTGATTTAACGTAAAAACCCAGCCCACAAAAATAATTCTTTACAATATGAAAAGGTTGTCCCGGATTTTTGGAGCAGTGACAGTTGCAGTCTCATGGGTGGCACTCACTGTTGGCAACTGCGGTTGTGCCTTACTGTGCCAAATAACGGAGTTTTCCCACGTATGAAGCTTAGAGCGTAGATAGCGATCCGCGACGCACACCTTATAAAGTTTTTATTTCGTGGTGAACCTCCGGTCATGTCCGTTCCAATTGCATTAAACGATGCAGTTATAGTCGGCTGATTGACGGCTAATTTGTTAGCTCTACGTACATAACGTGTCCAGTCAGAGAGCCGCAAATCGCTGTTATAGGTTGCATCTTTTTGGAAGATAAAAGATATAAGTTCCTGGCTATTTATGATGTGTATCTTTAAAATAAGAACAAGAATGACAAGTCCATATTCAAATTTGGAAACTGTGCGATAAGTGCGTTACTTGTTAGACATCTTGTAATGGGAGGAGCTATTTCCTTTCAATGCCAATAATTGTAGAAATGCCTTCCCTACCGAAGGTGTTTTGCTTGCTGAATGCATGAATGGTCCCTCAATCTTTCTGACAGAGACTACGTGAGAGTAATATGTTCAGACCGAAGAATTCGCTATACTATTTATTTGAAATTCCATTGCAACCTAGTTGAACATATCTCTCAAAGTTAAATACAGATTTAATGGTTAAACAGCTCAACTAGAAAGTAAAACACAAATAGATTAATATTATTTTAAGGAAAAGTGACAGACAAAGGAACAGTTCTCTTTTGTGAGGGAATGATCTCACAACATTGATAAATCATGTGAGTCCCTTTAGGGACGTTACTCTGCCTGTGTGTTATACGTCCCTGGTGGCTCATAATATAAAGGCACCTGTCGTGGTCCTACCCAGAATTAAGATGCAGTTATATTCAGAAAAATGTGCATTCCCTTCGGTTGCCCGAGGGACACTGTGGCTGCTTCTGTAAATAAAGAAATGCCCTGGACTTACAATGATGTCTGATAAAATACGCAGTTACAGTTTACCTATTTGATATTCCCTTGCGCCTAATTTACTAATATTTTTAACTAGTTCAAATTAAGTCGTAATTTCATATCAAACAAACACAAAAATATAATTTAAGTATATTTTAAATTAAGACTGAGATCATGGAATAAAACTGCAGACAATACTTTAAATTAACCTAAATTATATTATTCAATTCTATTGACCAAAAATGAAAAAAAGGTAACTCTCT
The DNA here is from genome assembly GCA_037074705.1 of Zhengitettix transpicula. Classification (NCBI taxonomy): domain Eukaryota; kingdom Metazoa; phylum Arthropoda; class Insecta; order Orthoptera; family Tetrigidae; genus Zhengitettix; species Zhengitettix transpicula. The sequence goes on along the minus strand of CM073591.1, from coordinate 112,064,812 downwards.
AAAAAATTATATATAACATTATACGACCGCATATATTACATTAGTATCTTCTTTTATTAACGCTCATTATCTGACTAACTTGTTCCTGAAGTAGGCAGTGGCGGCTCGTGAGTTTTATAAGTTATGTGCTACATCAGCCCAAACAACCATTTTTACTATGATAACTATGTAAAATAATAAAACTTTAAGATAGATAGTGTTACTAATACAATGACCCTGCACGTAATATGCTACATTTATAATTCTGTCTACATAATTTCCTGTAGTGTCTAATTTATTACGTGGAATAATTTAGCATTTCTAATCCGAAAATATTTTTCCTCGGTAAATATTTTAAATAAAGCTAATTTTCGGAATAAGTCACTGAGCAGTGTTGTATTCAGTGACTTGCGGTAGATTTTCACACTATGATGACTCTTAAATGTTATTTTCTTTAAGATAGCCTTAAGCCTTATAATATGATTATTTTATTTTATAAACATTGAACGAATATTATTTTTGCTTTGAAAAAAAATTATTGTAAAATAAGATTTATAATTAGTGAATAGTTCAAGTTTGTTTAGATATCGTTGCTTATGCCGCCTGATGCGACCGCACGGCTCTGGAGTGCACTAAGATTTGTAACACGAAAGTGAGTGAGTTTGTTGAGCTTTACTGTGAAGGGGGAGGGGGGGGGGGAGGTATGCTGCGCATACGCAGCTGTTGTAAAGATCCTGTGCTGTAGCTGGAATAGCACTGGCTGTCCAGCGGGTTGCTTTATCAGGATCCATGCGCTACAAGGCGGGGAGTTTGTTCGATATCGAAGCACAGTTTCGCAGTGTTAAAACACAATTATTTTGAATGTTCCAAAAATTGAGAAAAATTAATTGTTACTAAATTAATTTATGTGCTATAGCACATGAGCACTTATACTCGAGCCGCCAATGGAAGCAGGAAATATTTTTCTCCTTGACTAATATTGCAATATTGTCATCGTTGCTTTATATTAAATATTTTTAAGAGTAGCATTTATTAGTTTTCTAATAATATAGAGCTTCTGATGTTTGTTTGAAGTCATGTGTAATCAGACGTATTATTTGACGAAAAAATAAAGTGATTTTAACAGTCGAACTTGGTACACTTCGTCGAAATTTCACGGTAGTGTGATAAATGTGGTTCAGTGATTAATTATAATTTTAATAATTTATAAATATAATATTATTTAAACAAATATTTTTAATATCATATAATTATAACTAAAATATCAAAATAAAATCATGAATTACAAACTAATACAGAATTACGTATATTAACAATTTGCGTTCAAGTTCTTCAGACTGATAGCTGATAACTTAATAATATCTCTTTCACTAGGGTATTGCGAGTTTCAAACGAGTTACAAAGTGGTTCTGTGGCAATTTTTGGATTGATATAAAACACAAACACGTATGCAGATTCCTTTTGACGCATTAACGTTTTCGTATGAATTAATTTTTGTGCCATGAAGGCCATGTAACCCTGCGGTTCAGTCTGTCGATCCACCTTGCATCAAGTGCGTGACCCGACTCCAACTAGCTCTACTCAACTGTCATTCCACTGCCTCTCAACTACTGCCTTCTCGCTTAGATAGTAATATATATCGCTGCATTATTTCACACATGGGAAAAAAAAGTCGATTAATTTTGGCAGCCGAATTCAAACACAGAGGTTGCATTCACTGATGAGACATGCAAACGAAATAATAGTTTTCACCTTAATTTACATATTACACTACGTCCAGAAGTAAGTTCCCTGTCTTTAAAAGGATACAGGATTTACTTATCTGACGAAGAAAATATGTGATAATTTTGTCTCTTAAACAAAGTTTAACAATCGTGTTTATTACCTAACATGAAATTTTACGGAAATATCGGTGTCTATAAGTTGTTCTTTTTCGAGCAGTGAAATTGCATCTAGCTCTGTCTAAGCCAAAGAAGTCACAATTTTACCACGTACATATTAGAACCCCATTCCGGGAAAATAAACGGGAGATCATAAATTTGTAAATCCCGAGCGCACGTGCTGACCATTAATTTTATAATTTCCACAATTATTCGAATAAAAATAAAAATTGTTGTTTTTCTTCTTAATAAAAAATATATTATAAAATATTTCTTCTGGATAAACAAATATTTCATTTATAGATTTAATCGTCTCAATGATGTTTGATTTTGCACATTTTCCCCAGAATGTAGTGATTCGACGTCGTAGAACATAGAAGACAAATTAAAAAATTTCAAAGCATATTTACAGACTCCTGCAGATTTTAGTTGAAAAAAAAGTTCTTGCAGAGCAACTTGGCATACATGCACAGCGAACTCTGAAAAGAAACTAGAATCTGATCTGAAGGCCTCTGAAATATAATCCATTCCTGGGGGCACTGCATGCCGTTGGCTGGTCTTGTTACATTACTCTTGACCTAATTACAAATTAATTCGTTTTCACGTTTAATAATGTATTACTGCACGACTGCCTTCACCTATCTATTTTCTTAGAACTAAAATCTATTAGAATAAGAAATTATTCTTATGTTAATTTCGACTTTTAGAAAATATTTACTTGAACTCCCTACTTGAGGATACAATTACTTTCAAATCGTTTAGCGAAATTAATTAATATATTGACTGAAAAAACATTCAAAATCATCCAACTTTATTTGAAAATAATAATTGATTATTTTATTTAGCTACATTTTCAAGTGTTTTTCCGTGAATCTTTTTCCTAAAAATTCAATTTTCCCCACCCAATCGTTAATTATGTACACTGTGGAGTATACATTATAAATTAATGATGTTATTTAAATTCGTAGGGAATGAAAACAAACTCTTTATTAGTGAGACTGACGCACAATTAATCTTGTACCAAATGATTTGTCATTTCATAATTTTTATAAATGGCTTTGTTAAGTTTAATGACCTGATTTTTTTACCAGTTATAGCAATATGACTTCTAAAATACTTTTCTAAGATGCATACTTACTTAATATTAAGTTTTTAATAATCTAAATGTTTTAATTCTTTCATTTCTGCCCCCCCCCCCCAGAGAAGAATTTTTTTAAAAATTTGTTATAACGGTCAAAGTAAACCGCATTAAATATCTTATATTGTTGTGCCAAATCCATGGATAAAATACTTAAATGAGTGCTTGTACTTGTCACGCGCGTTAGAAGTGAAACTATAATATATATTAAAGATCGCAAGTTTTCCCGACGTATATATTCAATATATTATTATTATTTCTTCATTCAAATATGTAGTAATGGATACCATCTATCTTTATTTATTGAAATATAAAAAAAAAAATAATTATATAAAGGGACCAATAATAAAACGATTTAATTTTTATAAAGCTTTAACTGAACACTAATCTTACCTCAGCGTCATATTTTTGCCTTTCGGAACCCACAGAAGATTCACAGAAATGTAAAAACTCCTGCCCAGGTGGGATCAAAATGTGGTATCCGCTCGCCGGTGACGCGCAGAAGTAGCAGGCGACAACCACAAAACTCAAGCTTATCAGATTCCAGACAGTCCATATGAAAATTAGGCTACCGAACATAGAAATCTGTAATCAGATACCTTGTAATTCCGACATTCCAACGACAATTTGCAACTCCAATCTCCTTGAATATTAGCAACAATGTAGCCAGGCTAATATTCAAACAACATCCGTATAATCATTTTTTTGTGCTTCACCAAATGACAATTACATTAATTAAGTTACATATACGACTCCGTCAGTCAAATTAATGTTTCTTCCTTTTTCTCCGAACGACAATTTAAACATTGTAATATATACACGACTCCCTCAGTCAGATCATGTTACTTTAGTTGCTCTCCAAACGAGAATTAAATTAAATCTTGGCACAATAATTATTATCTATGACCCAAACAGAATACAAACAATTTAGAACATTTATTTGAATCATTTAAGTGGTCACGGTTCATTGTATTTGTTATATATATAAAAAAAGTTTGTGATAACTAAAATATGAGTCAAATTGAAAATTTGGTTGATCTATTGACGTATTTACGAAATACTGCATCGATATTTTATACCAATTTTGTCGACACTAAATATATAAATGAATTTAGGGTTCGCACTATAACATAACGAAAAATAAAACACAGTAGTGTCGGTTCATTAACGTTTACTGGAGATGTGTGTAACAGTTCCGTTTTCCAAAAAATAATTGTAATATTCAACTTGAATGTGTTTTGGATTTATATTTCAGTAAATGCATGAATCTTGATAGATAAACAATAAACATTCATGTAGATAAGCAGGTTTCCATTTCTTGTTTAGTACAGGTACGATTTGCGTGTTTTTCAAAATAACTGTTAAATAAGCGTCGGCATTTCAGAGATTGTTGGACTAATAGGATGACGCTGCTGTTTGGGTTCCGCGAGTAATTCCACTCAACCTTGAGTAGGTGCGAGTACTCGGTAATCTCGCTCAAGGTGGAACACAATGAACTCTGCGGCACGTGTTGCACAGCCATTCAGAAAATATGAGTTCTGAATCTCATAAGAAAATGTCGCTTATCTTACCTGATCTAGCGGCGTAGGAATGGTTCCATTACTCGGGACATAGACAACCTGTCCAACTTCTTTGCTACATCAGATATGCAGATGAAATTTTTTGTATTGTTAATACCTCTCAAACCAACCTTATAGTCAATACTTTCAATAATTATCATCCTAACTTACAATTCACCCATGAACTTGAATTTAACCATTCTCTTAATTTCCTCGATGTCACTGTATCCATTCACAATACTTCCATTCTCACCAATTGGTTCAGAAAACCTACATACTCTGAACGTGTTCTCAATTATCTTTCTGATCATCCTCCAAACCAAAAGAGAGCTTGTAGACAGAGCTATATTACTTTATAACACCAAGTTCCATCAACAAAACTTAAATATTGTCCGAAACATTTTAATCTCCAATGAGTACCCTCTAGATTTTATTATTAAACACACAAACATCAGGTAGAACAAAATCCAATATCCTACTGACAATCGTTCCCAAACACCTCAAGCCAAATTATTTCTCGTACTCCCTTATTACAAATTTCTACATCACAAATTATTCAAAGAATATCAAATATCCATCATTTACAGATCCACTGATAATCTTTCCTACTTGATTAAAAGCCACAAGGACCCACTTGATACCTACAGCAAACATTGTGTTGTTTACAAAATCTCTTGCTCTAATTGTTATTCCTGCTACATAGGGCAATCGAAACGTTCCCTTATTACAAGTATCAAGGAACATATGTCTAATATCAAACTTTCCAACTATAAAGAATCTGTAGTATAAAAACATATCATCAATTCTAAACACACATTTTATTGGCAAAATGCTAAGATTTTAGACATTGACACCAGGTTTAATTCCAGACACATTTCAGAGATGCTTCACATTAAATCAAACATCACAGCTATTAATGTACAAACAAACATAATGAAACTCAATAACTGATATTATCCCTTATTATTAGGCTAAACCATCTGTTTTCCCATTGTCTTTGCTCCCTTATTTTTACGCTAAACTTAAGGCTCTCCCATTGCCGTTGCGTTTTAGACGCATTTGAGTTTTGTCAACTGACAAATGCAGTTGTGTCGCTCTCGGCTCTTCTTCTCACCTGTCGAAAGGAACAAGAATCCCATAAACGTTATGTGGTATTTATATTATCCCATTTTTGTCCGAATTGGCTAACTTTCTTATTCATTATATTAAATCTGACGTAATTTTTTTCATTTTAAGTAGTAACATTGTATAAGTATACCATTATCCTAATAAACGGAAAATTTCCATTGAAATCTGATCTCTGGTTGAAGTATTAAAAAACAGGCGACAAGTAATAGAAATATATTTTTGAATTTTTCTGGTTCTCTATTCGATCTTAAATTTTTAAATAGCCAAACAAGCCACAAGACAATAAATTTAAATATAAACCCTTTGATACCTCTCAAAATCGTGCAGTGTTAATGTTTCTCGATAGCTTAATTGGAAGTGTCACTGTAAACAGAACATTATAACAATCATCTTTTGAAATCACTAAATACTTTCTTCTGTTCTTAGATGCTATTATTTTCGTATCTGGTAAAGGTACTACAATTTATTACACTTAACGTTTTAACATATTCGGATTTCGACACGACGAATACTTCCCTTCCTTACAATTTTCGTTATCCAACAACTTTAGATGCACTTGAAATGGCATTTTTCTATATTAATTTAGTAATAATTTCGAAAGAGCGGTTTAGTGATACGAGTTTGAACCAATCAAAATTGGCAGAATCGGATATGTTGACACCAAGCAACATTATAAATTAATTTCAGAAATGTTATTTATTAATCCGAACAATTTTTTCAAGCAGATATAACGGCATCAAAAGAACTACAATTGCAAAACAGCACATCTCAGACTTCTGTACTTCAACGACAGCTGCCATGGACCTCATAAAATTCATCGAGGAAGCAAACCGAACTGAACAAATATAGAAACCAAATCGCTAATAATGTTGCGAATATCGATGTATGTAAATAATAACACTATGTAATGTATTGTACAGATTATACGAGTCGCCAATGACCACGATGTCGACGCGACCATTATATACCTCAATAAATAATAATAATAATTGGAACAAAGTGTTTATCAATGTGAATGTAGTGAATTACATTAATTCTGTAATAACCCATAAAACTATAAACATAACTAAGCGGAAATCAATCAACAGACACAGCTATGGATAGAATGTAATCTATAACGCGTTACTGTTGTATTAATATCTTTGCAAAACAACGTTTGAAATCAACGTGCCGATAAATTTCTGGAAAATAAGTCGATTCAGTACAGCGTCTACACGAATTACCTATTGTTGAAGAAATATTAATATTTGTTATGTATTATCATAATACCATAATTAATATTATCAATATTAAATAGTGCAATTAATGTTTGATTTAACTAAACTATTGACGGAAGTCTCGTAGGAGCTCGGACGAGATCACAGTGGCCTTTGTAGTATGACGACACTAACGATTTAGAAAATCCAATATGGATGCAACATTTGATGTAACTCCCTGCAGGAGAGTTTCTGGAATATAATAGTTTTTTTATGGTACTGGTGTTGAATCAGCACCTTGTGATTTAAATGAAAAAGACATTCCCGAGCTCAATCTTTTACAATACGATTCAAATCATCACTTTACTTTGACAAAATTGATGACATTCAGTCCTGAGAAATAATTTCATATAATCTCGCTTAGTGAATTAACTAGATAGCCGTTTTATATATGGTATTTAAGGAAAAATTATATAACTGTGATTTCATATAAAATTCTATCCGATAATTTTTCTATAATCTTATCATTTTACAATTTAAATTACATAAATTCTGTCCACGTGTCTAAATTCAGAATGTGTCTTGTAAAATGATAGTCTGGCAGTCGTCCGGGAAGTCCAAGGCCATCAATGGGCTGTCGTGCTTGAAATAAAAATAAAATACGCTGTCTTTGGGAATATAGAATCTACTTTTCTTGAAAATTTAAATCATATGCTTGAAGAGGGAAAAAATTCCATATCGCTTGATAGTTTGAAAATAAATTCTGGGGTCATATTTGTTGTTATCGAGAATGTGTATAACAACTTTTTTTGTGTATTTTTTAGTCTGTGAAGAAAGCTATGTGAAAAGAAACCGTCAGATATTGTAATTTATATGATAAAAATTAATCAAACTTATTACTTGAATAATGGTAAGTACAATACTTTAAACTATTTTCATGAAACATAGATGGTTGTATGAAATCTTCGAGTGGAATTCTCTACGAATTTACCAAATATATTTTACGATTTATAAGTCGTAGAACCGAATGTTTAATGCGATCACAGATTCGAAGGTATGATGGATTAATAGAAGGTACAATTTCCTCCTTGGGGATTTTCTTGTCCTTGGTTTAGAACCAAGGCTCCCATAAGCCGTAACGCCTAGGCTGGTTCTCAGGGGTGTATGATCCGGGGTCCCCCAAATCCGGTCGAGTCATGGAGTCGGGTAAGTTGCGTTCCCACATCGAACTCTGACGTCCCGTTATCTAAACGGCGTGGGACAAGTACCAAGAGCCCGACGTAACTGGAGCTGCTTTATCCAGGATTTTCGTTGCATCACATTTGGCGAATGCCGGGTAGGATCCTTAAACTGTAGGTCGGGGACCATGATCACCCATTGCTACCTTGTTCTCCCGCATCCGCACTTTCCTTCCTTTCCTATACTATTAAAGAAAAGCGGCCGAAAAGTGGATAACCCCTCATGTAGCCTATGAATCAAAATATTTCGAAGGGATGTATTAGAAAGACTCGACAATTATAGATGATCTATTTGGGCAACAGAACATTTGTAATGCTTAATCCGATGAGGTTGTTTTAAACTATCCGTTAATTGATTTATGTATCTAACCACAGATAGAATGTAGTTCGAACCAACTTGTTTTGTCTACGCTGCTGATATGCAAATTCGCGTTTGTGCTAGTAGACCCCGTAGCACGCACTCAGGTACTACGTACGTGATTTAGTCAGGATGGGGAAACCTGAGACACGTATGAAATGGGTGACTGACAAACACAAATATTTCTCAGTCGTGTTTTTACAGACCGCGACATTCCGGGATTGAATCGTGTCCCAGTCTTCGGAATGAAAACTAAACATGCCATTGAAGTAGAGAAGTTTTTCGTATTGCCAAATGGGCATCTCTTTTCCAAAGTCGTTTACGCACGAACAACGCTAAATGTTTTGGAAGAAACTGACACAAGTCTTCAAGAAACTAGGCTGCATCTCCATCTTATCAATAAACTACATTACAATCAGAAATAGACTCGTCAATTTTAATTTAGGGTGATTTTATCTAAGAGTTCAAATGGTAATAAACGTTAATGTAGAAATTACTACGGTCCTGCAATACGTTTTTTAACGAAATCTGTACTGCACATTTAATGTAAGGATTTCCATCTGAAAGGAAATCGTTATGCTATGTATTCTGTCAGACCTGTCATTTTTTATGAGTACGTGTGTACTAATATCCAATTTCAAATATGCTTATGAACTACCGTTATGAGGCGTCTCATTAGGTTTTTTTTAAAAAAAAATAAGTACGATTCTACGAAGATATTAATTCGTGGTGGTGATTATAATAGTTCCCACTGTTTCATAATTTGTCGTCATAGTGTGCGTGTCTTAAAACGTTCCTTTCACGTGGAATATTCACAGAACGTTGTAATATACTTACACCGTTGAGTTGACTACTAAAAACTTCCAAAATCAGAATGACCCTAATATTTCATCGTGTCTCGATTACATGATCGTGAAGAGGTGTTTCGGTGTCTGCAGTTGAACGGATAAGATCTTTTGGAGCAGTATCAAACAGTATCGAACTCTATTTCGAACTCAAGGGGCTAACTGGAATTAGTAACCTCTGGGTTTGTTTACAAATAATTGGATACAAACCCGTGCCGTTAGATACAAATATAAAATTCGAGTTAGAACGAAATAATAATTGGATAGAAAACAGTAGTCTTGGCACAACCAAAGGTAATTACAATTACGAAGGAACTCGTAAATGCTACAGGCCAGTGAACACTGACAATGCTGTGAGATACAGCTCGGGCATAACAAACACTTCACAGAGCTCAAGATCACATCTGTATGAATTCCAACGGACACTCCACAGCATTCACTGATGAGCATCGACGCGTCTGGAAAGACGCTACAGTATTCACAACTAACACGACTGAGCACCAGCCGTATCTGTTTCTTCCAAATGCCTCTCAAAAGCTTTCGGTATCGTACGCACACTCGGGATAGCTCGCTGTTATTCAGAACGTGGTTCTGGAGTCTTTGGTGACGGCCTCCGGGCCGTGCGAGCGGTGACATACGTCCACCAGGGTTGACCTGACTCTGTGGCTACCTGCCGTCACTTCATGATGTATACTTGATAGTGTCCGTGTCCCGATTGATTGGCAATCTGCAGCGGACTGGTAATCGACTTATTATTCGCTCGTCTGAGTGCACATTTAAGAGCTGTAACTGACGTGGTAAGTTCCTGATCACCGAGCTGCTGTTTTAATTTACCAGGACTAATAAGGTCTCTATCTCAACATCATATTATGAGCATTTATTTATTCACCCCAATTGTTTGTCCCCTACTACAATTGAGAAAGATTTCCTTCGTTTAATAAAATTGGACAAGCAATGATACATTTTTTACCTAATTCTCAATAATTCTGGTTTTGCTATGTTATCTGATTTCTTCGTGTGGGAGAAGTATATTCATTTATTTATTTAGAAGTAGGTGTGAAGGAGACCTAATGACCTAAGTGGAGATCATTCAGAAGACGGTAGAAAGGATAAGGAGTCAAACTGGGGAAAATTGAGAAGGAATAGGAGTGGGATATGAAATGAAGAAGTTGTAGTACTCCGAATGATCGCTACACCTTTAAAGCTGCGTTAAATCTCATATTAGTAATCACGATGACGTAACTCACGTATTTTTTGGTTTGTGGGCACACGTTATGTTGGGAGCGTGAATGACGAAGACTTCCGAAGAAAAATGCCTTTGTTAATGGTGCAGTGGACCAGCAACATTTATTTATTTGAGCGAATATAATCCCGAGTAGGGGCAAACTGAAGCTTAACTAAAAATAATAATTAACTGATCAAGTGTTCTTCAGATAACTTGTACTAATAATTAGTTATTATATTTCTTCCATTTTGCACAGATCAGGGGGGTTGTGAATGTGAAGTTGGTCAGGGCGACGAGATTTCGAGAGCTTCCCCGTCGAAGTCGGTATTGTTGACAAATCGTCAAGGACCGCGGAAACAAAGTGTGCGAATAGTGTAGAGGTAGGTTCCGGAGAGTTTTCCATACCTGGCAACGTGGCGGGGACACTTGCGGATCAAGATCCATCCGGTTAATACCAGTAACACGTTTTCGCAAAGCAGCAAGCCATGGCAAATTAAATCCCCCCTTCGGATTTTTTTTTCGCATCGTGGTAGAGGTGGGGTACACTATTTAGAGGTGTTGCAGCCGCACGATGGAGCTTTTCTCACCGGAACCTGGAACATCGAAGTCGTTCACCAGCGTCGCGGAAAACTACAGGTTACTTATGCATGATTCCGCCCCAGGCGTCACTGCGTGCGTGCGCCTGGATTTCGTTCTAGATATACGTGACTCATACGGATTTCTAATTATGTTATTTAATTATAATGTGTTCCTAATATATTAAGGGATCGTTGTTGAACTTTATCATTGAACATATTTTTTATTTTAACTATAGCAGGCATCAATCGAATATATTTAAACTTTGGAATAAAACACATTATTTAAATTTATTAAAGTGAATTAGTAGAAGTATGTCCATATAAAGTAAATTGCCAATCATATTTAATCAGATCCGATCAGTGTTGCTCGCTTGCTCTTTAGTTTGCTGCGTCGTAGATACCGACTGAGGGTGTTTCTTATTCATTATCATTCATTTCATAGGTATATGGTTACACGTTTTATGAAGTATCGCAATAAAATCAACGTAACATTGAATATATTTTTCTCATTTTTTTTTTACAATTTGAAAGGGTATTCGAATTGAAGCATTCAGCGTTTTGAATGGATAAATTGAATTTGATGATTATAATTTGAACTTTTTAGAAATAACACGGTGCATTGAATAATATTGATCAGATGATTTCATGTGACCTGGGTCGTTAGCGAATTCTTTGCAAATATCAAACATGCCGCGTCTTATTACCAACAAAAAGATCATCCCGAAATATCGACGTTATATACGGGGCGAGAATTCAACATTATTATACTTTTATTTATGATCAAGTAACGAACTACATTATTTTTAAAAATATTGAGTTGCGTAAAGTAGACACTATAATTCGTTAAGGTTAATCAGATTGCAAAAAAATCATAAGTACTTTGATATTCGTTTTGTACGATTCTCTTATTTGTGTGTATATTTGAAAACTGAATACCTTCGTTAGTTGTTAAAGAGGAATTGTCGCCTTCAATTAATTATTTAAACTTGATTGGTGTGCAAAATGGTACCCTTACAAAACTTGTTTAAAATTGAAAAAACCGGACTTTCATAGCAACGCAATAAACTATCTTGTGACGTTTCCATGCCTTATTAGAGAATAATATTTATGGTCTCTAATTAACAACGTAATCGCTCTGTTCTCCAGCTGTGGTAGCTCGGTGCTGTCTTTAACCGCCAGAGGGTGTTCATGAATTTAGTTGTGTCATTTCAAGACGATATATACGGCATTTAGTCGCGGCCAATTACCTACACAAATATTTCTTTCCATTGGCAGTACCATATTGGGAAGCACAACTAAAAACTCGTAACGAAAATCACGTATGAACAAGGACACGTAAATCTCTAACTGTAGTGACTGTACAACGTTAGCACTTTTATCCAACGTGAAACTTATTCATTCCATACATGTTTACATCCTGAGGCCGGGTTCTAGTGAGTTGTGACAAAACTTGTTCTCATTTCAACTGTAATAGTTTCTGTTACGTACCTTGCTCTTAATCCGAAGTCAACGTTTTCAAAATTAATGCCACGTATTTTTTTTTTCAGTAATAGAAATCTGGATGTAAATTAAATTTTTGTTCATTTCATACAAAAACTGTAACAAAATGGTCGTTAGATATTAATCCTATTAAAAATAGATTTAATTCTTGTTTGATAAACTTACATAATCTATTTTCATTGATAACTAAATATTTTACCGTTTATTCTTGAAAGTCATTCTCGTAACTTATCTTACAGTTCAACATTACGTATTTCTGAATAATTTAAACCCGATAAATTATGAAAATATATACAATTGAAAACATCATTTTTATAAATAGTAAACAGATAATTTAATGCTATAATCGCTAATAACACTATTTAACTTAAATCATTTCTTTCCACAGTTACATACGGTCAATATTCCTCTGCAAAAAAACAAAATTTAAACCATCAACTAGCATTTGCCCTCATCTTGTATACCGTTTACTCTGACGTCACTCCACTCATAATAATTGACTAATCTGGTTTTTCTACCGTGGTAAAAATATCTCAACTTAGCACAACGCAAAACATTTACTACAACAGGAACGATAATTTACATTCATGCTCTATCAAATAGTGCTCAAACACTTATCCCTTCCCCACTTCATCTACTCATCAGATGCCATGCGGATGAAATTTCTCATCTATTACGAATTCACATCCCCAAGTCAGCTGCTTTTGTCATTTATCAAAAACTTGAATCTTATATTGTGAACATAATATGGCGACAAAACTTCCAAATACATTTTGCGTTTATTACTAATGCTCAACAGTACTAGTGTATATATTATGTTTTAGTTTTTAATATAATACATTTTAGATATGTCGACAGCAATTAATATTTTTTTAAATTCATAATTATTTTTCGCACGCCATTTTTTTCCAACGATCACCCTTCTTCCAAAATAAAACTTTAACATATACTCGAATTTTAATAAACTCTCTACTTAAGGAATGTATTTATACTACCCTTCCGCATCCCCCCTTTCAAATCCATTCCTATGCTATTAAAGGGGAGTTGCCCAACGTGGATTACCCTCATGTAGCCTGTTGCCTTAAAAAACAACGTAATTTTCACTGGCTTAAAATATGTAATAAATTATATTACATGTGATTTATTACAACAGAAACATGATATATTTGGTATGTTTTCGTTTATAAAACATTTAAAATTAAGTGCAGTTTCCAGACAAGGAACACAATAGTTGACAATTGAGGAAACTAAAATTTGAAATAGTTATTTCTTGTGCCAATCGTTTGTTTCACAAATATTTGTTCCCAAACATACCACCAGAGTTATTCGAGAACTTCAATGATTGAAACTTCAGACGATCATTATTGTTTGATACTGCACTGTTGACATGATTTTTTAAAACAATAAAATTTCCCCGCTCTCCAAACTGTACCATCATGATCAAAACTACTCTCACTATGAATAACTCGAAGTAATGTATTAAAAATGCGTAATCATTCCAACAATTAACGAGACATCGTTTCTGTTACCTCGCAACTTGACGCAGATATTGTTTAAAACTCGACATAGTGCAGGTTTTGTGAGGAAATGCTGGTATCATTGAACTCAACTAGTGCTTGTTTATATTGTATGATGCATTAGTTTTTTAAGCACTAATGAAAAATTAAACGCTATTACGTATCTTATTTATGAATATATATATATATATATATATATATACATATATATGCATTTATAAAAAAATATTAATATGAATACCTGATGTATAGATTAAGTGAAAAATTGGTAACTAACTTACAATTATTTTTCTAATAACAAGTTCTATCACGGCTTTGATCGAAACCGGTTCCGATAATTTCAGCCAGTAAAACATGTTGGTGTACTCGTACTATACGTAACGACAAGGACGTTCGAGCGTCTATTGTTTGGACGCTAAATTAATTTTTTTTAAAAAATTCACGACTTCCTTCCTAATATATTTAAATCCATTTCCAAAATTTACTTTATTACTATCTATATAGTTTCCTCGTAATAATGTTTAAGGTAATTACCGTTGTGATTGTTTTGTGGCGAACAAAAATCCTTAAAATACCCATTGATAATGTAATTTTAAATTACTTGTTTTCTTGGCTCATTTTTAATGCCCTGCGGTCTTACACTAAGTTGATAAAGTGACTGAAACGTTAAAAATAACATTTTTATTCCATATTTAGGCAATTTCAACGAAATAAATTCAAGAATAATATCGTCTAAAAATGTATCTTCTATTTAATTTCTCACGCTGAAGTATTCGTCCTCTATGCATAATTATACCGTAAAAACTGGAGCCACCTTCGCCGCTAAACCAGTTTCGTCGATGAATTTGCATTTGACTCACGAGTATTCGAGCGATACAAATTAATATCGCGATACATGTTGAGACAAAGAGAAACAGTTAACTCGATTCTCTGTAAAACAAAATAAAAATTCTTCCTAAACAGTTAAAATGAGGTTTTGTAACAATCGCTATTTTGTCTCAAGTTGTCGCTTGTCAGTATAATATTGCTAAGAATTTTCTTATGCACCTATATAAATTTTAACCGAAAGATGTTTGACGTTTTCCCTGTGATAAGCGTTTTAAATGTCTGTCATTTTGTCTACATTACGTCCTTCCCACGCCTCTGCCGAACAAATATATTTCATAGAATTAGATGTGACCGTTTTGTTGTGAAACGCGAACAAAAATACCGTGACAGACAAACAGGAATGTATTTGACATCGGTTTCGGATTCCCTGATGCATGCATGGAACGTTAAGATATGCAATTTTATTTGTGTTCATAAAAGACTGTATGGTTATATTTTAAGAAAGAAGTATGTAAGATCACTTTGATATTATTTACAAATATTCAAAGACAATTTAAATTTTTTCTTTCAATTTGGCATTTATAAGCAATGTGTTGACTATTTTAAATGAAGTACAACCTTGATATTAATTGTGTTTTAACTGCTTCGATTTCGATTACTTTAAACTGCCCTCCTAGTGGCTCACTCGTTCTCTCCTCTACCACTAGTACAGCCAGCTGGCTGTGTCTGTGCTAAACACAGAAAAGATGTCTGGAATGAGAAATGCGCATGCGCAGTATTCCGTTTCACACTCCTGCAGTACCAAACAAAACTTGCGAAACTGACGTATTTCTTTGCGCAACGGTAGTGAGAACATGTAACTGTGCTAACATTTAAAATTTGTTCGATGGAAAAATACTTTTGTGTTACAAATGTGTGTCAACTTAATCCTAAATTTACCTGGTTTTAAAATTAAACACTATTTCATGATATGAAGATGTAAGTACAAATGTAACACATTACGGTTAATTTGCCGGAGAACATTGGTAACAATATTGCTGTTGTAGTATTATTAGTATTTTACATTTTTATCCTTGAAAAAATCGTTACTGTTGCTTGACGCAGTACATAAATTAAAAAACTCAGAGCCGCCACTGGTGTTAGGTACTTGCGTGTTGTTTCCTTTAGGTATCTACAAATTTTCGATGCACCCCGAATTAAGAACAACATTATTCAGTGTATTCGTTGCCAGGCATATGGCCACTCGAAGACCTACTGCACAAAGCCCTATCAATGCGTCAAATGTGGAGGACCCCACGACAGCAAAACATGCAAAAAGTCAAAAAATACTCCCGCTACATGCGCCTTGTGTAGTGGTAATCATCCCGCGAACTATAAAGGCTGCACAATATACAGAGACTTAAAAAATAGGAATACACCAATAGCATCAAATAAAAAATCATATATCCATAATACCAACCCAGTGACAGACAAACCAATCACCCAACAACCCTGCTATAATCCCCCCCAAACCACTCCTAGCTATTCTCAAGTTGTAGCTGGTCGAACTAACAATGACATCACAATCAACCAAGTAGCACAACGAGGCATCGAACAAAATCATACGCAAGACCTAACCTTACACAATTTCCTAGAAGAATTTAAAGGTATGTTTTCCCAACTTATGCAACAAAATAGCATGATAATTAACATGCTATCCACGGTCCTCAATAAACTCATACATTAATGGCTAAAACCATACGTATCAGCTTATGGAACGCAAATGGAATCCTTACCAAAATATATGAAACTGAATTGTTCCTAAAATTAAATAACATTGATATATTACTGGTATCAGAAACGCACTTTACGGACAGATCATACCTTAGAATACCACACTATACGTGTTATCATACCGAACACCCAGATGGAACAGCCCATGGAGGCACGGCTATATTAATTAAAAGTTCAATTGTCCACCAAGAATTGCATCACTATGCTGAACCGTTTCTTCAAGCAACTGTAATCCAAATTGAGAAACTACCAAATCCAATAACAATATCTTCTGTGTACTGCCCACCTCGGCACAGACTTAGCAAGGACATCCTTCGACCATTCTTCCAATCACTCGGTAATACTTTCATATGTGGTGGAGACTTCAATTGCAAGCATACCTACTGGGGATCTCGACTCATCTCGACAAGGGGTAGTGCATTATACAACTTGATACGTGAACAAGACTACGGATACCTCTCTACTGGCGAGCCCACATATTGGCCCACAGATTTGGCGAAAATACCAGACTTACTAGACTTTTTTGTGACTAAAGGAATGTCCTCCAATTATTTTGACATAGTCAACAACTATGATCTGTCATCCGATCATACAGCAGTTACAGCTACAATTAGTACAACAATAATCAAAAAGTCACCTAGACCGTCGCTATATAACCAAAAAACAGACTGGGATACATTTAGGACAGTGGTTGAAGAAAATCTACAGTATAATATTAGCCTACGTAGCTTTCATGAGTTGGAAGAAGCTGTCGCTCACTTCACTGATACTGTTCAAAACGCAGCATGGAATGCTACACCTGAGATCACCAAACAAGTACGGGATGATATAAATATCCCCAACGAAATTCTGACTCTAGTACGACAAAAACGCAGAGCAAGAGCAAAATGGCATCGATCCCGAAACCCATTAGACAAAACAATATTTAATAGATTAGCAAAAATTATTAAGAATAAATTAAAAACGCTAAAACAAGAAACTTTTAACCACTATTTAACAACACTCTCACGTACGGACCACAGTATCTGGAAGATAGCAAAAACAAACAAGAGACCACAAACAACAAATCCTCCGTTAAGAAAAACAAATAATGATTGGGCCAGAACTGACCAAGAAAAGGCAGAACTGTTTGCTCAACATTTCGCCAAAGTTTTCACACCACACTCCGTCGAACCAAACGAGGAAGTAAAGCGCCTGCTAGATGCACCTCTGCAGCTGTCACTACCTATTAAAAACTTTTCCACTGTAGAGATAGACACTGAAATTCAACATCTTAATCAAAAGAAAGCGCCAGGTTACGATCTAATAACAGGAAAGGTCCTCGCCGAGTTACCGAAAACAGCAATAATATTCCTAAGAAATCTATTCAACTCCATCTTACGTTTTAAATACTGGCCTGCACCACTTAAATTTGCGCAGGTAATACTAATACTAAAACCTGGTAAACCCGCCGAAGAAGTCTCATCATATCGCCCAATCAGTTTATTGTCACAAATTTCTAAATTATTGGAGAAACTTTTACTAAAAAGATTAAAGGAAACTGATTCACTAGAGAACTGGATCCCGAATCACCAATTTGGATTCAGAAAGTTCCATTCCACAATTCAACAATGCCATCGAGTAGTAAACATAATCTCAACGACGTTTGAAAATAAAGCGTATTGCCCAGCAGTCTTTATAGATATACAGCAGGCTTTTGACAAGGTGTGGCACGATGGGCTCCTACTCAAGATAAAGTCTTCTCTGACAAGCGAAGTTTATCTTCTTATGAAGTCATACTTGTCCGACAGATTCTTCCAAATTAAATATGGTCAATGCTATTCCATAATCCACCCGATTGCTTCCGGTGTACCCCAGGGAAGTGTGCTGGGACCTATACTCTATCAATTATATACAGCCGACATCCCCACAACAGCTGACACATATATAGGCACTTTTGCTGACGACACCGTCCTCCTATCTCAACATACCGACCCACACATGGCCTCCTCAAACCTTCAAACCCATCTATCCCTTCTCCAAGTATGGCTCAATAAATGGCGGATCAAAGTTAACGAAGCAAAAAGTACTCAAGTTAACTTTACATTAAATCGATCAGAATGTCCATCAGTGTCCCTAAATAATATAGAAATTCCAAAATCAAACGAAGTTCGCTATCTGGGTCTACATTTGGACAAAAAACTAACGTGGAAAAAACATATATTAAAAAAAAGGAAGGAATCCGACCTGCGACTGAGAAAAATGTACTGGGCACTGGGGAGAAAATCGTGTTTATCGCTTGAAAACAAAATCTTACTATACAAAGCTATAATAAAACTAATTTGGACATATGGCATTGAGCTATGGGGCTGCTCTTGCAAATCCAACGTCAACATCATCCAACGATTTCAATCGAAAACACTCAGAATGCTTGTAAATGCACATTGGTACGTCAGCAATCGAACATTACATACGGACCTCGGAATGCCAACTGTTCAAGAAGAATGCACCAACCGGAGTGCCAGCCACTTCCTGCGTCTCCGGCTTCACTCAAACGAACTAGCGTCCGCCCTGCAACATGACCCTCCCTACAGAAGACTTCAGAACAAGAAATGGCCGAATGACCTGAAAGCAGTATAAGTTCACAATCCGGATAACGTCATTGGATGGGTATCCGCTCACGTCATTGTATTATTGCGTCATCACATTAACTCATGGAACATGTACTATATAGTTCCGATTGTTAATTTTCTAATAAATTAAAAAAAAAAAAAAAAAAAAAAAAAATTTCGATGAATGCTTTTCTTGTTTACAAATAAAACATGTAATGGCAACAATTTTTTTTATTTAGAAATATACAATCATCTCTATCGCAACATTCAGTAAATTGGATATTTGAAGTTACTTGAGGGGAAAATGGTCTAGTGACCACACTCCGAATTAAATTATTTGACACATGAATACAATATATTGCCCAATATAATTAAGTTTGTGTGTCTGTTGGATGTTTCTCTTCAATCTGAGGTGTACTGTACTTCATTAGCTATATGCCTGACTTCATTAGGATGTTCTGGTAGATTTTGAAGACAATTAACTCTGAATACGCCTATTTCTATTTCGACTGTAGGTATAATTGCTCACAAACCATAAAGCGTAAAATCGTACGGAGAATTTTAGGTTGAAGGCGTTGTATTATTTTTGAATTGGAAGACTCGATGTTCTGTTTTTAGTTAAGAATTTAGGTAAAGTGAAACAATTCATCAAGTATATTTTTCATGTGATTCCTTTTAAACATTAGATGCGGTTTCCAAGTTAGCTTTGTACTAGACCTAATTATTTAACTTCATTGGTGATATGTAAGAGTATTTTTTTAAATTTATTTATTTTGTTTGGCATCAACTGCTAGGCCATTAGCAACTACTGGTTACAGTTATTTAGTACATATTAATTATTACAAAGCGAATTGATTTCCCTATATTTCATCGTAACAGTTCATCTTCAGGAATTTAATTATTAATCTTTGATATTCCGTTGAGTGTAAAACCTCACAGAGGTTTTTACTGTCGTGTAGATGTTTCCTTCTTGTTCCAATTTAAGAAATTTACTTATAATATGTTTAATGGTAAATGGAGAATTGCATAATCACATATAGGCAGGGGACTATTATGTGAAGGTGAGTCGTCTTGGAGTGTTCTGTTCTGATTGTTGAACATTTTCCCTGTTGATGCTGCTAAATTTGAATTGTCTCCTACTAATTTCAGATTAAATTCATTTTATTCAAATCAGAAATAGAACACCTGAACCATATTGTTTCTATTTTGTAATGAAGTGAATTCGATTTAATTATTGGTTTCGTGAAATTTTAATATTGTTAAATCTACAAGAATGAAGGAAGTTATTTTCAAACAGTTGTACTGTAATTATAAGCTCTTACCTCCTTCCGGATACTTAAAACCACTGATTTTTTCTGTTTATAATTGAAAACTCTTTATTTTGCATAAGTTATATTTGTGACTGTTAAATTCTGCGTTTTAATTATTGTAATAAAAAAATGGTAGTTAATAATCGGAAGCGACAATCAAGGGAATTGGAGCGTAAATTCTAATGGTCGAGTACGAAGTGAAGCTCCAGAAACACGAATGCCTGATCAACTGTGGAGATCCTGCCTGCTTGTCGTACGACGGTTAGAAAACAGTGTGCCAATTTACTTTATATGCAGTGTGAGGTCAAATCACGAGGTTTTTATTGCGGTAGAGTCCAGCCTGCATTTTCTGGAGATATTTACAGCTCCCCCACTTAACTTCCTGATGAAAAAGTGTTTTCATGTCTATCGACTTTTAGCTGAACTAGAACCTTCTGCAATTTTACTTGTAATTAACTTCACATATTTGAATTATTATAATATTTGGATTTTTTAAATTTTGTGTTAATAAATGAGTTGTTTTGAAATGATGAACTTAAATAACCCGAACCAATTAATTTTAAATAATCAAAGAAATATAAATGGTAATAATCATAGTAAAATTTTACAACATATGTTTACGATATTAGTGTTTCAGGATTGATTTCTTTACATCTAATCCAGGATAGAACATATTACATAATTTTTGAAGGGACTAGTTGTCAGCTGTTATCACGAATCAACTTTTTAACGTCTTCCTGTTGATTATCACTAATAACTTTTCGTACTATAAAGGGCGAACGTGCCATGTAACTCAGGATCGAAAGCTGTCGTAAAAGGCGCTAGTTTTGGCTGCGCAATATCGCACGAATTCCTACGAGACTTCCAGATCCAACCTTTTCGTTCCATGTTTGTCAAGTTTTGAATATTTGAGAAAAAAAAATTGTTTAGAGAACGAACTCATTATTGAGTTTAGTTAAGGAAAATCCTGTGTATAATGAAATTTATGTCGGATAATATGACAGACGTTGGAAAAAGTTGCAAAACGCTTTAAATGTGGAAAATATGTAATTGTTTTTGATAACCGCAATATAGAAAAATGTTCGTTTATGGAAATTTGTTCAACTCAATATTGTTTAGAAAACAGGGTTTTTTTTGTGCAAAATCAGTAATACTTTATATTTAATTTATTGTGAGTATATAATGAGATTGAGAACACTAGCAACAAAAACGTAGTATTTTCTCAATTATTTTTTATAAATGTAACACTATAATTAACCGAAATTTCAAACTGGAGTGTTAGTTGACTGCTACTGGATAGAATTCGTCAAATCTATTTCGAAATTTAGTAACACAACGGTCTGGTTTTTGGGTGTTCAAATGTGAGATGTGGAATCCTAGTGTAACGCCTAGCAACATAACCTATGTAGTTTATTCGTCTTTGCAATATATATATATATATATATATATATATATATATATATATATATATATATATATATTGTAATGCCAATTAATTAGGACATTAATTGTTTGGACATAAAATTTAAATTGTTTGAGAAATGCATTATAGCGGCAGGAGTTTCCAAGAAAACAATGGAGTCGAGCTTTGTTACTTTGTCGGAAAGTCAAAATGGCGCATGCGCGCTAAAACTGGAGAGCACTAAGAGTTAGTTAGTGGCGGGACATTACGGAGAACGGAACGAATAATACTAGAGCAGAGACTAGCCATCGTTTAATGTATCATTAAACAAAGTTGTGAATTTAAGACACAGTAAAAACATTCACGGAAGTATTATCCCTTAAATCTCGCGAAGTTAGCAGTTTTTATGTCTATCAGCAGCCAGGAAAGGAGTGCAGTTTGTACGTTTGTAGCCAGCCAGGAATAGTAAAGTTGCAGTTTAAGTCCCAAGCGGTAAAAAGACTAGCAAATCTATGAATCACAGGATTCATATAAGGCGAGCAGTTATCAGATAGCTGACAAAAGGGAGGATCATCCGAGTTACTGGGAGCCTATCAAGGTGGACTTCTAGAGTGTAAAATCTGTGAGCCGATATTAGAATCAGTGTAATTTTTTTTGCAATAGTGTACTTCCGAAAACAAAAGGAATGCTAGAACCAGCTGGACAGATGTGAGTAACAAAATACAAAATTAATTATTTATGTAGACGTAATTAAAGGATAGAAGTCAGATTTCGTTCTCTTTTTAATTGTTAATCAGAGTTAATCTCTTTACTTTTTATTTTCGTTCTATTTTAATTGTCAAGTTAATTTCTTTTCTTTTTAGTTTAATTCTATCGACGTATTGTTTAGATAAATGTGATTTGTTTGTTAATAAGATTTTTAAATCAAATTGTTGTGTCCATTATCAAACCCAGTGCAATAAACACTGACTTTGATATATATATATATATGCGTAATTCAGTATCACAGAGTTAGATGAGTAAGTCATTTGTCACGTTCTACCACACTCGCCGTGTCCTCGGCTGTCTCATGTCCATCGAAATAATAGGTACTGGAAGTGAGTCATACGCCTCGGCAAATCCCAGCTCTACTCACGATTCAAGTTTCAATGGTGGGCAACGTAAAAACCCTCACGTGTCTGACAGATCTGAAAACACTTGTGAGTGTACTGAAGCCACGCTCAGAACTGAGGGAGGGATTTCTTCGAATTGCTGACCTTTGGCCTCTCTCACAAGGGTCAGCTAATATATAAGGGAGTAACAGAGTCAAATCATTACTCGCCATAAGTATCATCAATCAGGAAGTGCGTCTGGGATGTCGTAGATCCTGGTTGCGAGTTCCTACCTTGCCCAGGGGATTAGGGAAAACCGTATTCACGCTTCATACTTACCTATAGTGCGTATCACATTTCCTGGTGGCCACGTTTAGTGTCTGCCAATCACTTCAGTAAGCGCCATCAAACGTGTCGTGTATGTTTTTATTCCGCGTTGTCTCGCCTTCCCACCCTCCTTCAATCTGCGTCACACGCCTCAGCTGCTGACGCGTGGTATAGTGGACTCCTCTCATGTAAACTTTGATTATAAATTATTTAATTCATATCAGTTCTACGCACCATTAGAAGAAGAATGATACTAAACAATCTATAAGATACTGAATTCGAGATTAACATATGAGCTATATTTGGAGTAAAGATATCAGCTTTATAATAATTGTAAAAACTTACAATTCATATCTTATATATGTTACCACACTTATATTATTTTTATAATGTAAATTATATCTAAGGCGGTTGAATTTTTAATTACTTTATATTACGAATACAGGACGTGAATTTTTATTATATTTTACTTCGACAATGACTATTTCATTACGAATGAGAAACATAACCAATTCAGATAAAAAAAGTGATAATATAAATACTGTTTTTGCCACTGACAAATGCAGTTGTGTCGCTCTTCTTCGCACCTGACGAAAGGAACAAGGATCCCAGAAACGTTCTGCGGTATTTATATTATGTGAATTGGTTATCTTTCTTATTCATTATTTTCAATCAGACGTAAATTTTTCGTTTTACTATTTCATTACATTATAGATTGGTATTGGCTACCTGGGTCTAAATCAGCCCAGCCGTGCTCCATAATTGATAATACTATTTACATCTACACGCCAGTTTTGTTTTCTCGTGACGTGATTTACTGACTCTAACAATTCACTGAACCAGTAAATTGTATAATTTTCAGTTAGATATTTCATCAAAATACTTGGAAACTAACTCACGAAAATCATAGAAGGGGGCACAGAAACGAAACGACGTACGTCTTAATTAATACAAACCTTGGAACCACGTCTTGTCGAGGTAATAAATGGGGTTATCGCTCATTCTAAGATCTCAGACATCTCCGAACTTGCATTTTTCCGTAATTGAGACGAGGATGGCGCGATTGTGTTTAGTGAACCGTGTTTTGAAAGTACGTATATATCACGTAGGGAATAACTCGTAATTATCCTCATTATCAAGGAGCTACAAGCTGAAAGCCACGATATCAGAAGTTATTTTTTGATTGTGGAACAGAAATTAATTGGATTAAAGTAGGCAAATGCAGAGAACGACGGAGAAAAACGAGTGGCCAATACTCAGGGTGTTTCACTGATACTTTTCCAAGTTTTGGGAGCGGGAACCTCACAACAAAACAAGAGAAAAATTCAGACAGACCTACGTCCAATTTCAAGTTATTAATTGATGAATATTAAATTCAGATTCGCTGAAGTCCTGTTATTAATTGATGAATATTAAATTCAGATTCGCTGAAGTCCTGTGTGACGTAATTATAAACAAATTTTTAGATCTCCTACTGGAGTATCACGAACATTTTCCAAGACTTTCTTCATATTTTCGCTGGAAAGTTAGATTATGCTTGGCCACTTTCAAGCGAAATTATGAAGAAGGTCTTGGAAAAGTTTCGTGATACAACGTGACGACTTTGGGCACCAGTCACAGTGTTCAAGATGCACTGAATGATTTTTACCGTGACAGAGAGATAGGTAGAAAAGGATAAGTTCCGTTACCTCTGGATTTTGATTTGTGGTCGTTAATTATTATTCTAACTTAAAAACAAAAAACTAGGGAACATATAGCTACAGAACCATTTTCTCTGATTTTTGTGTAACGTTCCCGTTTTCAATTTTTGACCAAGTAAAAGAAATATAGCAACACCCTGCATAAAATCAGTAAAAACAATTAAAACTAAGAAAACTTGATTACATAGATGTTAATATGTGTATAAAATCTGCGAGTTCTCGTGTATAGACAATAGTCAGCAACTGGTTTATACTGATTTATGCTTGAGATTAGTTCAATTAACAGTTTCAACTGGTTTTCATCTGCTGACTTTTTGAGTGGTTCACTAAAACGAAAAACCGGTTTATTCAACAAGTTTGTGACGTTCTCAAATTTCCCAACTGAAACAATGATAAAAAAAAAACTCGTCCGTATTTACATGACTGAATATCTAACAGGTATTTTAACGAATGATTTCAGTGGTCGTTTTTATGCTAACAAATACCTCTACTCTCCCAAAGAGTACTTTAGAAAAAGCGTTGAACAGCGACCTCGAGTCACACAAACGGGAAAAAATAAAATTAATACGAAGTTATCCGTTCTCTCTGTATGATTTAGTTGTTATTAAACTAACATATTTGAAATTACATTTATCATTAATTTTACCCTTTTATTCTAATTTCTGCAACGATTATAATATACTCAAGAATAAGTTATAGTACAATACAAATGTATGGCATCGAATCTCGAAGAATTGTGCCAAGACAAAATACAGCGCACTAATGAATACAGCAGTAGAGCCTTTATCAGACATTCCTATATATAAAAACTGGCTGGGTGTCCGGCGTTGCCCGAGTTGTAATAATTAAACTCAGCGGCATCCATACCCCCAGATTCGACTACAATTTCGGTTGTTTTTCCTTTATTTTTATGTAGCGCCATTCATCCCCGTCCCAAAAGTAGTTGCTCCATTCCAATGCAGAAAGGGATTGAAATTATAAACAAAAATATCTGGTAAAACGCTATCTATCTTACTGACACCCCGAAAAAATTTCTATGTCGGGTGTTTAACATGTTTGAAAATTTCCAATCCCGTCCACCGTTGCCCCTGGCGGTGTTTTGCCTCCACAGTGTTTGTTTACGGTTCGAAAGGAACGCGTGTAGGAAATTTGGTCAAATTTGATGCACGGGTGTAGTTACCATAGCAACAAAACTCCATCAGCCCCTACAACTATCCCCCCTCCCTAAACTCTTCTCCCCTTCCCAAATCAAAACCGCAATAAAAAAACTAAAAAACAAAGCCTTCCCAGGACATGACCACATCACCAACCGCCATATAAAACATCTCCCAAAAAAAAACAATAATCCTAATCACCTATATCTTCAACGCCATCCTCAGAACCACCTACTACCAACCAAATGGAAACATGCTACCATAATCATGTTACCGAAACCCAACAAACCGAAATCCCACCCTGAAAATTACCGACCAATAAGTCTCCTTCCTACAATCTCCAAACTATTTGAAAAATTACTTCTCCCTCATTTAATCAACCAACACTCCTTCCTAGTTCCTGACACACAATACGGTTTTCGCCCAAAACATTCGTGCTGCCATAAATTATACTCCCTCTCCAACCTCATAAACAACTCCTTCGAACAACGCAAATCCTGTATCACCACTTTTATTGACATAGAAAAAGCGTTCGACAAAATTCATCACCCTTCCCTTCTCTCAAAAATCAAAAGTTATTTAAATGAGACCCATGGTATAGAATACTCCTCAACTACCTCTCCAACAGAACCTTCTCCATCAAAATAAATAACCACATCTCCCATCCCCACCCCATCGCTGCAGGAGTCCCCCAAGGAAGCGTCATTGCCCCCTTCCTATACAACATCTTCTCCCACGATATTCAACAACATCCCGCCACAAGCACAATCTTTTTCGCAGACGACATCGCCATCTCCTACCAAACCTCCTCTCTCACCTCCAATATCCAACCTCTTCAGTCAGCGCTCAGCCACCTACAACACTGGTCCAAACAATGGTGAATCAGCATATACCCCACCAAATCAGCAACCGTCCCATTCACACTATCCAAAATTCCTTCTCCGCACATCCCCCTCTATCTAAACAACGCCGAAATACCCACAAAAACAGAAACCACCTACGTAGGACTCCTCTTCGATTCAAAACTCTCTTGGAAACCCCACATTAAACACCTCCTCTCTCAAATTAACCTTAAATTCAGAACTTTATACCCTCTCCTAAACAGAAAATTCACACTCACATTCAGCACAAACCCCTTGTATATCTCTCCATAATTCAACCCACCTGGTCCTACGCCTCATCCATATGGGGAGCAACAGCCAAAACCCATTCAGCCAAAATCCAAACCAAACCTTCGCACCATCACTAACTCTCCCTGGTACCTCAGAAATTCCATAATCCACCACAACATTAAACTTCCCCAAGTCAGCTCAATAATCACCAAATCCGTAACCTCATTAATCAAAAGCACCTTCAACCATCCTAACACCAATTCCATTGCAACCCTCCCCCACCCCCACACGCACGTCGCCTCAAGAGAAAACGCCCTATCGACCTCATCCTTCCCCCAGAACACTCTGGCACCAACTAACTCACCCCATCCTCATACCCGCAGATCCCACCCACCCATTCCATCCATCCCATCAAATTCAACATCACCAGCGATCCCTCATAACTCAACAATGTATGCCCCTCAAACACCCAAATTAAAATACAAGGAAAATTTGCAAAATTATATTAATTACTGGATTAATTTATGTGCCAATTTCCCAGGTTAATTATGTACAGGATTTTAATTGTATATACTCTAATACTTTATGTAACAACAAATAATCGTAAGATAAAAGTTTTGTCTAATAAATAAATAAAAAAAACAAAAACGGGTGTAGTCAAATATACACACAGTAACAGTCTATTTTATTTATTATTTTCCGTGTACTTTCAAATGTGTTTTCAGTTGTTTCCACTAATAATTGCGGATTAGACTATTTTCATATTATATTACACTCATTAAACCTCTTCAACGCCTTTGAATTGTTCGGTAGATTTCAAATCCGGTTTGTATACTTTCCTGACTCGAAGAATTGGCTTTTGAGTTAATTTACGTTTCTTTAAAAAAAATTGAGGGACTTTGGAGTTAACAGACAGTTTTAGAAATATTTAAATTTAATTTCTTATTTTCATAAGCGAGATAAAATAAAGTTCCATGCCAAATTTAATCATATTCGTTTCAGCTGTTCTTCAAAATAGCACGCTAATAATATACGTTGTTACAATAAATTTTTGGATAATTAAGCACCGTGCGCGGCATGACGTATCCCTTTTGTGTTGGCGAGAGAGCGGTGGTACCGTGATCGAGATGTTCGATAATCCACTTTAAAAAAAATAACATAATCGCGAGAAAAAATATAATACATCATAAAATATAATGATATAAATATAATAATTATGAATAATACAAAATGTAACTCATGAGTTATTCACTGAATTGTTGGTTTCATTTATATTGAATGTGAAAAGATTGCATGTTCAGATTATTTTTACTTGCAAAACCAGTTCTGTAGGCTAAGAAGGCTAAGTAGACAGCAAGTCGCATTTGGTGTTTTCCACACGAGCGAAAGAATTGAGGTTAAGGGATTTTCCGACGGCGTTTCAACGCCACACACGCGAAAAGAAAGACCTTTAAATAACTGTCTGTAAATTATGTGTAATTAGTTGTGTGTATCCGCGTTACGTCTCAAGAATGCTGTATTCGTGTTTTTAAAAGAGTTAATTCTGTTCATAATTTTTACGACTGAAGTTGAGAAATAAACTTTCGCTTCGAAAAATTAATTTTTATTAATACTTATTTTTGCGCGTGATTTCACTAGTATTTTCTGATTCGGTAATCGCCTATTTCCGTAATCCTACTATTTTTTAAAATTCAGACAGTAAATTAGTGATTTTGAAAATATATGTTTAAGTCGTTATGATTTATCCGAAACCGGACCAACAATCAATTTTAAACATTGCTCCTCACCATAGTATAGGAACCATTTCTCTTGGCTATTTTAAAAATCTTTATTTCCTGAAAAGTGGCTTTATGTAACTGAATACTGGTTTCCACGGCGAGGTTGACGTCCGCTAGGTCCGCAAGAATTTATTTTGCTAAAAAAGAAAAGAATTTATTATGCGGCCATTGCTTTATGATCGCTCCAACCTTACCCAATTGCAATTCCAGAGTCAGCAGGAGTGAAACTTTACAGCGTGGAAAGGGTAGTTTTCATTGCTCGAGGTTGCTGCACCTGCTGTAAAATAATTAAGGTTCAGATCGTTACTTCCGCAAAGTCTTTAAGTTGAAAAGGTTTAAAGGCTCGTAGCAGAGGAAAAAGATTTAACTTGGCTCGTGAACTACGAGTGTTCGCGAGTTGAGTAACGACAGATTTTGACGATAGATCCCATTTTAAATTAAATGACTTGTTACTAAGCACGAGTGATGCAGCCACTTCCCCCCCCCTCCCCAAAAGTAATGTACAACAATTATTAACTGTCATCATCGAACAGAGTATTTTAGTAAACGCCATGGTACGGACAACAAGTAGCTAAAGGTTTTAATAATAATACAGATAATATTTTAACAATTTTGCATGATGAAATTAAAAGATTTAATCAATTGTCTGATCTCTGTTCCCAAGGCTGTAATATTTAACCGTGTTAATGGGAGGAAAACTGGTTTCGAGGTATATCAAAAGGATCAACGGATAATAAATGATACTTTGGTGCCGTCAAAAACTGAACGATTGAATAAATTTATTACATTGATTTGATAAAATATGAAAATATTTAGTGGGATGGTATGTGAATAACTCGATTTATTAACAAAATGAATTGATTAATTAATAACAAAATTAGAAATTTTAAAAGTATTTAATTGATTTTAAAAATTGGAGGTCTTCTTTCCCGTGGAGAGCATGAGTTTATATACACTTGGATTTTTGAGAACATTGTAACAGGCAATTGGCAACGGATGTTAAACACTGAACTAGTTTATAACCATAAGCGCGAAACCTGAATTTCTGCACTTCCTTAGAGTAACAGGCTACATGAGGATAATCGACATGGTGGCAACTCCCCTTTAATAGCATAGGAAGGGATTTGATGGGGGATGCGGAAGGGTAGAGGAAGGTAGCCAATGGTTAACTAGAGCCCCCGAGATATAGTTTAAGGATCCTACCCGGCATTCTCCTAAAAGTGGCCCAGGACAAACCCTAAAAAACCTGCATCAGGTAGGTCGGGCACTTAGTATTTGTGAGACGTTCTGCCGATGGCGGGAAAGAGATTTTCTGTGCTGACGCAGCACTCCCTTCTCCGTGCCTCAACCAGTTTAAGAGGCAACTGGCCGAGTGTTCCAAAAGGAGAACGAACTCTTAACGTATGCCCAAATTCCTCCAAAAAATTATTATGGAGGTCAATTACCTACCTGCAGCAGTTTATAGTAAGAAGAAAAAATTTGAAAAAAATCTGAGTCGATAGGCCATGAAACTGAATTGATGGATCAGGATGGTAAAATCTCGCGTACGAAGCTTGAAACCCGGGTTCAATTCCCGGTCCGTTCGATATTTTGATCCTTTAATTCTCAAAATCAGTATTTGACAATCGTCTTCTTATTTAATATTGAACATGCATCAAACATTGAATATTTTCTCTAATTACCAAATGAAGGTTAATGATTAATATTCATAATTACGTATCTTCTTACTATAGTTAAACGAAAAAATTTTGATTTTCCTTCTAACTATGATTTACGTTTATGGAACAACGAGATGTATGAAACATAACAGTGTATGCTACACGAGAACCACATATGTTATGTTCCTTACTGTCACCATCGAATTGTCGAATGACCACGCACAGTCGGATATTCTTCGAGAAATTAGTTTTCAGTTTTCAAGAACGTCTAAAATAAAAGTCATCAACCGTATGATTAATTAAGCTCCGGTTTAAAATTTGAATGGATCTCATTCATTCGGACCAGTTTCGACTGGTGAAATTGCGTCAGTAAATGCGAGCGCAAAAACTGGTTTCGCAAGGAGAAAACAACTTGTTGTAAAATAAAACGTCAGATGTGGACCACCAGCTCATTAATTTAGACACTTAAATTTTGAATCAGCACGTGTATAATTGAACGGTACATTGACTTTGACGACCTACAAGTATTTTTTTTTTCAAGTTTTCGCACTTTCTAATAAAGTTTAGGATCCAAGATTTCAAATAGCCTTTAGTATCCAAAACCTGATTTGCCGGCTGACTCTCAAATCCAATTTGATAATGGTTCATTTCCTCGCGAATTGGCAAACGGAGAATCGGCCAAGGGTTTCTGAACTCACGCTTCGTAATGGAGGAAATGAGAAGAGGGAGAACTATCTCCTTACAAATTCCAAACAAGCGCAGATTTGTCACGATAAATACATTTGCGTGAATCGTCGTGTCACAGACAAATATTCATTCAGGCTCCACTGAAAAGTGTGATAAATTTGGTGTACTTATTGACGTATTCCATTTGGTATATCTGAAGCCATTTTTCATTTTGTGACTTATGTGTACGAGTGATGAATAATAGCAATGAAGCAATTCCTTGTTTCTGAAGACAGCGGTAGAGAATGACCGCAGAAACGTCAAGATCGAGAAATCTGAACCTGTTGCTTAACCGCGAAAAATTTATTAACAATTTACACCTGGAAATCTTACATTCATTAATAGGTAGAATTGCAGTGTAATTCACTACTTTAGATATTGTACTAGTTTATCTTTGATGGAAGTGGTTTTCCTTTACAAATTAAGTCATAAATTGTTGTAATGCAAGGAAGTAATATTATAAAAATCTCAAAACACAGGTTATTCATCATATTCAATTCTAATTGCTGAACAACAACAAAAGTATGAGATATTAAGCTCTGGTTATGAGCAAGCTTGTCTGAAACAAGTTTCGGTTTCGTATATCCTTTCCCATGACTTGATCACGTGTCCTCGACCTCCAGCGCCGCACTCCTCGTGGTCTGTGAGCTCCTCAACTACAAAATAACTAGATTAATCACATTCTTCTTTCTGTAGATTCATATATATATATATATATATATATATATATGGGTCGTATTTCTAGAATCCAGTTTTAATTCATAGTGACCGCTTAAACAACTCCTAATGGAATTTCTTTTGGTACATTTCCAACCGGTGGTCTCCCTAGGGGAAAATATCCTCTTTCAAAATTAATAATTTTTCCCAATACGGGTCCACACGACGATTTTCAAGCGATTCATCTCTTCGCTCTTACGACCTTGAAAACGTCGCACCTAATTGTTCAAGGCGTACCAAAACCAGACATCGAG
This sequence comes from Zhengitettix transpicula, assembly GCA_037074705.1. Lineage (NCBI taxonomy): Eukaryota > Metazoa > Arthropoda > Insecta > Orthoptera > Tetrigidae > Zhengitettix > Zhengitettix transpicula. The sequence continues at coordinate 112,032,250 of CM073591.1, read as the reverse complement.
TTGCTGGGTCCCAGAGCAGACTGGAAGAAACTTTCCAGTTGCTGCAAAGTAGTTCATAAACCCACATATGGACACACGCAATATATTGTAATAAATCAACAACTTGAGCTTTATTTAATTTAAAGAATTTGCCTCACGTTGAAGCGCAATTTATGTAATAATCAAAAGTAAAGCTTTTATTAAATGAAAAGTTTAAACAATTAACAAACAAAATATTTATTTTATTTTGTGGCAATAAAAGATAATTACAAACAAAATTTGAGATCTGTCCTCTCAGGGCCTCTACCGGGTTGGATAATGAACACCAAAAACATTGATTTAAAATATTATTAACAAAACAGTTCACAATTTACCTAAACAATATGTCGATAGAATGAAATAAATTAAAAAGTAAAGAAATTAACTCTGATTGGCAATTAAAAGAAAACTAAATCTGACTTTATCCTTTAATTTACGTTTATTATTCAAAATTATGTTACTTAAGGACCGTCGGTCTGGTACCAGAACTATCAATTTTACCTCGTTCGGACACTTTTAGACTCTTTAATTATTTAATCTCAGGCCTTGTTTTTCACTGATTTTACACTTCACTTTAAAATTTGGCAAGATTGGCTGTATTCCGTTGATTGCTCCGCTCCACAATGATTTACCAATGTTATTCTGCAACAATTCCCCCCCACGAAGATTGTACAAAGTTCTATTTTGACGAAACTGGTATTACTGTACAATATCCACGTTGCAATATTTCGGTGAATGTTTTACGCTGCTCAATTTTATAAAGACCGTTCTCTGCAACGTTTTCACCGTCGGCCGCTTCTATTCTCCAAGGATTCACCAACTTTATTATTCTATGCTCGACGATGTCTGATCTCTGTACAATGCAGACCACAACGACCAACTGACTATGCTTTAGCGCGCGTAAACGCCATTCCGCGCTCTCAATAATAGGAACAGAGCTCACTACTCATTGTCGCGCGGATCGCTCTCGCTATAATACAAACTTTTTGCTGAACAATTCAAATGTATTTGAAAACAATTAATTGATTAATTAATTGGTATTACCATATATATATATATATATATATATATATATATATATATTTCAGGGTGTCCCATAAATATTAGTATAAACTTTACGCGCAGATAGGACATTTCAAAAGGATAGGTACGACGCCGCCAGGCGGTTCTATTAACTACAGCGGCGGAGGAAAATTTTCTAATTTTTCGTCATTCGAGCTATAGTCGTCTTGAGAAGAGCATGCAAAGATATACAAACAGGGAGCTGGTAGTCCGATTAGGATTAGACGGCACTTGGCCGATATTTCCCGCGAGGAGTGTGACCTTGAATCAACCAATCAGAACGTTTAAAATGATGGGTGGGACAAGCAGCGCTGCCGAACAATCGCAGTGTATCGTATTGTCTTCAATGAGCTGTATATGAATTCAAATTGATTCCACGAGTAGTGGTGCATCTGCGCCTGCCTCCTCGCTGTAACACCAAGTACCTTCTTATTTTAATCGCCGTACTGGAATGGCTGATGGAAACGCACGAGAAGCTCAACGACTAATCGCACAGAGAGCACTGTTTGTTTTCGGATGTGCGTCAGAATTTGTCTGCATATGGGTCTTGTAATGTTAGTAGGAATAGTGACTGCGTATTGTGCGGAATGCCGTAGAGAGAAATCACAGTAGCAGCATATGTGCTGTCTCTTCAGTCGTAGGAGGGCCTCGGAATAGAGTATGCCAACATTGTGTTTTATAAACCGAATCCTTATGTCCATTTCAACTCCAGACACCCTCAGATCATCCTGCAATTAATATTTCCGGTAATCTCTGTCCCTTCATCTCTTGTACCTCTTTACAACTTTCCCATGACGTTTCCGGCCGTGGCTTTCGATGCTGCTCTTAATCCCTTTCATGCTCCCTAACTCTCCTTCAAGATTTTATCGAAATTAATGGGATTACAGTTAAAATGTTCTCTCTACTACAATAAAAATGGGGAAAACTGACACAAAATATCTTAGGGTGAAATTTCATGTAAATGAATTACTCATTTAAACGATAATATTAAAAATAAATTGGAGAAATTTCCATGTTCCTTGAGAGCTATTATAGTTTCATTCGACCCCACAGATGTCATGCAATCATTGAGACTGGTCCATTTCTGAGGAAGTCATTGTCAAATCAGCTGTTGGTTGTCGGCCATAGCTAGTCTAAAGTTAAATGTTATTTCATTGACTCATAATTTTATAGAACTTTTCCGAACTTATTGTACTATTTTTATACATTAAAAACTGAAGAAGTCCCAAAATTGTATTGCTATAATTTTTGGTTTAATTAATTAATACATTTGTATTCATATTAGCTATGTTGTTTATTTATTTATTTATTAATCATCGTCTTATTATATTAAATATTAAACTTCTGCAAAAAATATTTATTACAACATTTTTTTAACTTTCTTAAATGTATCCTCGTTGTTACCAGTAACATTAATATGCCATGAAGCTGGTCTTCATTAACGTGGTGGATACTTCACGGTGATAAATAAAAACGAGAGATTCTATTTACGAGTAGACTACCAGCCGATCACATCACTAGCTTGAGACTCCGGTGAAAGTTTTAGTCAACTTTAATTAAAATATAATCTTCATGTTGCGAAAATTGCTACCACACTGTAATCGTGTCTTCTTGTCCTTAACATGTATCTGTCTCGGTTGTTTCATTGCATTTCTGAACATTCAATATCACCGGTCGTGCAAACGTGCTTTTAAGTTTGATTGACATCATAAGTATATGTTTCTAACATACTCGTTTCGGAATGATTTGCAACTAATTCTTGTAAACTCGTTCTCGCTGATGTCATGAAATAGTAGAAAAAGTTTTGACGTAATACGAGCAGTATAATGTGGATTTAGTGGCGTTGTAATAAGAAAAAAAATTGCACCTGTGTGTTATTCAGAAAAATGGACTGATACTTTGTTGACAGAGATTTGTTTTTTTTGGATTTGAAATCGATACGTCACTATAGTACAGAGATTGGCAGAACAATTAATAGTAATCAGTTATGAGCGGTCATAATAAATTACTTGGTGTATATAGAGAAAGGAGGGTTTCATTTTTTAAGTTAGCAGTAAATATCAATTCATAATTTTTTCAAAATAATGCTATAAAGATGTCTGCCGTTAACAGCAACACGCTGTTGGATAATGTTTATCTGCTCTGCCGCAGCCTGTGACGTGTATTTCCATGGCCACAGACATCCGTAATGAAACATGATTGCTATGTGTGGTTGGTCTGTGACCACGTATAATCAAGATTCCTCCACATTTGGTATCAGCGCTGAAAAAAAAACTACTCAGGCCCAGTAGGATGAACACTTTGCATTCAGGATTTTACCGAATAATTTTCAATATCACATTTGTTGCTAATGACTTTTGTATCGCAAGGTATTTTCTTAGACACAGAATGTTTGCATCATTTGGAAGATTCAGTACAAATAGTTCAAAAGATACCAGATACGCAGTAATTGAACAAAAGCCCTGTGAATGAGTAGAAGACCTCCAGTAACTTTTTTGTTTTAATTAATTAATAAATTATTTATTTCAGACATAATTGCTGTGTTGTTTATTTATTTATTTTACAAAAGATTTTATTAATTCCCTTCATATGCGGAAGGTAGAACTTAATTGGTTGTCGTATGAAAACTCAGACGTACATAGTGAGACGTTCAGTTTATATTAATAAACAAGTTACAAAAAATCGTACAATCATCATGCACTTACAGAACGCATTAGTGACATCACTACCACAGTAAATATATGTTAAAAGCTAAGCAAAATTTTCATCCTGTTTTCCAAGCACTTATTATTATAAACAATCGTTTATACATCTACCTCATTTTTACATAATAATAATAATAATATTAAGACTAATAAAAAATGCCTCATTTAATTATTAGAATATTCAGAAAATGAATTTATCTTTAACATATAACCTTTCACAGAGCCACAGGCGAAGCAGTTTCGTGGACGAGACTATTTATACATCACATTTTCGTCATTGCTTTCCAATATTACATTTGGCGCTTAAAACAAATAAAACACTATCCCAATTATGATTTATTCTAATTACAACTCGTTTACTAATATATGTATATATTGTAATGCCAATTAATTAGGCCATTAATTGGCTTTATAAAAATTTAATTGTAGCGGCAGGAGCTTCCAAAGCGACAATGGAGCCGAGCTCTGTTGCGTTGTCGGAAAGTCAAAAATGGCGTATGCGCGCTAAAACTGGAGAGCACTAAGAGTTAGTTGGTGGCGGGACATTTCAGAGGACGGAACGAATAATACTAGAGCAGAGACTAGCCATCGTTAAAGTATTATTAAACAAAGTTGTGAATTTAAGACAAAGGAAAAACATTCACGGAAGTGTTACCCCGTAAATATCGCTAAGTTAGCAGTTTTTAAGTCAATCAGCAGCCAGGAAAGGAGTGCAGTTTTACGTCTGTAGCCAGCTAGAAAAGGAAGTCAGTTTAAGTCCAAAGGGGTAAAAGACTAACAAATCTACGAATCATAGGATTCGTATAAGGCAAGCAGACATCAGATAGCTGACAAAAAAGAAAATCATCAGAGTTCCTGGGAGCCTAGCAATTTTGACTTCAATAGTGTAAAATCTGTGAATCTTAGAATCAGTGTTAAATTTTGCAACAGTGTATTTCCGAAACCAAAAGGAAATGATGGTACCAGCTAGACACTATGTGAGTAACAAAACCAAAATAATGATTAATTGTAAACGTAATTGAAGGATAGAGTCAGATTTCGTTCTCTTTTAATTGTCAATCAAAGTTCATTTCTTTTCTTTTTAATTTATTTCTATCGATGTATTGTTTAGGTAAATGTAAACGGTTTGTTTATAAGATTTTAAAATCAATTTGTTGTGTCCATTATCAAACCCAGGGAAGGCCCTGAGAAATTAATATTTTAAATTGTAATTGTTTTTGAGTTATTGCCACGAAATAAATAAATCTTTTGTTTGTTAATTGATTATCTTTTCATTTAAAAAAAGCCTTCCATTTTATTATTACATTTTGGTTTCCACAACGTGGGGCTCGTTAAATTAAATAAAGACGAAATATTTGAATATTATGTAAATCGTAATTAATTAAAAAAATTAAAAGGCTACATCTTTGTTTGTTACAATATATATATATATATATATATATATATATATATATATATATATATATATATAGAAATATATATTTATATATAGAAATATATATATATAGAAATATAGAAAGAAAATAAATCAAAAAACATACATTTTCGATATCAAAGGAACGTACACGGAACTATGTAAAGAGAAGTATTTGCACACTATCTTACTGAGCAATTTGAGAAACTACGCCTAGATCTTATGGAGCCCGATAGTCCTTCGTGCACGGCGGGAAGTAAAGATGCGGTAAAAAATATTGTGTTTCAGGTATTCTGACGATCTTATTCATTATTATGTCTACCAAGATTATGAAATTAAACTCTTCGTACACATCATCCCATAATTTTGAAAACCCAAAATATATTTTGCCGTATTAAGTGTTGGAAACAACTTTATAATCACGTTCAGCGACTATACATAATTAGATTAACAGAAAATATATTAGAATTATAAAATTTACGTCTGGTTGTAAACATAATAATAAGAAATATAGTCAAATTAAAACAAAAGAAGTGATAATATAAATACCATACAACGATTCTGGAAGTCTTCTTCATTTCTTCCTTTATTCTTATCATTTCTTTTGTCTGAATTTGGCTATCTTACTTATTATTAGTAAAGAGAAATATCTGATTTTTTAAGATGTCTGCGAAGAACAACTAGAGACTGAAAAATTACGCGTTACGAGCAAAAATCTTAAGTAAGAAAGAATTGCTGTCCGAACAAAAAAAAGACTACCGGCTAGTAACAATATTTATTACAGCAACAACCATCTCTCAAATAAAAGAATTCGTTTTAAAAAGGATCTTTAGAGAATTAAATTTTCTGAAATATGCTGCACGAAATGTGATGTAACTTGCGAGTTATTGAAAATGGGGTGAACACCCCAGTGAATGGACACTTTGCATTAAAGTTTTCAGTCTCGCCTTTACGGAATTATTTTCTTCGTCAAAAATACCACTTTTGATGTTTTTGTATCACTAGGTATTTACTTAGCCACAAAATTTTTGCACCGTTAGGAAAATTCGGTACAAATAAGCTTAATTAAACTATCATTTATGTATAAAATACGAAGTGATTGAACACAAAATCCTATGAATTCACAACAGACCTCCAATAAATTTTCTACTAAAAACATTTTACTTACAAAAAAAAACCCACATAAAAATAATACAGAAAATTCATAAAATTTGTCTAAAATCATGGTCAAAGATGCAGTGAAACAACACTTAACTTTTGAATATGCTATAACTATGGCTAAGAACTAACTGATGATTTGACAATGGCTTCCTCAAGAATGGATCAGTCAAAAGAAACACAATGATTCGAAGCCATCTGTAGGTATTCATTTGAACTATTTTATCTTTCATGAAATGTCGAAATTGCTCCACTTTTTTTATATTGCTGTTTATGTATTCAGTGTTCATTCACTGGCTTAACGTTTTAGGCTAATATGTGGATTTTTTTAAAAAAAGGTAAAAAATATGGTGAATTAGCCCAATTTAAATTGACATATGGTGATGGGCCATATTTTGCGGCAGCTACTTGAGGCTTTGTATGTGCGAAAATATTTTCATGACTTCCGGAGCGTCGATATATAATCTCCTGTCTCTTTGCAGACAACTGAAAATATAATATCACAGTTTACATCTATCAAACTTCTACAGTTCCGTCAGCTCGTCGGGCGCATGTTTACGGCCTTTTCATTTCATTTGATCGTACCAAAATGCGAACACTCCAGGTGAGACATTCATTACAATTCGCCTCAAGCAAGCAGTTTTTGTTTTTTAATTCCGAAATAAATTGCGGCAAAGAAAATGGTCACGTTAGTCACTGGCTCAGCTGTCGAGGCTTCCTAACAGCCTCGAGATCCACCCGGTTCTATCCGGTTCTGGATTGGAATTCAGCAAATTGCTAATAATTCGTGCTGGAACGCGGCTGCTCACGCTACGCATGAAAATATATTTCGGCCACTTGTCTCTCACGTTTAAATCTTTTGAGGCTGTAATTGGTTTATTTCTTAATCTTAATATACTGATTACATGCTTACTTATCCATTTTATTTAAATTAAGGTTAAATGATAATTTAGTTATAAGATGCTGTGAAAGGCATAAAAACCAAAAACACTTGATTTTACTAGAATTCGATTTTGAACTTGATTCACATATTTCTGTAATTTGAATGAATTGTAAATATGCCTGAAAACGTATATTCGTTGACGATATGAAGTTGTCTATTTATCGGCTTAAATTTTATTATCAACGAAATCTAATAAATAATATTTTCTCTTTTACTATTTTAGAAACAATTACAAATTAGCAGCAAAATAAACTTCTTTGGTGAAATTATTCGTCCCTGTCCACTTAAAAAACATTTTTGGCATTCTAAAACTACAGATATTCCGATTCCAGTTTTATTTTAGAAAAACGCACATTTAAACTTAATTTATTCGCAGGACTCTTGTTTACATTAATCAAGGAATATCATTAGCTGAAGGCTTATGAAAAATATTTGAAGAAAAGAAGATTATTGCGTCAAAAAAATTTTTTGTTTGACGACTGAGTAATAGTTACTTTAAAAATATACAACAGCCTTCTAACGTCAGATAAAGTTTTTAATAGGAATTACACAACGTTTCGTCGCTATTTGCGACCTCTTCAGGTAAGAAGATTTTTAAAATTTTGATAGTCATTATCCGCTGACTTCTCTGGCCAAAATTTATTTTTCGGCCTGAGAATGACTTTCAAAATTTTTTAAATCTCCTTACCTGAAGAGTTCACAAATTGCGACGAAACATATAATTCGTATTAAAAAGTTTTTCTTACGTTAAAGGCTGTTCTTTATTTATAATTTATATTAAATAGTCAAATTATATATATATATATATATGTATAATTATTAAATAGTCAGTTTCGTTTTTCACATTCTTACTATCGTAAATCACCTCTATAATCAGTTCTTGGGTTTTCCTATCATCATCGACGTGAAAACCTTCTACGTTTAAATCAGTTCCATTATGTCTCACTTGAATAAAAAAAATTAAACGTAATATAACTGATATTAATGTTTCACTAATTCAGAGTATGCCTCGCAGTGTATTTGTATCACATCACTGAATACCAGCCTGTAATTACTGCCAGTATGTCGCATCCTCGTTACTTTTAACCTCTGCTATAAAACTCATTTCCTGTGCTAAATACTATATTTGTCACTATTATTATCAAACTTTGTCACCTGCATAGATAAATTATTTTCGAAAATATAAGCAGATTTTATTTAATAACATTTATAAGCCTAATTTGGGGGAAATATTTTTTAAGTAGTTTAGTTCTACGTCCTCTATTACTCCTATACTCTCTGTATCTTCCCTTAAAGTAAAAAATATCATAAGCATTTATTGAATGTATTAAATCCATTAATACTCCTACTCCTGTTTATTATACAAATTTTATTTCAAGATTCTTATTGTTGCCTTTTATTCCCGTTAGTTGTTTTAGTCCCTCTATGTAGAAGTCCTTAATTTCGTACTACCACGTACTAAATTCTACATTCGTCACTACCCTTTTCTTCCTTAATCGTGTAATTTCATCCCTCAAATCTTCTACATTTTTGCTTATCCTCTTGCGGACTCATGTGTCTCGCTACTCAGATTTTCTGCTTTCACTTTACCTCAATAACTTTCTCTTTTTAACTCCGTCATTAGGTCATTTCAAGAGTCTCTAATTTCGCAATTATTTTTTTCCGTGAGTGTTTCTGTAGTTTCACAACGATTCAGAAGTTAGATTTTTTTTTCCAAGTTTTGCTACCCAGTTTCCTTTGCTTTTGCAATTACGCAATTTATTGTGAGAGTATCGTTAATGTAACCGTTAGCTTTCCACTTTGTTGTCTTTCGCTTTTTACTAATTATCCCAGCCATAATTTTGTAGAAAGATTTACAGCTATTCTCTTAAAACTAAATAATCTGATTATTTGTTGACAAAAATCTAATCGTGGGCACCATTTGATAAAAAAAAATCTCAAGCCCCGATCTGAAATATCTTATTACTATTTAGAAACTTATGTAACGAAAATAATATAATCATTTTTATATTTTTGGCAGTAACATTGACTTTTTGTGACAAATTTTACCTCTTTACCTATATTTTCATTTTAAGAGATATAATGTTACTTTATAGCTCAATGTTGTGTTAATTTCGCTTCTCTCATTTATCCCATTTTTTGAAGAACCATTCCGTTAATACACAAAGTTTATATACAAGTTTTAATTTGAGACCGTGCAGTATTCCTCGAAAATTATCGAATTGAAAAGAATTTTATTTTTGACGTTGTATATAAGAAGCCTATCGTTTGAAATGCAATAGATGCACTAAACACGTTTCCTTTACCTTTTCTTATAAAAGTTTCTTTCGAAAGTCGGCTACAGATTTACTAATAATATTTCCAATAAATATGAAAAAAAATATGGAACCTACTACTAAATAATAAGCATTTTGCAAAAACAACTTTTTGAGAAGTTGAATCTTTAAATTCTCTGCCGTCATACTCCCTATTTCAGTGGTTTCTATTATGCAAGAAAAATGGTGTCGCATAAAAATATCAATAGAACGGGTGCTGCGTTTGCTTAATTTGTCGTTTCAGTGACTGGTTCGGCGCTTTTTCTACGAAATCTTAACGTCTATACGTCTATAACTCTATAAAACATGGATCCACCACCACACTTGAGACATGAAACAGCAGCAACAGTGTGTTTCTGTGTGAGAAGAAGGTAAAGACGATGAAATCGGCCGGGAATGTGATGGCCACGGTTTTCTACGATGCACACAGAATTATTATCTACACTTTATAGAATGTACAAACGATAAATGGAGACTATTTTGCGTCGAAAATGTACCGCTGGGCTAATAAAAACGACCACGTTTGTTCATGAAGAAGAGGCTTTTCAGAGAAAAAATGGACACGTGCACAGTTTCGTTGGCGAAAATTATTAATTTATTTTCAACCTGTATTGTATCCACTGTATTCGCCTATATTAGATCTCCTACGACTACTACCTATTTACTAACATGAAATCAAAGCCGGAAATTCACGTAGAAGTAGATCATTGCCGAAAAAAAGTAGTCAATTTTCAGGTCCTTCCAAAAACTAACTTTTTGACAGGGTAAAAAAGTTAGAGAAAAAACTGGGCGAAGTGTATCGAACTAAAAGGAGATTATGTTGAGATAAAAACATGAAAGAACCCAAAATGATATGTTTTTTTTTCTATATTTTTGTAAGTTCTTGTTGACTTAGGGTCGTAATTTCTTCGTCGTAGTAAATTTTAAAAATAATTTTTATTCATCAAATTTAATATAAATGTAATTTTCAAATAGATCTACACATTGTAATTTCGCTGTAAAGGTATATGCGTAATCGAATTTGAACGAATCTTGACATACAATTTTTTCGAAGAAAAATTATTAGTTATCCTAATTCACATTGGACGAGATATTTGTTTTAAATCTAATATTTATGATATGATAATTAAAACATCAAGTGGACAAAAAACCTCCACCTTATTTTTGAATGGCATTAAAACCAAATTTTACTCTCAATTTACGAAATACATTTGGAAATTGTGAATAAGTCAATCGGTGAGAAACTTTCGATACTAAAATATTTATTTAATTTGCGGAAAATGTTAAGTTTCTGCTTGTGCCGAATTGTAAGTATGGAGACTGAATTTCAAGCCACATCAGTGTTAAAAAAATTAAGGAAAGCAGTAAAAGGTTAGTTGATTCTTTCTGAAAATATTTTTGCTTCGTGTATAAACAGCTTAATACAACACGAGAACAAAGTAATTAATTTTCTATGAGAATGCATTCTGTAGGTGAGATTTCGGAGTCAGTTCAATGGAATCCTTCACGACAGCGGGAACCAAGTCAAAACAAGTGGACATCTTCAGTTAATGGCAGCTGACTTGTTTATCTGAACTGGACAACGACCTTAAATAAATTCATAACACGAGGGCGACCGAGTTTCTTCCAAGCAAACACCAACTGTCGAGAAAGAAAATGAAATGTTTCATTCTCAGTGCACGCGGATATTAACCGCGTAATATTGTAGTTTTTCATAGACCTTGAATTTGTCTTCAATAGCTAAGAGCATAACACCGTGCGAACGCTTCCTTGGAAACAATAGTTACACGTACCTTCAGGTGCTACAAAAAGAAAATAAAGAATTATGCAATTGAATGTTTTTACGAGGTTTTTTTAGTTGTGGTTAATTTTCCTGTCACAGCAATGTTCATACTCAACGAAGGATAGTTCTTTTAAATTAAGACATTGGACAGAATCAAAATTATAAAACTTTCTCATTCATGACTCAATAACAGTCAGTTTTTTTCATTTTATCTGTAACTCCGAATGCTTTTCCCTTATTAACCGTTATTCGCATCATAGAGTCAGTGAACCTGGCGACAATTAAATCGTTATTTAAATATTACAAACAGTACTACTTAATAGTTTTATATAATTTCAACACATAAATATTCCGATTTAGAAATAACGAGGAGTTCGTTCAATACCGAAATCAACAATCAATACAATTAAATTTTTGCTTGTAATATGTGAGACAGCTCTTTAATTACTTATAATTATGTAAGTTGTAAAAATTAATTCTTATAAATATAACGTTTTTTCTCGAGTTTTCCCTGCGTCACATTTAAGCGAATTCCCGGGAATGATCCTTATAAGGTAGCCTCGGGACTTTAGTTAACTCTTGGCTACTCTGTTCTCCCTTCAAGATTCCCTCTCTGTTCCTTTATATTCCAGTCAAAGTGAAAAGCCACAACAAAATTTACGTTAATGTAGCCTATTTCGAATAAAACGCTCTTTCTGAAGGAATTAGGATCCTTTTGACTCTCTGTTACTAAACCAGAGTGGTTGAATTAAAATCCCCATACCATTGGAGGAGTAACCGAACAGTCATCGCAATGGCGTGGGACAAGTATCGAGAGCCCGACCTACCTGATACATGGTTTTCCTTGCATCTCATTTGGAACATTGACAATTTCAAATAGATTAATTCCTGTAATATAGTGTAGAGAAAATAGAGCGTGTTAGTGGCAATGATTAAAAAATACAAAAATTTCATTAAAAGTTCCGATAGCGTCAGTTTCTTAATGTTCCTTAGACTGATTAAAAATATAAATTAAAATTATATTAATATTGTCCGAAAACAGCGAACTTATAAAAAGAATATAACGATATTAAAAAAAAAGTCTTTAAAATATAACATATTTGATTTTATTTATGGGTAGGACACTCATCTATGCAATCACCCTATATTTTCAAGCCAAAATACATTTTCATGTTTTAATTGACCAAATATTTAGCCTAAATTTTCATTTACATTTAAGTTTTATTTTTAATCGCTTTGGAAACCAAACACATATATTTTTAAATTGTGCACTATTTTTTTCAAGTTGTTCCGGTAATGTATTTTTCACTATCCGGAATAGTGTTTCAAATACATCTGTGTTTTTGCTACCATGCAGTTACAGCAGAACACTGCCAATTTCTAGGTACGTCGGTGCGGAAATAGGAAGCGTATATTTATCAGAAGTGCGATGACATCGTAAGTTACGTAAGTCACTATAACAACCAGGATTGGGACGGTTGTGTAAAATAGGAACGTCCCTACAAGAAGATTCTAAATTATGGATAAAATTTTAATTCCCTGTATCTTTTTATCAATATGTTGCATAAGAATTCTGGGAATTACATTTTATCATACTTACATTCAGGATTTTAGGTCTTCAAAGTGCCTGTGCGAATAATATCTTTAATTTAAAACTGCAAAGAAAAGTATAGCTTAATCAGAATTGATCATCTATGGGTTCCTTTAGGAGCTATCTTGTTTGTTCCTGGCGCTTCAAAGTAAACTGTCGGACCGAGAGTGTAATAAAAGAATTACGCAATATACAGGTAACATTCGCCATCTTGAAACAACATGGAGTACATTCCAAACCGAGATTGGGTTGGGAACGATTACAATAAGACTTATGCCGTTGTTATATACAAGTATAGTAAGGTTTCAGTGACATAAACCACCTCGAGACTAAAATACGAACATCTCAAAACCAGATGTTAACTAGTCTGAAGTGGTAAATAACTTAGAGGCTATCTTAAAATGAGTATCAAATATTTCAATGATATAATTTCAAGCAAGGCTGCTTGACGTGACTGATTAAAGTTGTGACACTCTTAAATCCTTTTTATTGTACTCGCGGTTGTAGTGCTTAACGATGAGCTAGTTTGGAGGAGCGTCAATGGGCAGAGTTTCCAGCAGCTTCTCGTTGATGAGCTGGTCCCCCTCTCCCCACCAGCAGGCTACAGTCGGGTCACAGGTTCAGTTCCCGTAGACGGCCGCCGCTGGCTCAGTGCGCTCCCAGACCTTCTCAACTTGGGTTCTCTTGCAGCTCCATCGTCGGCCACTGCTCTTCCGGAAGCTCTTCCTGCCTCCCTGTCTGCCTGCCTGTTTCTCTGGTTACCTCGCTTGTGTAGCGGCGACCACTTCTCTGCCTACGTGAATGCATAAAAAGAAGTTCCGAAATACCAGAGATATCTGCAATAAACTGCTGTGGTAAGATATTAACTTCAAGTATTTCTAAATCAGATCCTTCTATCACCATCATCTACGTAACTGAGGAATGAACACGGTACATGCTATTTCTAAAATATAAAACTACCCCAACGGTAACTTTACATTATTTGACTATCGATATACTCCAGTACATACTACGTACTTTCGAATATGGAGCCACGAACTGATATTGTAATGGAGTCCAATTATTCTTGAATTGATTTTCCGACCGTGCAGTCGAGAATGTCTATTCAGCTTTATTTCCTCCTACTTTTTGATTCGTATTTTTTTTTTCAACAAAATAGTATAGAGTCAATTAAGGGAACGCAATATTAATCTTAATTACCTCAGTGAATATTATTTGTGTATGAACAGGTCCCGTTTAAGAAAAGATTATCACAGCGATTTCGCCCGGACAACGACGAAACTTCCCGATTAGTTGAAGGGAGAACTATAATTTCAAGTCAGGAGCACGTGTATCTATATACTTACCATAGTTCTTTTTACAAATCATTACTGCTATCTGCGATTTGTGTGTATCAGACACGGCTTTTTATTATGAGAATTGATCTCCCTTGCCTGATTTATGACACTATTGTCTCTAATAAAATTTTGTATCTAATTGCTATAAAATTAATGAATTAAAAATTTCCCGGTGAAGTTGGTTTATGTAGTCTTCTCGAATATCCAACCGGGTAAACTCGTTGAGGTCGTCAAATGTTTCAATGGTGATCACTGTCATCAGCTTCAGGTATGAAATGAATTCACAGTTTGTCTCAATAGTTACTTATTTGGTATTTATTGGAAGTTAGAAACGTTTTGGAGATTTGTATCTTCACCGATCTCACGTCCCTCCATTTCAGCAAATTGTTCAGTAATCATCAGTAAAGTCGAATTATATGACGAGTTCTAATTTTTCTTAAGCACAAATTATCTCGTTATTGACCCGGTATGTTCGTCATGATTGTAAATGTAGATATCCATGCAACCATGAAAAGCTATGAACACGTATTGTGCACACAAGTCAACAAATTTTTGATAAAGACCAATAATTATCTCGCAAATTTATTTTTGGCACCGAAATTGGAGCGACAACTTCAAACTTTTTATTTACCTTCTTAAAGCTTAATTGTTAAACGTCGTTATAATATATTTCCATACAGGTAGAAGAACGAATTTAATTCTATGATGGATAATATCGACGGAATTAGTTTTTCAAATTTAATTTTAATACAAAATTTTAATCTATTAAACTAAAATAGTATTATGAGAGTTACGGTTTTGAAATTTGTTCATAATGGTGCTGAGACGTTTGCTAAAGATTTTATCTGGTTTTACGTTGTGTGTATTACAAGAAATTATGAGACTGTGGATGATGGAAGGAAGAAAGAAAATTACGTTTCGAATAATAAGAAAACTGTTCGATGTCAGGGAAAAATATTTTCACGGAAACCAAGTATCTAATACTTATAACAGACTTTATGCAATATATTCATTTCGAACGGTCGTTGTGTTATAAGTATCAAATTTCGATTCCAAATAAAACGTTAGCTCCATAATTCTGTCTTGTGATCAGTTGGTGGTATTATTATTTATCTTACATTATGAAATGACTAAATATTCCATTTCATTCTGAAGACCATAAAATATCATACAATCACGATTAGAATGGTCGATAAATTACTGTGAATCATAATTTTGTGACAATATAAAAAACAAATAATAATAACAATTTGACTTCATATTTAAATTAAATAATAAAAATATCATCCTTATAGAAAAAAAATTATATTCTAGTTTTCGACACGACGTTTCGTCTCTGATTGATTAGGAGTATGGAAAAATTTATGTTTACAAAACTTTTCTAAGGTGACTAAAATTTATATAAACCAGGATGTTTATTTGTATTTAATATATTAGTATAAGTGTTTTAAAAATAATTTAATATTTTATTTTAAGGAAATATAACACTTAAACAGAGCTTAAAATTTCTCACCGCAGTTCTGTATTTTGAAATATAGCGACGTTTATTTCATTAGACATTATATTTCTTTTGCAATAATCTCAATTGTATCTCAAATGACCGAATGGATAAACTTACTTTTGATAACACTACAGTTCTATCGTAATAAAAACCAGAGCTTGAAAGGTTAATGCGTCGTATACGTTTCTCAAATTTTCGTCGACGTTATAGGTTTTTTTTCTGTATGTACGACAAGACGTTGTAACTTTGTTGTTTTTGTGGATGCAATTTAAATTTATTTTTCAGGAATTTTCCAACTTTGACTGAACGTTTAAAGAGAAAGTCGTGGTGAAGCTTTCGAAATTAATGCGCGCTACTAAACCTACACAGGTTTCTGAAATTCGTTGAATTAAGATCTACAATTCGTAATAGCACATATAATTTCATAAATACCATTATCATCGACATATTAAAATAAGTTAATATGAAACAATGCCGTAATATATTAAAATATTTTTCGTTTAATAAGATAATTGTCTTGGTTAATATTTACTTGTGCAAATACCAACTCTCCTGATATGAATACTTTGAATTAAGTAATTTACAGTGAAATATTTTTGTAGTTTAAATTGTAGAGCCCAGCCCTATTATTTTTCTGTACAGAGTATTGTATAATATATTTAGTTTTCTTATTTTGTTGTTGATGTTAAACCACTTTCATGTTCTTAATCTAAATACAAGACATTTCGAATTTTTCTTCTCCTATGAAAGTTCCAAGCTGCCTTTTTCTATGTCTTTTTCTGAAGTTCCCCTGAAATTGAAATTCTCATAGTTCTTGAGAGATCCTTTCTGAAACTAATTTGGAACTCGCCACCACCGTATCCAGCCCCAAAATTATTTTTTGTAAGAGTGACAGAATCTGACAATCCTTCTCCATTCGTGATACAAGATGACATTTCGGGTTTTGTGCAACTGCCATTATATTAAATGGACCTATTTTTACTAAAGCACCTCAGTCTTCATAATCCTCAACATATACAGCTTTAAAGATTTTTAAGCTTCCATTCATATTTACACGGGGGTAAGTGAAGACTTAAGTGCGCTCAAAATTTTAACAGCATCAATAGAAAACTTACAGTGACACCTTTTTTCAATACAGTCACCCTGATTTTCAACACATTAGACCCATTCCACAAGCTTTCTGGTTTAGAATCAAGCAACGTATGCACCGCGTCATTCACTTGTTGATCAGTGGCGAATCAAGCATCTTTAAGTGGACCAAACACTGTAATGTGACGGGGCGATATCGGGACTGCATGCTCTTAATTCCAGATGCTGAATATGTTAGGTGTTGCGACGGTATATTTAAACAAACAGATTTTATGAAAAGATGAGACTATTATAATTAGTTCCATAAGCAGAGCCATTACTAATATGTATATGGTTTGTCCATTCATCAACAGCCACTAAACTGTTATTCAAAATCTGGACCGAGACTTGCTAATGTTGCCATTAGTAGTGGAAGTGGCTGGACGACCTGTTCCTTGCTCACCCTTTATGCTTGTTCGGCCGCTATTGAACTCTTAAATACAGTAGAACACACTTTGCTGGAGTAACATTCTCACCGTATTCTGCTGTCTTTTCAGCTCTTGATATATGCACAGACAAAAAAAACGGATTACAGAAAACCGTTCTTCTATAGTAAAAAAATAAGGTAGCTCAGTTATGTTTAGTTGTCAATATTGCAAATCGAACTGTAGTGCTGAAGTGAATGATGCGTTGGAAGCAAAGCAGCCAACCTTCAGACGATTATAACAATATTTTATTTAATATTTGACCTATCCTTGTACTTACATCCACACAGCATTGGACGCTTTTTTGACGTGTACGAATGGAATGTGTCTGCAGGAAACCTCATCGCACCGTCCCACCCACGCCGTCGCCGCCCAAGAATACCCTGCGCTGCCCTTCTGACCGGCAGCGATGGCCTCCCTCCCGTTAGCGCTTCCAGCCTGCACTCCGCAGGACACTATGTCGCTCTTCTCTTGGCAGGACTACTCGGTCCTGGCCTCCGCTCTCATCGTATCGTGCGCCGTAGGACTGTTCTACGGCTTCTGTAAGAAGGACAAGGACGCTGAAGGAGGCGACGGAAGCGACTTCCTGCTCGGCGGCGCTTCCGTACCGGCCTTGCCAATGGCCATCTCCCTGTCTGCCAGGTAGGTTTCCCAGGTCTTTTCCGCCACGAGCCCATTCTGTCACGGTGCCGACCTAACTGCGGCGTCTCTTCCAGCTTCATCACCGCCGTGGAGCTCTTGGGGAACACCGCGGAGATGTACGCGAACGGCTCGCAGTTCTGGATGTCCTGTCTGGCCTTCATCTTCGTCGTTCCAGTAACGTCGCAGCTCTACCTGCCCGTCTACAGAGAGCTCAAACTAACTTCTGCTTACGAGGTAATTCAAAAACTGCTTTAAAATATTTACCGCGCTTGAACTGAACCACTACACGACTCAGCACTCGAATGGATTTTAGAGGACCATTTTACATAAATTCATTACCTGTAGTAAAAATTATAGAAATTTATATCTTACTTTTTCGTCGATATTTATATTAACTAACGATTCTACCAGAGCGGCATGGCCTTTAGTGTATCCTCAAAAAAGGTGGGTAGCACTGTTAATGGCTTCTGTTATGCGGATATTGTGAAAATACCAAATTTCATGTGTATATTAGCAACGTCGTTTAGTCTGATGAAAGAATGTGCCTTGCGGTTTCCTCTCAAACAGCATATTTTCTGTTCTTCGTTTGTGAAAATTATCATCAACACGTTTTCGTTTATGCTCGATCCCGACGGATACTTCACCAATAAATTTCTTGTACCTGTCAAATGCGCTCAGTTGAACCTTAAAAATGTGCCTTGTGTCTGGAATGGGTGGTTTGTTCCCTTCTTCAGATGGAAGTCTCTCGACCTCTTTCTATGACTAGACATCTAAAGTCTCTTTTCTATTTCAAGAATCATTGTACCTGTCGTGTGATATCGTCAGATAAGATGATGAACCCCTCATTTTACTACTTATGTAAAAGCCACACATCTCGGATGTAAGGGAAAGAAGCTCTTCTCTGGTTATCGGTGTTCCTGTAAAAACCCGCTAAAAATCGGATAGTCTAAGGAACCAAACTAACAGAATCAGAAGTTGGGAAACACATGTTAGAGTATAAAAAGAGTATGGGTGCACAATAAATAGTTCTCGGAATTCACACGGGTTTTGCATATTTATATTTAGACGCAACGTTTCGACGACTGAAAGCACTGTCGTCATCTTCTAGGCGAAGTGATGACGATGATGATGACAGTGCTTTCAGTCGTCGAAACGTTGCGTCTAAATATAAATATGCAAAACCCGTGTGAATTCCGAGAACTATTTATTGAACAACTTCACCGGGAAAGACTTCAATCTTTGAGTATGGGTGCATGATCACTGTTCGAGTTCCGATTCAGACCCACTAATTCGCCAGGCGGATTCCCTCCACAATGTTCAGACGTGAAGAACAGGGCACGACCCGAACCCATCCCGTCGTCAATTCTGGAGATAGTTAACCCTTTAGTCCATGATTTTTTGTATTTACTTACACTAAATTTTTAAGGTGTATTTTTGTGAATGCAATACGGAAAAAATAACCAAAAAACGTGACCAAAGTCAATTTTGCTCATAATGTTGCACATATTCAACATAAATATAATTAAGTCTGATTTATGAATAATTCACATTAATTGGATAATTATTATTTTAGTGCAATTATAATACCCTGAGAATGACGCTTAAATTTTCTTCCTTGAAAAAAAAATTATATATATTCTGAAGTTGACCGGCGGGTATAAAAATCTGGCTTAAGGGGTTGACTCACAGAAAGCTAGGACAGGCATGTTTTAACATGTCCACGGATGCCCTTTCTTAAGTGTATGTTGTTTCATATCTGCATCACAAATTAGCACTCTTAGAAACCAACAGACGCCTCTGGGGTGATATTAAAAGTTGTGTTGCACATATGCTACACTATGTACTAAAGGGTTAATATAAAACCGAATTTGAGGGAAATGTTTTTAACTAAAGGATAAAGAATGGAAAAATATAGGCTGGAGCGGGAATCGAACCCGGGACCTCCATTGGTACCTCGAGACTTCGTCATCCGTTGTATAAGCCTGAACAAAGGCTCACCTACCATTTACTATTTAGATCACATTGTCCACGGCCTTATACCTGGTTCGAGATTTTTCCAATCTGATACTTTAATTCAATTTCACGTCCTATATGATTGATCTTCATTTGAAAGTTTTTTTCTGTTCCGGAAATATTTTTATCGACATTTTCAATTCTCTTTACTTATTTTTAAAAATTAAATTATTCACATTTTAGAAAGTTGTCTTTCTTCACGATACAGATTTGACGATCTCCAACCTATATATTTCACTAGTCTTATATTTCTCCATTTTCTGTTGCACATACTTAGTTTTGGCATTGACTTGCTTTTGTTGTAAATGCACATGAACGTGCTGTTGGTAGCAGATTTCATATTAAGTAACCCTTTGATGAGTTATAAATATCGGGATGAAGTGAAGGAAACTGTTCATTCGTGTCATTGTTCTCTGAGGTCATAAATTTTTGTCTGTTTGTTGTGCAGTACCTGGAGCTGCGGTTCGGACAGACGGCCCGCACCATAGGCGCCGCCATGTACGTGATGCAGATGACTCTGTACACCTCCGTCGCCGTGTACGCCCCTGCTCTGGCCCTCAGCCATGGTGAGTCAAGTCTTCCACGACCAATGCTAACCTACAGTAGTCGTTCAACCGGCGCTAACCAGGTTCTGTCCGTTACAGTGACCGGCCTCAACACCTACATAGCCGTCACGTGCGTCTACGCCGTCTGCATCCTCTACTCGTCACAGGTAACGCACGTCAAATTTTCACTTATCGACACAGAATTAGAATCATGCGTGTGGGAAATTTGAGGCTGCCCAATCTGTTTTTAAATTAATTTCAATTAATGACTCCATGACACAAGTCATCGTATGGAACTCGGAGACAGAAAGTTCAGTCGAGTTGTTCGGCTTCAAATATGAAAATTCTGACAAACACACACTGAACCTCCCTCGTCATCAAGTCGGTAACTCGTTGGCGACGTATGCATAATTAAGCAATGTTTGTGTCCGCTGTGTTACAGAAACTGAGAATTTCGATGCGAGATTGGAATAATACAAAAAACCTCCGCAACAATAGTCGGTCTACAGTATAATCGAAGCATCTTTGTTTTTATTTAACGAAAAATAAAGGATTGTATGTAGAAAAGTGTATTAATTTGATAAAACCAAAGTCTGTTGTCTGCATTTCAAGAAATCCGAACCCGGCGATATTGTGGAGTGAAATTCTATAGGCTTAATCACTAATAATCCTATTAAATATCACTATATATATCTCTTTCTTAAAACTCTATTTGCTTAACTTAAATCAATCAACATTTACAAATTATCAACCAAGGAAGCCTGCGAGAGAATTCTCTCGCAGGTGAACTTTCCCAGAGAGCTCTGGCGGAGGCTACCTTTGGGGATCCCTTCACAACTCTCTGGTATTTTGAACTAAGGTTCCCACATGCCAAGGCACCTCGGCCTGTTTTTAGAGGTGTATGTTCCGGTCGCAGACATTGGCATACGGTAAGAGTTGTTCGCTATTTCTATTGGAATAGTCGGCCAGCTGCCTCCTAAACTGGCAAAGGCATGGCGAGGGGTAAGCTGCGACCCCACAGCAAACCCCTCTCCCGCCATCGGAAGGGCGTGGGACAAGTACCCAATTCCCGACCTACCTGATGCAGGTTTTTATAGGGTTTGTCCTGCATTACTTTTAGGCGAATGCCAGGTAGGATCCTTAAATTATAGCTCGGGGGCCCTAGTTAACCCTTGGCTACCTTACTCCACCTTTCGCATCCCCCCCCCATTCAAATCCCTTTCCTATGCTATAAGAGGGGAGTTGCCACTAAGTGGATTACCTTATACATAGCCTGACTACACCCCAAAAAAAATTATCTACGTTCCTCTGTCAAAAAAATATTAAACTAACATTTGCCCTCACGATGTATGACGTTAACTCTGACGTCATCCCACTGACGTGAATAATAATTCTTAATATCTTGGGTTCAACCTGGGGGGAAGATATCCAACCTTGGCACATGTTGAACATATACAAGCACTCCTTACTTCAAGACGGACGATAGTTTGCAGTTATGCTCTAACAAACAAAATGTTCAAATACTTATCCCCTCTACTCTGAAGATCTACTCATCCAAGACGTTTCATGCGAATAAAGTTTCTCATCTGTTGCAAATTCTCAGCCTGAAGTCTGCAACTCCACCGCTGGTGTCTCGTTATCAGGAACCTGAATCTTATAAATCTAATGTTAATTAGATGGCGACAAAATAGGTGCTACTACTAAAATGTCCCAATACAAAATTGCGTTTACTACTAATGCTCAAATTTCAATACAATACCACTGTTATATGTGTTATATTTTAATTCTTAATACATTGCAGTTTAGATATACCGACCGTATTTAATATTGTTTTTACATTCTGAACAATTTTTACAATCAGAGATATATTCACCCCCGTTACTTTTTTCAGCAATCTCTCTACTGCCAAATAAAAACTTCATTCTATGTCCCAAATTTAGTACACACTTTACTTACAGAATATATTTTGACTTAATTTTCACTTTCTGTGGTTCAGCGGTTGGCATGGCCGCCTCGCAACACAAGAGGTCCCGGGTTCAAATCTCGTCTCGGGCATGGAAATTTGCACTCGTCGTAGTCATGAAAACTGGGGTTAAGGTTGCAGGAGAATTACTATCCTGACCACGTGCCACTCCTAATTCCAGAATGTTTCATGGAAGATGACAGACTGGCAGCCGTCCTAGCAGGCCAATCGGCTGTAGAACCAATGATATAATAATAATAATAAATATGAAGTAAATTATGTTTCATATGTTTTATTACAGTGACCTTAGAGGACGAAGAGGGTAAAATGAAAACACACTTGCTGTGGGTGGGAATGAATGCGAATGCGTAGAACAGTAGACTCTACGCTAACTTGTCATAGTGGATAAATATGCACTTCTTATCCAACTATTACTTTAAACTCCCTATTTATATAAAAACTGACACTTATTAATAGTTTATGAAGCCTAAGAAGATGACAATAGTATATAAATGTTTTTTATGAACTGTAATGAACAATTGTTAATATAAATTATTCACCAAACATTGTAAATGTAAAAGTAATATTAATTGTTATGACATTAATATCCACATATTGGATATATATATTTATATATTGTAATAATTTATGATAAATGACAGTTAAATCCCCACGTTGGAGTGCCAAATTTGTAGTAATTAACTATTAAAATTATCGGATGTTTTAATAAAAATCAAGATTTAAAATATACAAACAAATTAATTTATTAAAGCAAATTATTTTGAATCACATTACATATTAATATTTTACAATAATACCACGGCTATTTCTCATCGATCACCGGGCCTTCAATAAAGAATAATTATTAAACAATCAAAAAACAAAGTTATCAAGGCATTAATTCAAACAATCAATAGAAAATTACAATAAAAAATATTAGATATGAAATTTAAAATTTGAACTCGGAAATCTGACGATAATATCATTTACTTGCGAGTTTAAAGATAGTAAACGTGTGCAGTTTTACCTTAATGTTCTCTGGTACCAAGGAAATTAGCTCGTTCACATACATACGCACAATTGTTAACACATTATAGACAGGCCATTTATACACTTAATTTAATCCTAAACACTTTCTGCTTTCTAAAATGACTCACTGTTCCTTCTAACAAAAATCTTACTAAACACTCCAAAGCTTGTTATCTGCTGGATGCAATAAACAGGGCCCCCAATAATTGAAGAAAAATGTCTAGCCCATTAATGTAAGCTGGACTCCGAACTATAATAGTCGGCGTTTATTTGCTCACCGACTGGAGCCTGTGTCCCGTTTTTTGAATATTTCAGCTGTTAAATTACATAAAGACAAATACTTTCTGAATGTTTGTCCTTTCTCGTCCGTCTGCCACTATATACTCTCGAGACCTCTGGAGCACCGCTCCCCACAAACTGTGGAGCACTGAGCGAACCAACTTCTACAATCCCAGCAAGCATGCATTATTGCCACATATTCTTATATATAACTTGTGTGTTTTTACGCCACCAACAATACAAGTACAAATTTTCTTCATTAATTAATTATTTCCTTTTAATTACCACAATATATATATATATATATATATATATATATATAAATCAGGTTATTGCGTACACGGTGGGAACATCATTATCAACTTTGACATTACAAAACATAAAAAATATTTTTAGGAAACATGGATGAGTTTAAACAAAAATTTATTATAATTCAATACAAGTTAACAATTACATATGTTACTGAAGCAAACGATTTACTGAATATTTTACAGGCAATATAATTTCTCTTTAGCTCAGAGTGAGACCTCGTAACACTCGGGAAACGTCCTTGTCTGCACAAGTAATTAAATTATAATTGTCAGCATTAAGCAGAGAATAACTACACTGTGACGTGTTAACTATTAAAATAAATACATAAACTTGTACGAGTCTTCATATATGATATTAAATTTTGTATACTTGAATTTGATACTAGTAGCAAAGAATCCCCTTAAATCAAAGAGGCGACTTTTATTAACTACCATATAATCCACGCTTATCATGTGGTTATTCCCACTATTTATGTGAAAAGAGTGCAAGGCAACTCACGTTATTTTGAATACTATTGTGTTCTCAGTTCCACAACCCTGTAAGGCAACGTATGAAGCTTTAGGTCATTTGTATCGCTGATTTTCAGGTTACGGCTCTAAGGCAGTTTGTCTAAATCAGCTGAGAGCTCCTTTTTTTTCTTCAGGGAGGAATGCGCGCGGTGATTATCACGGACACGTTCCAGTCAGCCGTGCTGATAGGTTCGATCCTGCTGGTGCTGTTCCTGGGGAATTACCACGCCGGAGGGCTCGCCGTGGTCTGGGCACGCAGCTCCGCCACGCAGAGGCTCGAGTTCTTCAAGTAAGCACGACTCCTCAGAATTCGTGTAAAGTCCGTCGAGGGCAGGTTACTGATGATTTGTATGTTGCAGCATGGACCCCAGCCCAATGGTCAGGCACAGCTTCTGGTCCGTCGTCGTTGGAGGGACCTTCTACTGGGCAACCATGTTCTGCTCCAACCAGGCCTCCGTGCAAAAGTATATGTCCGTCGCAACGACTTCACAAGTTAGGAGGTATGTATGTGATTAAATCAACTTTAAATAAACCTGAATGTAAGGAGAGAGTGAGAGATTTTAGTAAACATAAACAAGGGAACAAACGCAATAGGAAAAATACAGTAAAGAACAAATATCACCTTATAGCCCGGCGCAATTCGAAAAGCGACTCGTCTGCTGGCATTGCACAGTGAGAGAGGGAACGATATATAGCGACGTTGAAATCACTCACTTGTTAGACGACACTCTTCTATGACAAAACGTAGTCAGGTTCGGAGGTTAATTCAGAAATCCTGGAGATATTAAAATAATTTTCTTGTAAATCTCTGAAGAGTCTATAATACAACACACATTGCAGTAGCCGTTTCATGTGATGTGCCAACGTTAGTTAGCAACGTTAGTGTGCTATTTTTTGTCTGGTGGTTCTAATTCTTAAAGTACTTGAATATTTCAAATAAATTTTGACTGTCTTATTTACCCAAAATTTGCATCCTTCCGTGGGTTGCGTTCGGTACTCATTAAATTACTCGACTCGTGCAGAAAGTTCCAGAGTTTAAGAGAATAAGAAGCTCCACAGCACATAATCTAACGTTTTCACGTCCAACGCATTCATTAGACGTGGAAGTCGCGCATCCCGCCTAACGATCTTCGTCTGGCTATAACTTCACAGTCACCATTAAATTTTACACATTTTACTATGGGGAATACACGCAATAATTGATTGAGAATTTTAATATTACTTATTATTTCCACTTGAATATTGTTATATTTTTGGGAAGTGATGAAGACTTGGAATAATTTAATACCACAAGAAAGTTGCACTGCTAAATATTAACTTCCTGAAAATGAAGGTTATTTAATGATTGTGCAAAGAAACATCATACGATGACAATATTATAATCATTACGTATGCATAAGTTTGGGAGCTAATAGG
Organism: Zhengitettix transpicula; assembly: GCA_037074705.1. Classification (NCBI taxonomy): domain Eukaryota; kingdom Metazoa; phylum Arthropoda; class Insecta; order Orthoptera; family Tetrigidae; genus Zhengitettix; species Zhengitettix transpicula. The sequence goes on along the minus strand of CM073591.1, from coordinate 112,006,162 downwards.
TTTAACAGTAAACTTAATACTAAATATCAGGAACTTGGACGATAAACTGCACGAATCAGCGTGCTTCCAAAAAAAATCACCTGAAGAGTCGTTTTGCGTAAGTGTAAAATCGATCGTTTGAGGAAATATTGTGAAAGATAGAGCGACAGTTACGGATGTAGTGATATATGATGGGATGAATTGGCGATTTGTAAATGAGATTTCTGAGATGAAATTACCAGGGATCACGAGAGATCAAAAGGCCGTCGATTTGACAATTGGTTCCGAAAGTGAAATCCCAAGTAGATTAAATACGAACTACATAAATCTTCAATACTTGAGGTCGGTTAAAGTGTAGCTGAGCGAACTTAGGTCTAAATCTAAATTACGTATCAGAAATCGTTTATGTAAACATTTAAAATGCATGGCAATAATTTCGATAGAACTATGACCTTTGTATATTGTTATTGACTCATTTGATGTATTTTTTTGGTAAAGGTTCACTTGTAATTATTTCTTTTATTATACAGAGCTTTATGGATCAGCTGCGCAGCTCTGGCTCTCATCTTTACAGCTAACTTTTACACTGGAATGATCATCTACGCGGATTACCACGGCTGTGACCCTCTAACTACTAAGGTAAGTAGTTCACGTCCAGTTCTTAAATAAATGGGAGTGTAAGAATTAGGCACTTTGTTTTAGTGAGATGGAGAAAGAAAAAATGATCTTCTGTATCTGATCTTTTCGGACTCGGGTCATTTTCTTGTAATAAATTGCTCAATAATTAATAATATTTACAGACAATATTGACAGTAAAACTTTGTCAATTCTTATATTTAGTATTTACAAAATAATACAGCTAAAATTAACTTAATTACTAGATATACAGGAGAGCTAAGGCAAGAGAATTTGCCACATTACATATAAATATTAAAAAAATATGCATATATCCTTAGAATAAGTTATTTACATCAAATTTTCTTAACGCAGATAGACCTACATACTTTTATGTGGATATTAGCTATAAGATTTACATTACTTTGTATCAACATGGTACAGCAATTTTTAATATCGTATGACCCTAATCTAGTAAATATTTACGCATAATAATGTAGAATTAAGTTAAATTGTAAACAGTCAGCATGAATTATTAATGTAAATAGCTATTGATTTAGAGACACAAGGTTTAAATTATATCAAATTATCACTATTAATAGAATAAATGAATTAATTTGTAAATATTATCACCTGTATGGAATTATTTCGATATTAAAATAAAATAAACAAAATATATTCCCTGACACATTCCACATCCTCAAAGATTAGCTTCTATATGGGATCTATGGAACATTTCATTATTATTATTATTAATTATACCAGAAACAAAAATACTTGCACAATATATTGCCAAAAGGTACAATACTAATTAAATCATGTGTCATAGCTGTCTGTAAAATAAATAAAAATAGCAAAATACTTTACTCACCACTCTGTCATTTTGTTTACTTTAACTACTCCAAACTGCTCTACTTATACATTCATTTAATAAATCCAAAAACAAAAATCTAAACTATTCATTATATTATTTAATTAATTTTAAAGCAATTGTTTAACTATAACTTTCCAAATAGGCATAGTTTCTCCAGTAGACAGGACCTACTGGCTTACCCTTTTCAATGGTGTTTTTCTACAATGATTTTTTTGTCACTATCCTGATATCACTTAGATATTTCATAATTATTATTTTGTTTAGCAAGCAATAAATAGTGTGATTCACACGGGAGAGTAAGACTATTGATAATTTATTTAGGGACACAATATTAAATATTTTGAATAATAGCCAAAACTTAAGGACACATGGGAATGATAAACAAACTTTTTTGTTTAATAAATAAATAATTAATTATTACATATAATTACAGGTCATCTCTGCTGGTGACCAGCTGCTCCCGCTCTATGTGATGACGTTCATGGGACACCTGAAGGGTGTTCCTGGTTTCTTTGTTGCAGGCATTTTCAGTGCTTCTTTAGGGTAAGTTGAATCAATTAACAAACTTATGAACTGAAAATTGAGGTATGTTGATTTTTTTTCTATATACTATTATTGTTGACTATTTTTGAAACAAACCTCAAGCTATAGACAATCTACAAATTCACATATATTAAGAGACCTCTAAAATAAAATAATATCTCTGCAATGTCAAAAAAAGCACAGGCCCCATAAAAGCATTCTTTTGATGTGTAGTTAAGTACAGTTAGTGTACTGATATTAGAGTTATAAAATTAAGCTTTGCAGCTTCCAAACAGAAACTATTGTTGATAGGTCTGTTGAAAGTTAAATCATATTTCTGTGATTCAGATAATAGTAGAATGTCAAAAGCTTACTCCTTCCAATTTTGAATGTCTTTAAATATCTCATGTTATATATTTCAGAATATTTTTTAATTACATCAATTGATCTAATTCTTTTTTTAATGACATTGTTACTATATATCATTCAGTCATCAGTTTGTTAAATAACAAAACATCTAGTTTTGAAGAATGATAAAATAAAAATCTTTCAGCACTCAACATCTTGATTTTATTTGTGGAGTTCTTTCTATTTTTTATAATCAGAAAATATTCTAATATAAGAGGTATGAAGAAAATCAAATAACATTTTTACCTGATTTCCCCACAGCACTGTTGCTGCTGCACTGAATTCTTTGGCTGCAGTAACTGTAAGTGACTTTCTCACAGGTGCCCTGCCTTCAAAATGGCACCTGCCAGCAGAAAAGATTGGCATAGCTGCTAAGTGGACTTCTGTAGCATTTGGACTCCTGAGTTTTGCTCTCGTTTTTGTGGTAGAACGTCTTGGTGGTGTGTTGCAGGTAGGACTATGACTGACTCACAATTAAATGAAATTAGCATTATAATTCAAGCAATGTTGAAATACTCTGCTATAAACACAATATTTATCTTTGTAGGTTGCATTAAGTTTCAATGGAATGGTGGGTGGAGTCACCCTTGGAATGTTTTCATTGGGAATGTTTTTCCCATGGGCTAATACAAAGGTATGGAACATATACATATATATTGATAATGTGACCCTGTGATTAAATTTATATTTATGCAATGGACAGAATATGGAATTAAACTTTTTGGAGATTTTATACTTATTCTTTAGGAGATAGAAGGAAAGTGCCTCCTGTGACGTTCAATGTGAAGTCAACAACTTAAAAGAGTGAATCTTTTATCTCATGAAGAAAGAGGATAACACTTGAAAATGTATTCCATAAACTGGTCTTGCGGACAGCGTTTTATGTTAATCACATCAGCCTGTTATTTAATTTATATAAATATAAATTAAAACATTTGGATTGGAAAGAGAGGCAGAGTAGCCGACTTCTGAAATTAAAAGTTGGTCCAGTCAGGTTGTTATGAACATAAAAATTAGATTTTTGAGGACCTGAGCCCCCTTCATCAGGATAGTAGGTCTGAACTGCATGCCGGCTTGTTCAAATGTTTTAATTACTTTGACTTTGTCACATATATATATATATATATATATATATATATATATATATATATCAAGTCCCGCCTGGGTCAAATATTTTCAGTCTTTCCTTCTTCTTCCATCCTTCTCTCTGCTTTGAACATATGCTTTTCTATGTGCGTAATTCTTCGCCCGAGCATATGAATTCACATAAAGCGCAATCCTCCTATTTCTCCTATTTATTTCTATCCTTCCTCACTATCCAAGTTTGAATGTGAATTAGTTCCTTAATGGATTCTCCTAATATTGTATTTATTCCTTAATGGAAGCTCCTAATACTTCATTCCCTCTACTCTATCCATTCCTCCACTAAAACTATTAATTGTCCACAATAAGACTGTCTATATTTGCCTGGTCAGGAACTTGACCCGGTGGCCAAGATGGTTAAGGCGTCTGTGTACTAAGCAGAATATGTGGGTTCAAGTCCCGCCTGGGTCAAATATTTTCAGTCTTTCCTTCTTCTTCCATCCTTCTCTCTGCTTTGAACATATGCTTTTCTATGTGCGTAATTCTTCGCCCGAGCATATGAATTCACATAAAGCAGAATCCTCCTATTTCTCCTATTTATTTCTATCCTTCCTCACTATCCAAGTTTGAATGTATATATATATATAAATCAAATATGGCAAGGTCAAATTGATTAACTTTAATGTGAAATTGATTTCAATGTCTTTATGATGTTCTTTAAATGTATGTCTATAGATGTCTCTTAGGATTTCTACCTACACTACTTGTGTATGTTAGTATATGGTTGTTTTGCCATTCCTGCAATATTTTTTGTGATACTCCCTCTAAAAGTGATTTGAAACTTTTGTTCTCAGGTAGAAGTGAATCTATTTTCTCACTTCCTTACAAGTCCAATTCAAAAAATTACTTATTTGAATTATGTGAAAATATATATTAACTTCACTGTTTTAGGGGGTCTTGATTGGAGCTTTAACTGCTTTTCTTCTTGTTGGTTGGATTGGAATTGGAGCTTATGTAACAGCAGCATCAGAAACAATTCCAAAATATGCATCTGCTGATTATTGCAATTGCACCAATAACTCTGCTCCATTGGAAAATATTCTCTATGATTTCACTTCTGAAAGCAATGTATCAAAAAGCTCTCAAAATGAAGAGTAAGTATAAAAATATTTTTTTTAAAATTTATTCATATAAAATGTAAATAAAGCAATTTTATTTTATTTTTTTACATTTTATTTAGCATATGGTTGCACAAGCATTCCTAATTTCATATCTTGAAAATGTCCAGATACTAAATTATTAAGTTTGGAAATACATTGATATATGACAGCAGTAGTAGTCCAACAGAAACCATTTATTAATATGAACATATTTATTATGTTTCATTACTGTGAGATACAATATTGCCCTAAATTTCCTTATTATTAAAATTGAAAAACAAAATCAAACATTTAATAAATTTCAACTTCTGGTGTACACAAATACCATTTCAGTATATATTTCAAACTCTAGAAACTATTACATTGAAATATAAATGGGAAGAAGATAATTGCAGTCTATCAAAATAAAATATTTTATATGAAATCTGTCTATATAGCAAATAGGAAGTTATTGAGATTCAAGAACACCTTTAATACATTCCCTACATTTGTATCAAGCACAGATTAATTACATTAATAATGTCTTATAGAAAATAAAATTTTAATAGTGAATAAAATATGAACAGAAACTAATTTGCATATATAAATAAATGTATATGAATTTCATTCTTTTGAAGTAGGATAAGATTTTATAAGCTTATAAAACTTTCTATTTTAACAACATTTAACATATTTTATATTCTGTATTTCTCAGGATTTTTAGTTTGTATCGACTTTCATACCTTTGGTATTCGGCAATTGGTTGTACCACAACAGTTTTGGTTGGATTAATTATTAGCATTATAACAGGACCACAAGATCCAGGCACACTAGATCCAAGGCTACTTTCACCACCTGTCAAAATATTTCTTGAGAATTTACCAGAGTTCATTAGGAGGAAGCTCAGCATCGCAGTATGTTACTCTGTTTTATATGAAATTAATAAAAGTAAAAGAAAATTTTTCCAAATATAAAAATAATCTTTCACAGCAATTTCAATATAACATTGTGTAATAGAAATAATAACATATACTGTTTCAAAATTATAATGTATTTGCAGTATACAATAATTTAGTTATTAGTGCTTGAAACATAATGGTCAAAGTTTTATTTCTACTTTTTTTCTTTTTTTTTTCAGACTCCTGATGACAGCAAGAAAACTTTGCCAAATAGAAGAAAAAAGAATTCTATGTGTGCAGTATATGATAATGGGATACTGAATGTTGCAATCAACCTTGATGATGAAAAAGTTACTTCTCCAACTCCTCAACAACAAAAGAGTGAAACAGAATCAAACTCACTCCCTAGGAGTCCAACATTAGATAATGTTGGAAATTATTTTGCTAAGTTATAAATGTGCATTGTAGTGAAGAATTATTATGATATTTAAACATTTAAACAGTATTACAGTTTCATTGTGTTGTTGCATAAACCCAAATAGATAATTTCAAATTTATTAGATTTGTAATATAGAAACAGAAAAAAACCTTCAGCATACACATATTAAAGCAATCTATATATACTAAAGTATATAATTGAGTACTAATAAATACTTATAGAATTTGTGAATAATATCTACATTTTAGAAAGTACTTGTATATATTTAGTTTTTAATTCAATATACATTTTTTATGTCATGACAACATACCAAAAATAATTACATATCAAAATGTATTTTTTAAAACCAAGTACTGTAGATAGTATATAGTTTTAATGCTAGATATGTCTGATCATTAACATTTTTAAGATGTATTGTGACCTGATAACTAAATCCGAATTCATGTCCTTAATATCCAAATCAGATTTGAAAGGAACTTAAAAATACAATAATATTATTACTTAAGAACATGCTCTAAGTAAAATCAATTCATTTTCAATAACATTTTCTTGTGCTAAATAAATAAAGACTGTATATTTAAGTACAACTCAGGAAACATTTTTTTATTAATTAGATAAAGAAGTAGCATAATCACATACAAAATTAAGTGATAAAATAAATACACTGTGTCTTTTTTACTATTATTTGACTACTTCTTTGTATAATTATTATACTTTTATTACAGATATTTTATATTTCATGATTTCAACAGTTTTTTGTTGTAATTTGAACATTCATATTCATTATTTAACTGTTTCACAATTATACATGTATATTTATGAACCTAGTCATCAATAAACTACTATAACACTGCAAGAATTTGGAAAAAATTTTCAACCTTTAAATTAAATTAGTCATTTCCAATCCAAAAATAAAATAACTGTCAAATATAAAAAACAAATTTTTTACTCTGTTGGGCTAAGTCTAATTCATTCTCGGAAACAGTAGAACAATGACCTTTTTTATTCACCTTTGGGAAAAATATGAGACACAGAAAAATTTTTGAGGGGAGGATTTTCTAATATTTATGCAGACTTGGAAAAGATTAAATTTGGTAAGTCATTTATGTATATCAGAAAGAGCAATGGGCCCAGAATAGAGCATTGTGGAACCCCTGTCTTTATTTGTCAGAATCAAAAGTTTAACCATCTCAGTTAAACATGGTCTACGGTAATTCCCCCAGGCGCGTCAAGGATTGAGATACTTGGCAGTTACCTTCGTTGATGTCTGGCCGTTATCGTGTGGCACCCTCGATCTTTCCGGGTCCTCTCGAAACTGCAAGTTGGCGCTGCACGTCCGTCGCTGGCGACGGTTTGTCCTTCTGTGTCTCTACTTTTCTTTTTCAGCCCCCTCGCTGGATATCAAAAATCGATCGTCTCGATCTTTCCTGAACCAAGAAATGTCATTGGTTCAGGCATTCACGTGTTCACTCAAATTTCTGGGATTTCCTGAGAGACGTTTCCCACGGTGTGACAGTCCAGGTAACTTCCGAGGGTCAAATCATACGTGTCCAATTCCAGACTGGAGGGATTATCTTCCCGTCTCGGAAGCGCCTGCTCAAATTCCAACTTACCAAGCTCTCAACCCTTGCTAATATCTAATTATATTAAAATGAAACATATATATATATATATATATATATCAATCATAAAACTATCGCGCTACAAGTATTAAGTGAACCAAGAATTGAAGGTCTTAGTAAGTCCATAATACTTTAATTTCTCCAGCCGAATACAATGAACAACACATTCAAAAGCTTTGGAAAGGGCGCAGAAGATTTCTAATGAGTACTGCTCTTTGTTAATGGATTATAATATCATATGCGAGACGATGGCCTTTTTTGTAGAGTCTATAGAAACGAAAACAGAAGATTCGAACTTTTAAACTCGGAATCGTTATTAGACCTACAGTAGTTAAAGAACAGCGAGTGAGATCAATCGGTTTTGGGCAGCGAGTCAATCGTTGAAGAACCGTAAGAGAAAACAATCAGGTTTTAGAGCCCAGAAAGTTAGTTTCACGGCGAAAGGCGAGTCTTGCAAACGAAGAGTGAGGAGTGAGCTTCCTCAGCCACCACAGTCGTGATTATTGTATGCTCAATGCTAACTCGGTAAAGGACCTATACCTTTGAGAGGACAGAAAGTGACGCGCTGCGCCAGAAGCTAAAGAACTTGCTCCTGATTGTAGACGATAGTCGCGCAAAGAGATTTCTAGTAAGTACGATACCAAGACAGATTGTCAATGTAAATGCCAACTTGCAGGATTTGTTTAATTTCATTCTCCACCGCACTAATCCCTCAAGAGTAATAGATTCAGTACTTGCCAGAGCGTTTTTTTAAACAGAAAAGTTACTAATGGTTCATAGTTGTGACTATTAGTTTTTTTGAATACTTCCTTCATATATTATGTAAATAAATAGCTAACAGTTGTTTAAGTAATTGCCTAATTTTATCTTTCAATTACCGATTGGCTTCCAACCAGCGACTTTGACAAAATCTAACGTTAAAAAAATTACTGCCGGGCGTAATTCATTTTAAACAGCACCACAGGAGAACCTTGCATCATCAATTAAAATAAGAAATAAAGTTTAACTATTTGTTTGAACAGTAAGTTAACGTTACATGTTATCCTTCTATTAAATTATTGCAGTAATAAGGTCTTGTATTTACCCATAGAATAACACAAAAAACGAAGCAAAAAGAATATGCAGTGTATACTAGTTTCATCGATTTCAAATCAGAATAATATTTTTTTAAATTTATTTTATTTTATGTCGAATTAACAACTAGGTCATTTAGTGACAGAGCATAATATTATACGGTCATGACTGCAGGGCCTTCTGTCTGAGTTTGTTCAATAAAATACTTATATGGTGTTTCCAGTGCAATATACAGTCTAAAAAAATCCCTAAATTTTTTGCTTTATACTTTTCAATATTATATTTCTCAATTGATACAGGTTACAAAGTGGCATTGTTAGCAGGAAGACGTATTTTGTTTTGTCAATTTACAGAAAAAATATGTATAATATATTTTAAATATGATTACAGTTTTTTTGTCGAGTGCAACCGTTTATTTTAATTAACATGCTTGAGACATCTGTGAATATAACAGCTTTACAGGTAGAACTGACAGACCAGTGATATAAGTTATGAATAATAGTGGACCTAAAATAATACCCTGCAGAACCCCATTTCCCCCTGTCGGAAGTAAATATTTACCCAAGGGTTAGTTTTTCAGCTCGACTCTTTGTTTCCTGTCAGATGAGTAAGATCTAAACCATAAATTAGATATATTCGTAATACTAGAGAATGTCATTTTTTTCCAATAATATATTGAGATTCACACTGGGAATTGTCTTTATATGGAAAAAGAATATTTCTAACAGGTAGCGTTTGTTACTGAATCTCTCTCATACTGATTCGAATTATTTTTTCCAAAACCAAATTGAAAGCAATTAATTTATATTTAAATAATTAAGGATCCTGTTAGAAGCTTTTCGTAAATGCAGGAAGGGTAGTAATTGATGATATACTTTTCTTTAACAGATGAAAGACATATGTATTTTTAAAATATATTTTGGAATGTACCAGTTAGTAAAGAAATGTTTGTGAAGGTAATTCAAAAGTGTACTAATAGCCTCTATGAAAATTCCACGGTAATATTTAAGTGTTTCTTCTTGATAGATTTGATAATTTGTTTTTCAATTATTGTATAAGATATTATTGAATCATTAGACAAATTAGTCTCCTGAAAGCAACTAAGGATCTTTTATTTTCATTCATTCTTTCAGACTCTCTTGTATATGTTGTTTATTCGTATTCTTCATTTTTATTTCATAAATTTATATCGAAGTTATTTATGTACAAGAAAACTGACATCTGAATATCATTGTGCTGTGAAATAATATAATTACCCCTCTCTTATACTTACATAGCTATCTTCCTCTCTATCCATTGCTTTTATTTTCCGATTATCACGTAGGATTGACTCTACACGTTCTTAAAACACGAACGGTCTAAAGCTCTCCAAGTTAAAATGGATACTAGGACGAAAATCCGAACTAACTCTTCAGAACCAGGCACTACTTTACAAAATGATACTAAAGCTGGACCTACAAGCAGCATCAACTTAGAGGTCTTACAGAGATTCCAGTCTAAGACATTAAGAACAATCGGTGCTCCATGGAATGTTAGGAAAGAAGAAGAAAGGAAGTGCGTAAGTGAAAAGCATATTTCACGAAAATAAAAATCGTACAAACTATCTTTTCATTGTTACGGAGCGACTCCATGACTGGAGCAAACACTTCCACTATTGCTCCTTGCGAAGAATATTCCTAGTTTAAAGGATATTTCTACTCATCCGCATGCCCTCGGGTCTCCCAATTTTGCACTGTATCCGATATATAAATTTATGATAATATATAAAACCATATAAAATATATAGAATATTATGCGCTTATATATGTAACCAACAAGATTATAATGAATCTGATAGATGAGATGTGTGGGAAAGGTACTGTGTATTTTAATATTGCATTCATTTGAAAGTTTATTATTAATTATGTACTTAACTAAGTCGATTGTTTTGATGATATTTGATTTGATTTTCAACTCAGTCGCGCAAATATTATTTTAAATACATCCATGGAAGGAGCACACGGACGAAATGAGGAGTGATCCAACTCTAATTTCCATAAATCTGCTGAAGCAGACTGTAGACAGACTAAGGAGACTCTGACCACCAAGATAGTTAATTATTTTAATAATAATATGCTGAAAGTTAAGTCCTCATAAACAAACGTCAACTGTTCAACAAAGTGAGCATAACTTGTAATGAAAGTATAGTTTTTACACTCTATCAAATATTCTTGGAATTCACATAGATAATAAACTTACATGGGATATACACATACAATACATTTTTATTAAAATAAATATTCGTATGTACTAAAAAGGTTTTCAATTTTTAGTAAAGATTATACAATAAATGTATATTTTGGGTTATATTTTCTCACCTGAACCATGATATTGAAATTTGCGAAGCTGCCGTAGCTAAGCATATTGACAGATTTTTAAAGATACAAAACTATAAATTTTAATATTGCAAAGAAGCATTAATAGCAATTCAATTGTAACTGAATATTCTCTTGATGTCTATGTCAAAATAAAGTACTTTTGCAAAAAGATGGTTCTGCTATTTGTAGAAGGGGTAACGTAAATTGTTTTTCAATTAGGACAAACAAAAAAAGACGGACTGACAATGATTCTTTTATAAAAAGAAGCCTTATTGTACAATAAACATGCAGAATATCTAATAATATTAGAGAATACAGTATTTTAAAATGAAATCAAAAGATATTTGCTTGGTACCTACTGTAGAGTTTGGCAGAACTGTAAGGTATATGAGAATAAGGAAGAGTCAGGTGAACCTGAACCCGGAAGGTTAAAAGTCATCATTTGGGATTTTCCTGTCCTTGATTGTAAACCAAGGACTTCAAATCAAGGCTCCCATAAGCCGTGACACCTCAAAAGGTGGTTTTGAGGAGTGTGTGTTTCGGAGTCGCAGACGTCGGACATAACGGTAAAAATTGTTCGCTGTTGTCATTAAACCAGTCGACCAAACACTAAAGGATATATTACGAAAGGAAGGAATGACTTTTCCAGAGATAGACCACAACACCACGGCAAGCATACCACCATGGAAGCTTAACGAAATTCCAATCGATACATCGCTACATAAACTTAAAGTAAACAATCCACATAACACTAACTGGAAAGCAGAAATCTATCAGTTGCTACAAAGATATAATTCTCCTAGAGTCATTTATATTAATTCAAATGCGCAATAGTTACGACAGGCAAAGAAAAATCTATCGCTATAAACCATAATGTGTCGATAATTTCAGCAGAATCATACGCCATCTTCATGGCCACGGAACTGTGTCTGGAAAAACCGGAGGCCAACAATATCATATTAACAGATTCCAAGGAAGCAATACACAGAATAACTACTACAGTGCACAGAAATGGTTGCATAAATCGAATTAGAGAGAATATATTGAAAATACAAGAAAAAGGAAACCGGATCACTATAGCCTGGCTACCGGAGCATAAGGACATAGTAGGACACGACAGGCCAGATCTCCTAGCGAAGATGGAAGCTGATCATCAAGGAAGATCCAGGGACTGCAGAGTAGGGTTCTACAAGGAACTGGAGGAAAAGTGGAGTAAACCTGTGAAACCAGAGGAATGCGGGGTCATCCTCAGAAATGTCAACAGTATCAGAGAAATATCGCACCCGAAAGAACTATCTCGAAGGCAACAGGTTGTTGTAGCCAGAATAAGAACGTTGCACTCCAGTTTCACTCATTCATTCTTGATTTCCAGATCTCCGCAGCCGGTATGCAGCTCATGCAAGGAGCCCACAACAATTCATCATGTCTTCTTTGATTGCCCCAAATATAGTGAGATAAGAAGATCAACCATAGCCGCCCATTCAATGATGGAACTCATCAGCAGCAATAAACAACCTCATAGATTTTACGATGAAAACTGATTTGTTTAAAGTAATTTAAATGTTATACAAATGTAGAACTTAACAAATGTAAGTCGCTAATGACCAAAAGGTTAATGCGACGTTAAATTAGAATTTTTTTAAAAAACAAAAACTAAATGCCTCTCAAATTTGGTCGAGGCACGAAGTCAGCTAAGTTGCGTCCCTACAGCGATTCCTGACCTCTCATTATCTGAATGGGCGTAAGACAAGCCCCGACCCACCTGAGTCTTGTTTCTCTAAGGGTTTCCCTGTATCACTTTTAGATGAATGCCGGGGGTAGGAACCTTGAACTACAGCCCGGTGGCTACCTTGTTCTACCTTTCGTATCCCACATTTCCATCCCTTCCAATCCTATTAAAGGGCGGAGTCCTCTTGTAGCCTATCACTAAAAAAAGTTATATGTAGCTGTAAAAATATTTTTGAAAAAATATTACTATGTCAATGTTATATTTTGTACAATTGTTTTGGTTTTCATTTTCTCTTTAAATTATTATTTTTATCAAAATAAAATTTTGTAATAGTATTTATATATTTTGTAAACGCTACACTTTACGAAAAACTTATTTCCCATATTTTACTAACAATTCAAGGAAAATAAAATTATTTTTATTATTACTAGAACTCCTGGACAAACGTGTGTTAAATATTATCTGTACGTAAATAATAAGTAACTTTTGGGGGAGTCCTTCACTGGAATCGTACATGCACCCAATTTGTGATACAATATTTACTGTTGCTCGCCAAAACCGATTTCTAAATTTATACTTCAATAAAAAAAAAAGCGTGCTAATAATAATAAGATAAAATAGCCAAATCTCAGACCAAATGAAGTGATGATATATATTATCTTATTATTAATTTTGAAAACAGACGCATTATATTTTCATTTCAGAAAAATATAATAAGATACCTTATTCATGCAAGGAAAGTCACTTTGAGGAAATCCTTTGTCGTAGTGTGAGCGACCGGTAATATTTACCTGAGGAAGCCCATTACACCTGGCTCTGTGCCAAGGTTTCAAAGACAGCGCACTCTGTTCGGACACCAACTACTTAGTCTCAGTCCGAGGAAAATGCTCCTTCACGTTGCATCACTGCTCGTCTTGCTGCAAATCATCTCAGCGCAGCGTTCGGTCCTCCGAGGTAAGACTATTTTAAACGTGCTTACAATGGGACTGGCCAATCTGTCTACTATACAAAAATATTATATATGAAACATTGGATGACAATTTCTTGAAACTTTTGACAAATGCTCGAGAAAATACTTTCAATATTCGACAAGAACTGAATAACTGAATGGTTTGGAATGATACTCCCTGTTAGGAGTACCAAACATCTCGAGGAACACTTTTTGGGGGGTGGGGAAATTATATCCATTAACAGTTTGGCTGGAAGTCGCTGTTGGGTGAAGTTATACTGTGTTTTTAAGTACAAGGAAGCAAATAATAGCTTAAAGCTTCCTAAGTCTCTTCAGTTCTTGGTTAAACCATTTTAATTTTACATAGTTCATAGTAAGGTTCTTGAATTTTTTTTACAAGAGACCATATGGGTGGGTGGCCTGGAATGGAAATAACACTTAAAATCATTAAGTAAAACTTTATAAAATAATCATCAATTTAATATACGACAGAAAAATTGATAAATGCACACATGATTAGTGGTGAGGAAAGGCGTTTGAAAGATTTGAATATCCTAATGCACGATAACTCTTGATCTTGAATCTTTGATGCTGCTAAATACCAAATATGTCAGAGTGAAAGAAATACGGATTCTAGTACTTATGTGATCTTAGTTTACGTGACAGAAACATTAATCATTCCGAAATCCCTACCTTAATTGTGTAACTGCGTGCGTTTATTCTAATCTGAGACTGCAGGAAACTCATAATTCCCTTGGTAACAAATTATTAATTCCAAGACCTTTTTTAATGAACTGCTCGTTTTAATTAAAATTGCAAACTTGCAATATTTTTATGCTTTATACACGGATATTAGTTTAACTCTTTAGATATGTAATTATAAGTTATTTGCATTACTTCTCGTTCACTTTTACTAAGCAAATATATTTGCTCTATAGCGACGAGTTCAAGTGAGAACTCATGAAATTTTAATTTTTATTAACAGCCAGAGGAAAGATGGAGTCTACGGTTCGTTGTTTCTTTTTAAATTACGATATATGCTAGTCTGAAACGCTTATTACGTGAAATTGTAATAAAGCCCTACCCTTATTTCAACCTATAACCTAAATTCTCCGTGTAACTCCCTCATCATTCGAATTATATTTATTTGATTATTTAAGCTGAAGATATATTTTATAAATATAACTTGTTTCATTTAAAATTTTTTTTTCAGCCGGCTTTTATAAACAAATCACCAAAATATCCTATGATATATCACAGAGGGTTTCAATATCAAAGTTTCCACGTTCCTTTTTCAATGTTTCCTCAATGGACCATGAATGATCTGTTCCTACGCAGATCCATTCTCAAAAGCACGGCATTCACCGTAACTCACGCCGCAAGATCTTCCAGCTTTTGTAACTTAACATGGGGAAATCTCGGACGTATACGAGATCATTTAAATTTAGAGTTGTAATGAACTGTAAAATTAAATTTTCTGATATCCAAATTTGTATCCGGAAAACTCGACAGTTTGCAAATAAGCGATTGATGAGTATCATTGTTTAAAAATTAATCGTTTTTAATGTAATTGAAATCGTTGCAATACTCAGGCTATATATATCAGATTAAAGCAAATACATATAATGAAAATATAATATAAAAAACCAAAGAGTAGTCTCAAGATTCATATTATAGAAAGTTCTTAAAATGAATCAGAGACTGGATGAGTCTGTTGATCACAAAACGTTTATGTTGTAAAATTAACGGATTATTTGTATTTTCAGCATGCATACTATTTTCCTATTTTCTTTTAATTATGCAGGTCATATATTTATTTTGGCTACTTACAACATAAAACGATTTTATTTTTTTGTTTCCTATTGTAGATTCCACGTTCTCCTTTTGAGCAAGGTTAGAAGGAACTTACAAAAGTTTAATGTTGACCGATTCCAGAGTTTATAAAAGTTTAGATGGAATTAAACATAACATTCGTAAAATAGAATGCACCCAGGCTGCAGTCGTGGCCAGGGCTAGTTGGATGTTACCTTTTTTAAAAAAGAGGGATGACAGTGGAAATCCTTCACGGATACCTGAGAGAGGTCCGCACCTCTCGGGCAGTGTGAGACTCTTACTCACTGAAACCACTAAAACCTTTTCCAATCGACTTGATTTCTGCCCCGGGCCCGCGTATGCATTTCTTCAGGGCGGAGTCGATTCTAATTTGCCTCACGGCTTCTCGTCATCGTTCATTCATTCTGTCGGTCTAGCTCGTCACCATCGCGCTTCTTAATCCTGATGATCCTTTCAGTGTACACTGTCACTGCGTTACAGAAATGGACGTCCTTCAGCATCATATGGATTATAGTCTCTCCGTAATGAATGTGAATGTGTTGGTAATCGAAGTAATTTGGAGTTTTCATGTATGCGGAAGGGGTAATATTCTAGAGAAGAAAAATAGACGTAACAGAAGTAACTGTATACAGGAATCAGTAGGTAAAAATTTAGAAAAATTGCGTTGAACTGCTGTGAGAACGATTTCCCGAAGATTCAAACCGCAAAAAACCTGCTCGTCCTGAGGGAAAGGAATTCGGCAAATAAAAATCATAAACCCCATGGTTTTCAGCTCGCTGACTGGAAATTTACAGGCCACCTTTGAGATCGGGGTAAAGATGGATCAGGAGTGCAGCAATTTTCCTTGTTTCCTTCTACATCACATAGATAAATATATTTCTATTTCCTTTTTCAAAACACATCCGTTATTTCCAATGTTTTTTCCCTAAATTGGACACCGGAACGACGGGCAAATGACGTCTGCGATACGTCACTAAACTTCCACGAAACGACTTTGTTTGGGTGTTACGCTTTGGCAATGAACCAGCCAGATGCACTGCTATAATTGATACACTTGAACGGTAACCTAGGAAACCAGTCGGCGATGACGCATGTCGAAGTCACAACACCAGTGTTCCTGGAACAGGTTATTTACCACCATAACCAGAAGAATCTGGTTTTGGGCTCACGCCTTCCAGTTTAGCAACTATAAATTTATTCGTCGACCCCCGAGAATACTGGAAATATTTTGAGATAAGTAATAATTGTATATCGGTATTTAAGGAGTTGGTATTGAATTTTCATTAGTTTCCTAAAATCAACGCAATTTGTATGAATTTCTAAGACCGATACGAGTGGTAATTTCTTAATTATACTATATTTCTCTGAAGACCGTTTTATAAAGCTCTGCATTTATCATTTGTTCAGTTTGCAAGGTCTTCTCTCAGTTTCTTCCGCACAATTTACTGTCTTACAATGAAATACCGTGCTTGTTTCACTGTTTTTTAACCACTTAAATCTTTTAATTTTACTGACATTGGAATACTCGAAAAGGGTCTCCACAAAGTATGTAGTAATAGCAATAGTATCAAGTCACAATAATTGGATATTACTAAATTATTCTGACAGAAACGAGAGAGCGCATGAGAGCAAGGAAACTCACAGGGCCGTTGACGTACCAAATTCAGCTATTAGCAGCTGAATGCGAAAACTTCTTTCGAAAACTTTGCGCCGTCAATTGCACCAGAATGTTTTCTTTATAGTGGAAAAAACGTCAGCGGTATTTAGCTGCGTTGATGGGTATTAGGAACTACACTCTACTGCTCTTGTGCAGCCAGGATAATGTTAGCTGTAGTGTGGGTGTCATGCACAGTGATCCTCCATCTCATCCGGGAAACCACCGAGCATTTCGAATGAAGAATGGTTATTGATGAAGTTGTAGTGTGTAGGTGTAATGACGTGTTGCATCAGAGAACGGGGAATTTCAGAGGTTTGGGGAAGACCGTTCCAGCTTTCCGGGGCGCTAACGGATTGTGGAATGTCGAATTTCATGGACATTCGTGTGAAGAACGATCTAGTTTATTTTAAACAAAACTAAATTTCCCCTTTCCGGAACACGAACTGATCCCTACCGTTCCAAACATTGATTCTCTTCCATTCCCTTTCTCTTGCCTATTTTCACAACGATTCGTGTCATAATTTTGCTACTTTTTATTTTTTCTCGAAAATGGTGCATTTTTCACCCAAATGACATTATTGTAGGCGCCCCGTGGTATCCTTAGGGGAATAATTCAGCGTGTCATGTTGTTTAAAACGAGCCCTTTTCTTCCTGTTAATGTTGAAATCTCTCATAGTCCTCCACCATTTTTCAGAGCTGGAATTTAAAAATCCGTCCTAAGTGGACAAATACATCGTAATAGGATATTCCAATTTTCCCGTTGTTAGGTTCAGCAGCTTCATCTCGACGTTGAGTTGAATGAAAACGTTAGTTTTAGCTTTCGGCACAATAACTTTCCAACAGTAATAGTATTTATAGGAGTTAAATTTTTTCTTTAAAGCGTTACTTATAAATCGTCGCCCCGCCATCAACTTAATTTTGTTTTGTATTCTACATACAAGATTATCTCTTCGCCTACTACAACAAATATTTTTCTACTTAAAAGTAACGTGCCCCATAGGAAAGAAAAGTAACTTGGGAAGACTGAATTTTAAGTTTTTCAACTGACGAATAACAATTTAAGATAACCTGAAAGTTATTTACCGCTTACGGGAATACCCGATCAGCCATTATTCTGTAAAGCGAACAAAATCCTTCTCGCCTAAGCAGTTAAAATCCAGATGGCGGGTGACAGTTTGATAGCATTATAAACGGCTCTGAATAACCAACGAAAAAGTTTTACACAAATCAGTATTTTTTTCTTGTGAAAAGTCAGACGTTTCGTCAACTTCGAATACCCTAATGCTCGAAACGTGACGATAATCAACAACTCCTGGTTGTAATCGATGCTCATTTATTTATGGAGTAAGAATTTCGGTTTAAAATAGGGGAAATGTAACCAACATTAGCGGATTACGTCAGACAGTGAGTACAATGTAACTGCAATAGCAGTGACCACTACGAAGAATCTATACAAAGAAAAAGTGCGTGTAACGAGGAATCGAAGGAATAGCAGTCTAAAGAGATATTATTCTACGATTAAAAGAATATTTTCGAAGTAGAACCACACGAGACAAGCGCGGAGCGAAAGACCGAATGATAAGATTACGGAGAAGAAAGATCTAAATATAAATGCGTCACTAGAAAAATTACGATGTTCCGATGCAAATAACAAAATACTTTTTCATCCTTGACAAACCACCATGTATTTTATATTTTAATACCAATGTTCGGTATCCTCATAACAAAAAAAATATTCAGTATCGTGATTTACCGACACTAAAATTGAAATTTCTTTATTTGCGAAAAGTCTTCAATATTTAGTCTGAGAAGATATTAGTGAAGATATTTCTATTTAAATTAGTATAGTAGAAAAATTGAAGTATGAGACAATGTTTTATCGTAGTCCATCAAGAACCTTGAGGTAAATATTAAAATTGCAGCAACACGGTAACAACCGGTTCCTATAATTGAATCTGGGAGTATTCCCCTGTTGCCAGAATATCCCCGAATTACTAAACGCGTCACTTTTCCGGGAAGAGTTCGGAGTGCAAGAAAGATGCGCTGAGAAGTCTTGTGACTTGCGGTTAATTCTATTTATTTGACATTATGCTTAAGCAAAGGACCTGTTAATATCTTAGTGAAGGCCAAATAAACGCCAAGTGAAGTCTGCATTTGGTGCACTAGAAACGATTTTGCAACACCCGACAAAAGCAGCAAGGTTTGCAGAAACGTTGTGTGGCATTCAATTAATCTCTTAATTTAGCACGTTTATTGGCTACTTCATTATCTATTTATCAATTGGACATTTTCAATTTTGTTTCATATATTGTAACTGCTTACGTGCTCGAATCTTTAATTGCGATTGAGGACGCCTCTGTGTATTTATTTTTTTATGAATACGACAGTCGTCAGTGATTTACCAGGACGCGTTAGTACTTTGGCACCTCATGTGTCATAGCATTGATTTGATTTGAAACGTAAGAATAAAATGTTCCCATTGAATAAAAATTTTAATACAATTATAATACTTTTAGCTCAGTCACAATACTCCAAAATCATTGAATATTCTATCGATTTCACGTCCTCATTTATTCCCACTTCGGTTTATTTTATCGTTTGGTTAGCAATTATCATTAAATTTAGCACATATATTAGAGGGAATATTGTAATCAGGATTCTTATTGAGTCTGAAACAAGACGGGAAATACTAGGGGCTGGGAGGGCTTGCTAACTGCAGCTCATTTACGTGTTAATCCGATCGTCCACCCATGGATCATTGGCACATGAAGAATCACGGGAAGACTCCCCGCAGACAGGTCCGCCTATTTTTAACTATCAACTGGATTCTTATATATATACTACGGTTCTCTAAAAGTTCTCGCAAAACTCGATTGATAAAATTCTCTCTTGTTGGCACAACTGTCAGCAGACGCCGTGTGAAATTGTAAGAAATGTTAATAAAAGGAGTATGGTGCAGTGATGAAATTCTTCGTTCAAAAAGATTTACGACCGGCTGAAAAATGTGTGTAGTGACTCTTCTCCTTCAATTTTCACCTTTCATAAATTAGCGTCGGAGTTTTAACGTAGCCGTGAAAACGTTCGAGGTGATCCACGCTAAGGTCGTCCTAAGAGTCCAGCCCAACTTGAAATCACCGAAAACGTGCCCGATACGATTTTCAAAGCCACGAGTTCCGAGGTTAATTAAATTGTTAATACTGTAGAAGTATCAAAAGATCGTGTTGGTTAGTTTGTGAAACATGAAAGAGCTTTGTTCTATATCGGGCCGCGCATACTCAAATGCGAATCAAAACCGAATTCGGGCGACACATACCCGCTGATATTTGAAAATGTAATCGTCATTACACACCAGATCAAAATAACAGTCCATGCGGTCGATAGAAACTGGTTCATCAGTTCCGAAGAAGGATAAAATGATGCCAACAGTGGAAAAGTTCATAGCGTCGGTTTTTGGGATACAAAAATTATTCTGTAGATCGACTGTGTTGAAAAACGTGAAAAAAGAACTGGGGAATACTATTCTAAGCATTAATGCAACTGAACTAAAAAGTTCGTAAACACAGATGGATTGCAGATAAAAAAAAGTTTTCCTCCAGAACAATTCACCTGTCAATGCGATGGGAAAATTGAGGTATTTGCGCTATGAAATGGAGAAATATCAACCCTGTTCCTCAAATTTGGCCAACTCTAACATTCAGCTGCTTAACCAAAAAAAAAAGAGTTTGGTTTACTACACTCCTGCAGAATCGTAGGCAGAGTTGATTCTCAACAGACTGAATTTTAATGCAAGATGGAGCGTCACCACATGTCCATATGGTTTAATTGCAGTTTATTAATATTCAAATACCATTTTGTCACATTTTTGTGTATGTCTAATTCCGGTTGCAATCGGTTGAACTAAAATAATCGTTCTGGAAATTAGGAACAACATTTGCGATTCGAACAATTAATTAAAAAATCTGACACAATAATAGGAATTAAAAATCGACTAAATTGTTATTTAAGTGAAGGCCTGAAAATTCAAGGAATAAATAAAAATTAAAATGAAGTCTTATTTCCATCCAAAAATTAAATTCCTCGAAAACTGCTTAAGAGCAGCTTATATATTATGGCAACAAAGTACGCTCTACGTTGATTATGGTTATCACTTTACTTGAGGTCCCGATCTGAAATGTTATTTTCATGGTACAGCGCACGATACTTTAGGTTAAAGTAAAAATTATTTTCCATCACTCCAAGCACGGATTTTCCGGGAATCGCAGTCGTATCGCAGCAATTCATTTAAAAGCTATTAGTGTTAGCATTTTTGACCTTCACAACACATACTGCGATTAACAAGCTGGGAAAAAACCATCATAATAATATTTCGAAAACAAACTCGTACGTCGCTTCCACACGTAAAAAAAAACTTTCCGCGCTTATCATTTTCTCTCGTAATTGTCATATGGAATAATTTTTTTGGGGGGGGGGGGGAATTGTTCTTAAGGGAGAACCAAAATCTTTATTCTTCAGAAAATGATTGTGTGTCAAGTTTCTTCAAGAGCATATTGCATTGATCTCTTCAAGAAATTGGGCATTGTTACTCTTACATGACCTATCCTTAATGTTGTTTGTGATAAGTAACAGACACCTATTAAGAATTATAACTCAGATATTCACAATTTTAATACAAGATAAAAGAACAACTTTTACAAAAACAGAAAATAATTATCAATTACGCAGAAAGGAGTCCATTATAATTTGTCTCTCTCCGTGGCTCTACAACCATTGTCAGATCTTGGCCTTTTCTTCTGCCTTCTTCCACCAACATTGGACTTCCATTCTGTGAAGGTTTTCCACATAATCCAGCCAGCCACCTCCTCCTCTGACTGCCTCTACTTCTGCTTCATTGTGGTTTCTCTAGAAATTATTCTACATTCTTGAAGTCCAGCTTCTCTACAGGGTCGCAGAATATAATACAATACTGATATAAAGCAATGGACAACGAAATTGATGTACCTGAAAATGTCCTCCACCATGAATTTTAATTTAAGTTAGTTCAATATCTTCTAGCATTAATGTTAGTATTTCAATATTTATTTTGATTTCAAAACATCAATTCTATTTATCTGTAGTTTATTAAATTGGCATGACTTGCAGATTGCAAATAATTTATGATTTAACTAGTAATCAATTCTTTACCATAGAATTCACTACACAGTATGTACATCATGTTTCCAAACAACTGATATATTACAACTTGAGACAACATAATATTATATTTTTGAAGGAATCTGTTTTAATCAGCCAAATATAATATCATATAAAATTTCTTTAAAAAACAGTTGCTTAGGTAACCTCAAATTTTGGAGTTAACCTCAAGTTTTTGGCTATAATGAACACAAGATAATCAGTGTATTGGATAGCAAAAATCTGATGAAACAAATTTGTCTGTATTTAAATTATAAAATCAAGGAAGTTTAGTTTTACTAACACACTAACAAACTATATTTTTTATTAATAATCAGACTACAGTCAAAAAAAAAATTAGAAAAATCAAAATTTAACACTAAATTTAATATTAATTAAATCTGAGGATGAACTTTCTCTCAGGGGATTTGGGTCGAGTAACACAAACACATGTTTTTAAATGTATAATGGATATATTGAGGGGTTCTCACCAGCATTCAATATCCATTTGTTGTTTGTTGATGGGTGAGGTGGCCTTGTTTTCTAGAAATGTGGGTTACTTGCCAATGGTTCAATCTTTAATATCTCAAGACTATCATATCTCCACAGCCACCTTTTCATTCAACAGGATATTTCCATTTATAGAAACCTCAAACTTAATAATTCACGTACATATTCACTCCACTCCTTCACTGAACTATTAATCTTATACTTATTCTGCCCTGCCATCAAGGAAACATTAATTTCCTTTTGACAGTGGAGTCACATTGCTCTAAAAATCCTGGAGACCTATTCCAGGCATCATTTTAACTATATTCACAGTAGTTATATGCTCCTTTGATCATGGATTTGCCCATTATCTGTTCTCAGCATGACAAAAGACAAAACAATGAGAGTCCACTCTGTGCACTGAATATTTTTATTTCAAAATCATCAGTATAGATAAAATTAGACTGTTTCCTGTTCTGAGCTTTAACTGGTATTTATTATAATTTATACTTCAGGTTGTACATGAACATTAAATATTCCTAAAAGTTTTTTAGAACGGAAAAAGTTTTGTGAATATGTAAAATTTCATAACATTAAGTACCTAGTTTCAGTATCAGTCTAGCTTATCATTAAAATCTGCACCTAGTGGTTTGAACACTGTTTTTATTTATTCCCCTTGGATCTATTTTCAGGAAACACATGTCGAGTACAAGATGGACGTTCAGGAACATGCAAGAAAATTGATGCATGCCCGACAGCAATTCAAGATTTGCGTGCTAATAAACAACCTATAATATGCTCCTATGACAAATTTACTCCTGTAGTGTGCTGTCCTCAAGCAGACAATGTACGAGTTTCCCCTACTCCTCCTCCGCCAAATGCCGGTTTGAAAGCAAAGCAGAGTAAGAGATCTTATAAAACCAAACTTAATTAATAAATGCTAAAGTGATATTAATATCACTTTGATTAATATCAAGTATAAAGTACATAGCACATATGTGCATAATGTTTCATGTATCAAATTCCATGCATAGAATTTGAAGATAACACCAGTACAATTTAATAAAATATGTGTATACACCTATACAAATGATTGCAATTGTCTTTATTTTCAATTGTGCAGACAATAACATTTATTTCTGAATTATCATTGGCTTACACAGTCTTGATAAAATAAACAAAACACAATGTTTCCTATATCATCTTATACATTGAAAAATTTGACTATCTACTTACAATTGGCAGGTTCTGAATTTATTAAACAATTTCTGACCAATATTATTATAATATTATGGATACATTTTTCAATATACCTTACAGCTCACAAATCATATGAGAATCTACAATTAAGCAATGGTACTTGGTAATAAATGCTAAAATACTGTTTACATGCAATCACTTTAGTGAAACTCTTTAGAGGACTTGAACAATTGTCTTAATGCAGTGATTTGTTTTACTTATTCTTCATCAAAGCAAATGTAGTCAAATCACACATCCATATGAGTTGTATATTTTATAAATTCTATTAATTATTTAGAAAATTTCTTTCATATAATAATTAGTCATATAAACAGAAATTATTTAAAGTTCATAATAGTAACAATTAACTTATTGTGCAAATTTTATTTGAAATAACATTAGATGCTTTATCCACAGAATGTAATGAATATGCAAAACTTGTTTGGAAATTAGTGCCAGATCCAGTTCTCTCCTATGGTTCTGATTATATCAATAAATCTACATGTGGAATGTCAAGTGAACCACTTATAATTGGTGGAAAACTAGCATCTGAAAGGGAATTTCCACACATGGTAATACCTAATAACTACAGTTGCAATAAGGGATAAATTGAAATATAGTTCGTATAAATCATAAAAAAAATTACACATAACTAAATCAATTAAATTCATCTGTTCAAGAAATAGATTTACTTTTTACAAAATTCATACAAACAGAACTGCTTTATAACAGAACTGACTGCCCTGCATATTTATTGCAATCATAAATTAGACTAAAAAAATTAGCTATGACATGAAATCAATCTAAACTTGATTCTACGCAATAATTATAGTTTCAAGTATATATAATAATACTAAAAGAAATTCTGTGATGAATCCATTCTTTAACAAAAAAGTGAATTACACTATTCCTGTGGCTTGGTGATTGTGATAAAGAGGAAGGAGGGAAGAAAACATTTCTAACCATACAATGTTCATGAAGGATTTAATATTGAAAATTTAAATTATTGAATTAGATTACCCATAAAATTTCATATTTACTTTGACCTTCCTCGTAAGACAAAAAATTATGTATTTTCAAATTTCACAATCATCTGAATTTGATAGACTGTTAATCAATTCACATCAAACCATAAGAAAGGGTCAAATAAACACATTTCCAACAGTTCCAACATTTCACTTGAGGGTCCCCAATTATAAATAGTATTGTGAGTTAACTGAAACTTTTTGTGGATAATCAAGGTAGAGTATTCATTTCATGAGCGAGTGGAAATGACTTATGTTCAATTACATTAGTGGAAATAGAAACAAGTCTGCTTGGTCATTTCAGATCTTATTTACAAGTTGAAGGCAGTATCTCATCTTTGTTATGAGAAACAAACTATTGATTGAAGAAAACAAAGAGTTTATCATATACCTGAAAAGGTAGAACACACAGGCTGTGAAAGAAGATTCCATTATTTAGTACTGGATAATAGACCCAATAGTGTAGTATCTCATACTACCACATGGAACTCGTGTCATGCTGCAGCTACTATACCAATACCATCAACATGAGTGGTCATATCTTGTGGCCACCTATCATGCTAAAACTTTGGATGTTGTATTATCTGTCAATTCTTTGTTTATCTTTACTGTCTTATTTTCATATGAAGCAACATTTGGTACAAATTTTCAGAACCACATTAGAAGGCTGATCAGAATCATCATAGTACAGACACTGGCAGCAGCTTAAGATTGATGAGTATGATTGTAGGTGACTGTATAATATGTTGATGTATGAAGTCAATAATACGTCTTATTAACATTCTTAGATGAGTGTGAATCTGTTTGAAATTGTGATGTAGTAATTGAAATGGCGTAACTGTCCTTGATCTGTGAGACCATTTAGAACATTTATTATGGATTTATAAGTTGTTGACAGCTGACAATTTATTATGTGAAAGTATATTCTTTGATTAATAACTCAAAAATTAAAGACTGTTTGATATATATTAATACAACTTTTTTTGTTGTTTTGGTGTGAACAATCCACCCTGAAATATTGTAACAGTGTTTTGAAACATCCAGTATAATGTATTCTGATACTTTTGCATATTTTGGTATATATTTATAATATTAGCAGAACACTTTTGTTGCTATTTTTTATCATTTATAAATTACATTAAAGCAATAATAGTCAATAATGTCTGTACCAAATCATACACATTGAATACAATGAATCATACTTATTGTATTTTTTGTCTGTTAATTATGATTGATAACCTCACTGCAGTTATGAATTTTAGGCTCTTATAGGCTATGGAGAAAAGAGTGAAAATGCATGGTACTGTGGTGGTAGCCTGATCAGTAAGAGATACATTCTTACAGCTGGACACTGCCTTCGATCACGTGATAAGTAAGTTTGTCTTTTTAAAGAAGTATACCATTTATTTTATGTTATATATGTGCTCAAAAATCACCATACAAACTTTTAGGACTTGTACTGAGGATCCATATACAAAAACATACATTTTCTATACTACAACCACTTAAAGTCACACTTTTTACATTTCCTGTTTTGCTTAAGTAATATAGTTAGGTGTTTCACTAGGAGGACCTATATATAGCCTGCCTACACTTTCTACTAATAAACATTTGTGTACTATAATATATGAATATCTATATGAGAGCGTAAAGATTGTTTTTCCTATCCAAAAAATTCTAGTTTTGGGACTTATTTTCTTATTTACTGAGACCACAGAAATAGACATACACAACAGATACATTCGTACCATCGTGTATCATGGTTCTTCATTAATAATAATTCTGTGCATAAACAAAGTAATCATTTATTTTAGTTTGAGATCACAAAACCTATTTAAATGTAGTCATGATGCTCATTCGAGCTTTTGTAGGAAATTAAATTCCTATTTCATTTAACATTCAGATTTTGTGGTAGACTACAGTAGACATACTGATACCATAGAAACCGCACAATATTTCTTCACTAGACATAGTAAACAATACTTTCTGATTAAATTGTAGTTTATATTACTCCAAAGTTTTAAAGTGTGGTTTTATAGAAACTTAACAAATGCATATTTCAAATTGAGATCCCAATAATTGTTCATTTTGTACAAGTTAAATCATACATGGTGGTTTTCAAAATCTAGATGATCTCATTTCCAAATTGCTCCCCTGAACATTCAAATTACCTCCCTGTGTGCTGAAGGAGCCATGTTCGGAAACACCGATGTAGAGGGTGGATATTGAAGTGGGAATGAAGAGTTTGGAGCATCCATTAAGGAATAATTTCAAATGTTAAGGATATTAATTATTAAGTGACAAAATCACATTTGATTATTGTATCATGAGGAAAGATATAAATATAGGACAAAGGTTAGGAATATACTCTGAAGCAACCATATGCATTAGGCATATTAATACACTCAAATCTTTGTACGCAAAAGTAAAAGTACCTAGGTTCGATTCATCTGCAGAATCCACAGACATCGCTGTTGAGCAGTTAACACCCCACCAGTCATTGACCGATGCTAGGAAAAATGGACATTGGTGAAACCGATATAAGCATTGTGGCTCCAAGTCAGTTTTTTATATATATAAATATCTCCGCTATAAATAAACTTGTAATTAATGATTTTTCATACATATTAAAGTAATGATGGACACATTACAATATATATGTATTTTTAAAAAATGTATGTACATTTGATTAATTTTGCTAATTATTTTTATCTCAATCAATAATTTTTTTTAAAAAAAAAACATTTTATCTATTCGTATGTGTAACGGTTACTGATAACTTATTATATAATACTAAACCTCTATCAAACATCAAGTCTTAAGTACTTCAATAAAAGAAATCCCTACTCCTGGTATTATGACTATGGAAATATAATTTTCTTTTTATAAAATTATTTATATACTCAGGTAACTGACCCATATCTATTCTGAATATAAACACTAACACAAAATACAAAATTTGGTTTCTTACATTTAAAAATTCTAATTTATTTAATCTTACTATACTTATTTACATATGATTTTAACAGGGGAAATGCACGCTGGGTGCGTCTCGGAGAGGTTGTCCTTGATTCTGATATGGACAACACTATTACTCAGGATTATAGCATCATTAAAGCTATTCCACATCCAAATTACAAACCACCTTCACAGTACAATGACATTGCGTTGCTGCAATTAGATAAAGATGTTACCTTCACAGAATATGTAAGACCTATTTGCCTTTACACACAATACGCTTTACCTCCAGGCAAAGGTGTTGCTTCTGGATGGGGTCGTCAGAATTGGCGTGAGTACATATTCCAAATCTTAAATTATGGTCTGTAAGTTTTAATCAATATTTTAAGTATATGTTGTAGAATATTAGTATAGGCTCATAAATGTTATGATCAGGATACCAGGGATTGTGAACAATAAGTATGAAAAATTTGTACACCTATCAGTGCATGTATATTAAAATTGATGTCTGGGTCAGTATCAGTGAGTACCTTCAATGGAGAGAAATTTGACAGAAGAAAATATAGTTGCAATGTGGTTGTGTTGTGAAGAGGCTACAGAGGAGCTGTGATAATTTGGAGGTCTTGTTTGAACAATTGTAGGTAGTGAGCAAAAGTATTTGAAGTGATTGGTAAATATTAACAATGTTAAGTGAAAAACATAATAGCCAAAATATGATAGTTGGTGTTTAAATATGTTTAGTTAGAAGAGATTTGAGTTTGAGATATTAGTAATGGATAGTGCTTTTTATTTGTAATTGTATTGAAACAAGATATAAGCTTATATTTACCTACCAAGTAAAGTATTTCATCCAACTAGATTTGGTCCCTGCCAAAATTCTAAATTTGTATTATATTCCAACAACAGACACTCCATGCAGGTATTTTTACATACACGTATGTCTGAGATTCCAATATATATATATATCTGTGTGTGTGTGTGTGTGTAGCTATAGCTATAGTGGCCGGCCATCACATTCATGTTCAAAACAACTGTAGCTTAGGCACTAAAATATTTGTCATATTACTGTTTTCCAACCTGGTGACTAGTTTTAAATTTAAGGCAAATAAGCAGCTCTGTATCTCTGTTTCCTAACCAATTCAATGGGATATTAAGGATGAATATTAAAACTTGGTAATAACTCCAAAGTATTAGCATAATAACAAGGCCTAAAATTTCAAAACCTATATTTAAATTTGAAATCCAATAAAAAATTTTACTTATAATAATACTATTATGCTTTGTAGTTGATACTGATGGAAGCAAAACCCTGATGAAGGTTGGACTCCCATTTCAGAAAACTGAAAAATGTACTGAAGCATTCAAACCTCTTAGTGGTGGCATAAAGCTCAGAAATGGAATAGATGATGCTTCTATGATATGTGCTGGGGAATTGGACGGGAACAAAGATACATGTCAGGTAAGAATAAATTTTTATAAAAATACAGAAATTTGTGAACATGAAAATAATATCTCAACAACTTATTCCTGAATTTCTGATATTATTATTTAACATTATAATTATCATTTTATATCAAAGAAACTAAAAGCTTTGTAACATTTGATTCATATACAACATTCATATGTATCTTCAAATTTTAAAGCTACTTGACATTCTTAAAAGTATGTAATGGGAAACTAATAAAGCTTTATTTTAAGGCACTAATGTGAATAATTGACTAATGGAGCAATTATCCTTTCTCCTATTTTATGCTCTAGGGGGACTCAGGTGGACCATTGCAGATAAAAGATAGTAATCCTGATCGTTGCTTGTACTATTTAGTAGGAATAACTTCATTTGGCAAAACTGTCTGTGGTGCTAAAGATTCACCTGCCATTTATACCAGGGTATCACATTATGTGCCTTGGATAGAAACTACAGTATGGTCGTAATAGATGAAAATTAAGAAATAAACATGATTCTTTCAAACAAACTAGTCATATGGTAACTGAGTTTGTACTCCTCACTGTAATTATATTGAATGCTAAACACTGTGAATGTGAATATGTAGCAAGAAATTTTCTCTGAAATTATGCTATCATTCCTTATGTATGATTTCAATATGTCAGTTCACTTAATTTAAAACTTCATAATTTATATATATTTTATATTATCTCAATATTTTATTTATAAATTTTTGTTAATATAATACATACTTGAAACTGAGAAACTAATTATTTGATCCTACGGTATTTTAATCCTCTGAATTCTGTGCAGAGCAATGAAAATATTTTATTCTTTCAAAACAATTATCCTTTATACGATTTACTTTGTTTATTTTTTAGGTGTCCATCACCAGTCCCACATATTTATTCCACGTTGAACAAAAGGGAATATATTTTATTCTTTCATATCAACTCTTCTTTATACCATTTATTTTGTTGATTCTTTAGGAGTCCATCACCAGTCCTACAGATTTATTCCAGGTTGAACAAAAGGATCCTGCCCTTTGCCCCACACTCTCTTTCTAGAAGCTGCCATTAGGTTAGTTGGTTCTTGGCCACCCTCCAATGTATGTCAACCAGGATGGGACGTTTTGGCACAAGCTATTTTCGATTTAAATTTCTTATTAATTCCTTAAGTTCTCAGTTGAGGAAATATGATATGTTACTATATGAAATTACAAATATTTTTTAGAAACTACGTTTTTTAAACCTACAATTAATAGAATTTGGAAGTTTAACATTTCTCAAAAACTACTCAAAAATTTCATCATATAAAATAATTAAGAAAACAATATAATTTATACATTTAATGAATAGTATTCAGAGCTATGCAATTAAATAAATGATGGAACACTAAATACTTACTTCACATTATATATATATATATATATATATATATATATATATATATATATATATATATATATATTGTAATAACTAACTTTAAAATATTTAATGAAATGAAATTTAAATTTAACAAAAATTTAAATTTAACAAAACAAAACAAATTTATTCATACAAAATACAATTTAAATTTCTACTTTATTTCACCACATTTATATCAAATTTTACTAACAATTAATTTTACCTTTTGTGACATTTAAGAAAATTTATAAGTTTATTTTTTTTCTACAAAGAATGAAACTCAAAATCTCAGGGTCTCCACTAGGCCTGATAGAAAGAACAAAAATCTTATTACACTTGAAAGAATTTTACAGAATATAGAAATTCAATTTATTGAAGTTACTAGGAACGAAATTTGACCTTTCACCTTTAATTTACGGCTTACAAAATTGTTTATTTTAAATCTCTACTACAAGTTTTATGCTTTTGGGTTCGGGAACACACTTCACTTTAATAATGGCCACTCTGTACATAAAATTTACACAGACATTTTACTGACACACGTTTCACAACACAACACTATCCTTTCAGTATCCAAACTCCAGACTGCGGACTTCCGACTACTCGTATGGATGTTTCGCCTGCGGCCACCAATTTGTCTAGTATGATTGGCAATTCCAATGTGTTTTGTCTTATTTAAAATTTTCTGGATCTCTCAGCCTTCACCAAGACAGAGTTCAAATATGGTGTTCATATAACTAACACTCCTTTCTCCTTCCAGCTATGACAACAACTTCTATGTCTTTCTCCTCTAAAACCTCTTACACAAACATTATTCAATTCTAACACCAACTTCTAAATTCTTCATTACTTTGTCTTTATTTACTGCCAAAACCGCTCACTTTATGCCTGCATCTCTTATTGATGACCAAAACTGTGCTCTCTGCAACCATGTCTACCTTGTTCGCTCTCTGGATTCCAACTACTTTCATCCACGTCCTCCTCCCTTGCTCTCTGACATCCAACTAACTTTCCTATCAGTTTCCCCCTCTTCAGAATATTCCTTTTTCCCACAGTTCTAATTTCCCACGTTCGGACCTCCTCCGGCTTTCTCACGCTAAGAGAGCTACTCAATATTGTTAGATAAACATTCCCTTATCTTATAATTGGATGTCAACAAAAAACTGTTGTCATCGTTCCTTTGGGGTCTTGTTCCGATGTCTGTCAGACATTAGATATAAGAGCCGCTAAAGATGTCCAATTATAGTTCTCCCTTTTGTGAGCCTTTATCCTCTGTCAATCATCATTTTTTATACAAGCCACCCAAGATCCCCAGTCTGAGTTAGTAAACAGATTTTAAATAATGGCTGTCCACATCTAAACAAATATTATGAAATTTAAAAAAAATAATGGCCTTCTTAACTAGGTATTACAATATATATATATATATATATATATATATATATATATATATATATTTAGGGTAACAGGCTAAATGAGGGTAATCCACATGGTGGCAACTCCCCTTTAATAGCATAGGAAGGGATCTAAAATGGGGGATGCGGAAGGGTAGAGGAAGGTAGCCAAGTGTTAACTAGAGCCCCCGGGCTATAGTTTAAGGATCCTGCCCGGCATTCGCCTAAAAGTAATGCAGGGAAAACCCTAAAAAAACCTGCATCAGGTAGTCGGGCATTGGGTACTTGTCCCACACCCTTCCGATAGCGGGTGAAGAGTTTGCTGTAGGGACGCAGCATTCCCTTCTCCGTGCCTCGTCCAGTTTAGGAGGCAGCTGGCCGACTATTCCAATGGGAATAGCGAACAACTCTTACCGTATGCCCAAGGTCTGCGACCCCGGAACATACACCTCTCAAAACAGGCCGAGGTGCCTCGCTTGTGGGAACCGTAGTTCAAAAACTGAGAGGAAAAGGCATCCCCAAAGGTAGCCCCTTCGTGTCTCTCCTACAAGGTTCTCATATATATATATATATATTCTTCACTGGGTGGTGTAATTATCAGCATGTAAATACAAATCGGTATGTGTTGCTTTCGGATATACCTTACGATCAGGTTTTCCATGTGACTTCCTATACACCAGGACATTTAGGTATCGGAGAGTCCCCTCTTTTCCCGCCTCCATTGTGAATCACATGTTAGGATGTATGCTGTTCATATGGCCTAGAAATCAGAACAGTTCCACCGTACTATGGGCCCATATGACGAAGGTGTCGTCGATGTACCGATGAAAGCGGGACGGCATCAGCGGAGCGTTCTTCAAAGTGATCCATGTAAAGATTCGCCATGGCCGTCGAAAATGAAGACCCCATGGTAACACCATCGATTCGAACCATCGAGGAAAAGACCAAAGGGGGATTAAACTGAAGCAACCGACAAAATCAGCGATTGCCGAGCACGCCCTAATGACATGTCATAAGATCGGTTTTGGAAAAACGTGGACACTAGACCACGCATCTAACTTTTGGATCAGTATCCTACTAAAGGGCATCCAACTCAGAATTTACTAAATAAAGATATAGGCTACAATCTCAGCCTGGCCTGGGGTCCTGTAGTCACGGACCTTCGTCGGAGGCAGGCTTTAGGCTCATACGGCTAAACGGCCGGTGGATAGGGATACGGGGACTACAATCGCCGAAGCTGGAACTCGCCGAGCCTCCGCATCCGCCGGGAGCGAGCGCCGTCGGGATCAAAACGAGTTGCAGATCACTGACCGGTGTAACCCCGCAGAGGGCTCTCAGCCCTAAAACCTACCATGTTAGAGAAGAGTACAGCCATACTCGGCACTTCGTCAGAAGGTGGTGACGTGGACTATTATCGAAACGTCGCGTATTATCGACGTGCTTACCCGGCTGGAACACCGAAAGAATTTCATCAACCAATAACGTATAATAAACCATGGTTAACAAAATTCAAGACTAGAATATAGATAAAATTAGGCACGAAAGAAAAATGGTTCATTTTAAATGCTAATTATATGTCAATGAATCGATAGTTTTAGAACAGACTACAGGGATGTAGTTATTAGTGTTGTTATAAAGAAGAGAGTGTTAATTAAATTTGTACAGATACCACCATCCTCTTGGTTATACATATTTACTACACAGTTAACCTTTTTTAGAAGGCCTAAATTTTGCATTCTTTATGGGTTTTCAATATATTTCCTTATTGAAGTATTTCGTTGCTTAATACAACATATTACAAATCAACTTGTAAAAAAAATAAATCCGAGAATCTTTATTCTTCAATCAGATTAATTTCAATATCTTTAGCAGCTATTCATTTAACGATTTTTCAAGAAATGTTTTCACATTGCATCTGCTTCAGATTCGTTCCAACTGATATCAATTACAATATCATAACTTATGGAGTAACAAATGCAATTTCTTCATATTCGCTTCTGTAATTCTTGACAACCTATCGTTTTATAACTACTAATCATTTGCAGATCAAGACGTAGATTTAAGAAACATATTAATAAGCATAACCTAACATTTAATGTTGAGAGTATGCTTGTCTGATGTCCCAAGTGGTTCCGTTTTTTGGCGTTTTTCTCGAAATACGAAAGTTTAGGTCCTTTGTAGAAAAGAAGAGCAATGTGTATACAGGCTATATATAGGGTAATCCACAAAGTGACCAATCACCTCTTATAACACAGGAAATGGTAAGGAGTGTTGCGGAAAAGTAGAGGTCCTTTGTTATTTCTTCTCAATGAAATAATGAGCCCTTCCCCAAAGAAAATAAGACAAACATCAGAATTTTCCTGCATGTCAAAGCACAGTCTTCATATTAAATGTTTTTTAACTCAAGTTTCATGTTATTAAGTTTTTTAAAAAATATGTGATAATTGCACAACGAAATGCATAAAGATCAAAATAGAATCTTTGAGTGTCTGTGACTGTATTTTAGAATTGAAGATAAATTGTAACATTGAATTAGTCTTTCATAGATATTATTTAGTGTAAAATTCACAAAGTTAGTTAATTTATATTTATAAGCATAATATTGTAATGAACGATCTTTGATTAGGTTTAATTTAACATAAATAATTAAAGTTTTTGATTAATATACAATATTAATTAAAATCAAAGGAATTAAATGGAATTATATTAATTTTACAAATTTTTAAAGAGTATTTAAAACATAAATCATTGACCTTTTTCTTCAGGGTTAATTTTTGCGTGAGGAGATAATAGTTAACTTTTTTGTCATTACAATATATGTAATATATTTGAAGGTCCTCAATAAAAAAAATTGTGATTTGTGTTCTGCGGTTCCATAAAAAACCGAACGCAGAAAAGATGCTACACGCTCTTGAAGAAATGGTTCCAGACGCTTTATTTTACAAGTCGGCGTTGACACATCAGTGAAACTGTTTAATCTAGCCAGTGTAATTATTTTACTCTTAGATACTAGTTCTTCATATTAAATTATTATATATTTATACTATTTGCCATGTAAAAATATTTTTATCGAGTTGTGCAACAACCAATGAGTTTTTTTTAGAGTAACAGCCTCTACATGTGGGTCCACGTGGTGCAACTCCCCTTTAATAGCATAGGAAGGGATTTGAAAGGGGAGATGTGGAAGGGTAGAGCAAGGTAGACAAAGGTTAACTAGCGACCCCGGACTATGGTTTAAGGATCCTATCCGGTATTCGCCTAAAAGTAATTCAGGATGAACCCTAGAAAATCTGAATCAGGTGTCCCACGCCCTTCTGATGCCTCGACCAATTTAGGAGGCAGCTGGCCGACATTTCCTTTGGGAACATTAAATAACTCTTACCGTATGACCAAGGTCTGCCACTCCGGAACATACACCTCTCAAAACGGGCCGAGGTGCCTCGGCTTAGTTCAAAAACTGAGAGAGGAAAAGGCATCCGCAAAGGTAACCCTCTCTTTCTCTCCAGAAAGGTTTACCTGCGAGAGAACAGCTCTCATATGCTGGTTTTCCTTCAGTCAATGATCCTTTTTTTTTAGGGCAACAGGCTACATGAGGGTGATCCACATTGGGCAACTCCCTTTTAATAGCATAGGAAGGGATTAGAAAGGGGGGATGCGGAAGGGTAGTGGAAGGTAGCCAAGGGTTACTAGGGTCCCCGGGCTATGCTTTAAGGATCCTACCCGGCATATAACTGGTTCCCTCCTGCGAGAAAGAATAAAAATATAAAAGTTTCCAAAGAAGATGGTGTTCTATAACTCTTATTCTTAATTAATCCAATGTTCGTGCAGAAAGACTATACAGATAGGTGCACGCGATGGATATCTTCACCTTCATCCATCACGATGACCCCCTGATCACGTGCATCATCCAGTCAAAGTATGGAACGGTTTAAGTTATGGCAAGTCTGCATCATTGCCGTTGAAATACCAGATCACACACTTCTTCAGGTTGAATCACGTGTTTTCGAAACGGCAACAGCAGAAATTACATAATTTACATTCTCCTGAATACTTACCACGACAACAACAAGGAATTTATTCCCACTAGCCGTGCCTGGAATTAAAAGTGATAAAAATATGTAAAATTCCTTTCCATGCCAGCGAGTGCGAGAAATGGTATTGGAATAATCTGTCTCTTATTTATCCTTAACTGTTAGTCTAACAAGAAATGAAACTACAGCACTTCCCATGTTCCAATACAATTTATTACTGTCATACATAATATAATAATATTAATTTATGCGATCAAATAGTTGATTGTTACGCTAGGGGTTAGTTCGTAAACATACGCTAGTTTTGTTTGCATTAAAAACTTGATTTCTGCATTCAAATACAAGCCTATACAATGGATCAGGTTTAATTAGTACATATTTAAGAAAACAACCGATAGAGCCTCAATCATTTAGTGCAGTAATAATTTCCAACATTATCTTATCGTCTTCAGATACCTAAAGGTGAAGTTTCCAGTAAAGTCAGCATTTGCTATGTCAAAAAAAATCATCTTATCATGAAATGCCGTCCATAAGGTAGATTATGTAAATACATATTTAACGGAACGCAACCCAGTGACGTTGGATGACATCTTTCATTCTCCGACCGGCGCTCAGGTACACAAATTGATTTATTAAAAAGTATTCAAGGTGGTGTATGTTCCTTCAGTATTGATTTCTCTATTATAACTACTCGTAACTTAGGCAGGCGCTTTACATTAGGACACAGTTATTTGCATTGAGTGCATGATTGATTCCATTGTAATTAATGTTTCTGCGATTTGCAGTTCAGCCTCGTATCGACGATAATCATAACCAGGAAAGCACAAATGAAGTGTCATATTTGGGCCAGGGGCCTATAATCCTGCGACCTCCACTTGCGGAGGCCGTCAGAGTTACCTTACCCTTTGCTGCATGACAACGTACATCCTGACTCTATTCGACCACGATTTGATACTATGTTAGTTGGAAGTAGGATCAATACCAAATTCTTTGAAACGTAGGCCGCTTCTGATAACGGTAATAATGGATATGGGCTAGAGAAACTGTGGTTAATCTAAGGACAAAAACGATTCGACAATGAAAACCTCTTCGACCTCTTTGTATCTCTGAACTGTGATACTGAATGTATATTAACTAAATTTCGTAAAATTCTTTAACAGTTCTCGGGAGAGCATTAGCGAAGACTGTAAGATTATCTCCCTATATATAAAAATGAATGTTGGTCTGTGTATCCCCTATACGCTCCTTAACCATTCATCCGATGAAACTACGATGAGTAGTTGTGTGCACCCCCGCGAAGGTTTCTGTCGGCCTTTCGAAGCGTTAGGCAGCTCTCAAGGGGTGAACAAGGGTGAAATTTAAAAACATGCTAAAATTCAGGTGATTAATAGTTTCTATCCAGATGGTTTTAGTGTATAATTTCAACTTTTAAAGCACCAATAAGAGAGGACGTGACGGAGAATTATAAAAAATTAACACAAAACAACCGAGATTGGTGATACTACAGGGTTATAGAAGTGAGTGAGTTTAATTTTGTCATTCACTATGTCATTTAAGTCATAGTTCAGTCCCTAAGCGTGGTGGTGGAGGTGGGGAAGGATGTTTTTTTTAGGGCAACAGTCTACATGAGGGTAATCCACGTTGGGCAACTCCCCTTTAATAGCATAGGAAGGAATTTGAACGGGGGGATGCGGAAGGGTATAGGAAGGTAGCCAAGGGTTACTTGGGCCCCCGGGCTATATTTTAAGGGTCCTACCCGGCATTCGCCTAAAGAAATGCAGGGAAACCCTAGAAAAACCTGCATCAGGTAGGTCGGGCATTGGGTACTTGTCCCACGCCCTTCCGATAGCGGGAGAGGAGTTTGCTGTGGGGACGTAGCATTTCCTTCTCCGACCAGTTTAGGAGGCAGCTGGCCGACTATTCCAATGGGAATAGCGAACAACTCTTACCGTATGCCCAAGGTCTGTGACCCCGGAACATACACCTCTCAGAACAGGCCGAGGTGCCTCGGCTCGTGGGAACCTTAGTTCAAAAACGGAGAGGAAAAGGTAGCCCCTTCGTATCTCTTCTCGGGGAAGGATTTTTTTCTTTAGGGCAACAGGCTACATGAGGGTGATCCACATTGGGCAACTCCCCTTTTTATAGCATAGGAAGGGATTTGAAAGGGGGGATGCGGAAGGGTAGAACAACTGAGACTGATACTTTATCTGAGGTTGTGGAACTCCCCGAGTTTAATTCCGACATTTTCCATACTGGTTGAGATGTAGTTCAGCCCTAGGAGTGGGGGTGGAAGGGGGTGAAACAAATTTTCGTTTACTGTGCGTAGACCAATTTCTACCAAACTTTATACACATGCTACTTACGATGCAGGAAAAAACGCTAAGGGATTAAGACAGACCTACCGCCTCTAGAGGTAGATTTCAAAAATATTCCTAAACGGTCATTATTAGCGTCGAATAAAACGTTTTCGGGGTCGATTAAGTTGATAGTGTCATATAGAATTTTTAAGTTTTTATTTCAACTGAAAAAGGCGAGGTAGGGAAGCACCGTTAACGTACGGGTGCTTGTGGAAGGGTTTTACTT
This sequence comes from Zhengitettix transpicula, assembly GCA_037074705.1. NCBI lineage: Eukaryota > Metazoa > Arthropoda > Insecta > Orthoptera > Tetrigidae > Zhengitettix > Zhengitettix transpicula. Next base: position 111,967,245 of record CM073591.1, on the reverse strand, counting down.
AAAAAGTAATTTAAAAAAGACCGAGATTACTGTCGATTCCGGGGTTATAGGAGTCGCTGAGTTTCATTATCGCATTAACCATTGGTGGTAAATAAATACGCGGGCAATGTGGGCACTCAGCTAGTTTTGTGTAAAATATTAATTATTTTTTAATTTGAAGTAAATGCTTAACTGATTTAATATTTAAACACTCGATACGATTGAATGTCCATAATCTTTAGTCACTGAATACTATATTCAGTACCTCAAATTGCCTATAGTTAACTTCTGAAAACAGTACCAGTACCGATGTCAACACATTTCTAATGAATAATTCATTTTTCAGCGGATGAAAATATGAAACATTGTTTATAGGCAAATCTAACGCAAATATTGTTTTGTATTACATCACTTCTGCTAACAGGTTTCTTTGTCGTCAACAGTGACGTCCCAGGTATCCCTACCTGTCTTCAAGGTCATTTTACCCATCACATAGTGTAAACTAGTACAAATATTGCATCAGGCGTTGCTGGACGCGAACCAATAGCTGCAGTTCACGTAATCCGTTATTGTGATGAGTATCGGCACAGGTAACTATAAACGAGCATACGGAGGACCTACATAACATACTTAAATTGTTCAGATGTGTCGCGTAAAAGTGGGAAAGATGTATTTCATCAAGATATTCTATTTTTTTTTCCAGTGTTCTCGACCTAATATCTAAAGTAACATTTGTCTGGAAATAGATTTTCCCGGGATATTTATTGGATCACGTTAATATCCAATGACTTCGCGACCATGGGATATGCACATTTATTCTTCATCAACAAGTAATAATTCCTTCCTAAGGAATTAAAGTTGAAACGTTCAACCAACGGCAGTCTTAAAACCCGAAATTGTCGGGATTTGAAACAGAAGCGGTGCATCGTCCCATTCCAGAGTTCTCCTTCGTGGGTGATATACGTCTTGCAAGAAGGCACCGTGACACACGCTTCTCCTCGACACAAATGATTTGGGCGACTGATTCTCACACTCGTCATAATCCTACGCCAAGGTCCATTATACTCCAATATCATGTCCAATGCGGAAGAAAAATTTATCGTAGTTTAATATATGATGATGGAATGACGGATTATCACACAAGGTTGAGTTTTATTCGAATATGGATAAATATTTATGTGAAAAGTGCCGGTTTACGACTATAGGATTGTAGACTTTTTCGCTATAACTGTTTCTTCCAAAAACTGGTAGCAAGGGCTGGATGGAATGTTGAGTTGACCGTGAGATCACGCTTCCTGAAAATGAATCTGTCTGACCGACAGTAACCCTGACCAAGGCTCTCCAAAAGCTACTGCTTTGTACCAAAGACCGTATCTAAATTAGTGCCACCAATAAGCATAAATACCTACTTTAAATTTAAAAGGTTAGGAGCATAACATATTGCACATTTCATTACATGACTATATTAAGCTTATACATTAATAGATAGATAATTAATATTTGTATACTTGAACTTAAAACGTGTTATAACCGTAGGTAAAAAATGGGAATTCTCATTCCTCGTAATGTGGGAAACTAACTTATTGTTTTCGCGATACTATTATACTTATTAATGCTATGAAAATATGTTTATTTAAAAGATTTTATGCTAGGTAGTGAATTGATACCGTGGTATTATTTTACTGAGAATTATACGTGATTGTATGAATAAAAATCGAGCCTTTAATTGTTCACGTTTGAAACTTTTTCAATTGTTTTAATTTTAAAATTCATCAATATGATAGATTATTAAACAAATCTTCAAATAACCTTTCTTTGCACACATTTAGAATATTTATAATAAACTCTCGTCAGTAATATTACACATTTCTGATGTACTAAGAATAAGATGATTTATTATTTTTTAAAAATTTTGATATTAACTAAAAATAAATAGTTATTAAAGAGCCCAAATTTAGTCTTGTACTGCATTGAATCCGATGTACTACAAATACGACATATAATTAAGTATGTTATTGTCAAATATAATCCGTTTTATTTCCCATGGACAAATATATCGATTTAATTAATTGTCATTTGTAATATTTTAAACTCAATTAATGTTTAAAATTATCTTTCAAGCACTTTTATTATGTGCTACTTATACAATAATACAATAGAAAGAGAATAAAAAATATGAATCTATTTTTTTTCTTACTTATATCCTCTAATCGTCAACGACTTGTCTCTCTGTAAATGGGAAATGATTATTTTAATTTCGAATATATCCATTTGAAACTATATTTATGTGTGTGATGTAACACAATTATCAACTAAATAAATGTATCTAAAGATTTGAAGAAAACTTTTGCTCAAAACATGTGGTTGAATTCACATAAGAGTTTGTTGAGTTGAGTTTTATTAAGTTATTTAGTAACTTTGACAGTGTCAAGTATCCTTGAATAGAATTAATCGGATTTCGACGTGCATCGTCAAAGTTATTCTAACTAACAAATGACCAAATTAAAATCTTCAAGGCCTGATGAAAGAAGAATTTCAAGGTTCTCTGAACAGATGACTTAAAGTGTAACCTCAGAATCTTCCAATTACTCCTGAATTTAATGGAAAGATGTGATTTTTTGCAGAATTATATGCAAACCACTGACGTCCATGGACCTGGGATACTTATGAGATTTCCTTATGGCCATCGAAATTTAGAGTTTCCTTCAAATTTCCAGTTTTTTCTGGCTTACGTTCTGGGGGTTTTGTTTGCATAAAGACTCTACGTAGACTTCTCTTTACGAAGAGACTTCCGCCTTAATCTTAAATCGTCATAAAATTAGAATTCTTAAAACATGAGTTAATTATAAATGAATAAACCAGCGAAATTACTCAGAATTTTAGTAAAATAAAGAATTTAGTATATTAAGCTCTTCAGGTACAAGAGGTTCCAAAAAGAATGATACTTCACGTAATTTTTATTTTATTAATATATTGTAATTTTTATTTTATTAAAATATAATCTATTTTAAAATAATTTTAAAAATTGAGTAAATAATTTATAATTTAAAGTCTCAATCACATGAGTAGTTTCAATATTCTATTGGTCCTGCACAATATCGTAAAAACTAAATAAATTTAATTCATATGATACATGAACATATGTAAGAATGAATGTATTATCACAAATTTGGTTGAAAAAGGCTCGATTGACTGTTTACAAATTACAGATTTCAATTTAATCAAAAAAAATTCAATATATAAGAAATATCAAAAAATGAAGCAATAATTAATTTGAAACAAACCATTCAATAATAAAAAGCAAAAATATATGAAATTGCTATCGAGTGCAATTAGATATGTATTTTGGCCGGAAAGGGAAATATTTATATTTAAATTCTCTAATGGAAAAAAATCGCTGTGGTAAGACATTTTTATTTCAACGCATAACATACAAAACTTTATTATCAATATATTCTATCCATTATTTCTCTCTCAAAAATTGGGTTTTTCAATTCTATAACTAGAAATCTGATGGTATTGAGCCTTCACCACTGAAGGAGTTCCCTCTAATAGTTATGGGTTCGGGGGTCACCTCATAACCAAACACATGAATATCTTCTTCCGTCATGTCAGTAAAGCTCAGACATAAATTATCACGTTTTAGTAACACTTGATTAAGTCTTCTCTGTCACCTTTCGTTAATTGCGACCGAATGACGGATGAATTTTGGCAATTCATTTCAGTAGTTGGTGTTACATTCGTATAGCCCGGCACCTTCTTGATCACACCAAACATGTGAAGGATCATCTTCTGTAGATGAAAAAGGAATACAAATGTCGCACGAAAGTTGCCCAGTTACAGTTCAAGAAATCATTTATCGTCGTGTGCTGCTCAGGTCTCCTTCAAATAACGATCGCCTACCTGAACGGAGCGACTCACGCCAAATTTGTCCTCTTTGAAACGAAAATAAATTTTTTGTTTTGCTTTTGACAAGGTTACTCTCGCCGTAGATGGTCCAAACGTTTCTATTTTATTTAACACAAAAAACAATATGTCGGAAATACTCTTTTCTTCCTCTTGAATCAGTACATCTTCGATAGATCCGAACTTCCTTCAAATTTTTGATATTAAATTCGTGTCTACTTCATACAATTATCCTGCACTTAAAGTAATATCTAGTACAATGACACTTCCATGTCAAATTCGAAGAAATATTTTCAACCTGTCAAAAAAAAACGATAAAAAATATATCTCCACTTCAGTAAACACTGCGAATATGTCAGCTGACACTAACGCGTATCAAGCATCTAAAATGCTCCAGTCATACTTGAACTTTCTAGAAAGTTGTCTCGACCAATTGCGCATTAAATGAAACTTTTACCAGTAAACACTACGTGCACTCATGTCACAATAGATAATCAACCAATATCAGTAAAAAAGACGTGAAATACCGAGGACTTCACCTCAATGGAATTCTGACGCGGAAGGCCCATATAAATGTCAAAAAACATAAATTCAATCTAAAGACAAAAAGTTTGCACTCCTGCTTAAACATAAATCACAACACACCCTAGAAAACAAACTGTTACTACACAACACTATCCTAGTAACTGTAGGGTCCTACGGGATCGAATTATGAAGATGCAGCAAGCCATCTAACACGAAGATCTTGAGTCTTTCCAATCTAAGACAATGCGTACCTTGGCTCGTCAGTTACCGAACTCTTTATCTAGGCCATAAAATCTCATTTATTGCAGACGCCATCAGTACATGTAACGCAAAAAAAAGTACTTTAAACCGCAGTAACGAACTTATTGAAAAGACTGAATAAAGTATGGCCAGATGACCTCACTGATAACATCCTTGATTCCCACCAATGTGTCGGTGCCTACTCGAACATACCACAGCCGTATTATTCTACTAAGAGTATATAATAAATTGGGAAGTAAACTAAGGGTCTACCTTTGGGGATGCCTTTTCCTCTCCGTTTTTGAACTAAGGTTCCCACAAGCCGAGGCAACTCGGCCTGTTCTGAGAGGTGTATGTTCCGGGGTCACAGACCTTGGGCATACGGTAAGAGTTGTCCGCTATTCACATTGTAATAGTTGGCCAGCTGCCCCCTAAACTGCTCGAGGCGCGTAGAAGGGAATGCTGCGTCCCCACAGCAAACTCCTCTCCCGCTATCGGAAGGGCGTGGGACAAGTACCCAATGCCCAACCTACCTGATGCAGGTTTTTCTAGGGTTTGTCCTGCATTTCTTTAGACGAATGCCGTGTAGGATCCTTAAAATATAGCCCGGGGCCCTAGTTAACCCTTGGCTACCTTCCTCTACCCTTCCGCATCAAATCCCTTCCTATGCTATTAAAGGGGAGTTGCCCAACGTGGATTACCCTCATGTAGCCTGCTGCCCTAAAAAAAGAAAAAAAAAGTAGCATTTCGAATGACAACTGATAATCAGATCTTCGCTAATGTTTTATATGAGTAATCCCTAGGGGTTGTGCGAAAATTCCGGCCTCCATCCAGAAACGTCAAATAGTCTTCTCCGCTGTTGTAACTTTGGTCAGATTATTTCACCCGAAGCTGTCATTCGTGCAAAAAGTGGGTGCGAATTCACATGTAAATGTGGCCTCTCTAGTAGAGAAAGTTCAAGTTCAACTTCTCGATTCAGTGTTCGTTACGTAAGTAAGCTGTCTTGGAACACTATCATGGATCTAATGGACCACGGCCAACAATACTGATAGGGAATCTGCAAATATATGTCTCGGTCGACGAGGTCCATTGCTTCCAAGAATTTTCCGCTGATCGCTCTCACTATCTTCGCAGTTTATACGAGGAAAGAAAACACGGAACTATAAGTTATACAGACTAAAAGATTAACCTATAACAGACTATTAGTGAATAAAATGTAAATGAAATAAACAAATCTGGATAAAAATTTATCTTCAATTGTGACAGTGTTGAAAGAGAAACGTAAAAGAAAGAAATGGAATTGATTCTTTATTTTAAGAGGATAAAATTTGTGGACCTCTAAGAACAATAAATAATCTAAAAGAAATTGGTGCTAAGTAATTCCCAAAATAAAACTATACTTATTAATTGTTAATTATATGAGGCTCTTGTAAAAGAGTACCTTCATACACTTCAGTAGGCGCGGCATTATTGTAGCTCTTGATTATTACGCAAGCAATTTATTAAATTTAAATTGATTGAATATGCTATTTGGGAATACTTTGAGATTCGTTTTCGGACACGCGGTCAGTGGTTAGCCCTGAAAAGATGCACAAGTTCGTGATAAAGAATAATACCATTTGAAAGCATAACAAGAGGGCATTGAACCTGTTCAAGGTCATTGGAAAAGCGCCAAAAATTATGGAAACGCACAATTTTCTCTGCCATAGTAGAGACGTGAGACGAAAATTGATTAGACGCAATTCAACATAGGAGTGGGAAGTGTTCAGCTAACTCCTTGGTGGAAGAGGAAGGCACAGAGGTAGTTTTTGGTGGAGAAAATACAGTGATAAATTGGAACTCGAGTAATGAAATAATGGGAATGCGTAATGTAGAAAGGAATTAGTATTCAAAAAATTCATTTCGTGAGTGAATTATGAAATAAAAATGGACACAAAAAATTAAGGAGGATATTTGGAGGGCAACTTTGAGATCCTCTATCTATGACACAATTTTGTCTTTACGATAACATGCCTTATAATTTACCCCCAAACTTTTGGTTGTGTTTGTTTATAAGTTTTATACACCTCATGATTTCCACAATTTTGTCGGAAGAAACGTTGCGTATCGTATGATTATTTCCACCATTGTCTATTTCATTATCATAATTTAAACAATTTTAACTAATTATCAGACATAATATATCCTAGGATCTAAAATTATTTTATATGAGAAAAAATACGAATATAGTCAATGTCGTTTAGCCTCACAATTAAGGAACCAGAACGTAAACTGTAATACGACATCAACACTTCGTGGAAAACAAGAATAAATTATGGAAATGGAGAATTTAAATTTACAATGATCACAAATACTGAGTGACCTCAAAAACGAAAAATAGTGTCACGAAAAAATAAAAAGCTCTCTACAAAAATGATGTACACAAAATATTTTAACATCTGTAAAAATTAACAATTAAATATGAAATAGCCGAAAATACAAACAAGGAATTATTTGAAAAATTAAAAAATTACTTAACGTTTATCCAAACTGAACTCAGTTGTTCTTCCACAAGGAGAAATGAAATTTAGTTTAAACTGTAAGCACACAATTAAGAGAACTAAAAAGGCATAGATATTAATTACATTGTATACGTTTGTGAGTTGATACCAGGCACCAGAATTCTGAAATGTTTTATGTTAAATCTAACACCACAAATAATGTACAAACTGTTTAATACTCGCTAATAACTATGAACCACTAATTTTAAATTATCTTCTGTGTTACGTATGTTTTTGTTTACGTCGCTTAATTATTCTGCTACTTACTGAAACTTTTAACTAATTTTTCTTTAACGCACCCGACAAAAGAAATAATGTTTTCAGAAACGTTAATAGTATGTTTTTAAATATACACACAACCTATGCCTGTATTTTGGACTATTTTGTTAGAAATGATATAGAATATGAGCTTAAATACGTCACGATGAAATTCAAATGAAGATGTTCAATTCAAATATAGTATACGTAAAAGCATTTATAACACTTATTATAAACATTTAAATGTGATGATTGATGAGTTTCTTAAGTAATCTTAAAACAAAATATTTCTATTCTGTGAATAGACATTCCGAGCAGGATGTTTAGAGCATGCAGGACTTAAAAACCCAGCGTGTTGGAGCCGACGCAAAACGCGGGATTCGTATTGAGTACTGTTGGTGTTCGAATCCTCTTCCGGTCGTCCTCATTCGGATTTCACTTTGTTTCCCCTCACATTATTCAGGCATACACTGGATCGAAGTATTCTATGAATGATCCAACTTAGTGTTTGGCTGTGTCAAATTTATGACGGTATTCAATTCCTGTATCAAATTATCTAATTCCGTATCGGTTCCAAAGATTACTGCAGTGTCATCTGAAAATCATTGGCAATATAGATATTATAAATGTAATTCCTATACAGAATGTAATAAATGACTTTCTTTGGTAAATAATTCATAAAATGTTTATATTCACTGAAATTGTTAAATTCTTTGAAAATCCACGAGCGAGAGATAGCAGGAAAACTATTGTACAACCTAGTACAACTTTGAACACACATAGTTCATCGAATTTCACGTTAGGTTTTTGATAATTACAGTGGCAGAATTTCTATATTCACGCTTTTATCCTGTTACATTGTTCTTTGACGTGAGATTCATATTCCCACTGATCTTCCGTCAACTGTAACAGGCTACGAGTCTGTTTCAGATTTATCCGACGCTCTAGTCTTCCTCTTATCGTATGAATCGAAGTCTATAATTATTTGGGAGGTAAAAATTGTGGTAGTTATACCACTGTGAACAAAAAGTAAGGTGAATTTATTTATAAAATATAAATTATTTATTTATTCTTCCAAATCAATTTCATTCCCTTCAAAGTAATCCCCGTCCGATAACACGCACTTTTTCCAACGCTTTTTCCAGTCCTCCAAATAGTCAAGATAGTCTTTTTCCAGTATAACCTTCAAGACCTTCTTCGATTCGGTTTTTATCTCCTCAATCGTGTCAAAACAGCGTCCGCGCATTGGCCTTTTGAGTTTGCTGAATAGCCAGAAGTCGCACGGAGCCAAATCAGGCGAATACGGTGGTTGCGGAACGATATGAGTCGAGTTTTTGGCAAAAAAGTCGCGAAGAACCAATGCAGTATGAAATGGTGCATTATCGTGATGAAGGAACCAAGAGTTGTTCGCCCATAATTCCGACCGTTTCAGACCAATAGCTTCACGCAAACGACGCATAACGCTCAAATAATATTCTTTGTTGACAGTTTGGCCCGGCGGATGGAATTCATAGGGCACCACACCACGATAATCAAAGAAAACTGTCAACATGACCTTGACTTTCGATCTACTTTGCCGTGGTCTTTTCGGTCTTTTTTCACCTTTTGCACGATATTCGCTGAATTGGTCGGTGGTTTCATGGTCGTATGCGTAAATACAAGTCTCAGCTCCAGTAATGATGCATTTCAAGTGGTCCTGATAGTCAGACAGCAAAGTTTCACACACATCAACGCGACGCTTTTTTTCCAAAAAAATTGAGCGATTTTGGCACCAATCGAGACTTGACGAGTTTGAGACACAAAACATTCTTCAAAATGTTTTGGGCTGAGCCAAATGATATTCCAACACTATCAGCGAGATCTCTAATTGTCCATCGACGATTTTCAAGCACCAAATCTTTGACTTTTTGGACGTGTCCCTCGTCGGTAGACGTTGATGGTCGTCCAGAGCGCGGTTCGTCTTCAACGCGTTCTCGGTCCTCTTTGAACTCGTTGTATCACCTGCCAAAAAAATTATAAACGTTTTTTTGTGCCATAGTTTGATCACCGAAGGCCTTCCGCAACATTTTCAACGTGTCCGCACAAGAATATTTGTTCCGTAAACAAAATTTGATGCAAGTTCTTTGCTCAACAAAATCACCCATTGCAAAAATCGAAAATTTCACTTTTGGTTGTTTACAAAAACACGTTTAACTCGGAGATAATTAAACCTTTTAACAAACATACGCTTGGCAAATATTATAGACAGTCCTACCAACCTAGGGAAAAAAAATGCCTGCCTTCCTAATACCCGGGAGTTTTAAATGACAATTTCACCTTACTTTTTGATCACAGTGAATATATTAATTGGAGACCAAACGGCAATTGGTATTTCTGTGTGAACAAAGGCATGAGGTAAGTTGAATGGTTGATTGAAAATACGTTACTGATCTCGAAGGAGGACAAAATTGGTGTTTCAGGTTCTTGATACGGAACATATGCAAATACACAGCATGCACGTTTTGTCTTAGAACGTCGTAGTAGTTTGAGTAGGGATGAAGTTTAAATATGGACGAGGTCACCCTTCAATATTTTGTCCCAATTAACAGAATTGTATGGACATGAAAAGGGTCTTTGTTCAGATGTTCAGATGTTCAGATGGTTAGACGTACCCTAGCTGTCTTCATTGAGGGGTTTTCAAGTGCAAAATAATTCCTCGAGGAGTTATTGTACAAGTTCATGTAAAGTGTTGAATGCATGAGGAATTGATTAATATCTGGTTTGAGAAAGTTTCAAGCAGAAGACAAGGTGAGTTTTGAGTTAAACTTGCTCTATTTGTCATTGACCAGTTCAAAGCACATAAAAAAATAACAAGATCAATAAACCAACTGGTCATTATCTCAGTTCAAACTTTTAGATGTCAGCATTAGCATGCCCTACAATAACTGTCATGCGAGACAAATAGAATCAATTAGACATCAGAAAAAAATCTTTAGAAAACGTCCTGAGATCATATCAAGATTGAGATCGTTGTTAAATTTTTCAAGATTGTGGCATTTCAAATGCCATAAGCAAAACTGAAGACGAGGCAATATATTCGTCTTCAGACTCAGACGATAACAAGCTAATTAGAGGGAGTTTTGGCAGTGATGAGATGTAGGAATTTTATGATGAATAAAGATTCTGTCTAATGATATCATGAAAATATACGTTAAATTTCTGGTACAAAATTAACGCGCGTCTTACGCATCGTAAAATACGCCATTTTGCTCAGGTAGGAAAATTACGTACAATTAATTTATTTTCAGACTAGTTCCCGGCGTTGTCCGGATTGTCATACACCCATAAACCCCGTTTTGACTCCAATCTCGATTGCTTTTGGGTTATTTTTATGTACCGCACCTCGACCCCTTTTCCTAAATGTGCTCACCTGTCATGCCGAAAGCGATTGAAATTATACTCAGACAACATGTAGAGAAATATGAATCTCTGTGATCCGGCAAAATATTTCTTTGACGCAAATATCGGCCGGGTAACATGTTTGAAAAATTCTATCCCCAACCACCACCGCCCATCTCCTCCCACCCCCACCCACCCCAACGTTTTTGCACAGATTGCCATAAATAAACTCTGTGAAATCCATAACCACGATTTTTTAACGTTTGAGTATTCTTCTAAACTTAATGGAATGTTTTACTTACTTTAGCTCGAAGATATTTTACTCGTTTGGCAAGTTCTTTCTTTTATTTTTCACATAATATATTTTCGTTGTGTAACACAACGGTTACGTAACCAAAACGGCATATGCTTATACTTCTTCTCAATACAAATTACTTAAGACTTGTGAGTTTTTTGGAGGACATATTATGGTGTCTTAGTACGTTTCCATTTTTACAGTCACGGAAAATACGAATTAATAATTTCTAGAAGATTTATAAATTTCTGGTAGGAAATTATACAGAAAATTTTACGGACGAAGAAAACTTAGTGCTTAAAATTATGCAATATGTATTTTTATGACGGGAAAAATGCCTTAAAATAAATGTTTTCTCCAACAAATTAATAATAATATTGAAGTTTCCATCATCTTTTGTTAATAATTTATGTAATTTGGTGTTACTTATTCACCAGTAATAATTAAAATATAATTTTTAATCGGTATAAACCTGAGCGCTAATTGAATTTATATTTATATGTAATAAAAATATTTGGGTACATATTTTTCGTTGCGTACAATTTCACGAGCAATTTTCCGTTATTTAAATTTTTTCTTGATTTTTTTGGTATTATTAACTCTTTTTTTTATAAGTGCTGACTGAAGAAAATAATATAACATCTAGCGATTCCGTAGAAGACGATCTAGGTACACGCAACGGACCTGTTTTGTAAAAGCAATATTCACGGCAAACTACTTGAAAACTCGTTTCAGCGTCTAGAAAATTCTAAAACGTGGATAATAAAGTGGGCCAATGGCTTTATATAATTTTACTAGGGGATGGATTTGAAATTCACGGAGGAAACTACTCAAACGTAAAAGTGATTCAGCACAAGATTAGTTAACAATGGTTATACTTTTGATGGTTATTCCAATACCACTTGTCTCATAATTAAACCATAATTACAATAGAAATTTGGTAAAAGTATGATTTAAGTTTTGAGTTTTCTATATACAAAATTTTCCTTTCCAAAATTGTCAATCTCTGTTTTGTAACTTTCTTTAATTCTTCCCTTTTATGCTTGATTTATAAAAATATACCTAACATCGCGATCGCGATGAGACCACCCTCTCCTCAACATTAACGAAATACACTTATATTCTGCATGTAACTGGAATTTGTATTTCCATATTCTTCCAATGCATATTTCTCCAGTTATATGAAAAAAATTCAAAAGACATAAACAAGAAAATTTTGGATTATACAATTAATCTAAATTTTTTACTGACAAATTTCTTATTCTCGATTAATTCGCTATTATTGAGAATCAAATTTGATGAAATTTTGAATAGAGTTTTATTTGGTATGTGAGAGAGACAAAAAATTAAATATTTCGTAAGTTAATCCTTAACCTCCAAAATATGGATACCGAATTGTAGAATTTGACACTAAAGGATGTTCTTCGAGTTAAGAATATTGTGTAATCCAGATATGAAGTCTCGTTATGACAGATTTTAGTTGAATTAAGAACGCTGTATCGGTTCGCAAAGTTTCAATTTTTTATTGCAAGATGACTCAAGACATCTTTAAATTATGCACAAAGATCTTAAATATAAATTGAATGTATCTGTGTTCTGTACAAGATGAAAATTCCGTAAGTTATTCCTTTTAATCCGTTGAAGTTCATTCTAGACATAGATTTTTTAAATCTATAGATTACTATGCGGTTCTTTTCATAGAACTTTTAAATAGTAGGCCTACTTAATAACTCACCAATAATTAAATGTAATTATGTAATTATTATTTAAAACATTTATATCATTCTAAAAAGTACTTGAAAAGTCTTCTAAACGCAAATAAAAATAGAAAAAATATATATAACAAAAAACAATCGTATCATCTGAATAATTTATTCTATATCAAATACTCATAAATTGAGAATCCATAGTCTTTTCCTGAATAAATGCAAGTGTAGAAAACGGAGAAAAATTAATGACAATAGCTGTTTACAACTTCTAAGTGTTTAGTGTCGAGTAAACGACACAGCCTGGGGCGGATTCTTCAAATTATTTTTCACTTTCGTAGTTCATTTTATTTTCATTTCTTGAAATACGTTTTGCGAATAATTTTCAAATTATATCTACAGTATTTAATACCAAACGCATCTTAATTATTGTCTTCTGATTGGTTCATGTTTTCAATTATTACGAAAAGTGCAACAAATATTTGGAAACGGATTAGCACAATTAAATTTTCTCGCTTTTGAGACTTGAAGGTATCAAACAAATTGATAGTATGACTGAAATTTCGCAAAGAATTTCATTTTTATTGTATTTACAACCTTAATGAAGATATTCAAATAATTTATTCTCATATATCATATTTAGTATTTATATTGTGCTCATATAAAAAAAATCGTTAGTTCAATCAAAGCATTTAAAAATTTATAGGTTGAAGGTATCTTATGTTATCATAGTTACTGCAAAACATTTTAATCAGAAACTTTTTTATTTTTATTAAAGGTTTATTCTGGTCGAGAAAACAGCGTGGTCATTGGCGACCCATACGTAATTTACAAAGAGTACTTATTCACATAAGTTTTGTTGTGACACAATATTCATTCCAATGGTAAACATAGAAATGATAACTTTAAAAATTTATTTAACATGTCATTGAATGAGGAACACAGCAAATATAGTAATTATTTTATCACTTTCAGATAATGATACACAATTTTATGTTAATAGCATATGATTCATTTTTACCAATAGAGATTAATTATACATTTAAAATGTGATTTCTTTCATTTTAAACAGTAAGATTTGTAAGCCATTTATCACATAATTTTTTAAAAAAATTCATGTTCGCCCTAGTGCAGTGATAATCCTTATAGGCGCTAAACTGTATAGTGTTGATGGCTTTAGAAGTCGACACTTGAATGTCTATAATTATCGGGTTGTATAGAGTCCTTACAATCTTTTTAATTCAGCAGCTTCGCTATAACTCATAATCTCATATAACAGAGATTTGTGTAATTCTTCTTAATTTCTGTATATCTCTCAGTAAAAAAAAAATTGGTGAATACAGCAAAATGACTTTACTATTTTAAAAGCGGCAGAGTGATAATAATATAAGATTAAAACTGAAGGAAAACCAGTAACCGGTTCAATATTTATTAAGAATTGTGTTCAATTAACTAATACGTGTAATTGAAAAACATAAATGTATTTATAAAGAGATTAAATTAATATGAAAAAATACTATTGGCATATTTGTGGAATATTTGGAATAGGTTATTTTTCCCGATAGTTTAAAAGACGAAATCTGACGTGCTGGAGAAAATTTTCACCACAAACAGCAATGATTAATTAAATTTTTTGTTTGTTTTTCTATAAATCGTAAAATTTGAAATAATAGTTTTGTTGAATCGAAATACCTTTGCTATTACGTGACTTACAATCAGTAGTGATTATGTCATTTTCTCCCACGGGATTATATAAAAATGCAATTAAGAGTAATTTCTTCATTTTCGTTTTATCCCGAACACAACCTGTAATGTAGCGACAAGGTTCGCATTTGCGAACTAGTCTGGTTTGAGATTTTTACGTTTGTTATGTAAAGTGGTCAGTAGGTGTGGCCCTCCAATGCATGGACCACAGTTTCTCAGAGTAAAAATTCAACGTATCATCCTTTGGTTGAACAAGATTGCTATGACAGAGCTGTACAACAGGTTAGATACACAACATCGGGAATTGGACAAGAATACTGGTCATGGCGGGCTCGTATAAGGCGAAAGGGGCAGCATTATGTGGAGTTACGTAAGGATAACAGCTGGAATCAATTTACATACAAAAACGTAGGTAAATTGAATATTTATTAGTTTTGGACACCAGGAGTATCTTATGTAAAACGTATTTTCTTTTAGTGGAACAGATTTCATTTCCTATCGTTCACATTTAGTTAATGGCTACCCAATAAGTATTCAAACTATATACATTTAAAAAAAATTCATTTTTAAAATGAAAAATTTACGTCTGAATGAAAATAATGAATAAGAAAGACAGCCAATGCAGCAAAAAAGTGATAATATAAGTAACACACAATGTTTCTGGGATCCTTGTTCTTTTCGTCAGGTGCAAAAGCCTAGAGCGACACAACTGCACTTGTCAGTTGACAAAACTCAAAACGCAACGACAATTTCACTCGTCCCCAAACACCTACAGCCAATTTTTTTCTTGTACTCCCTTATTACAAATATCTACATCACAAATTTATCCAAATATTCAAAGAATATCAAATATCCAACAATTACAGATCCCCTAATACTCTTTCCTACTTGATTAAAAACCACAAGAACCCACTTACACATACAGCAAACATTATGTTGTTTACAAAATATCTTGCTCTAATTGTAATTCCTGCTACATAGGGCAAACAAAACGTTCCCTTAATACACGTATCAAGGAACATATGTCTAATATCAAACTTCCCATTGATAAAAAAATATATAGTATCCAAACATTTAATAATATATTTGGTTGGAAAAATGCTAATATTTTATACATTGACACCAGGTACAATTCCAGACTCATTTCAGAGATGCTTCACATTAAATCAAACATCACAGCTATTAATGTACAAACAGACATAATGAAACTCAATAACTGCTATGATTCATTATTATTACCCTGAACCTTCTGGTGTCGGTAGATGTTAATAGCTTTATCCCGGAATTACGACTATTTGAGTAATACAGACTAAGGCGTTATTTGTGTTTTTTTAACGCAATTGCTTTCTTGTTTCATATTTGTGTCAATCCGGGTTAATAAATAACAGATTTCAATGTGTTGAGGCAATATTTAAATGTATAAAATATAAGTTCTCGGTAAAGTCACTAAACCGTTTTTTTAAAAAAAATCTTTACAATTTTCTAAACAATCCCATTTGCATTCTAATTGTCGTATTTGCGTTTTGAATGTAATGAATAAGACAAATAAAAAAAGTATGTTGATCCTTTTGTTAACCTTGCTCTACACGTTTTCATCTAATTGCTAACTGTTGATGAATGTCATAAGTACACGTACATGTTTTGGTTCAATTGCCTAACATTTTAAACAAACTTTTTATACTGCTTATTTCTATGCTTATTATTGGAATGAATGCTGTATAACAACAAATATTATGTAAATACGTACTCTTTGTAAATTATGTACGGATCACCAAAAATCTAAAAAAACCTGCGGATTAAAATGCCTCGCAGTAACTAAGCTAACATAAAATACCTTCAGATAATAAATATTTAAATGCTTTTATTGAACTAATGTTTTTTATGAGCGCAACATAAATACTAAATCTGATTTACAGAAAAAATTATATGCATTTTTCATTAAAGTTCTAAGTATAATAAATATTAAATTCTTTGCCGAATTTCAGTCCCTCAAACAATTTCGTTGATACCTTGAAGTCTTAAAAGTGAAAAAGTTTAATTGTGCTAATCCGTTTACAAAAGTTGTTGTAGTTTTGGAAGTAATGAAAACATTGATCAATTAGAAGACGATAATTAAGTTTAGCTTGGTAGTAAATATTACAGATATAAGTAGAAAATTATTAAGGGCGCAGTCTGTACGTAAATTTTTTTTTAAAAAAAGGGGGGGCGAGAAATCACTGGTTGATGTAAAGAAGAAGTAGGCCTAGTTTAAAGAAAGTAAATATTTTTTTATGATTTTTGGGATTCGGTGTATTGTGTACTATGATAGGAAAATTCTTCTACTTTCGAATTTCTCTAATAATTATTTTAAATTAACTTTAATGTTAGACCAACTGCTGAGTTGAAATCGAGGTTTTGAATAGATATAAAGATCAGAATACAATATCATTATTTCAATTCTATCACAGAAAAAGCATAAAATACTTCTACATGGAAACGAAAGTGAAAGATAATTATCAATATAATTATTACCCTATGCACTCAAAATTTACTGAATTTTGGTGCCAAAAACTTTTAATTTGTTACGCTTTTGCTGTGGTAATATTTATTATAGAATGATACCCTATAATTTGAACGACAAAGTTATGTAACATTGTAATTTGGAACCTAGTTAATTTTATGAGCTACTTAATATTTCTCCTTCGAAATTTCTCCGAGATTTCTGATAATTAATTTTCTGCTTAAATCTGCCGGTAGAACTCCCAGTATTCAATCTTAAATGGCAATTCAGGTTTACGTAAGCTTTAATAGTCGTCTATTATCTCATAAGCGCTGAGGACCTACCATTATTCAATTCATTAAATTGCGACGTGAATAGCTGATGAAGTGAAAGGACCTATGGATTGCTTGGAGGTAGTAAAAAACTTCTTATGATTGTTGTGTATTTTACTTGGTAAATTATATCACGGACTGTAATCCCAAATTTAGTATATGTAATACAATGAATACTTTTAATTCAATACATTGTTTTCTTTACTATTCGAAATTTATAAACACAATATACTAACGTACTAGCTTCGATTGCGTGAATATTAGTTTATTGCAGAGAACAAATCACAGATATTTTATTTTGTTCTATTAATAAGCTACGACATGTTATTATTCGTAAAGATATTTTTTTTATTTAATTTCCAAAACAATATATATTGTAAAGAATTATTGTTGTGGGCTGGGTTTTTACGTAAAATCAAAATAAATATTTGACCAATAAAGAAATTTTATTTAAGTTTATTAAAGTTAAACATGAAAACTCTTATCTCAGGCACCTGTGGTTTTTATATAGAAGAGATCTGCTGCCCGTACCAAATGCGTACTGCTATTCTGTGTTGTGTTGCCTGCTGTAGCTCTCGTACCGATGTCTCCATATCTCACAACCGGAAGAACGGGTTAAGTGCAGTGTTGACTCAAGGGGTTGATTGCTGGCTAAGGCGTCGGCCTCCGGGATTGAATGCTGGCAAGCCGTCGTACTAAATTGTGTGGTGCTAGTCTGTGAACTCTTCACTAACAAATTATGGCCCCTTTCTCACGACGATTCTGCCTCGAACTATATCAGAGACAACAACTTTACGGAGCCTCTCTTAATCACATCCACCAGCTTCGATGAGCGCAGAACAACTGTCCAGTTTCAAAAACTTATCTCCGTCCCCTCCATTATATCCTCCCATTCTTTTACTTTCTTCATTGTTAGAAAACTTTGTCGAAATGATTCTTCCATTGTCACAAGATTTATAGCACGCAGCTACAGTTCCTTAGTCAACAATGGCTAACCATTCTGTCATGTTGAGGTCAACAATCGAGACAGGACACGAAATTACTTGGATGGAAATATTTATCTCTTCAACCCCCATGTTTTTTTTCATATATTAATACGAGTAGAGAATTATTAATAATAAAGATAGGCCATACAGACAAAAAAAAAGGTAATATAAATACCACACTACGTTTCTTGGATCCTTGTTCCTTTCGTCAGGTGCTAAGAAGAACCTGGAGAAACACAACTGCACTGGTCAGTTAACAACACTCAAAAGGTTTTGAGGACCTGACGAAAGGGACAAGGATCCCAGAAACATTGTGTGGTATTTATATTACCTTTTTTCCTGTATTGGCTATCTTTATTATTCATTATTTTCAATCAGACGTAAATTTTTTAATTTTAATATCAGTAGAATTCAAATGAGAATGGGCAGTAATTTTAGTGAGTGAGCACAGATCACTAGGTGTCCGAAATATAGTGACTGTGATATATGTTGAGTAAAACATTAAGCATCTGACATACTACAAGAAAATAAGAACTTGCACTCGCAAGATTAATGCGATGAAGAAGTAAGTCAGTCTCTGGATAATGAGAACAGTATAGGTTGCCATGATGAAAGTGCCAAGGTGGGAAGGAGAACGAGGAAATTAATTTTGCTCTAAATTTAATATTATGTAATGTAGGGCAGGTTCCACGAAGAAAAATAAGTCCAAATAACAGATAACCGTATAGGGAAAAAAATACCTCGCCTGTCGGACCAGGTTTTACAATCATTTTTGTAAATCAACGTCAACACTCCAGAAATAAACCCTGCCGATTAGACTTGAACAACTGCTAAATCAAGTTTAAATCTTCAAAGACGCAGATTTATTAAACGTCGTATTCACGTGGATGCAAAGTGATCGCGAACTGAAAGCCGTAATTATGAAGTAAGTGGCTTCTCCTCAAGGAAGATAACAAGCAAATAACTAGTGTTTTGTTCCGAAAATACGTTTAAAACGCGGCACGGTTCAGCATTATCACCCTCAATCATGTAGCAAATGGCAACACTTAAAAGCACAGTAAAGGAGACATTCCTCCACCAAAAAAAAAAAGTCCTGCGAGGGCTATTCTCTCGCAGGCAATACCTGCGAGGGATGTTCTCTCGCAGGCAGAACCTTTTAGGAGAGATACGAAGGGGCTACCTTTGGGTTAGCTTTTTCCTCTCCGTTTTTGAACTAAGGTTCCCACAAGCCGAGGCACCTCGGCCTGTTTTGAGAGGTGTATGTTCCGGGGTCGCAGACCTTGGGCATACGGTAAAAGTTGTTCGCTATTCCCATTGGAATAGTCGGCCAGCTGCCTCCTAAACTGGTCGAGGCACGGAGAAGGGAATCCTGCGTCCCCACAGCAAACTCCTCTCCCGCTATCGGAAGGGCGTGGGACAAGTACCCAATGCCCGACCTATCCGATGCAGGTTTTCCTAGGGTTTTCCCTGCATTTCTTTAGGCGAATGCCGGGTAGGATACTTAAACTATAGTCCGGGGGCCCTAGTAACCCTTGCCTACCTTCCTCCACCCTTCCGCATCCCCCCTTTCAAATCCCTTCCTATGCTATTAAAGGGGAGTTGCCCAAAGTGGATCACCCTCATGTAGCCTGTTGCCCTAAAAAAAAAGATTTATTCATAATTGTCAACAGTAAATACTTAAACCCAACCGCATTAAAAGTAACAATTTGTTTACATCATGGAACGTTTCGTCAATATAAATGACAGGCATCCTTTCAAATGCCACGTTTTGATCAAAACATTCATTAATAACCTTATAAAAATTAAGTTATGTGTCTTGAATTGTTATTTTACTTGATTTTTTAAATTTGCCCAATTTTATGCAGTAGTACGTAAATTTAAAATTTATGGAATCAATGTTGGGTTTGCAAGGGAACAATTATTTTAGTTCGTTTCCCTTTAATTTTTCATGTTTTCTTAGCTAACAATCACTTATATAGAAATGGATTCAGGTTTTCTGGCTCCAGAGTCTTGGTCCCAATCCTAAAGTAAAGCATTTACGAAAATTTTAAATGAAATTAATGCTATTAGTCTTTATATACTCAGTAGAAATTATGGTATCAATAAATCTAAATCGATGCATGTGTCCCATTTTATACACACAAGTTTATTTCCTTTTTTGTTGAGTATACACATTATTTCCACTTTCAGATTTAACTTTACATCCGTTAACTGTTTTATAACGATTCATTTCTATCCATTTGCCATTTTTTCGATGTTATAAAGTAAAGTTTTTCTGTTTAAAATATATTATAAAAAATCGCTTTGAAACCATTTGGTTATAAAATTAGAAACCTTTATCCATTTGACAACATAGTAGCAAAAAATAATTATTTTTCATTTATAAATTTAATAAAAATAAAAACTTTATCTGAATTCTATTAAATATAAAGATAATTGGTGTAAAACAACCTAAAATTTGAATTTAAAAACTCAAAAATTAACACAAATACAAAACGTTTCTTCCCTTTGCTTACGGACCCCTTCAGTTTTATTTAATTAAAGAAACAATTTTTTCGACATTCAATTTGATGAAGGAAGTCTAAATTTTTTGCAATTAAATTGTTTTATTTAAATTTAGATCATATTTAATTGTTTCTTTAATTATATACAGAAGAGAAATCCAACCAAATGGAAAAAACGTTTTGTAGTTAATGATAAATTTTAATGTTGATTAATTATGACTTTTGGCCATTACTAATTATATTTATATTTATAAATTGAAGTTCACCGTGCAGCTCACAAGCTCACAAGCGAGGCTGCACACGATCTAGATATTAAAGTACAGGAAGTAGATTTAACTTGTTTTTAAGATCTGAAGAGAAATGTTGGTGCAGTAGTATTTTGAAACAAAGGTTGTGAAATACAGGCAGTCAGAAACTTTGGCAAGGCCAAATAACGTAGCACAAAGCTAGTGGATCCGGTCAATCCGATTTACAAATACACTCCCTCAAAATATAATGTCAAAGAGAGAAATGTTTGATTCAAAGCACTATTAATTTCTGTGAAATGCTTAAGGTATGAAAATAAATACCATCACAGAATTTAAGGCTATAACTTCTATAGTTATACGATGAACAATTGGCAGACTATTGTAATCCGCCATTTTATTCCCGGAAATTGAAATTTGAGAGATTTTCGGAATGATCAGTGAAAATAATTTAATATATAAACTCTTATGGCCTATTAGGTATTTTGACCGCCATTTTAAACTCAATTTATTGACCAATCAGTCTATCCACATGTTTTGCGTTACATGACGAGAGCCAAAGGAACTAACTTTGCCTGAATAATGTAATACTTGGCAGTAAGATAAGCATGACAGTAGAGAATTATAATGAAAGTTGACGAGGCGTAACATTCTTAATATGTGAATAAAACATTCTCGGGTTTATAACCAGTTAAATATTTATTACACAACGTTTCAATGGCGTGCTCTGCCCTCGTCGTCAGATGTATAGAGGTTACTATATTAAAATTATCAACTATTTTCGGTTACAGATTTAAATTAAGTTTATTTATTATTATTATCTTATTCAATGTTTTTCGTAGTTTAGAGCGGGAAAGTCCTTGCTCCGTTATTACTTATACTCCGCAGACTTTTAAGTTAGAGAACAGAGCACCGAGTAATGAAATTAATTAGTTTTTTATTCATAATATAATATTTAAGATGCAATTATAATAAAATGTTGTCATACAAATTAGTTATGAATTTGCAATAATACTATTTTCAATTACCCTCATTGCCACTCGCGTTAGAATTGAAACTGTAATTCAATTGTTAAATATTTATGCACGGTTCCATAAAGATATAAAAATAAAATTACAAGTTTATGCGATGCAAATGTTTGAGATTTGAAATTATCTAAATATAGTTATTCCGATCTCGGCGTTTAGTCCGATTTACTAGATAACGAAACACGTGAATTAATTAGAATTGCACTACATCACATGTAAAATGAAACACTGTACCTCCACTTCTTCGACAATCAACTAATTTAATCTAGGTTATAATATATTAGGCCTAGCGATAATTCTCTTGTCATTTCCGTTGCATTCCTTCCGTTACGTTACTTAAAATATGATCCATAATAATCAGAAGAATTATATTGATTGTTGAATCAAAAAAATTTTTGAGGCAATATATTTCAAAAAGCAAGAAATGGGAGATAAATATGAAAATGAGACATAGTTTAGACGACAAGATGATATAACACGGCACTCACGTTAATCGGATTTGTTCATATGGTTGCGATTTTTTCTGCGACGTCTGATGATGGCGTCACCTGTTGAATGTCTCCAGTAATAATAAGAGGTTTTTCTGCTTCACAATCTACAATCACTGACACTGGCTCGAATACTCTCCCCCGCACCCTGTCTGGCACTCACGCCACACGTTGGGCGCCAATTTTATTATCTCCCCTTATTGAGGTCAGTTCTTTTTCTTCCACCCGGCTTCAGTCGTCAGTAAAACACGTCTGGGGTGGAATTTAAAAACTAAAAGGCCGTTACTAGCGTTGAATAAAACGGTTTCGGTGTCGCTAAATTTTATCATGTAATAATAGAATTTTTAAGTGTCTAATTTCATTACCAAAATGCAGGGGAGGGAAGAAACCTTACCGTACGAGTGGTGCTGGGAGGGGTTTACATAAAAGGTAATGCAAAAAAGACCGATATTAGTGTCGATTCCGGGGTTATAGGTGTCGCTAAATTTAATTTTTGCATTAATCATGTTGGTTAATGAAATTTTGTGTTCCTCCTCGTGAAGGTGGACGTGGCTGACAAAAGGTTACCCGGAGTAGTTTTGACCCTCTTAAGTTACCGGGTAAGTTTTTTATTTTCTTATAATATTTTGGTCTATATTTAGTTAAAAGTTGTATTTATTTACTCCTTTAAGGTACCGGGAGTAGTTTTAGACTTTGTTAAGCTTGCGAGTATTTTTTTTTGCCGTTTTAATTCGTCGTGATTTTTAGACACTTTTATTTTATGCAGTAGGAGAATTCCCGAATAGCCTCAGTCATCATCTTGGTTTATTTGAAGTTAGATGCCTAAGGGTTAGGTCAAGGAGAGTAAGTGGGTAAATGTTCCTAACACTGGCACTACGGATGCTGGTTAAATGAAATGTTTATCAAGAGATTAGCGTGAAATCAATTCCTACTCCAGGTTAATTGAAATAAATACACGGGAAACGCCGGGCACTTAGCTAGTTAACAAATAATTATCTAAAGACAAGTAAAACAATCACTGAAGAAAGTAAACGTGGAACTACACAAACAGTCAGAAAATATATATGTGCAGAGTAACACTAAACACAATATACACTAAGAAGGACACAGATATGCACAAACAATGGACAAGCCACTTTTTGGAGCTGAACGACGAGAAATCTGAACACTCCAGCCCGTATATGTAACAAACAAAGAAAAGCGCAAATAGTCAAAACATAAATTATACAAGTTATAAATTTGAATATTTTACAAAACAACATATTCAACACTTTTGAAGATAAAATAATAACAATTATTAGGAGAACGATCGAGAAACTCCTCTATGGAGTAAAAAAAAAGATTCATAGATTTAAAATATGTAACGAAATATTGAAAACTATATTTGGTTACCTGAGAGCGTTTAGGTGAAAAGTAATCATAGTTGTTGTTCCTCTTGTTTCCTATAAACGCAGAGTGTTTACTGTAGAGCAGCGTAAAGAAGATCGCCCTTGAGAAGGTCTGCCTGAAGCGTGCACTGCACCTGGCACACACACGAGGCTTCAGACACACGCCCAGACAGCAGAGTGTGCATAGGATCATGAAAGCAACAAAGACAGATCGTCTTCCTCCACAAGACAAGGCCACAGTCCGCTCCATGGAACGGGAAAGGTTGTTTCATTGTTATCAACGTTACCCACAAACTAAGAGACGTTCCAAATCTCTTACCCGCATGTCATTACGGGAAGAATCACAACACTTCAGATCTTATTTTATTTACATGATCATTACTTCGCATACTTTCACTCTTTTTTGACATGTAGTCTCATTACTTCTCTAATCTTCAGAATATTATTCAAAAATATTTTCTTTCAAGAAAGTCATGTGTAGATTTTCGAAATATTCAGCATTTTTTCTTTTACATTTCAGTGCATACATACATTACTGGCGTTTATAATTTAATAAGAAATTACTCACATGCAATTCAGATGTGCACAATTTTGACAAACAACTTATAGACTCAGTTGAAGGAATTAAAGATATCATAACCTTATTAGGGACAATATCAGGAAGATGAGGAATAGAATCAAAACATCTGTTTAGCATGGATCCCTGTGCATACTGAACAAGTTGGCAAATGTTGCATCCAAAACAATACACAACAGCAAGGAACGAACGTGGAACTCCTGTAAAGAAAAACTCGAAGACAGGTGGAATGACAAAAGGAGTAGGAAGAATAACGGAATAACTGACAGTGACGATTCTTAAATACATAAAAATAAAAAATAAACAGGTGATGCTATCTAGGGTAAGTAACCCTCCACTCAGTTTATACTCATGCGTTGTACTCAACTTACCCGTGAATACTACAATCGCAATACACCACAACTCGGACCTGTGTACTTCAAAGAGAGCCGTAATGGACCTCATAAAATTTGTCCATGACGCAAACCTAACTCAACAAATATAGAAACCCAATTGAATATAATTTACAGAATATCAGGGTTTGTAAATAAGAACTTTACCTAAACGATTTTAATTAATATACAGGACTCCAATGGTCACGATGTCGTCGCGACTATTATAAACCTCAATAAAAAACACACAAGGCAAAACATTGTCAATTCCATAGAAAGGAATCCGTTATAATGGTATTACTATATTTAAAAACCTCCCAGACAGTAAAATCAAATTATAAAATCAATTTGTTGCTTCATTACTCCTTTTAGAATAATTAAATTACAGTACATTTAGAATAAAATAAATATTCTGTCATTAAAATTATAGCTCAAACAAAAAATAAAGTATTTTTGATTAAATTTTCTCGGGTTTGCCTCAACGTTTCGATAGCTAGCACATCCATCTTCTTCATGTGAAATTAAAAAATTAATTTTTATAGAGTGATATTATAATTTCTGTAAACAATTACCTATAATTAATTCTAATAGAGCGAATTTATTGTAAAAAAAACTAATAGTGTATTCATGAGAAGAACTAACGAAAGTATGTTGTAAGGCATGTTACTAAACCAAATCGGACAGCTCCATTATAAATCATATCCATTCATTATCTCTATTTTGCTCGACAGGCCTCGCCTTACATGACACATTCTAACTTGAGGAGTGACACGTGGTCTGTGTGTCGATTGCCCTTCAGTCTTAACCCCGGATTTCCTGACCGTGGAAGGCCCCATGTCCCTGCCTTATTCGAACTCGGGACCCCTGCTTTACGCTGACCACTGCACCACGGCAGGTCGGACATACGTTTTATTTTAGAAATACGAAGAACCTGCTCGCCTTGGGAAAGTAAATATTGAAGTTCTGTTGTTGTTATTATGTACTTGGGTAAGAAATACATATATATATATGTTATATTATTTCTTTTTGGTCGTGGACTCTGGCAGACTGGGACGCAAGGTCATCGAGGAAAAAGAAAAATATTATTTGACAGTCACAAACAACTCAAATCGACGAAAAATATGTTGTGAGAAAGTGAAGGATGGTCCTGAAGGAGCTAATAATATAAAAAATATAATCTAGGAACTCGCCATTTCCAAATTAATTAATTTACAATTTAATACTACGGAAACCTGTATTAATCTCTGTTAGCCTAAACGTAAATCGGCTTGTTGAAGACATAATAACCTGTGTGAAGTTGACCCCGCCCACCCTTAAAGGCTCGTACAGCACGTTACATAATTGCAGGACGATCGCAAACTTTCTTTTTAACTTGCCAAAAATGCATAGGCTCGCTCCTCGGCGATGGAACGTATTATTGCAACACTGACATTTGAAAGCGGCATTACAAAAATGAGACGAGAAAACGTAAAACAGAGAAGTTATTATCACAAAGTTACCTACACCGTGGCAGTGGCACGTGGTTGAGAACTGAAATGACTTGCGGGTAAAGACACGAGATCCCACAAATCTGATGAAGTCGTCCCGTTTCCTTTAGAAGTGTCTCCAAAGTCGTTGATGTATAGTAACGATGCCGTACCCTCATGACACATGATTCTTGTCTTCTAATTAATTCAACTGCTCATCTCTTACTCGTTTGTTTTCTATCTTTGTCGATCGTCGCATGCAATTAAATATTATAAAACAGTATTTTATTAATCGTTCACTCTTCAAATCCCTTCCTATGCTATTAAAGAGGAGTTGCCACCACGGGGATTACCCTCAAATAGCCTGTTACTCTAGAAAAGGCTACCTTACTCTACCATTCCGCATACTCCATTTCAAGTCCCTTACTATTATATTAAAGGGTAGTTTCGACCACGTGGATAACCCACGTGTAGCCTGTCACCCTAAAAAATGGTATTAAAGGGGACAGGCCAAATGGATGAACCTCATGTGGCCTATAAGTAAAGAAAGAAAATTAAGAAGTGGAGAGTTATTTTATATTTCATGAAAATAATTTTGTTAGCGTGAGAATGAGTTAGGCGAGGCAGCGCGCGCGATGTCTCATGGCGGGCCACGTGAAGACAGCAAGTCAGGCGGGCAGGCTCCTCCTTAGCTGTACTCCTATACGGCGAAACAAACTCCCGTTCACATAGTTTTTGTGTGGTTTCGACTGCTCGCCACGTGATGAGGTGAATTCCAATTCCACACGCTATTAACGAAATGCTGAATTTCCACGTGAACGCCGTCCTTGAAAACCGCGACTCACGGTCCATTACATGATCACAGCAGGTCCAGGACGAGACGAGTCGAGCATCAATGAATAGAAGTGGAAACCGCACAACCTATGCATCACAATTCGCGATCTGATTTCGGTATACTATTGACGAGGAACTGCACGCGTGGGTCTCCTCTTGCCTGATCATGTTTGGCTTCGCTTCACTGACCGCTTGTTTCCCCGTTACGTAAGTCGGAGCGAAAAGGCTCGTCTCGTCGATAAATCTACAAGTTTTTTTTTTCGCGTTAGGGACTCCGAAGCTGTCCTGTAACATGCAGCAACAGAAGACGTCAAAGGAGAGGAAAATAATTACAAACAATTTACTTTGTTGTGACTGACATTAAAAATAATAATATATAACAGCCAAGGAGTCAGTTTATAATTTCTTGTAAACAACCTTACTTGCTCATATTTATATTAAGAAATTCTAATATAATACGTTTCTTCCAGAAACCGTGGACCTCTTCAGGTACCTCATTTGTGCAAGTAATTTTTGTTTATAATTAATGATTAACAGACTCCTTGTGCATATAAATTATTAATTAGCAACAAAATTTAGTAATGCGACAACAAGAAAGAAGTTTTAACAGAACAACTATAGTACACGAATATTTGATAAGAGAGGTAAATGTCCTTCGTTTGTACGTTATGAATGAAGGTGGATACTGACTCATTGTCAGCTTATTATCAACTGTTGCAAATGTCAGAATCTAAAAAAAAATGAATAAGAAAAATAGCCAATACAGATTAAAAAAAAAGGCAATATAAATACCACATAAAGTTTCTGGGATCCCTGTGCCTTTCGTCAGGTGCTAAGAAGAGCCTAGAGAAAAAACAACTGCACATTCATTCCCAACACAACGTCACAATAAAATCAGGAAACACATAACTCAAACTTTACTTGAAAATTCAAAAAAATCAAACCAAAAAACACCTTCCCCTTTCTCATAGCAATCTCATAAAAAACCTCCATAGAATTAAACAATTCTTGAAGTCTCATCCCAACATACTCTTTACACACGCTGACAAAGGTTCTGTCACTGTAGCTCTTGACCGTAATGAATACACAAACACTGTTAACCAAATTCTTTCTGACACTACCTCTTATAAAATTTTCAAACCCACCTGCATCAAAAACGTTATTGACAAAAAACTATTCTCAAAAGCTTTTGAGTGTTGTCAACTGACCTGTGCAGTTGTGTTTCTCTAGGCTCTAGTTAGCACCTGACGAAAGGCACAAGGATCCCAGAAACGTTGTGTGGTATTTATATGACCTTTTTTGTATGTATTGGCTATCTGTCTTATTCATTATTTTCAATCAGACGTAAATTTTTTATTTTATCTAAAAAAAATGTTCAAAATGGCCTCTGTTTGTTTATACATACGCACCCACTCCTCGCATAATACTCAAATTCTTCCAAACAGGATCGGAAATTTTTTCAGGCGTCCCAGACACAGCTCTGTATTAGGAAGGAATGTCTCCTGCATACGTTTTAAGTGACCTTCCGGATGTGTTAAACAGTATTGAGTTCACTAGAACCGGCGATGGAGCTGATCCTCCCCTGCCTTTCCATCTGGTAGATATCAGCCAGTAAATCTCGAAGGATTTGAGGTACACCCACACCACACATAAACCACATGCTGCATTTTATTTTAAAGGGCTTTCACTGCAGCCGGTCTAGAAGAGACTCTGAGTAAAGTACCTGTATAAGACTTGATGGGAGACCATAAGGTTCTTTATATTTAATTAAAACTTCCACGATTTAATAATCATAATATTCGTTATATGTTTACGAAATAATGAAATTCATTTTGTAAATGAAAATTAAAGCCTGCGGCGCCCATAATATATTTCATTCCTAAGTACTCTCAATCATAAATTTAAATTTCATATCAATTTCATCATCATAATTTATACATATTTATTGAAAAATGGTCTGAGAATATAATTTTTAAAATTGTTTTTTATACAAATTCAGAAATATTTTCATTGCATTAAACACCGTTGTTTTAGGAAGAGGTCATTTTAAATTTATCTATTTTTAAATATAAATATTTAGAACTACTATTTCTACATCTGATAACTTTAATTATTAGCTAAATTTGGAATAATATAAACTTCTTGGACACGTTAAGGGGTCTCACGAAATATAACGCAAAATTTTCCAGATATCACAAACAAACTTAAAAAGTTTTATGCTTTAAATACGGTGATATAAAATTTCGCATATATTTGTGTATCGAATTATGAAAAACAATACTGAGCCAGAGTGTTTAAAGAATTATATTTTCCATTATTGATTCATTAATTGGCTAAATATCTGCTCAATGGAAACTTGTACAATAATGTTATTACAAGAATTAGATCTGGATACGAAAAGCAAGTTAAATAAACGCGTGTTAAAATGTAGGAAATTTTGGGAACATTTTAGCTCCTTGTAGTCACGAAGAAAAGTGGACGAAGTGTTGAATGATGGAATAGATTTAATCCGCGAACATTATTATTTCATATTTTTTAACTATTATGTTCATTATAATTTAATTAAGGATACAAAAATTGATTTCGTATTATCACTTTCTGTACTTAAGAAAATTATCATAATATTCTGCGTTGAACGTGAATTGTAATAAAATTTAATAATGACAGGAACAATAATCGTCTTATTATACGAAAAAATATCAATTTACTTTCAAATTTTTTAAATTACTCGATATGAGATTGAATAATTTGCATAGTTACTAAAGTACGCTCTTCGTGTGAAACGTTACTCATCATATTCTGTAAATTGGAAAATGACTATAATATTTAATCATTAAATTATTTAATGTAGTCTTGCGTGGTTTCGGTCATTCCATAAACACTGCTAATTTCCTCCGTTTCGTCTTGTATAGACATGTCTGTGTGAAACTTCAACTACCAAATATCAGTACTAAAAGGAAATAAAATAAAAATAAAAACATTGAACTCACCATGTTCCATGTGAAAATAAAAATTTCGGTTATATCCAAATATTGATGTATTATTACCTATTCTTTGCTCACTTTGAAATTTCCATTAGAAATGTCTCATAAATTAGTCAAATTTTTTGTAGTGATTTAACTGTAAATAGTTTAGTATGTTCTTTCATCTGCTTATAGAATTGAAGTTCCTAAGAAAAACTTGAAAATCTTACTGAGTGTAGTTGACCACTATTAATTATCCCGTATTCCTTCTCTCACCACAGTTCCTGTGACAGCCCTTCCTTACACTCACTTTTTTGCAATGATGTCAAATGACATTGTTGATGTTCTAATTTTTGACGCTACGTGACTATGCTCAGGGGCATCGGAATTATCACGAATGCTTGAAAACATCGATTGCCAAACAAAAATGCGCACATGATCAAATCTAAGGAATCCAAAAGGATGTCGTGACCAATTCCCTTTATCCTTCCATGAACACTACTCGTAATTTTTTACATGCTTTTCAGTCAGTGACACCAAACTCAAAATAAAGGTGATTAATTGAAACCAGTTGCGCACCTTTTATACGTAGGAGAATAATGAACAACAAAGCATGCCCATAAGACCTAAGCATTTCACAAATAATTTGTCGCTGAGGAAAGTTGAGTTAATAAAAGAGTCAACATAAAATTATATCTGGGTGTGGCCTTAAAAGATTTTGGTTTCTCGCTCCAGTAATCGGAATCGTCAAGTACCAAGAACCTGACGTGCCTGATGGAGGTTTTCTAAAGTTACCATTGAAGAAGTCGGTCAGCTGCCTTAGAATCTTGTAGAGGCAACAGGGGGTAATGCTACGTCCCCACAGCTAACCCCAGTCAATCATACGAAGAGCATGGGATATGCACAGAAAACCCGCCCTACCTGATGCAGATTTCTCTGTCGTTTCCCCTGATCACAATTAGACGAAATCCGGGTCGGATCCTTAAACTATAGTCACTGAGTATGATTAGCTACTTCGTACTGCCTTCCGCATTTCCCTTTCTGTCCCTTCCTATGTTATTGTGGGGAACCGAACTCTCCGTGGAATACCCTCAACGAGTTCAAATATTTCCCGTACAGAATCTAATATCTATTGAAATTACATTTAGTCTTGAATTCATGAAGTTGTACCCAAACGGTGTAGATATAGAATGAAGTTCTCTCGGGATTCCAACCGGGTAGCGTAGTTATGTAAACACAACGTTTCGATGGCTTGCACCGCCATCTTCTTCAGGTGAAGTGCCGTTTGCAGAAGATTGGGCTGTATTTATACCGCCCCGTCTGTGGTACCAGTGATCGGGATGTTTCTATTGGCTCTGGTCCGTAGGTGGTAGGGGTGGGCAGCTGGTGGTATCCCCTCCCCGTTGCCTCTTTGGATCGTTGCAACCGCCTCCGGTAACCTCGGCGCGTCCGTTGCCGCGTTAGCGGTTGTACCCCCTGGAGTGCCCGGTCCGTTCCTCGGCGTACGAGACGCCCGTAGCATGGCGACGGCCGGTGCCCAGGCCTTGCTCAACTGGTAGCCAGTGTCCCTATTTATGAGCTCGCTGTGGGTAGTTTTGATAGCCACAGCTTCCATAAGTATACTCTCCCAGTAATTACTAGCTGGGTCCAGTATCTTGGTGTTCTGGAAGTCAATTCGGTGGCCCGACATTAGTGCGTGTTCCGCCACGGCTGATTTCGAAGGCTGTTTTAACCTTAGGTGGCGCTGGTGTTCCACCCTTCTCTCTTCTACGGTACGAAGGGTTTGGCCTATATACTGTAAACCGCAGGAACAGGGAATTTGGTAGACCCCTGGTTTCCTGAGGCCGATCTGGTCCTTAACCGGGCGTAACATTTGTTTCACTTTTGCCAGTGGGCGGAAGATAGTTTTAATGTTGTGTTTCCGCAGGAGTCTGCTAATCTGGCCTGTGGCTTGCCCATAGAATGGAAGGAACGCTTTTGTTACTGTGGAGTCTATTTCCTTGGCCCTACTGGCCCTATCCTTCCTAAGGGCGTAACAGATCTGCCGATTGGTATACCCATTGGCACGCAGGCATCCTTTCAAATGGTTAATTTCAACGGGTAAACTTTCTGCGTCCGATATCGTACGGGCCCTATGTACCAGAGTGGAGATTACCGTTGACTTCTGTGCAGGGTGGTGGAAGCTGCATGCGTTTAGGTAAAGGTCCGTGTGTGTGGGTTTCCTGTACACACTGTGCCCAATGGTGCCGTCCGGTTTTCTCTTAAGCAGCACATCTAGGAAGGGAAGTTTCCCGTCTTTTTCCACTTCCATAGTGAACTGTATGTTGGGGTGTCTGCCGTTTAGGTGTCGCAGGAAGTCTTGCAAAGCTTCGGTACCGTGCGGCCAGATGACGAAGGTATCGTCAACGTACCTAAAGAAGCAACTCGGCTTCAATTCAGCCGATTTTAAGGCTTCTTCCTCGAAATGCTCCATGTAAAAATTGGCGATGGCCGGGGAGAGTGGTGATCCCATTGCCACGCCATCAACTTGTTCGTAGTATTCTCCCGCGAACTGAAAGTACGTGGTGGTAAGAACGTGACGAAAAAGTTTCGTAACTCCTGCTGGGAAGTGCTCTTCTAGTAGTTCCAAAGTGTCGGATATGGGAACCCTTGTAAAGAGGGAGACAACGTCAAAACTAACCATTATGTCCTGGGGACCAATACGAATGTCCCGTACGATATCCACAAACTCGGCGGAATTCTTGATGTGATGTTCACATTTTCCCACCAGTGGGCTCAGCCTCTTGGTCAGATATTTGGCCAGGTGGTACGTCGCAGAGCCAATGGCACTTACGATTGGCCGCAGGGGAACATTGTCCTTATGTATCTTGGGCAAGCCGTATATGCGCGGTGGCGCAGGTGCCCTAGGTTTTAAAAGCCTCGTTATCTCGGTGGGGATCTCAGACAATCGGATGAGCTCATTCGTTCTCCGAACAACCGAGGACGTAGGATCGTGAGAAATCTTCTTATAACTGGGGTCTCGTAATAGATCATTCATCTTCTCCAGGTAGGCAGAGGAAGACAAAATCACCGTTGCGTTGCCTTTGTCCGCTGGCAAGACCACAATATCGTCACATTCCCGTAGTTGTCTCAGGGCCAAAAGTTCCTTATGTGCCATGTTAGGTTTCGGTGGTCTGGCCCTGTTCATGATTCGGCAGGTTTCACGCCGGATTTCTTCTGCAGCTTCTCCCGGGATCCCGTGGATAGCCCCCTCTATGCCGCACAAAATTTGTTTTATCGGCGGTGTTCTGTTGGTCGGGACAAAGTTGAGACCTTTGGCCAGCGCCGAGATCGTTGTATTATCCAGAGTCTTGTCAGAAAAGTTGACTACAGTTCTCTGGCTTGATAGAACCCCAACAGGACTCTTCTTAACTTCGAGTCTCTCAAATTTCTTGGATTGTCTGTTGGTGGTCTGTTTTAGACACATCTGCGCCTGTGCTGTGGTGGTGTTATCCACTAGTTCCCAGATGTCAGTCGAGAGTGTTTTCGACAGCCGTAGGTGTTCAGCTAGCAGTTCACTGCCGACCGTGTCAAGTTCTCGTCTTGTATGCTGAATCCGTTCCTTTACAAGCGCTAGGCTCGTTCGTCGAAGGATCTTCTTCGCGGTGGGCGTCTGTATCGGGTGTCGTAGTTCCGCAAACCGCGGAACCGTGTCTCGGTCACGGCACCTCTGGAGGAACGCTAACCTGCTAAGCAGTTTCGCTCTTCTTTTCCGTAGATTCTCGAAAAGCTTAACTTTACGAGACATATCCTCCCCGTAAAGGTAGTTCAATAAGGAACGTAGGTTTTCCCGGTGTAGTTGCTGAATGAAGTTCTCTCGGGATTCCAACCGGGTAGCGTAGTTATGTAAACACAACGTTTCGATGGCTTGCACCGCCATCTTCTTCAGGTGAAGTGCCGTTTGCAGCAGCAGCAGCGGTGACATCTAACTGGAGGTCCAGCCTCCACTTCTAGTTGTCGGAGTTCCTTCCTCGTGGAATCTGCTCCGCGATGACGAGATATTATGCCTATAACATACTAATATTCTGTCATTACTAAAATGTCATTATTTGGTTAAACATTCATACATTACAATTGTAAATGCCTTTTCGGCTACCTAACTGTTCGATTCACACTCTCATTCATACACTCATTCATTCACACTTATACCGCTGCTGCTGTTGCATGTTCTTCGCCTTCCGCTTCGTTCCTCGGCCGACGCTCTCCGTTCTTTCTAATTTTCCGGAGAGGAAAGGGGATGAAAATAAATAAGAGGAGAAATAAGGGGGAATGTAAATATAAAATATATAAAAATTTTTAAGTTAAAATTATTGTATATGTTATATGAAGATATATCAAAAGAGAGATTCAGAAGAATCTGAGAATAGTTAATAAATATCACATTGACGTACGAGCTGTAAATGGGCTCGTAGGTACTTAGTACATTAATATTTTAAGTAACAGGCGATACTTACAGGAAGATCGACAAGGGTCGGTTCCTGTTTACCTTTCTTTCGGGGTCGTAGCAGCCTAGCGATGAGACCAGCTCATTGCTAGACGCATGGGCCCTCTCGTAAAACCTTACGGAATTTTCAAGGATCCGTTCCCATACGTTGCTCATCCCTGCCAGGTCCCAGACTACGGCGTTGGATGTCCGTGGCGGTAGATGCAGCGCTCGCCGGAGGCACTTCCTCTCGAGGGCGAAGATCTTCTCTATGTGGGACTCCGCAGCGCAGGCCCATGCTGGTGAGGCGTACTCCATTATCGGTCGGATGAGCGATATGTAGATGGAGAGCCCCACTCTCGGTGACAGCTTCGAACTAGAATTAAAAATCGGGTATAAGACATTTAACCTAGCTGTTACCTTTTTTCTAATATCATTAACGTGGTGCTTCCACGTCAGCCTTGTATCTAAGGTTACCCCGAGATACTTAGCTTTCGTGGTCCACGGGATCACTTCTCCAAAGAGCCGCAGAACAGGCTTGTCCGGTCGACGTCGGGTGATCATCAGCGCCTGGCTCTTCGACGCGTTGATCTTCACCCTCCAGTTGGTGGCCCACCGTTGAATCTTCTCCAGGCCTACGTTGAGTCGTTTTCCCACGACGTGCTCGTCCCACGACGCCGTGATGATTGCGGTGTCGTCCGCGTACTGCGCGATATCAGCTCCGGTTCCTGGCCTCGGGATGTCTGCGGTGAAAACGTTGTACAGGACAGGCCCGAGGACGCTGCCCTGCGGAACGCCTGCCAGGATGCTCCTTCTTGATGAGAGAACCTCGCCCACCCTTACTGAGAAGGTTCGCATCTGAAGGTAGTGACCTATAATGCGCACGTAGCAACTTGGAACGGCGGACCGCGCCAACTTGAACATAAGCCCCGACTGCCAGACGGAGTCGAAGGCTTTCGCGACATCAAGGAGCACCACACCACAGTGCTGGCCCCTGTTCAAGGCAAGTGAGGCTCTCTCGACGACCCTCATGATCTGCTGCGTCGTGCCGTGTCCTTTCCTGAAACCAAACTGAAAGGAAGGGATTAGTTTCAGGTCATCGAGCTCAACCTGGAGTCTTACCAGAAACAGCTTCTCGAAAACTTTCGAGAGCGTCGGTAGCAGGGAGATCGGCCGATAGTTGCTCGGCTCCCTACGGTCCTTTCCCGGCTTCGGAACGGCGCAGATGATGGCGTGCCTCCAGGCGCGGGGGAATCTCCGCTGGCGTAGCAGGGCGTTGAATATCCTCCGGACGTACTCGATGGCCTCCGGCGGGAAGTTCCTCAGCAGGACGTTGGGGAGCCCGTCGTATCCCGGCGCTTTGTCGGCCGGCAGCTTGCGGAGGATGCTGCGTAGATCCTCTGTTGAGATCTCGGGGATATCGTCGTCTTCTTCCTGTTCCCTGGAAAAATAGTTTCTTAAGTATTTATTTACATACTCGACCTGTGCTAGATCTATTGGATTTTCGACAGGGCGGAAGTTCCCTTCAAAGGCGTCTGCGAGCGCTTCTGCCTTTTCGGAGTGACTGTACGCCGTGCCGTTTACTCCTGTGAGGTAGGGGATCCGATTCCTCTTCTTCACGTAGGATCTCGTGGCCTTCCAGAGAGTGCCGTCAGACACGCTAAGGTTCATCAGCCGTGCTTCCCAGAGCGCATCTCTGTGCTGCTGGGTCGCAGCTCTGATGTCTCGGACCAGCCGATTCATCAAAGCTTTGGCCGATTTATCCCGCGTGTTCTGCCAGCACTTTCTGGCTCGGTTCTTCTCCCGGATCAGGTCCATGATGCTCGCGGGGAGGTCGGTCGTCCTCTGCCCGACGGGTCGCCGGGGCGCGGAGGTCTCGTTGGCGCAGTGGACGGTCATCTCCGTGATGAACTCCACTGCAGACTCGGTGTCCTCTGGATCCGGGGCCTCTGCGATGGAATCGGCGAGTCCCTTCTTGAATTTCGCCCAGTCGACGTTCTTGTAGTTTCTCGGCGCTTCGATGAGGTCGAGATCTGCTTTCATTCTGAAAAAGACAGGATTATGATCAGACGACAGGGCTTGCAACGTATAGCAATCCCAGATACCTGTAACTCCCTTTGTTACGGCAATGTCTAGGACGTCTGGGGCTCGTCCGCCGGGCGGGTAGTGAGTTGGTTCCTCTGGGGACCAAACGTGCACTCCTCTCCCGGCAACACGCCGTAACGCGATACCACTTCTGTTGCACACTCGGGAGTTCCATTGCGTGTGTTTGGCGTTGAGGTCGCCCATCAGGATGACCTTCCTTCGCAGGGCGAGCAGCTTCTTGACGTCGTCCGCGTCGATCCGATGCGATGGCGGATGATAGGCGCTGACTATGAGGACCTCCCCGTCGCGCAGCTGCAGTACGGCTCCCGTCGCTTCGATGCTCGGTGTCGGCGGCAGCGGGAGGAAGTAGTGCGGGATGCACCTCTTGACGTAGATGGCCGTTCCTCCTCCAGCGGTGGGCCTATCCGAGCGGTAGCAGTGGTAGTTTGCAACTCCCACTGCTACTGCCGGCTTGAAGTGGGTTTCTGAAACAGAACAAACGTCAATATTGTGGTTAGTCAAGAACTGTCTGAATTCGTCAGCCTGTTTCAAAATGCCATTGGCATTCCACATACAGAAGCACAACTTACGGATATTAAAACCCATAAGTTGGCCCTGCAGTTGGTCCTCCGTTGGCTGTGGGTTTCCCCATCATAGCTTGAAACATCTGGCTAAACATTTGCGTAACCATCATTGTTACTTGCGTGATCATGGCCTGCATTTCCTTGCGGAAATCGGCCATGATTTCGTGAACGCCGGCTAGCGTCACTTGTGGCTCCTGCCTCGGTGCGGGGGTCTGCGCTGGCTCCTCGTCCCGGAAGGCTGCTGGTGGAGGCGGAAGCGGACGGGCCTCCCTAGGCTCCGCAGACTTCTGCTTTCCTCCTCGGAGGACGTCAGCGAATGAGACGCTCTCGCTGACTTTCTTGGCTGGCACTGTCGCTGGCGCTGGTCTCTTCTTTTCCTGAAACATTTTCAGGTACGATTTATAATTGGGGCACCCCTTCCAATTTGCGGTATGCCCAGACTGGCCGCAGTTCCCGCACTTCAACTCAGCGCGGTCCTCGGTCTTTGGGACTGTGCAGTCTCTCGTCGGGTGGTCTGCGGCGCAGCGGACGCAGACCGGCCGACGAGTGCAGTGCCCAGACACGTGCCCAAATCGCTGGCAGTTGAAACATTGGGGAGGTCCGCGGCTAGCCCGGAGCTTCTCCACAGTAATTTTTAAATTGAAGAGTGAATCCAGCTGATACAGCGCCACGTTCTGTGGCTTGCTCTGGACCACGAGAAGGAAAAGCGGCATCGGCTCCTTAGTCCGCGGGTGGGACAGCCGATGCACGGACTCCACATCGAAGGCGAGCTCGTGGAGTTCTTCTTTGATGTCGTCGGTCGGGGTCTCCAGTGGGAGTCCTCGGACGACCATCTTCATCTTCTTCAGTGCGGAGTGCGTGTGGTACTCCATCTTGCGGGCAGACACCTCGTCGAAGACCGCGACGTAGTCCTCCGATGTCCTCGTCTTGATCCTGACTCCACCTGAAACAAGCTTTATTTCAGGCTTGTATTTGCACAGTTTCCCGATATCTCGGGTAAAAGTATGGAATTGCCCATTGACCCTAACGACAATGGGCGGAATACTGAAACCCTTAGTTCTGTTGGTGGTCCTCTTCTCTTCGGGCAGAGCAGCCGTCTCCAGGACAGAGAAGTTGTTGCTGATGGCAACTTCCTCTCTGACCAGTGGTTTAGGCTGCTTGGCCCCCTTCCTCACGGGGACGAAGGACTCGTCGCTCGTGGACGCGGTCGTCAGCTGGGGCGTCAACGGGGCTGGCGGCTGGGGTGTCGGCGGCTGCGGGGTCGGCGGCTGCGGGGTCGGCGGCTGCGGGGTCGGCGGCTGCGGGGTCGGCGGCTGCGGGGTCGGCGGCTGCGGGCTCGGCCGCTGCGGGGTCGGCGGCTGCGGGGTTGGCGGCTGAGGAGCCGGCTGCTTCGGGGTCGGCGGCTTCGGGGTCCGCTGCTGACTCCTCTCCTGGGCCAGCGGCGGGCGGCGAGGCCTATCAGCGACAGGCCTGGTCGCTCCGCTGCTGCTGGGCTTGCCGGCAGTACCCGTGCGGGTAGCCGGCGCCATGTCGCTGCCTGTGAAAAACTGCAGAAGAGATCTAGAACAATTAATACAAGAAATTAATATAAAACAAGAAAATGCTTGGGGAAGCACCCAAGATAGCCTTTGAAAAGGCTGTTAGCCGGAGACTTCTCGGACAGAGCCCGAGAAAGAATCCAACTGCGGGACGCCGGCTACTAGCTGGGGAAAGACTAGGTCCACTCAAGGAAGTCCTACACCAGGAAGCTCCGATGTTGCTCCGACCAAGGCCAGGAAGCAACTGAATATGTGCCGTTTGCAGAAGATTGGGCTGTATTTATACCGCCCCGTCTGTGGTACCAGTGATCGGGATGTTTCTATTGGCTCTGGTCCGTAGGTGGTAGGGGTGGGCAGCTGGTGGTATCCCCTCCCCGTTGCCTCTTTGGATCGTTGCAACCGCCTCCGGTAACCTCGGCGCGTCCGTTGCCGCGTTAGCGGTTGTACCCCCTGGAGTGCCCGGTCCGTTCCTCGGCGTACGAGACGCCCGTAGCATGGCGACGGCCGGTGCCCAGGCCTTGCTCAACTGGTAGCCAGTGTCCCTATTTATGAGCTCGCTGTGGGTAGTTTTGATAGCCACAGCTTCCATAAGTATACTCTCCCAGTAATTACTAGCTGGGTCCAGTATCTTGGTGTTCTGGAAGTCAATTCGGTGGCCCGACATTAGTGCGTGTTCCGCCACGGCTGATTTCGAAGGCTGTTTTAACCTTAGGTGGCGCTGGTGTTCCACCCTTCTCTCTTCTACGGTACGAAGGGTTTGGCCTATATACTGTAAACCGCAGGAACAGGGAATTTGGTAGACCCCTGGTTTCCTGAGGCCGATCTGGTCCTTAACCGGGCGTAACATTTGTTTCACTTTTGCCAGTGGGCGGAAGATAGTTTTAATGTTGTGTTTCCGCAGGAGTCTGCTAATCTGGCCTGTGGCTTGCCCATAGAATGGAAGGAACGCTTTTGTTACTGTGGAGTCTATTTCCTTGGCCCTACTGGCCCTATCCTTCCTAAGGGCGTAACAGATCTGCCGATTGGTATACCCATTGGCACGCAGGCATCCTTTCAAATGGTTAATTTCAACGGGTAAACTTTCTGCGTCCGATATCGTACGGGCCCTATGTACCAGAGTGGAGATTACCGTTGACTTCTGTGCAGGGTGGTGGAAGCTGCATGCGTTTAGGTAAAGGTCCGTGTGTGTGGGTTTCCTGTACACACTGTGCCCAATGGTGCCGTCCGGTTTTCTCTTAAGCAGCACATCTAGGAAGGGAAGTTTCCCGTCTTTTTCCACTTCCATAGTGAACTGTATGTTGGGGTGTCTGCCGTTTAGGTGTCGCAGGAAGTCTTGCAAAGCTTCGGTACCGTGCGGCCAGATGACGAAGGTATCGTCAACGTACCTAAAGAAGCAACTCGGCTTCAATTCAGCCGATTCCCTTCCTAGATGTGCTGCTTAAGAGAAAACCGGACGGCACCATTGGGCACAGTGTGTACAGGAAACCCACACACACGGACCTTTACCTAAACGCATGCAGCTTCCACC
Source organism: Zhengitettix transpicula (assembly GCA_037074705.1). NCBI lineage: Eukaryota > Metazoa > Arthropoda > Insecta > Orthoptera > Tetrigidae > Zhengitettix > Zhengitettix transpicula. The sequence continues at coordinate 111,926,856 of CM073591.1, read as the reverse complement.
ACCCTGCACAGAAGTCAACGGTAATCTCCACTCTGGTACATAGGGCCCGTACGATATCGGACGCAGAAAGTTTACCCGTTGAAATTAACCATTTGAAAGGATGCCTGCGTGCCAATGGGTATACCAATCGGCAGATCTGTTACGCCCTTAGGAAGGATAGGGCCAGTAGGGCCAAGGAAATAGACTCCACAGTAACAAAAGCGTTCCTTCCATTCTATGGGCAAGCCACAGGCCAGATTAGCAGACTCCTGCGGAAACACAACATTAAAACTATCTTCCGCCCACTGGCAAAAGTGAAACAAATGTTACGCCCGGTTAAGGACCAGATCGGCCTCAGGAAACCAGGGGTCTACCAAATTCCCTGTTCCTGCGGTTTACAGTATATAGGCCAAACCCTTCGTACCGTAGAAGAGAGAAGGGTGGAACACCAGCGCCACCTAAGGTTAAAACAGCCTTCGAAATCAGCCGTGGCGGAACACGCACTAATGTCGGGCCACCGAATTGACTTCCAGAACACCAAGATACTGGACCCAGCTAGTAATTACTGGGAGAGTATACTTATGGAAGCTGTGGCTATCAAAACTACCCACAGCGAGCTCATAAATAGGGACACTGGCTACCAGTTGAGCAAGGCCTGGGCACCGGCCGTCGCCATGCTACGGGCGTCTCGTACGCCGAGGAACGGACCGGGCACTCCAGGGGGTACAACCGCTAACGCGGCAACGGACGCGCCGAGGTTACCGGAGGCGGTTGCAACGATCCAAAGAGGCAACGGGGAGGGGATACCACCAGCTGCCCACCCCTACCACCTACGGACCAGAGCCAATAGAAACATCCCGATCACTGGTACCACAGACGGGGCGGTATAAATACAGCCCAATCTTCTGCAAACGGCACTTCACCTGAAGAAGATGGCGGTGCAAGCCATCGAAACGTTGTGTTTACATAACTACGCTACCCGGTTGGAATCCCGAGAGAACTTCATTCAGCAACTACACCGGGAAAACCTACGTTCCTTATTGAACTACCTTTACGGGGAGGATATGTCTCGTAAAGTTAAGCTTTTCGAGAATCTACGGAAAAGAAGAGCGAAACTGCTTAGCAGGTTAGCGTTCCTCCAGAGGTGCCGTGACCGAGACACGGTTCCGCGGTTTGCGGAACTACGACACCCGATACAGACGCCCACCGCGAAGAAGATCCTTCGACGAACGAGCCTAGCGCTTGTAAAGGAACGGATTCAGCATACAAGACGAGAACTTGACACGGTCGGCAGTGAACTGCTAGCTGAACACCTACGGCTGTCGAAAACACTCTCGACTGACATCTGGGAACTAGTGGATAACACCACCACAGCACAGGCGCAGATGTGTCTAAAACAGACCACCAACAGACAATCCAAGAAATTTGAGAGACTCGAAGTTAAGAAGAGTCCTGTTGGGGTTCTATCAAGCCAGAGAACTGTAGTCAACTTTTCTGACAAGACTCTGGATAATACAACGATCTCGGCGCTGGCCAAAGGTCTCAACTTTGTCCCGACCAACAGAACACCGCCGATAAAACAAATTTTGTGCGGCATAGAGGGGGCTATCCACGGGATCCCGGGAGAAGCTGCAGAAGAAATCCGGCGTGAAACCTGCCGAATCATGAACAGGGCCAGACCACCGAAACCTAACATGGCACATAAGGAACTTTTGGCCCTGAGACAACTACGGGAATGTGACGATATTGTGGTCTTGCCAGCGGACAAAGGCAACGCAACGGTGATTTTGTCTTCCTCTGCCTACCTGGAGAAGATGAATGATCTATTACGAGACCCCAGTTATAAGAAGATTTCTCACGATCCTACGTCCTCGGTTGTTCGGAGAACGAATGAGCTCATCCGATTGTCTGAGATCCCCACCGAGATAACGAGGCTTTTAAAACCTAGGGCACCTGCGCCACCGCGCATATACGGCTTGCCCAAGATACATAAGGACAATGTTCCCCTGCGGCCAATCGTAAGTGCCATTGGCTCTGCGACGTACCACCTGGCCAAATATCTGACCAAGAGGCTGAGCCCACTGGTGGGAAAATGTGAACATCACATCAAGAATTCCGCCGAGTTTGTGGATATCGTACGGGACATTCGTATTGGTCCCCAGGACATAATGGTTAGTTTTGACGTTGTCTCCCTCTTTACAAGGGTTCCCATATCCGACACTTTGGAACTACTAGAAGAGCACTTCCCAGCAGGAGTTACGAAACTTTTTCGTCACGTTCTTACCACCACGTACTTTCAGTTCGCGGGAGAATACTACGAACAAGTTGATGGCGTGGCAATGGGATCACCACTCTCCCCGGCCATCGCCAATTTTTACATGGAGCATTTCGAGGAAGAAGCCTTAAAATCGGCTGAATTGAAGCCGAGTTGCTTCTTTAGGTACGTTGACGATACCTTCGTCATCTGGCCGCACGGTACCGAAGCTTTGCAAGACTTCCTGCGACACCTAAACGGCAGACACCCCAACATACAGTTCACTATGGAAGTGGAAAAAGACGGGAAACTTCCCTTCCTAGATGTGCTGCTTAAGAGAAAACCGGACGGCACCATTGGGCACAGTGTGTACAGGAAACCCACACACACGGACCTTTACCTAAACGCATGCAGCTTCCACCACCCTGCACAGAAGTCAACGGTAATCTCCACTCTGGTACATAGGGCCCGTACGATATCGGACGCAGAAAGTTTACCCGTTGAAATTAACCATTTGAAAGGATGCCTGCGTGCCAATGGGTATACCAATCGGCAGATCTGTTACGCCCTTAGGAAGGATAGGGCCAGTAGGGCCAAGGAAATAGACTCCACAGTAACAAAAGCGTTCCTTCCATTCTATGGGCAAGCCACAGGCCAGATTAGCAGACTCCTGCGGAAACACAACATTAAAACTATCTTCCGCCCACTGGCAAAAGTGAAACAAATGTTACGCCCGGTTAAGGACCAGATCGGCCTCAGGAAACCAGGGGTCTACCAAATTCCCTGTTCCTGCGGTTTACAGTATATAGGCCAAACCCTTCGTACCGTAGAAGAGAGAAGGGTGGAACACCAGCGCCACCTAAGGTTAAAACAGCCTTCGAAATCAGCCGTGGCGGAACACGCACTAATGTCGGGCCACCGAATTGACTTCCAGAACACCAAGATACTGGACCCAGCTAGTAATTACTGGGAGAGTATACTTATGGAAGCTGTGGCTATCAAAACTACCCACAGCGAGCTCATAAATAGGGACACTGGCTACCAGTTGAGCAAGGCCTGGGCACCGGCCGTCGCCATGCTACGGGCGTCTCGTACGCCGAGGAACGGACCGGGCACTCCAGGGGGTACAACCGCTAACGCGGCAACGGACGCGCCGAGGTTACCGGAGGCGGTTGCAACGATCCAAAGAGGCAACGGGGAGGGGATACCACCAGCTGCCCACCCCTACCACCTACGGACCAGAGCCAATAGAAACATCCCGATCACTGGTACCACAGACGGGGCGGTATAAATACAGCCCAATCTTCTGCAAACGGCACTTCACCTGAAGAAGATGGCGGTGCAAGCCATCGAAACGTTGTGTTTACATAACTACGCTACCCGGTTGGAATCCCGAGAGAACTTCATTCAGCAACTACACCGGGAAAACCTACGTTCCTTATTGAACTACCTTTACGGGGAGGATATGTCTCGTAAAGTTAAGCTTTTCGAGAATCTACGGAAAAGAAGAGCGAAACTGCTTAGCAGGTTAGCGTTCCTCCAGAGGTGCCGTGACCGAGACACGGTTCCGCGGTTTGCGGAACTACGACACCCGATACAGACGCCCACCGCGAAGAAGATCCTTCGACGAACGAGCCTAGCGCTTGTAAAGGAACGGATTCAGCATACAAGACGAGAACTTGACACGGTCGGCAGTGAACTGCTAGCTGAACACCTACGGCTGTCGAAAACACTCTCGACTGACATCTGGGAACTAGTGGATAACACCACCACAGCACAGGCGCAGATGTGTCTAAAACAGACCACCAACAGACAATCCAAGAAATTTGAGAGACTCGAAGTTAAGAAGAGTCCTGTTGGGGTTCTATCAAGCCAGAGAACTGTAGTCAACTTTTCTGACAAGACTCTGGATAATACAACGATCTCGGCGCTGGCCAAAGGTCTCAACTTTGTCCCGACCAACAGAACACCGCCGATAAAACAAATTTTGTGCGGCATAGAGGGGGCTATCCACGGGATCCCGGGAGAAGCTGCAGAAGAAATCCGGCGTGAAACCTGCCGAATCATGAACAGGGCCAGACCACCGAAACCTAACATGGCACATAAGGAACTTTTGGCCCTGAGACAACTACGGGAATGTGACGATATTGTGGTCTTGCCAGCGGACAAAGGCAACGCAACGGTGATTTTGTCTTCCTCTGCCTACCTGGAGAAGATGAATGATCTATTACGAGACCCCAGTTATAAGAAGATTTCTCACGATCCTACGTCCTCGGTTGTTCGGAGAACGAATGAGCTCATCCGATTGTCTGAGATCCCCACCGAGATAACGAGGCTTTTAAAACCTAGGGCACCTGCGCCACCGCGCATATACGGCTTGCCCAAGATACATAAGGACAATGTTCCCCTGCGGCCAATCGTAAGTGCCATTGGCTCTGCGACGTACCACCTGGCCAAATATCTGACCAAGAGGCTGAGCCCACTGGTGGGAAAATGTGAACATCACATCAAGAATTCCGCCGAGTTTGTGGATATCGTACGGGACATTCGTATTGGTCCCCAGGACATAATGGTTAGTTTTGACGTTGTCTCCCTCTTTACAAGGGTTCCCATATCCGACACTTTGGAACTACTAGAAGAGCACTTCCCAGCAGGAGTTACGAAACTTTTTCGTCACGTTCTTACCACCACGTACTTTCAGTTCGCGGGAGAATACTACGAACAAGTTGATGGCGTGGCAATGGGATCACCACTCTCCCCGGCCATCGCCAATTTTTACATGGAGCATTTCGAGGAAGAAGCCTTAAAATCGGCTGAATTGAAGCCGAGTTGCTTCTTTAGGTACGTTGACGATACCTTCGTCATCTGGCCGCACGGTACCGAAGCTTTGCAAGACTTCCTGCGACACCTAAACGGCAGACACCCCAACATACAGTTCACTATGGAAGTGGAAAAAGACGGGAAACTTCCCTTCCTAGATGTGCTGCTTAAGAGAAAACCGGACGGCACCATTGGGCACAGTGTGTACAGGAAACCCACACACACGGACCTTTACCTAAACGCATGCAGCTTCCACCACCCTGCACAGAAGTCAACGGTAATCTCCACTCTGGTACATAGGGCCCGTACGATATCGGACGCAGAAAGTTTACCCGTTGAAATTAACCATTTGAAAGGATGCCTGCGTGCCAATGGGTATACCAATCGGCAGATCTGTTACGCCCTTAGGAAGGATAGGGCCAGTAGGGCCAAGGAAATAGACTCCACAGTAACAAAAGCGTTCCTTCCATTCTATGGGCAAGCCACAGGCCAGATTAGCAGACTCCTGCGGAAACACAACATTAAAACTATCTTCCGCCCACTGGCAAAAGTGAAACAAATGTTACGCCCGGTTAAGGACCAGATCGGCCTCAGGAAACCAGGGGTCTACCAAATTCCCTGTTCCTGCGGTTTACAGTATATAGGCCAAACCCTTCGTACCGTAGAAGAGAGAAGGGTGGAACACCAGCGCCACCTAAGGTTAAAACAGCCTTCGAAATCAGCCGTGGCGGAACACGCACTAATGTCGGGCCACCGAATTGACTTCCAGAACACCAAGATACTGGACCCAGCTAGTAATTACTGGGAGAGTATACTTATGGAAGCTGTGGCTATCAAAACTACCCACAGCGAGCTCATAAATAGGGACACTGGCTACCAGTTGAGCAAGGCCTGGGCACCGGCCGTCGCCATGCTACGGGCGTCTCGTACGCCGAGGAACGGACCGGGCACTCCAGGGGGTACAACCGCTAACGCGGCAACGGACGCGCCGAGGTTACCGGAGGCGGTTGCAACGATCCAAAGAGGCAACGGGGAGGGGATACCACCAGCTGCCCACCCCTACCACCTACGGACCAGAGCCAATAGAAACATCCCGATCACTGGTACCACAGACGGGGCGGTATAAATACAGCCCAATCTTCTGCAAACGGCACTTCACCTGAAGAAGATGGCGGTGCAAGCCATCGAAACGTTGTGTTTACATAACTACGCTACCCGGTTGGAATCCCGAGAGAACTTCATTCAGCAACTACACCGGGAAAACCTACGTTCCTTGGTGTAGATATAGTTTAAATATTAAATAAATATTGTAGGGGTTTCCATTTTCTTGTCTATGTCGATTCGTTTCCCTTCCATTTCCAAATTCCCCACGTCCTTTATACCAATTTTTTTCACAATTCTTGAAGACTGTGTACTAATATATACAGTGTCATAAAATACTTACACGAAAATATAATGTTAAGGGGATTTATTACCGAAACAGTTACTTAAATGCTTTTAAAATTTATATTAACAACATAATATTCATCTTTTGTATTTTTACTGTCCTAAATCATCACCCTTTTGGAAATTTAAACGAATCTTGCAAATTTTATCTAGATAATTAAGAACATTATGAGAAGAAATATTTCGAGATTATAGTTGTTTTTCATCTCGCCTGAAATAACCGCCTTTTTAATGCGATTAATTATCGATTAACCTAATCTGTATATTAACATGAAGAAAGATAGCCAAATACAGACAAAATAAGTGATAATATAAATACCACACAACGTTTCTGGGATCCTTGCCGTTTTCTTTAGGTTCTAAGAATGTCCTAGACTGACACAACTGCACTCGTCAGTTGACAAATCAAAAATAGGAGTTTTGTCAACTGACGAGTGCACTTGTGTCGCTCTAGACTCTTCTTAGAACCTAAACAAAACGACAAGGATCCCAGAAACGTCGTGTTTTGTCTGTATTTGTCTATCTTTCTCCTTATTAATTTTCAATGAGACGTAAATTTTTATATTTCTAATCCTTGTATTTTTTTTCTAGCCTTATTTTGAAACCCAAATAGATGATTTACTTATTCTCTGCTTTGATAGCAATAATTCAGATATATAGACAGGACTGTATTTATGTGAATGAAACATACAGCGTATCTAAAAATCTGATTAACGTTTCAGTAAATGCGTTACTTACATAACACATTTGCCCGAAGTATGATGATAATGCAAAACAATATTTATTTAAAAGTTAACTTTACACTTACGTAATGTTCGATTCAAGGAATGTTTTAAATATTAATATCTGAACACTTGAGTCGTATTAGTAATTACGATATTCATTCATAATTATAGCATTCGAGATTGTTTTTGTATTTTATGTCATTGATGAAATATGAAAAAATATGGTTTAAATTATGAAAAATAATCAAATCTATTTTTTTCATTTGTAGAACTGGAAGATAAATTTGTCAAATGCAATTTTGTAATAGAAAGTCTACTATTAAAATCTACTGCCATTCAAATTATTTGAGTAAATAAAAGTTTTGAAGTCCTTCAATTATTACACGAATATGGTGTGGGGTTTGGTGGGAAAAATAAATAAATTTTGCCTTGTATTTTACTGAAGCTGTGTAGATTCCCGGAAGTCAGTCTAGTTACGCCAGTTGGAAGTAGACAAGCGAATCTAGGACATAGCGGAATAGTTGTCATTATATAAAATATTATACAATGTAAGGCATTTGATTACTTCCCGGTACATCAGTCATATTTCACCCGTTATAATTCAATATACTTTTATATTTATTAATAATGGTACCTTATTCCCACAAAATTTATTTATTTCTCATTCACGGTCCCTGCTGACCAACTATGCTGTATTATTTTTTTTAGAAAAAGTTGCGCCGTAGATCTTATTATAATATAACACTTAAATTCGGACAAATGTAGGCTTACTTAAATTATGCTTCAAAAGCACTTTCATTTAGAGAAAAGTTTACTACGATGTTATTTCTAGATTACATAAATTAAGTTCCTTTGAAACGTTACAAATAATATATTCGAAATTGATATTATTATCAGACATTGAGATTTCGGATTTAACTTTCATGAGCGTTGGTCCATTTATTATAAATATATTATTTATGTTAAATGTGTTTTTTTTAAGCCTGTGATATAAATAATTTACACATCTTTGAATCCAAAGTTAAGAACATTATGAAGAGATTTTTGTATTCCATAGATTTTATTAATTTAGGTCTCATTTCTCATTAATATATTACCTGATGAGTTCTCAAAAGTTGTGCCACAGCGTTGTATTTCTTTTTGAATTCTTAATTTCATTGGATATGAAATTCTCTTTTTAGCAATATATATAATATCCCAATTTTCTGACTTATTGGTTACTTCATTGATCTTAAATAAAACGTTTGATAATTCTCCATCAACAATCCAAGATATTTTAATAGTTAACGATGGCGTATTTATTATTAAAAATCATGAATTTGGGTCAGAAACATTGTTTATTACTACCACTAAAAATGTTATTGTTCCCTTCTTAAATACATTGTACTTGAATTTTTATTGTATATCTCGGGTTTATAAAGTCTGTAAAATTTAAAAAGACCATTTCATTCTCCTTTAGAAGGTAAGAATTATCTCATTATTCTATCGTCCTGATATCTCCAAGTGTTTATGGAAAAGCCTATACCGTAAGGGACAGCTCAAAAATAAAATTTGTGAGTGGTTTTTATTTCGAAAGATATTAATTAACTTTTGTTATAATATTCTGCAAAACGAAAACATAACGCAAACAGAAAATTTATACGTGTAAATGTTAAACAAAAATACTCATATTGAAAGTTAACAGTAATGTTGAATGAAAATTTACCAATCACCATTTTCCGGAATAACTAAGTTCCAAACTCAAGTCAAGTTAATCAATCTCTAGAATTGATGTTGATACCAAATTTGCGCTCATACTAAAATTGTCCGAAATTTTGTACTTTATTGTGAGATATATATAAATTCGATTATTATATCATTACAAAAGTAACTTCTAATTGATTGAATTTGCAGCCCTTTGTACAATATTTTAGTGAGATAGAAATAGTAATATTTTTAACATAATCTTTCTCCTTAAAATTGTTAATATGAATAAAATCTTCATATTGTTATTAATAAGCTACAAGTCATCTTCCTCAAAATATTAAATTCTCGTAATTTTGAACCACGTAAGTGCCGTTTCTGAAAGCATAACTTAGGAAGTGTGTGTCAGATGTTAGATGTTTGTCTTACATCAGCCAGTACTCAGAACCCAGTCCATTCCGCAACAATTCGGAGACTCCGTACCCGATTCACAAATCGGCCACAAGTTATTTAATATTTTGAAATGATGCTATTGGTAAAGCACTCACTTCCTTTAATATTGTATGAGGTTCACCGAACTTCAGCCTCACCAAATCCAACAATCTCACTCTTTATTCCAACAAGTGTCTATGAACTTCTTAGCTCAAGCTACACACTAAATAATGCACTTACATTTTCTAATATTAATATTATAACTCAAATTTTCCACATATCCCGTCATCTTATTTTTGATTTCCGACCTAAACTACCGTTTAAGGTAGCTCGTTTAGTAAGCTTATTAGACCTATTTAATTACGAAAACACCATTCCTTATACCCTTTATTCATAAACCGCGTTTTTGTTTTTCCTACATAGAATTGATTATTTCTTCATAATTTCGCCTTCCAAACGTTTAAAGTATAATTTGACTTAAAGTTAATTATTTTCATTGCTATTTAATCAATTTAATCAATTCTTGAAACGTTCTCGTAGAGGTGACTGTTATCAAAACTCTTTTCTTGTTTTTTCGAATTCCATTATCAGAATCATTTTTAAATATATTATTATTTGATTTACTTTCTAGTATATCTAGAATGCTTCTTCTTTCAATATTTGTTAAAAAAACGTGCAACATTAAAATTGTAATAAAATCTGGCTTTTTAAAATTCACACTTTTTTTTATTTAGTAACAGTAACAGTTGACAGTAACAAGAACACACAAACCCCCGGGCAAGCAGCTTAAAGTTGCCAATGTAAGGGATATTGCGAACTAAACTCCACTTTCCGTTACTTTATAGGATATTTCAGTGACTTGTTGATCGTGATCGATACCGCAAGCGTGATATCCGTCGTATTGAGGACGGCTGTTTCGATTACAATGTACTGCATCTTATTTACACACAGCTATCTAGAAGGTTCAAAAGAGTTATGTTTGCTTAACCGTGAACTTGAACTGCTCCAGCACCGTCACAATCAGCTTAGAAAAGCTATTACTATGGCTTGTCACCAGTTTTCGTTCATTATGTCTATTTTATTATTTTACCCAACTCCTCCCTCCTGCCTTTTGCACAGTGAACTTACAAATTCTAGTTTTTTTGGTTAATCAAAAGTATACCTTATATATGTATTGTTTTAACATCTATTATTACTATATCAATTAATTTTTATTTATAAATAAGCACATAGTTTTTCATATTCAATTAAAAATTGTAATAATTCCACAAATATATTCATCAACAAAAATTTCTTCTCGTGAAATTGTTTGTTCACTTCGTATTGGGCAAACACGTCACTTAAAATTTGCAGAATATAGACAATCAATTTTATAAAATCATTACGAATTTGAGCCACAGCTTTGATTAATAGAACGTTAAAAACTTAGATGTTGAAACTAAGTACAATTATAGATTAATAATAAATGCTTCTTTTCAATCTTGTGCTTCTACAAATAACAGCACAACACTTTTATCATCCCCCAGCTTTCGATACATCTCTGCAGCATAACTCAGCTGTCCAAGTTTACGCAGATTCTGTGCAACCTGACCTACACCTTCTCGATCAGCTTTATCTAGACGCCTTCCGACTTGTACAAGCCTGTAATACAAGGAAACTATTGACAAATACTCTAAATATTAAAATAATAAAAAAGTTTGCCAAATGCAGACAAAATAAGTGCTAATATAAATACCACACAACGTTTCTGGGATCTTTGTCCCTTTCTTCAGAAGCTAAGATGAGCATTGAGCGACACAACTGCAGTCATCAGTTGACAAAACTCAAAAGCCTTTAATTTTTTAATATTTAATAATATTTATATTATCACTTATTTTTTATGTATTTGGCTATCTTTCTTATTATCAATCAGGCGTAAAAAAATTTCATTTCTAAATTATAGATTAATTTCAGAAATAGTTTTTATTTTACTGAACAATTCAGCAATTAATGTATAAAGCGACACTCGTACACTTAAAAATATCTATGACCTTTACATTAACCATCTTCTAAAGTAAAGCAACAAACTTATTTTCCCGGCTGATATAAAATTTGGATAATTATATGCTAGAAATCAGCTAGTATAAAAAAAAAGATTATTGAAAGAATAGTGAAAGTAGGAAACGAAAAATATACCCATTTGAAATATCACATTACTATTGCTAATGAAGTATCGACATCATGTGCATATAATTCCACGGTTGAGAGAAGAACATATTAATTTCAGGTATTATTCTGCTAAATTGAGAAACCTTTGTAGTTTTGAATGGAACTGGAAATGAAATTTTGATAATACTAATGACTGAACGTGTATCTGAAATAGTATAAGAGAACAGTTATTACTTTTAGGAGCCCGTCATCTTGTTATAATTCATTCATGAATGTATACACATACCATTTTTAAATTGACACAATTATTTATATTGTACGAGTAATTTCTGAAAAATATAAAACATAAATACAAGAACACTACTTTATCATGCTAAAGCATCGTATAGTAAAAATATCTGGACGAACCACTTTCTCGAGCGAGTCCGATAATGCTACGCATGTCTGTAGCAATGGTGGAAATATATGGCTGTAGATCCCCATTCTCCTCAGTCCATCCATGCTCCCGCCCTGTGCTATTTTCTTGTCGTATTTACGTTCGTAGTTACCCGGCTTTAAAATAATGTTAGAAATAATACACTTTTATGTTTGAATTAATGTACTTTATAAACATTGTGGTGTCTCAAATATAATTTCTATTAAATGTTTTTTTAAGTCCATCTCAATCAAGAGAAAGTTATACTTTTATAAACTGTCAATTCCTAACCTCTTAAATATCAAGAAAATTCCGTACATAAATCATCGCAAGTTAGTTGTTTCCACCTCTTCGACGCAAAATATTCATATGAAATTTATTAAGCTAATGGTAAACCATGTGAATATGATATGGAAGAATATTAAAGAAATATTAAAATTTAGATGACTGTTATATTTAACTTTTCATGTTACTTCTATAAGAAAATATTTCAATAACAGTTCTTCCCGCCTGTTGATCATTTCGCATAATGTGGAGTTCCATTGTCTTATCACTAGCATGATGCTTCATCCTCCAGGTACCTTAAATATCTCCAGTTGTATATACAGAGGCGAATAGACTGTCTTCCACGTCTAGAGCAAACTAAATAAGTCTACGTCATTATTTTTGATAAAATTTTAATGCTTTATAGCTCTGAATTTCCCAGAAGAAAAAGAAAGCTTTTTTCCTGTTGAAATCGTTTTATTCTTGTTACATTTCATTCAACATTATTCTGAGATGATTATTTTCTTATTTATTCTCATAGATATTTTCTTTCCGATTTAAAATTTTCCTTACACCTTTCACTTTAAACTATCTTCAATCCAATTTTTATCGTATTTTTTTTCCGCTCAAGTCCTATCTCAATATGCTACATCCCTGTGCAACATTAAACTTTATAAGTGTTAAAGACTATGGGATATCCCCAGTATTATTAAATATGCAGTGTTAGCCTAAAAGGTTATTCAGGTTTGAAACAACTATATATTCTGTACTTCGAGACCTACAATAATAATACAAAAAAGATACAGAAACCCACTAAGTTTCAAGTACATACTGCAGATGTTCAATATGTACCTCTTAATTACACAGCACACGTCCAAGAGGTAATCCAGTTTGGCCCACATCTTCAGCTGCATTTACCTGTCAATGTTCTTCACAGCAACACAACGCTTCTCTTCAGTTCTTGTAGTGTTGCTGGAAGTGGAGGTACATAAATGATGTCCTTAACAAATCCCCACAGGAAAGAACCACTTGGTGTGAGATCAGATCTGTTGTTTGGACCAGATGAATGTTTTAGACTAACCCTGTATTTAATATATATAAAATATAATAATAAGAAAAATAGGCAAATATAGCCAAAAGAAGTGATGATGTAAATGCCACCCAACGTTTCTGGAAACCTTGTTCCATTTTTAGATAAAATATACTTGGAGGTGAAGAAATTTGACAACTTGGAGGCCGAGACAAACCAGCTTACAGATAAGATATATTTCACTGTCTTATGACCAAAACTGTTCAGTATAATTTCGCTTATGTATATTTTCTCAATTTCCATTGATCAGTTTTTACATTCAGTCTGAAACTTCGCCGATAAATGAAACAGAATGTAAAGGGTTATTTTAGTTTTGAGTGGGCATCATTGGACTTGTAGATTCTATTAAATACATTTGAATATTCCACTTAGAGTATATTCATCAATGATATTGCACGAAGAACAATAAAAAAAACATTATTCTGGAAAGTGTTCTGGCACTCGGCGCGTTAATGCTGATGCGGCTCCATGAGTTGAAAGTTAACGTTGTTTATTGTTGTAAGCGCTTGGAGGTGATTGCTCAGAAACGGACAAGGTGAAGAGCTGATAACTATTCATATGACGAAGGTCTCATTGTACATACAAATATATAGTCTAGTGAAAGTCAACATAGTTCGTGTCAGAGACGTCAATCAATGGTCCGACACTGAAGACTATAATCACTTACCATTATCGTGAGACACCACTTGGACAATTCACGGAGGACTCATTCAAGTAGCGAATTAGCTCAATACAGACGACGCTGCCAATTGGAACTATTTGGAAATGAAAACTCTGACTGTGATCAGTTGGGGAGTTATTCAAAAGCCCCGATACCGTCGAATTGCGGGTATGTCTATAATGAATATGTTGACCAAAATGAGGCTTGAAGGTCGTTACATAATAGTATAGCATCGAGAATTGCATGAAGTTAGTCTAATAAACCGGCTTAAACTAACTTTATGTTCCGATATCCATTAGTTTAGATGCATATTGAGACGAGTCTAATGTCACAACCCTCAGGTTTCAAACTTTTGAGAGTCTGAAATCAAGAGAATACTTTGGAATGTTAGTCACAAATATGGAAATAAGTTTTTCTTGCTTTCATGTCGACGTCATTCAATGAGTTGCAACAAACGTGGTTAGAATTGGAGAGCTGTGAACAAGCACGATGATTTACGTGAAACCGAGGTACGCAGACGCTCGTCTTGGGCTGGGCTTATTTACGGATGTGCAGATCCAGTTGAGTTGCGAGTAAACGTGATAGCTCCCAGACGCACGTGGAAGCGGGAGGACAGAGTGGGGAGGCGGTAAACAAGGCGAAGGCGCCGCGACGTATAAGAAGGCAGCTCCCAGCACTGCGCCAACAGCATCACCATGAACGCCATCAACGGCACAGGCTCCGTGCTGGAGCTGCAACCCTTTCAAGGGGCGGGACATCTCCTCTACTTGGCCAACCCTCAGCTGACGAGCTTCGAGGCTCCGGAAGACGTCCCGAACTTCTTCAGGCAGGTCAGTCACCGGGCGACTATGGCCAATTCCTGACCATTATATTCTACGAATCGCTCAATCAAATTAATTCAAATACAATTGATCAATTATAGTTAAATACTTTAGTCGAAGCACGTAGTTTTAACTTTAACAACGGAGGAGGAATTTAGTTTTATCGGATCAGAAACTAGTGCCCTGAAAGAAAAAAACAATATTTAAGTTCTTAGGTAGAAATCGAGGTAAAACAACTTGCTTTGTTTGTCGATTCCACGTTCCCTTAAACATTTCTGGAGGACCGTAAAAAATTCTAATGTAAATTGATTGGATGGATATTCTGTCATAGAAGTTACTCGTTACAATTTCTCGAATATAACCGCGGTATATAATTGATATCTGTTTCTAAATCGTAACTTCAATTAAAATAATTAACGATTATAATAACAGTCAGTTGTGTTTTATTAAAAAAAAAATTTTTATGGTCTTTAATTTATAAAGAATTTATTTATACAGTAGTAAACAAAGGGAATGTTGACTCTACGAATGTGTTTAATCTTATCGAAAATGGAAGTTTTCCTTATAGCACTCATTATTTATATATCAGTAATACAACCTTCGTTCAGCAATACTTTTCACATTTAAAAACATTTTTTCACTACAATTTAACCTTTGCTGTGTAAATAATATATGTGTTAATTCATAAAGGTAACATTTCCTGGTTACTTTCCAACCATAACATTACGTTGTTTCATAAAATAAACCTGACATAAAAATATGCAAAAAAACTGCATATGTATAAATAACGTGAAAAGTAAACCATTATTCTGCCCTGCATACATAAGTAATTGCAGTTAATGCTGTATTATTGGCATCTTTCACCTTTAGTTTCATTACGTATGACACATGCCGTAGTCTAGTGTTATTAACCCTAAGACAATACAGTTATCCGTAGACAATAGTTGAAATGTGTTGACTTGAATTTTGGGAAATTAATTCTTGTAACTTGTAGAAATCTAAATATGTAAAGCTTTTTTTTGAGTTTATCCCATTTATACACGTTAGAATTTTAATTCCATGTATTTATTATTTATAATATTTTACATGTTATTGAATCGAGGACCCTGAAATTTGTAATTCAAACAACTTTAATAAGATTAATATAAAAATTGTACCTGCCAAATTAACATCATCAAACAATATGCAACTCTATTTCAACGTTTATATTTACATTGACTTCATGTATATTTCGAAAAAATAATTATATAAAATTATTTTCTCACTTTATTTTGGATACCTCTGCTAACCGCGCAAATATTTGGTGTAGATTACATCAATACATAAACGAATACGTTTAGTAACGGAACAATTTATAGATTCAAAACCGAATGATTTTGAAAAAGTTTGAGTTCATAGCCAAGGGAAAAGAAGACTGATTAACACGAGAGGAAATGTAAGGTATCAGATCAGACTCCGTGTATTTGCGAACTTACATTTATAAAAATAAATGCACTCAGGAATAACATCCGCAGCGGGGAATCAGTCTATTCTTTCCATGTCCTAAAATTGTTGCTCCACCAGCATTCCTTAACTTTAGAAAACAAAATGAGTCACGAGAAATGTCCTCTCGAGAAGAATTGAGAAATGAGCAAGTGCGTGCATACGGGAAATGCAGCCGTTGCCTTGATACAGGGAGTATCCCAGATGTCCTCGGGCAAGGCTATTGTACTCACGCCATTCAGCAGATAGGCTATCAAAGTAGGCCAGGCCTCAGCCAACTCAAAGAAGAAGAAACGTATATTCATCGCCGGCGATGTATCACAGAAAGTATGTAATTTACGTAAAAATAAAATAATTTGCTCGAGGGAACTGCGGAGCCTTAAACAGGAAATTATCTTTAGTCACCATTAACACATTTATCACGAAATGGGTACGCACTTTTTTTTCTAGATTTTTGAAGAAGCAGTCTTGATATCAGAATGTGTCACTTTGGCGGAGGTTCAAACTATGATTCGACGTGTTTTCCAGGAATCCCTGGGTTAATTATTTCAGGTATATTATTTTGATAAAACCTAAAATAGCTTTCTTCCTGAACAACCTTAAATTAAATAGTATTTTCTTTCTCGGGAGAGTAACTGTCTTAACTAAACTGAAAATCAATAAAAAATTTTGCCGTTAACGGACTCACATGAACGTGGAATAGAAATAATATATAATTATTGATTAATCGGTTTCTGTTACTAAAGAGATGAATCTTATACCGAAAAAATTTATAATTATTTTTAATTATAACTGTCTTTAATGCAGGCTTTTTCTATATATGTGGAAAACTGGATTTTTAAATAAACGTCATTTAAATATCCCGTTACATTTTCCTAATGGTGAGAGTAAAAACTCAATTCAGAAATTCTGCGAGGTCGAACTGGTTTAACTGTATTCTACTGGTATGCAAAACAGCTTAAAATTATTCTGCGGTTTTGAAACAGACACACCCTTTATATATATATATATATATATATATATATATATATATATATATATATATATATATATAAGAGAGAGAGAGAAGTGTTCCTCTGCCAGAGAACTTCATCAGACCAACGACCTCCAAATCAACCAGCTCAGTGTCCAGTAGCACAATCTGCAATACAGAAAAATGTGACGGTCGTTTTATTCATAAGTTTCCATGGAGGCCTTTTGCCACCGAATATTCTTTAATGAGACATAATTCTCTCTTTAAAGTGTGAATATGAAGTTACGAGATAGTAGATTTCATGCCTCGATTTTCTTATAAGTTCTTTCGGTTCTGAAATTCGAGTAAAAAATTACATTCAGTGAAATTGTGATATTATTAAATCGTTAAGTGACACAAATTCTGTAATGTCTACTTTAATTTTCTAAATAACTGCTGCAGTGATTCACGATCACGCACCATCCTGTACTGAAGGGACGCTAACGCTTGACTCTTGACTTGTTCGTAATGCAAAACAAAATTACATCGATCATATATATATATATATATATATATATCAACACACATAAAATTTGGTGAAAGAGGAAACACACTTGAAAATATGCATGACATTCTCAGTTGTAAAATTTTTCATAAAAATTTTAATTTGTTTTAATGGAAGCATGGAATGACTTTTGTATATCAGCAATATATATAATAATATAAATTTCCTGTTGTGACGTAAACACTGCCGATTGATAAGACCTTCCGATAATTCACATTGATGTTTAAAGCCTTTAAGGTTAACAACTAATAAATTGTATAAAGAAGTGTTTATTACCAAAAAAAATATAAAATTGTTTTCGTCTAAAAAGGCTTATTGGTGTCAAGACTTGTTTCTAAAACCAAACTTGCAGGTATGAGACCGGGATCCGATAGATATGGTTTACAAAAACAGGCATGAGCGTTTCAAGCATTTAAGTATATCGATCAACGATATATAAGTAACTTTCTGAGTTATAAAAACTTTTCATTTTAATAGAACATTGTTACATTGACGCATCAAGTTTCAACACAAGTCCGCAATTTAAAACACGTAACACGACATTTCGATCACAGTCGCCATGTTCAAACAACGATCTTGTAACTGTATCACATAATGAAGTCGGTAACTCGTCTAAGTATCTCGATAAAAAAAATTCTCGACTCAATAAAAACGCGAAAATTGCTTCTGAGGCGATTATACTGCAATATCGTATATGTTTGATAACACGTCCAGTAATAAACTGACAGTAACGTGATTCACGGCGCCACCAGTTCCGTGCACTCCCCTCTCTAGCAGCCAGACATCCGATTGCACGCCCACCATTGAATGAGCGAGTGTGCTGTACCTCGCCCTTCTGCTCTCTTCAACAAACACCAAAAAGAGGAGGCGCGAGAATGTCGAGGTCGAGGCCGCCGTTGTTTTGAACTGATTATCGTTGGTGGTGATTGATTCTGGTTCAGTTGGAACCAACTGGTATCCAAGGGATCACGTTCAGTCTTCCTTTACGTAAGTCTCACGTGTTCTTCCAAGGCCACGGATCTTGTCAAAACAAGAACTTCTTCACGTGGCCTGGTTACCCTTGACCGTGGAAGGGATCTCCAGTAACAGGTTGTTGTTTACGTTCCGAAATTTTGCCTTTCACGCTCTCGAATTAAGAGCGGTGCACCTGCTACGAGAATTGTGAAAAATCCAAAAGTACGCTTTAAATTTAGCTCTGGAAATAAATTTAAAAAATGAGTTAATGCCAGAAACATGAAATAAAATAATTAAACATTTTACAATTTCAGCGACCATTTAGTTTGGACTGCTGAAGCTGCTAACAAACAACTAATATTTTTTCCCATATATATTTCAGTTTAAGAGGATTCCTATGTCTAACTATCCAGAATTAATCAACGAATTAACTGTGTTCATATTAATTGCTACTCAAGAAATTGTTTGCAGTATGTTTTACCAGAATCATATTTTGATAATAAGAACTTTTTTAACATATTGACCCTAAGATTGACGAACTGATTCAGTTATAACACAAATTTAATTAAAGATTTCAAACACTTGGGTTCAACTTTTCTCTGCTCATAACTTAAAGTTTCCCTCGTTCGTTCTTCTACTAGACGTGTCCATTGCCACGTGTTACTTTTTGTTACCCCACAATAGTTGTGATCAAGATTTAAATCATTTCATTTGAAGTGTTCGGTGCGCAACTTTCGAAATTTAGGTAGTTGATTTGCTATCGCATAAATATTTTCAAATCTCAAAAGTATTTGTTAAATTAATTCAAAATTTAATTTGACTGGGTCAAAATTAAGATTCAAATCACGTTTACCCTTCTGAGCTGCGTCAGTTTAGTCAAAGATATAATTAGCATGCTTTGGCTTGAAGCCATGTGTCGTCCTGCAGCTTACAAATTCGGATACGTTGCTACATTCTAATCCGACTTCATACGCAGGCACGGTTTTGAAGAGCGTCTAGCTTGGCATTAACTTTAATCTTAAAACACTTGCCCAAATTTATTAACACATTACATACATACATACATACATTATTGTTCCTCTTTAATATTTTTTTTTGTCATTGAGAAACCTTCAAATAAGCATAGTTTCCTTGATTCCATTTTTTTTGTGAGACAAAATAAATATGAGTAGAATAGTAAATAGAGAAACCGCAATCTGAAATGTTATTTAATATATTTGACCTAAAAACTATTGAGGTCAGCAGCGAAACACGAGCGCAACCTCATTCTTTGTCTCACGTTGGTATTTAGGGTACACTGTCATAGAATATGGGCTTCTCATTTTCCTGATGCAGTCTCTAACAGTTAAATCAAGCATAAACAATAAATGCCTCCTTCATCATTTCTTCGTGTTCAGTTATCTGACGTTCCCTTTACCTGTCAGAATCGAGTCTTTGTATCTTTTATGCCAAGATATATAATCCAATAATAATATAGAGATTGATTCTATTTTGAAGATAGACAATATTCAGATCACATATTCGTTGATATGTTACTGTTATGTGATACAGCAACTTTACAGTCACGGAAGTGACATGATTCAATTCATTACAATCCCTTTCCGTGATTTGTGCTAGCTGACCATTATGTTTCCAACATCATTATTGACAGTATGAGTTAATGATTATGCACTATCTTCGAAATGTTTTCGAAATGGCTCCCAACCACGGAGAAGGGTAAGGTCATCAGATAACTTAAAACGCGAATTATAGATCTACATCCTTCTAGTTCCATCGTGAAGTTATAAACCCCTTACGAATGTTAAATTGATATATATTGTGATTATAATATACGTTGTAGAAATATTTTCATGCCACAGGCAACGGTCTGCTCCTTCACAATCCTTTAATCCTTGATCAACTATTCATCAGACATCTTTACTTTTAAAAATTTTAATACGAAAGTCTCCTCAATTGATTTAGTACGAGCTGTGAACCACTCAAAAAATTAACACCGGATCATTTGATTGTGGCAGCAGTAGTTCGGAAGACTTGTTACTAAGTAGGCCACTTCCCTATAAGGTTGCAACATTAATATGAAGGATTATTTGGAACTGTTAAAGAATCACTCGACGTAAAGCAAGAATTTTGAGCACCAAGCTTAATCAACATCACGGTCATTGTCCCGTCTGGGATTAGTTTATTTTCCTTTTTTCATTTATCCTGAATCAGCGACGAATAGATCGCATTCCGTAATAGCCTTGCCGGTAGAGTATTCCGATCAACATTTCTGGTGTATTCTATATGTGTTCTGTGTGACAAGGACATATCCTTGGCGCCACCGTGGACGGTGAGCCTTGTCCCAAATGCCGCGCCCCTCTGGGAAGTTGACGCATTGTTCTTTTAAGTTCTGAATCTTCCCATCATCCTACACATATGTCCTCCCCTAATTACGTCACAGCTTAATTACATTACTTTGTTATAAACTTTAGTTGGATGCTGAAGCAAAATAGAAGGATATTCGTTTATTATGAAGAAAATTGTTCAGAATAAGTGAAGGTGAAAAAATTACCCAGATGAAACAGAAGGTACATTAAAGTACTGGAAATAAAATTATGGAAAAAATCGTTAAATAGTGCAATAGGAACCATTGGTGACCAAGGCGGCAACTCCACAACTGAGAAATAAATCATGCAGTGGTCAGGAAAAAAAATTGTAGACAATAGTCCGGTAACATACAATATTTAAGTGCTAACTTGTAATTTTATTTCTAAAGTGAATCAACTCCAAAAATAAATCCATATAATTAGTATAATGGATTAATTATATTGTAATTGATGTTATTAAGTTATTTTACATTTTACGTCCAGAAATAATTAAAAAATTAGAAACTTCCGACTAGACGTTTGCTCATTAATTTTAATTTATGAAAATATTTCATTAAAAAACATCGTCAGCTAACCTTTTACTATTAATGTTTTCGTTTTATTGGAACTTTTTAGTATTTATCGTCATTTCTTAAAAGGAATATATATATATATATATATATATATATATATATATATATATATATTGAAGTCACTGCTAAGTTTCATACAGCTACCTAAATCTTGGTTATTGAGTTCTGTTAATTAATTTTCCAGACATATCTATGAAAACAAATTTCTTCGTAATAGCTTGTGTTGGGGAGAGAGTGATAACAAGCTGCTTCATTCCTTATGTTGTGTAATAAGAATCCTATCTTACCTGTTTACTAAACCTAATTCGTAAGAATATACTCCATCTCCAAAAAAAGGCAATTCAGTTATTTGAATAACCCGTCAATTAAAAATGCCAAGGAAAGGAAGTGTTCCAATTCTTCTACATACAATCCTAAAATGCAAGTCATACCAGGCACTTTGAAAATCCAAGCTTCACCAGAAAGACCTCCATGGGGCAACTATTAATAGACGTTATTGCTTCGAGAATAAGCATTGTAAATGTCAAGCCAATGTAAGGTCGAGAGGATTGTAGGTACTTACCCAGTTGTAAATAGTCTGTCAGACTGTATTTGTTGACTGATAAAACTGCAAGAGAATTATGAACATAAAAGATGTGTACGTCAGCCTAAATCATCAGGTTGCATTGCGTAAGTTTTGAGAATATTTATGATACCGTAGCGGTTCGTAATTAGATACTGAAAAGCGTTTCCTTAATAATTCATTAACAATATTTTAACTACACAGAAATATTTTTCAATTTATATGTTTTGATTGTTTTTTAATAATACAGTAAACAGAATGAAGGTGAGATTTTCGGAAAGTGGAACACCTAAGCGGTAGCTACGATTCCATCTATAAACGAATTCAACGAACACGAAATATATTTAATAAATATTATTATTGTTATTATTCATGACTAAACATGTTTCTTACAAGATTTATACAGAGTCCCAAATGTAAATACCTATTTTTATAAAATCGGACATATTTTTTTCATTAAACTCGAGCCCAGTTATCTTTATAATCCTTAAATTGAGAAAAGTGTTTACTAAATTTTATTTTTTAATGTACTCTCCTCGCCATTAAGCGACCCTTGGCGATTTCAATCCGCAAAACACCTTTGGTTCGGAGTGTTTATTCGACTATGATTCGTTAAAATGAAAATCATTCCTGTCATTAAAAGGAGAAGTACACTTTTCGAACAGTTTCACCGATTCTAATATTCTCTTTCCTCCATTATGAACAAGTACCCAGAGTATATTTACTCAACCTCTATAATAACGTATTGTATCTTAACGATTAATAACTTTATCTGGTTATATATTTTTATTAGTTATGAAATCAAACATGTTATTAATTGTGTAAACAACTCAAGAAAATAGTATATAAAATTGATTAGTTAATGACAATAATCAACACTCCAACCTGATTGCCTCCAATATAGATCACATACCGCAACCATATAAAACTCTTAACACTCAGGGATCTTGAATTAAATGGTATTAAAATTGGCGTAAAAATTTTGATTATTTCTTCTTTCTTTTTCCTCACATTACAGTACCTCCAATTCATCGCCAAACAACTAATCGCCTCGATATTACTTGACTTCCAGACGACAAACCTCAGATTACTTCACATCCAAACATGACTATATGTTCAGCAAGGACCCCAATTAACCGCATTTCTCCAGTAACCATCTTTATATATAATCAAATGAATCCCACATAAATTGACACATTCATCAGACAGCTTCAAATTTTCAACAACTAATCATCCAGAATTTATATTATACCTCCCTATTCCGGAAATCATTAGCAGAAATAGTATCCGCTTACCTTTTTTTTAAAAAAAACTACAGATAAGGTTGATGTATCTCCATCATCTATTACAGTAATCCATAGTAAAACACGTATTTATTTTAAGCGAAGGATGAATATGTTACATTGGGTTTTGGTACGTGATGTTCTAGTCGCGAGTCTAGATAAAAACCATCGTGTATGAGTATGATATTCTCTGGCCACGTAAATTTACGTACATGTATTACTATCGTGACGAATAGCCGGGTATTGTAATGATTTATACGACCTTTATCCCCAATAAACATATTCACGTTAAATCAGCAATTCGAGAGTCTAACTGGAAAATTCATTAAATACAAACAGATTAACATTATACGAAACGATATTTAATGAAGCTCCTTAGTATAATGCACGTTAGTAGGTTCACTTATAACCGCGGGAAATTTTTTTAGAGGAAAAATTTATTGATGTAAAATGATTGTTGTCTTTAAATGGTAAGTCTACTGCAACACTAGCGTTCCAAATTAAAGGGAAATATCTAAGATAATTTTGTTAATGTCGAAACACTAAAGATTCTATAGTAACAGGAGATGTTTTATCCGTGAACTTAATGAAAATGAAAACAAGTATTATTATATTTATTTAATAAACTATTCCCTACCACTCTATTTGCAGTTGAATTATATGTTATCATGGAAATCGGCCACTAATTAAATTGTTTGAAATTAATAATAGTGTTCCGGTAGGAAGAGTTTGATTATAAAACAATAACCCCCTGACAAGACACTATTAGCCCTCTCGTATTTTTTCCTCGTAGTAAACTAAAGTTCAATAATTTAGAGAAACTACCGCTTTTAAAAAGTAAAACCGATCTCTTGTGGTGTAGGGGTCAGCGTGACTGCCTCGCACAGAGGTTCCCGGTTCGAATCCCGGCGAGGGCATTGATGTTTGATACGTGAGAGACACATCTCGTCAAATCGGTCCCCCGACAAGGTAAATTGAGTTCCCATAATGTGTCGCTAAGAACCTCAGCTGTTGATGCGACTGTAAATGAATCAATACAATAAAAAAGTGGAGCTGTAACAAAGATTTAAACTTCACCAGAAGATGACGACAGAGCTTTAAGTCGTCGAAACGTCGCGTTTTAATATATTATACCCGTGTGAAAACCGAGAACTTTTTATCCAAAGATTTAAACTAACCTCGAGAAAATGAGATTGTTAAATGCATATAAAGTCTATTACCTTATACATAATTTTTGTCAATTAAAATTAGGGAATTTATAAACACGATAGTTTGGCACACGTTATCAGAAAAATTTGATAATGCGAAGCATGCACATGAGGTCGGAGGAAGTTATTAATACTAAATTTTGTTCGGAACGTAGATTATGTTGCAATAAAACAATGTTTCCGGTGTTTAAAAACATAATATATTTGTTACTAAATTAGGACATTTTAGGATCCAAAACATTTTATTGGCTCGACTGCGAATTTGAAAACAAATAAACAATTAAGAGTTAGTCGATACGAAATATTTGAAATATTCGACATGTAGTTTTCAGAATACGGTCGTACTTTTTCGAATTTATTATTTTCAATGTCCCATTCTTTAAACTTTACATCGTTGATGCGACTTTAGAACTGAATGTTAAGTAGAGTTTTTTTAACTTTTTATAAGAAGTTTAATCTTGACAAATACAAAGAATTTTGTGTAACGTCAATGCCCGAGGATTACCACTACGTAAACGCTTAGATTTAAACATGTATAACTTATTAATATCTCTCAGAAAATCCACTTTACCATAATATGGCGGCAGAGTCGTTGCACTTACTCGGCTCATATTACGAGAACATTTCCCGCATATCACTAACCGATTATTATGAGCAGAAGAAATAAATAGACTGAATAATTGGCAAGTAAACGAGAATTTCTTGATTGAAATTATTATTCTGTACACTCATATTTTCTGTAATTGTATATCCTGAAAGGAAATGTGATAAAAATATGTAATAAACCATCAAATACTAAATCCTATTAATAAAAGTGGTCCATGTATACCCCAAAGATTTTTATCGTAAATTTTATACACCCGATATTTATTTTAGAAATTTAAATAGAAAAACCAGTCTGGGATTTTTAATAGTGCCTTAATAACTATAGTATCAGGGTTAGATCTCCTGACTACGAGTACGTGGTTTCAAGCCTTTTGATTTCCTGGTATTTTTTCCTCTTTCTCTTAAGCTAAGCTAATGGTCCCAAATGAAGCGGAGTAACAGGGCTTCATCACTAAAACCCCATGCATTGTTTTTCAATATAAGAACTTCCTTTTTCGTCACAAAAGCAAAATGTTTTCCTTTCAGTTAGTTAACTACTTCAAATGTCATTATATTGTCATTATGGCGGAATGACGAACGCTCCTCGCGTACTCCTGAACAATTCATCGGAGCGACGTTGATATTACTTGAGAAGGAAATCTTTTATGGTTAGAGCAAATGCGGTGAAAGCCAGCGATAAGGACACGTGCACCACGCACTTCACCGCGGTTCTCCAGGACTCGATCCTGGACCGGCTCGGTTATATAAGTAACACGTTCAACGGTCAAGGTGATACACCTCGTGTCACCGAACTCCAGCCGTTATATAACGGCTAGATTGCCGTTACTGTTGCAACGATTATCGTAAATACACGAACCCTACTTATTGACATGCATTTATTTCAATGCGGCGTCCAGAATCGGACGGCCGTCCTTGACTTCGTTGCGCTGTGCTCAGGCTCCGGCGTGATGCAGCTCGGCTCACTTATATAAGTAACAAGATTTTTAGAAAGCCTGTGAAGTCAGAATCATGAAAACTAGAAGAGAAAATACGTCCCAGCACACGCCAGTCTGTACGGCTCAGATTATCGCGTATTGGAATAAATTTATCTCATGTTTACCTTTCCCTATACTCAACGCAGAGATTTTACAAGCATGATCAATTATTCCAATTAGTCCATACTATATTTTATTCATCCATCAGCCCCATTCGATTGAAGAAATCGAAGTTCAACATCGACATATTTTTGTATGACAAAACTAACTCCAAGATCCAGAAGAAACTTGTCAGCGAACGAAATTTATAGTGGCGACTGTACATTTATAGATCTGGAAACCACATAAATAATCCAAGAATAGAAAGTTGTAGAACTCCTTGGTAGCATAAAGGTCTACTTAAACCGCAAGATTGCAATTTGATCTTGCTTCCTTCCTTGTGGTGTATCATGTAGCTCGGAAATTTAAGTTACTTATTTTTATTCTTGCCGACCCGCTGCGGTGTAGCGGTCAGCATCACCGCCTCGCACCAAAGGTGTCTCGCGTTCGAATCCCGGCTTGTGCTCGTCATGGTCTCGAAAACTAGAGTTACAGCTGGAGGACAATCGCTACATTGACCACGTGCCACTCCAAAAAGCCCTGAATGTATCATGTAAGATGTAGCAGAATAGCAGCATTCCTCATAGGCCAATGAAGTGTAGAGCCAAGGAGAAATAAATTTTGTTCTTTCCAAATTATTATGAACTGTAATGCAACAATAATATTTTCCCATTTATAATTAAACTGCGAACAGTTAAAAATTTCGTTGGGTTTAACAATCCTGTAATTCATTTGGGTAAATGATAACAGTCAAAAAATATAGAAAATTGAAAAATAAATAATCTACCACTATTTTTTTACTCTTACCGTTCATTACGTGTTTTCTTTAATGAAATTTAAGGAATAGTGGCTTTCTAGCTTAAAGAATAGATTTTTTCTAATCTTGCGCCGGCGTTACGACTTTTCAGTTATATGTTTAGTAATATTGCTATAATCTAATAAACAGTTTCTACCTTTAATAATCTAGTAGAAAATTTTTAAATACTAAGACCTACCCTTTATTCGTTTTTACAGTCATGGCCTTACTTCCTTGCGTTTATTCTCCTGGAGAACATAATCTTGTGGCTGGAAGGCAAGCCGATCATCAGGCTGAACGACGGCCTAACTTCTTTGTCCCACGGACTCTTCCAGGAATGTGGCAGGTAACGCCCATTACATAATATTTAACGAGAAATAATAAGTTTCAAATTAAAAATCCTGATATTATTTGCTAGGAAAGCTTAGTACTTTTAACCTTAATTTTTAATATACTAAAAACCTTCAATTTAACCGTCTACGGCAAAAAAAAAGAGTCATAGTATAAAATTTAAATTTGCTCTTCAATACCTTATAAATAGAAATAGAATTAATTGTGTGCGTTTCAAATGCATTGTTTGATTTTTTTGTTTGAGCGTAAGGTACATTTCAGGTGAAACTATAAGAAAATGTTCGCAATGATTACCAAATATTTGATGCATGCATGAGCTTTCAAATTAGTAAATTACATGCGAAAGAAATATATCGTAACAAACTTATTTGAGAAGAAATAAGAAGCTACTGTAGAGGACATTCCGTGTTGATAGGCCTTACTTGCATCACGTGCTAATATAGCGTTTTATACATGCTCCCGAAAGAGATATTTTATAAACGTCTAGTTTTTCCTGTTGTCTTCTCCCATAGTCCGTTTATCACCGAAATCAATTCTAAATTTTTCTGTGTTAAAAATAATGTAAAGATTTTAATTCAAAAAAATACTTGCGGAGAGAAACGATGTTAAATGCGAACGTTTCCAAATAATTCTTTGAATAAAAGTCAAGGTTCTTAAAGTGATAAATTAATTGTAAATGAGCTTTATACTCAACAGTGATATATTAATTAAAATTAATGAATTAAAATCTTCTTACGCAAAAGACCGAGTTCGCTCGAGAAACTAAATTAACGACCGGGACTAATTGTATCGCAAAATAAATAATTAGAAATAATATAAACTTATAATGTTACGCGTAACTGTCTTGTTTTTGATAACTAGTTGGGAATTTAACTCTTATATGTAATAACCGTTTAACGAAATGAAACGGTACGATCTAAGAATTTTGAAGAATTTTTGATAAAAGCAAGAAAAAATTATTTATTACGTATATTTCAATTATCCAATAAATTTTATTGTATAAGGCGATTGAGAATATTTCAGAAGTTGTGATAAATACGAGATACTGACGAGAAAGGAATGTATTGTAAATTAATAATTTAACTATTAACATTCTTTTTATTTTTTAAATGATTGAAGTTGCATCTTCATCTCCGATTTTGAGTGGTTAATTGTATTTAGTATCATAATTAGATTCTGCACGTAACTATTAAAAAATTAACGTTACATTGTGATAAAATAAAGGACATTGAGGCCCGTAGTACAGAAATATTCTCTTATAGAGTGCTGAAATGAACGTGTGTGGAAATAGCCTGTCTGTTTCCAGAGTTGGACTAAAAAGAACTGGGTGAGAGAAATCTGCTTCGAGCAGGTCTTGGTCATGCTTTATTTGGAAACCCGTTGGAAATGAGGAGACTCGTTAGTAATTAATAAAAACTGAACACATTTTAAATTACCAGGTTGGTCTTTCGCGGCGCTGAGAATGCCGCTTACATCTACCTGTATGAACGGTGGAGATTGGTTGACCTGCCATGGGACTCCCCTGCTACTTGGTACCTCGCGGCGTTGGGTGTCGACTTCTGCTATTATTGGGTTCATCGGGCGTGTCACGGTAATCTTGTCACCATTCCTAAGTACGATAGACGCTGATGAAAGGATGTGGAGGAATAACAAATATATTTATTTCAGAGGTACACATCTTATGGGCTCAACATCAGGTACACCACAGCTCCGAAGAATTCAACATGGCCGTGGGACTTCGTCAGTCGGTAATTCAGGGATGGTGTGGATTCGTAAGTTTTATCAATTAATTACATTTAAATATTGAATCTAAATGGGTTAAAATAATATTATATATATATATCGTCAGTCTACGATTGAAATTATACTAAAATGTTAAAATTAAATGATAGGCAAGGACTAAGACTTAATTGAATTGATATTGCATCGGAGGTAACAGATGAGCATACTCCAGAATGCCCTGTATAATAATTAACAATTTATACAAAAAAGAAAATCTCACAACATTAATTTCCCATGTAAACTTCGCGGCATTTCCTTAGAAATTTTTGAAGAAAAAAGCAGATGCGAATATATAAATTTTAGTTCCCACCAAACCTTAGGAATCACCCACGTTAAACCCAGATTTTGTGAAAATCGTCTGCCAATTAACTTTTATTGTTATCCATTCTACTAACCTTTCACTCTTTTTTTGCATCAGATCTGAAGCCTAAATACATGAGCAAACTGTTTTTTTTAGTCCTACAGTTAACATAATAAATTTTACTACGATTTGCACAATTAATGGAATGGAAAACTTATTTCTGATTCAAAACGTTTTTGTTAAACTTATGTTGTTCTCTCCAAATCGCACATGTCGTCATCGAAAAAACTTTTACAATAAAAATTATTGCGGTATATGTTTGTGAGACGTGGGCAGTTTCAAAACCAGAAATAAAGGTATTTGGCGCTGCAGAATATCTTTGAATGTGGAATTGATATATAAAAATAGGAATAAAAAATTATCTGCGAAGGAAACATCAAGGAAATGAGAGGACTTGTAAACACTGTACAGCAGAAGTTAGGAATAGTAGTACGCAATGAGGTAAAATTAAGAAATAACTGTAACACATGGATATTTTCGAAATGGAGAAGCACCCTAAGGAAAGAGACATAACTGACGACACAAGAACAAAAAATAATTTACAACTGTTCAATACTGCAACAGTATTACTCATTATTATGTTTTGATACTAAATATGACGAAGTATTCCCAGTTTTATGTATTCATTTTATGTCTACATATTATTTTGAAATATTCTACTTCTTCCAGATATATGTTTTGATCGTACCTTGAATTTTCTACAATATCTTTTCAATTCTAACTTCTTCCCAAGTTTGCCGTTCTATAAACTTCTGTTACGAAAATCATGAATCATTTTCATGGGCTAAATATGATCATAATTAATTTAGTATGCAAGTAATCCAAAAAATTACCCTCTTAAGCATATAATAAACATTTCATACAAACAGTGGCTAAGTATTTAAAAAGTACAATATATACACATAAAGGTGTACATAAATACCTTCATAGAATCAAAATTGAGGCAATAAAATTAAGAGTAGAAATGCAACACCCCACTTAAATGCTGTGGCCGCTGGTGCATATGTGCTTCAGCACATATATTAATATAGGAAAATTTAATTTTTCTTAATTTTAAGAACCCCTCATAATAATTGTGTTTTAACAGTGCGAATGTTTTTTTGGATATCGAAGACTTTAAACTGCCCGCCTTGCGACACACTCGCTCCCGCTAATACAGCCAGCTGGCAGTGTCTGTGCTACTCACGGCTGCAGCACACGATTTCTGACTGTAATGAGAAATGCGCACTTGCGATAATCCGTTTCTCGCCTCCCCTCCACCAAACTGCGACAACTGCCTCTTTTCGTTTCTACTGATCGTTCAGCACATACAAACAGGGCCGTTCCGTGCAATGACACAGAGAGTCGTCCGTATCAGATGGCATTAGCAACAAAATCAAACAAATTAGAACTATTTAGTAATTAAAAATATTATTTTAAAGCAGTTTATATTTTCAAAACAATAATAGTATTTGTACATTTTTGGTAGTATTTATAAAAATCACCATCAAATGTTATTTTAAAGAAATAAAAACATTTAAGAGGTGGTATTTCGTGGACTTGCATCATAGTGCGAAAATATACCGCATACAATACTATCATCATGTGTTGCTTGCTACAAGAATTCATTTTAAGTAAAATATGAACGAAGGAAAAATAATTTGGTACTAAATTATTCCGCTTATAAAAAGTAGACACTATTAGAAAGTATGTCGACGAAATTAGAAATATAGTATGTTACGTGTCGGGTCAGAGTATTGTTAACACTATGGCTATTACAATACAGTATTATTAGTTTACATAGTTATCCCCATAAAAATGGTTGCATATGATGATGCAGCATATAACATAAAGAACTCACGAGCCGCCACTGATTAAATGTCAGAAATATTTAACGTATCTTCGTACAAAAAAGGGAATCAAAATGAATACCTTTATTTTATATTGAACAAATTTTAAATGCTCTTTTTTATCAAAAGATACATAATATGATCCGTATATAAAACGCCGCTAATTTATTATAAAGGTAAGTTCAAGTGATGATACGAAACTGGTGGAAACTGTCCATATTATTCGTACAATTGTAAATTACAATTAAAAAAAGATACCAAATATTTTAATTGATTCTTTTAAGATAGCATATTTTGTTAAATTATCACTTAGGTACTGTTTCTATATTTTATGAACACCGAATATTTTTATTTCAGGTTTTTTACCTTCCACTTTCTCTACTGGTTCCACCAGCACACTTTCTTACACACCAGCAGTTTAATCTCCTGTACCAATTCTGGATTCATACACAAGCCATCAAAACTCTGGGACCCTTGGAGTGGATATTTAATACTCCAAAACACCACCGCGTACACCATGGTAAGGAGAAAAGGTGTTATAATAATTTATGAATTCGCGTTAGAAAACTAACATAATGTGACTGACTGCATCTCCGTTTTTAATAATTACGACATCATGTGACTGTCTAGGATACTAGGCATAAAAAATTGGTCTCCAAGAAATCGAAATATATCTTTAATTAGCAATCAAATCTTCTATGTCCATCGTACTGAACCAAAAGTGAAGAAATTTTATGGTAAAAAATATCTAACATTTATAATAATATAAATAATAGAGTCAGATAATTGTAAATTTACAAAAAATTAAACATATCGACTTTTCGTCCTTTTTTTAATGGTATTGCGAGTAGATACAACGTTCATGGCACTGACTTCCCGAAAATAAATGTAAAACAAAATATTTCTCCTGTGTGGCATTCATTTCTGTGTACGTAAAAGGCTTTCAGTCCTTAAGAATGTTATGATGTGAAACTCGTTCTGAAATATATATATAAAAAAACAGAACCAAACAAAGAAATTTAACAAGGATGGCAGACAGTTAATGTGCCTGCAAGTCAATAATTAAATTAAATAAATATTTATTATCATCTTTATTTATCCAAATATGTTTTTTAATACTATCCAGGTTTAGCATACCAGTGTTGTGTACTAAATTGGTGACTTTTAGAAGGCATGTGTGTTATCAATTCGTGACTGGAGCTCTACTAAGTAGATAATACTTTAACCTTATTTATTTTTCGGATAATAAGTGTATGACGGTTTTAAGCTTAATGATGATAAATTATTTGTATAGATGTAAAAGTTAAATTTTCTTTTTTCACATCTCGTTATAAAAATATTCCTTTCAAATTTTCAGGATTGTTCATTAAAATAAAACTCAATGTTGTTACAGTTAATTTTTTTTATTTTCAGGTTGTAATATATATTGTTTGGATAAAAACTATGGAGGAGTGCTCATCATATGGGACAGAATTTTCGGAACATTTGCCGAAGAAAAGGAAAAAGAAACAATAATATATGGACTTGTCTTCAACCAACCTTCATTTAACCCGCTCTACCTTCAAGTAAGTTTGGTATATCCTGCTCTGGAGGCTATTGTATACTTGCTTGAAATCTAATTTACAGTCTGTACTAAAAATTAACGAAGTTATTTTTGAACCCCGCACCTGTACGATCCGTTGAAACTTAATTCTGGTTGCAGGTGTTTTACAATCAACACGTTATTGATAAGTGGCAAACGATGCAAGGCTGGCAGGATAAATTAGCAGCTGTGTGGAAAGGACCCAGTTGGCAACCTGGAAAACCGAGGCTAGGAGAAGACGCGGACAAACTAGATGTACGTTTCTTATAATATAATAAATGGCAAATAATATCTATAGCGAAAGTCAAATTTCTTCATTTGAATTCATAACTTATATTATTCCCGATTGTCACTAAATTATGTTTTTACAACCATGCGGGAAAAAAATTGAAACCATCTGTTTGGTCTTATCTTTTTTTATAATATTTGTGTGGATCTTCTTAATGGTTTAATATTTCTTGTAATTTGTGCTGACTCGGAAACTGTTCAATCTTTTGAACCGTGAGTCGAAAATTCTGATTCAAAAGTAAAATGATTCAAAATATTTTCCTACGTGTGTCAAGTACTGCCAGTGTACCTCATTTTTTTTAATATTTACGCTATAATTAAAACCTTACATTTCTTTTTAGATTCGCAGCAGAGATAAATATGACGTGAGGCTGCCAGTTTGGTTCAACATTTATCTGCTAGTGCATTTCATCATTGTTGTGATTGGATTTCAAGAACTGGCCTTGCGGTATATGGTATGTCCAATTAGTATACTCGCACTTCAAGTGTCTGTGTCCTTAAGACTTTATGCAATCATTTCATTCGTCGTTAAAATTAGACATACATTGAACTCAGAATATTCTTAAATTTTCTGTGTCTTTTTGTCTTTCTATATTTTTATTTTGTTTTTGTTTCAGGGCATGAATCCTCTGGTAGTGTTTGTATTCGTGTGCTACATACTTGCATCCCTTACTACAATTGGAATGCTGTTCGAGAACAGTCCCAATGCTTGCATTCTAGAATTGGCTCGATGCTTGATATTCGTTGGTTATGTGCAACAATCTGGTTTGCATCTCATGGGAGGTCCTAGAATGGCTCTTCTACAGTCATTCTTCATGTTATCCAGTTGTTTTTGGGTTCTTAAAGCACTCAAGATATTGCAAATTAAGGGGAAACTGCATTAGCATTCTGCTCTACACATGAGATAAATTCCCGCATTACAAATTAAAATTCTGAAAATTAGTTTGAGTTAAATTAAAATTTGAAAAAATGGTTGCAAATAATTGTAATGAAACCTTTGAAGAAACAATTTTTCAATATTATAAATAGTGGTAGATCTCAGGAAACATTCAGTATTCGAAATGAATATTGTTCAACTATTATTTCTCAGGAAATATTTTAGTATATGTGAATGTGCACATTGAAAACATTACAGCTATGTCTGAAAAACAAGAAATATGTTTAGAACGGCTTTAATCGTGTGTAAGTTCATTTTAATTTTTTGTTCTACTCATAACTGTTGTACAAATTAGATAGTAGATCCTGTGCTGTATATATTTTGTTCTTATTAGACTAAGCTATGAAATCTTTTTAATTAAAAAATCTACATAAACAGAGGGAAACATAAAAGCTTGAGTGATAGTTTGCCAGTATATGCTTTATATAAGGATGTGGAAAATAATATGAGTAATTTATAAACAAAAAATTAAATAGTTTTCTTAATATATGAAACATCGTGTAAAAAATGAGAAAAAACTTTTTGCTCATAAGTATTAGTGATACTATCACAAATCAATCTTATCTAAATTTTCAATTTAATGTATTATAAGGAGACTGCCTATGTACGATATTTTGATATTTAGATTTAAATTTTTCCCAAGTATCACAATTCATTGCAATTACAGGGTATTTAGAGGTTTATTGGGAATATCTAATTATTGTTAATATACAGGAACAGATTTTCACTGTTTTAAGTGAAATGTGTATTAATATTTCATATTGCATTAATTTATTTAACATTAATCACAAAATATTTTGTATTTTATTATTTACCATTATCATTATTTATAAATGGCCATGCTTGCCAGCTTGAACAGTGAATTTTGTGCTGTTTAATATAATGTTAATTTTATTGTGGTGTAAATATGGAAATGTGTTCATAATGTGATTTATTATTACAGTTTTTTAAGTATTATCACAATAAAATAAATCAAACAATCAGAAATTATCTATTTCATTTATCTTCGTGTCAAAGACCAATCAGAAACCTTTTAATTAATTCCTTATTCTACGTAGGTTACCAATTATTTATATTCTGCGACATCAATGGTTTATGACATTGATAGTCATGAGCTACAATCTAGATATATGACAAAAATAAATTTTAGTAGATATATTTTGAGGATTTTTAGCTCAAGAACCACCATAGCTAATTGTTTATATCAAACACGTCCTGCGTTATTGGACCCGTTGGTCAGTTTTTAATATTCACCACGAAATGTCATACAATCTGAATCTGTTGACTTGACAGATCCTTGGCAATATGGACAAACTGATAAAAAAATATGAGCAAGGAGAACAATGGAGAATCGGTGCGAAAACTAGAATACTTGTTAGACTCTTCGTATTAGATGAGCTATTTTCTGTCATAGGTGAGGGATGAAATGTGTATCGCGTGTTGCATTCAGTAAGGAGCTATCACTTTTCATGACGACGAGTCTTCATTGTCACCGATCTCGAGGTATGAAACAGAATTAGAAATATGTCATGACTAAATAAGCAAAACGCTTATGCATGGATTTATTTACCGTGATTCTTACAAACAGAGATACAATAAATTAAAGTTGTTTCATTTATTATAATCCAACAGTGCCCAAGCAGCCCTCAGTTTGATTTATTCTAATGTAAATTATATTTACATATAAAAAATACATCACTGAAAAAATCGCATTTCAATGCTTTTGTGATGTAATGGTGGTAGAACAATGAAATATGTGCTAGTTATGAACTTTAGATAAGTCATCAGTACCACACGTCAACTGGAAGAGGCTACCACGATTCCATCCACTCTTACGCAGAACACCACCGATTCATCTTGATCAAACAGCTTCAGTTCTCCAGTAAAGGTGATCTGAATTTAAAAAATATATATTTTAAGAGAAACGTATGATTAAATATCAAATCTTATTCGGACTGATTTAACGAAATAATATGACTAATGGTAAATTATTTAATTACATTTATCAAGTAATCAAAGTTTCATCAATATAATTAACAAAGAAATTATACTCTCCTGTCATGTTGATATATATATATTGTGGTATTCACTTTTAATTAAATAAAATAAACCACCACGTTAGAGAAACAAATTATGTAGTAATCAATTTCATTGACACAAAGTAAGAAAGTTAACAGGATTTTACTTTCAAATTAAACCAAAATTACATTAAAGGGATTAACAAAAAATTATTTAATTACAATTTCGAATTTTGTAAATTTTATGTTTTTAATAAATGCCTCAGCTTTAATGAGAATCAAAAACTTCAAGGCCGCTTATAGGACCTCTAACAATTATAGTGGTTTGCAATTGTCTCCAAAGTTACAAGGGAATATACAAATTTAATCTACAATAACAAAATTTTATAAAAATAATCTAACAACAAAGCAGAAAGCTAACAAAACTATAGAAATCTGGCGGTAGATAATATTTACGGAAAGATTTACAAAATTACATTTCTACATACCATTTTTATTCAGAGCTGCTCTGGTAGCGGTTCGTGCACTCGTGGCTATTTTAATTTTAAAGAACAATATTTTATTTACAGGCCATAGCACTGATTTCTATATAGTTTCACTTCATAAAAATTTCGGCACCTTTCTACTTTACTGTCGTACGTATTATCACACTCAGTTTTGCTGTAGAAAAACCTTTCATACATACGCTGAATGCGACCATGTTCGCCGGTTCGCCACAACAGATTCTCGCCATGACTGGTTAGGTCCTCCAAACACTCTGCTCAGTCTCCCAAAACACACTCATCCGGCTCCCACAACACATTTCTTATTTTCCGCCAAAGTTCTGTGTGCGAACGCTTTTCGACAACAATCGCCGTAGAAACCTTTACAGTCTCTGCATTCTTGTGCCACACTGACTGTTCTTTTCAATGCTCTGGCCTCAAAGTTACGCCGACAAGAATATCGAAGAAAAAATTTAAATAAAATGAACATTACAAATTGATGATCTCTACTATATATATATATATATATATATATATATATATATTGTAATAACCAGCTCAGAAGGACAGGAATTCTGTTTCTTATTTTTGTCAGATTTGTTTACGAACTCAGACTGGGGATCCTTGAGTGATTTGAACATATAAAAAAATAATTATAAAATGACGGCTTTTAGAGAGGGCTAATTCGTTGTGGACGACGGAACCCTGAAAGGCATCATAACAGATGGACGAGGCAATTATACTAAAAGGAGATGCTTATTTTAATTGATTAAGTGGCTCTCGGAGCGGGAGAACGGCAACAGATGGTTGTTTCCCACATGCCGAGGCACCTCGGCCAGTTTTGAGGGGTGTATGTTCCGGGGTCGCAGACGTTGGGCATACGGTAAGAGTTGTCCGCTATTCCTATTGGAGTAGTCGGCCAGCTGCCTCCTAAACTGGTCGAGACACGGAGAAGGGAATGCTGCGACCCCACAGCAAACTCCTCTCCCGCTACCGGAAGGGCGTGGGACAAGTACCAAATGCCCGACCTACCTGATGCAGGTTTTCTAGGGTTTTTCCCTGCATCACTTTTAGGTCAATTGCCGGGTAGGATCCTTAAACCATAGCCCGGGGGCCCTAGTTAACCCTTGGCTGCCTTCTTCTACCTTACCGCATCCCCCCTTTCAAGTCCCTTCCTATGCTATTAAAGGGGAGTTGCCAGAACGTGGATTACCCTCATGTAGCCTATTACCCAAAAAAAAAAAAAAAAAAAAATCGTTACTTTCATTTCATTCGTTTCAATCGCTTCTTTTCGTTTCAATAATTTCGTTTTTCATTTATTGTAACTGTATTTGTTTAATTGTAACATTTTGTTCCGTTTCCTTATCAACCCAGTAAAGACCTTGAGGGTACCGAGTCCAATTATTTAAAATGTATTTTAGATAAATAAATTGTTTTGATTTATAAAATTTCATCAGATTTGTGTAATTAAAATTTGTGTTGTAATAAATAATAATTGTTGGTTTAAATTGGTATTTTATTTTATTTGAGGTATTACATAAAATGACTACCACAACGTGGGGCAAATTTCATGAATCAAAAATTTATTAGTGTTTATTACAATATATATATAAATATACTATTAGCTGAATTTAACAAATGAAATTAACATCAAATTTTATTACTTTCTTTATATGGGAATCAATAATGGTATCTAAATAAAAAGATTATTAAGGGAAAAACTACAAACAATATTTATTATCAAAGTTAAAACACATATAAAATACACAAAATATTTGGTACACAAAATTGTTGGGATCTCAGGGTCTGAAACTGGGTTTGATAAATGGCTGAATTTATACAATCAAAATTACATTTACCTTTTATGGAAGTTAATGCGTCTGAAACATCGACGAAATTTGTTGTAGAAGAAATAATACTACAGATTGAATTTAAACAGTTTTAAATTTATCAAGAATTAACAATCTCATTTTATCGATATTTAAATAATTAAAGAACGATCTAACTTTTATCTTTTAAAAGTGGTTTACAAATGATTTCTCTACTTACGGCCGCCCAGGTCTCACTTTAGGTTTTTCGTGCACAAAATTTGGGGATATCACTGATTCTAGTACTCACAGACTCTAAATGTCAACAAATTCCAATTGGCGTTGTTTGTTAGTTGGTCTAACACAATTTGGTAGGTTCTCGATGCTTTACTCCAACCTGGATTTGCAGATCTCGTAACTTTAGTTGAAAAGGTCCTTCATTGGTTTGTCTATGGCCAGCATGATGAATTTTCGCTCGATCACCGAATACAACATTAGTTGCACTCTCTCCTTCCCGACTGAAGATTGCTTTACTTTTCAATATTTAAGAGCATGTTTGTAACTGGACCCCATTCTTTCGTTCTGGCTGCCCAACTGTAAAGCTTTCGAACTGTTCGCTGTCCGCTGCCCAACTGTAAAACTTCGTCTCTTAGATTTTGAGCGCGTAAACTCTCTCAACTGCCCAACAATGTTTTCTTTGCCTCGCCGGATTGTTGCGGCGTCCGCTCTATATCCACTAATAATGGGTCCTCTACAATCCAACTTTCCAATTAGAACAATGTCTTAATTACCAATTACTACAATATATATATTGTATAGATTACTAAGGAATTTATTTTATTCAGTTAAGTAATATAGGTGATGTATTTCTTTTACTCCCAATATTTACGAACATTTAACCCTGGGTCAAAATGTGTCCCGAGGTAAAGGTATAAAAGCCTTGAGAAGTAAACACAGAAGGCATTCGAGCGGCAGCCCAGTAGCAGAGCGCAAACTCAGTCGAGCGTCTGGCGATCTAGTTTATATTCAGTATTGAAGTGTGAGGCTAGGCCGAGGGAAGTAGGGCAGTATCAGTCGAGTGGCTGTTGGTGTTATTTACATTTTGCCTGAGAAAGCTGAGTGTCAGGTTTGAGGCCGAGTAGACTAAAGTCGGACATTCCGTCCAGGGGCGTCGTTGGTTTTTGGTCGCTGTTTTTATCTGACTGTGAAATCATTCTGATCCTAAGTAATTTTCTCCGTTATAGTGGATTCAACTTGTATTTTTAGAAGGACGTTGTTTTTGCATGCGGATTTAGTATAACGAATCTCACTCGAGATTTAGACCATGGGAGAGCAGAAGGATTGGCGTAACAATAAGGGAGTGACGACAATGAGAAAACAGAAGGAACCCTTCGGCTCTCCATTGTCGTTGCGTTTTCGTCGCTTTTGAGTTTTGTCAACCGACAAGTGCTGTTGTGTCGCTCTAGGCTCTTCTTAGCACCTGACGAAAGGAACAAGGATTCCAGAAGCGTTGTGTGGTATTTATATTATCTTTTCGTCTGAATTGGCTATCTTTCCTATTCATATTGAAAATAACTTGTGATATCACTGAAGTAATATAAAATGACAACAATCAGTATATAGTTCTGTAGAGAAATGTTTAGCCTCGAACAATGAAATTTTAAAATGAAATATATTATCTTACATTAGGAAAAACACCTGTACATGTATGTTAATTTTATGAAATAAATTAACTAATTTAATGTTTAGTGTTCGTTTATTGAAAATGTAACCTGCTAAATTTATGAAGAAACAAAAATCAATTACTAGCCTACATTAAAACTGATATTGTAAGTGTGTACGGAGAGATTACCAAACGAATATCAACGTGTGAATAAACCATCACAACAGTCAGAATATCTTTCGGTAAATAAATGAAGCATGAATAAGGCGTGATGGAAAAATTTTAAATAGCATAAATGTCTGTTATAAGACTAAAGGCACAATAAACGCATAGTACCGCCAAATCTTATTTTACAATATAAAATAAATATTCTATATTTACATACTTCAAGAGCTGTGTCACCCACGGTCAGTGGTATGCTGAAAATATTCCTTTTCCCGGCTTGAATAGGGCATCCGCCTGTGGTTATGTAGGGACAAGCGTCATTCCCAGGTGAGTAGTCTTCTTCATCGTAACCAAGAGGGATAAGCTTTAGAGAAGGCCGCAGGGAACTCAAATTCTTATCTTCAAAACCAACGAAAGTAACTTTGTAAATTAACGTCATCACGTGCACAAGGTGGGCTTTCTGTCAATATACTTTTAATTTTTGAATTTATGAACTTACTTGAGAAAAAAGTAACGCTGAGATTGTAAGTACGACCCTTGGTGTAGTTGCAAGATGAACCTTCACAATCTGTGATGTCCAAAGCCTGCACAGGTTTTTGACCATCACCTGTAATAAAAGACGATCGACAC
Organism: Zhengitettix transpicula; assembly: GCA_037074705.1. Classification (NCBI taxonomy): domain Eukaryota; kingdom Metazoa; phylum Arthropoda; class Insecta; order Orthoptera; family Tetrigidae; genus Zhengitettix; species Zhengitettix transpicula. The sequence goes on along the minus strand of CM073591.1, from coordinate 111,885,803 downwards.
TTTTCTCTTTGCTTGATATGAGTGATGTTACTTTTGCTACGTTGCGTTATTGATAATCTATTAAAATCTCTCAGATTGAATAACGGAATACACACTTTTTTATCATAGTGGATGATGTTTATGTATAATAGAAAGATAAAATTGAAAATATTGAAGAATCAAGTATAAATGTTAAAAATTTAATCCAATGAAAGACGCTTTAATCAATCTGACTTTGGTATAAAGAGGCCAGAAGCATAAAAAATTCTGGCATTTATTTCTGTCTAAATTATCATGAATACATTGAATATTTTCAGTACAATTTGATTGCTCTATAATCATTGACTTGAATCATTTCAGACCTTAAAACCCTTACTGAACTGAAGCCTTATAAAAATTTGTATGTTTTACAACCAATTTGTCAGGCAAATCTGGACAGTTATTAACCAGTGCTTTTCCTACCAATGTAGATTTCTAACAACATTTTAAATAGTAACCTGTGACTGATCATCCCATCTTCCTGTATTGTGAAACTTATATATTGATCCCGTACCTTGTAATACAACAACTGACCAAATCTGTTGAATAAACTCGACGAGATAGAAATTGACGAGTGAGTGATTTTCTAAATTTGGTTATTTGGAAACTGAATAGGTTGTCTTCAAAGCTCATAGCGTTTTATTTGAGGAGGCTGCTGCTCTGAAGTGGAATCTTTTTAGTAATAAAGTTTTGTAAGTACTTTCTATGTTGTAGTACACAGTAACATATTTTTCATCAACTCATTCATACTCGGATTACATCTGCAAAGTTGTGATGTGACCTATTTGTGTGCTATTTTTTATTGCTTTTCTATTGTAGACGCGGTTTGCGTATCTATCTATGAAATTATAAATAAGAAAGGGAATGTAAATATTATACGACACTCTGTAAGACTCTTTTAAAAATATTATAGTAAGAACTTTCAACTTACAAAAATTACGTTTCCCTACAAAAAAAAAAACATTTTGTGGAAACTACTCGCTCCTCGATTTCAATCTCTCTCACTTTACTTAATATAATTTATTCAGGTTTTTTAATTGAAATCTTAGAATATTTTAAACGAAAAATATTTAATTTTAATACTTTTGCATTGTAGAATATTTCTTGCGGATATGTCGTAATTAATATTATATATATTCAGATAAAATTAAATATCCATTCCAACCCTGACCCCGTAATGGTGATGAAAAACTAAGAGAAAAACAGTGATCAAATTAAATGACGCTTATTTGTCATGAATTCAATGTGTAACCACAATCTTTCCAGTGCAAAATAAAACGTGCTACAGCTGGTTAATTTCCCAAATTAATTGATTTGTAGTTTATAGGTCGATAACGATCAAAGACAATTTCGTGGCTTTCCACTTCTAAATGACTTCATAAATGCAAAAAGATTTTAAAAATTAGATTCCGTGAAATTACTTCAGAATAAATGACACGAATGAATAAAACATTTTTAGTTTGGTTTTTAAAATTGTTATAAATAATAAGAAATAAATTCAATTAGCACATCTTGCTACACCCAAATTCAAATAATTGCCAAAAACTTAATGAAATTAAGTTTTTTCTTAATATTTGGGAAACCCAAACTTGCCAATATATTATATGAACCTTCAATCATCATGAATCATTCGATTAACCTAAATAATAGTTTTGGTTGTACGACAAAATCTATTTTTAAAAGTAATAAGGCGGAAAACGGAAGATAAAGACTGACGAGAGTCGCCAAATTGCCCGCTTAACATTATAAATCCGGAGTGTGTCCTGCCTATCGTTCTTGGATTACATATAAAACTGGAATTAAGACCTCAAAAGTGAATTGCGACAGTTTTACAACCAGATTGAACCCAGTAATAGGAAAATCAGTGATGGACCCAGACTGGGTCCATACCGGATCTGAATCTCGTACTCTGCACATTTTTTTATAAATATAAAGATCACCTCAATAAATCAATAGCAATATTATGCATGCCCGCATGACACACGGTACCTACATTATGCTTGCGACATGTAATCATTAAATGCATACAACGCTCTTCACATTCCATAAAATAATTTCAATACCATATCCTAAGTTATCAGTATCCGTAAACAATATTTGCCTGGCTTATTTTAAATAAAGGAACAAAAACGTGTGTTCAAAGTGGATATTCATGTTCATCTATATTTCATTAATTAATTATTACGAATGTATCATTCAATTGAAATTTACACCTGAAGAGGTCCCAAAAATTTAGAAATGAAACGTATTGTATGTTTTATTATAACGTTTTAAATGTTTTACAGATAAAAACAATGGCAGAAAACCTAGTTGGAAAAGTCGGTGAATAAATTCTAGTAGTGTTGGTTTCCTTGTTTTCCTAATCTGAATTTTTATTTTCTTTAGTAAAATTAAGTATTACTGTAACAATCGTCAAGCCTGCCAATTTTGAGACAAAACTCTCGTTTGTACTACTGTCTTCCGTAATGTTTCACATATATCGTAGAAAAATATGATATAGACTTAATATTTTTGTTTTTGCGTCTGTTTCTTTATTATATAAAATAAAATTCCACCTGTTTGTTTTCAAAGGTTTAATAGTGTGACGGTGATAAAACTCGACTACTTTTGTATTAATTGTTTGAAAAATAAAATTCATCCCATTTCCGAGTAATTTTGCACTAAACACGAAGGAGATTAATTTTCTTTTGATTACGTGATAAAATATGGTTTTGCAGTTAATTTACTCCTGAAACAGAAGAGCTAAAGACTTATCAGACCACACAGCCAGTTCACCATACCAAAACAATGTTTAATTTAGTGTTAAATTTTATAAATGTGTTGAATTGAGATCGTGGTTGGTTTCCCATTGGTTAGTTTCTAAGTTGAGATGAAGACGTAAATTATGAAAGAATATCCTAATAATAGCTACTGGCTGCTGTTGAAGTTCGAGAACCGATTAATTTCATCGCTCTATTTTCTTTAGATCATCCCAACTCTTACAAAATTTAGCCTCAGGAAAACCGAACAATATTTCTTCAAACAAATTGAATGAAGTCGAAAAATATTGTAAACTGATAAGTAGTTAAGTCGTTACTACGACTTTTACATCTCAATCGCCGACAAAATTATTACATTTAGTTTCAAATTTTTCTGATATTATTATATACATGATGTTTATGAAACTGGCGCCTAAAACCAAGTGAAGGTCTGTCGTGCACATTATCTGTGGTGCGATAAATGAATCCACATCTTCCAGTCTCAATTAATGCCCTTCTATTTCATGCCCTGCTCTAAACTTCAATTATAAATACTTTGATCTTTAATTATCGGGCAACTCCTCAAAAGTGTAATTTGTACTGATAGCTTGCTTACAGTTGATCACAATAGTTGCATAGCAGGCAGAAGTCCAGACCAGTACGAAACAAAGACACTTCAACAGAATCATATTGACGATAACTAACGCATTCTATCAATGGTGCAAGAGTTTCGCACCGTATCTTACAGGTAGAATAAAACTTTGTTACCTGATTAGATAAGATTAATAAAAAAAAAGATATATATGAACTACTTATTCTTCGGCTGAGGTCACTTATTTCTTCTACTATCGTCGGTGTCTAATACGAGCGCAAACAGTGCGTGCGTACGAGTTTTTCATTTTAGTACATTTTTCAACGAAATAAAATAATTTCCATCAATCTTATTTACGACAGATGTTATATCAGTACTAAAATTCATTTCATACTGGACTGTTATCGTAGATTTATTTTGATGTTTCATCTAATTCCGTATTAAGATTGCAGTCCTTCCAGTGTCCTTAAATCTCGTATAAAACGAGACGTTGAGGTACAGACACTTAAAGAGAAATTATCAAAAATTGTTGCTACTTCATTGACAAGAAGAATTCCATTTCCACACAACGGATCAAGAAGTAATTACACTGCATACCAAATTAATTTTTCGTGGCTAATATTTCTAACGTGTACCAATTTAAAAGAATTGTTCAAAATTGTCATGTAAATTTTTACACATTTTCTGCAGTCACCGGTTATATTCTTCATCATTTTTTTACAAAAATTATAAATAGTATTTTTTCAACCCGACTTCTGATATATAATCCGTATTTTTCCATCGTGCCTGACAGCTGATTCATTTCGTTATTTTTTACCTGAATTGATAACATTAAAGTTATATTTAGCACTTTATTAACATACATATTTAAGGTAATTATACTTTTTCGTTTAATTTATATTATCCGTAATAGGAAATAATAGTATTAATTTCAATTACATTAAATCAATCAAAAAAATTGACAAAGCAACAGATAAAAACTCGGGCACATCCTTGCATTTTAAATCTAAATTCCCCGAATTTAGAGATACTGAAATAAGAGATCAGGAACGTTATCATGGTCATTCAACATTTTGAAGGAATATTAAATTTATTGGAAAATAACTGCCATTAAAAAATATATATAACAGTTTTACTGTAAATTATAAAGCAGAAAAATGTTTATGTAAAACTATGTATTGAAAAGTTTCTTTAAAAATTTAACTTTTTGAGCTCTCACTTAATTTCTTTCCAGAAAATCTTAAGGTTTTCAGTGATGAACATGGGGTGTTTCCTTCATAAGATTTTTTAAGCATTGAAAACTATCACCTACCAAATGAAGTTCTAGTATGCTAAGTATTTCTGAACTAAATAGTATCTGAAAATCACTATATTGAGTTAGTTTGAAATCTTCTTAAAATTAAAGTGTTCGGCGTGAAAGAAAAAACCCTAGTGTTCTAATTTAGCATCACAAATACATGCACTAATTTGTAATAATGAAAGGTGAAAAAAGTTCCATCTGAGTGTTTTGTCGTAATAGACACGCTTCAAAGAAATTCCGTAAAGTTTTGGTTATTAATTCGTATTTGTGAAACCAACACTAAGGTATAAAAGAACCATTTATTCTATTTCAACCACATACATCTTCATCACCTTAAATGAAGCTAAAAACATCATCTTCATAAAACTTATTTGGAAGTCAAAGGCATTTTTCCAATTTTTCATATCACCTATATACAATCTAATTACATTCTTTAGATGGTGTACAAGATTTCATTGAAAATTGTCTAACCAATATCTACGTTTATTTCTTCATCCTTCTTTATTTGACTTTACTTCTATAGGTCTTTTTCAAAATTTATAATTCAAATGTCTACCATTCTTCTAAAGTTTTTCCCAAAGACATTTCCTCCAAGTTTTATGATAAGTGATTATAGATGTAGCATTTCCCTTATTAAAAATAATATAAATTTTCTGAATTAGCAATGTGTTGTTAGAAATTAATATAGTACATGGTCACATTTGTAAGCATGATATTTAATATTTGTATTTATAAGATTGTAATAGAAATAACATTTGTTACGATACGAAACATTTTCATTATTAATTAGTTATAACTGATATTATCTAAATGCACAGGTTAAACATGTTATTATGGTGGATTAATTTAAGTTTGGGCTACATTAGCAAAGTTGTCATGTTTAACACAATAATTAAAAGTTCTCTATAACATATTAATGAAAAAAATCTTTGTTGAGAATCTGGATTTCATCTTCCTTTATTCACTGGACAGTTACTGTTGTGGACACATAATTTAATAACACATGTATAGCAAAATGTTTCATTTTTATTTCTTGCAATCCCTAATAAACAAATAACTTAAGTGTTAATTTATTGGACTGATTGGAAAACTTTAAAGTGTGTTGTCAAGTAATATATGAAGTATCAAGTTTTAAACTTTCGAAGTAGTTGCATTATTATTGAGGTTTGATAAAAGTAATAAATTAATGATTCTCAGTTTATGAAACAAATCAAATATTTGATTAAGAAAGATAGCCAATGCAGACAAAAAGGTTAATATAAATACCCACAACATTTCTGCGATCCTTGTCACTTTCGTTAGGTGCTAAGAAGTGCCTAGAGCATCACAATTACACTTTTCAAAGGGACAAGAATCCCAGAAACGTTGTGTGGTATTTATATTACCCTTTTTGTGTGTATTGGCTATCTTTCTTATTCATTATTTTCATTCAGATGTAAATTTTTTAATTTCAAGTCAAATATTTGTTCAAAATCATTTCTGTGATTATCAGCATCTCCGTTGTCAGGTAGACAGGTTTGCATAGATTTTGCCAGTCAATACCGTTGGTGGGAGGTGGTTGTCAGAGTTCATTCTGACCTTTTTGTGTTGTGATTGGTGAGAATCAGCCACACTTCTGAACCGTGATTGGACACCAACCTCCACAGACCCGTGTGAATAGAGCAGAAAGGTCTGAGCACACAAGTCTAGCTGACAGTGGTAATAATCTCAGAAACTGTTTTTGATCAAAAATTTGACACAGTTGATACAGGATACCCTTCATTAATTACTTATATTATTCTCGTGCTTATCAATATAAGCATTTTTAATCCAAAATCTTTTCATTTCACTCAAAATCACATCTCGCAAGGATTGAATGTATTAAAATGTACATATATATGTCCAAGCCAATTTCTGAATAGTTATGACTTTCAAAACAGTAGTTTGAATGCAGTAACAAAGTGCTTATGTTGATAATAAAAATCACAGAAAACTGTCCAGAGTAAGTACAGAAGTGGATATAGACATGTTTAATATTATAAAGTATTCTCATTTCTATAGTATACATTGCAATGTTGTTATTTGCTTATAGTTTTGGTAGATTTTTCATTAAACCAAGAGATACATAATTATAAAATTTAATCAAGCATTTTAGGAGAAATATATTGTAAAATAATAATTATATGAAACTGTTCATTGAATAACAGGGAAATCTAAATGTTACATAATATCACATACTCATTGAAGTTGAACATGATTTTGTTAACCATGGAATATGATATGGGTAAACGTTGAGTTACTTTTTTCCATTCTCATTTTCTACTTCAGGTTGCTGCTCAAGAATATCATACAGGTCTGGATCAATTTCAACTACAACCTGTTGAAGAACACCAATATCTGAATCTTTCTCATCTATGTCTTCAATAGTTTCTTTTTGAACCTCAGGCATTTCACTTGGCCGCAGTACCATTTTATATTCACATGCCTTTTTTTGACTGTTTAACATACTGTAATCATTATGCACCTTTGCCAAATGTCTAGAGATTTTTGTACGTGTAGTGAAACCTTTAGAACAATGCTCACATTTATATGGGTATTGCTTAGTGTGTAGTATCATATGCTTATTCAGAGTACTGCTAACACTGAATGTTAAAGAACAAACCTTACACTTGTAAGGGCGTTCACCAGTATGAGCACGACGTTTGTGCACAGCTAAAATAGATGTATGTTTGAACTTTCTTTCACAAATGTTGCACTGATAAGGAAGTGGATTATCATGCCAAAGTCTGTGCATCCTATAAGTACTGTTAGAAGAGAATTTACGACCACAAAGTTCACACATATAACGAACTTCCTTTGTATGTGTTGCCTTATGTTCTTCTAAGACTACTTCTGAATGTAGACCTTTGCCACATATTTCACAATATACGGCATACTTTCCAGTGTGTACAGACATATGATATTTTAGACCAGCAGGTGTCCTAAATACTTTTGGGCATTCTTTACAAGTAAATTGTTGTTTGTGTCTTTCATGCCTCTTTTCATGTTCAATTAATTTTGCACGGTTTAAGATTTCTTTACCACAGATACGGCATATTGGATCTCTGTGCAGTAAAGTCTTATGCCTTTCCAGGCGTAATTCTGATGGAAACATTTTATCACAAGAATCACATTTGTGAATTAAGCGTTCAGGATGACTCAATTCATGATTTTTGCAGCTAGTAAGGCTAGTAAATATTTTATTGCAGTATGAACATTGATAGTTCTCAGGATGCTTATCTTCAATGTGTTGACGTAAATGAATTTTATCTGAAAGTTCTTCAGAGCAGATGTTGCATGACACAGTCCCAGAAAATTTCTCATGATTTCTTATATGTCGTTTAAGATTGTGGTATGTTGTTAAGGTCTTGAAGCAAATATGACATTTGAAAATTTTATTTTCACTGAATAATTTGGATACATCATTGTGTATAAATTCTTTATGATTTTTCAAACGCCCTTCAGTTATGAACATCTGGCCACAAGCATCACATTTAAATGTGGCTCTTTCAGGATGAGAAAATTCATGTTCTTTGCATAGTTTCTTATTTGGAAAAGTCTTCTCACAGTACATACACTTATATGATTCTTGATGTTGCTCTTCAATATGTTGTTTATAATGAATTCTATCAACAAGGCTTTCATTACAATATTGGCAGTGTACTTGACCACTTTTACATTTTTCGTGATTAATCAAATGTCGTTTTAAGTTACTGTGAGTTGTAAGGATTCGGTTACATATGTGGCATGTGTATCTTTTCTTCTTACGATCTATATGACACTTGAAGTGGCTTGTCATTCTGGTTTGTGATGAGCATTTGAGACCACATATTGGACAAATATAAACTTGGTCTGCAGTTGAACAGTTGTGTTGCTCTTTATCAGAATTATTTGTATTGGTGGCTAATTCAGATAAATTGAGATTAATAAAATTATGTTGAGGCACCGAACACTCTTCTTTACTGCTTGTATCCAACACATCCATTTTTGTGTTACAATCAGAATTATTATTAGAATTAATATTCTCAGAGTATTTTTCCACTTTACCTTCCTGCTCCGAGTTACTAATATCAGCGAAAGTATTTCTGCAAATATCTGTATTAACATCAATGCTACTACTAAAACTAATTTCTGGTTCATTGTTAACAGTATTCATTGGCATTTCTGATACATTTTTCACATTTAATAGATTAAATGTATTATTTGGTTGTATAGCTGGTCCAGATATTAGGGTAACTTCTAATGGTGGTGAAAACTGGCCAGTATCACATCTGTTCAAAATTTTTCCTAAATCTCTTGATTGAATATTAGTATTTTTATCCTCGTATTTACAATTAGAATTTAATCCATCACTTTTTGGAGTAATATTTCTATAAATGCATCTTGCCTTTTCATTCTTGCCAGCTTCAAGATTATCAGTCAGCGAGGATTTTTCTGAAATATTTATTGGACCTGGTTCATATTTGAATGTATTTTTGTAGCAAATATGAGTGTCAAGATTATTTTTGTCTTCAAAAGTAATTAAACATTTTTTACATTTGCTCGTGATAACTTTATCTGAAAAATTTTGATCTGAATCATATGCATTACTTTCTATGTACTTTTTCAATTGGTGATTATCATAATATATTTCAGGAGCATCATGCACAATTTTTACATGGGACTCTATACCAGCCAGTGTTTCAAATGTCTTTTTACATTCTGAACATTTATAATGCAGCATTTTAGAATGGATCTTCAAATGTGAAGTAAACATTTCCAAATTAGAAGATTTATAACTGCAATTTGTACATCTATACATAGTATATTCTTTGTGTGAATTTTTTATTCTATGTTCATGACTTTCACGCAACTCAGTTTGAGACCTAACTTCAGTAACTGTTGTTTCAGTAATAACATTTTCTACCTGTGCATTATTTGAATTAGTAAGAATGCTGTTAGAACTTGGTGTTTCAGCAGATGAATTACAGGCATTGTCTTCAGGGGGAAAATCCTGTAAAATATTAAAAAAAAATTAATGCAGGTTCACGGATTGTGTTCCAAAAATAACTTACAACTTCACATCAATTACATTCACATTTATCTTTAAGCTGTGATTCTAATTCAGCCATTAATGATAATTTCATATTGTTTTACAAGTTCAATTAATATATACAAAAATATCTCATTTTTTAACCAAAAATACATTACTACTTTCAAAATTATTTTAGTACACCATTTTCTTGTCATTTATATTACGACTCCATTTAATTCTCCTTTTCATTTAGTGTAATGTGATGGTTGGTAGATTTACTCAGCAGTCTGAATTTAAAAATTTATTAATTTTATTCATACTCTATTTGGTGTATACATAATGTTTTAAATAAAATATATATGATATATATGAATTAGCAGGCCAGAATAAGTCTTGAGGAAATGAGGGAGTGATTTTTATATAGGAATTGTTTGTTGTGGCAAACCAACTTTCCCTGTAATACATTTTTTGTTTTCTACCCCATTTGAATTCAGTTGATAAAACTCGGAAAGTTAAGAAAACTGAATAGTGTAGTTGCGTCAATTCAGTTGACAAAACTCTTAAAGTGGAGAAAACTGAAATGAGCAGTTGTCACTCTAGGTTCTTGTGTTTATTAGTTTTCTTAGCACCTTAAGAAGAAAAAAAACTAGGTTTCCAGAAACATTGTGTGGTATTTATATTATCACTTCTTTTGACTGTATTTTTCTTATATCATCATGACTTGCATAGATACAGAAAAAATCAAGGGTTAAATAAGACTACTCTCAAAAATAGGCAGCAAGTATTAGTTTATTACTATAATAAAGGATGAGGAAAAAAACTAAAAAAGTGAAACTACACTAGTCAAAAAATATTCTATTTGCTGGTACATAAAGATACTTCAAGTTAAGGTTTCACAAGACTATTACAAATGGCAAGAGCCATGTAATTGAATACTTTATACATTTAAACCATTAGTAGTTTAAGGGTGAAAGAAAGTTTTTAAATGATGAGTTCCGGGCAGGAATTGGTGCTCTATTCCTCAATCTGAAAAAGAATATCCTTTCCGGTTCAGGGAAAGAACCACTTAATGATTCTAAGAATTCAGGTGAGGTGAGTTAAGTGCCATCAAGATGGCCCAATCACTTTACTATTATATGCTGTACTTTTATTAAGATTGTTCTTAGAATATATATCCTTATCAAGGGTCCCAGAGTATTTTACTAATGTACCCTCACCCAACCCCAAATTTACAATTATTCTTAAAAAATATGTTTTATACAACCTGTAGTCAAATGTCTCACTATACTTGTATCTCGATACAGTGAATTTATAAATATAAAAAATACTATTATAGTCGTTAACACACACACATTAATTATTGATATTTTATCAATTTAAATGAAGGAGATTTCTACTTTGTTCCCAAACAAGTGAAATCCCAAGGTACTATTTATTTAATATTGTGGAATACTATTCAGTTCAAGTTAGCAAGTATATGTAAATGATCAGTAATATTTTCCTTTACCTGGCACAATAATAGCCATAGCTCAATTGTTGGGCTTCGTCATAACTACAATATAATGCCTCTTGTTAATATGAGACTCTGGGTGTCCAGCACTACCAAGACATTGTACTGTAAATTTGGTGTGGTAACAGATCTTTGTTTAACTAGTAAAACACTTTAGTTAGTAAATTTAATAAGTTAGTAATCCAACCATTGATAAGACAGTAGCCCATTTCACGTTTCTATTATCTTATTGAAGTAAACAAATATGTAGAGATGCTAACGTACTAAATTTTGGATGCCACATCAACCAGCAAGTTTAAAGAGGTATTCATGCCTGAACAATTTTCATCAATGTATACACATTGTGAAGCTTGGTAACTTCTAGATCATCTCATGATAGTGTCTAGTTGTGTTATGCATGGATTCTATGTACTCAATATAACAGCAGTTTGGTTGTTAACAGATTTATTTATTTATTTTGAGTAAGTTGTTCCAACTGTTCTAGCAGATATTTCATTAGTTATACACACAGAGCTTGATCTCAGCTGTTTCAGTTTATTTGCCAAAGGAGGTTGAATGTAATTCATAAAGTGTGATAATGAGGAAACCCTTCATCATCATAATTGTAGGGCCTTTAAGAACACTAAGCATAACCTGTCTCCCAACAAATGGAAATAAGTAATGAGTATTTATACATTAATTGTTGACCAAGACCTGCATAAAAGACAAAATAACGAAGGATTGCCCTAAATCCTGTGTTTTCTGTCGAGCACAATTCATCTGTTCTGTGCCTGAGGACGAGATTCCTCCAGTGAAACTGATAGACCAAAGTGTAACTATTATTGGCGAGAGATGCGGATCCAATTACAACAGTTATAAATCAACACTCAAAACTGAAAATATTTTTATACTTACTTATATTAATTTTTAAAATGGGAATTTAAAATATTCACAGCTCAGATATACTAATATTTTTGTTAAGTATACAAAATTGACAATTATGCACATAAAATTTACACCTGCTTATTATGCCATGACATTTTTATAAATTGATGATGAATGCAATAATCCTATCTCTGAGAGACACACTTACCTTCAGAATTAAATAACTTGAGGGTGTCACCCATTTAACTAAAAACTCGTATGGTAGTCTGATTCATCATATAAAGTAAATATAAAACTAGGAGCGAGTATTATAGAAAATGTAAAGGAATGTGAAAGAAGTTTTTACAAATCAGTAATGACAGTAGAAAAAATTCAAATCTAAATCAGCACCCACTGACTTCTTAATTAACATTTTAATGTGATTTTTTAATAAAACTTCAAAAATAATTCAAATAATCTTAATGACGCCAGATTTCTTTCTCAAAAGTTCAACAATAATGGGTGTGAAAATCTGGCACATGCATCTTGCTACAAATGTTTTAAAATAACTTTTACTAATGTTGAATTGTTGTAACTTTTTTAATAATGAGAAGTTATATTTAGCATCAAATTTCAAAGTGTATCTGGAGGCTACAAAACATAAGCATAGAAATTAAAATATCTGTGTTAAAAGTATAATAAATAGATAAATAAGTATCCAAAAAAGCAGACAGTGTGGCATTTATTTAGCACTTATTTTTGACTGTTATTTGGCTACTTATTTATCTAAGACATAACTTTCCTGGTAAACTAAACACAGAGCAGAGCTCATCATTTGCAAGGTTGATTCTGAACATTTTACTTGCCAATACTAAATAATCCACACTGCAACAGTATTCTAAAAAGTACTTCAAACATTAGGAGGTTAATTTCATCAACATTCTGCTTTGTATGTTCACTCTAATTTATAATAAATGACTTCTCCAGTCAGAGATTTTTAGCAGCATATAAGAAAGAAGTAATATGTTCCAGAAATTCATGCAGATAACTTTCATTATATTTTCATACTCTAACTGCAAATATTCTGACATTTATATAATCATAAACATTTGAAATAAATTCTCACAGGCAGAACAATACTTTCAAACTTAAAATCATATAATATATTACCTGTATGATTACACTGATATACTCTTTCCTGCTAAATAATCACGCTTGTATTATAAGCATAAAGTTTAAATTCATTAGACCAATCAAAAATTATTAATCAATGTCAAATGAATAACTTAAAAAATAAATTAATATTTTTCTTAAGTTCTCATACCTTTCTGAAAAATATAATACAAAAATGTTATAAAAGTACTTAAAAATGTACTTGAAATTAGAGCCTTAATAACAATTCTCTGTGTGCAAAATTTTTGGATAAATGAACAATTTAATCCGAGTGATTCTTATAATAAATTGTATTAAAATTAGAAAAATTCAACATGCCAGAACAAAAACTCAATGTAGTTACCTCACATTGAGAATTTATATTTGCTGCATCCAACAATTCAGCACCAGAATTCTCTGCATCATCTTCTTCTACCTCTTCAATAAACTGATATTTTCGATTCAAATAATCCAAAAGTATTTTTTTCACTATTTGCATTTCAAGTTCAAGTTTATCCAGTTTATTAAATAAAATATAACAACGTTTACATAACATATCACAAATAGAAACTATGACCATAAAATTCTCTCCAACTAATTGAACTATTTTTTTCGGTAGTTTTGAGTTCGAGTAGGAAGTCATACCCTTTATCAATGAAATTCCTGCTTTATAGGGTACAACTTCATCACAGACGAAACAACGCAGCACATCACGACTTCCAATCATTTCTGTGTTGGCCTAAAAACAAAAAGCGTCTCAGTTGTTATAATTATTCAACGACACAATAAAATAAAGATTATTAATTTGCACTAGATTAAAAATGAATACAAGATCACCAAGACAACAGACAAACAAGAGCGATAGGGTGCTTTCCATTAACAAGTAAACACAGATCGGATGAAACAAACGACTAATTGGAGATAAAGCTAACAGCATTGGCAGAACTTGAACACTTGCTCATTAGTTACCATTGTTATATGTTTCAGCGGTATAAAGTTGAACTATTCAAATTCGTAAAAATAAAAATGTAGCAAGTACACGCCCATTTTAACATCCATAACCCGACGTACCCAAAGAAGTTTCAAAAATTAATTAAGCATTATGTTTTTTCCCCTTCGAATGAATCATATCATGATTTGATTTAACTACTATCCGTAATATACCATACGCATTTAATTTGCGAAATATTGTATGTATGCTACGGAAAACCAAAAAATTAACATTAATATTTCTGTAAATTAATACAAGTCGTATTATCTAACAATCACAATTTCTTCGTACACGTTTATTTTATTTAAAATGAACTGAAATCGTATTAAGTTATCGCTAAGTTTGGGGCAATTTCATGCTACAAATTTTTTTTCCTGAATTGCCACACTGTGTCCACATAGTCGATGTTCTTCTATAACAGATAAAATATTGTATCTTAAAATAAAGTAAAAAAGAAAATGTCTGTCATACCACAAAATTCATGCATATAATAGGTTAAAACATACCACCTAGTTTCTGAGAATCAGACACGGAATTAAAAGAATACTTTCATTTGCTTTTAACATTTGTACCTTATTAAGTCAGAACTATCTAATTTTATAAAAAGAGGTAACTATATATATATATATATATATATATATTGTAATAATCAAGTGTCCATTAAACAATTAATATGATAGCCCCACGTTAATATATCAATTTAAATAAATGAAAGTATTTTTAATAAATAAGAATATTTTAACTGAACAAACACATTAATTTATTACTCTCACAAAGATTTAAATTTACAAATAGTTATCCATTTAAAAAAAATTACAATAGTTATCACGTACAATCAAAATTTTACTCTCTCAGGGTCTTCACTGGGCCTTTAAATAAAGAAATCTATTTGTTGACAATTAAATTTTATAAAACTATTCTCAACTACAAAATATTTTTACAATGCAATATAAACTATCAACGATATTCAAAAACCCGAAATCTGACGATTTATCTTTAATTAATGGTTTACAATAATAATTTAATGGATATATGACTTACAGTTCTCTGGTACTAGGGCAATTTTAACTCGTTCAGAAACACACTCTCTACATTCTAAAACAGGCCATTCTTTTCACTGGCTCTACACATCACTGTTAGTTTAGCAAGTGTTGGCTATATCTCGAAGACGACTTATTTCGCAATAATGCCAATTTGTGGTAATTCAAATAATTCTTCCACGAAGACTTTTCACAGTTATATTTTGGCAAAACTGGTATACAACGAAATCTTTACGCAGCAATATCCCGATGAATGCTACACTCAGCTTTAATTCAACAACTTTACTTTTGCAATACTTTGACGACGTCTGGTCTCTTTCAATAACAACCGCTTTCCGCTGTATTTAATCGCCGACTGACTTATATGTTCTATTCAGCGCGCCAACAGTCTTGCAATACTTTAGACCTGTTATATTATTGTCCATTACTGTGTGTAATTTCTGTGCTTTTGCGCTAACAATTCAAGTCCAAAAAGTTTTTAATTATTAATTGCCTTTTAATTACCATAATATGTATATATATATATATATATATATATCACGCGAGGAATGATTTTCCTATGAAATTAAAACGCTCTCAGAATACGTAAAAAGACTTCGCGAAACGTTGAGATGAATATATTTTAGCGCCAATATCAACAGACCCCTTACAAGTATTGGTTAAAGGATATCCATTTGAATTAGTCGACTATATGTTTAAAAATTGACATAAAGAATCTGAGATATAACATCTTTCACCTCAAAAGCGATATGGACGCATTATACATTTAGAAATTAGTAGGAATAAAGAAGTTCAAACTCATAAAACGTGGATGGTGAAAAAGGAAGCCATTATAAACACACCAGGAAAACTAAAACCTTGCTCTTTCAGATTACTGCAAAATAACATTTGAGGATTGACTGACATCAAAAATTTATAGAAGTAGGTGGTGATATGACTAGTATAATATAATAATTAAGTATAATAACTTGTCAAACCATACTTGTAGTTCTGTAAAAAAAAATTAATATAAGCCTCAAGCAAATAGTCAAAAACATTTAATGAGGTCGGTGGAATTCAATGTCCTTTAAACAGTATTGTAAATAGTAAACTAGCTTGTTACACGTTCGCCGTTAGAAACATTGAACTTTGTTATTATCGTTAGGGCTACTAATGATAGGATAGGGCTGGGACCCATGTTTTTCATTAACGCGTTATTTATATTGTTCCATCTTCAAGTTTTCTAACTTAAGTTTTGATTTCAAATATAATAACCAGGAAATTTTGATTATCTTATCGATTTGTCTGGTTATCATGGACGATATATAAGGATTCACATAACGTGTTTGTGTGTGTAGTTCTTTTATCATTGGTTGGTGGAAATATTCACTAAAAATTACTCCCTAATCCCCATTACTTCCTTAATGAACTGCCAACAGATGTATACAACTGCCATCTGGCACTATAACTATAAACCTATTTATATTTTCTTACATATATACAACTACGTTTTCTCATTCTGCGAGCCTCTTTCAGGCTTAGGAAATATAATGCATATATACGCCCTTTCTTTATCTCTACCAATTTACACCCGTGTTTTCCTCGTCCTGTGAATTTTAATTGTTCGATTACGGAAGTCGCATAATCTTCTGCATTCCAGCTATTCCATCTATTCCGTCAGATTTTCTGGTGCCAATTGTTGCTGTCCACGGAAGCGTATACAGGTGAAGATATATGCTTTGGGTCCTCTATTACTTCCGGACATTCAGGATCATTTATTAATTTGAAACATACCTGATATGCTCCGAAGCCATTATGTCCTGTTATTATTTGGGTGAAGTGATGGTTTAATTCACCATGGTTTCGTCTTTCCCAGTTTCCAATGTCTGGGATAAGCCTGAGAGTCCATCTCCCTTTATTTGGGTTATCCCTTCACTCCTGCTAATTACGGACGTCTTCCTTCAATGATCGCCTGTCTACCTAGTACTGTGATCAAACAGCCGTGCTCTGCCAGAAGCAGCTCAATATATGCGCTATCACGCACGCTGCGACCTACGATTCTGTACGAAATTCACAGGCAACCATCAACACACTCCTGAGGTAAGTCGTGGTCATCATGCGCCCGAACGTTTTCCTTCCCAAAGTGTCAGCCGCTTCGAGTATCGCGAGTGACAACGGCCAGGAGTCATCTCCGACTATACTCAAGTCCTCCAATATTGAGAATGATTCATGTCAATACAGCCTGGCCACTGTTCTTTAAAAGTCAGCCTCACATCGATACTTGAGGCAGGGCTAGGAAATAATCTCCTTGTTCCAAAATGTTATTGTTGTATTCCTGTTCAACACTAGGCCAGCCAGTTTTAAACCTCTGTTCTGTAACCACCACCTCATTTAATATTTGATTCAATTCCTCCACGAGTTTCAAGACGTCGACCTCCGCTAATTCAATTATTTTCATCTCTTCTGACATTCCTAGTCTCAACACTGTGTCATACATTATAACACACAGAAGGGTTGTATACAAGTACCTTTGCAAAGGAACGTTCGACTGTGTTGTTGCTTTGTGGAAATTATTGTTATACAAATGTGTTTTATATGCCACATAATTGTTTGACCATCAGTCAATGATTGAATATGTGGGAAAATCATGACATACCAATCTCACACAATTTCTCCAAATTGACAAAGATTATAAATGTGACACATAATTGAATGTCTAAACTAGTTTGAAATGCAGACGGTGGAAATAGACAGTATATAAAATTTAATGTTCCTGCAGCAAGTGTTTGTTATCAAAAACACCACATTGTCACCATTGAACAAGTTTATATTTTAGAAGTCGAAAACTGGTAAATCTATTGATCGAAGGCTCATTTGGGAATGTTTATGTCCGATACCACAAAAACTTATTAAGTGAATCATTAGCCATTAAGAAGAATCAGAAATTAGGGAGAATCTGTAGATGTCCTTGCAATATTCAGCACATTCACTCTTAGAGGTTCATCATCTGGTTTGTGCAGTGTCGTTCTATGATTTTTAATCACCTGATGAAAACAAGGATTGCAGAAACATTGTGTGGTATTTATTTTATCACTCAATTGTCTATTACTTTATCTAATTAGTATTTATCTAACACAGACATTTTATATTTTCAGTTTCACTTTCCTACCTGATTAAAGCTCTGTACGACTACCTTAGGACCTGATAGGTGAATTAGTATTCAGCTAATAATTACATCAGGCAATTGCCACATTACTTTCGACTGTCAATCAAACGTCATCAATATTACACGTTGCAAACATTTGTTTGGATAATTTAATAGTGTATATCATCATTTTTCTTTGCATAATTAGTGTTTTAATAATTGTTTTATATTTAAGTTATCACAATTTTATAGTGTAATTTAGATAATTGGTAACAGGTTCATATAATAAAGTTAAATGAATTTTTAAATTATTAATTGGTATTTCATTCTATTCAATGTTTTTTTAAATATTTTATAGATTAAAAACGTACTATACATTAAATCAATATCTTCATTTAACAAAAAAATCTTTATTGTTATTTAGGATAGTGCAGTATACTTTCTCTGGATGCTGAAAGTCTTCCAAATGCTACCCCTTAAATGTTACTTTATTTAAAATAACCTTCAATTGCTATTTATATGCAGAGTACACTATTTATTTTTTGAAAATATATACTACTTTAGAAAAAGGTTTTTAATTATTGAATGATTCCAATTTTATGATTTCACTGCCTAATGTGTCTTAGCACAGAACTTCTATTCCGGCCAGTTTTAAAATTTTCTTCCATTTAGAATAGGAATGTATAGTGTTTCAAATTATTGCACTGTGCAATAATATCAATATCAATCAAACCTCGTTTTAAATATTTTGATTGGTCCATGATGTATATCAACCCATATAAGTTGCTTGAAAATACAGTGACATGATCCAGTTTTACCTTAAGCCTTTATCTGGAGGAAGCAAGTACCCTTACCCCCCCCCCCCTCACCACCTGAATCTTAGGTAAGCATTATTACTCTGACTTGGCAGACTATTAGTATAGTTTTTAAAGCTAAATGGTAACATTTTCAAGATAACCTTGGTGAAGGGGCAGCTTCTTACTTCCATTTCTAGAAAGTTACCAAAATAGTTGGCAATGTTTTATAGTATAATTTTTTTCAAAGACAGCAATTGTGCCAACTATCATTGAAATTGGGTTTGTCATACTTTCAAGAAATTCACACATTTTTCTATGCAGAGTACAAAATAAAGGCAATGACTTAGATTGTCTGTATAATGAATTATTTGTCACTTTATTTCAACAACTAATATAAAAAATTTCCTCTTCATTAATTTGTCAACAATGCAAAAAATATATATGTTATACTTTTAAACAATATTTATACACACCCAAAACATTTTAAAATGCAAACCAATATGGTTACATTTAATAAACAATCATATTTTTTAAATTACTGGAAAGAGGTTTACATTACCATGATTTTCTTAAATCTTTATACAAAACATTACTACAAATGCTTTCTATTGATACCAAATATCTGGCAACACATTACTCTCTGGATCATCAAATGATGCTCTTTCTTCAGCTTGAGATGGTTCATTTAAAACAATTTCAACAACTCTTCTAGGGTTAACAGAAATAACAAGAAAGTCGTCTGGCATCAACAACTTTTCTGGTAATTGTTCAATGTTATTGGATTTATTTTCTACAGTTTCTACATTTAAAGTTTCACTGCTTTTATCATTATTCACACATTGTGATTCTTTAGTACACTTCTTCTTTTCATGAGTTTCATCTCTCACAACCATCTTGAATTCACACGGATGAGGCTTTGCATTTAACATTTCATGGTTTTCGTGGACTTTAGAAAGGTGCACAGCATACTTATGACGTGTTGTAAATCCCCTTTTACAGAGATCACATTTAAATGGATATACATGAGTATGAAGTATAACATGCCGTTTTAAAGTTCCACCAACCGGGAATGTTAAAGGACAATATGGACATTTATAGGGACGTTCACCAGTGTGTTTCCGTTTGTGAACAGATAGAAGTGATGAATGTCTAAACATTCTACCACAGAAACTGCAAGTATAAGGGTATGGATTATCATGCCATTTTCGGTGAATCCAATAAGTGCTTTGAAAACTGAATTTTCTGCCACATACATCACATATGTATCGTTCTTCCTTTGTATGCTTACTCCTATGTTCCTCCATCATCATTCGAGACATGAATCCACGTCCACAATAATCGCAACAAAATTTGAATTGCCCAGTATGAATAGCATAATGATGGCGAAGGCCAGTTTTAGTTTTAAACACCTTTTTACATTCATTGCACTCATATTTATCTTTTTCTCGCAAGTGTCTCATTTCATGATTTCGCAATGATTTTAACTTCAATATTTCTTTCCCACAATAACGACAATGTAAATCTCTATGTATTGTGTCCTTATGATCTTGTAAATGCTTCTGTTTGAAAAATATTTGTTCACATTCATCGCATTTAAGTTCCTTTTGAGGGTGTTTACTTTCATGTAATTTACAGGCCTTTCTTGTTTCAAAAGCCATATCACAAAATGGACATTCAAATGTAGTACTTTGGCTGCTGTTGTTATTATGTACTTGTTGCCCTGCAGAATCAGTGTTCATAAAAGTTTCTTCACAAACATCAGAGATTATAGAAGTATCAACACTGTGTTTTGAGCTTGATCCTGCACTTCCAGAATTTAACAGCTTACCATTATATTTTTGACAGTAGTTACCCTTGTGAGACTGAAAAAAATGAGTTTGAATACTACATAAATCCTTAGTTTGGTACCCACAAAGAGCACAGGTATAATTATTTTGTTCTTTAATAATATTACTTTCATCTGAAACTTCCTTTGAATCACAATCTTCGCCAACATCTGAAATTTTTACCACTGAAGTTTTATCTTCATCCAAATCTGCTTTTATCTCACATGTATCTAAAAATTTTTCAAGATTACTCAATTCACATACTGTAAGTTTTTTTTCACAAACAATATTGTATAATTCATCTAAACCAGTGCTTTCAATTTGTTTCTCAACAGTATCAATAGACTTTCCATTAAACTCAGAACTAACTATTAATCCATTAACATCAATGTCTTTGTTTTCTGTAAAATTATGACAATTCATAGTTTCTGTTGATTTTTCATCCTGATTGATTGAAGGACAATGATCTGTAACAGTCTGCTCATGTTCTGTTTCATGAACATGTAAGCTTGTAAAATCATCAAACTTTTCATTACAAAGGTTGCATTTAAAAAGATTTTTCACTATAGTAAATGTATCTTCACTTTGAACATCAAATGTTGCTTGTGACTTATTTGATATAGGAGGGCGAAGGTTAATTTCAGTAAGAATATCTTCAAGATTTTCAACAATATTATCCCTAAAATTCAGTTCAGAGTCACTTTTCTCATGGGAAATTAAATGTTCAGAAAGTGCTAAAGAACTTGGTAATGATAAAGAGCAATGAGTACAAACATGTAGTTCTATTTTATTTGTGGGTGACAGACCTTTTGAGGGTTGTTCCACTATTTCAGTAATCTGGTGTATTTTTAAATGCTCTGCCAAATTATTTTCACTCTCAAAGCACAAACTGCAACAAACACATTTAAGAGTATAAAAGTTGTGATTTTTAGTGTGTTTGTCAAAATCAACATTATTTATAAAGCTATCCCCACAAATTTTACATTTAAACTGCTTTCTATAATTGGACCTTTTATGATTGGCATACTTCTGTTTGTCTTTAGAACTAAAATCATCTAATTTGCATTTGTAATCAGAACATCTATCATTATCACTCACAACCGTTTCCTCAACACACACATTCTTAAGATCATCACAAAAATGGGTCTTCATATGTGTACTGAATTCTTCTTCTTCACTAAAGGTAAAATTACAAAGACTGCATGATGATTTTGAAAGATGATAATTCATTATATGGTTTCGAACACTATTGTCACAATCAAATTCTAGACCACAAATTGTGCACTCGTGTTTTGAACAAATTTGAGTATGAGACTCAAACAATGTCAAGACATCAGTCTTGAAACCACATAAAGTACAACTATATTGATCCTTTGGCAGTACAGGAGAAAGATCACATAAATCAACATCAAGTTTGTGTACAGCTTTCTGTCTGTTAGACACATTATCATCTAATATTATTTCGACATTTACCCTTTTGGGACTTGAGCTAGTTTTCAAGTTAAAACTGGTAATATCAACCTGGAAAAAGATTTTCCATTAAAGTAAATTATTTGTAACAATAATATAATATATTAATAAAAATATAACTTGTACAATAAAGTTAATACATAAAACTGTAAGTCATAATTATAAGGAAAGACCTACCAGAGGAAAAAATTTGGGTTCCAGGATGAAGACATTTTGGTCTGAGAAATATTGACAAAGGAAAGCAAGTTAAACTACTCAAATTACAGAAATGAATTAACTCCAACACACACTAAAAGGTGAGGTTGGTTAGAGATACTGAAATTTACAAGTGTGGGAAGAAGAGATGAGCCAATTACAATGAATAATTAAGGAATAGGAAGACAAAGTTACTTACCTTGGTAAAAAGTGGTGTACAATCTCTTAATAACATCTAGAATGAATGTGCTACTGATAAAAGAATTCATATTTTTTCCAAAGATTAAACACCACCTTATATACATAATTAAGCCATGTTATATTTGCTTCCCCATTTTTTAAAATTACATTATAGGATTACATATTCATACATGAATATATAGTATCAATGATAGCAAGCACAGTTTGCCACGGGAAAAAAATCTTTCCCAAGTTTGGATACAAAAAATATTTTGCCAGTCAGATATGAGGTCAGCTATCAAGGCTATTATTCCTTGATCTACTTGGAGTGAAGAAAATTCAAATAGACTGTAAACTATTAGAGCTAGGAAGAGTTTGGCTGTATTTTGTTTTTTTAAAAAAGAAATTGATATTGATTCTCCATGCTACAGTGCATTGTATAACATGACAATTATCCTCAAAAATCACTCAATTTCACCCAAATATGAAGAGAAAACAATTTAATAATCAATATTGATTCAAATTCATTAACTACAAATTAATCATAGATCTATACATTAATAAAAATATTTAAGAGCATTGTTTAACAAAGTTTTCAACACTTTGCTACAATTTATTACCTCTTGTAGAATATTTTTATGATGTTCCCCATCAAATTTTGAAACTTCATTACCTGAAACATCATTCAAGAACCTTAAAAATATAAACACAAAAATGAAATGAGATTAAATCTTTATGAAACCTCAACTACAGGAAAAAGATGAATTATGAAACTACAGCACTTCATTTAATTACACTTGCCTTTAAAACTTTATGAATTGGAGAGATGTGACATAAAAAAGGGTGGGAGTAAATAATGGAGAGGTATTGATGCATTAATAAGTACTACTAGTAATGCTGCCCCAGACACAATTTATAAAAACAGGAGAAAAGTATCAATGAAAATGTAAATTGATTTCAACAATTAAACTATTAACTAAAGAACACAAAGTATATAACTACTAAATAAATAATATGAAAGAAAGAGAAACAATATAGAAATATAAAAGTAAATGTGTTTTGAAAAAACAATCTCAAAATTTCACTGTTTAGAAAATTAAAAAAATTGGATGATTTGGGTTGGAGGAAAGGGGTGGATACATATAGAAAAGTAGTAATAATAATGCAGGAAATAATTAAGGGAAACTTAATGTATAAAAATAATCCAACCAAAGTTAAATTTTTTAAGAATGAGAATTGAGTGACATGAATAGAGAAGAGAAAATGGGTTTGCATTAGTGAAAGGAAGAAGAAAGGTCTAGAATCCAGAACAGCAAGAAACTATGTGCATCTTCAGGAAAGAAGGACTAACTTAATTTAGTCAAACACTACAGACAGGGCTGTATGGATTCTTGCATCTGAATGGAGCCTGTGGTAACCTATAATGCAAGAAAGTGAAGAAGGGAGGATGAATCAATCGTGATGAGGAATATTTGTGGTTCAAAGGAAGGGCTTCTGGGATGAGAACAAATTAAGAAATGCCAAATTTTCATTATGTTGGCTTTTAGTTAGGAAGCCGCGTTATTTAATTTAATGTAACCAGCCTCTTTGAATTTATGTTTGAAATTAGATGGTGCCAAACAAATAATAGTCCATAAATTTCAAATAAAGATTAGTTCATATTTTTCAAATATATAACACTTAAAGAAAAGGTGATGAGGACAAATTAAATAACACAAAATTGTGATATATATATTATTACAAATTTCAAGGGCCTGAGCCTCCTTTGTCAGAAGAGAAGGTCTGAAATGCGTGCCGTCTCGGCATGAATTGACGAATTCACACTAAGGTTCATCAGCTGCTAGACAGCAACAATAGACATCCAACAACTCTCTCTCTCTCTCAAGGAAGGTCACAATAGATAACAGGAACAGAAACACCTAAATTCCTCTTCACTGGAACCCTTAAGCTGGTTCTGGTTCATAAATGATATTTTATTACTATGGACCAAATGCTCTTTTGGAACTCCGTGAAAACCTAAACACCAAATTCCCCGTTAAGTTCATCTGGAACAACTCCCCTACATCACCTTCCTCAATGTTGATATAGACCTTAATTCTGGCCTAATCACCATTAAACCCACTAACACCCTACAATATTTTCACTTGTCAACCTGAATGTACCAAATGCTCCCTCAGGGGAGCTCGACTTAGATCTACTTGTCATCTACTAACCAGATCCTCAATGCCTTCATAATGACCTCCTCCAGAAACAAATATCCTGTGCTCTGTCCAACTTACAAAACACATCCATGATCAACACAAGAAACATAGTCCACCCCTTACCACAACCTACTTTCCTGGACTACAAAAACTCAACTCCATTCTTCACCTTGCTTACACTGGACTGCAATCCAACCCAGATCTTAAAAACATCCTTCCCACTATACTCCCCACCTGCCCAAAAATCCACTAAAATCCTCCACATACAGCCACCTATAGAATAAAAGAAAACAATACCTGCCTCTCCTCCCACATTATCTACAAAAATAATCTGTCCTGCTTTCTATATCAGCCAAATAAAACAACCCCTCCCTTAACATACTGCTAACCACCACAGCACTGCCAAAATATCCAAAACCCTATTTTCCAATAGCTGCTCATGCCCAAAGTCACAATTTCGACCAATGCTTCACACAGACCCTTCTTAAGACTCATAGGATGTTGAACTTCATCTTTAGGAACTCTCCTTCCCACACATCTTACAGTCCCGGCAAAGTCCTGGACTCAACATCCTCTAATATTATTATAGTAGTCATTTGGGTGATAGTTATTATTATGATTATAATTATAATGATCTGTTTAATCTGTTCCCCATTCTCTTTCTTGCACTTCTTAACTTCCTTTCCTTTTCTTTTTACCCTTCCACTATAATGTGTTTGTATGTATTATTACATTATTTTTCCATTATTGAGAGACAGAGAGTAGTCGGCTTTGTTTGGCGTCAATTGTTGCTGTCTAAAGGCTGGTGCACCTTAGTTTGAATTCGTCAATTCATGCCCACCTGGCACACAGACCTTATCTCCTGAGAAAGGAGGCTTAGGCCCTTGAAAATTTGTAATACCCTCTCTCCTTAGCCAGACTGGAACAACTATTGATTTCTCAACTTTTCTGTCCCTCTTTCCTTTCTAAATGTGTTTTTAATTTTCCTCAAGTATTACATATATAAATATTGGATAGAAAAAGGTATGGAACAACATAAACTTATTACAAATGAGAGAGTGTTAGACATACCAGCAAACAACTAAATTACAAAATACAAGGTAAAGAAAGAAAAAGAAAGTGACATAAACATCTAAATTATTAAAATGACATGCAGAACAACTAAGTGTAAACTTGAAGGGCTGGTAGAATGCCAACTTGGGATTCAGGAAAAGAAGGGCATGAAATAAATATTTTGACCTTTTGTGAAATCATAATAGGACACAATGAGAGAAATTGAACGTTAGACCTGGAAAAAGCATATGATGTGTAGTGGAAAAACTTGTGTAACTTTAAGGCATAGATTAATGTAAACCTTAACACACACAACACGAGGAAATGACAGTGAAGCTGATATTAGACAGTGAAAAGCTGTGATATATTTTATCAATAGCACTGCATAATAATACAGGAGAAAATAACAAGAGGAATAAAAGTACAAGGAGCCAAAATACCAATATTAAGAAAAGTACAAAATATTGTAAAGTTGTCACAGAAGAAGGAAGATTTGAACATGTTAGGAATAGACAATCTACAACTGAATTTTGTTTCTAAACAAATTTTAATTAAAGCTTAATTATGTAGCATATCATAATTACAATCTTAATAATAAAAATTGATTAAAATAATGTGAGGAATGCGAGAGTTTTCTTGTTTTTAGTCCCAATGTATGGCACAGTAAATAAATATTAAACAGATAATGGTACAAGCTTCAGGCAGTCTTTAAGAAGTTTCCTATGTTGAACCAAAATTGTGGGTAATGTTTTAAAACTATGTAAATAGAGTACCAAGTCATATTGAAGGAAAATTTCAAATTTATAAAACATAAAATAAGTCAAAATTAAGTTTTCAAAAATATTTACCACAGAAGGATTTGAAAGACAATAGGGTATGTACTTAAACATACAGGATTGCTGAACATTAATGCAAAATAAATGGTTGGACATAGAAAATTCTATAATGTGATAGAACAATCCAAGTTATAAGGTAAACTTTTAATAATTAAAGTGAGTCACATATAATTAAAACTTTCTATAAAAAATTAGCACATTTTTTTCCCTGTATATTGAAGCATAAAGTAAAAAATTAGGATTGTACTTTTACTCTGTGAATTATTTGTATAAACTCAGATTAAAATCACACCTCTCCACTTGACAAACAATGGGATGAAACCTACAGCCCCCTATAAATAGGTGGCTATGCACTGTGACATTCCCTTTGCCAGAAGATGACATAGAAAGGCATTGAAACATTGCTCAAGGTAAATGCTACTTTGTTAGAAGCCAGAGAATTATTTATACAAGTAAAAATTAATTTAGAAGTTTCATTTTAAAGAATGACAAAAATATAAATAATTTGTCCAAATTTCTTATATAGTTCAAATGAATAGTCATGGACAGTACAATATACATAATGAAAAATGGTTCTGAACAGTCACCTGTAAAATATTAACACAAAAACAAAAAGCACAAATCAGCATGATACATGTAGCAAATTGCCACATTTTACATAAATATTCAAGTGTGTGGGCATAAGAATAAAAGAGATTTGGTAAAACAAAAAAATGTACTATTATCTGACGGGTCACTCATATATGATCATATTGCTGGGCTTAAAAAATATTCTGCAATAACTGATTGAGGATTTCATTTTATCAGAGAAAAGTAAGGATACATTTAAAAGTACAATTAATAGAAACTTGAATTAATTTGTATGATATAAAGAAATAAAAAGAATTAGTTACTCTGTAGATATCATTGTAAATACAGTATCTGTGAATTTTTAATCCCCCCCCCCCCCTCCAAGTCCCCTCTATGACAAAAACTAATATTAATTAAGAAACAGCATGTGAAAAGAAGGTTGTTAGAAGGATAAACTGTATGAATACATAACAAAGTTCTACCCCAAATGCAACATTTACTCATAAATATTATGAAGGTGATGGGTGTGTCATCTAAGCTAAAAGATAAATTCTTACCTCCAGACAAATTTTGTGGATTATGTATACCAGAATGTTCATTTAATTGATATTTCACATTCAAATATCCAGTCAGTGCAGCTTTAACAATGTCCAAATCTAACTCTAATTTATCAAGATGATTCAATAGACTTGAACATCGTTTACATACACTGTCATCAACTGACACTACCACCATGAATCCGTCACCCATTAACTGCCCTATTTTAGTTGGCAATTCAGTCTTGGTATAATTTGTCACACTCATCAACAGCGGAACACCTTTCCCAATAATATTTTCGTCACATACGAAACATTTCACGTCCAATACCGAGGATGGTCTTGAGTACATTTGCACTCCCATCTGAAAGAAAGTAACATTTATTGGTGAAGATTGAGAATTGTAAAAGTACACTGATTTTAAAAACTAGCCGGTATTAATTACTTTACGGCACATGACATTTCTTTTACATGCTACCTACCAATCACAACTAGTCAAACTTCAAATTACTTATATGGGCGGCTTCTGAAATTTGTTTTTTTAAAGACAGGTTTTCTGTCCGGAATAATTTTACTTCAAATCATATAGCTGCATTATAAAACGGAAATTACAGTCTGTCTTACCTTTCGAGATTTATCCAAACTTCTCTTCCTCATCTTAATCGTTTGTTGACATTCTAGACAGCGATCTGTATGACACGATAAACATAATCAAAGATGAGCACTTCAACATGGCCGTACAAAGATTGTACACTGGTAATTTGAATGCCGGTAGATAGATTTAATGTTTTCAACTGTGTTTTTTATATTTCTGTATCACGCTAATGGATTCACTAATCCAGAAATGGGAGCAAATGGCCATTTAACATTTTGATTAAAAGCTACTATTTTGTGTTTAAAATTGGCATGTTACCTTGGCAACCGATTGACAACAAATACACCGTGCTGTAATAAACCATTGTTTTAGCAATGAGGGCTGTACCTGCATGGGTTGACAAAGTTCAAGACAGAGATAAAATAATTCAATGGTAAGAATTAAATTATGAATTTCGAATTCCTAAAATGTTAATTATGAATACGCAACAATCCAAGTTAAAAAAAATTAAATTATTTTTTAGTTACTAATACCTAGATTTTATTTAGTGAAGTAATATAAACAAGAGCTGCTTTTTACTTGTTTGCTCAAGGTGACAAAAATTCCAATTTGTTTATGTTTACCATAAATTGAGTATTTGTTTGACAGTCTACAAATATTGGTAACTGGTTACTTGGTGATATCATTAGTTCATTCCTCTCTGAAAACTTGTTGCTAGTGTTGCAGCAACAAGAAAACAGATTTATATAGTGAGACAATGTATTCTTCATCTTGATGACTGCCTTAAATATGTTGACCAGTAATAATTGGCTATCTTCTGTAAATAAATCCACCTTTTACACAAAACACAATGACTGCAGCCAATCCGCTAATGAAACATGATTTAGACAGTTGAAGTATGTAGAAAATTCTGCTGCAAAACTTATTCTTCCTTATTTATTTGTCCTGTGGAAGTATCCTTCATTAGATTTATTTTCCATTTATGCTATTATGTACAAATTTTCCATTGAAATGTGATTTTATTTAGAATATGCACTTTTCAGTTTTTAAGACAAAAAATTGTTTTGTTGTGAAAGTTCAATCAATAATATTATTTACCCATATAAACTACTCACCACTTTCATTACTCATGTCTTAAATTGCTCAACCAGCAGGTATATTTTACTTATGAATATAAAAATATTATCTGGAATAAAGGATTGTGAAATGTTATTAAATTTTACTTTGGGTACATTATTTGACTGAATAATGACCAATACACATTTAATACTAATACTACTAAGAATGTTTTAGAGAAAAATTTCATTAAATAATTTAATTTTTAAGTTCATTTATATGAACTCATAACCCATCCCCTTTCTTAAATCTCATTAACTTTGATTGGTGAGCATACAGAAAATTTACACTTTGTAGAATCCATGTTACATTTGAAATATGGTATATGTTCATACAATCTATATAATTGAATCACCTGTCTCACTATGATAAGGAACTGGAATATATTCTTTTAACCCTTTTTTCTAAATAGATATTTGTGATCATGTGACTCAATCTGTAAATGTACAATTTTAAGATATATTTATTATTTATGCAAATGGCTTCATCAGTCTGGTGAAGTGTTTGATCTGTCTTTCCATTGTGCTACAGCCAATATTCCAATTTACCTTATCTATATACTGGGAACATTAACATCTCCCACTGTACACTCCATCAATAAATGAACTAAATATGGATGTCTCAGTATGCTACTTGGTTTTCTTTCTAGTTAGTGTGGTCTAAAGATGTCTCCACTTTCTCATAAATTATAAAACATTCATTTTCCTCAAAACCCATATTCACTCCACCTTTCTTCCCATGTATATTTCTCACAAACATAATATCTGTTATATCCAATAGGACAACAGCACTAATGAATCCTTGTTCATCCAAAGAGATTTATTGTGTCCCTGACCAAATCCTTGTTTTCAGGTTTCCAAAACACCACCTCCATGCAGTCATCACTGCTCCACAATCCAAATCCTCCCAGAGAATCTTTCAATTATCTTCCAATCCTCTGCAACAATTATAATTGAAAATACAAAATTAAGTATTTTTTAAATATTTTATAAGAAGCTACATCAAATATTAAATTTAGCTGTTATCACTGTAAAACAGAAAAAAAGGGAAACAATATATTCTATATTAAAATACGATTTCTTTACAAAAAGTTCTTTTAAACATTTAGTCATAATAAGCTTCTTTTAAAACCTTGCATAATATTCATTAAATTGAATTAAAAATGTAGTTATAAGAGAACTTGAGAAATGAAAAAAATTACGTCTGATTGAAAATAATGAATAAGAAAGTTAGCCTATCACTTTTTTGTCTGAATTGGCTAACTGTATTCATAACTTGAGAAATGTATAGTTCTAGTATGTTGAAATGATTTTTTTTCTGTATTTGGCTATCTTTCTTATTAATACTTCAAGTATGTGTCCACTTCAATGAAATTTTTTTCTCTTTGTTGAGTCATACTGTTATGTTAAGTGCAATATTTATAGTGTAAATGAATGTGAAATTATTAATGTATTTAATGAATTCAATATTAAAATTGTGACAATGACTGTATCAACATCATTATTTAGACATTTTTGAAATTGGACATCCAATAATAACTGTATCAAAAGTATATCTAATTGAGCAATGTTGGCAAAAATTAAGTTTAGGAGGTATTCCAATGATAATTAGCTTGAATTAATTTGGTGTTTTAATGTATTTTGCTGTTTTGCAGTATTTATGGCTTATGCTTCAATCCTGATGGATCTCAGTTAGTTGTAGCAGCAGGACAGAGAGTTTTAGTATATGATACAAGTGATGGTTCCCTTATTCAACCACTTAAAGGTATGTCCCATATTGACAAGATTTTACTAAAAATTAATGTGAGTGTGACAAACACCAGCTTAATAGTTAGAAAAAATTTATTATCATATTTAAAGCATTATATTTGACAAAAATATAATTAAAAAAATAAGTCAGATTATTATAATTGTTAAATAATGATGCCTTACATAAAAACTTTGCAGGACATAAAGACAATGTCTATTGTGTATGCTATGCTAAGGATGGAAAACGATTTGCTTCTGGGAGTGCAGACAAAACAGTAATTATTTGGACCTCAAAGTTAGAAGGTGTACTTAAATATTCGTAAGTAATTACTGAATTTTATATAAAGATAATCTGGTAGAATGATAAGACTTTAGAACATGACACCAGACTTTTTCCAGAGATGCTTCACATTAAATCAAACATCACAGCAATTAATGTACAAATATACACTATGTGTTATTCGGTTGTAATGGAACTGGATGGCTATGATTTGTGAGGAACATCACACTTGTAGAAGCAAAAAATACATTCGTTTATTCTGATTAACATACAGCCATATTGTTGAAAACCTTAACACACTCTAGTAGCAGTAGCTAACACTATGTTAACATTTATCAATGCCATCTAGTGGCAGTTATTGCATCTCATTACAATAAATATTTTTGTCAACTAACACTCCCCCTTAATGAGATGCCCAATCCTATACTGTTTCCATGGTTTAAGGTCTTCTTCCCATTTAGAGGTTTTGTTAGTAGATCAGCATAGTTCTCGTTTGATTTCACATAATGGAACTGTAGGATTCCACCTTCTACCTTTTCTCGAAGAAAGAAATGTCGCTCGTCGATGTGCTTGGTCCTTTCTGATACCACTTGGACAATTTCTATAATCCCTTATGCTTTCCCATTGTCGTCGTGTTTTTGTCACTTTTGAATTTTTGTCAACTGACTTTTGTAGTTGTCTCTCTCTAGACTCTTGCATTTTTTCTGTGCCTGAAGAAAGGAACAAGCCTTCAGAAACATTGTGTGATATTTATATTATCACTTCTTTTGTCCATATTTTGCTGTCTTTCTTATTATTAATTTTCAATCAGATGTAATTTTTCATTTTAAAACTGCCATTATTTAGCACTTATTTTTGTCTGTTATTTAGCCACTTATCTATATATGGACTGAAATGTTCCAATCTGTAGTATTCTCTATATATTTCATTCATTTATTTTTTCATCAGTTTTTTATATATAATTTTAGCTCTGTACCAAGATAATTTATATTGCTGAATTATTTGTTATGTTTAGTTTGCTAAATATTTTTGTAATATATAGTAAATACTGGTTATTTTAAGCTATATTTGTATCAGATTTAGTAAAATATAACTTAATTTTTCATATAAATTTATTCTTTGAGTTTATTTACTTGTAATTTAACTGCAAAAAGCATTATAAAAATTTGCTATTATTTGTTATGATTTTTAGACATAATGATGCTGTTCAGTGCCTTGCATATAATCCAATATCTCATCATCTTGCAAGTTGTGCTATTGGAGATTTTGCCTTTTGGTCAGCAGAGCAGAAAGCTGTTCAGAAATACAAATCAAGCTCTCGAATCAATTCATGTGCTTGGACTAATGATGGCCAGTATCTTGCTCTAGGATTAAGTAATGGATGTGTATCCATAAGAAATAAGGTACAAATATTGTTAGTTTTCATTTATTTTTTGTTACTTAGTTGAATTAGTTATATAAATTTTTGTACAATATTTGTGTTTGAAAAAGTAAAATAATACAAATTAATAATTCCTTAAATTGTCAAAACTTCAAACTAATGTCCTGTAGCATATTTTGGTTTTAAATTAGTAAAATGGTGCAATTATTGCTTATAATAAGATGTGTATTTTACACTACTTTTATGTTGTTTCAGGCAGGAGAGGAAAAAATTAAAATAGAGAGACCTGATGGTTCACAATCTCCAATATGGGCTCTGGCATGGAACCCAGCAAAGTAACTAGTTTTGGTCTTTTGTCAGATAATAATATTATTATCTTCATTAATAATATTATAACTATAATCAGTAATCCTACATTGTATATTATTATGATATTTTTTGCTAATGGCAAAATATTATTATTGCCTAAAGGTACACAGGTTAAAATATGGAATGAAATATGAAACAATCAAATTTCTGATATTTTTACATTACAATTTAAGTTTAAATTATTACAATTTTGTAATCACTATAATTAATCAATGTGATAAATTTATCTTCCTTTTGGAGTCTGTCTCGTGAAGCTAATTCAAGCTCACTATTCTACAACTTTTCACCTTAACCAATAAGCCACTGGACTGGGCTTTAGTGGTGTTTTTTCTCTGATTTATTATAACTAAAATTTGTACTGTCAAATTTAGTACCCAATTACAAAGTATTCCTCTGTTTATCAATAACAATTCTGATCAGAACTCTCTTATTTTGCCTCTCTTTTTAATAATAATAATAATAATTTTATTATTTTCTTCCATTCACTACCTATAATGTATTTTAGAAATAGAAATTCTTAATGATGATAACTATTGACATGAGACTAGAAAAAGGCATTTCCTCAAACCAACAATTTATTTAAAACCTTTTTGAGCCTTTTAAGCCCAGTGATTCCATTTCTAAAGGTGCAATATTAAAAATAAGAATACCAGGTGAAAAATTTAAAATCTTTGGAAGCCCCTAATTAGTTAATCCTGTTTTAACCTAATTTGGTACACAAGTACATATTTGGCTTATTAATAACATTATTGCATTTAATTAAAAATATTTGACTAAATGCCAATAAATAATTCCAATATAATTACTGTGTTTGTATTTTTAACTGGAAAAATTCAATTTTCATTGTTTTACTCAATAAAACATTTTCTTGGTAGCTTATAATTTTTCAGGAACTTTCTTTTGCTTAAATGTACAATACAATATCTATCTATCGATATATATATATATAGTTTCGTAAGCTTCCGTAAATGGCCTTGGGCACACTATATATATATATATATATATATATATATATATATATATAATTGCAATATTGGTATGGATAGGACAGAGAGATAGGTTGTGGCTTACCTGAAAATGAAGTGTGGCGTCGCCATAAGGTATTTCTTCAAATTTTCGGAGGCTCTTAGGAAGGAGTGTTACACCATTCCGTGCACCGGCCGGTTTTGTCCTGTAAATAGTGCCCTTCCTACGTGCCATCCCCACTTTCATGAGACCTTGTGAGTAGTATGAGCATGCTCATGTATGTATGTGTATGCATACATGTGTGTGTGTGTGTCTGTGCATGTTTATGTGTATTTGTATGTTCAAGCATATATGTATACATAGGGTGCTTTGTATGAATGATCACTATCCGAACCTTTCCTATGCCACAACCTTCCCTTGAGAGAGAAAATTAGTTGCCTGGTGGGGTGTTAATTGTTTATGGACTACCAGCCATGCAGTGGTCAAAACTCCGCAGTCCACAGCCAACTGGTGCACAGAATGGTGTAACACTCCTTCCTGAAGAAGGAGGCTGAGAGCCTCCGAAAATTTGAAGAAATACCTTCAGTTCCTTATGGCGACGCAACACTTAACTTTCAGGAAAGCCACAACCTATCTCTCTGTCCTATCCATACCAATATTGCAATTATTTTTGACAATGTCACATCCTTACTAATATATATATATATATATATATATATATAATGTTAGTAATCATTTTTATTCAGATTTTGTATGTTTGTTTGAGTTTCAAATCTAAATATTACTATTTTATGAGCACATGAAATGTGTATCAAAGTTTAGTACTGAAATCAAGTCTTACATCTATATCACTCATAAAGAAAAACTTTAGTAGTAGAATGGAGTAATTCAAGTCTAGTAAGCTCTTAGTTTTAAGAAAATTTTCAGTAAGAATTAGTAGAGTGGAGGGGAAAATTAATGTAAATTAGAAATATGGAAAACTAAATAAATCAGCAACTTAAATAATTTTTAATTGTATGCAGCTAAAACTGGACAATGTGAAAATATTTACATCTCATATTACAAGTATAATTTAACTGAATTTTGAAACATATATCTACCCAGTGTCATGTTTTCAGGGATGAAAATACAGATGTGTTGTGTGTTGCTGATTGGGGCCAGATGTTATCTTTTTATACTATGGCAGGCAAGTTGGTATGTTATGTATTATACTAAACATAATGTGAATAATAATAATGAAGTGAAATAATTGTTTTGAATGGGAAAGAAAATGTGGTTTACTTGTGTTTGACATTTCAGAGAAATATTAAAGGTTTTCATCATCCTCCCACATAATTTAGTAATCCATCTCACAAATTGCAGCTATAGTAAAGCAACTCCCACCAATCTTTCTGCATCCCTCCGACTCTCTCTTCAATATTTCAATCATATGGAAATTAAAATATTGTGCATTGTTCATAATGTTATTATTATATTTTGGCACAAAGATTTGTCTACAATATATGCTATTGATAGCCTAGGAATGACAGACAGTGTAGCGAACTTACCTGAAACTAGCAGTTGGTCCAGCACAGAAAATTTTATGCACAGCCCGACTGGACCAAGTGTTGATGTCAGGTAAGTTAGCTACACTGTCTCGCTTTCCTATTGTATTATTTAATCTGACCTTGACACATTTTCCTTAATTGCTATATTGGCAAAACAAAACGACTTCTACCTGAATGCATTGCTAATCAACACTGCACTGTCAAAGTGTTCAAAATCCCATTTACAATAACTGCTCATGCCCAAAGTCACAACACAAACAATTTCTGCTAATGCTTCATGCTGACCGTCCTTGAAGCCTTACTTATCAGATGCTGAACTCCACCTTTGGGAACTATCCTTCCAACACACCTTACAGTCTAGGCAAAGTCCTGGACTTTACATCCTCTAATATCATTATAATAATCATGTTATAAGAATTTATATTATTATGCTATAACATTGTATTAATATAGACTTATAATAAGTATAATTAAAGTGATTATTTAATAATAATGTGGGTAAATATGATATGTTGAATCCTTTCCCCAATCTCACTCACTTTTTAACTTAATTTTGTCACCTTCCACTCTAATATTCATTTGTAATGTATGTATTCCATTATTTTTCTGTTGTTATAACCATCCCTCCAGAAACAATTGTTAAGTTTGAATTGTTGCTTTACGGCTGGTGTACCACAGTTTAAATTAGTCAATTTGTGCCCAGTCGTCATGCAGTTCAGACCTACTATCCTGATGAAGTGGAGCTCATGTACTTGAAAATTGGTTTTTATTTCTGCACAACCCAACTGGACCAACTGTTGACTTACTCAGGTAAGTTGGCTATGCTGTCTCTCTTTCCTATCCAACACATTATTTAAAAGAGCACTGTCTAATATGCCCGACCAACCAAGAAGAGCCAGAACCCTACAGAACACACAACAAATCATCTGAGGTCTGGACTGCACCTTTTTTTTAAAAAAATTAAAATGTCTAAAAAGAATAAGCACTTTTTTGAATGGCGTCACCATTGAAATATAACTGAAACAAAAAACACAAAAGTCTTTTGGATGGTTTTGAGCTCGCACCTGGCCACCACGTGTCATGACAAGCTCATACCGCAATCACTCGGCAAAGTGTAATATTTAATTTGAATAATTTATATCAAATTAATGAAATTATTAAAATTTTAATATAAATTCTTAATATTTTGTGGCAGGTATCAAATGATAAATAGAAATGTAATTAATACAAGATTTAAATAATTTATTTAATTACAGATAAATTTCACATAAATTTGCCATAGATGTTAATTTAAATCAGACTTTAATCTCGGAGTACTTTACTAGGCCTAATCATAAGTATGGAATGCACCTCACACAATGAAATATGAAATTTTAAAAAAATTCTAAATTGAATTTACCAAAATATCCCCGTAATATAATCATAAAATGAAATTTGACAGTACAACAATTATACAAAGTTTACAATGTATTTTACTAATTATGTAATGAAAACTCAACATACAATTTTACTTGTCCAGTCCTCCATTTCAACACCACACAATTTATGCAAAATATTTACTATTTTTTTATATTCCCATGCATTGACAAGCAATCATGTATTACTCAATAGAAACATCTACTTATTTTCTCACAGTATCAAACTGTTTGGGAGTCCATTATGCTTTTCTCATGCCACACGCCAACTGTTCAACCACTCACTCCACTACATGACCTTTTATCTTATGAAATAAGTTTTATAATTGTACAATTTTGAAGATTATATTATTACCTACATTGGTGTATATTACAATACATATAGATATTTAGATAGGAAAGAGAGGCAGCAAAGCCGACATACCTGAAATCAACAGTTGGTCCAGTCAGGCTGAGGAGTGAAAATATTTCAATTCATGCTCAGCTGGCATGCAGTCCAGACCTTCTTTCCTGATGAAAGGGGCTCAGGTCCTTGAAAATTTGAGAATTTTTAGATACCTCAGCCCAACTTGAACAACTGTTGATTTCTGGTAAGACGACTTTGCTGTCTCTCTTTTCTATCTAAATGTGTTATATATATACACACTCTTGCACATATACTCTTATTAATATTGAGTTGGTAGTAATAAATAAAAGTAAATGTGTCAAGAATAAGGATGTGTGTGCTTAGGAGATATGTGGCTGTTATAGGAGGTTTATGCCAGGGCTTGTCAAGTCCAATTTTTTGTGCATATATTGAACTTTATACATAGATTTTTTTAATTATTCTCAATAATATTTGATGTTGAAAACATAGGGGCTGATTACCCATAGTTCATACTGCATATGTATGCTTATAAACATTCCACAAAGTAAGGGAATCTTCGATTATATATTTCACCGTGTTATCTGGATTCTTATGAAATTAATTTATCTGCTAAATTGGTAGGATAATATAGCCAAAAATATTAGGTCAAAGTTAGTTCGCCAATTATTTATATACAATAAATTATGTTGACTTGAGTAATCAATAACAACAAATCCAATATTGATATTACTCTGATATCGAGGCTCATTTGTATACACTAATAAACATATCTAAATTATATTTTGCTTTTCCATATAAAAATATTTAAGTTTGTTTGCACGTTATGTTGATCTACCTCTTAATCTTGTAAGGAATCAATATTTCCATATATAATCAATCATTTACACTAGTTTCATTTTTTGTTCATTAATGTTATTAATAGTTAAAATTAAATGGGGAATATATCTTCATTTATGTGTATATTTAAGCAATTAACGCTGTACATAGTTTCTGATATTTAGGTTGGTAAGGAGCGTGCTCTAGGTTTTGATCCATTATGTGTCAGTTACTTCAGTAAAGGAGAGTACCTTCTTGTTGGAGGATCAAATAAGTCTTGTATTCTAATGACACGTGATGGGATTAAATTGGGAACAGTTGGTGAGGAACAGTCTTCTTGGGTTTGGTGTTGTGCTGCTCGTCCTGATTCATCCTTTGTTGTGAGTATGTAATCAGTGGTTATAAAAAAACATAAGTTTTACCTAGTTGGTTATTAGTATTTTATTGCTGAAAGATTTTTGGAATAAGCTTATTCTTTAATACAATTTTTACGTTTTTATTTCTGAAAATAATAATGATGAAATTAGTCCACCAATTTATAAGGCATATAAATGTATAATATACTTACTGGAATAACCTCACTCATCAGGTTTTTAAAGAAGTTATATGCAAATTCATATATCAAATTTTAATTATATAAAAGAGAAACCTAATTTAGATTACTAATGAACAAGACTTTCCCAGTGTAGTGATATGATATAGTCTTCTTACCACACAGGTTAAAGTTTCCACGGCCATTTATGATGCTACCATATGCCATTTACATTGCCTGCTTTAACCTGATAGTGTTTAAAACTCTGTGAACATATTTTATGGCAAGGAAATTTTCTTAGCCAAACACCGAGTTATAGAGAAATATGTTATATAATATAGTTTTTGACCAGTTACAGTCTATATTTATTTATTAAATTAAAAAAACAATGTTTCGGTATGTGTTTGTACCTTCTTCAGGTCTTTCTTAATTATCACTAAATGTTTGAAAAAACTATTTCACACAATATTTAAAAATAAAACATTTTAGAAGTTCTTCTGAGGCACTTTTTCACACAACTAGTTCTACATATTTATATTTCATATAAACAGACACAAAATTATAACTTTTAGACAATTTATATTGCATCATCAAATGTCATATTAAAATGGGATTTTATCTCTTCTTTGTGAAAGTGAATAAACTATATTTTGTGTTATTTATGATTACAAATAAACATCTATACTCACTCAGGCTTAATACAAGTAATAGACTGTACTATTATCTCTCCTGAATATATTTATTAAACTCATTTCATGTTTAAGAAACCTAATAAGCAATTCAAATTTATTTATCTAAATATTATGAAAATATCTAGGATAAATAAGAAATTTTGGACTCAGATGTAGTGATAATCGTACTGGTATATTGCTGAAATATATGTATTTGTTTATATTCAGCTCAAATATGTTGGAACAAAGATTACATACCTTGTTTGCTGGAAATGTTTCATATTAACTCGTATTATTGTTTTATGTTAAGAATCCACAACAGAATTTAGACTGATTTCAAGCATACTATCTATTCTTTCAGGCACTTGGCTGCCAAGATGGAACTATTGCATGTTACCA
This sequence comes from Zhengitettix transpicula, assembly GCA_037074705.1. Taxonomy (NCBI): domain Eukaryota; kingdom Metazoa; phylum Arthropoda; class Insecta; order Orthoptera; family Tetrigidae; genus Zhengitettix; species Zhengitettix transpicula. Next base: position 111,845,597 of record CM073591.1, on the reverse strand, counting down.
GCTTATATATAGTACAGTACATGGCCTGTACAAAGAACGATATGCCTTCAGGTAATATGTAAAAAAAAAAAATTAATTTTCCCCAACACACTGTACAGCAGGTAATTTCATACTTTTATGTCTTGCAGACTGTTCAGGGCTATTCACACAGTAGAGAATCAAGTCCCACATGTATAACATTTTGTTTAATTTAACTCATAAGCTAATTATCATCTACAATTTCAAAGTAGTAAAAAAATAAATGTTACTTTCATTTTGGATTGTCTCAGAGTGTTTTAACTTTCAACTCCCTTTCATATCATTCAAACTTTATGCTGTAATAGTGGACCTGTGATTAGTCATTGCATAATATTCATTGCTTTCCTCTGAGCCTTTCCAACCATCTCAACATTTTTTTTCAGGAGATAATTATATTTTCGAAAGTTGGTCTTGCTACATACTTGCACAATTTCACAAATAAAGTAATGGTTTGTAAAGACTTCAGATCATTTTGAAGTATTTACATGTTTGACAACTAGTCAACAGGCACAAGGCACTGTACTCTGACCAAAAATGAATACTGAGGCCTATGAAAATTCGTCCTGATAGATATATCTCCATTAGGCTCTCTTAAGAGAAAATAGGATTTTATATAAGTAATTACATAAATAATAAATGAGTTTTGGAATACATTACACCAATGTTATAAGAGTTAAACTAACTAAAACATAAATTACCCTAAATACCTACACTGTGTAACTAAATATGTAACAGTAACTAATATTTACAGCGACTGAAATTCCCCCCAAAATTGATTACATCACAAATGCTCTAGTCATATTTTGCCTGTCACAGCACTATAAATATACAGTGTCACGACACTAAATCATTTGCTAGTGTTGGTCTCCTGTCCACAATTACAATTTGCTAAAAACACGCTCTTTTCTATAAATGTAATGACACCAGCTCTTGCTTTAAGGTAAACCAATGAGACTATCTCTCTTTCCTGTCTACACTTATTAAATAATATTGACAGGAAAGAGAGAGAGATCTGATTCATCAGATGTGGAACAACATATTTAAGAAATCTCTTTCCAACACATCCTACAGCCCAGCAAAGTCCTGGGCTTAACATCCTCTAAAAACTGCCATTCCCCGATCACACACTCACTCACTTACTTTACTTATTGCTCAACTTTGAGTGTGTGTATTATGTTTATAATATATGTTCAAATTTATGAATTATTCCATTATAATTACATTTTTGTGACCTTTCCTTGAGAGAGAGTTGTTGGCTTGGTTGGTTGTTGATTGTTGCTGTTAGGGTTTTAATTTGACACTGTATGGCTAGCCAGGACAATGTTCGGTCCTACTGTCCTGAGGCTTTGGCCCTCGAAAATTAGATGTGTTATTAATTCCCACCTACCTATACCAACTGTCAGCTTAAGGAGTGTTGGAGGAAGTAGAGATTGGCACAAGGTGGTTGTCCAGCCATCAAGGTTGTGGAAAGGTGAAAATGTGTCGAAACCAGCTTGGTTGTGGCTTGGCCATATTCTCTTCTATTCTCCCCAGCCTGCCAAGATTCAGCCAACCAGGTATCCCTGTTCCCTCCTTGGAAAAGGCCACAGGGAAGCAAACCGTGTATGTCAGTTTAAGGAAATTCAACCAATCACTATCCTTCTGTACTGTCCAAATGAGTTAATTAATTAATTTGACAAAACCACATTATCCTCATTAGTTTTACCAAATATAATTACAATTACTTACTAACCAGACTAAAATGTTTTATGCAGCAGCTCTCAACACCAATTATTTTGATTCGCTGAAAAATAATATAGTCTAAATTAAGCTGAAACAAAAATAAAATATAAAATGTGTTACAAAAAATAATCTTTACCTGCCTTTGGTTTTCCTAAATCTTTACCAAATTACTTTTTCTGAGAATTATTATTATTTAGCTACTATTGGGCATTTGACCAGTGGTAGCTAAATTGAAGGTTATAGAGCTGTCAGGCCATGCCATCTTGTTAACTTACAGACAATTACTTTCTAGCTCTGAACAACCTCAATCTAGGATGATAATGAGTAAAATATAAACAAGTTTAATTGAGAATGTGATCCAACAACCTCACAGCATACACTTGATTGTTGCACAGTTATGAAAACTATTAGTTATTTTATCATCTGTGTTGATCAGAGAGAAAAACAGTGAACCAGTACTGTATTACTCTTATTTATATGACACATCATTTAGTCTAAACTTTGAATTCAATATTTGCAAATCCAAGTTATTATATAACATTCATGTAAAATTCCATATTTTTTAATTTAGGGAAAATATGACAGATGTAATCATTCAACACTTACTCATAGAACAGAAAGTGAGAATAAAGTGCAGAGACCTTATAAAGAAGATAGCAATATATAAGAACAGACTGGCGGTAAGTAAATTTGGACTTAAATCTTAAAATTGTCAATTACAATACAATTATAATTTTGTTTTACACCACCATTATTTCCTTTATTAAATACAATATTTTAACATAAAATATTTTACAATTTGCTAGATGCATTTAGCGATGGATTTTAATTACATTAAATATTTGAGAGTTCATATGTTTTGAAAATTATGTAAATATAAAATACTAAATCCAATTTTTTTAAAAAAAGATTATAGTATTAATTTTTTTCTGGTAACAATTTAAAATTTGCACCCAAAATAAGTATTTAAAATGTTTTATATTGACAGCTTAAATGCACTGAAATACATTGAAGAATTTGGAGCAATGTTTTTGTACAGGTAATTGGGATTAAAATAATGTACACTTCTATTAACTGCTGCCTAGGATCCTCTAATATAACAAAATCTGATTCAAGTAACCAGATAACATGATGTTACTTAAAAGTATGAAATTTTAGCTCCTAACAATAATACAGCAGTAATGTGAAAAGTGAAGTTGCACTGATACATATAATGAAGAAATGGGGACATATAAAATTCATTTATTTATGAAGTAAGATGGAAAATACTTGACAGATTCGGGAATTTTAATTATAAGTAATGGCAATAGAAACAAAATTAACATCTGTAAGACAATAAATTAATGACTTATGTAACAGACAAAAAATATATTAAAATTATAAATATAGTATTGACAAGGATCAGAGTAGTTGATCAAAACATCTACAAATTTCATTATTAATTTCAGTTATATGGTTCGTTAATTTCTTATGTCATTAATAATGATGTTATGATTAAAGTTTTCATTATTTTTTTAATGCTTCAATGAAAGAATTAATTGAATTCAATGATTATTTAACAATTTTTGGAGTAGAAAAATGTTGATAATGTAAACTTTCAAATAATATTATTATTATTTATTATAATGTTTGAAAATAGCTAGAATAAAAATTATCTCAACCCAGACAGATTATCACAGAAATATATTTATGATTAAAATTACTCTATTTTTCAGACTGTCTTATATTTGAATATTTTTGTTAGGTGCAGTTACCAGAAAGGATTGTAATTTATGAGCAATATGCTGGAGATTCAGCTAGTATGCATTATCGTGTTAAAGACAAAATCAACCAAAAGTTGGACTGTAACTTATTAGTTGTGTGTATGAATCATTTAGTACTTTGTCAGGAAAAACGACTTCAGTGCCTTACTTTAGAGGGCCACCGAGACCGTGAATGGGTTATGGAAGCTCCTATAAGATATATTAAAGTGGTAGGGGGTCCTCCAGGACGTGAAGGTTTGTTATTGGGTTTAAAGAATGGACAAGTATGGAAAATCTACCTGGACAATGCTTTTCCTGTCAAACTCCTTGAAACTTCTTCAGCTGTAAGGTGTCTGGATCTTAGTTGCTCCAGGAGAAAACTGGCTGTTGTTGATGAAAGTAACCGTTGTCTTGTGTATGATGTACTTAGTGAGGAAACTTTATATCAGGTAATACATTTTTTAAGTAAATACTATTAATTGATTTAATGTTTTATGAGTTACTTTTTAAAAAACAACTACTATGCAAACTAAAATATTTTTGTTGGGCTTATTTCTTTCAATACTTAAACAATCTTACTGTAACACCTTCTGAATAAATATATTCACTTCAAATAATTATTGCTACTTTAAATGGGGGAATATTTACAATAAAATAAATTATATGTTAAGTTCATTTAATTTAGAATACTGAATGATTAAAAATGTGGTTTGCAACAATAGGAGTTTTGTTGAACAAGAGAATCTTAAGTTTTGCTGTGTAGTATTGTTCATGCATCTAGAGCTGTGTGTGCAAATAACATTACACAAAAGGATGAATTTGTAGAATGCCAGTTTAAATTATTGGCTTTGAATGTTGTACCTTATTAATTAAGTCACTGGAGAAACTATGTCATTACCATACACCGCAACAGTACCGGGACTTCATTTTGGCTCTTGTTTAGAATGGGCACTTTAAATCAAGAACTCTAGAAGTGAGTAATGATTCAACCAACTATAACACCAGACAAAACCAATCTGTTGATCAAGCTTTGAGGACCACTAAACAAAGAATCAGAGGCGCTTGGTATTATTTACCTCCATCTGTAAGATAACTCCCAGACATCAGAGTGCTAAGAAAATTAAAAACATTCCTATATGATCATTCAATCTACAGTTGTTGAGGAGTATTTTAATTTTAAATAAGAAATCAATAGAATGAGAACTTAAATTTTTTCTTCATGCTTGAATGTAATGATGTTTACTGGATAATTTGTCTTTGGCAATAAAAATGTATTATTATTATTATTCAAGTTCCACAATTGTCAAATTGTTTATAATTAATTCGGTATTCAAACAATGAATTTAATTTCAATTCTAGGAACCAAATGCTAATAGTGTAGCTTGGAATACACATTGTGAGGATATGTTGTGTTTTTCTGGCAATAATAGCCTAAGTATTAAAGCTAGTTTGTTTCCTGTGCACCAACAGAAACTGCAGGTACTCTTTTTCACAAACATCAAATTAGGTTTCTGTATTATTATCATAACATTTATATTCATGTGCTCAACCATCTTAAAACTCAAGTTTTCTTGCACATGTTTTAGTAAATCTTTAAAACTAAGTGAAAATAAATAAAATGTAATTTTTATTTCTGATACTTATTTTTATTATTATTCAATGTAGGGATTTGTAGTTGGCCTGTGTGGATCAAAAATATTTTGTTTGCACATTTCCACAATGTCAACTTTGGAAGTACCCCTATCTGCTCCCATGTATCAATACCTGGAGAAGAAAATGTTTCGGTAAGATGCCATATTGCATACTGTAAATTTTAAGAGTTCAAAAATATTAACTACTTTTATTGTTTATTTCAGTGAAGCTTATGAAGTTGCCTGCCTAGGTGTCACTGATGGAGATTGGGAAGCCCTTGCACATGCTGCTCTAGAAGGATTTGATTTGGAAATAGCAAGACAAGCTTTTATAAGAATAAAGGATCTCATGTACCTTGAACTCATATGTGAATTTCAGGTAACATGTGTAACATATAGTATTTTTAAAGTTATTTCTTAATGCATTTTATACTGACTAATGTTCAGATAATCTTAATGAATTTATAAAATTACTATTATTTTTCACTTCTTTCCCATCTTAGCAACGAATTCACCCACTGCATTCCTAATGCACCCATAAACTTTACTGCATGACATCCTACATCAACAATTCCTTCAACACCCATAACTCATGCTGCCTTCGTAGATGCAGAAAATGTTTTTGATAAAGTACACCACCAATCACTACTTGCCAAAATCCACTTAACAGTTCCCTCTTCATAATCCTTACTATCTTACAAACTGCTCCTCTGTCAAAACTAAAAATTCCCTTTCAAATTCCTTCCCTATTTCCTCAGGTGTCCCTAAAGGTAGCATCTTAGACCCTTTCCTCTTCAACCTTGATTTTCACGACATACTTCAAAACCAATCTACTAAAACATTACTTTTTGCAGATGACCATGCCATACTCTTTCAAACATCCCCTCTAGACTTGGGCTCCAGAAAGCTATAAATCGCCGTATTGAAAGCTGGGCCAAAAAATGGAGAATCCGTATAAACCCCACCAAATCCACAATCATTCCATTTACCCTTAAAACCAAGCGTTCCCACAACCACTCCTTCTTTCTGAATAGCACCAAAATACCTATCCAACAAACTACACCATACTTATGCCTTATCTTCAATTCCATATTATCACGGGAACCTCATTTAACCCGCATTACCTCCAGAATTAATAACAGAATCAAACAACTTTTCCCTCTCCTCAACAAAAATCACTAATATACCTAGCACCAAAAGACTTCTACCTATCCATAATACTCCCCATATGGTCATACTCATGTGCCATTTGTGTTCCACCACCTATTCTCACTCCAACAAAATCCTAACCAAACAAAATAAATTTGTCTGATAAATTCAAATTTACTCTGATACCTTCATAACTCAGTTATCCACAAAGACCTACAAGTTCCCCTAATTTCTACAATAATTCATAAAGCCACCAAGTCACTAATAAATATATTATAACGCAATGTTTCGACAACTAAAAGCTCTGTCGTCATCTTCTAGGCGAAGTGCCGGAACCTTTTTTTTTTTTAGGGCAACAGGCTACATGAGGGTAATCCACTTTGGGCAACTCCCCTTTAATAGCATAGGAAGGGATTTGAAATGGGGGATGCGGAAGGGTAGAGGAAGGTAGCCAAGGGTTACTAGGGCCCACGGGCTATATTTTAAGGATCCTACCTGGCACTCGCCTAAAGAAATGCAGGGAAAACCTTAGAAAAACCTGCATCGGGTAGGTCGGGCATTGGGTACTTGTCCCACGCCCTTCCGATAGCAGGAGAGGAGTTTGCTGTGGGGACGCAGCATTCCCTTCTCCGTGCCTCGACCAGTTTAGGAGGCAGCTGGCCGACTATTTCAATGGGAATAGCGAACAACTCTTACCACATGCCTAAGGTCTGCGACCCCGGAACATACACCTCTCAGAACAGGCCGAGGTGCCTCAGCTTGTGGGAACCTTAGTTCAAAAACGGAGAGGAAAAGGCATACCCAAAGGTAGCCTCTTCGTATCTCTCCTAAAAGGTTCTGCCTGCAAGAGAATATCCCTCGCAGGTTACCTGCAGTGCCGGAACCATTCCATTGCATATTATATATATCCTCCACTGAATCATCACACTGTGAGAGCCAATCAGCGCTCAGTCAACAGTCCGCCTCAGCCATGTCAGCATCAGTCAAAAGGCCGGCTACTGGCCGAGGTACATTACCCACAGCAACCCCAGCCACACTAGAGCTCCGGACCCCTCGTCTTAACAATGTTATAGCTGGGTCCCAAGTCTTGCGTAATAGAAATCTCCAGCACTTCAATCCCATTATCTCAAATACAGAATCCCATCCTCCTCCACCTAAACCCCTCTGAAAGCTAAAAAGAATACAACAAATTGACCTGGCAACCAGATAGATAAATAAATAATTCATTACTTCCTCAACTACTCACTCAAGAAGAAAGTACATTTCTTCAAGATAATTGTAACATGTTAACGTCATCAAAATTATATCACAATTGTAAAATCTTCAGATTAAAAGATTTTCTGTATATTAATAAAAAAAAACAGATATTTCCTAAGCAATATTCCAGAAAACATCCATTAATACATTATAATCAAGTTCCTCAGCTTCTCTCATCTCTAAATTAGAATGACAATGGTCATCTTCAAGACACTGAGCTTACATTTTAATATTTGCTTCATATAAATACTATAATCTTATATTTGTATATTATCTAAACTGTACAAGTTCTATTAATAATTATTAAAAATTTATTATTTTGTCTCCATATAGTGTTTGTAAAGATCAGAGAGAAATTCTGTATTCTATAGTTATTCAAATGAAAAGGTGGTATTGTATCGTAAAACTTTTTATATTTTGTAGTTTCCACCTATGTATAGCCAATATTTTGGAAAATATTGATAAATATTATGCATAGTTATTCTGATATTTCACAATGTCTGACAATTTACCACATGCTCACTTCAATTTTTCACTTGTAGTATGACTAAGCTACTGACTTTTTCCATAGACCAGAACTAATTATGCACATCCACTACACATTTCAACAGAAGGATGAATTATGTGATTAATTTATTTAAAAGGGGGAAATTAAGGTCTAAGAAAATATATTGCAATTATTGTTAATGTTGTATTGTATTATTTTCTTGAAAAAAGTGCAAGAGATTTGAGGCCAGTTGAGATTTTTCCATCCTGATCCTTTAGTACAATGAGGTTTTGAATATATTGATTGATACCAAAGTTCATAGAAATCTTTGCTGTCTTAAAACTTTCTATTTGTAATTAATAACATAGAAGAATTAATCAATAATAATATATTTTCCATCATTTTCTGAGACTCTTCAAAAATAAGTAATAGTCTCTGCAGAAATTTTCTGGTTTGGAGTTGAAGTTGGCAAGCCAAGAAAGTAAACCATATTCATTATCAAAGAAGATCCCTTTAATATTTATGACAGAGAACAAAAAATGTGGAAGTCTGAGAGCACAAAATTAAAAGAAGATGTTTCTTAATGTTAATGTTACTTTTAGACACAAAGATTTGTCCACAATTTTTGCAATTGTTAGGATAGTGCTTGACTCTATATTTTTTCTTTAACTCATTATTCCAGTATCAAGACTTTTTTTTATATTCTTTGTTACTTATTGGTTCTAATGAATTATCTTCTCACCCACTGTTGGTAACAAAGATTATGTTTTCATTATAATTATTTTTAAAAACAAAAGTAAATTGGCCAAACATTTTAACATATACAAATAGTGAATGACAATTTATGATATCTTCAAGGTATTTACTGCTTTAGAGATAACCCATTCAACCTTTTTTTTAAGTGAACAAAATACCTTCTCAATCATGTAAAATCAAGTTTGTGGAATAGCCTCCCTTTTGTCTGTAGGTGATAGACAACAGTTTAATATCACGAAACCCTTTCCACACTTCTTTATAACACAAAAATGAAGTTCCATCAGAATTAGACCTACTATTTTCTTATGAAAATTGAACAAAGGCAGCATGACATACATACTGGCAGATAAGAGTTAAGATGACATCATATTTCAATCTTGTGATGCATGAAATGTAAAAATATATTAAAATTCATGGGGATCAATTCACAGTGCGCAATGCCTTCTTCTCCAACATTGCATATTATTGGATTCTGTGGATACACAGAATATTTTATTTTTTGTTCCTTTTGAGTTTGCCCAATTGTAAAGAGCAGTTGTGTCACTTAAGGCTCTCATGTATTTTACAATCACCTGACGAAAGGGACAAGGATCCAAGAAATGTTGTGTGGTATTTATATCCTAACTTAATTTTGTCCATATTTGGCTATTTCATGTTATTATTAAATGATTTTTTTTGTTCATGAACATAATTTGACATGTTAAATAAAAGAATCCAACTAAAATAGTACATAATCCTGAAGTTGAATTTTAGTAACATGTGCTCATGTCATATAGTAAGTATTCAGATGCTCATTTCTGTTCATCCTGAGAGCATTATCGATTTAATACTAATGTGCTAACACAAAGTTTCCCCGATGAGCAGATCTTTCCCAAGCATCGTGACAGCAAACTTTCATTAATATGTTGTAAACAAGTTAGTCAGTTTCTCTTGGGAATGACAAGGGTCATCTTCAACACCCCAAGTTTACATGTTGGATCATATTTAAATTATCATTACTGTAAAGCCTCCAGACTAAAAAAGTTTATTTTCATAAATCTAAATTTAAAAAATACTAATGTGCAAGACCTCCTTTTGATATTATTTCATCGTTTTCAACTACGATCTAATATGTTATAGGTGTAAGTTTTCAATATTCATGAAACATAGTGAATAATTGTTGGTGGTTTTTTGACTAATTGCTCTGGCAATGATGTTCATCTCAATGTTGTTTGAAGTTTTATTTCAATTGCAAACATTTTTCTCATAGATAATTCTTAATTTAATTTTCTGAATTCATATTAATATTCGGGATAAGACATGTTTGTGAGCATTTACATTATAGTTGGAATAATACATTTGCTTCTTCTTCACAGGAAAGGCAGAAGAAAGGAGAAAAGGATAAAGAACTTTTCTTAGCAGATATATTTGCATATCGTGGGAAATTCAAAGATGCTGCCAGACTTTATCAAAAAGCTGGTCAAGATCAAAGAGCCCTTAACATGTATATTGATTTGCGAATGTTTGACCTAGCTCAAGTATGTATTACATGTGGCATGTTTGTATTGAATTTAAGTTGTTGTAAAAGTTATTTAAATCTTTAAAAATCAGTTTAATTTAGATTATGTTTATTGTATACTTTCAAAAAAAAGACATGTTTCTTTAAAAAAAAAATGAAAGTAAATATTAATAATTATTATCTTTAAATGAAACTAATATTTGCATCCTTTTTCAAAACAGAACAATTTATTTTAAATCCATTCATTTGTTGTTGTTTTTTCAGAATATAACTAATTTTTCTGTTATCTGCAAAATATTTTCCTGAAAATTAAAAAATAATTATTGAACATTAATATTTGTTTTTATCCAATCTGTTGCATAAATTTAATTTTTATCTGTGTGAAGCATTTTGACATACATTGTTACCAAACAGTTTATAGAAATTATGTTTAGGTATAGGATTTTAAAAAGGAAAATAATACAAATCTGCAACAGTATTTTCTGAAATACAATGCTGGACACCATTAATTTGAGAAATATAAACTATATGCAAATAAACATAAACAAACATTATAGCAATCTACATCAACATTTATTTTTACATTTTTCTTAGATTCAGTAATAGATTTTTATGTTTTTTAAATAATCTTTCTTTACTTTGTGCGGTAGGATTTCTTGGGATCAGTCGACAGTGTGGACCGTAAGGCTCTGATGCGTAGAAAGGCAGATTGGGCCTGTAGTATAAATGAACCAAGAGCAGCTGCTGAAATGTATCTATCTGCTGGTGATACTCTTAAGGCAATAGAAATCATTGCCCAAAACAAATGGGTAGATATGTACGTATTTAATCCTGTTAATGTGACACAAATCAGGTTTCATTCAAAGTCTTCTTTATCCAACTGATGTTTATACAGTTACCTTTCTTCAAATATCTGTTATTGCCTCTTTCTGGTTAAATGTGCTCTAGGCTCTTGTGTTTTTAGTTTTCTTAGCACCTTAAAACAAGGTTACCATAAACATAGTGATATTTATATCATCACTTATTTTGTCTGTATTTGGCTATTTTTCGTATTATTAATTTTCAAATCAAATGTATATTTTTCATTTTTTATTATCTTACTCTAATTTATGAGGACAATGATGAACATTGAGAGAAGTGCAACAGTTAATGTTTGTGAACATAAAATGATAATAATGTAAATGTAAATTATATTTAAATTAAAATGAAAAAATTTATGGAGATGTCTGGCTTTTAAATTTTGTCAACTGATGAGTGCAGTTGTGTCGCTCTAGGCTCTTCTTAGCACCTGAAGAGAGGGTCAAAGATCCCAGAAACGTTGTGTGGTATTTATATTATCACTTATTTTGTCTGTATTTGGCAAACTTTTTTATTATTTTAATATTTAAATTATTTGTCAATAGTTTCCTTGTATCACAGGCTTGTAGAAGTCGGAAGGCGTCTAGATAAAGCTGATCGAGAAGGTGTAGGTCAGGTTGCACAGAATCTGCGTAAACTTGGACAGCTGAGTTATGCTGCAGAGATGTATCGAAAGCTAGGGGATGATAAAAGTGTTGTGCTGTTATTTGTAGAAGCACAAGATTGGAAAGAAGCATTTTCCTTGGCAGAAAAACATCCAGAATACAAAGACCAAGTTTATGTACCATATGCTCAATGGCTAGCTGAAAACGATAGATTTTCTGAAGCACAGAAAGGTAAGAAAATAAAAAATACTACCCTCTCTAATGTCACTTAATATCTAGTTATACAATTAAAGATGTATAAGATGATTTTCCATTTTGATCAGAATTTCACTTTTTAAAAATGTATTCTCAAAATAAATCATTTCTGGGGAAATGTAGAGTTACAATTGTATTTCTGCTACTTTTAATAATCTTGGTTTTATTATTTCAGCATTTCATAAAGCAGGTCGGCCTGATCAAGCATTTCATGTCTTGCAACAGTTGACATTGAATGCTGTAGATGAGAACCGTTTTCAGGATGCTGGTTATTATTACTGGATTCTTGCTAGACAGTGTTTGGAAATTGCAGCCAACAAGTTAGTACATTTTTGCACATATATCTAGTATCATTTATCTCTTTGCTTAACTTCTACTTCTTTAAAATTTCACAGTGAAGACCAGAGAGAAGTCATGATTTCAAAGTTTCATGAACACGAAAAATATGCCTCCATATATTATGCATATGATACAGTCCAAAAATATATAGTAAGTATGGTTTCTTTTTAATTTACTTGTTCTTATTTCATACCAAATAATTTTTTCTCTCTCTCTCTCTGTATTTTTCCCATACTTTTGATAACTCTAAACTTGAAAAATTAAAAAAATATATTTCATAAATATACATAACAGAACATATTCTTAACTTAACTATTAATTTTTATTTTATTATTTGATGACTCGGCCATCAATTGAGGGACTTGGCCTACTGGGAGAACTGCCAGATTGTCATATTAAATAACACATTCTGGTTTTAGGATCTTTACTTAACTGAATGGGGGAAATTCAATTGGCTGTGATTCATTTTTCACACTTGGACATACTACATAATTGGATGTTTCTCATCTTCAATAAGATTGTAATTACTTTATTAAGCATAATGTCATTCCACGTGACATGAATGATGCTATACACCCTGTAATTTCTATGAGGAAATAGTTTGTTCCATATGTAGGGTGTCGCATGACTGGGGCAAACATCTCTTATAAGCAGTTTTTTTCAAAAGTACCCCACAGAAGTAAGCATTTAATTTTAAAAGGGTGGTCTTTAACCCAGATAAAACTGAGTGAGATAATTCAAGGAGACTGATCACAAGCATCTCAAGACCAAATCAATTTAAAGAAGCGTAGATGCAAAGTCTGCTTGTTCAAGATAATTTAGTCTAATTGTTTCCTATGTTCCAAATGTATTTTTATCAGTGAAGATTATGATGAGAAATACTTATCACATTCCAAGAAATTCTGAACAACTTCATCCTCAACAAAAGTTATATTGGCAGTCTATTACAACTGTGAGGACATACTTCTGATAACTTCCTCACCGGGGGAGAAGGGGAGAAAGTGGCCATTATTGCACAGCTGTTGCATAAATCATTTAGTAGAAAATAGTCTTGACTTCTTTTAACAGGTATTGTTTTCTTCAAGACATTAATTAACATTACAGAGACAGTGTTTCCAGTGGGAGGTACTGAACCATTCAGACTACTATCCAGATCTAATAGCCAGTGATTTCCATTTTTTTAAGCCAATGAAAATAGCACCTGGGTGACAGGAATTAACAACTGATAAATATGTTATGAAGTTATCTTCAGGGACTTGATGTTAAATAATTCTGCCCTGGCATCAATATTTTGGTGTATCATTGGAATAAACATTTGAATTATCATGGTGCCTATTTTGAAAGTAGTGTTACCATTACCAACAGGTATTAAATTACAGAATGGTTCATTAGTTTGTATATACCCTGAATGCCCTAACTTTCTTATAATATTGTTACAAAAAATAATGTTCCCTTTGTGCTGTATTATTTTACAATACCTGTATAATAATTGTAAAACCACATCATTTTATGGTTATATAAAAATGTAATTGTAAAAAATCTTGTTATAGGATGAACCATTCACATCATACATGCCTGAAGCACTTTTTAACATTTCTCGTTTTCTAATACTTGAAATGAAGGATGTGCGACCTAAAGGTGTATCTTTATTGTATCCTTGAATAGAATTGTCAAAAAGTTGTTGATGCTTTTATTGTGGAATGTACACCTCTGAACCAAGTATAAAGAAAAAATTAGCAACCTAATTTGAAATATTTGACTGCTATTGAAACTAATAATTTTATGTTAACCAATTTATTCTTTGTTTAGTTTTAAATGATTATTTATTTAATATCTATTCTTACAATTAATATATTTATTTTGAAATAATATTTCAAACTATATTTATCATGTTTCACAAATTATTTATTTTTGCTTTTAATTGTCTTATTATTATTACATACTCTTTACCTTAACCCAATGTTCAGTGCCATGTTATACACCTTAGAAAAACAGGCTCGTCAATTAGAAGCATACAAACTTGCTCGGCAAGTATTGGATAAAATACAGCAGCTGCGCATACCACAAAGATTTCAAGTAAATACATCTTTCATACATCAATATATGTAGTTATAGAATATTATAATTATTAATTAAATCATATACTACAAAATATGAAGTAAATATAAATTTATAAAATTCTGCTCATTATAATCTTCTTTTGTAACTAAAATCTCAATTCATTTATTTTTATTTGTTTTTACAAACAACATTGTACAAATAAGTTATAACTAACTGATGAACTAAATAGTTAAATGTTGTCTGGTTTGCTTCATTTGTATTAATTTAGAAAGGCTTCTCAGGTTTCCACTCAGGTTATGTCAGTAGACAGTGACGTTTTGATTGATAACTCTTCCATCTTCTTCCAGGCAGAACTTCAGCTATCCATCAAAATGTTGGTGGCTACTAAGATAACCCAGGTGGAAACCTGAGAAGCCTTTCCAAATTATATTCACCGGGAAAGCCTTCGATCTCTAATATGTTTCAATAAGTTGAAAATATTTAATGGTTTTATAATATTAATTAATTTTTCATTTTATTTGAGATTTGTCGTATGTCACTTCCTCAGCTTTCTGTATCAGAAGCATTTTACAAATGCTTACATTACATTTAAAGTTATATTTATCTGAAATCTCTTAAATAAACAAATAAAGTCAGAAATAACTAAATACAAAAAATACAACATTTCATTCATTTTTTTGGATCTCCTTCAGGTGTAGTAAAACAAAAAAAATATTTATGGGAATAATTTATTTTCCAAAAAATTATGTAATTTCAATTAACAATGAAATTTTGGAGGGAAGTTTTAAAAGTCCATGCTTTTCATTCACAATGCAACCAAAATTGGTGCTACAGACACAATTATGTGCATTTAGAAACAATTTATAAGTTATTTAAGAGGATGAAGATATAGTTCAAGTCTAATAGTTCCCCAAAATAAAAGTGATGAAAATAATATTTCATTACAACATTGATACATTTAATTTACATCCTTTGAATTAATTAATATTTTACCAATAATATACTATTTTAAAATAGGAATATGTAGAGCTGTCTACTGTCATGATTCGGGCCAAGCCATATCATGATAGTGAGGAATTGCTACCTATGTGCTACAGATGTTCTACTTATAATCCTTTGATGAGTAATAATGGAAACAGGTGCACACATTGCCACCAACCTTTTGTGCACTCATATGTATCATTTGGTTTGTATATCTTAATATACCAAAATATTATACTTTTATAGAATTTTTGCTCATGAATCATATTAATATCATGTGCTATCTCTGTATTTTTTTCCTGTGCATATTTACTTTTTTAAATAGTAACATGGTAATGTATTAAAGTTTGGATAGTATATTTTCTGTCAGAATAACAGAAATGTTAACAATATATTGCTCTTTCAACTTCAAATTTTAGAAGTCTTGCCATTAGTGGAATTTAAACTGGAAGATGATGTGTCTGATGCAGAAGCACTACAATTAATTGAAGCCCCAGTTGTGAATACAGAAGGCAGTGATGGATGGAAGCAAGGTGGAGGTGACACATTTCAAACACTTCAGTTTGAGGAAACACTTTCTGATCCATTCACTGCTAACCTTATGAATTTTGAGGTATTTAACACTTCAACTATTCTACTTTATATATTTTTACTAAACATTGAAACTATTAATAAATTAATTTTCAAATTAATATCTATTACCACATAACAATTGCCCTAATACTTGTTTGTGATAAATATATATATTTATATATCCTATTATTCTTGCATCAAAACCTTAAAATTATGATTCACTTTATTTCATCCAATTAATACATCCCACTTTTCCTGTCAGCATATCATGTAATTCCTAAAGTTTAAAGAAATAATGCCCCCTCTAACTAAATTACATGTTTATATTCATTGTAGTTTTGAAAATTAATGCAATAGTTGCATTAATGTAATATTAAATAATTATATATTAATGAAGTAAGATATAAAATAATTGACAGAACAAGGAATTGAACCCCAAACCAGTGTTAATACTCAGCTGCTCTATTCATCTCTGCTACAATGTCCACCCAATCTCTATACAAATATTATCTGACTCATTTGTTTGTCTGTATAATTATATATTTGCTTTTTAAAATTTCAGGCTGAAGATGATACCTTTGTACCTGTAACTGTAAACCGAAAAGTTTTAAAGATGATGGAACCTACCAGTATATTAGTTTGCAGGTGGCCACCTCCATTACGTTATCAATTTTACCGAAACCTTCTCCCTGATCTTCAAGTAACGTCATGTATGTCATGTAATAAGGTACAACACTTAACACTTGGTTGCACACAATATTTATTTAATTTATGATTATTTACTCAGCATATCAAATAAGGTTTTTATTTTGTTCAGTGTATACATATCTTTTAGTTTCTGATGTTATTTACTGTCGTATGACTTATTAATAGGTCAGTTACTTACATAATTATTCTTTTTCAAAACTAGGACTTTTTAGTCAATTTATTTTTTAGTAATTATATTAAGGAACAAGGTCTTATACTCCTCACCAGTCCAATGTAATCATCAATTTTGTGTTCAGCTGCCCCTCAGGATTATAATTCCTGTCATTTAGCTGCACCGTCCAAAAAACAGTTACAACTTCATTAATTTTGTGATGATGCACAATTTCATAACAATACTGCTAAGTACTTTGTATTTTTTTTAATAATTATTTATTATTAAAAACCCTTGTCCAATTTGAACTTAGGACACTTAGTTTCTTAGATTTATATATGTAGACTATGTGGCTGGATGACACAACATTCTTCTCCTGACTTTAATTTTACCTACCAATTCATGGTCCTTTTATCAAAATTTCATCCCACTCTATGTTTGGCGATTCAATTCATCCCCAGTACCAATGACACAAATTATTATCTAACAACCAAACAGAGCAAATTAAATACATCCATGAATCTTCACTTTTATCATCATCTAATGATTAATATTTTCTGCCTGGATACCTGTTGCACCAAATACCTTCAATCCCATCACTGACAATGCTTCAATACTAACTTTTTATCTCCTACCCCCTTTATAAATTCTTCACTTATAAAGGTTGAAGAAGCTCCAGTATCAATAATACTCTTACAATTCCACACACCTGGGATCTTCAGCATCAAGTACATCAATACTGATGCCTTACATACTTTCTGCCTTTCAAATCCTCTGTGTCCACCAGTACCGACACCACATATTATTTGTTGGAGTAGTCCTACTTCATTGTTCCTCCCCTTTCATTCTTTTGAAAATTATCCCTTCTTCTATATTAATTTGATTTGATCCAACACCCTCTGAATTTTTTTTCCCCCTCCAGTCAACATCATCAAAAAACTTCAATAATTTTACCATCTCAACTATTGATTTTTTACTCTCTCGTATTACTTTAGCAATTTCATGTTCAAAATGAAATTTAATTTTATCTACAAACCCTCTTCTTTCCATAGCAATTCCAAAAATTTATTTTTTCTCACCATATTTAAAAAATATTCCTCCCTTGTTACCCCTAATTCCTTAAAATAATATAAGTTATTAAAAGATTCAATAATATTCATTTATTTCTCCCAATATCTTCCCGAAAATTTAATTTTCAACCTAGTAAAATAATCTTCCTCTTCTGCCATTGTCTCCTGCCAGTTCCCGATTTTCTCCCCCATATGTTTCTTAAACAACAATACTTTTCCTTGCTCTCCAACATCATAACTCTTAAAATAATCCTCCAAATCTTTTATAAATTTTCTAGGATTTTGATTACTCTCATAAATATGTTTAGGAAATTTTATTTCAACCCTCTCCCTGGAGTACATATTTACTATGGGTCCATTTTTGACTTACAATTATTATTGTAATTCATGTATTAAACTTACCCTCAAACTAATCCTATAATTCCCAATAACAAGAAAGGATCACTATCATTCACTCATCAACTTAATCTCCAGTTTGGCCAATCTATTATTCATCACATCCACCTTATTTGCAATAATTACATATTAACACCACTTATTTATACCAAGAACCTCCAAAAATTGGAAGAGCTACCTTCAGTTCCCTGTGGGTACACCATACTTCATTTTCAGGTAAGCCACAAGCTATCTCTTTTTACTTTCCATACAAATATCGCAATATTATATATAAATATATATAGTATGGGTAATATGACATTGTCAAAATAATTCAATTCGATACGGAGGGACAGAGATTGGCTGACTTAATTTACAATGGTTAAGCTCAGATTTGAATTGGTAGACAAGAGTAAACTTTCTCATCAGGGATTTAAGTTGGGGTTGGCAAATATTTCTAGAAATTGAAACTGAAATACTCCATATTAACACCTCGTGAGATAGCTTCTCGCAGCTTATAAAAATTGGCACTGCCTTACTTTGTATACTGCTGGTGGTGGCGCATAGGCATGGTGATGTAATGTCCACAGCTAGTCGTGGTTCAGAACTTACCCACAATAGCAAAAATCCACTGGGCCAGAGCAAGGCATTGGTCTCCGGGGAATGATGTCTGGCTGGTATGAATATCTCGTATCAGCAGATAGGTGACTTTTGGAATCCCACAACTGGCAGAAATGTAGCGATGGCCTGGGCAGGACCACTGCTAGGCGTCGGTCTCAAAAGATAACCACTGGCTAAGGTGATGCAGCAGAAATTTTTCTGCATGCAGGAAGTATCACATATACATAAAAATTTTAGAAGTCCAAAGATGATAGACGTGTTTCTAAGTACAAATTATCGTTGATCAAACTGATGTGAAGGTGCTTTGACCAAAAACTCTTCCAGACAGCCCTCTTCAGCCTTTTTCCTCAAGTCTTTTATAGTGTTTTTATGGAGCTTATCTCAGTAATTGACAATTAGAATTTGCCTTCCAATTCCCTTGATTGTCACTTCCAATTATTAACTAGAATATTATATTATAGAAAACTCCGTGCATTTATTTGTTACATTTTTGAATAATTGTGCCATATTTGGGAGCTTGTATAATGAATTTCAATAATTAAAATGTAGAATTTAGCAGTAACAAAACTAATATAAAATAAAGTTTTCAATTATAAACATAATAAATAGGTGGTTAATTACTTAATTTAAATATTCTGAAGGAGTTAATATATAGATAACAGTTTATAATTGTGATACGTGTCTGAAAATAACTTCCTTCATTCTCTTAGATAAACAATATTAAAAATACACAAAACTAATAATTGACTCAAACTCACTTCATTAAATATATAGTGGCGTCTCACGTGTGTCTGCTCATGTTACAGCACATAATTAAATTTAGGAAGAATGATTTTTTTTATAATTTTAAGAACCACTATAATGTCCGTGTGTTTAACTGATTGAATTTCTGCTTATATTTTGAAGACTTTAAATTGCCTTGTGTGTTGTTTATTCTGCTAATGCTAACTGTGGGTACTATGGCTCAGCCTTTCAAGTACAGGATCACACTCTGGAATGATGAATGTGCAAGCACAATGCCCCCTGCACCATCCAAAAGGTTCCATAAACTGCCACCCTGCTGGGCTTATTTCAGTTAAGCATATGTCCGTGCCATGTTGTACAGTACAGTAAGGGGATGGCATAAGAAGTAACATTAAATTAAATTTGATCCATTCAGTAATTAAAAATATTTTTTTAAATTAGTTTATATTTTCAAAACATTACTAGTATTTGTACATTTTGTGTAATATTTTGGGAAAAATCACAATCAAAGTTTATTGTAATGAAAAAAACACTTAAGAGGATGCATTTTGAATTCTTGTGTACTAATAACAAAATCTATCACATGGTCCTACTACCTTCCAAAATTAACTTTATTTGAAATATATACGAAGGAAAATTCTTTAGTGTTAGGAATATGTGGCGGTAGCTTGGTGCTCAATTATTCCGCTTTTAAAAAATAGATACTGTCCTTCAATTCCAGGTAAGCCACAAACTATTTCTCTTACGTTTCCATACCAATGACCACAATTATTTTGACAGTGTCATATCCTTACTCACACACACACACACACATATATATATATATATATAGACAGATAGATAGTCATCAAATCTTTACAATAAACATGTATTACTGTATCTTCTTTTTTTTCAGATCTTTCATGTTGATGACTTTGAACTCCAAGTTCTCCTTAAAGGTCACTGTCCCTTTTGTCGTTATGTAAACAAAATAAATAATGAAAATACAGAAAGTAATAGATCTTGAAATAAAACTTTTAATTATTATACTTCATTGGTTCTATTATTTCTTTAATTTGTAAAATTAGGTATTACTGTTTGAGAGTAAATCAATTTTATTAAACCTAACATTTATCTTGACCCCTAAAGTTACATGGTCATTTAAGCAATACTAAATGTATTTATAATATTACAAATTTTTGTTATGTATAAAATTATAAACACTTTCTTAAACACAGTATCAATTTAATCATATATAAGGTGTAATTGTAGAGAGAAGATGGATGTCTCTCAATTATTTGGAAGAAGTGTGTTCAATCAATAATGCTTAAAGTTTATTTTGAAAAACTTGTAGAAGGAACCGTTCTAAATATTGTTTGTCATGAGTATTGTTCACAAATACTCCAAATTAAAAGTTACCTCACAAATATTTAATACTAGCTGAGTGACCAGCGTTGCCCGAGATGACATTTATCCTTAGCCCCCCGATTTGTTTCGTTATTTTTATGTAACCAACTCGACACTTCCCCCCGGTATCCCTAAATGTGTTATCGGCCAGGTTGCATTGTTTGAAAATTCGCTAAATTAAATTAATAATGTGGTACTTAAATTAGTAATTTTCGAAATTAAATAATTAATTTTTATTTAAATTAAAAACTATTTGTTTAATTTTATTTATTTTTCTGTAAATCAATTTTTTTTAAGCGTAATGAAGTTGGCGTTCCCATATTCATCTTCTTCGTATTCCGTAATTATTTTTTATAAATCAATAATTACTGTACTTACAATAATTACAAATGTAAAATTATAGTCAATCATTTTTTATTCGTTCCATAAGTTTTCATATAAAGTCCCATAAACACGATTAAATGACTTTCTATAATATGAAGAAGAAACAGTAGCTGGTGTCTAATGCAGTTCCCAATATCCACGTGCATTTCTTGTTCTCATCTTAAATAAAATAACTTCCTAAATAACGCACAGACGGAAATAATTTTAATAAGAAAGACAGCTTTCCCCGTGTAAATTATTAACTAATTTTTCACGGTTACGCACCAGGTTCTGGATGTTGACGTTCTCCACGGCTGTCTTCAGCCTGTGTGGTGCTGCGTGACTTGTGGGAGGTATACCATATATAGTAACGGACATGCTGCGACCTGATTGGCCGCTGAGGATCGCCTGACATTTACTACGCGGCATGGAAACACATGTGTCCTGGACGCTGTGGTCAGGCAATCCTCAGCGGCCAATCAGATCGCAGCATGTCCCGCACTATATATAGCTCGCACAGGTCACGCAGCGCCACACACTGCAGACAGCCGTGGAGAACGACAACGTCGAGAAATCTGAACCTGGTGCGTAACCGTGAAACATTTATTAAACATATAAATTGTTACATTATCAGACGATATCAGTAGTCATAACATATATATATATATATATATATATATATATATATATGTCACATAATGTATTAGTATTTAAATTCGAGATTAATTACACTGTGACCCAGAAGATATATTTAACGAACAATCAACATGAAAATAAAATCAGACTGCGCAAACGTTGAAAACATCAAAACAAACCTTTCTTCCACTCACACAGCCTGTACAAATATGTACAGAAACGTTTTAGTGTTGTTAATTAAAGATTTCATGATTAATAATTATTTTAAATGATAAAAATCGTCTGTTAATGGTCGTTAAGGATGTTCATTGTTAAAAACATACGTGAAAATAAAATATATGACTAATATTTCAGTATAAAGAGCTGACAATTTGCAGAGAAACAAAATAAATTATTCCATTTAAAATAAACGAAGAATATTTATACAGATCAAAACATCAGGTTTTTATCAATATATATATATATATATATATATATATATATATATATGTCTGGTTGTACAGTTTAATTATTTTAAATATAAAAATGTTAATCGTAAACGGGTCATTGTTTCCTAAACCCCGTAACTTCTATTACAATTTTGCTTCTCAGCTAAACTGGTTTCCCTCTTTATTTATTTATATACTAGCTGGGTGCCCGGCGTTGCCCGAGATGTCATTTATCTATAACCATCCATAAGACTCCAATTTTGGTTACTTTTGCGCTATTTTTATGTAAAGCTCCTCGAACTCTATCCCTAAATGTGCTCACCTCCAATGCCGAAGGGGGATGAAGTCATTGACTAAATATATCGGCCGTTTTTACATGTTAGAAGATGACCACCCCCACAAATATGCGATAATGAAAAAGAATGTATTCTACGCAAAAATCGGCCGATTACATTGTCTGAAAATTTATTCCCCCGCCCAACACCTCCCAAACCCGTCGCGTTACCCAGGTTGTCACAATTAGATTCAGCGACATCCATAGTCTCGGAATTGATTCGAATCTTGGTTGTTTTTGCGGGATTTTATTTAACGTACCTCCACCCAACCCCAAAGCTTGCTCCCCTCACAGGGGTTAAATTATACATAAACAACATCGGTATAAATACTTTCAAATTAATTAACCCCAGAAAATAATTATCGCAAATATCGACCGATTAACATGTTTGAAATTTTTCACCCCCGACCACTCCCGCTTCGGGGACTTAAACGGCCAAGTTTAATGTCAAATTAAACTCAGTGACAATCCTGATAGTTTCTGGTTTATTTTTCTCTAATGCTACTTCCACGCCAACCGTTAAGGGTGCACCCTTCCGAGTCCGAAAGGGGTTGAAATTATACACAGAGAACATGTAGGGAAATTTTTTAATGTAATTCATCCCGAAATGTATTTAATCGACGCAAAAAACAACCGGTCAACTCATCCCAACCCAGCCGATACCCGCGCGTTGTCCAGATTGTCATAAATAAATTCAGGGACATCCATTACCTTTGATTTGACTCGAATCTCAGTTGTTTTCCCGTTATTTTCAAGGAAATCCCCTCCAGCCCCACCCCTATCATGCCTACAAACAACATCGGTAGAAATACTATCAACGTCAATGGTCCCGGCATTTATTTATTCCACGCTAATATCGATGATTTAACATGTTAGAAAATTTCCATCCCATCCACTCCCGCCCCTTGGGGCTAAATGGCCAATTTGATGCTATAATCGAACTGGACGACATCCATAACCTTGGATTTGACTCCAATCTCAGTTGTATTCGCGTTATTTTATTGCAGCATTCCTCCACCCAACACCTAAAAGTGCTCTACTTATAATCCCGACCCGCTTCTGGGGGTGGTAGACGCGTCTCACCCCAACAGTCGGTAGAAACACTATCAATATCTGTGACCCCTAAAAATATTTATCCGACTGAAATATCGACTGTTTTAGCATGTTTAAATATTTCAACCCCCGTCCACCCCCGCTTCTGGGGGTGGTAGACGCGTCTCACCCCGACAGTGTTTGTTTCCTGGTCGCAAAGAACACGTGATTTAGAGAACAATTGTTCTAATAATGTAGATTACGTGGATAATATTTTCATTGAAGTTGTAGTAAACTAAATTATAAACTACGTTAGCATCTAGAGTTTTTGTTACATGTATTTGTCCGTGATTATTTGTTGCTTTATTTCTTCTCAATAATACAACTTCAATTATGGAATAAATGTAAAATTATGTTTATAACAATTTATAATATAAAAACTTTTTAAAAGAGTATAAAAGGCAATGGTTCTGAAACACTTTTATTTTGATTAAACGTCGTTATTAATGGAAACAACATCGGTTAAAATAGTATGAACAACACCACCCCTAAATCTGCTACTTTCCCGTGGTGAAAAGGGTTGAATTTTTACTCATATCACATCGGTAGAAACACTATACCCATAAACACATAACATTTTGGCAGTTTTAGAATAATAGGCAATTCTCACCCCCAGCCCTAAGCAAGCTCACCACTAATGTCTAAAGGGATTTATATTTTCAACAACATCCGTTGAAACAGTATTCATGTAATTCTCCTCCAAGAACGCGCAAGAACTGACTATTTATCTTCCCTTCCAACCCCCACCCTTTCGGGTTAAATGGGCAATTAAAAATATTTATCCGAAGTAAACTCACTGACATCCATAACCTTCGATTTGACTCCAAACTCGGTTGTATTCGCGTTATTTTTCTGTAAAGCAACTCCACCCCAAACCCTAAGGGTGCCCTTTTCCCAGGGCGTAGGAGATGAATATTATATTCAGATAACATCGGTAGAAACAATCAATATCTTTGATCCCGAAAATATTTATCCAAATCTAATACCTGCATGTTTAAGTATTTCAATCCCCGTCCACCCCCGCTTCTGGGGTTGGTAGACGCGTCTCACCCCGACAGTGTTGTTTTCCTGGTCGCAAAGAACCCGTGTACGAAATTTGGTGAAATTTGCTCCAGCGGTGTAGATTTGTATTCTCCACCCCAAACGCTAGGGGTGCT
Organism: Zhengitettix transpicula; assembly: GCA_037074705.1. Taxonomy (NCBI): domain Eukaryota; kingdom Metazoa; phylum Arthropoda; class Insecta; order Orthoptera; family Tetrigidae; genus Zhengitettix; species Zhengitettix transpicula. The sequence continues at coordinate 111,820,600 of CM073591.1, read as the reverse complement.
CTTTCCCCAGGGTGTAGAGGTTGAAAATTATATTCAGATATCATCAGTGGAAAGACTATAAATATCTCTGACCCCTAAAAATATTTATCCGACTGAAATATCGACTGTTTTAGCATGTTCAAATATTTCCACCCCCGCTTCTGGGGGTGGTAGGCGCGTCTCACCCCGACAGTGTTGTTTTCCTGGTCGCAAAGAACACGTGTACGAAATTTGGTGAAATTTGATCCACCGGTATAGATTTGTATTCTCCACCCCAAACCCTAAGGGTGCCCTTTTCCCAGGGTGTAGGGGATGAAAATTATATTCAGAAAACATCGGTAGAAACACCATCAATATCTTGGACCCCTAAAAATTATTATCCGACTAAAATATCGGCTGTTTTAGCATGTTTAAATATTTCAACCCCCGTCCACCCCCGCTTCTGGGGGTGGTAGACATGTCTCACCCCGACAGTGTTTGTTTCCTGGTCGTAAAGAACACGTGTACGAAATTTGGTGAAATTTGCTCTACCGGTGTAGATTTGTATAACGAACATACAAATATACAAACATACAAACAAACATACATACACTCTTTTTTATTTATAAGATTAATTAATTAATTTGGTTTTAAAACGAAAAGAATTTACGTCTGATTGACGTAATATTGAATAAGAAATATAGTCAATTAAAGGGTAATATAAATACCACACAACAACGTTTCTGGGATCCTTGTTCCTTTCGTCAGGTGCTAAGAAGAGCCTAGAGCGACACAACTGCCCGCGTCTGTTGACTAAACTCAAAAGCGACGAAAACGCAACGGCAAAGGGACAGCAGACAGTTCAACGTAACAATAAGGAGTTTCATAGTATCTCTTTGTACATTAATTACTGTGTGATCTTTGATTTAATGTGAATCATCTCTGACATGAGCCTGTAATTTTTGTTTTATTTAAGAACTGTTTCTTTCTCGTCTTCCATACAACAAAATTATTTAATAATTCCCTTTTATTTGATTTTCATTTGGGTATTTTATTTCTGCCTGTCGTCACTAATTCATATCAGTATTGCAGTCCTTTTAATTCTATATTATTAATTAATATATTATATAAAATTAATTTTATATTACCATTTTTTGTCTCTATTGGCTATCTTTCTTATTCATTAATTTGGTTTTATTAAGTCTCTGCTTTTATGAAAATCTGTATCATCTTCAGTATTTCAACTTATCTGTGTAATTAAGTTTTATCCTGATGAGATTTTGATCTTTTCCTCTTGTGGGCCACATAATTTTGAATATCGTACTATTCATCATTTTAAAATATTTATATACCTCTTTCTGCATTGGAAAATAATCTCAGTTGTATTTATCCGACTGAAATATCGACTGTTTTAACATGTTTATATATTTCTACCCTCGTCACCTCTGCTTCTGGGGGTGGTAGACGCGTCTCACCCCGACAGAGTTTGTTTCCTGTTCGCAAAGAACACGTGTTCGAAATTTGGTGAAATTTGTTCCATCGGTGTAGATTTGTATTGGCCACCCCAAACCCTAAGGGTGCCCTTTTCACAGGGTGTTGGGGATGAAAATTATATTCACATAACATCGGTAGAAACACTGTCAATATCTTTGACTCCTAAAAATATTTATCCGACTGAAATATCGATTGTTTTAGCATGTTTAAATATTTCCACCCCCGCTTCTGGGGGTGGTAGACGCGTCTTATCCCGACAGAGTTTGTTTCCTGGTCGCAAAGAACACGTGTTCGAAATTTGGTGAAATTTGCTCCAACGGTGTAGATTTGTATAAGGAACGTACAAACAAACATACATACATACACTCATTTTTATTTATAAGAAGATATACACATACATAAATACAAACAAACACTTTGCTTTATTTATTAGATGTAGTCAAATAAGTTATTCCTGCAGAATGAAACTGTCTTGACATTATAACTGAAGTTAGTTGTCAAGAATGTGGATATAAATAACTATGCAATACTGATGTAGATATACACTATTTAGAAAAAATTGTCTCAAAGTATTTTAATTATATAACTTTTTGTTATAAATATGTCAAAAACTAGCATTATCTCACTGGAGATAGAGGATGAAATCAGAACTATTGTAGTGTGCATATGTTTTATTTGTTTCAGTTTTGCTTAAAAGTAAATAGGCATTGAATGTTTCTTCTGCAATTGTATCAATTGGATGGTTTGTGACTGCTAAATTCACATAGATGTACTATTTGACACATCACCTGTCATAATTTATGCTACTTCACCAACAAACAAAATATATTGATGTTAAAATGTTGAATACTCTTTTTAAAAAAATAAACACATATTTGGAAGTGTTCATTCAAATCAATAGATCTGTATTTTCCAAAGAATACTGCATAATATTTTTATCGGATAAATTTTACATAGGATATGAATATTAAAAAATCATTACACAACACAGTAATCAGGAAACAAAACTTTTTCGCTTAAACTAACAACGGGAGGCGTTTTGACTGCATTGCTATAAAGACTTATCACAATGTGGTGTGGAAGTTTAATTGTTAGGATTCACATTATTGACTTTGTTAAAGTCATATTGAAATAAAAGCTTTGTGGTATTTTGAGCAAACTGTTCGTAACGCTTAAAATACGGGTCATTTGCCGACCTTGTCGATCGTTTCACCGTGATTTTTCGTGGACCGCTTAAAGAGCTGATCGATGACGAGGTCGAGCTGACCTCCACGGTAATCTTCATAGTTTCGTTGTTCTGTGAGTTATGAGCAACAGGTTTCTCAATTTTGTTGTTGTTCGTTTGCTGCAAAGTTACAGAAAAGCTTACATTGTTGTCTTGGGCAGCAATCGGCTGCACGGGAGACATATCGGACTGTAGCGGCAAATTCGTACATACGTCATCGCAAACTTTGGGGACCACAATGAATTCCCAGTTTTCCTTTGCTTTCTGCTCGTCAAGAGACGGTCTTTGATTTTGTTTCGTATCTTCCTCAGGAAATTTTTCAATTTGGTCTGTCATTTTTGTTGAATTTAATGGTTGACATTTCTTGTTTTCAGGTATAAAATTTTGTTTAAACAAAGGTACATCGTCATCATGATTTAATACTTCCTTTGGATTAGTCTGATTTGTTTCGGTAGTTTTGTCATGCATTATGGATGGAACGTAAACATCTCGATTTGCCTTTGGATAAAGTGGGATTGAAAAGATTTGGGCACTTTCACGTGTCGAATAATTTGTCGAAGGTTTACAGATGTCTTTTTTCGCTTCTATTGGTTCATCTGAACAGCTATTTTCTGTGATTGTATCTCGCACAATCGATTGATCGATATTCTGACTTGGATTATCATTTAATAGTTGAGTTGAGCAGTCCTTATTGTTTTTAGTAACAACCGTTGTATCACAGAAATCTAAAATTGCATGAGTGCTCATTGGTTGAGTAGAAGCATCTTCGTGGTGTTTTACGGATGATTTAGTTAAACACGAGCGTTCATAATCGTTTGTGTCACAAACAATTATGTTTATATTAGGCGAAATCGATAAACTTTTGCTGTCCACCCTTCCCGATTCCGAAGTGTAGCGAAGATTTTCAGTGGAACCTTTCATTGATTGTTCTTGCGTGCAGTTTCTTGCCGTGTATTTGGAACCTTCACATAAAGCCTCATTAGTAACAGAAGAATCATTTTTTGACGACCATCTTCTTTGAAAAGATTTAGACGATGATACGAAATATGTATTAACCATATTTTGAGTATCTATGTGCTGCTCCTCCAGTTGCAGATATTTCGTTTTTCGATAATTCGTGTACGATTCCTTTGACTCAGTGTTATCATAACATGTTCGAACTGGATTATCAAACGAATCTGAATATTTCTCGCTGTTTGATTGTTTGTGTGACTTTCGTGCAAAATAATGAACGTTAACATTATCAACTGATTCAGAGTTACTTTCTTGGACTGTATTCTGATGGGACTCGTTTTGATTTTTTTTAATGCTTGATATTGGCGGTCGTTCTACGACGCAATCGGTATTTTGCCATGTGAACATGGGTGCGATTTCAAAGGTCGTCGTTCTTGGCACATACAAGCCTAAAATACGATCGTTGTTTACTAATTTAGAATTAGTCTTGCCCGCAGGCTGCGAAACATCCGCCTTCCGCTTGCCTTGTTCCTAGAAAATTCAAGTATCATTATATAGAGAAGCACGTTTTCTGATAATTATGATAGATGATAGATAAGGTGTCAAATAATCAATATTGGAAAGTAAATTTACTAAATCTCGGCGTAAGAAGTTACATTAGTAATGATCAAATAATATTATTTATTTTAAAAAACTATAACGGTCCAGGGACGAACACCGACGCTTTCGGCGTCCAATTTTCACGTATGGGCAATCATAATTATTTTTAATCAAGAAAAAATATTGGTTTGAGTAGCGAATGTTTGCAGAGACATTCAGCTGCAAATTCATGGGTTTTCACTTCTTTCATCTTTTAATTAATAGAAAAACGAAAATCATATTATAGCTAAGAAAATGCAGAAAATACTGACACCAAACCATGTAAATTTTTTATCCTTTAAAATAAACCCAATTTTTATATATGCATGATTATTATAATGGGAAATATCTTAATTTTTAGGACAAGGCTAATTATATTATTAGTTCTAATATTTGAAAGGACAACGGACACCGCCGTTTCAATATATATGTTATTATATCAAATGAACTTGGTCTACTCAGGTAGGGCAGTAACTTCACGTAGATTTGAATGAAGTAAAAGCAGGATAAGCCCGTAGTTCGCTCGCAAAAGGGGTGCGAACGAATAAGCAATAAGCTCATGGTGGACAACATCCGTTGTATGCAAATGCTGCTGATGCCTTTGTGCGGCAAACCAAGGACTGAGAAAGCCGGAAAGAATGTCGGAAAGTGTGGCGAGTGGCCCTCGATACCGCGGGTGTCCGACACGAGGTCCAGATTGCAGCAAGGAACCTAGCTTACGACGGGTCGGTAATGATCGTCATTACTAGTAACTGAGGCTAACCCAAGACGGTCGCCTAGTTTACTAAGATGTCGGAGATTCGTCTCTATATAGCATTCGATGACGAAATCGCCTGGCCACAATGCTCTGTTGGAAGGTGGCCCGCTACCAGGCTAAAGGAGACAACCAACGAATAGATCTGGAAGCTTCAAACAGCCTTTGGCTAGCGCACCTTTAACTTCGGTTGACCCCTAAAAACTGAGCTCTGCACAGGGCCAACCAGGATCCGTCCTTCAGGAAAGACTGGTAGGTGAGAGATATATTGTAATACCCAGTTAAGAAGAACCTGAATTTTGTTCTTATTTCATCAGAAAGACTGGTAGGTGAGAAAAACAATATATATATATATATATATATATATATATATATATATATGTATATATATATTTTGTAATACCCAGTTAAGAAAAACATGAATTTTGTTCTTATTTCATCAGATTTGTTTACCAACTGAGACTGGGGATTCTTGAGTGGTTTGTATATAAAAAAAGATAATAATAAAATGATGGATAAGCGGCTCTTAGAGAAGGGGAAGACTATAATTGGACGTTTAGCGGCTCTTAGAGCTAATGGTTTTGACAGACATCGGGACGAAACCCTAAAGACATAATGACAGCAGTTTGGTGGACATCCAATTATATTAAAAGGAAATGTTTATTTTAATTGTATTGAGTGGCTCTCGGAGCGTGAGAAAGCCAACAGTTGGTGTTTGTTTGGCGAACGTGGAAACTCAAAAACTGTGAAAACAAGGGAATATTCTGGAGAGGGGGAAGCAGATAAAACTGAGTTGGACAGGAGACCTCAGAGGAGATGGACGTGGAATCGGGTACCAGGATCTGAACGAGAAAGACATAGGAGTTGAAATGTAGACCGCAAAGGAGGAGGACGTGGAGGCGGCGATAAATATTCGGTCAAATTGAATAGTGGCCGTGCCTAAATATAAAATAAAGGTTTTAGTCCATGCAAGCAGTCTGGAACCGGGATATATAAAAAAGGATAAAGTGAACGTGTCTGTGAAGCGTGTGTAAAAGTCTGTGCACAGAAGGGCATTGTAGAGTAAAGAGCATTCCTGAAAACCCCAAATAAAATTGTAAGTAGACATTCAGTAATAAATTCTGTAAATTGTTAAATTTGGGTAACGAGTCAGATTTCGTTTTATTTTAACTGCATTGTTTAAATTGTAAATTTTGTGTTCCGTTTCCTTATCAACCCAGTAAAGACCCTGGGGTACAGAGTCTGATTTATAAAATATAACTTGATTATAAGTGTAATTTAATTGTTGAGGTAAAAGGATATAAAAAAATAAACAGAGATTTTCTTGAGTTGTATTCTAGATTAATAAAATTGTTTTGTTTTTAAAATTTAATAACTTGTTTAATTTAAATTCCTATAATCATAATTATCAATAAGTAGGGAATTACAATATATATATATATATATATATATATATATATATATTCATCATACTAGCTTAGTGTTAAATATTTCATTTAGCTTTTATAATTCTTTTACAGCGTCCAATTATACACTCACAGATCAAAACCCCTTTGTAATTTTAATTTCAAATTTATATACTTACATAACAGGAAAATTGAGTTAGTTTTCTTCGATGGTGTATTCCAATGACAGTTTTTGTAGCGGCTACGTTATTTGATCCCTTCGCTTGCTGTCTATAAAATACAAGTATTTCAGTAACAGAATAATATCTGACTGAATCCATTATTAAGATATGGTGTGATTAATGTCAAGTAAAATTTTAATAAAGAACAATTATTAGACATAAACTCTACTCAAAAAGTTATTGTGTTGCAATTTGAAGTTTTGTGAATAACACCGTAAGAGCCTAAAAGTATGTTCACATGAGTTTCGTGAGGTTTTCAAATTAATTGAAATATTGCGCGTATTTATATCGTACTATATACACTTCTGAGTCAAATCATTATGACCATCTGTTTAATACAGTGTTGATCCACCTTCGGAACCCAATTCAGCCGTGATTCGGCGTGACATGTATTCTACAAGGCCTTCGTAGGTTATCGGACGTATCCAGCACCAGATATCTACTCACAAGTCAAAATTACAAGCTGATGGTTTCCTCCACGTTAGGTTGGACGTTGTCTACTCTTTGTACTACCGTCTAGACGCAGTACCACACGAATAGCCGACCAGTTTCGCTATTTCCGAAACAGTCGTTCCCAGGATCCGGACAATAACAATCTTCTCTTTGTCAAACCCAGGTATGACAGTGGATTTCACAATTTCCGGCTCGTTCGCTATAATTATTCCTCCTCCAATACTACACAACGAACTACTTTGACGTTAAATCCCTTCATATATAGGTCCACATCCTACATCCATAAATAATAGTAGTAACAGTCGGAATACCTCCAGTATGAAGGAAGATGATCTTAAATATATATATATATATATATATATATATTTCTATTGATTTATTTAGTCACATCAGTAACTCTGGTTATTAGCGACTTATTATTGGAACTCAATTTACCTTGTCGGGGGACTGATTTGACGAGAGTATCCCTCACGTACACAAACATCCATGGCCTCGCCTGGATTCGAACCCGATGTGACGTCGGCCTCAATTATTATTTTATTCGAAACAACCGAATTCTTTATAACGAGTTGTCGGGTTTCCGGTCGGGTAACGTGATTTAAACACAACGTTTCTTCGTCAATAGAAACGTTGTGTTTAAATCACGTTACCCGACCGGAAACCCGAGAACTCTTTATACAGAATATACGTCGGGAAAACTTACGCTCTTTATTAAACCGAATTCTTAATTGCTATAGCCAATTAAAATGTTATAGATACTTACTTTGTTTCTGCGTAAAGCAGGTTCGTCCCTCCGCTCATCTTACTAGTAGTATCTTCAACCGTGCATTTCTCGTTCTTGATAGGTCCCGTCACCTGACTCTTATTTTCTGATACTTCAGTGCTTTTAACGCCAGGAAGTGAAGTTGGTGATTTTCGTTGTTTTGCTGGTAATAACGATTTCGGTTACATATTATTTAACAATTCACAACAATGCAATCAAATTGACTACTTTAACAGTAATGGCCACCGCACACTACCGATTAAACAGTCGGCCGATAGTTCTGTCGGGTTGGGTTGCATCCGCGCACACTACGCCGACTACAAATTTTGAACTAATACCAGTAACTGCATTTATAATATTTCTTCGACCAATTTCAAGTACAATCTATTTATATAATAAAAAAAGGATGTAAATTTGTATGTATGTTTGTATTTACGTTAATTTCTATACATATTTAAACGCGTGGACAGATTGCAAAAAAAAATGGTACACATATTCTTCAAAACTCGTAAAACGGTACTGTGGGGGTCAGAAACCCCTAGCATAAATGTGGAAAGAATTATAATTGAAAAACGTGATAATTTTGTGTTAAATTACTGCGCGCCAAGGGACCGTGAAGTCACGCGAGATAAGGAGACGTTACTACGCGACGAACAAAGGGAATAATTCATTTTTCCGTAATGAAATAAAGCAGATATATTTACATTCAATAAAAAGTATAATTTTATGCAAGAATACGCCATCGAATGATAATAAAAAAAACAATACGAATACTTTACGATCATTGCGGAAAATGTAAGTTATTTTCGTCGCCATATTAGTGACTCCAATATGGCGACTATTTGTTTACATTATGAATCTAGCTAAAAATTTCATGAATTTAATATTTCGTAATGTCTAAAGACTGATGGACAATTATATCCTGCAATACACAAGGAGTATATTTAAGATTCTATTGGTAAAGAAAATCGGAGGTGTTTGTTGGGATTGATGCAATAAAATTCCATATATTTTACATCTCTCTGGTTTCTGAACTAAGGTTCCCACATGCCGAGACTTTGAGGCGAATTGTCGCGTACGATCCTTCAACCATAGCCCGGGGACCCTAGTTAACCCCTGGCTACCTTCCTCTACCTTTCCGCATCCCCCCTTTCACTCCCTTTCCTATGCTATAAGAGGGGAGTTGTCGCTATGTGGATTACCCTATACATAGCCTGTCTACACCTACAAAAAAAACCAGCTGTTCAATTCATACACTATTGGTCGAAAGTATGTAAGGAACTAGGAACAGTTAGATTTAAGTTAAATCACTTCTTGACTAAAGATTAATATAGAATTAAATACTTTTGCGGGTTTATATAAAAAAGTACACGTGGCAACGCCGGACACCCAGCTAGTCTCCAATAAAATTTCTGTAATACGACGTTTGTCATATGTCAGGTATTTCGAAACATACTTCAACCATGGTATATGGCAGAGGTACAATTATTGGATTATTAAATAATTACTGGCTATATCTGAGCCAAAAATAACTTTCACACGCCGTAAAAAAATAAATAAGATTTTCGGTTACAAAGGGTAGGGTTTTCCCATCTATCTCAGATATATCACCGAAAATCTGATTTATATATTTTTATAAAAAGACAAAATTTAAAAAATTGACTTAAAAAAATACTGAGTGTACCCAAAATCGACGGCAAAATCTCAGGAATGAAATCCTCATATTGAGAGAAGAAAAAAAGTTTTTACAACATGGGTCCTGAAATCCATAATTACAGAGTTATCTCGAACTTCCGTATTAGCGCAAGAGCAAAAGTGCTCCAAAGGCCCCCAGTTCTGATTTCTATTCTTTCTTCCTTACAAAAGTATATAGATAATTTTTGAAATGATGGACTTTTTCTTCGTGGTGTTGAACAATTGACAACGCGTCTTCATATATATTCAGATACATCAGTAGAAACGGTAACACGAAGATCAGGGCTATGATCTTTGTTCGTAGTTTATCCAATCAGCCATTCCAACCCCGTCTTAAATACTCAAGTACTGAACGCAAACGCTCGTAAGTTTAGATATTTTTGTCTTTGGTATTTCTGTTCGCCGCGATTACTTAAAGTTAGCAAGGATTACTTACAGGAATTCCTCGATCCACGTTGATCTACATGGTCTGCCAATGTCGTAGTTCGTCCTTTTGAAGCGAACCCCATTTTATTTCCATTTCGCGACTTCTGGAGACGTCGAATGTGATTTCTTTGCGAGTGCGATAATTTAGAACTATAGCAGACAAATCCCTGTTTATTTGAGAAAATATAAAGAATTAAAAAGGGACAGTTGGCATTAAAACCGAAATTAACTCGGAGTAAATAATACCTGTAGCCCGATATCCCTAGTACAATTTTTCCGATTTTGCTCTTCGGTATCAGTTTTCGAGTTGAAGATGACAGGACATCCGGTATTCGCGCCGTAATCAAATTTGTCGTGAGTCCTATAAACGATCAGGGCGTAGTAAGTGCTCCAATCATCAACTCAAATAACCAATAAAATGAATTTGTTGAAACTACATTATTAGATAATAATGTAAAATTACTAAATTATTATCTATCATGTAAAATTATGCATTATATATTTCCCTTCACGGAATTCAATTGTTATAAAGTTATCGTAAGGATAGCTATCGAGCTCACAAAACTGTTGGAATTTAAGCAGATATATTTAATTAGTACCGTATCAGGCGAAATAAAATTATAATTCGTGCCATTCAGTCATAAAAATCTTTGCACGACGCTTTTCTATATTGGTCTACGTTATGCCCATATTCATGAATACGATCCGTGCGAAAATAACTTAATTACTTTGAATCCGAAAGTTGTAATATCACTGAGAATTTTATTAGCGTTCCTTTATGCTACCGGAGAAAGGCGTTTTTCAAAATTAAAACCTTGAAAATGTTCCCTATTGAACCTAATTGGTTCCCACCCTAGACATCCCTAATTAACGAATTTCCTAAAATTAAAGCTAGAAGGATAAAACTGTAGTAGTTGTGTTATGTATGTAGTATTTTGTTAAAGTAAAAATTATGTTAATGTACATTCATAGTAGATCGTTTTAGAAGAGAAGGAGAGGGCTACCTTTGGAGATGCCTTCTTCTCTGTCTGCTTTTGAACTAAGGTTCCCAACAAGCCGAGGCTCCTCGGCCTGTTTTGAGAGGTGTATATACCGGGGTCGCAGAGTTGTGCGCTATTCCCATTGGAACAGTCGGCCAGCTGTCTCCTAAACTGGTCGAGGCGCGGAGAAGGGTATGCTGCGTCCCCACAGCAAACCCCTCTCCCGCCATCGGAAGGGCGTGGGACAAGTACCTACTGCAACCTGATGCAGGTTTTCTAGGGTTTGTCCTGCATCACTTTTAGGCGTATGCCGGATAGGATCCTTAAAGACAGCCTGGGGCCCTAGCTAACACTTGGCTACCTTCCTCTACCCTTCCGCATTCCCCATTTCAAATTCCTTCTTATGCTATTAAAGGGGAGTTGCCACCGCGTGGATTACCCTCGTGTAGCTTTTTACTTTTAAAATATATATATATAATCCTTCAATTTTTTCAGTTTTTTAAATAAAAATCGAAGATCATTTTAAATAAAAAGTATAAAAGGGACGGCATTTTGAAGACTTGCATCATACTGAGAAAATCTACCGCACGGCCCTGTATTGAATTACAAACATTTTGTTGTTACGACGACATATTAAGAACACTTTTACATTTGAAACAGCCACCTATTATTTTCCCCAAGTGAATATATTTCGATTAGAAATATGGTCACAATTATAATATTACATAAGAAACTTTCGGCCGTTCAGTCATAAACATCTGTAAATTAAATTAAAAACATTAGTCATTTGTATAATTTCATACATCTCAAAAACGTTAAAAATGGTCAAATGCGATAAAATTACTTCACTCCATCGTATTGATCCGTGTTGTGGCCATAGACCTCGCGTCAATGCGGAGTCACTCCTTCAGACCATCTTATAAACGACGTGGCCAAACCTTCGATATATTAAGCGATCGGTACTATCTTATTCGTAGGTTCATCACCCCTTTATTGTCATGTGAATTACCTAACCATTTAACTATCACGAACACTGGTACTCTTAAAATATTGCCATACATTCCCACTTCCTTGCATTCAGTGCTTTGTCCCGTTCTCTCTAAACATCCATCCATTCTAATTTATCATGTTCCCTATGCAAGATTTTAATTGAATACCATCTCATTTTGTGACCCGAAAAATGCCGTGTTCGTTTTAGTGTGTTCCCTCAGATTACTCTTGTGATTGTACGGCCTTTCCTCCAATGAATCCCCGTGTTCCCTATACACACCTTCCTTCAATCTTAACATTTACCACATTATCCATGCCATTCCTCACCTTACTAGTTAACAGGTTATCTTTTTTTAAAAAAAATAAATTGGACCTAACTTTACCAGTCTTAAGAATTTTAATGGTTTCTTTTTACATTACATACAGCTGCTACATTGTATGTCTGATTTTATATAAGGGAAAATTGCAGCTAAGCATTGGCTAAAGGGATACTAACCCGAAATCCGACAAATTCGTTGGAATATCGGCATGTGGACTCTGAGCAGTCGTCACGTCTTTTTGCAGTTCATCTGCAAATCACAAGATCATATTAAAGCAAACAATACAGTCGATTCCAGAAACAGTTTTATACAACTCTTACGCGGAAGACAACATTTTTCCTTAAGTATTATTGGCTAAATCGAACTTATCAGGGGTTCTAAATGAGTTTCTTCCTAATACGTTGTCGTTCAAATGTAATATTCTGTATACGTCGGTTTGAATTAGTGCAGCACAGTTTACACAAGGAGCTTAAAATACCCAGTATTTTACATTTTATTATATACACTTACGAAAAGATGGGGCTTTAAGGGTTGTCATCATCCCGACGGCGCTGATGGAATTTACCGGAAAAGCAGGATAAACGACTCCACAATTTTCTTAATGTTCGTGTCCTAGTAACAGAATGTTTATGTGACAACAATAGGGCTCCCTTTATTCATAAAATAGAAAAAATACTCCTGCAGGAATTGAAATATATATTTTTTTTCCCCAAGAATTCATTGTCTTGGTTGTCCCGTTCTCGGGCTATACGTCAAGTGTCTTACTCGGAAAAGAACGAGACACTGACATCTAACTGTGTCAATAAATGGTAAAATTAAAATGGCATTATAATAATTATTATTCTCATTTTGAATTTTAAACGCTTTATCAAATTTATATACTTTTAACGTGATTTTTCATACACTGCGAGCGTGTTGACTCGTTCCTCCACAAACTTTAGACACATGAAACAAATTCTACCAAAATTTTCGACACATGTTACGATCCAGGAACAAAAACGGTTTGGGCATCTATAGGGGTAAGGGTGGAGGGGTTGGCATTTTAAAGATATTCTAATTGAGCAATTATTAAAACCGAGGCAAAAATTTTCGGTTCGCAGAATTTTATTGTTGCATTCTTGAAGCTGCTAATGGCTAATTTAAACCCCATATTGACGGTGAGCACCAGTAGGGGTGGGGGCGGATGGCCTTTACTTAAAATTAATTAGAATACAACCGAGATTTCTGTCAATTACGGGGTTAAGGAAGTCACTGGGTTCAATTCTGGCCTTCAATATTCCAGTCAAGTGGTAGTTCAGTCCCTAGGAGTCGTGGTGAAGTAGGATGAAACAAGGATCCGCGTACAATCTTTAACACGTTGAGCAATTTCTACCAAATTTGTATACTTATGATTCAGGAACGAATACTAAATGGGGAAAACACGTCTAGCGCTTATATGGATGGAGGTGGCGAGTATTTTTCGCTCTCTTAGGGTATCGCAACTATTTTTGGCTGTCAACGTACCCGGAGTATTTTTGTCTCTCTAAAAGGTACCGAGAGTATTTTTAATTGATTCATAGCCAATTGAGTCGATGCTTGAAATGTTTCTGGACGAACCCAACTTTCGTACAGCCGTTTATGGGAAACCTGCTAGCAGCTCGACTTCACGCATGTAAACCATTTTCGATTTGTGGGGTCGATTTCGGAGGACCCTATGAGCTAGCCATCGCTAGCCTAAGGAACCCCAGGAAATATAAGGGGAGATATTTGCCTGTTCGGTGTTTTGAAACGCGCGCAGTCCGTCTTGAATTAGTATCGGATTTATCCACACCAGTATTTCTAGCAATCACTTCGTCGTTTTATCGCACGCCGGGTTTAATTCAAACGATAAATAGTGATTTCGGCACCAACTTCGTTGGAGCAAAAGGACAATTGGAAGAATGGAGACGTGTCGTATCGTGTCAACGACAAAATAGGCGATGAACTGGCCGATAGGGGAATACAGTGACATTTGAATCCTCTTGCTAGTCCTCCTACTGGCGGACTTTGGGAAGCAGGAATAAAATCCGCAAAGAAACTGATGTTGTGGGATCTCAGCTCATAACATATGAAGTGCAGACTGTTGAGATGTTCAAGAAACGTCTGCAGTTTCTCCTCCCCGTGCGGCCAAACGACTAAAGTATCATCCACATATCTAAAGAAATGTTTCGGGAATAGTGGTGCATCCCATCGCTAAGCAATCAACCTGTTCATAGAATTTTCCATCATACTGGAAGTATGTGGTACGTATCTAAATAAATCGGTTATTCCCGAGGAGAAATGCATCACCAGAAGTTTTAGTGTATCCTCAATAGGTACACGCGTGAACAACGAAACAACATCAAAGCTAACAAGAAGGTCGTCAGCATCTAACTTGATGTCAATGAAATGAGCTGAGTTCTTGACGTGATGTTCACATTTTCAAACAAATGGCCCTTGTCTCTTGGTCAAATTCTTGGCAAGGTTGTATGTTACGGAACCAATCGGCCTTAAAGGAATGTCAGTTTTATGAATTTTTGGTAGTCCATAAATCTCGGAGGTGTCGGGGCTATTTGTCTAAGCCTTTGGATCATTTCTGAAGGAAGGTTTGACGCCTTCAGAAGTGTCGGGTCGCGAGTTATCAACCGATAACTAGCAACATTAAGTAGATTCAATATCTTTTTCCGGTATTCGTCAGCTGTGAGAATGACCGTGGCATTTCCTTTATCTGCTGCCAATACCATCGTGTTCAGGTCCTTGCGCAGAATTAGGATAACCTTTCGCTCACCTGCGGTCAAGTTGGATTTTGGTGATCTACATCTGCAGATGGTACGGCATACCTCTTGCCTTATTTTCTGGGCTACTCCTGACGACAGGGCTTGCGGTCGTCGAAACGTCGCGGTTTAATCGCTGTTGGCACACGAATAAAATCCGAGAACTTTTTATACAATTACATCGGGAAAGTCTTCAATTTTAATCTTTCATGAATTCGTCATACAAACTTCTCAACTTCGGAACGCGTGACAGCTTTCGGTCTAGAAGTTCGAATCTCCTCTGTGCCGCAAATCTACTTTCCCCCAAATCTTGCGCATCTGCCTTAATAGGCAGTGCCACTATATATCTACCCTGTTCGATTCGCTCGACGGTAGACTTCACATTTGATTTCTGCCGGGTCCTGCACCGGTACATTTGGAGGTTCCTCGACTTCCCAAAATCTACGAATTAACTGATTGAGATTATCTTCGACCCTTAATGCAGTTTCCTATTTGGTTGGCGACTCGATCCACCCTTCGGATAGGACAGATTCCCCAAATCGTATTTATGAATTTAGGATTTCTCCTTTCCCATGTCTCGGTCAATCTATGACCACATAATTAAACCATTCGGCCCCTATCAGTATGTCTATTGGCTTGCTCCGATAAGAACTTGGATCCGCTAACTTCTGCCGCCGTAGCCACGACTGGTTTATTTTCTCCGTTGTTGTGGACGGGGTTGTGGTGATATTGTTTACCACCAATGAGTTTAATGCTAATGTTCGATTCGCAACAGGCTCGAATTCACATCTAGTCACCTGATTGGCAAATCCTAGAGTGGTCTCCGCCATTCTAATCACGGTTATTGCTGATTCAGCTTTCAGCTTCAACCTATTTCAGTAATCTCTCGAGTCCAATAATATTATTACATTTAGGAACTTTCCATATTTATCGCGAACTTTTGCTGAGACCTTCGGCAAGAGTGTCTGATTTAATCAAAATTTATTTCTGTACACGCCGACATGTTTACTGCGAGGTCATTACCTTTGGGTTTCGCTGACGCAGATCCGCTAATCTGAGCACCCTCCTGCCGTTAGTTCAAATGAAAAAGCGAGTGGTGACTACCGCTACAATATTTAAAACCATATTTTCGGTTACATTCACGAAAAAAAAAAAGGTTTTATTTAAACATCTTAGGCAAATTCCGTTCTGCTTTGCGAATTTAAGACGATCTAAGGGTGACTTTTGCAAAAATTCCTTGCAGGGTGTTAGGTCATGAAAATATCCACATAAGTTACAATTACGATGTCCCAATTTAACCATTGTTCCCACAACAGTCAAATGGTTCTGTGCCTTTACACTCTCTCGCAATATTTCTTTGTCTCCGGTCCGAGGTTCCATTCTATCCGAACGTACGACTTCCAGAAATCGCGCTTGTTCGTTCAGAAATTGCAAGAATTGCAAAATCGAGGAGGACGAGTTAACCAATCCGAATTTTTCCCATCTTTCACGCAGGGATGCTTATGAGATAAATAACTGGAACCGCTCATTCCTCAGTATTGTGTCCTAATGCTGACAAGGCTCCAATAAATTCGGCAACGCTACTAGCCATTGTTCGTATTGATCATGCTTCATCGGTCGTCCCTGGAATGTTGAATAACGAATCGAGATACGAGTTGGTGAGCAGATGACTGTTATCAAATCTTTTTTGCAAGACATTCCATGCTACCTTGTAATTTTCGCCAGTTAGAGCCAATGCTGAAATTAGGGACTGTGTCTCTTCGTGTACTGACGAGCTCAAGTAAAAATGTCAATGCGAGTCAGTTAGCTGTTTATTCTGATGGACCACACTCGAAATAGATCCGAAAAATTCGTCCACTGTTTGATATCTCCGGGGAATTCCGGTAAATTTATCTTCTGTAATGGAATAGCGATTTCTGCTGATGTCCCTATTATGTTACGACTGACTGACCCGTTCGAATGATTCACGTTGGTTAGGTTCGATGTGAAACTCCATCCCCGTCTTAATGGAATAATAATCATCATCGATGGCAGCGATTAACGCGTCATGTGACTCTTCTAATTTGGGACTCGGCTTCGAGTTATACGCAACATTTTTCAAAATATTGTCGTGAAATAACTCATAATCCTCATCTATTGATTGCGTCATCGCACGGAACCTTGTCTTTGAAGATGGTCTCTCTTTTTCCGATCCCAGGATTGTGGCATAATCGTACAAGGTTTTAAATTTCGCTGCTAACCTGTTAACAATGACCGGAATTTTTACCACTTATTGACTTGCGCAATCATGAACACGAACAAATATTCCAATTTTTGTTAACTTTCTGTGATAATTTCCAGTAATTGAAAAGCGCTGTGACTCGCTTTAAAACTGGTGTCCGTTTATTCACGACTGTACGCGTACATCACACGGAACCTTGTCTTTGAATGTAGTGACTCTTTTTGTGTTCCCAAGATTGTGGCATAATCGTGCAAGTTTTTTAAGTTTCGCCGCAAACTTGGTAGCAATAAATTTATATTCGTCAATGATCGGCATTTTTACAACTTATTGACTTGCGCAATTATTCTGACCACGAACAAATATTCCAAATTTTGTTAAATTCTCGCGTTACTTTCCAGTATCTGAAAAGCGCTGTGACTCGCCTTAAGATCACTGTGTCAGCTTCCTGGTAGTTTACTGCTGTACGCGTACAATACTCACTTGCAGAAAAACTCCACAAATACAATGTTTCTAATCAAATCGAATTATCTTAACAATCTGCGAATACAACGACGATATCGAGCAATATGTATCTGCAAATACTAATTCTCCTAACTGAAATTGACACAATTGAGAAATATTTCATCTACGCTATTTCTCAAGCCTAACAAAGACCAAAGAAATTATTCCCGAATTGAATAATCCTGTGAAACGATTATCTCTACAACAACGTCGAAATACTGCAGCAGTATTAATTATTCCGAATGAACAACAACGATAATTGAGAATTTATTCCTACGACGGAAGGATTCTCCAAACTTACTAACGACAAAACGATAGAAATATTTAAGCAATTCTGAATTATTTCGAACTAACGACCCCGGCAATTGAGAATTTATATCCACTACGGAATAATTCTCCGACATTATGTTTCAACTACAACTAATTTACCAACGACAATTTTAGAGAAATTTTGCTCACAAAATATTTCTCCAATCGACTACAGACCAATTCGAGAGTGAGTTGCCAATTTGTAACTGTAACCTGAATAATCTTTAGTTATTTCCTTTTAATGAATAACCACAGTTTTATTTATACACGACTATGTAATTGAAATATATCAACCAATATTCAATTACGTTTCAACGACGACAAAGAATAATCAATCTTACTGGGAATATTTCCCAAACTACCAACGTAAATGCGATATTTGAACCAATATGCAATTACAACAACAATGACAACGTATAACTCACAACTAGACGTACGAATAAATTCAGGAATGTACAGTAATTACTTTTATTCCACGCCGAATACGTGTTTTTGAACAACAAAATGACCAAATTTACCGAATATTTCCAAATCGCGGATCAGAATTCGACACTGGAGAAACAATTTTATGTTAGTGAAATAAGAGTCAAATTTTGGGCAACTCACCTTTTCGGTTCTCGATGGCCATGGCAAGCACCGTGCTATGATCATCCAAATCAGTCGCCGCCCGTTTTGTGCTTATCGACGAACTTGGTGCGTGAAGGAATTAATTACTGAGCTAGTGCGTAAGTGAGTGCGAGCACTTCTCATGCGCTCCGATATATACACCGAGAAAAACGCTAAATAGCGTTTTGTGACCGAAAACGCGCGGTTGCGCAAAACTGCGTCTTCGGTCACGAAGCAAAAAATTGGTCCTGTTAATCACGAAAAAATACTTCTGCGCATTCCTTAACACTGTGAAACTACATTTATTGTTGTCAATTTTAATATGTAAATTGTTACTGTTATATTTGATATTATTTAATCTGACCCTAATGTTTTTATTGATAAATTAAGGGGATATGAATTAAGTAAAAGAATATTCATGACTTTAATTAAGTTATCAATATGGTACTTACTATGAGATAATTTAATAGCTTTATCTACTAAACTATAAACCATTGCTTCCTTTTGGGAAAGAGGATGGTAGGACATGTTATTGAGAACTCTACCTGAATATATTGGTTTTGGACCCAATTGGTTATTACGAGGGTGAATCAAATATAAACAAGACTTATTTTTTTAAATATTTATTTTGATTTTAAACGCACAAACAATCATAGTTTATTTTTCTACATAATCTCCTGATTTATAAACACATTTTTCCCAGCGTATAGGTAATTTTTTAATTCCTTCCACGTAAAAAGAGTCAGGTCGTGTTTGTAGCCAATTGCGCACATATGCTTCAACCTCATTATCGCTGTGGAATTTTTGCCCTCCCAAAGCTTCCTTGAGAGGACCAAAGACATGGAAGTCGCAGGGAGACAGGTCTGGACTGTATGGAGGGTGTTCCAGTGTCTCCCAACCCAGTTGCTCCAATTTTTGTACGGTCAGGGCGAGCATTGTCATGGAGGAGAAACACTTTTCTCATCGGAAGGTCTCGTCTTTTGCGGCGATATGCAAGTCTGACCTCAGTCAAAATTTGGCAGTAGTATGCCGCATTAATTGTTCTGCGCTCATGCAAAAAATCAAGGTGCAGCAGGCCACGCTGGTCAAGAAAAACGGTAGCCAAAACCTTGCCAGCCGATAATCGTGACTTGGCTTTCACTGGTCCGGTTTCTCCTTTCTTCCTCCACTCCATACTCGCTTGTTTCGACTCAGGGGTGTAGTGATGCACCCACGTTTCACCACAGGTGACAATGTGAGAAAGAAATGGGTCTCCTTCTTCCCGAAATCGTGCAAGAAGACGCTCACACACTTGAAAACGATTCAGTTTCTGGTCAACTGTGAGAAGGCGAGGAACCCACCTGGCACACACCTTGCGATACCCTAGCTCCTCTGAGAGTATAGAGTAAGTGCTCCCATAACTTATTCCAACCTCAATTGCAATATCCGAAGTTGTTAGACGCCTATCACCTTCAACAAGTTGACGAACACTGTCGATGTTGCCCGCTGTAATGCTGGTGCGGGGTCTGCGGTCATGGCTCTCATTTTCAACACGTTCACGGCCCTCCACGAACTGTTTATGCCAAGCAAACACTCTAGCTCGCAACAGCCTCTATTCCCCGAACTGTGCAGTCAATCTTCTCAAGATTTCGGCCAGTTTTACACCTTCTGCAGCTAAAAGCTTGATATCAATACGTTGCGCAATAGAGGGAGGTATATCCTGCTCGGACATCGTAACGATGGACACTGAGCGAGTCTATGATGATGATTCACGTGCTTCCCCCACTCCTGACAAACCAACCTAACAGCCAATAACAGCGGAACGTTCTTCCATCACTATTGCGCGCGCAGGTCCAAAAGTCTCGTTTATATTTGATTCACCCTCGTAATTTATTATTACTAACAATTATAAAAATGTCTGAAAAACGAATGGATTTGTTCTGTTCAATTTCAAAAGTAAACTTAAAAATTATTATGGTAAGTATTAAATATATTAAGAAAATAATTTAATTTAGTTTTGGGAAAAATTAAAAAAATGTCAACATATCTAAAATAACATAATGGCTTGAAATCTAATTTGGAAATACATAAATATCTCATTACAGCGTGGAAACGTTTAATTTTGTATTTATAAAATCTTATTTCTGACTTAAAATTGGCTGTTGTTCATTTATTTATTACTTATTTAAGTTATACCCGCAAACTTAATATACATTACATTTATATTTTATAAGCTTATTATCCTTACAATGTGTTGATAAATATATTAAATATTTCTGAATTATTAAAAAAATATATTAAGAATAAAATATTTAAACCTTCACTAAATATATCAAAGGCGTTTAAAGTATTCAACACAATTTAAATTATCAGTCTCCAAATTTTCGCCGTGAAAGTATTTTTGCATTACCTTCATTATTGAAATCTCTTTGGTTGCTAGGTAACCGTTAGACATGCGAATATACAAACATGATTGAAACTACCTGGATCTATTTCGGGACTACAAGTTCGGAATAATATGCGGTCACCTTAATTATCTTTTAGAAGTCGCCTTATAACTATAATTTTAATTGTTCGCGAGTTGTTTTCATGACTATGGCCCATCGGATTAATAACTCATACGATGCTTATCTACGCAGAGATTATCTGATTCCATAAATCATTGTATCTGGCGAAAAAGTTTATTTAAAATGGCAATCGAAAACAGATATAGTGAGCGTACAACCAGTAATCTATCGAAAATTGTAGGATTTTTTGCTTCAGCACTTATTCCTCCTTTTCATATTATTATTTTATATTATTTTTGGAGCAAGTATACACGTAAGGTTGATAAGAGATTTTGTTCCTGCTCATGTTGGGATACTGTTTTCAAAGGTAAATATATTTCATACATTTGCATTTAAGTATTTATAATGAGTCTGAAGTCAGTGTATGTGATTTTCTCATTTACATTTATTTATATGTCTCACTGGGATGATAATGTCGTAATCCCAAGATCCAGCATAGAAGCCAGTTTCAAGGATGTGTAATGTGTCAAATCACATTCCTTCCATGCAAACTGTTACATTTGCCCCACAGTTTCTTTTGAAATTAATAAATTTCCATAGTTTGATTTTAAGAATGGCTCGTTATATTTAATTGTTTCTGCAATTAAATATAACGAATAATTAAATAATGAGAACTCTTAATTATTACTAAACACCTTTAACCATTAACAATTATATTTATCTGATATTTTTAATAAATGAAATAACATCAGCCAATTAGTCAGAATTATTAAGAGGAATTTAAAACATTATAAAACACCATGTTTCGCGTTAAGTTCATATATTCTAATATTATCCAGATTCTTTATTATATTATAATGAAGGAATTATACTTAATTTTGCCATTTGTACAAACTTTAGTCAATGCTTTTCATTTTATAAAAGCTGAACTTCTACACACATTGCTCAACGTATCTAAGCAGATACGTTCCTTGTTCAAAATAATTTAAAAATCTCAATTTGATATTATGATCAAAATTATAATTTTGCAGCAATATTGTGTTCTATTGCCACTGGGTTTATCTTTTCTTCATTTTTCTTTCAGTTATGCACTCCATTATTATGTATTTTGAATCCTTCAACAAAAGTATAAATAATTTTACTTCCTACCTGCCTTAAATGATGATAGAATAGATTCAGATATTAATATTTTCTATTGCCTCAATAATTAATTAAGTTAAAACTCGTTCTTTTTAGGTACATATGAATCTGGGATTGCTTCTTACAAACATATGTACTTCAATGCAACTTCCAATTCATTCAAAATTTGGATAATCATTGTACTATTTATTTTGGGATTGTATGAATGTATTCGCCACTTGACAAGTTTGGCACTTCATCGGCAACTACGTTTTTCTATGTTGGTACTCTTCCTTTCTTCAGTTTTTCCTCATTACTATTCATGGTAAGATCAATAATATTATTATAATAATGAATATTTTTATAGTACATCTTATTTAAAAATATTTAATTCCATAATAATTAAACATATTTTGGCCTATTAGAATTTAATAAACCACACAATACCCTTAATCTAACCATTAAACATACAGCATTCAGTATATGATACAATACTAATATATGTGTTGGTCTGTATTCAGGACATAAAATATTTTGCTCAGTTTAATTTGAATAATCAATACTTACATTAGTCTCAAAGCCAAATTGAAAAAATACTCTGTAACATATATTTTTTGTCCATGCAAACTTCACCTTTGCACCCTTCTACCCTATGTGAAACCTGCTGCCCAACTATCTACACTCATCAAGAAATTATCTTTATATATATATTTAATATGACAAGGTCAAATTAAATAACACATTTAGATAGGAAAGAGAGAGAACGAAGTTGATTTCAGGTAAAATATGTTGTCAAATCAATGTTTTCAATTAATTGATTTATTTGAGGAACTTCTTTAACAACTGTCTAGTTATTCCTATGAAACAAATTATATATTCCACTTGTTTTCTAGGTGAAAATACATCAGTTTAGACCATAAATAAGAGTCTAAAATCCTTTCAGGTATGGGCCTACTTAGCTCGTCCCAGCTATTAAACAATTGTATATCTTGATTTTCTGTGTCTTAATGGTGACCAATGAAAGGGTTCAACGTATTATGCATATGCCAAACTGGTGGAAGTATCTGAAAATAATTTTTTTTTTACATTTGTCGTAAAATGTTAAATCTCAAAACATGTACAGAAATTAAAACATTTAAGGTTATAATAGTAACTGTATACGGTCTCCAAACTGAGCTTATAATTTCAACACTTTGTCATATTCATCCTACAAAATTATACAATCCCTACAAAAATGATGATAATAATTAAAAAGTGTACAGTAAAAAAAAAATTATTTAAATAAAACCATACCTTATAGTTAAACTAAGTAAACAGAGATTAAAACACAATACAGAGGTTTATACAGTTTAGTTCAACTTTTTTGTGCATATTAAAGGAACATATAGTGATAATAATGGTATATTTCAGGTGGTTATATATTAATTACTGGAATGATGACTTCTATCTTCAATGGAATCATCAGTTGTTCTTCACAGTTACTGAAATTTTTTCTACCATATTAGTTATTAATTTGGCTAATAAAGGAGAAGTTTTCAACCTCAGGAAAGCCTTAGGAATTGTTGGTATTGCTGCATTACATGTTTTGGCTGGAGGTTGGGACCAGTTTGTCAGTAATGTATTGCGAGGAGAAGGCCATGCCCATCAGGTAATTTCAATTAGTATTTTTCTTTCTACTCTGCAATTATAAGACTCTTGTATTTAACTTTTTTCTAGATTTAATTCAGTTTTTCATTTTACACTATTAGTCATTGCTGCATGTAATATAATATTATTGAGCTTCTTTTTTATATTTGTTTCAGGTGGTTCGTGATTTAGCTCTAATGCTGCCTGATTTATTACATTTTACCTTGCCTTTGCTGGAATTGAGAAAGTCAGCCTTTTTCACTAGAGAATTACAAAAAGAATTATTAGGAATGATTCTGTTTGTAACCATTGGGTTCTTGATTTGTGAACAGCTGTAATAAAGCTGTCAAGACGCATTCACTTATATCTAATTTCTGAGCTTCCTTGTAGGTAATTTAATGTTTGGCATCTCTTTATAAGTGTGTTATTCTGGAATATTATTACTTCACTTCCAAGGTCTCAACCAAAATACATTTACTTAACTTGAATTGATTGAGGTGCTTCCAGTATTATTGTTATATGGCCATATTTTGTGAAGATTACATTGGTTTTAGTTCTTTTTATAGTAGGCCTACAGTATAATGAACCACTAATTGTTGTAATTTTTAATTTAGTTTATTTAATTCAAACATGTTCTTGTAAGATATGGTTTATTTGTTTTTTACAGATGCATTTTTATGTTGTATAGTTCATTTAAATTATTTTACAATGATACAATTCCAGTTTGAGGGTTGGTATAACTTACTAAAACCTACATTTTTTGTATAGGAATAAATAGTCAGATGCGACACATTGAGGCACAAACAAAAAATGAGACATGAAAAGAAAAGCTTTGTTTATTTATTTATCCTGAATGCCAGATTTATCGAGTATCAATTACTTCTTCTGAGAACATCTGAAGACCTCCAGTTGACTCACTTGAGGACCTTGTTGCTCAATTATTCACGGTGGTGAGGACCCAAACCCCCATCATTAGGAAAGAAAGCCTGAACTGTGTGTCTCCCTTTCCTATCCAAATGTGTTATGCAGATTATCTATCAGATGATAGATAAAAGAAAGTAAGACAGAAATCCAATTAGTTTTTGAACATCACTTTGTAAAGTATATTAATATTTTTTAAAACTGTTTCCATAACTTGCCTCATATATACTATACATTTCTCTAGTCCAATCTTGCCTTTTGTGTAGTCATCTAGAGTCTGAATTGCTTAACTTTTCTTACTGTTGAAAGAATAAATTAATGCCTACAAATACTTTGTGATACATGCTCTCATGAAAGTTTTATCTCTTCTTCCAGTATTAGTGACTTTAGTGCACACAGTTACATTCTAAGTTTGATATAATATTTTATCTTGTTATATATTAAAATATTTATTCTTCAGAAGATACATCTTCTGTCCCATTTATTAAATAAAGAACTCTATAAAAATATTTTTACAAATTATAAAGTTAAATAAAAGGTTTTTATGATCATGTAAATGTTTTGATTTTACAGAAATTTTGTTAGAAGCTTAGACATCCTATAATTCACTTACCGAGCAAACAATTTAATAGTTATTTCAAAGGTGCCATGATGTAATGCAACTTTGGATCTTGACTATAAGCACATTTTTATACAAAATTATAAGATACATCTTTACTGTTATGATGTCTTGATTAGTAGAACTATGCTTCAATGTAAAGAGGTTCTAATATGTTCACCAGATGCAAGTTTGCATTCTTTTCAAGCAATCATATTCATAAGTATTTATTAGTACACACAAATGTGACTATTAGACCCACCACACACTAGCAACTTTTTAATCAAGGCAATTAAAAAGTTGAGGTGCTTTCAGTGAATTGAGCAAACAGTGGCAACTAAATAATTGTTTTCACTCAGTTATAAAATGGTTTTTGTGGAGACTGTAATTGTGGGTCCATCCATTAATTAGTAATATACTATTTGACATTCAATTTTACAATTTATTTGATAATTTAAGAAACTATTAATATAATTTTTTAAATTATTTAATGTAAGTAAATGGTAAGGCACAGCCATTTATAATTTTGGGGGACGAAGCATTTGCTGCATCAACCTTAGTTTGCGGCTATATTCCGGTAGACAACTTTCAGTAAAGCAACTCATCTTTAATTACCAGCTATCAAGGGTCGTGAATGCACATTTGGAATTTTACTCAACAAATGGCAGATACTTCATAGAGCAATTAATACTTCACTTCATTTTAGTGAATTCATTATCAAACCATGCTGCATTCTGCACAACTAACTACATTAGAAAACATTATGGTATACAGTTTAAAGTTACACTTTATGAATATTCACTCGAAACCATTCCTTCTGTTGCAATAAGGAGCAACACTACAGGAACTACAATAAGAGATTATTTTGCTGATTATTTCATTTCACCTTCTGGATCTGTTCCTTGGCAATACAATAAAATTTAGTTACATATTTTGTGAAATGCAAGTTTATGTTCTCTATATTCCATTTTAAATACATACTTAGCTTAATTTACTAAATATTTAATTTTCGTATACCAAACTTTATTCAATAATGCTAAAAAAATATAAAAATGTATTAAAATCTTATATTTTTCATGTTTATCAATAGCCCGTAATTTGTTACAATTTTCAATTAACTTTTGGCATAATTTTGTCCACAATTCCTTTTTAAAATTTTTATTGAGTTTTCTTTAAGCTTGGAGTTATTTAAAGCTTTACATTTTTTGGACTTCCTCAATAAATAAACAAGTATTAAGACATGTTGCTCACTCTGATTCCAAATGAAGACTAGGCTAGAGAGAGACTGCTGTAACCAGCAACTATTTAATCACCAGTGTGCATGCTAAGTCTGTACTTGTATGGTCCATTCTCACAGGCAACAATTGACTCAGCCACAAAATAGAACATGTTCAATATATTTTAGTTGCCTCAACTATTAGTTGCCAGTGTGCGGTCTGTCGTAAGTAACTATGTGTTCTATTGTAGCAATTAAAAAGTTGCTGGAGTGCATGGACCCATAAGAACATGTAAACTATTTCTATAATTTTCATATAAATGTTTGAAAAAGAATGTCTCAATTTTGAATTGTGAATAAAATTAGCAACTGTATGCAGAATATTCTTTACATTTTTAAAACTGTGGATTCTAAATTTGAGAAATATATGTTGTCCCATAGTAATGTCATTTTTCTGAAAATATTTATAACTAGTTGTTGTAACTTTTATTATAGTAATGCTGTATAAAATGAAGTGTATATTCAATAGAGAACTTTGTAATAGTTTTAAAAAATGATATATATTTTTATAGTTTAAACCATTTTATATTATATAATTATAGGATTGTTACTTATTACCATCAATATTTACTATTTAAATATGAATAGAAAATAATCATTTATATATAAAATATAATTCAATTTCATTTAAATATTCAATTATAAAATGTTATTTTATAAATAATTGTATGTATATGTTTCAAAGTGTTTGGTTGCCATTATTTACTTTGTTTTATATTTATACATTTTAATTGATGGAATATCAAAATGCATCTCTTTTTCTTGTATTTCCATATATATATATATATATATATATATATATATATATATATATATATATAATTAAACAATTGCAGCAAGTTACCAATTTGTGTTTAAATTAGTTTGAGAAACAGAAATTGTGTACTTTGTTCAAAACAAAAACAAAATTGAAAAAATCAATTGTCATTGAATCATTATATCAATGCCATGATGGCAATATTATAGTCCAGTTTTATTGATTCAAATTTATTTATATTCATATTATACTTTACTTTCATAGCTGATAAGCCTGGATACTGTGAAAGTTCTGAACAAATCAAAGTAATTGTATAGTGTAATGTGTGCTAGTGCTAGTGTGCTAGTGCTCATTTTAAATAACTGTTTGATATGTACAACAGACATAATTTGAAATATTTGTATGAAGTACAAATTTAAAATATTTTAAAACTTCTTATTGGAAACATTAATGGTCTCCTAAAGAATTAATGCTTTGGTAAATTAATGAATTCAAATATGTATGTAATATTAGAATGTTTTGTAATTACCTGAATTTATTATGATATACCTTAAATGACTATTATAAAATCTAGTCCATTATTAGCAATAAAAAAACATTTTATTTCTTACTTGTGATGCAGTTGAGAAAAACTTTAATGATAATTTGCACCAGAGGTACTCTTATTCATATTTTTGTGCCATTTTAATGTAAAGCGAATATATATTTTTGTGAATTTATGTTGATAATATGCCGTCCACAATTTATGAAATTTTGTTGAGAATATACCGTCCATAGTGTTTATATATACAACAACAATCTATAATGCATAAGCACTTAATGTATGTTAGCTCATCACATAATATATTCATGTCTTAATTTTTCAGGTTAATAGAATTTTTGACCTCTGTTAAAATTGTGTCCTTAATTCATATTTTTAAGTTAATACCCTTGCAGTTGGCCATGCTCATCTGTATCTTCCCAAACATTTAATAAAAATTTCACATAAAAACTAAAATTTATGTATTGTTACATGCAGTTGTAAATTGGTTAATGTGTTACCAACATGAGGTTAATTTTATAAATTGATAGCAGTACTTAGTATATATCACCACATAATGTTTTAAAACACTTTCATAATGTATAAGAATCATTTATTAAATATTAGAGAAGATACAGACAAATATGGCCAACTGTTGGCTGAAAGCTTTCTTTGAAAGAGTTCTTCCATGCTATACACTGGGATGTTGCATAAGAAATGTTTCATAGTCTGTATAACTGGCAACTTTCTTGCATCTAGTTCTTCAGTCATACAATTTGGTACCTGTCAGGTCTGCAGTTGGCCTTGAGTGGTTCTCAGACCTTGTATGATATGGTCTTGGCAATGTTGTGTGTCATAAACATGATGATCTTCCTTATGGTGCTCAGAGTGTGGAATTCAAGCCAGGAGATGTGGAACTGTCAGTATCTTCATCTAGCAAAAAAAATTCTGCTGGATTCGCAGGGGCCCACTCCAGCCATCAGCTGTGTTCTCTTCTGGGCAATGAATACTGTCTGGCTACCTCTTGATCTACCCAATAGTCTCACACCATATAGAAGGTGACTAATTCAGACCAAAGTAGGCCATATGTATATTATCAGAAGGTAATGCATCTCTTAATCTTCGCAGCATGTAATTGATCCCTGATAGCTTAAATTTTGGTCTACATGGATCTCTAGAAGCTTAGCCAATGTGACTTCACTAGGGTCTGTGTGAATCTGTTTGAGGGTGAATACAATCTGTTGTGCTATGGAAGAAACAAAATCTAGTTTTCAGAACTCGAACTCTGCAGTAGCTAAACTCTGGTCATTCTGTAATACTTCTTGATCAGGGAGTCCAAATGTAGCAAATAGTTGGTGCAACAATGTTATGGAATGAATTGTTACTGTGTTTGGGACATGTTGTACTTCCAGCCATTTGTTTGTAGAAATTGTAACCTTTTTACGGGCTTGTAAGGTCTACAAGGATCCTTGACCAGGGTCGATTGGGTGTTACCCACAAACTTTGAAAATTTTGTGGTGAGTCTGACAAAAGCTTTAATCTCCATATTTGGCCACCATTTAACAGCTCAGTTGTGGGACTTCATCTTTGAATTTCCAAGGTTATTGTTGTGGACGAAATTGAGCATCATTGACTTATAACAGATAGCTTAACATGGTGCCAATTTGACTGTCATGTTTTGCAGTCAGGAGTCCGTTGGCATGTGGCTGAGTACCAGTCTGATGTCATGGTTGTCCACAGAGCAAGATTTTATCATGTGATCAAGGAAATGTTTTCTGAGAGAAGCAAGGTCTGTGGTTTGAGTGGCAGATGACTAAGTGTGTCAGTGTTCAGGTCGATAATGCAGTACACTGCCAGTATGAAAGACTGACACAGTACTCTAGGAGAGCACATTTATGGGAGGAGTTTCTGTTTATCAAATAAACCCAACAAAGATTTGTGATCCATATAAATGTAGAACTTGCCTCTGTATAGGTATTGTCGAAACTTGTTGATGCCAAATAATATGGTCAGACTCTATTTGTCAATTTGTGTATATCTTCAGTCAGAATTCTGGAAATAAACACCATAGATTGCTGTGACTTGTCCTCCATCTTATGGTCGAGTACTGCGCCAACGTTATATGGTGAGGCATCCACACACACAATGATTTTCTTATTAGGTTCAAAGTGTACAAGCAGTAGGGCTTCAATGAGAAATAACTTAACTGTGTCCATGTTCAGTAGTCAGTTAAGTGGCGCCAAAATATCAGCAATGGTGTGGAGAAAATATTGACAGAAATTAAGCAATCCAGGAAATGAACAAAGTTTCTGAAGGTTTCGTTGGTTTTAGAAGTAGTCCTTTAGAATAAACTCCGAAGGCAATATGTCACTGATGGTAATATACGAAACTAGTCCGTTAGCTTCAAAACACTTGAGAACTTCTCTGAGGTTTTGAGAATCTGGGCATCAGTTTCCCCTTTGACTATGATGTCATCTATTAGTACACAAGTTTTGTTGGTGTCTTTCGGCAAGTTGTCCACGGTTCGTTGGAAACAACTCTGCTGACTGAATTCTGTGGGGTAAGTGATTCACTCAACTGGTGTGCACTGTGAGAATGTTACTTTCTCACCCGTTTGAGAGTTAACGATATACTTCACTGAGGTAAATCACTGTATAATGTTTTACCTCAGGAAAGCATAGCAAACAGTTCTGAGTGCGGCATGGCTTGATGGCCTAATTAATCATCAAACAGTAGTCTCAACATATCCGCCCTTTTCGTTGACTATGACCAAAGATGTGGCCCATTCAGAGCTTTCAACATGATCAAAGATTCTAATTTCTTGCAAGCGATCAATTTCAGCTTTCAGTTTATATTTGAGAAGAAGGGGTACAGGCCGTGCCTTGATAAAACATGGTGTCATACCGTCTTTAAGCTCGATGTGTCCCTTGTAGTTGCCCAGATGTCCATCCAAACAGTCATTGCACTCGCACTTGAGTTTTTCAATTTGGCTTATTTGAAGGAAGCCTGCGAGAGAATGCTCTGTTTTGAGAGGTGTATGTTCGTGGTCGCAGATCTTGGGCATACTGTAAGAGTTGTCCGCTATTCCTATTGGAACAGTCGGCCAGCTGCCTCCTAAACCGGTCAAGGCATGGAGAGGGGAAAGCTGCGAACCCACAGCTAACCCCTCTCCCACCATTGGAAAGGCATGGGACAAGTACCAAATTCCTGACCTACCTGATGCAGGTTTTTCTAGGGTTTTCCCTGCATCACTTTTAGGCGAATTGCCGGGTAGGATCCTTAAACCATAGCCTGGGGACCCTAGTTAACCCTTGGCTACCTTCCTCTACCCTTCCGCATCCCCCCCTTTCAAATCCCTTCCTATGCTATTAAAGGGGAGTTGCCACATAGTGGATTACTCTTATGTAGCCTGTTACCCTAAAAAAAATAAGCTGAAATATTTCAGGTAACTCGAATCCATGGGCGTGCAATGAAAGCAGGTCCATTTCCTTCAAGAATAAGTACTTATAATTTTCGTTTATTGGTGCCTACTGTTACATTCTTCACCAACAGTTTGTACTGTTTCGCCTGAGTAGGTCCGAAGACTGATCGTTGTCAGTTTTTGTCTTCAGTTGTGGCAGCATTTTCTTGCGCGTCATTTCTCTAATGACCGTATGGAACGCTTCAGAGTCGATGCTCATACGTAGTGGATGACCATTGATAAAAATTGTCTTTTCCCAGGGAGGTTCATCTACGAGTTGCCACAAATTGTGGAAAGTGCGATTCATCTGAAGCATTCGGAGGGACATATAATGCGATGAGGCTTCGGTTTGCCGTCAGTTCGTTTCGATAATTGCGACGATCTGCATATTTTTTCTGTGTGATCTACTACAGGGACCCCGCACACTGGCAAATTTTTTCAAGCAACTTTCTAATTGCTAAAATAGAACAAATTGTTACTTATGACAGACTGCACATGAGCTTCTGGATACAACATTTATCTAGAGGTTCTGTCAAGTCATTGCCACCACGATCCCCAGATCTGACGCCCTTAGACTTTACTTGTGGGGTTATGTGAAGCAACATGTGTACAGTGAACGTATCAACGACATTAACAATTTAGAACAAAGTATCACAGGTGTTATTCACCTCCTTAACTGTGTGTGGGAAGAACTTGAATATATTTTAGATGTATGTAGGGCAACAAATGGAAGCCACATCAAACTGCTTTGAATAGGTACGAAACTTTTATTTGGTGAAGATTTCACATTTCCATCTTGTTTCGTTGATTTCCTGTGACCGCAAAAAGTGCACCATAACTTTACGGACATACTGTAGCTTAGGCAACTAAAAATATCCAACATGTTCTATTTTGTGAGCGAGTGAATTGTTGCCTGTGAGAATGGATCATACGAGTACAGACGTAGCACCGCAAACTGGCGATTAAATAATTGCTGATTACAGCAGGGTAGTCTCATTTATTTCTCTATAGTTCATTTGGAATCAGAGTGAGCAACATGTCTTTTAATACCTGATTATTTATTGAGGAAGTACAAAATCTTCCAGCATTATAAAACATAAATCTTAAAGAATATTCAGATAAACATTTTAAACAGGAAATGTGGACGAAATTATGACAAAAGTTTATTGAAAATTGGAACGAAATGAAGGTTATTGATAAACGAGGAAACGATAAGCTTTTAATACATTTTTTATATATTTTAGCATTATTGAAGAATGTTTAGATTACAAAAATTCAATATTGAGTAAATGAAATTAAGCTAAGTAGGTATTTTAAATGGATTATAGAGTACATAAAGTTGCATTTCACAAAATATGTAAACAAATTTTATCGTATTGCCAAGGAACAGATCCAGAAGGTAAAATGAAATAATCAGGAAAATAATCTCTAATTGTAAAATGAAAAATTTACGTTTGATTATAAATAATGAATAGGAAAGACAGTCAATTCAGACAAAAAAGTGTTAATATAAATACCACACAACGTTTCTGGAATCCTTGTTCCTTTCGTCAGATGCGAGGAAAAGCCTAGAGTGACACAAGTGAAGTTGCAAGTTGACAGAACTCAAAAGCGACGAAAACTCAAGGACAATGGGAGTTTCATAGCAATTATTGAGTTTCATTGTCTCTATTTGTACATTAATAGCTGTGATGTTTGATTTAATGTGAAGCATCTCTGAAATGAGTCTGGAATTGTACCTGGTGTCTGTCTAAAATCTTGGCATTTTGCCAGTAAAATATATGTTTAGAATTGATTATATGTTTGGATACTACAAATTGTTTATCAATTGGAAGTTTGATATTAGACATATGTTCCTTGATACGTGTATTAAGGGAACGGTTTGTTTGCCCTATGCAGCAGGAATTACAATTAGAGCAGGATATTTTGTAAACAACACAATGTTTACTGTAGGTGTCAAGTAGGTCCTTGTGGATTTTAATCAAGTAGGCAAACAATGGCGAATCAGCATAAATCTCACCAAATCAGTAACCGTCCCATTCACACAATACAAAAATCCTCCTCTGCACATCCCCCTCTATCTAAACAACGCCGAAATACCCACAAAAACAGAAACTACCTATCTAAGACTCCTCTTCGATTCAAAACTCTCTTGGAAACCCCACATTAAATACCTCCTCTCTAAAATTAACCTTAAATTCAGAACTTTATATCCTCTCCTAAACAGAAAATCCCCACTCACACTCAGCACAAAACGCCAAGTATATCTCTCCATAATTCAGCCCACCTGGTCCTACGCCTCATCCATATGGGGAGCAGCAGGCAAAACCCATTCAGCCAAAAATCCAAACCAAACAAAACATAATCCTTCGCACCATCGCTAACTCTCCCTGGTACCTCAGAAATTACATCATCCACCACAACATTAAACTTCCCCAAGTGAACTCAATAATCACCAAATCCGTAACCTCATTAATCAAAAGCACCTTCAACCATCCTAACACCACGATCCAGCAATTCCATTGCAACCTTCCCCCGCCCCCACACGCACGTCGTCTCAAGATAAAACGCCCTATCGACTTCATCCTTCCCCCAGAACACTCTGGCATCTCCTAACCCACCCCATCCTCTACCCCATCCATCCCATCAAATTCAACATCACCAGCGATCCCTCATAACCAACAATGTAGGCCCCTCAGACACCCAAATTAAAATACATGAAAAAATGTACAAAAAAATCAAGTAGGAAACGTTCTATCAACACAACTTAAATATTGTCCGAAATATTTTAATGTCCAATGAATACCTTTTAAATTTACAGATTGAATAAAATCCAATATCCTACTGTCACTCGTCCCCAAACACCTCAAGCCAAATTTGTTCTCGTACTCCCTTATTACAAATATCTACATCACAAATTTATCCAAATATTCAAAGAATATCAAATATCCATCATTTACAGAACTACTAATACTCTTTCCTACTTTATTAAAAACCACAAGGACCCACTCAAGCTTAGAATAACTTGAAGCTCCATAATTCTCAACTTCAACATAAATGTAATTATAATCGGAGTCTGCTATGGCTAAAAGCACGGTGGAAAATAATTATTTGAAGTTAAAAAATTCTGAAAAAGTTTAATTAAGAATCTTTATTATAATGTTTACCATCGGCCGCGTCTATACAATTTAAAAATTGTTTTTTTCTCATAAAAATCTTGATAAAACTTTAGCCAATTGTGTCTTGATGTGATATATCAACCCTAGCCACGCTCAAGCGGAAATAATTTTTTTAAAAAAATTATATTCATAGTTTCTTAAATTATCAAATAATTTGTAAAATTGTCCATAAAAAAATTCTAAAACTAATTAATGGTTGGACCCACAATTTTCGGCGCTTCTTCTGACGTCTTAATACCAAGGCACAAACAATTACAGTCTCCACGAAATACATTTTATAACTGAGTGAAAGCAACTATTTAGTTGCTGGTGTGCGCTCTACACTTTTCAAACAACTCAACTTCTTAATCGCAGCGATAACACAACTTTCCTTTGTAGTGCGAGTGCCGCATTTATCATTTGTCCGATTCAACGCGCACAATACAGAACTCTGAATTTTCATATCTTCCTCGATTTTCTTTGTTCCGGAACGGACCGCTTCGATAGTAGATCATTTTTAAAATAGTCGGATTGCCGTCCGCAAGCATTTTCTTTATTCACATTGCTCGGCTAGACTTTTCAGCTCAGCAAGGTAGTTTTAACGTGTTTTCTAGGGCTTATGTTTTCTTCTCTTAGATGCGCACTTCCTAGCCAATATGGATTTAAGTGGTTAACTGCTTTCTTAACGGTGTCTGCAAACGTAGCGTGGGTGCACATAGCATTAGAATCTGTTTGTTTCCGCCCTACAAGAGCAAAAAAGTACGTATTTCTTCCATGTATCAACAGTTATGTGATTAGCGTCAAAAAAGAACTCAGGCTGTTCGAGGTAAAATTCCCAATTTCCTTCACCATCAAAACTGTTGTAGTTGCCATACTTGAAATGTTATCCTAGTCCCCAGTGTAGTATGTTGTTTGTTACTTCAATACATGGAACAAAGAAAATCGAGGAATATATGGAAATTCAGAGGCATGTAGTGTGCGCGTTGAATCGGACATGATAAACGCGACAGGCGTACTACAAAGGAAAGTTGAGTTATCGCTGCAGTTGTCCGCACGACAAAAACTACCTGCTATTCGTGCAATAAGGCCCGCCTAGCAACATTTTAATTAAACTGCAACTCAAACAAAACACAGACTTTGTCGGGCTGCAATACAGCAGTGATAATATTAAAACACAAGAGTATAGTAGAAGGCAACGTGAGTTTGCACTGCGCAGTACCACGCGTGACGTCGCTGGTCAGCCGAAGTGATGTACTGGCAGCGTTGTTGAAAACATACGCGTCGTTTTGATTGTATTCATCAGTTTGATTCATAAACTTTAAGTTTAAAGTTTGCAGTTATACCTAAAGTTTCACATATTTAATTTTTTCTGACGGAAAAAGACTTTACCAGCCAGCTTCAATAAGAGAAACGTTCGGGTTAAAAACGCTCTATGTGAAAACGTAGGTGAAAATATTTATTAAATTTACGAAAAATCAGTTATAATACCTACTTACGTTGGTTTTATGAAACAATAACAATAGCTGCTTCAGAAATGCAAATGAACCTCCATGGCACTTTCCTGTATTTTAATCAAATGTTGTAGTTTGTTAATTAACATGTAACATAAGTCTAAAATAGACTGCCGCAATCCGGTATTTTATCAACACAATTTCTTTTCCTGCCACATATCTTGAAAATTACAATTTTGGAATATTATACACTTCTATTTCTCTATACTGCATATGTACATAAAACTGAATATATACATAAATGTAGGGTAGAGCATGTTGGAGAAGGATTATTTAATTCAATATATAAAGTAGCCCATAAAGTTTTTCTCATGTTTACCTGAATTCTTTATTAATTCTTTTGATTTTCTCGTAGGTACATTAATTCAAAAAAATTATATAATGTAATTTCTCTATTCCCATTGGAATGATAGACTGGAAAAAGCCTGCGAGAGGATTCTCTCGCAGGTAACCTGCGAGGGATGTTCTCTCGCAGGCAGAACCTTTGGGTATGCCTTTTCCTCTCCGTTTTTGAACTAAGGTTCCCACAAGCCGAGGCTCCTCGGCCTGTTCTGAGAGGTGTATGTTCCGGGGTCACAGACGTTGGGCATACGGTAAGAGTTGTCCGCTATTCCCATTGGAATAGTCGGCCAGCTGCCTCCTAAACTGGTCGAGGCACGGAGAAGGGAATGCTGCGTCCCCACAGCAAACTCCTCTCCCGCTATCGGAAGGGCGTGGGACAAGTACCCAATGCCCGACCTACCCGATGCAGGTTTTTCTAAGGTTTTCCCTGCATTTCTTTAGGCGAATGCCGGGTAGGATCCTTAAAATATAGCCCGGGGGCCCTAGTAACCCTTGACTACCTTCCTCTACCCTTCCGCATCCCCCCTTTCAAATCCCTTCCTATGCTATTAAAGGGGAGTTGCCCAACGTGGATTACCCTCATGTAGCCTGTTGCCCTAAAAAAAAATAAAAAAAATAATAAAAATAACCATGATTACGATTTGGAAAAACCTCTTTACAGTCAATCGCAAAAAATTGTTTTCATCGTGTATAAGTTTTTAAAATTTCAAAAGAAACTTATGAAGATAAACGGTGTTTAAGAATAATGTGATGAATAAACTTTTTTTTATTAATATCATTGTCTGTATGCTTATAGATATGAATAGTTAACATAAGATATAATCACTTCACCAATTTTATTACTGGACCGGATTCATTCGCTACTTTTACACTATACAGCAATGGCTCTCGTTTGAAGTCTGAAGATTGTCATGAATTTTGGAGTATTTACCCAAACGATAATTCCATATTTTATTTGGGAATGGAAATAGGCAAAATGTACCATGTGCAACCTATCCTCGATGATTTTACCTGAAAGAATCTTCAAAATGTGTAAATTGATTTAATTTTATTATATTGACTTGCCCGAAACATATACTTTGTATGCATAACGGATCAATTAAATAAAAATAGGGGTTAGTTTTTTTACCTACTAGAATTTTCCTTTGCCGGTAGTTGTACCCTACAATCAATGGAAATTTCGCCACCTAAACAATTGAACTCGTGGTAAAATACTCGTGTGAAGCTTGAAGGTTCAACTGTTAATACTGTGTCGTATAATTTAAAATGGATGAATGATATTTATTGTGAAACACTAGTCATATACAGAACAAGTTCATTGGTTCAAGAAGATCCATTCTCTAGACAATACCGCAAAAAATACTTTTATCGTATACGTTATTGCTAAAGGCTTCTACGGATGAATACAATTTCTTGTATTTTCACGTTAGTTTATCTTTTACTAGTTTTTGGCTACTTCAGCAATTCTTTACATAATGAAATGGGCAAACTTAAGTAGGGGTTCATAACTCCTGGCGAGATCCATGGACCCCAGATAATATCCAACCCTCAAAAGGAAAATAACGTATGTTACAAGTCTTACTAGTCTCTGATTAATTGGATGAGCCTAAATAACCCAATTCAATTTCGTCTTACATTGGCGAAGGGTACAACAAAATTAAGAATGTTTTATTTATATGAGTAATCACTTATAAATAACTAATTTTTTTTCTTATTACCAAGGCTAAAGCAGTACACTACAACCCCAGATGCAACACCAGTGATAATCACGGCTATTTAACAGTCTTACGCGAACTTTGAACAGCGGCGGTAAATTCTCTGCGACGGTTAAAATAAAAATAATTAATTTTGTCAGTTAACTGGTTACTTCATTTTTTCTTAGGAAAGTGATTGTCACGTTACGTTATTGTGTACTTAAAACGTCCGCAGCTGGAAACTATTCCGTGAAGGGATTGTTTTACAAACTTCATACAGACCAGAAACACGGAAAATGTTGAAAATTAATATACGATTTATTCAATACTCTATTATTGAGAAAATATTCTTCGAAGGTAGGTAATAATTTAGTAGGGACGGAGAATGCTGATAGCGATATTAACGTAACTATGTTTTACCTGTTGCGAATATGTCTTCAAACTTTTTTAGTAACGTACGTTAAAGCCTCCAAATGATTCGAGGGACAAAAGTTGCGGGAGCAAGCGAACAATGAAGAACTAAAAATATTGGATCCAAATTATACTTGGCAGAGAGGAGGAAATTTTGAAACTCATTGCATTCATTTTTAGTCGGTAAAAAGTGTGTGCGATGAGAGGGCATGAACAGCAATGTAGAATAATAGTTGTGTTTAGGGAGACGAGAACATGTGAAACTTATTTAAACAGAAAGTGAGATTTGTTGACAGACTCTTGGAGACAAAATTAGTAAGCAGTAACGAAGTTAGAAAACAGAATCTGTGAAACGTTTTAGTAAGATGAGTTAAGGAAATTAAGTATAATATTTGTAACAGCTGAATATTCAGTTATCCTCATACTTGCCTGAATTGTACAAATACGGTAAACGGGACAGCCTGCCCGACTGTAAGATAATTTCAAGAATTTCCAGTAAACAAGTATTATGATATCAAAGTCAACTGAGAAACGTGAAGTAATTTAAATGAAAGACACGTCATTGTTTTTCAATTATTACCGCATGTATTTTGCCACCCTTCCTTGGAAAAGAAATGTACCTTCTACAATTACCAAAATTTCATTCTTAATAAAAAAGATAGCCAAATACGGGTAAAAGAAATGATAATATAAATACCATGCGTTTCTGGAAGCATTGTATCTTTATTCTAGAGAGGTTTCCGGGAACGTTGTGTGGTATTTATATTATCACTTATTTTGACTGTAATTGGCTATCTATCTTATTATTAATTTTCAATCAGACGTAATTATTTTATTTTAAAATTTCAATATGTCTACTTGTGTGGCTATTAAAATCCAAACACTTATTAATGTTTAATATTTATAGCCCTGATGCAACGGATATTGGCCTTATTTTTCGTTACAAATGCCGCGCAGCTAATGTTGCTTTTATCATTTGATCAATGATTCATTTTGTAGGAAAATTAAGGGGGCACTTTTAATAACATTTAGTAAAGGAAACTATATCTATTATCGAGACTGCAAATTTTATTTACAATGCCTTCATTTAGTTGATATCAAGGTTTTGTTCTGCCACACCCGTAAAGGAACACGAGAAAACCTGACCTGCTGATAACTGCGTGACATGTTGAGATAAGTCCAAGGACAAAAGATTTGATAAAGAATGCAGGTACACATGAGCAAAACTTTATGGGCTTTTTTATATTTTAAATTAAATAATCCTTCTTAGAGGATTGAACACAATTACCAACATGCTCTACCCTACATTTATGCATATATTCAGTTTTATGTATATATGCAGTATAGAGAAATAGAAGTATAAAATATTCCCAAATTATAATTTTCAAGTTATGTATAAATAAAGAAATTGTGTTTATTTAAATTTGTGGTATACTAATTATTTTTAATAAAAACAATTATGTAGGAAGGTATTTATTTCTTGTGATTGGACTCTATTATTATTGCATTTAGCTCTCCAGAATTTCTAACTAAAAGATAATAATCTATGCCATTACAAATTTAAAATCTTAATAACACCTAATAAATGAGATCTTAATTCCAGGTAATCCATCGACTGGGTGGTTACTTTAAGTAGTGGAAACATTTCACATCAATCCCTACTCTACAGCCAGCTATTCTGAAAATAAACTGCGTTCCGACACTGAATACTTGTAGTCGGTAGTTTAAGAGTGTCTACTGCATCCGTCTTATAAACTTTTATTTTTTACAAAATTTCAAATCCAACATTCTCTCTGCACCCTGTTCAATCGCCTCTCCGTATAACTTTTAACGTAACATTTAGTTACTACAACTTTCTAAAATTTCTGTCATCTTACTCTTTTCTTGGTTCAACCTCGACTGCTCCATCACTTTTCTCCGCATCACCTTTAACTGCAACAGCACTAAATCTGCATCACCGTTTAACTTTTTTTTATGGATTTATTTACAGTCGCCTCAGCAACTCAGGTTATTAACAAGTCGCTATTGTAACTTAATTTACCTTTTCGGGGACTGATTTGACGAGTTTTTCTCTCACGCACACAATCATTCATGCCCTCGCCGGGATTCGAACCCGTAACCTCTGTGATGCGAGGCAGTCACGCTGACCGCTGTACCACAGGTGGTCTGCTCTTTTAACTTCGTGGTATTGCGTCGATTAATTTAATTACGACATTCAACTTGCCAGTTAAGTTGTTCGTCTAGCCCTATCAGTGGAGGTGGAAGGGGAATACAATGTGTGTATGTTCCGCATAAAAATCTACACCCGCGGAGAAAATTTGACCAAATTTTGAACATGTTTTCCTTTTGAACCGGAAACAAACACTGTGTGAGTAAGACGTGACTACCACCACCTGGGTCGGACGTGGAAATTTTCAAACATGCTCAAACAGCCAATATTTTCGAAGCTAAATATTTTAAGTGGGCAATGAGATTTATAGTGTTTTTCCCTATGTTTTTTGCGTATAATATCAACCTCTTTCGGTATAGGAAGAGAGCACTCTTTGGGTTGGGGGTGGAGTAGAGTAAAAAATATTACATGTTAACTACCGAGATTGGAGTCTAATCCAGGGTTATGGATGTAGTCGATTTAATTATGATATTCAATTTGCCGTTTAACCCTCAGGGACAGGGATGCACGAGAGTGTAAATTTTCTAACCTGGTTAAACGGCCGATATTTTTGCCGAATAAAATTTTTCGGGTTAAAGTATACTGATAGTTTTTAGAGATATTTTTGTGTATAATTTTAACCCCTTTAGGCATGGGAGGGGAGTATCTTTACGGATGAGGTTTGATGGGAGTAACGTAAATATATCATACAAACAACTGAGATTGGAGTCAACTCAATGGGTTAGGGATGTTACTGAGTTTAATTATGACAACCCGGACACCCAGCTAGTTAGAAATATAAATCTAAAAAAATTAATTCTGTTGTATTGTTCATTTATAAGACACCCCGAGGGGGAGATATCATTTGTCAATAATAACTGAAAGTAATTAAAGTAAATTAATTTTCTAATTCTCAGAAATCTGCACTTTGACATTATTCTAACAGCTTACGAAGTTGAATTATATTTTCCTGTTCCTATTTTATACAAATGTATTAGATGTCTTTACAGACAAGTACTTAAGTTATCAGAACCTCATATTAAACAATTTATTCAATTCAACTTATAAATATAACGATTCCAATTATTTTTCGTTGTAGTACTAAATGTAAACATCAATAATATTAATCACACTACTGTTTTTTCTCGGTCGCAAATAAGAAACGTATTCAACAACACACACAATTTGGTTTTCGGTAATAGTGATTAATTGTGTACGTCTAATTTCCTTCTAATGAAAACAGCATTTATAATAGTCAAATCGCGACACTGTGAGCTGTTGGATAAATGTAGAATGTGGGAAACCAAATAGGATTTGTGATAACGCATGCCTAAAACAAAATTTTAAACGCACCTGTTTGTTAATTAAGATTGAGGCGTTAAACAACGCAAACTCGATATTTGCATTGGCTTAATTACCACAATTACGACTGACCACCCAATCTTTCTACAAGGTTTTTGTGTTACGTGAATCAATTGGCGCAGAACTGTTCATATGGCACTATTTAAAGGCCCAGACCAGTATATGATAAAATCTTCCACAAACAAATTGTGCAGATTATTTACTTTGGAAATAAGTGTGTTTTGTCATACGTTCGGCGTTTGTTTTCTGATGAAATATTCAACACGGAGAATTTTTTTTCGAAAAGCTCGCAGTCATAAAAGGTTATCATGGAGTGATACGCAATACATACGATGTAAAACAATACTGATGTATACAGCCCCCGTTATACGATGTACAAAACAAAATATGGATTTCACGTTAATGTGACATGTGGCGTCAATAGCGTAACCCTTTCGTGTAACGAATTACAGTTTTTTTCGGTTGACACAAAACCAAACGCAATAATTTCAAAAATATTTTATCACAGCCAAACATGGTCGGATTTACTTTAATACTTTACATCATAACTTCACATTGATTCCTTAAAGACGTTACAGAGACGGCTTATATTATAACCATGAATTTAAATTAATATTTATCAAGTATTATATCTGATAAAAACTATAGTTTAGGTGAAACTTAAAATCTGACGCCCCAATATTTGCACTAATAATTTTTTGTCCCTCCATTCATTCCACTCCACGGATTTTTATAAACCTTTGAAGCAAAGCATCGAGAACCAATACTTCCAACTTCGGATACGTCCATCCCTCACGCACTGACCGCGGCTTCAGGATACTTACTGTCTGAGAGGTAATCCCTCAGATCTTACACTTTCTAATGCTAAAGCCTCACAGGGAGTATTAAGTTTCCCACCATTGCAATTTCGAGTCCTATCGTTAGTTGAGCTTGGATTCGATTTTCCGAAGTTTATTCAGGCTGAGCTTGGACCCTTGGTCTTGTACTCACATCGAGTACCAGAATCCTCGTGCAAGGCTCATTGTGAAGGCAGAGTTGCACTTGACCTAAAGTTCATTAGAAAATTAGAAGTCCATCCGGGAGATGGTGGCTGCGGATTTTACTTCCGTTCTCGCGACTGCAGCATGTAAATGCCAAGCTATCAGATGTCTCCATAGGCACCAGCCAGCCACCCAGCAACGAATTAGGACACTAGAGATAATTCCACGTCGCCTTAGCAAGTTTGACGACCGCCTTGGGTAAGTCTAGGTTATTAGTAAAATCCGAAGTCATCACCGATGCAATCCCCTAATAGTTTGTAGCCCGTCACCAAATTACTGTCTAGCCTTTTGACTACTAGAGACGCACCTAAACGGTAAGAAAGGGTATGAGGGCACACTAACTCACACACTTTTACTACTACTACTGCTTCTACTAACAACAATAATAATAACGATAATACTCATTGTAATAATGTGAATTTTGGCACTGCATACTCGTTGCGAATTGAGAAAAATCTGGTGAGTAGATGAATCAAGCTGCTCTTAACGCTTCATTTAAATGAGAGTCTGTCAGGCAGGATCTATACTTGTTTTTGATTATGTTCATTGATGAAAATGCAATTTCACAAAGATAAGTTGAACCAAAGCAAGAATCAATTTTCAGAGCAACGCTACGCACAATGGAAAATTTTTATCTGTCCACCAGAATCCAGATATTGCCGCAGTTTGCATCATAGGAGGATTCCAAATAGGTGTCCTAATGAAGTTCTAAAATTTGCATTTCTAATTCTATTCTTCAAGAATATACTTTCCGAATATTGCACACGCCCTTTTTCCAAGTTCACAAAAGTCAGCAGAAGTGAATGGATGATTGACAAACATCAATCCTGGTGCATTCAATAGAAACTAGCTACGAAATTCGGACCCAAGAGTTTCAAGATGCTTGGCAAATTATGAAAGATCACGCTCTCCACTACAATCTCTTTCTAGAATAGATTTCATATTTGGAAAGTGTGAAGGGGAATTTATTTGAAATGTGTAATCCATATCTTCAGTTTATTTTCAAATACATTTACATGACTGAACATATGTGAAAGATTACGATAATTTCATTGCAATTCAAAGTTTAACTCATTTAATTTTGAATTTATATTTGCGAGAATAAGGTAAATAAATGAATAAAAC
Source organism: Zhengitettix transpicula (assembly GCA_037074705.1). Classification (NCBI taxonomy): domain Eukaryota; kingdom Metazoa; phylum Arthropoda; class Insecta; order Orthoptera; family Tetrigidae; genus Zhengitettix; species Zhengitettix transpicula. The sequence continues at coordinate 111,776,359 of CM073591.1, read as the reverse complement.
TTCCTGGTGGATAATACAATTGTAAGAAATCAATTTTGGAAATGATTCATCCATAGAACATATAAATCCATTATTCCTACCACTCAAAATTTTGCTGCATATTAATTTAGATTTTAGGTTTCTTTAGTTTTCTTAGTTCAGAATTAGCAGGAAATTCTTTGTGATTAGTCGAAAAATGCCGCTCAACCTTGCATTTCTTAGGGACAGACTCGTTAGCCTTACACAATAAATACACAGGTTTTCCTTTGTTTTCAATAAAACAATAATAGTTCTCCCATTCTCTATTGATGCTATAATTTCTTTGTTCTTTACGCATAACGAGAATAGTTGCGATAAAATATCAGTGATTAATAAATAACGTCAATATAAAAGTAAATAGTAAAATCACTGATAAAGCGTCATACGTACAAATTAACACAACCTAAGATACACAATACTTGGTCCGGAACAACGTTACGATGTAATACTGAATGACTGAGACCATCGAACCTCGGAACAATAGCTATTTTCCATTCTTGTGTGACTATTACAAAACCTTCGTTTACTGTCTGCGGCACCGCTTTGATAAGATGCAGATGACTAGGATGTTTATGGCTGGAAAATAAAGCAAGCTCGCTCACGTCTCAAGGCGGGAGAAAAATCGGGTATTTCAAATTCCTAAGATTTAGATAACAAAATTGGTAAATTACCATGATATATACGGAAGACGCCAAGAAGCGAGACAACTGGCGCCATGTTGGACAAGCCTTCTATAGAGACCCAATCTTCAATCTCTTCACGCGAGAGTATTATTTTGTTGACCCCAGCCAGGCGATGTCAGCTGGAGGTTTAACAGCGGGACCACGAGAAGTTAAACAATCGCACTTGGGGTGGAGAAGCTATAACGGACGCTTCAAAAGGTGCGCCTACACGATCAGTATTATCGTAAATAATATTGTACAATATATTGCTGGGACCTCACACACGTTGTAATATTCCCCAATTATTTCTTGCCATTCTCTGCCTGAATGGTATTTTGTTCATTGTTCTTCATGACCTATTAGAAACTTCATTTCTTCAAAAAATAATGGTTCTATTAAGCCGCCATCTATAGCACCGCTTTTTACAGAATCCTTCATCCGCTTCAAATCTTTTCTAAAGTTAGTACGCAACAAATTAATTTCGTTAACTAACTGCAATTTATCAGCATCTGGATACTTCTCTCTATATTTAAAAGCAATCGCTCGTATTCTTCATTTTGCTTAATTCTATTACTAAAATCATTGCTTTTAATATTTCACAAAACTGGTTAACTCTGATACAAATAAATTTCCATTTTTTTCGTGTTTTATTTTTTTGTCTCCTCGTCACTGTAAAGCGATGTTCACTGAGTGCCTGCGGAGACAGAACGCTTTTGAGTTTGTCAACTGCCGAGTTCAATTGTGTCGCTCTAGGCTCTTCTTAGTATTTATGTTGTACCAATTCTATGTATTTATGTTATCACTTTTTTGCATGTATTTGGCTCTTTCTTATTATTAATTTTTAATCAGACGTAATTTTTTTCATATTGACAATAATATTGAACGTCTAGGGGCCGCTTAAAAGTGAGCTATTTCTGGCTGTGTTACAGCTTAATCCGTATTTCTCATATCCTCATTTCTACAAGACCCAGGTACTGCGACACTAGTCTCTTCAAGTTCTGCGTCCACGGACCCTCTACTACTAAGGCGTAGTTGAATATTCTTTCATATCCAGAATAAAACTTCATTTAATTATTAGATAATGAAAAAGTATCCCCAACCACTTCTTAACCCACACTGTTCTGTATCTTATCCTTCTTCAATTTTGCATTTAACGTAAGGAATATGTTGAGCATCACCAACGGGAGATATACAGAGCGCAACTATGAGCGAACTGAGGATAGCTTGCCTTGTCAAAAGGAACATAACTAGGTTATGTCTAGGTAGTGAATGAAACAAAAAAAACTATCAAATATTGCGCAATAATAATGCGCCGTGTGTAGGATACACCTTTTCTCAAAATATTTTTGCGCGATAATATTGTACAATAACGTAGCACGCTTAAGGCTATTGGAACTCCCCCTCGGATATTAGTGTTAACAACAAAGACAAACAATATAAACATATTAACTATACCGTTTAGAATCTCAAAAAACGCAGTGTGTTATGAATGATGACTTACAAAATAAAAACTTTATAATGATTAGAAAAAGTAAGTATAATTTCATGATTTTTTAGTAACTTGACATTTTATGGAATCGAACAGTGTCCTTCAAGATTCCGCAGTTCAATAAAGAGTTTAACTACCTAATAAAATTACTTGAGGATAGACATAAACTAAGTTACTATGTACTAAAATGTAGACCTAATTTTTAACGAGATTTGTGTTTTTTTAAAAAAATGGATTCATTAAAACATGTGATACTTAAAACTCTTAATTATTAAAATTCATTAACGGAATGTCCATTTAAATGTAAAAAAAATACGTCTGAATAAAAATTAATTACAAGAAATATAGACAAAATAAGTAATAATATAAATACCACACAACGTTTCTGGAATCCTTGTGCCTTTCTTCAGGTGCTCAGAAAAGCCTAGTTTTATATTCTGGGTTTAAAAACAATAAACAAGCCAGATGAAACTAGACTAATTAACAATTTATTTAAGCACGATGTGTTGTGTACAAACTCTAACAAAGAACTGAGCTCAACAACAAAGTTTATAACCTAGAGATGTTAGTTTCTATAAAGTGCCACGCTCTTCATTGAAAAATCCAAACTTACAAACTGCCTACAATTTGAATGTATGCCAATTCACTATATTTCTTCCCTCGTTAATAAAAATAAAGGATTTGAAATATCTATAATTAACTTGGTGAAAAACGATTTTGTTGTCTCCGATATCGAGCATGTCGACGAGGGGTTTCTGAATGCTCCTGTGGTTCTTCTTGTTGCACAAGTATTGGGTTAGGATGAGGTTGCATTACCGGCGATTCTGGGGGAAATCTTTCAACAGTTGATTCCTGGATGTGTTAGAAATGAATTCTTCTCGATCTCACCAGATTATCATTAGTTGATTCCTCCAACGGACCAGGATGGTCAAATGTAGTCTGTTGGCGTGACCGCATTTGGTCAGTGTGGCGTTTGAAGCGCTTTCCTTGATAGTCGATATCGTAATGTAGATCACGAAGTCGTGTCACTACATGCCCAGGTATCCATTAATCAATGCGGAAATTTCGTGACAAAATGTAAAAGGTAAAACGGTTGGAATTCGCGGAATGATGGATTGAATGAGGAAATGTGTTTCTCTGTCATTCTTGTATGTATGTCATCAGATCTGTCAAGATCTTTACGTGTTGATATACTGCGACCCAAGAACAGCATGGATGGATATTACCCTGTGGTGATATTTGAAGCCTTCCTGTATTGTAGGAAATCATTGAGATTTTGCTGAAGGTTTTCTCTTATAGTTGCCCTTGAGTGCATCCATGACTGTTTGTACACAAACCATTTGTTGATGAATGATAGGGGGCAGTCAATTTATGGTACTGAAACTCCTGCGATACAAATTGTGGCCTGTTATCTGAGACGACTGTGATTGGTGCTCCATATGCCGCAAACAATTCATGAATAATTTTGGTTGTTGCTGCAGCTGTCATGGATTCTGTTACTTTTACTTCAAACCACTTGCTGTATGCATCGACAAAAATCAGTAACGTCATACCTGATACAGGGCTTGCATAATCAATATGTACACGTTCCCATGGTCCATTGGGATATTCCCAATAATGATCACGAAACTTTGGAGGAAGGTGGACATTTCTAACACACTCGGCACAGGACTTGACAACATTTTCAATATCTCCACTGATCCCTGGCCAGAAAACAAATGATCGAGCCACACCTTTCATCTTCACCATTCTACATGTGCTGCATGTAAATCGCTTAAGATGGATTGACGAAGAATCGACGGGATGACAACTTGGTGTTCGAATAGTAGACATCCAGCTAATAGCGTGTAATTTGTCAGGGGTCTTGTAGTTGTAGTGATCATGATACTTACCAGTTTCCAGCAGTTTCACTATTTTTCCCAGATGAGCATCCTGTCGGGTCCTTTGCACGAACAGGTAATTATCTAATTTGATGTGAAGATGATCATGCGGAGAGAATAGTTGAACGAAATTGATTTCGTTTTTGAAGGACCGAATAGGGAGTCGAAGTCTTCGTCCACTACGTATATATCCAAGGTTTTTGAAGTTTTTCCCACAGTTGCGCAAACGGATGTTCGTCCGATAGTTTATCCGATCCGATGTCCCTTGTAACTAGTAAACTGTTGATCGGATTTTATTAAAACAATTAGAATTAATTCCCTTTATGCACTGCTCGCTTATCATGATGCATGGTGCTTTTGTATCCAGTTCCATTTGCACTTTGTGGCCATCTATACTCAGATCGATCATTTGTTTAGATGTATCACGGACCTCATTAATTTTATTGAATTTGCGCAAAATGTCTATCTGGATGGCTGGTTGAGGTGTTTCAGTTACCTGGTCAGTGGTTAGACTAGACTTGTTTCTGCATACCTTAGCGATATCCCTTTTTTTGTTACAAGAGTGGCAAATGGCATCTCTAAACTTACATTTGGTTCGGGGATGTGCATCTCCGCACCAGTTGCATATTTTTTGGCCGGTATCATGAGGCTTATCGGCCTGACCTGGATTCTTAGAACCCTGCTTTGATGTAGGACCACAAGATGACGATCGATTTCGCTGATTTCGCTTCTTAAAATTTTTCATCTTCGGTGGAGCGTAACCCAATTTACTTACTCCTTCGAAAGTTTACGGATTTTTAGATTTTATGTTGTCACAGACGTCATGACATTCCAATCCATTCAATAACTGCTCAATTAGCATTCTGTCTAGGAACTCACCATGCTCGCATTATGCAGCTCCTTTTTTTCAGACGGAGCGCAAAATTAGCAAAGGTTCGCCTTTTTGCTGTACAATTTTTCAAAATTTAATACTTTCCACATATTTATTTGTTGCTCGATCAAAATCATTAATGAGTATCTGCTTCAAATTGATGTACTCGACTGTTTCGGGTTCTTCTGGACTAACAAGAAATTTTAGAGCAGAATTTAGTTCCGAGCTCATATACAAGCGAGCATAGTTGGCAAGCAATTCTTCGGGTATCTTGCTTAGATCGACCGCCCAATCAAACCTCCTAAAATAGTCCTCTACAGATGCACCATCTGCAGATCTGTATTGTAACAGAAAATACTGGTGCTCTCGGTTGACCTCCTGCGGCCTGTCCATTTCCTTCCGCATTCGCTGCAGACTCCTTCAAAACTTTTGCAATCAGGCTTGCGAATAACTTTAACGTTACTTCTGCCACTTCCGTCATGTTGCTTTTGTCGCGAAAACGATAAAGTGCGCACGATCACACGAACTCACATCAGACACACAATGAATGACACAACTACTCACGTGCGTAATGTCCCAAACTTATGATCACAGAGCGTGCGTGTTCACAACTGCTGATGCGATGTGTGATGAGTCTGTTGCAACGTGCGTCGAGTTCTTGGCAGAAGCCGAATATGATTACATGTACACTTGTAATACCGGAGATAGCCTCATGCCTTTGATACATTGCTTTCTGCTATTATTAATCCCATACTTCTGACACCACTTTTATATTCTGGGTTCAATAACAATAAACAAGTCAGATGAAACTAGACTAATTAACAATTATTTGAGCACGATGTGTTGTGTACAAACTCTAACAAAGAACTGAGCTCAACAATAGTTAAAGTTCATAACAGAGAGAGATGTTAGTTTCTGTAAAGTGGCACGCTCTGTATTGAAAAATCCAAACTTATAAACTGCCTACAATTTGAATGTATGCCAATACACTACACCTAGAGCGACACAACTGGACTCTAGGCTGTCGCTCTAGGCTCTTCTTAGTACCTGAATAAACGGACCAGGATCCCAGAAACGTTGTGTGCTAGTTACATTGTCACTTATTTTGTCTGTATTTGGCTATCTTTCTTATGAAGAATGTACATTTCAATAATACTATAATATTGCATCAACAATGTAACAAAATTAATAAACACAGGTCCATACGAACGGTCGACCTTAAATATTCGTAAATCTGTTTAAACTGCATCTACAATACGCTTAGACAAGCTTTGAATAAACTAGTGTATGAGTTGTTCACTATATTAAATCAGTTCGAAGTTATATCTATTAACTTATATAAATGTGGTACATTCGTAAATTCGGAGATTGCGAGTAATTCAAAGTACAACAAGAAAGAAATAATGCTTTGACGAATCGTAAAGTCATATTTAAGTTAGTAGAAATTCCAGTTCCTTTTTTTTTCGGTAACTTATAAGTGATGTCAGGCCTATCCAACGCGTAGTTTGCCAATTTTTACGATTTAAAAACATTAGCCATTAAATATTTTTTTTCGTTATTCCATAAAAGAATTACCTTCCTCAATTTACACGGTACCGTGCTTTTGAAAACAAACTCCCTTCACACTTTCCAAATATGAAATATATTCTAGAAAGAGATTGTAGCGGAGTTCGTGATCTTTCAAATTTTGCCAAGCATCTTGAAACTCTTGGGTCCGAATTTCGTAGCTAGTTTCTATTGAATGCACCAGGATTGATGTTTGTCAATCATCCATTCACTTCTGCTGACTTTTGTGAACTTGGAAAAAGGGTGTGTGAAATATTCGGAAAGAATATTCTTGAAGAATAAAATTAGAAATGCAAATTTTAGAACTTCATGAGGACACCTATTTGGAATCCTCCTATGATGCAAACTGCGGCAATATCAGGATTCTTGTGGACGGAGAAAAATATTCCATTGTGTGCAGCGTTGCTCTGAAAATTGATTCTTGTTTTGGTTCAACTTATCTTTGTGAAATTTCATTTTCATTGATGAACATAATCAAAAACAAGTACCGATCCTGCAGACAGACTCCCATTTAGACGATGCGTTAAGAGCAGCTTCTTTCATCAACTCACCAGATTTTTCTCAACTTGCAACGAGTATGCAATGCAAAAATTTCACATTAATTATGTGAGTAAATATTATTTAAGTTTTTTTTATAAGACTGGGTGAGTTTTGAGTCAAGTAGTGCGCCCACGCACCCTTTCTTTCCGTTCCGATGCGCCCCTAGAAGTCAAAGGTTTGCACAGCGCTGCTTTAGATGTTTGCGATAATAAATTTCTAAAATATAAGCAGATATCTAAGATTAAACAATTATACACTCATTTAATTACTTCGGTCTGAGATTTCCGACGTGAGGACGTATATTGGTACTAGCATACTTTGAATGGATGAAAGCATTTGATGTTATTAGATTTTATAGCTACTCTAATTGAAATATTTATTTGTATATACATACATACATACATACATACATATATATATATATATATATATATATCCACAAGTATCGTATTTCTCTCGACTATTATTCAAGTCTGGAAATCGTTTTGCGAAATTTGAACACTTCATACTTCTGTTTGTATTAGAAATAGATATATTTCCGTACCAGCTACTGAATAAAAACAATAATCTCCTTCCGTCAGTGTACATGTCTTTCTGTTAAAGAGTTAAACCTTAGTTAATTTCCTGCTTTGGAAAACTGAGACCTCAGTTTTCGAATATGAGGCTGAACTATATTGTTTTAATTAAAGGATCCCGTTAATTGTTTTCTGTTAAAAATATTTTCGTAACTTTGGAAAGGCGAAAGAAAATCATCTCTCTTACAAGATTATTTTGAACGCCTTACTGATTGAGATCTAAAGGTAACTTAGTTCATTTCCGATGTATGAGAAGGACTTTTGAATTAGTAACATTTTTTAAAAAGTATTCGCTTTTGGACTATCTTCACCTTACATTTATTTGAAGAACACGTGATTACCCGAACCAATGGCAGTACAATATTATACTGTATGTGCTAGTATCTTTGGGCAAGTGTTTTTCTTCCATGCCATAAAGTACTGTAAAATGCCTAACAAGCCGAAGAAAGACAAGGTATGCTCATTAAAAACTAAATAAAGTATATGTTTGAACAAGCTAGTTCCCATGCAAATTCCTCTAACATTATTACTGACTGTTACCATCTTGTGTTTTAATTTGGTAGTGTGTCTAGTTTGACGCCGTGTCATGCGATGATCCGCCTCTTCACCAAATCCTCTTAGAACTTTATATTAATTAGATTTATTTCATTAAATAGCAATAATGTTTACACATTTCGTAATTACAGGATCTGCCGAAGAAGTCTGGAAATGGCAAAGATAATGCAGATAATGATGATGTAAGTGTTTTATGAAGATTTCATTAGATTTGGAGAAAATTTGCGTACATCTACTGCAACCTTAACCAAATAGAGTAAAGTATTAACGATGTTACATACTAACCACCCTGCAATTTATTGCTTACGCTGTCAATGCGGAGCTTAATCTTAATTAGTTATATATCTTCTTTTTTTTTTGACATGGAAAAAAATCTTGTCTCTACATCATTAATATGCATTTTCTGGACTTGAAGTAATTTTTAAAGTGTTATGTACATAAGCCCATATGTAACAGAAATTTTACATCCACTATTACTGATATTAATTTTTTGTTGAGATTAATTCAAATTGTGGGATAATAACTTATAAGTTACATTAAAATGTGTTGCAATTAATATTTCTTGGATTTTGAATTCCATATAAACATTAGCAGAGTGATTCCTAATTATTAATTTTTATACACAGCTTTTAACTTGAATCTTTACAAAATATAGTATTTTTTTTAGCTTTGGAAATAACTCAGAAAAATATGAATTTGAATTCAAGTTTAATTTGACTTGGTATTTGTAATATTGGAAAGTAACTACCATTCTTAATTAAGAATACTATTTAGAGAATTAAGGAATCAAATTTATATTTAAAATTAAAGTTAAATTTTGATATTTTTGTTTTATAATTTTGATTATAATTTGACTTCATTTTGTTTACAAAGTATATTTTATATTAGTTGTTAATACCATCTATTAACAACTTTACTGTCGAGAAAATTTGTATGTATAATTCAGAAAGCAGCAGTATAATTTGTATTAAAAGCTTAAATGTGTTATGTTAGATAGAATTTATATTTAAATTACAGTTAATGTAATTGAATGTTTTAAAAATAGTTATACGTAAGTTACGTTAGAGGTATATTGTTTTACAGAATTACTGATAAAAATATATCAATATATATATTCAATATTCCTAATCATTTCAATGTTTTTCAGTAAGTTACACTAAAATTCATTGTAATGCAAGTTCCTTGTCAAATATCTAGGTGTAATGTTACCATACTTTTAATAATTTAATATTTTGAAGATTGGTTGTAATTTTCTACTAAAATAGTCTCAAATTCAACTTACACATTGTATTGAAAGAGAGGGATATGTACAAAATGAATTCAAGAGGGATTATAACACATAGAATATTTGAATTTCTTATTCATTGTGCCGGTGTTTATTCTCTACACAAAAGCAAGCAAGTCATGTCAGTATCTCTCGCTCTTCTTTCTAAACCAAATGTGAGTTTATACATAGACTGGAAGATAACAGGGAGTGGCTGACACCTTAAATTAAAAGTTGGCATCACCATGCCACACAGTAAGGAGTATGTCAAATTTTCAAGGTCCTATGCTCCCTTTCTGAGGGCAGAACAGGACTACACCTTGTGGTGACTGCCCACACTCACTGTTAGTTACTGTAAAATTATACAAGTTCAGTAATAATGAAAAGGAGGAATGTGTGAAGTTATGAAGATATTGGGAGTTTCCAACATTATGAAAATCTGAAAGAGAAATTTAAGTATTTTAAAAATAAATTAAATTACTTACTACTGGCATGGTTGTGAGTCAATTATTGTAATGTCTGATAAATGATAACTTCACACTTAAATTTCTCTCCATTTAAATATTTGGTAGAAAACTTTGAAAGACAATTTGTGATGTTTTTATAACAAATACACTTTCAAGTTTATGAAAATTCTATGATGAGCTTGAATGAAAATTACTACCGTGAAGAAGCAGAAACATTTTGAGGTTACAATGCTGAAGTTTTCAAGATACTTCATTGGTTGTAAAGCAGGTATGTCATTTAAAACTACTAATACAAAGTGTTACAGTATGGATGTATTTGCATAAATTAAAAGAAAACTTATTTTCAACAGGATGTGAAGATGCTACTTTTTATTTGGTGATGCTTTGACATTTTAAGTTCTATGTATTATAGAAGAGATTTAAGAAGGTGAGTAATATTTGCATCATACATATTTCTTTTATTTACATTTAAATTAGTTTACTGTAATCATTTTCCAGTAATTTTCATGTTTTACATATATATTCTTTTTTTAAGGATGAAAATGCTTTACTACTATGGTCATCTGAAACCTCATCTCATAGTTTATTTATGGTGTGCAAGAGCCATTTAAAAAATTGTACATTTGAATGTTAATTACAGAACACATTTAATTAAATAAATAGTAGCAATAAAATCAACAGTAGTGATTCTACTATGGTATTGTGAATATGGTTATTCATCATCTGTAATTTTGGTATAACCAAAACATTTCTTGGTTGTTGATACTAAAGAAGTGTTAATATTGATAAGTGTGTGGTTCCTCTCTAAAGCTCTTGTTTTTTTATCACTTTTGGTGACTTATTTTTTGAACTTGTTTCTCAAGTCTGTATACCTGGCCTAAAAATCTGACAATTTGCAAAGTATACTGCTAACTAGTTTGATTTACAGAAGTAGCAGAACAGTGTGATATTTCTTACATTTATAAATATTGTGCATTGTTGAGTTGAGACAGTAATAAATGTTATCAAAACAGTGTACACAATTATCAATTAGGATTCTAAAATATGGTTAAGAAAAAGTAGCAAAACAATTTTTTAATTGCATTTGACTATTTAAAAAAGTGTGGAACAATAACTGTAAAAAAACATTATTCATATCTTGTAGGTTGGAAAGACTTAATTTGTCAATCTATAGAAATTTATATGATCTGCTAGATGAGTTTTTTTTAACATTCCTTGTATTCAAAAGTCATTCCTATACTGGACTTAAATCAAGAAGCAGGTGCAAGCAAAGAAATTATGGATTAATATATTGACTGGATAATGCCAATATAAAATAGTCTCAATTTCATTTCTGTCTTTTAAGCTGGAACATTTTCAAAGCACCCTCCTGAGTATGCTGTACTAATTTACTCAGAATAATTCCAATAGTTTCAATAATTTTTACAAGCTTATACACAAATAAACCATTTCAAAAAATAATTTTTTTTGGTTAGCCTACTGCCTTATGAAATTCCTAAGTTCCTTTGTAGCTGTAAGGTGAAAATTGAAATGAATACATCTGGGTTATAAGTGTGCTGTTAAGATAAATAAATGGCCAACTACAGACAAAATTAAGCGATCATATAAATACCACAGAACTTTTCTGTAATACTTATTGCTTGAATTTTGAGTTTGTCACTTGGTTTGTGTGGTTGGATTGTTCTCTTTATTTTTTAATTGCCTGATGAAAACAACAAGAATTGCAGAAACATTGTGTTGTATTAATATTATCACTTCATTTTGTCTGTATTTGGCTATTTATTCATCTAATCACTTTGATAGCACTTAAGCTCTTTAACTCTGTGATTGTTTTCTGTTTGAGAATAGATGATAATAAAATTTCATTTCAATTCAAGAGAAGTGAATTAATAATGTTTAATTTTTTTAAAAAACCATTAAATTCAGGTGTTATGTCTGCGTCTATCATAAAGTATGCAATAAGAACCTAGATGTTGATTAATTATAGAATAGTTTTAATCAGTAGAAATTAATAAAATTTAATTGTATTTATTTAAAGAATAAATATTTTCCAAATCAGTTTTCTTTTTTATATAAGAAATTATGTACCTTAAATTCTTCCAGACTTGTAAAATAATTTTTATCTGATACACAATTCTTTAAAAGTTTCTAATGATTTGTATTTATTGATCTTCAACAGTCATTACCTAGAATGGACAATTAAATATGTATTGCTTATGTTTTGTCATCATCAAACATTTTCAAATCTGCTAACTCTTTTCATGTAGCTGTATATATATATATATATATATATATATATATATATATATATAGAGCTAACATTGTACAGTCTTCACAAAAAAATACAAATGATCCCAGGTAGCACAATAATTGAGAATTTAAAATGAGTTTACTTTAGTGTATAAAGTGGGGTTCACTTGTTAGCTCATTGTTTTTTTGATAGCATTTTCTACCATTGTTAATAAATGTTAATAGTAGATTCTGAATATTGTCCATATTTATAATTTGGTTTTCGTTGGCTGTTTATTTCATCCGACTAATAAACACCATATTCATTTTATTTTATAAACTATTGAGAACATTATTCACTTATATCTTCTCAAGTACAGCCAAGTAAAACTTTCAAAAATTTAAGAGTATAGATATTGGGCAAATGCCAGAATTAACATTTTTTGGAAAGTGGGAATCTGTTCTTGGAATAACTTATTTGAAAGACAAGAGAGATCAATGAATATAATTTTTTTTAAAATGATTTAATGATCCATTCTGACTTTGATAAGTTTTTAAAAATTTGGCAGTGGTGAGAGAATATTATTGTAAGTATTGATCTTGTATTAAATTGTCTGAGTAAAAACTAAGAACAACAAAGGAAAATAGTAGTGACACATAAGAGAGAAAATTGTTAAGTAATAAAGGAGAGGAATAAGACAGATGAATTAGATTTAATGGGTGAAAGTGACCAACAAAGTAATATTATTGAAAAGTACTTAGTGAAATGAATAATATAAAGTGAAAGAGATTATGCCCAAATTTGAACTGTAAAGTAACTTATTCTTCAGGCAAAGAATACCATTTGGAGCTACAGTATGAGACCAAACACTCGTAAAGGCATAGATTTATTGTATTTGGCCAAGCCCTAGAGAGCTTTATTAATATTTAGCATCCAAATAAATTTGAAATTACTTTGTCACTGTCATTTTCACTCCTTAAATCTAATTGTCTGTTTTTCTTTTTTGCTCAGGCAATGGAATTCATAATCAGTGCTTATAATTTTAAAGGATTATGTTCTGGCTATCAAAAAGTAATCCCAGCCTGTACAATCGAAAGAAACTATTTTATCTGTAGACTATTATACTCGGGAAGAATTTATTATAAAAATAAATTACCATATATTTTGTTTCGTGCAGGTGACACCATTACCATGCTGCTAAACATTATTGAATAATATGCATATATGGACAGTCTTCTGTTCCGGGACAGGAAAGTGTCCATCTAAGAAACTGTTGACAGTTGTTAGAGAAGAATTCTCAATCCTAGCTCCCAGATACTTCATTGTCAAATCAGGAGTTACCATGTTCAGGAGAGGTTGACATTTGGAGGGGAGCTTTGGAGGTTTCCATATCCTAAGCTATGTAAATCTTGAAAATTTGTTATATAAAATATTAATGATTTTTTTTCTTCTTCATTTACTGTAAGACTTTTGAAGTCCCCTAAACTTGGGAAGAACTTGCAACAACATACACTGAAAACTCATGAGAATATTTCTTGCATAGGTAAACTACACCCATTTTTTTATTCATTCATTCACTTACGATTGTTTATAAAGGAAAATATTTTATACTTTCTTGTAATAGTAATAATTAAGGGGTCTGTTGGGAAAAGACTAAAGATGAAGTGAAAATAATTTCAATAATATACTGTCCTCACAAAAAATTACAGTTTATTCATATATTGTAATATGTTCAACTATTTCTTTCATATATTTGTTTGTGTCAGGATTTTTATTTTAACATACATTTAATATGCTGTTTTTGTAAAATTTCTTTTCAGCTTAACAATACTGCCTTGCAAACTTCAGTGCCAACAATGCAACAGCTAACTCCAGGAGGCAATGTTCCACCTCCAACTCAGATCAATAAAATAAAATATCCTGGACCTCAACATATCAAGAAAGAGAAACGTCAAAGCTCATCCCGTTTTAGCATCAGTAAGAATAGAGAACTCCAGAAACTGCCAAATCTTAAAGGTAACTGTATCTATTTGCAACATTATAAGAACTAATAAAATGAACACATTTTATATAGAAATGTGACTGGTCTGCTTTGATGATAACAATATGCAGAAGTAATTTAATTTACATTTAAGTTGGCTCTTATTAGTGTATGCTAACATTCAGAACAAGATATTCACAAATGTAAATGTGCATTACTCAAGGAAGTAAACCTCAATAATTATATACATATAACACTTAAGGAAAATGTGGCAAGATCAAATTAAATAACACAATCAGATAGGAAATAGACAGACTGAAGCCGAACTACCTGAAATCAATAGTTGGACCTGTTGAGCAGAGGTGACAGAATATTACATACATACACACACACACACACACACACACATATGTATATATATATATATGTATTGTAAACTTTCTGCACTATATATGCCGACTTACTCAGCTTTCATAAATATACAAATCTCTTTCAATGCACTGAAAAACTGTTTCTCTCAGGAAAAACTACACCCTGAAGAAAGATGAGGTGTCACATAGCTCATTATTAAAATTATTAAATAGGAAATTATTTTTATAAAATTAATCTGGCACCCAATCATATATATATATATATATATATATATATATATATATATATATATATATATAATCACATACATATAGTGTGTTATATATATGAAAGGTCTGAGCTGCGTGCTGGGCAGCCTTGAAAATTTGATATATTTTCACTACTCTGCCTGACTGAACCAATTGTTGATTTCAGGTAAGTCAACTCAACTTCACTGTCTTCACTATCCAAATATGTGTGTATAAATATATATATATATATATATATATTTGGATAGGAAAGAGACAGCAAACAAAGTTGACTTACCTGAAATCAATAGTTGGTCCAGTTGGGCTGACCGGTTAGTGGTGTAGTGGTTAGCGACTTTGTTTCAGAGCATGTGCACGGATATTGTGTGTCATTTTCACCTTCATACATTCTCTGCAACTCACTATCTCAGTTGTAAATGTGCTACTGACAAGTGTGGTTCCATATTTCAATACTTCAGGTTGTCATGTAAGCACAAGTCACTCGTGTTGTTCAAGGGTCGAAACAAACAAAAAATGGTAGAATTTCGAATTTAAAAAATATTGATAATTTGCAGGTGACATTGACATAATCTCAATAATTTAGATATAGCAGGATTCCTAACACTACAAGAAAATGTATTCAAATATTATGTGACATAATTTAAGATTCAGTATCTGATGAAGTACAAGTTTGCATAGAAATATCTAGCACATGTTTGGTAAAATGAGATTGATAGGGGAATGGCTTTGTGAGTGCACGATGTATCCAATGGATAAAAATAAAAGTTGGTTACTAAGGGTAAATTTGGGGAAGAGATTTAATCATGTGGTAAATACAAGAAAAGGGCAGGGGAGTAGTTAGTATGTGATCCAGTTGGCACAATTTGTGTCATTGAATAGAATATATTACAGATTTCTTCAAATAAATTATACAAATTTTGGCTAAGAAACCTTTGTATATTGTTTAGGTGGCATTGTTTTTTTCCAAGAAATTGAAATATTACATCTATGCAATTATGTTCGCTCATTATATGGCCTTATATTCTAAATGGGCAAATCGCCGCAGCTATTGTAGATAACTATTGTGACTGGGTAAGGGCTCCATATTTTTTAAAAAGCAATTCTGGCAGGTACGAAATATTTTGTATTTTAATCGAGTAATGAAAATTTCTTTCCCCATTTTTGGTATAATAAATATGTAGATTATTTTAACATGCTTAATTTTTTACACCGTAATATAATTTAATTCAGTTGGGGCCCCAACTAATTATTCAGATCTACAGTTCGAGAGTCGGAACACTCTTGAAGGCGTGGACTTTCCATATTCGCCTAGCTCTAGGGAGAGAGCGAGCTAGCTAGAATCCCCATTAGGAGAAAGTGTGATAGTTGCCGTCGTCCACTGAGAAATTTGTTACATGTTTGTTTTTCTCTCCTCCGTATTTGCCGTTATTCTTCGTTCTTTGACTCTTGTTTTTCATCCGTTTACATACCGACAAAGTAATACCCGATCAATACTTATAGTCGGAGAATACGTGGCACACCCAATATGTAGTTTTCTTAAGTAGTTATCATTATAACGCCAAAATTAAATTAGTTCGTCTTGAATCAACCTGAAACTTTTTCATTACTATTTCTACCATTCATCGAACCTAATAATTTTTTTTTAACAGCGTCATTATGTCTACAATTTTCATGAATAATAAAATAATGTAACCCTAAGGTGTCCAATTTGAATGTAGTTGTTGTACAACGAAGTACCATTTTTCATCTTCGTAGTTAATTACGAAGGGAAAATTTCAAATGAACGCGCACGACTGCCTGCGCACGGCGATATGAGTTTTCGGGAGGGAGTAACCCGTACGCGCTGACTGGTCCACAGTAACGTTGCATATGACCGACAGGAGCGCTAGTACCTACGTGTGCTGCCACCATGCGTCGAAGAAGACAGTGACGGATAATACTGATTTCGGTGTGGGTGTGACGAATGGTGCGATGGTGCACAGTGCCGCGTGCCCCGGGAGCAGGGCCATGTTTTACTCTAGCAGTAACTGTAATTCAGCCCTGGGGCTGCCCAAGAGCCCCAGCTTCCACAGCGGATTGGATCTGGTAGCGAAGTACAGCAGTCCCGGCCTTCCGCGACAACTACCCGCGCTAATGGGTGCGATCGATAACCTGTAGCGTTCCGTCTCCAAATAAAAGCCTCCTTTCACATCCTCCTCTCAGTTTATTCTAACTGTGATCAACTCGTCTTTAATTACAAAACATAACTAAAACCATAAGGTTATAAAAAAACGTAAACAACTACTCGAATTTACGTAAAATTTTCAGAAGAGAAAAATTATTTTTGATGTTACCTCCTTGACAGTTTTTATTTACTGTAAGGAGTGAATTTACTTTGTTCTTTTTAGAGAACACGATAAAGATTGTCAGTAGGGTGGGGGTAAATAAATTATTATATGGTAGTAAATTAATTTGATCTTTCTCAATCAATCCGAATTAAAAATTACCAAAGAACTGTCATGCTGACAACTCTTTCTGG
The DNA here is from genome assembly GCA_037074705.1 of Zhengitettix transpicula. Lineage (NCBI taxonomy): Eukaryota > Metazoa > Arthropoda > Insecta > Orthoptera > Tetrigidae > Zhengitettix > Zhengitettix transpicula. The sequence continues at coordinate 111,759,123 of CM073591.1, read as the reverse complement.
GTGTAATGTTTTTTGCAGTGAGTTGGAGAAGTGCTGCAGATTTAAATTAGAAGTACACTTCCTGCTAAATGACGTATTCATTTGTGTCCAACTTTCTATAACATATTAATATGATTTAACCTCCGTTGTCTTATTATAGTTTTGTAAACCTGTTCACTCATTTTTTGTTGCCTGTACACTTCTCCTAGAAGAGATTTTGCTAATTAACAATGTATAATATATCTTAAACTTTCATCAAACTAGTATTGAAATTAAATGAATCTTAGTATTAAACTCGTATTGAGGTCTCATGTCTTAACCCAGGCTTATCTTATGTGGAAATTGTTTCGACAGCTAGTTCTGCCATTGTCATCAGGGGAAACTTCTGTCTTCATATTTTATAAAAATGATGTACATTATGCATTATATCCCTTTGAAAATATTAAAGAACATTTCAGTTCCTCAGGTGACAATGGCAGAGTTAGCTGTTGGAACGTTGTGTTCCACATAAAATATAATCCTCATTGAAATCTGAGAACTCTATACTTGTCAGATTCAGAGGAAAATCTACTTTAATTTTTATAAAACTAGTTATTAATGGTCTCGTCTGGGACATTGCTATAAATCTTCAAGAACTAATTGAATATAATTTATTTGTTATATAACTCATTTAAATATTAGTTATAACTTTTTTAAATATAAATTTTCTTTAAAAAGAATTGAATCAGATCTAATAAATTTTCAGGAAATTATTAAAGTACTCTGCAAAAACTGAAATTTTATAATTGCTTATAAAATTTTCAATGTTGACTTGTCAAACGAAAATACAAATAAACACTCATTTTCAATCAGAATAACATGTTCTTTTAACAGAACTTTTTATTTTTTAACGCTCTATGTCTTAATACACAGGTAATTTATTTTGTTATACACAATAAGTTACAGGATGATCAGATTTCTATTAATCAACACATTAGCATGTGAAAAGTCTTTTGCAGTTCTGACAATTACTATTATCTCTCTTACAGGGGAGAATTACAAAAAAAATTACATGTACTTGGTTGAATAGTGTTTTTTTTATTGAAGGGGTGTAAACTTTGGATGTAACAGGGACAAATTTCACCAGGCATATAAAGCCTGGGTTTTGCCAGGTCTGTAAAACCTGTGAGAAACAATGTTCCCACTCATAGATTTGGAGAGATATTTAAAGAACAACATTTTTTACTTATTTTAAATGGTGAACTGTTTTTCAAGTTTCTAATTTTGAACTCTTCCTACATGTTTTATTTTTTGTACTTTTCATCTGAGTTGTCATTTATTGTAAAAGGATGACTGTGTGTTACAATTCAAATCAAAGTAGTGTACAGTCATTTGTAATAATCTATCCTAAATTCTTTCAACTTTGGTGAAGCTAGTCTTTCCTCTATCCGTATATATTTTATAAAAATGATGTACCACATGCATAATATATAACTTTGAAAAGTGCATTTTAATTTTACCCAAATTTTTCTGTTGGTCTCCTACTAAATATTTTTCAATTCTAGATGCTTCTTCAAATGAAAGAGAACAACTGTTCATTCAGAAAATACGGCAGTGTTGTGTGCTGTTTGATTTTGTGGCTGATCCTCTGTCAGATCTTAAATGGAAAGAAGTAAAACGTGCTGCACTCAATGAGATGGTTGAATTTGTCAGCACTCAAAGAGGTGTAATAACAGAGCCAATATATCCAGAGGCTGTCAATATGGTTAGTTAATAATTTATTTACTCTTTTGTCTTGTCATTCCCTTTTAAAATTCTGCAAATTATTATGGGCATAGTACTTGTATGTGTTAGTCCATATTTTGCTATTAGAAGAATTGTATTCTACAAGACAGTGACATTGCAATATTTTTCTTAATTTTATTTAGTAATTTTCTTTTGCATTTATTGTTTAATTAATATAATTAAGTTAATAATAGTAACTATATATATTCTCCAACATGAATTAATTTTTTTTATATTGGCAGCTTGTGACATTTTGTTATATTCATTCTACAATAGAATACAATCTTTACAAGAATGATATTAATAGTTAAATAGTGTACAGTAAAAGGTATTTTATTTATATAAAAAGCATACCGTATAGCAAGTAAAAACCATACAAAAGTTCGTACAGTTTAATTTTGTATTTCAACAATTTTCCTGCATAACAAACTTAATACTATTATATAAATAAGTTGTTCAAGTAGCCTAAAATATCGAGGGTCAATCCTAATCGCAATATTTGATATTAGAACAATCGGTATAGTGCCTAATAGTGCATACAAACAAAATTAATATGTCTAGATGAATCAGTATTACAGCAGAGCTAAATTAGTATATAATGAATTAAATTGGTAATAGTACAATATAATTAACATAGATGAATATTAATATATTGTCAGTTCAATGGAAAACTCAGTTTACGATAATTGCATTTTTAAAAGATTTTCTTTGCCAGTAAGTTTCTTATTTCTGCATAATGAAGCTCTATTTCCCCTCCTTATTGTTAATCATATTTGTATTAAATTTAAAGTATACAAATTTAAACTAATCTAATTTTTGTTTTAAAGGTATTTTGGTATAAGTAATTATATTATTCAATTCAAAATCGTGCTCTGTTGCTTTAGGATGAGGTGACAAAGCAGTGTTAGTTTTTTTATTTTGATTTCAATGTTAAGACTTATACAGTTACTATTATCATCTTTGAAAAACTGCCCCATTTAAGATAATTGTAATCAATACATGTAAATTTATAATTAGTATACTTTTAAAGCAGACATTTTGTGTCTTATAATCATTAAAGAGTTTTTTGATGGGTCAAAGTCACGGTATTGTGCCGTGCCCTTGGATGTACCTGAACTGAGAGCCTGGGCCTGTTGTGCACTCACATAACTGCTGTGTCAGTCAAAAAAATTTTGTATGAACTACATTGGGAGTTGAGAACAACTGATTTTTTTTATTTATTCATTGGCCAGAACTTTTATGGATAAAAAGCTAATAGTTGATAATCAAGATCTGTTAAAGAACTCTGGGCTAGATGTTTAAGTTTGTATTTTGCTTTATATTAGTCCAGAGTTTTTTGTAAATTTTGAATTGATGTTCATTACACAAAACAATGTTTCATAATTGCTATCCAGTTATTGGTTTTTAGTAAATGTATGGTGAACAGTTTGTAAGTGTAAATTACCTGTCTAATTCAACAACATTATTATGCAACTCAGACTAGAGTTCAACACATTCAGGTTTGATTTTCTATTCTACATCATAATGAAAATCTATTTTGTGTTCTTGTAATGTAGTTTGTGACTTTTTTCTTCCAGTTTCTTTGATATGTAAAAGTACATCTGTGATCTCAAGATTCTTGGCATTTGTTGTGTGTGTGTGTTTATATATATATATATATATATATATATATATATATATATATATATATATATATATATATATATATGATATTAGTAAGGATTTTACATTGTCAGAAATAATTGCAATATTGGTATGGAAGGGAAAAAGAGATAGTGAAAGTGAAGTGTGGTGTCACCATAAGGAACTGAAGGTTATTGTTCAAATTTTCGGAGGCTCTCAGGCTCCTTCAGGAAGGAGTATCACACCATTCCGTGCATGGTGCTGTTACACCACAACTTATCTCTCTTTCCTTTCCATACCAATATTGCAATTATTTTTGATAATATCATCCTTACTAATATATATCATTTAATGACAATTTAGGGATTTGTAAACAAATGAGGGCACAGAACTATGTTCCATAGTATGAATGGTTGGTAGAGATGTTTGTTTAAATTTAAAGCAGGATTAAAACACTGGGCAATGCGATTATTATTAAATTGAATCATATTTCCTGATACACTTTTTGCTATTGTTACCATTTACTTCAACTACTTAACAAATGAACATAGAATGTATCATCGGAATTAATGAAAACTTTTAAATGTCTAATGTCGTAAGCATTGGAAAATAGCCTTATATATCTGAACAATTAATTTTTTTTTAGTATTGCAGAAAAACAATCTGAAATTAAGTAGCTATCAATGTTATCGATTGGCAGGTATAACAGTTGAAGACAACTGAAGTCGAATACTGAACCTATTTGTTAAGTACTCCAGAAGTTTAACTTTACCTACATCAATAGTGAGTGAAGTTCTGAATGTATGGTAAGACTGGCCTTTCTTTTAGGTGATGAATAACATCCTCTTATGGTTTTATGATATTTTTTACTACGTTTCTAGTTTGCCTAATAAATAGATATGCACGTCTGTGAAATAGTTTTGCGTGGAAGTTTTTGTTTTTGAGAAGTTGTCTATACTATACTTAAAATCAATACTAATTTATGATCCCATTATAAAATACATACATACTCATAAAACGAGGTTTTTCTTGCTATAATAAAGTTAGTGTTGTCCATTAATGAAACTTGAAAGTAAATAAAATTGCAATTAAACTTAATTGATTCCTATTAACTAGGTTTTTAGGTATGTTGTACATATGGTAATGTCTTTGGTTTACAAGTTTGTATTATTCAGTTTATCATAACAAAATTCCCCATTTGTAAATGATTTATTGCAAGCATCTTTTTTCCTTTGTAATTTTATTAATTCAGGGGGTAACATTTAAAAATAATTTTTAATAGTGATTGTTTGTTACATTAAAATTAACATCACAGAACCAGAATAATATTTTCTTTGTTCTTCGATCAATATTATCATAATAGTGATGTACTTCACTCATTTTTAATGTTTTTGAAATGAATTCTCCCATTCATAGGAATATGTAAATCAATATCTAAATAAATAAAATCTATAGTATGATACAACTAATGCTAAGTTTCAGTAATATCAAAATATTTAGTATAAAAAAATAAACTACAAACTTCTGAGTTTAACATATATGTATAAATTAAATTTCCTGCAAAAAATTGTATGAATGACTTGAATTTCTAACCTATTTAATTTTGAGGATTTATTTAGAAGTGAAAATATACTTTGCATGTATTGCTTAAATGTTTTCTAGGTTGTTTTGGTATACTAATTACTTCTTTGTGTTCATATTCCACAAACGAAAGTGATCTATTATTTAATCTGAAGCCCAATAGTGAAATTAGTTGGACTTAATTTGATGTAAATATTTACCTAACCTCACATCAAAGATTTTTTGACCTCCTTTGTTACATTTTCCAAAAATTGTTACTGTGGATAATTTCTGTGGTTGCACCTGAACGTTAAAGATTGATGATTGTACCTGAATGTTACAGATTATGTAATGCTGTTAAAAATGTGTATTTGATATGCTACTCTCTATGTTCAACTGAGTAAAGTTTATTGAAAGCTTGGTTATGGATGTAATATTTCAGCCATAACTATTGCTCAACAAAACTGCTGGTCTCTGACACACATTGCTCTCTCCCACATTAGATTGAACATGAATATAAAGCTTGAACTTGCAAATGGAGAATGTTATAATTATATCACTTTTAGATGGTTGATATGTTGACTTACATGAATTAATCTTACACTTTTTTTTTCTAAAATTAATTCTCAAAATTTTTCTCTTTTGTTCCAGTTTGCTGTAAATCTTTTCCGAACATTGCCACCTTCAAGCAATCCAAATGGTGCAGAGTTTGATCCTGAAGAAGATGAACCAACATTAGAAGCAGCATGGCCCCATTTACAACTAGTATATGAATTCTTTCTGAGGTTAGAGACTTTCACTATTTACTCTTTAACAGTATTAATGAATACTTATGAATACTTAGGATAATGATTAATCTTTCAGGTTCCTGGAATCTGCAGACTTCCAACCAAATCTTGCTAAGAGGTTTATTGATCAAAAGTTTGTTCTTCAGGTAAGTTTAATAGTGAATAGAAAATTATATATATTAGTTATATTTTATATTACACATATTAGAGATTTCTTATTTTCCGAATTAAATATAGGTAAACTAAGAAAATGAAACACCATTTGTGGAGGAGTATATTGTAAACTACACATTTTCCTCTTTGTATATTCTTGTATGAATCATGTGTTGTATAATGAATGTAAATGAATGATTGGTGGTGTTCAGGTTCTAGAATATTTAGGATGAAAATCAAGGAACTTACAAAAGGAGTATCTTATCAGAAATATGAAAGTTAAAGTTACAGGAGTGTTACTCAGATTCTGTTTAGGAATAGTGATACACAAAATAATGCTAATATTAGTGAAATATCAATCTTATTTGTGATGTAGTAATGATTTTCATCTGTATAGTTTAAATTATTAATAAGGCAAAAAACAGAAAATTAAAGAAATTGTTATTTGAATTAATTGATTAATAAGTTAGATAACCAATTCAGACAAATCAGTCGTAATTTTTTCATTTTGAATTAATTGAGTTTAACATGTTTCTGCCCTGACATCGACCCTTTATTCTTAACCTGAAGAGTGTCAACATCTGGACAGAATCATATTAAATTGATATAATATCAAATGATAATTTCTTTAATTGTCTGTTTTCTGTCTTATTAATAATTTATTTCTTATGTGCTTTGTAATACAACAGAAATAAGAAATACTAATTCTTTGTTTTCTTTAAAAACAATACAGTTGGTTTGCTAAGAAATATTTTAAAAATGGTTTTACTACAAGAGAGACGCAAGAGTAAATTTAACAGTAAAATTGAAGGAAATATTCGAACTTCTGTATGGCACTTAACATTTTCATATCACTTGAATGCTCTGAAATTTGAGTTTATAAGACACCATAAAAGGTATACAAAGAACATTCTAATATTAATTGAAAATTAAGCATCTGAAGAGTGTTATTAAAGGAATAGTCTAATTTAGCCATTTTGTATTCAATTTTCAAGAAGCTGCTGCCTGCGGAAGGTCATTGTCACTAATAAAGTGTTTAGTTCAAATAATAAATCTTTGTATGGGCTTTTTAAATGTGTATCAGAATTAACTCAAAATATTTTTTATTTTAGTCTTAAAAAAAACTTTTAGAAGGTGTAGAATGTAATTATAGTTTGCTGACTAATCTTGAAGAGAAACTGTGTGAACCAGAACCATTCACGGAATATGGTAAATGTCTAGAAAAATACCTGATATATCAATTGTTTATTTGCTACAAGCAATATAATTATGAATTACAAGATTTTTTTATGTTGTGAATATGTGCATATTTTAGTAAAGTGATGCCTAAGCATAGTGGTGATCATAAGTTAAAGTTATAAGCAAATTTTTTTTGTATCTGTTACTATTAAATACGGTAAATATAGAATTAAATCTAATTTGATAAACTTTGTTGATGCTAATTTATTATTATTGTTTTATCTACACAGAATCTGAGCTATAAACAAACCATTTGAAGTGTCAAACTTGCCAAAATGATTGTTTGACAGATAAGCTTCAGATACATAATTCTTAAGTCCAGATAATCTTTTTGTTGCAATGAAACTCACAGCGTAAACTCACTCCTCTCTGAGAAATATTCTCTGCATTCTTTTTCAGTCATATTTACCGAATGGGTGGCAAGAACATCTCCAAAGTTGTTAGTAGGATGCAGCCATACTGTACATTAGAAATACTCTTCTGATGCCTTAAAATTGTCAGTCTAGATTAGTTGTGATATGTGCACTCAAACATTAATTGGTAAAAGTGGACTCATTTCGAATTTAGTTTGGAGATATGTTTGATTGTTTACCATTCTAGGGTAAAATGTGTATGGATATATAGTGTCCTTCCTCACTACATAACACACATATTTTGGCGTGCTGTTCAGTGCTGTAATATGTTTATTTTGTCTGGAAGCATGCCCTTGTATTCCAAGGTTATAGCAAGATACATAGAGAGAGAATACTTGTGGCATATGCTTTAACTTCATTCTCTGTCAAATCATCCATCGTTTCCATAATTTATAAAAATATATAAACTGTTTAATTTTGTGTTTGGTACTGGAGATTTTCCTAAGTAATTCATGAGAATTTCTTCATTAACTCTACTCTCTGCTGTTGATTGATGGAATTAACCATTCTTTTTCTCAAAAAATCTCTTTGCTGTTTCTTCATGTAATATTACACACAAAGAAAATGTTATTTAGTGTAACCCAGTAGAGAAGAGCTATTATAATTTTGAGATTGAGTGTGACCTATGTAGCTGTTATATGTATCATACTATTTATAAAAAGTTTCATGGTATTTTTATAAGATTAACTGTGCACTGTAAGTAATGTAGATTAATGGAAATTAATTTCCATAGTGATGAAGTGATGCCTTTGAAATTATCTTAAGATAATGTTTAAATATCTGTGAGTCTTCTGAATTTTGCTATTACAACGAAGCTTCTGTGTCATTGGAGTAAATTAAACTAATGCAGAGGTAATTGTTTGTAAATTCATTGTAATGTAGCAATCTTATTTCATATTTAGAATCATAAAAAATTGCTAAAGTAATCTTTTCGGAAAATTATTGTTCGGTGTGAAGTTGCTTGTTTTTATATATCGCCAAGTTAATCTTTTTCTTCTAAGATTCCTTTTATTTATACTGCAGGTATTTAGTAATCAAGTTATTTATAATTCATTGCCTATGACTTATTTAATTAGAAATAACATTTATTTTAAATATTTATTAGAAAACTACAATAATATTATTTCAGTAATGGTTTCATATTTTCAATATGGGTAATATTATATACTTTATTTTAGTTACTTGAGCTATTTGATTCAGAGGATCCACGAGAGAGAGACTTTTTAAAAACTACTCTACACAGGATTTATGGAAAATTTCTAGGACTTCGTGCATATATTAGGAAGCAGATAAATAATATATTTTACAGGTAATGAAAATTTGTTTCATTTGCAATTTTTTCTGTTCTATGAAAATATACTTATCTTAGGTTTATATTAATTTCAGGTTTATTTATGAGACTGAACACCATAATGGTATTGCAGAATTGCTAGAAATATTGGGCAGGTAAAAGAAATTTTGTAAATTATAATTATAAAAATGTTTTTTATGACACAGTCCAGTCAGGCTGTGCAGAAAATAAAATTTTGTGCCTGGCTGGCTCAATGTTCAGACCTTCTTTCCTGATTAAAGGGGGTCAGGTTGTAAAAAAATTAAAATTTAATTTTCTGCACAACCCGACAGGACCAACTGTTGATTTCAGGTAAGCTGTTTCTCTTTCCTATCGAAATGTGTTTTATATATATATAAGCAAATTAAGATAATGTGACATAATTCAATTGGATAGGAAAGAAGGACAGAGAGTGGCTGACTTACCTTAAAACGAAAGTAGGTTTCACTAGGCTGGAAACCAGTATGGGAAGGAAAGAAAGAGGTGGTGGCTTACCTGATGCTCGGTGCTGCCGCTCAGGAAAGACAGAAATTCTTTAAATTTTCAGAATTTTTGGGCTCCTTCAGGAGAAAGAAGTAACATACTATGTGCTGGACAGCTATTTTCTCTTTCCTTTCCATACAATTTCTTTCCATGATGTTGATATACACCTCATGTTTGGCCTAATCACTTTATCAATCTGACACTTTACAATACTTCACCAGTTGTCACCTTGAACACATCAAATGCTCCCTTCCTTAAAGTTTAACGTTTAGGGAGCTCATATTTGATCCACTTGGAAGAGTGGCCACCTACAGAAACTGGATCCTCGGTGCTTTCCTAAATAGAAAATACCCCCAGAAACAAATATTTTGTGCCCTATTCATTGTTGGAACTTGGAACAGTCTGGCCGCCTATGAAACCGGATTCTCAGTGCTTTCCTAAATAGAAAACACCCATGAGCTCTTCTCCAGAAATAAATATTCTGTGCCTTATCCATTATCCATCTACCCAAGTCCACCCTTGACCAATATAAAAAAAACATAGTCCTCTTACCACAACTTCTTTCCTGGATTACAAAAAACTTAACTCTATTTTTAACCTGGTCTACACTAGTCTGCAATCCAAGCTAGATATTAAAAAACATCTTTCCCACAATACTCCCCACCTGCCAAAATTCAACATACAAATTAATCCTCCACAAATAGCCATCTACAAAATCAGAGAAAACTACCTGCCTCTCTTCCCACATCATTTACCAGATTAATTGCAGACTCTGTCTCACTTTCTTTTTTGGACAATCAAATTAACCATTTCCTGAACACATTGCTAATGATCCAAATGTAAACCCCATTTTCCAATAGTGGATCATGCCCATACCACAACACCAATAATTTCACATTGACCCTTCAGGAGCTTTCTTTGCAACACATTTTACAGTCCAGGCAACGTCCTGGAGTCAATATCCTCCAAAAACTGACTATCCCCTATCACACTCACTTTTCTTTTTAACTTCCACCCCTAGTTTGAGTATGTGTATTGTGTATGTAATTTGCAAAGTGATCACTTGATATCTGTATAAAAGAACATATCCAATATCAAACTTTACATTGATCTGCAGTTTCTAAACATTTCATCATTTCAAATCATTCAATTGATTGGAAAATTTTTAAGATTTTAGATGTTAACACAAGACACTATTCCACAATTATATCAGGAATTCTTCATAATAAATCTAACATCACTGGAATTAAAATACAAGCAGATAATATGGAACCAAACAATGCCTAAGAACCCTTATTGTTATGCTAATCCCTCTTTGCTGTTCTAGGGCTTTGTGTTTAACTTAGTTTTAGCTTTGCTTTTGAGTTAGTCATCTGCTTCAGTGTGTTGTTCTTATGACTCTTGTGTTTTTTGAAACACCAGACGAAAGCAATAAGGATTCCAGATACACTGTGCGATATTTAATTTACCACTGTTTCCGTTACTTGGATATTAAAAATCTTTTTTATATATTTTTAACAGATATTTTATAATTTTAATTCATTTCTTAAATACCTAACCACCTCAAAATTATTTGAAATCTGTCGAACCCTGACCAAACCACTCCACTAGGTACATCTATTGCCAATCTTCCACAATTCTTACCAAAGATAGGTCCACTATTGTAAATGAGGATCTTTGACCTATACAACTCCAACAAGCTAAGAGTGGGTACATATATGTACAATCCCATTTTCTCTATCTGTATGTTTCCGTAAGCTAGTATCTATATTCCTTTCCTGAAATTGTTCTATTTAAGTTTCAGGTTTGACCGTTTAATAATTTTAAAGTACATTTTTATTACAATACTTAAGTTTGTGTTTTATTACATTTATTTAATTATAACTGATTATGATTATTTGTTTATACCATTTTTATTTGAATGCTATTTTTGAATAAATTATTATTAACTAGTATAGTTTGTAATCCATTTGAAATACTTGAAGTAAAATCATAATTCAATAAGCAAATAGTAAAAAAATATTACTCTGAAAGTTGTAAAAGCTTTTTTCATTCTGTAGCATCATCAATGGATTTGCTTTGCCTCTGAAAGAGGAACACAAAATGTTTTTACTGAAGGTGCTTCTTCCATTGCATAAAGTTAAGTCGTTGTCTGTGTACCACCCGCAATTGGCCTATTGTGTTGTTCAGTTCTTGGAGAAGGATCCATCCCTTACAGAGCCAGTAATACGCAGTTTGCTTAAGTTTTGGCCAAAGACACATTCACCGAAAGAGGTAATTTGTATTCACATTTGTACTATGTTGCATTATATTATATTTTAAAAAATCCAGTAAATTGCAATGTACAACTTTTTTAATTACGTTATAAAGCTGCAGTGAAAATTGTTTAGTTTACGTTGATCATTTACTGTGCAATATTTTGTATTTGTAAGAAATATCGTACAATTTTAAGTAAACAACAGATAAATAAAGTATTTTGCATTATTGGTTTGTGTCAAATTCAGTATAATATTGATTCTGCAATGTTGTTGATGCAGGGTTAAAATTGACAAGGAAAATAGGAAATATGCCAGCAGGTTTCAAATGGCTATCTAAATAATCTAAATGTTGTATTATAAAAAATTATGACTTACAAGAATAAATATAAGTTCTTGTCAATAGCTTGAGGACTTATTGGTTTCTGATTTTAATTTGAAACCCTTCCAATTATAGAGAAGTACTTTCAATTTAGTTTTATAAATAATAATTATTTCAAAGTAAATTAAATGAAGTCAAAAGTATAAAAATTAATTTTTAAAACAAGAATGTTATATTCATAGACTAAACATATGCTCCACAAACAATAATATTGGTTTGCAGGTAATGTTTCTTAACGAATTAGAAGAGATTCTTGATGTCATAGAACCAGCAGAGTTTCAGAAAGTTATGGACCCACTTTTTCGACAACTTGCAAAATGTGTTTCAAGCCCTCATTTCCAGGTAAAATATGTCTTTATTTTATTTCTGTATAGGATAAAAATTAAATTAATATTAACAAGAATAGCATTGTGTACAGGTTGCTGAGAGGGCCCTTTACTATTGGAATAATGAATATATCATGTCATTGATAAGTGATAATGCTGCAGATATCCTGCCTATAATGTTTCCATCACTATATCGCAATTCAAAATCTCATTGGAACAAGTAAGTTTTCTTTTCACATTAATTTAAAAAATATAATGTATTGAAGTTTAGCTTGAAATTTTCGGAGAAAGATTTAGTAGGCAGTCTCCAAATGCCTGAACCATTTTACTTTTGTGTGGAATAGCACTAATTTTCTTCTCATGAGAACAATGGCAGTGACTGCCACTGACACCTTGTTGCTTAATCCTACTTTTACCTGGCTGAAGACAAAAAGTTACTTATCCTAATTAAATTATTTCCTCAGTCCTCTATGGAATACATTACAACTCTTGAATTAATGTTAAAAATAAAACATCATCCTCTATATTTCTTCATCTTCTATATATAATGGACCAATACTGGTAGGACAGTCATTTTAAGCCAACTTAGTGCCAAGGTCAACAAATTGATTTGATATATATATATATATATATATATATATATATATATATATATATGATAGTAAGGATGTGACATTGTCAAAAATAATTGTAATATTGCTATGAAAAGGACAGAGAGATAGGTTGTGGCTTACCTGAAAGTGAAGTGCGGTGTCGCCATAAGGAACTGAAGGTTGTTCTTCAAATTTTCGAAGACTTCAGCCTCCTTCTTCAGGAAGGAGTGTTACACCATTCCGTGCACTGGCCGGCTGCAGACTAATTTTTATATATATATATATATATATATATATATATATATATATATATATATAAATGTCTCTGAAACAGGTAATGGTGACATGACCATACTTTCCAGATTGAAATTGAACCTGGCATACTTTCCAGATTGAAAATGAACCTGTGATTACAAGAATATATGTATAAAAGAAATATTTTCCAGTATATTCAACTGATAATTTTTTTATTTTTACTGTAATATCCTTTACAATTAACGTGCTCTTCAATTGTCATTAGTCTGCAAGTAATCCAAATGAGCCTCAAAAGTAAAATTTGAATATTAAGTAAACAAAATATTTGTGTAACAATTTTGATCTTCCAATTATTGCTATATACCAGATCAGCTTTGGAAAGTGATAATTATTAATAGTTACTCCTGTTTACATTGAGATTATTGGTGGGTGTTGCGGTTCACCAATTTTGTAGAAGACCAGGAAAAATATTTGTCTAATTAATAGTCACATGAAAGCAATATTTCAAGACCTAATGAAGGTGAAACTGTATATTGGGATTCTGCTATGTTTTGGAAGTCTTTAATGTGAACAGTTATGAATTGAATTTCTGATTGCTTAAATCAGAGAAAGCATCTTTCTTGTATTTGGTTGTCATATTTTAGAGTAATGTTTTCAACATTTTAAACCAAATATGATTTGAAATTCAAAGGTACACAACTAACAGTTCTGAATAGTTAGATTCCTAGAATTAAAGTATTAGTAATATAAGATGTTTCTTATGTTTAAAGTGTCAAATCATTGATACATACATTTTTGCATACCTAAAAATATATGCATAATTTTCCTTTTCTTGTTTGCAGAACTATTCACGGTTTAATTTACAATGCTTTAAAACTTTTTATGGAAATGAATCAGAAGTTATTTGATGAATGTACTCAGCAATATAAACAGGAAAGGCAAAAGTAAGTATTACTCTTCCTTTTTCATTATTAAACTTTTTTCAATCGTATAATTGAAATCTTACTATTAATTTATTATAAAAAGTTTGATATTAAGACTCATACTTCTGAAAGGTAAGATCTATTGTAAAAAGATATATTTTCCTGATAAGTTATGATGTACCTCACTATTTTTACTTTCGTATCCCCTCTCTTTACACTTCCTCCTCTCTTCCTGCTCACATCCATGGTCATCTTTGAAACATCTTGGTTCCTTTAAAGTTTATTCATCAAAGTTTCATTCAAAGGATTTTATGTCCTGTTTAATTATACAATTGAATTCAAACACTATCATCAGCTGTGTTGAAGATTTACTCCAGAAATTAATTGGATGCAAAATAAATAAATAATAAGGCACCACATGCATCCCTGACCTATATCAACTATATTCAACTGAATTCTGAAAATATTCTATTTATTAAATGTCAGATCTATTTTACTAAACTGTAATTTAAGTTTTGTAGGTTTTCCCAGTGAATAAGGTGCTGGAATTGTTCTTGGGTTTCCAACTATGTGGTGTTTACTAAGCACCATTTTCGTTATCTAGCACTGCCGTCGACATCACCTAAATATGACAATGGTGCTCCTCAAATAAACATCGTGCTTAGTAAACTCGGCTTGGTTGTAAATCCAAGAACAACTTCAGCTGTAATTTTTTTTTTTTTTTTGAAGATATAAATTTAAACACACAATCATCTTAACCTGCTTTTTATTTTCAGGAAAGAAAAGGAACGGCAACGTGATCGTGATGAGGCATGGAGTAGAGTTGAAGAATTGGCCATGAGAAACCCTGGTTACTGTCCTACACGAATTAGCAATATGGAGAATAACATGGATATAGACATGGGGTCCCCTATGGGAGAAGGAGATATGGAAGAGGAAATAACTTATGAGAAGCTAGAAATGGAAGCAAGAGAGGTACCATTATATGTACTAATTGTATATAAACTCCCTACTATATATAATTTTATAACTTGCAAATGTAAAAATTTTGATTTTATTTAATTAAATTTTCAGGTTAGAAAAGTGTGCAACAAAGACAAGCCCCTGCTGAGGAAGAAATCAGAACTTCCTCATGATTCTTATACTCTGAAAGCCCTTAGTGACCATAAACGGGCTGATGAATACCTTTCTACCCCTCCAGATGTGAACAAGTGCTAATGAAGGCAAGCCCAGCTTGCCGCTCTGCAACGAATAGCTTCTCACTTTGTAGTGTATTAGCACTAGTGCCAAATATATAGCGGCAATGGGAGCTTTGCGCCAGTTATCGTTACCATGCGCATGTACACACAGTGATATTATACGCAAGCTTTAAAATATTCTGTTGGGGTTATATGAAACAGACCAATAACTTGTATTTTAAAAATTGTTGTGTGAAAGTTGTATATCTATATAATATATCTGGTCAAACCTGTAGGTGTTGGATGGAGGCTGTTGTGTACAAGCAGTATGCATGCAGTTATAATTCATTGTTGTCATTCTATACAATGATACAACTGAGCAATGAATTGTTTTGTATGCTATATAAATATGAAGGTATTTATTAGTAAAATGATAAAGAGTAGAAACTGATGCTAGGTTACATAAATGTTGGGTAATGTGCAGGAGCAGAGGTCATCTAGATATTACAGTTATCATTTTATAAAGTTATTTACAATGTGAACATTGATTTTAACTAACTGAATTGCATGTTTATTTGCTACTATATTTTTGAACCACTATTTAGAGAACATTTGAAGGCATACCTTTTTAGTAGATTTGTTATATCTATAAAATGCCCAACTTTATTATGTACTCACTTCCCTTATCAGAACTACAACTGAAAGTTTCTGCCATACTGTAAACCAAAGAATTGCAATTCCATAATTGTAGTGAGCTTGGTTCAGTTTAGAGGTATACTGCTCAATTGTTATGTTGTAGTCTGCAGAGAAGATTACCGTTTTATATAAGGCAGGATTATAACATGTACAATATATGTAATATATAAATGTAACTATTTTGTGTACATTCTCAGGCATTGTTTATTTCATTTTAGCTGCAAATACATAGCATTGGATAAATTTTGTGCTTTATTTAATCAATTGCCCAAGTAAGATAAAATACCATATACAAGGTATTTAATAAAATTATTCCTTCTATAACAATCTTTCTTGTTAATTTTATGGTTATAACCCTGAAATGTATAGTAAATTACCAAAAGAAAAAGTTAAAGCAATAGGTACTGGAATCACTCTAATTAAATTGAATTTAAAAATATTATCAATGACTAAAAATTAAAATGTAACTACAACCAAAACTTGAAATAAGCTGCTATACTTTAAATATAGACTCCTATTTTCATTTAAAAGTGGTTAAGAATTAAAACAAAGTTTACACAACAGTATAAAATTTAAATATTCTAGTGCACATTCTGTGGATATTTTAATATAGTATCCTTATATAATACTTTTCAAGAACAATATTTACTTGTTTGAATGGAGAAAAGTGGGAAAGCATTAGTAATAATCAACTTAGAACCTAACTAATTTTGTATCCATTAGGGCTGATTTGATTATTGTGAACTCAGAATTGTTTTATTTATAGATATTACCTAGCTTATCATGTCTATTGAAGAAGGGCTTGAAATGAAGTTTTAGGTATGAATTTCGGATCAAGTGCTCAAATGTGAAAGTCTTTATGTTTGAGAAAATTACCTTAATTCATGTGATTAGTTTTCAAATAAAAATATGATCAAGTAATTCATTGAGCCAAGTGCTGAACCTATTTTCCACATATTTATTTCTCCCACTAACTAGAAAACTATTTTGTACCATAGACTTCCATCTCTCTTCATACTGCACGACAACTACTTGTTTCCTCACCAATTCTCCTCTCGCTGATAATTTAATATGGCCCAGTATAAGGTAAACAGGGTCCGGCGGTCTTTATACCCAACGTGAATTAAAACATTTTCTCTGCATTTCTTGCCTGTCATTTTCTATCTCGTTTGTTCGTTATTATTCCTGTAAAACGCCGACCCTAAGCACCGATATGCTTATAATGTTCGGCACTATATTAGATAAGTCACAAAATACCTTCATCTTTGCTTAATTTGCATCCGAGATGAAGACCAAAGTACAGAGAGGAATAATAAAATTGGACTAAATATTCGTTGAGGACAGTCGTATTTGTAAACAGAGCTCCAGAAATGACGACACAGCAGGAATTACATTAATCCAGAAAATTTTCAACGAATATGTTGAAGCTGAAAACAATACTGTATACCTATACTAACAATTCGTTCGGACACGTTCTACTGGGTTTAACTCCCCTTGGGATGGCTTGCGTGTATACCTCTCAGGCTTTACGCTCCAGGTCTGGATAATCGGTATCATCCCTCGAGTGTGTTATTTCGAGAGCCCGGTCTTTTAACGGAGGATTTTGTCGCCCGACACTACACCTGAGTCGAGCTGAGGTTGGAATTCCCCAGAGTTTCGACTCACGCCCCTCTCCCAGTCTTACCCGAAAGGCGGCCCTGGTTGGCCGCGTAAAGAGCTCAGTTTTAGGGATCACCCGAAGGTTGAGTTGCAACAACCAAAGGTTTGACAATTGCAAATTTTACCATAGCAGAAACTTAACCTTAAATAATCAACCTATCCCTAATTAAACCTTCCATTCATACCTATATCATACATTTTCATGGACTCAACAAAATACGACACAAATTAAACACGATCTAGATTATTAAAACCGCTTCTATCACCTAATTCCCCACTGTCACTCAAAACCAAAAATCTGCTCAATACCTCACTAATATCCCGTATCTAGCAATTCTTTTGTAACATCTGGGCCGCAGCAGCTAAATGTCACATGAAAAAAGTCTAACATTTCAAAATAAAGCACTAAGATATATTATCAACTGTCCTTGGTATTTCCCCAACCATCGAAACCACTCAGACCAGAATATTCCCACAATAGTACAAGTAGCAAAAAAAGAATTCAATAGTCAACCGTCCTTGATCCATCCTACATACTAACCTATTATTGGCACAAACAATCAACAATCCATTATTATTATTATTATTTTTAATTTATTAGAAAATTAACAATCGGAACTATATAGTACATGTTCCATGAGTTAATGTGATGACACAATAATACAATAACGTGAGCGGATACCCATCCAATGACGTTATCCGGATTGTGAACTTATACTGCTTTCAGGTCATTCGGCCATTTCTTGTTCCGAAGTCTTCTGTAGGGAGGGTCATGTTGCAGGGTGGACGCTAGTTCGTTTGGGTGAAGTTGGAGACGCAGGAAGTGGCTGGCACTCCGGTTGGTGCATTCTTCTTGAACGGTTGGCATTCCGAGGTCCGTATGTAATGTTCGATTGCTGACGTACCAAGGTGCATTTACAAGCATTCTGAGTGTTTTCGATTGAAATCGTTGGATGATGTTGACGTTGGATTTGCAAGAGCAGCCCCATAGCTCAATGCCATATGTCCAAATTGGTTTTATTATAGCTTTGTAAAGTAAGATTTTGTTTTCAAGCGATAAACACGATTTTCTCCATAGTGCCCAGTACATTTTTCTCAGTCGCAGGTCGGTTTCCTTCCTTTTTTTTAATATATGTTTTTTCCACGTTAGTTTTTTGTCCAAATGTAGACCCAGACAGCGAACTTCGTTTGATTTTGGAATTTCTATATTGTTTAGGGACACTGATGGACATTCTGATCGATTTAACGTAAAGTTGACTTGAGTACTTTTCGCTTCATTGACTTTGATCCGCCATTTATTGAGCCATACTTGAAGAAGGGATAAGTGGGTTTGAAGGTTTGAGCGGGCCATTTGTGGGTCGGTATGTTGAGATAGGATGACGGTGTCGTCAGCAAAAGTGCCTATATATGTGTCAGCTGTTGTGGGGATGTCGGCTGCATATAATTGATAGAGTATAGGTCCCAGCACACTTCCCTGAGGTACACCGGAAGTAACCGGGTGGATTATAGAATAGCATTGACCATATTTAATTTGGAAGAATCTGTCGGACAGGTATGACTTCATAAGAAGATAAATGAATGCTAAAAAGATTGAAGAGAAATAAAACCTGTAGACTAAACAAACTGCATACTAATTATATCCTAGGTTCATCACAATGATAAAACCATTCATATCAAATCACTGTTGAAATGACGATTATATATCACAACGAAAAAATTATTTAGATAAGTTAACAAATATTATTAAACGCGCCAGATTGTTTTTGCCTTTCGACTTCCTTTTCCATGCTTGATTTTTTGTACTTACTGGTAACTAGGCAGCTTTGTTTGACCGTCAGACATTCTGGAAGACGCAAGCACGAAACTCAAATTAAACAATGTATACTACAAAATAATATTTTTAAAATTAAACATTGTATACTATAAAATAATATTTTTTTAAAAAAAGGTTAAGGTTCTAAATAAGCTAAAACGGTAATTAACATAAATTCAAAATTATATTCCGACAATCAACATAAAAAATATTTATGCGCTACACAAAATATTTTTTGTATGCTGTGAACGTAAATAACGTTTAGTTGTATTTCATAATAACAAATATTTCAGCAAATTATAAATATACATTAAAACAATTTTAAAATTCTTTATTTTTTATTTTATTCAGTTTACTTATTTTAATAGATTATTATAAAACGAGTTTTTTTGAAGCAAGGAACTCAATAATTATTGATTCAAATAATTATTTTCATAAAACAAAAATATAAGTAATTATACCCAAAGAATGCATTCAAATTTGATAAAATATTTTATTGATTCAATAAACAGCCTTTTCGAATTAATTGTTTATTTTATTTAAAAACACTTTCACTGTTTTGATTAGATAATCGATTTACGTTAAACTAGTATCTATCATACTAAACAACAGATTATAGATGTACTTATCTTTAAAAATAAGAAATCGCACTGAAGTAAACTTCTTGAACTTCCGCTTGTTACCACTACAGATGTAATATCAATAATAATGCTATTGTGCAATGAAACCACTCAATATAGTTAGAGGTAATAAGGAAATCTATTTATATAAAGAAGTCAGATAGTATAGTGTTCACATCTGTAATATAATCATTTTTCCACAGCCACAGTCCCTTTATCAGCTTTTGTGAAAATTGTATCTTGATTATTTTAAAAAAAATAAGAATTTTAGTACCTAATTTTTTATGTTTAATGACTTGAACATATGAGTGATTTTATTTCCAATATTATTTTGTTCATCTATGAAAAAATTTTAATATTAGTTTCAGAAAATTTATGAAAATATTTTGAGTAATTTTGAAGTTAAGTGTTCAAACACAAATAGAAGCAGCGATCTGCTCGTGTGCTAATGATAATCTGTTACAAGAAGCATTTTCATGTTCAAAGAAGTTCTTTCAAAATTTTGCGTTAATTTTTAGCTTTTAGACATAAACAATATAAAGACGCTTGCATGAACGAAAAAATAGATATGTAAAATTTTCTATTAAGTTGGTATTTAATAATACAATATTTTCCTCACTCAGCCAAAGTGGCGCCCCGGCCAATTAATTAATAATTAAGCCCCGTCCAGACTACCGAGCAACGAACCGAACATGAGTCAGTGCGCATGCGCCACATGGACCAGGATTGCTCGCCCCAGGCTCCGGCTGTTGTCGGTTTTCTGACGAAACATCAAAGGAAAGTTCGGTGCTAGTGTGGACGCGGACCGAGCCGAACCGAACGTATTTCTTTGGCTTATATCAAAGATCATAGTATATTCTATACTCCTTGTCTTGTATTCTTTGCTACGTTGGTTGACTTTATCACTTAGATAGAAATGGCGTCCGAAAACGAATGGAGTCAAGACTTTACTCTAAAATTTATTGAGTTAATGCGGGAGAGCCCAATTATATGGGATTTAAAAAATAGTGATCACTATAACAAATTTAAACGACAGGATAAATGGGCAGAGTTATCTAGTTTAATGAATATTTCATCCGTCGAAATTAAAAAAAAAGTGGGAGTCGCTGCAAGCTTCTTTTCGGCGGGAGAAAAAGAAATTGAACAACTCCGGCACAATGTTTTATAAATTACATTGATATTGTAAAGAACATTTCATTTAAAAATATGTATAGCACATGTATGTTTGAGGTTTTCTCAGTCGCCTAAAAACATAAATGGTAAGAAAATTTGTATCAATTGTGGGAGATGAACATGTGGAAACTATCACGTATATAAGTTAAATTTTTTAAAAAATTGATGTATTCCTTCAAGAATCACACGGTAATAAGTAACAAATAAGTGTTATAATGACTCTCAACGACAATATGGTGTTATTAATTGCATTTTTTTTAAAAAAAAACAGCCCTTAGAATTGTAATAAAGTAATTTTATTTTTTATAAATATTACATAAATTATAATAATTGTAATACGTTATGTGTTTCATTTATTGTATGTCAATATAAAATAAATAAATTACCTACCTCCTACATGCTGGGTTTCAAGCAAATCAAGACTATCTTCAAGATACTCGGATATTTAATTTCTAAGCAGTTCGTTGACAAAGAAAGCTGTATGTGAAGCATGTCTTCAAGATGTTCGGCTGGTTTCTTGCGGTTCGTGTAAATGCTCTGTTCGGCTCGGGAGTCTCCGGTGGCAATAGAGCACCGAAACGAGCAAGGTTCGGCTCGTTGCTCGGCAGTCTGGACGGGGCTTTAGACAAATTGAGAAAACGTATTCTGTGTTCAAATGTAATAGTGGTAAATCGTGCCGATATTCTTTTTCCTAGGAAATAACAACTTTCAAATTTCCTCGTTGCCTAGAGCGAAAGAAGTTTAGGTAACTATTGATAACGGAAATTGTTTGAGTCACATTCAATGACAACTCAACAAAAATTCTGTTACTACTATATTGGGGGGGAATTCGGCAGCGGCGTTTGTACTTGGTGGCTCCAGTGTGATTCGTAGTTGCTAAACACCTTGTAGTTATATTGTGTGAGCAATGAGGGCTGTTTCAGGTGCAAATATGGCGACAGGGTTTCGGGCGAAGACATATATAAACAATAATATATACCTCTTTGGTTTCTGGTGTTAATGTAAAGTTGCGTAATTCAGGTTTCTACGATGCTTTGCCAACCACTTGTGGTGCAGTCGTTGCCTCGCATCATAGAGGTCCCGGCGCGGCATGGATGTTGTGTTACCGACAATCTCCCACAAAATTAGTTCCCGAACTAGTGAAATGCAAAAAGAGAACAAAGCCGTTAATGACCATAGCAGCTGATGCGACTAAAATAAAAAATATATTTTCTCCTTTGAGGCACCCGTGTATATAATTCCCTTTTGAAGATTGTATTGTTTACTTCAATGAAGAATGTCCTGGAGCACATGGTGCTGTATGGTCGCTAAAACAGACCATTACGTCATATTTCAACCAAAGTATTTTATCGGATTGTGCTTCCCAAAGACATATATAAACAACATAGACTGGACAAGCCGCCATATTTGAAGCAAATTGAAAACTCAACCGCCATGTTTTATAACGTCAGGTGACGTTCCCCATCGTCTGCTAGCCTTGAACTCTGTCGCACAAATGACCTAAAACTAAATCTCTAAGGACAATATATTTTAAGGTTTAAGAAAATATAACACATTTAAGGCATAGGAAAATTTATTGGCCTTTAAATAATGTCAGTTTTGTATACAATTGCCCTATGTTGCGTCCTCTTTCATCCATTGCTTTTTCTTTACACATATAACGAATTCTGCTATTGAAGTAATGTTTTAATAAAACCTTTATTAAAATTGAGTAGCGAGTTTCCTCACAAAATTCGGCCAAAACTATTAAATAGTCGAATTCACAAAATAAAATTTGTTTATGTCCCAACATCCGGAATTTGTAAGTTGTGAGGGCACGGTAAAGTTCATAAAAATGGTAGAGAAAGCATTTGATTTGTTGAATTCGTGCAATGTTATGAACAAGGGTACAAAAACTCCTGTGTTTAGAGGTAATAGAGTGACAATAGAAAGATCTGTACAGTATTTTATGAATTTAAAGCTGTACGATGGGAGTTTATTAATTTGTCAGGGAGGAAGTTGGGTGTGTATGGGATTGTTTTAGATCTTCTCAGTTCGATGCAACTGACAGAGAAGTATGTGTGGAACGATTCTCCAGTTCTCAAATTTATATTAAGTAGGAGAATGAGCCAGGACCATTTAGAACTCTTCTTTTCTTGCATACGAAGATGTGGGGGAAATCGAAATAATCCAAATGCATTCGCAGATAGAACCATCCAAAAGTGCGGGAGGAATTTTGGAGACACTGGTTGTACCAATTGAAAAAAATAATTTTAAATCTTGTACAGATCACAATTTTGATCATGATTACGTCCCTGAATATGAGATATTAACATTATATTCAGAAAAAGTGGTAGAATATATTTCAGGAAGTGTTGTAAGGATGGTGGTAAAAAAACTAAAGTGTTGAGGTTGTTTAGAGGTGCTCCTTGCTCCTCGCTCTCAAAGAAAAACTGGATTGATTAAGATAAAGGACTTTAAAGACAAGTTAATGAACCCGTCTAAAGACGTTGTGAAATTATTTACACTTGTTAAAAAAGTATTGAGGAATAACGAAACACAAATATGAAAGAAGAATTTGCTATTAAAATTGTGTGTGCAGGTATTCTGGATGTTGGGACATAAACAAATTTTATTTTGTGAATTCGACTATTTAATAGTTTCGGCCGAATTTAGTGAGGAAACTCGCTTCTCAATTTTAATAAAGGTTTTATTAAAACATTACTTCAATTGCAGAATTCGTCATGTGTAAAGAAAAAGCAATGGATGAAAGGGGACGCAACATAAGGCAATTGTATACAAAACTGATATTATTTAAAGGCCAATAAATTTTTCTATGCCTTAAATGTGTTATATTTACTTAAACCTTAAAATATATTGTCCTTAGAGATTTAGTTTTAGGTCATTTGTGCGACAGAGCTCAAGGCAAGCAGACGATGGGGAACGCCCACCTGACAGTATAAAACATGGCGGCTGAGTTTTCAATTTGCTTCAAACATGGCGGCGACTTGTCCAGTCTATGTTGTTTATATATGTCTTTTGGTAGAACAGTAGGAAACAGTTTGTCTTCAGAGAAATTCAGAGCGAGAACACGGGAGTCTGGTCACTTGAATGAACATCCGTTTACAACGTAGTTGACAAAATTGTTTACAACAAATGATGCCAACTTTTACAAAAATTGTTGCAACATTTTTTGTGTTAACATTTCACACAGGCTGTGGGAACAACTGTCGCTTAAAAATGGAAACTAACTAAATACGTCTGGATTCTCTTATTTCAAATAGTTTCAGATGTATATTATTCCATAATTTGTATGAATTTTCACTGGCGCAGATCTGATGTAATATTATGTCTATATATATATATATATATTGTAATGACTTTTAATTAAGGCATTAATTGTAATTGATAATCTAAATTGTTGGAGAAACATTATTGACGCCGGTAATGAACACTACAAGCGACCATGAAGGAGAGTATTGTTGTCTGGGTTGGAAGGAGGAGTGCGCGCGCAGAGACGGATTTCAGTCGAGGACGGAACTAAAATTAACTCTGTTGGAAATCAGAGTTCGTTCGCATTAAGTCGTCGTGGAAGTAAAGCTGTGAACAGACCAGAAGTAAAATATCCAAAAAGTATTTGGATACTTGTAGTACAACAGTTAGAACTATTTTTTTCTACAAGTTGCAGTCTGCGACATAAAGACACAAATATTCGACGCTAAACATTTAGAGCGCAGAGTCTAAACTATAACATTCGTGATTTAGACCATTGTCTTCGATTGTGGCAGCCAGGCAACTGAATCCAGCAGCTAATAAAATTTGGAACGAGAGAATAACATTTCCTAAACGAACAGTAAACCATTTCGTCAAACTAAAAGTGTTATTAGAATCAGTGTTAAAATGGCCTGTATATAAAGTGTGTGTGTACGAACGAGCCAAATTTGCCTGAGTACCGTAAGTTAAAATTTCACTGAATTCATATATGTAAAGCAAATTAAAAGGTAGTATGTCAGATATCGTTCCTTTCTTATTGATAAAAAAATTGTAAATTAGAAGCAATATTTGTGGTTAATTTCGTCGACAATTAAATTTAGGTTTGTTTATTGATGAGTAAAATCTGTTTCCTTTTAAATTTAATTTTGTGTTCTTTAATTATTTTGAACGATTCGCCGTTATCAAACCCAGTTGAGACCCTGAGAGACTGAGATCTTAATTAAATTGTATATTTGTTTCAAGTATTGCAAAATAAAATTTGTTTGTCTGTTAAAATTTAATATTTTTATTTAAGCCACCTTTTCGATTATTACAAATTGCTTCCACAACGTGGAACATAAATAAATATAAATATTTTAAATTAAATTAAATGTTATTATTTTGATCATTATATATATATATATATATTATATACATCCTTTGTATCAAAGGCCTCCGCTGTTGATGTAACTTAACTAAATTTAAATGGAACGGCAATTAGCCACTTCAGATTTTCTGATTACCAATACTTGAAACTCCTCAAATATTCTATCAGTACCTAACGTTTACTAAAATATATCTACAATACTCGACTGGTTTTGGTTCACGAGAACGTGAATAAACTTAATAACGATGAAACAATTCAGGTGGCTGATTGCACAGTTCCTAATCGTTTCAGGTGGCTAAATAGTCCTTCGACTCAAAAAAATGACGAATTAAACCAATAAACAAACAAAATTAAGTGATTGTTAATTATCATCTAATACAAGTGTTTTTATATTTTCTCAATATATTTTATTTACTTCTTGTATTCGTATTTAGACTCTGGTCGATTTAATCGTTTGTTCAATTCAACATAGCTTTCTGTGGCGCTGTGTATGAAATTGAATTGGGGAGCATTATGAATATAATTCTTTCGATATAATAAATGGCACTGTCTATATTTCATTATAATTTATGCAAAAGGTGCAAATGTTTTTAGGCAAAAAGTTTCAGTTATTCATAACATATATTATTTCTTATGCATAACCTATATATGAAATTGTAATGCATTACCTTTTGTAACTTAATCATATTTGATTGCGTTTTGATTTTGAAGGACTAAATGAAATGTTTCCAGGAATTGTAAAGGGTTACATTTATCGATTGAAAATTGAAATTTTCTTGTATGCTTAGTTCAATTCTTTTTATAGATTCTGACTGAAAAAGAATCCCTCTTTCATGTGTATAATTATTAAAAATTAATGTCATTTTATTGGAAGTTTTTGTTTTATATTTATCCATTCATTATTTACAAAACAGTTTCGAATAGATTATGTTTTATAAACATATTTTGTTTTTTACAGTAATGTACTTTTATTTATTTGGATCAATATTGACAATATGAATTTTTAAATTGTTATCAAATTGTTTCAGAGTACATAATGTAGCATCAACTTATCAGAAATTTCATCATTATGGCTATACTATTGTTAATAAAATCGGAAGGCATGCCCTAAATGGGAATTATCAACAATTTATGCTACTTTATACTTCACAACATTTTTACAAAAAACGAAAAACAGCTGAAGAAAGAGTAAGCTTTTTATTCTTTCCATACAAATGATTAATTGTTATGCTATATGATAAATCTGTTATCATAATATAGATCAATTTTTGGTTCATATGAGAGATCCTTAAATATTATTAAATAAAATTTTTAAAATTAGGTAAACGTGACATTATTTTGTGAACTATTTATTAGCTGTAGCTCTATATTCAAGTATGATTCATCTTAAAATTACTATGCTTGTTCTATAAATTTCATTATTTCAAATCTATAATGTTTTAACAGACTGATCTTAAACACAAATGGTTATTATATAATCCTCAATACATTTTTTAGAATGCCTGTTGTATATCTATTATTGATTTTATTTACTTTCTATTGTTTTAGAAATCTGCAAGAATTATTCAGTATTCTCCAAAGTCCAAAGCAACTGTGATTGAAATTTGGAAACACATGACTGTGACTGATGTGGCAAATGCTTTAGGGAAAGATACTGGTAAATAATAATATATTATCTATCTTGGAGGTATTTACATCGAACAACATTCAATGTTCTCTTTGCTATACATATTTTGTGTATTTTAATATAATAATTGATTTAAGTCTAGTTTTAAAACTATTTAAAGAGATATTTAAACTAAAAATGACTAAGTTTAAAAGTGAGCACAAACAAATAGTATTAAAATGAAAATATGCATACTATGTTAACCAAATTTATAAATCACATAATGTTAATAAAGCAATATGAATGGCTGCTAATAATCTAACTAAAAAAGAAAGACAGAAGCAGGGACAAACATACATCTTGTCATTAATGGAGAATTGATTACAAATCCTAGCATCATAAGTATTGTTCTAAATCAGTGGTTCTCAGTGGGGCAATTTGAAAATTAGCTATTCTTAAATTTAAAATCTGCTAGCTGTGATTGAAGTTATACAAAAGGGAAAATTGTTGGTATATCAATTTGAAATAAGTATTTGTAAGTTTGGTGCTTTCCACAGAGTCACACCTTAAATATTGGAGTAATATAAACTATGATGTACTCTGAGAGTATTGTTTATTATGTCTAGTGAAGGAGTAATATGTAGTGTAACGCTATGGCATGCTCTAAGTACTTGTCTACTGTAGTCTAGCACCAACTCCAAATGTTAATGAAATAAGAACTTAATTTCATACAAAAGCTCAAATGGGTGATAAGTTTAGCAGATTAAAATAAATTATTACTTTGTTTATGCACAGAATTATTACTATATAAGAACAGTTATACACAATTTAAATAAGGCTTCTTTAGGACATAATTCAATTTTTTAATATAAAAAATATGTATATGTTACATAAGGGTGTTGGGGGGGGGGGGTGGCAATTAGAAAGACTTATTTGGGGCATGGTAAAAAAAAATGTTGGGAAAAACTGCTTATAAATGATTATTTTCTAAATGTTGATAATGTATGAAGTATTGTCAATTTCTATATGGAAACATTCAAGGAAGAAGCACTAAAAACTGCTCGGTTGAAACTGAGTTGCTTCTTCAGGTACGTAGATGATACGTTCGTAATTTCACCGCACAGTACTGACACCTTAAAAGACTTCCTACTACACCTGGTTGAAAGGCATCCTAATATTAGGTTTACGATGGAGGTAGAAAAAGATGGAAAGATCCATTTCTTGTCGTATTAGTTAGAAGAAAACCACACGGCACTCTTGGGCATTATGTATACCAGAAACAGACACACAATGATCTGTATCTAAATGCATGCAGTTTTCACCATCCTGCATAAAAGTCTACTGTCAACACTACCCTGATACATAGAGCCCACATGATATCAGATCCAGAAAGTTTGTTTTCATAAATTGACCATTGAAATTATGTTTGCTTGCAAACGGCTACATCAAACAACAGATAGGAAGGTAGGGTTTAATATGACCAAGGCTAGAGAGGATACAGAAACACCAGCATACCTTTCTTTCTCTGGGAAAACCACCGGTCAGATAAGTAGACTATTATAGAGACATGGCATCAGAACTGTTTTCCTTCCACAAACAAATATTAGAAACAAGCTGCACCTGGTTAAAGACAACATTGGCCTCAGAAAACTTGGGGGATACCAGATTCCATGTTCCTGAGGATTGAAATATATTGGTAAAACTCTGCGGACCGTGGAGGAAAGGCGGAATGAACATCAACGGAATCTACAGCTAAAACAACCCTCCAAGCCAGTTAGGTGGAGCATGCACTCCTGACGGTCACAACATTGAGTTCAGTAAGACTGAGATATTGAACCCAATTAACAATTTTTGGGGCAGCATCCTGATGGAAGCAGTGGTAATACAGATGGCGACATGCGTCTTAATTAACAGGGACACCGTGTTCCATCTCAGTAAAGCCTGGGACACCGCCTTCACAATGCTATGCAGGAACAACATTGAATCAGACATGCCGCGGGATACGCCCGCCAAGGGAAGCATAGATGTGTCGCAGTTGCAGCAGACATAGAGGGTGGCCATACCATACCGAAGAGGCAACTGGGAAGGGATATCATGAGTGGCCCACCCCTACCATCTACAGACTAAGACCAATCAGAATAACCCTTGGTCAGGGACTACCGAAGCAGACTACATAAACGACCAAACATGACTCCGACGGCACTTCACCTGAAGAAGATGGCAGTGACAGCTATCAAAACGTGGCAAAATAACAGCGACACCCGGTTGGAATCCTGAGAACACTTCATACAACAGTTACACTGGGAAAACCTATGTTCTCAATCAACATACTAGTGACAAAGAATAAGGAACAAACGTAGGGATGAGAGATCAAGATAGTATTAGTCAAAGTATATTCTTGTGTACTACTAAAGAAGTGGAAAATGCGATAGGAGATCTCAGGAACAAAAAAGTAGTGGATGTAACGAGCTGACATATAATATAGTAAAGCAGTGTCAGGGACAAACTTACTGAATTAGTAAATTATGGAGGAAGGAATATTACCTGATTCTCTAAAAGTGGTTGTAGTAATGCCCATTCATAAAAAGGGTAGTAAACAAGACATTAAAACTCACAGAACGAATTATTTTCTTCTTGATATAGAAAAAATTATTGAAAAAATACTGTATAATAGATTAATAAATTTTCTGTCTAAACACAAAATCTGAATAAAATTCAATTTTGATTTTGGAAAAGATTATCCAATATTCAAGTTATAGCAAAATTCATCGAACTAGTCCTACACAAATCTGATGTAAATGATAAAGTAGCAGCAACTTTCCTAGATCTGGCAAAAGAATTTGACACTGTTGATCATGCAGTGGTTATTGCAAAACTAGAATGCTATGGAATTAGAGGTACTGTCCTGAAGTAAATGAAATCATGTATTACTAATCAGACACAGTACACCGAAATTCTTACTATAAAACAGGGTATCTGCAAAACGATCAGATCTAAACCTGAAATATTGAGAAAGGTGTACCACAATGTTGAATCTTGGGGACTTCATTATTCATGATTTATGGGAATAATATAGCAAATGTTAACATTAACTCTGGCAAAATACTATCCTATGCAGAAGATACAACTATTATCAACTGAGGTCATAATACTAATGAGGCTTTTGAAAATCTGCAGACAATTATCAATGCTATAATTAAATATTTTGGTACAATAAAACTACAAGCACCCTGCTAAAACAAAAATGAATTTTCTTCAACAACAAGAGCATTATGCTAGGTATTATATGTAATAATGAAAACATAGAAATTAGCAGAACTGCTAAGTTCCTAGGTATATATATTGATGATAAAATAACCTGGGTAACACATATCAACTATCTGTGCAGTAAATAGAAACATGTATGTACTTAAAAATCTGACAAACTTTCTTAGTGTCCAATATTAACTATGGGATAGTCTTTGTTCACATCAATAATGGTATTGAAATATGCGGAGCAGCAACAGCCAAAAGCTAAAAATTGGAAAAAGGGCCATAAGATATATCTTTGGACTCAAGAACAGAGAATCCTGTAAATAAGTATTTAGAAACAACATACTTACTGTCTCCATTTTATATGTATACAGAGTGATTATGATGTCTAAAAAACAGGATAAATATTCAATTCTATGAATAAAAAGTGGTCCTCAATATTTTAGGCCACGAACATATAATAAAAAGACTGATATGGACCCAACCATTTGAGGCATTCTATTTTATAACAGACTTCCACAAGACTGTGGACCTCCTAAACAGAAAAGCCCCACTCACCATCAGCACAAAATGCCTTTTATATCTCTCCATAATACTATGTCTCATCCATATGGGGAGCAACAGTCAAAACCCATTCAACCAACATTAAAACAAAACATAATCCTTCACACCATTACTAACTTTTCTTGGTACCTCAGAAATTCTGTAATCCATCATGACATTAAACTTCCCAAAGTCAACTCCTTAATTACCAAATTTGTAACCTCACTAATCAAAAGCACCTTCAACCATCCTAACACCATGATTCTCCAATTCCATAGCAACCCTCCCCCACCACTACATTCATGTCGCCTCAAAAGAAAACTCCCTATCGACGTCCTTCCCCCACCACCACACTGTGGTACCTTCTAACCTACCCCATCATCACATCTGCACACCCCATTCCATCCAACTCATCAAACTCGACATCACCAGTGAACCCTCAACCCCAAGAATGTATGCCCCTCAGATAGACAAATTAACGTTCAAGAAAAAACAATTTGCAAAATTAGGTTAAATACTGGATTAACCTATTGCTTTCTCTTAAGAATAATAACAACAATATGGTGATTAATAATTGTTTTTCTAATTCCTTAAAATTGTAATATGTTACAATTTAGCTGGGCAGGTAGAATGTTTATTTTAGAGTTTATAAGTTCTGGATGTGAGGTTGAAAAAACATGTAGAGGAAATAGGGCTGTGAAATCTTATTTTAAATTAGTTTATAATTTCAAAACATAAATAGTATTAGTTCATTTTGCATAATAGTTTAGGAAAAATCACAATCAAAGTTTATTTTGAAGAAAAAACATTTATGGGCTGCATTTTCGAGACTTGTGTCATAATGAGAAAATTTATCACGTGGTCCTACAATACTACCATTTTACTTATTTAAAATATATACAAAAGACAATTCTTTGTGTTAGAATTTTGTGTCAACTTGGTGCTCAATTATTCTGCTCTTAAAACTATTCTAAACTATGTAGACAAAATTAGCAATGTAGAATACAAGTGTACACTATTGCTGTTGTATTATTGTTATTATTTTACATTGTTGTCATTGTAAAAATGGTTTTTTGCAGTGATGTATAACATAACTTAAAAATACTCACAAGCTGTCACTGCAAACAAGACCATACATAATCAGTATCAAGGGTTAATTAGGAGGATATGGTTTTCAGTTTTAGATTCTAGCAAATATTAAATATGTATATGTGTTTACGTGAGAGTTGATCATCTTGTTACTATATTATTGTTTTATTCTCCAGATCATGTTTTTGAAGTTATGACATTTGTTGATAATTCAATTAAATATACAAGACCTAATTCAGTAATTGATAATTGGCAAGTAGTACAAGACATTGTAATGAAATCAGGATATAAATTCAGAGTCATAGCAAATCCTTACCATAATACTGAAATAGTTGAGAAGAACAAAGATATTATTAAAAGGTAAGAATTATTTAGTTATTAATTTTTATACATTGTTATTTGTTTGATTTTTCATTATTAAATAACTTTTCCGAGTATTATGGAGGGATCACTAAAACTAATTATAAGTATCTAACTGATGTTCTCTTTAATTGATTTAATTTATTAAAATAAAATAAAAATTACATCTGATTGAAAATAATGAACAAGAAAGATAGCCAATTCAGACAAAAAGGGTAATATAAATACCACACAACGTTTCTGGGATCCTTGTCCCTTTCTTCAGGTGCTAAGAGGAGCCTGCACTTGTCAGTTGACACTCAAACGTGCAGTTGTTTTTCTCTAGGCTCTTCTTAGCACCTGACAAAAGGGACAAGGATCCCATAAACGATGATTTAATTTATTGTCGAATGTTCAAATTAATACTGATACTGTGTCAAACATAATAATGCAATGTCACATACAACAAAAATCATTATACCATTTATTTTTCAAGTATTTCTGCTCACTACTATTTGACTAACTGATGGAAATTAACATGCATATTCCCATCTAGAATACCATGTAGGTAAGATACAATACTGGCCCAAATGCTGCCGCCCCACCCTCTAAATATTAAACACAATCTTGTGCAGTACTGCAATGTATATTAGGAAGTAGAAGATTGGCCAATTGTTTAATCAGCAAGGAAAATAATTTACTTAAACAAAAAAGGACAAAAATTATTCTGGAGTTTTTACTTGTAAGTTGGCTTATGCTTGTATCCACTCATACAGTTACCAACATAAAATCTGCGGATAGTTTATCATAATCTAATATATATATCAAAACTGAACAAAAAATAATTCAGCCCCCAATATTTTTAACTGAGAAACAAACTATATATGAGAGAATTCCCAAAACTAAGGTATCCTATATTTTTAGATATACAAACAACAATTTGTTTTCTATAATAGTTACATCATTTTAAAAGTTGAAGAATGCTTAAGTTTTCTACATAACTGTTATTGATATTAAATTGTTGTTTGCATATCTAAAAATATAGGGAATCTACCCTTTTGGATGAGACTTGTATTAGGATCCGATAATATAAAGTTATATAGGTTTTTAATATTAAAGTATCAACATTACTATGCAAATATGTTGACATTGATATCATACAACTTGAATTTCATACAAAGTGTTCTTTACCTTTGTTTGATTTGATAATTTGTCAGATAAATTGCAGACAATGCCTTGCATTCTACATGGGCAAAACAAAAGATACCTTTCTAAAAGTATTGCTAATCACAGAAGAATTGAAAAAAATAAAAGTGCTAAAAATACTCACGCCAAGAGCCACAGCTCTATGTCTTAAAGACATATCCTGCCACCTTAGAATCAGGTGGTGAAGGCTTTCCCAGTGAATTTGTCAGGTACACTGGTGCAAAGATCCTGTGTGCTGTGTGCTCCCCTCTCCTGGGAGCTGTGCTGGGTTTGAATTGGTCCATTTTCTCATTTCTTCTGGAGCATGAAGTGGGAAAAATGAAATAAATATATGAAATTTGTTATTTTATTAATTACTCGGCGTTGCCCGAGATGTCATTTATTTATAACCCCCGATATGACTCCAATTTCGGTTGCTTTTCCGCTATTTTTATGTAACGCTCCTCGAACCCTATCCCTAAATGTGCTCACCTCCCATGTCGAAGGGGGTTGAAGTCTTTGACCCAATATATCGGCTGTTTTTACATGTTAGAAGATGACCACCCCCACAAATGTGCGATAATCAAAAAGTATTTATTCTACGTAAAAATCAGCCGATTACATTGTCTGAAAATTTCTACCCCCGCCCTCCACCTCCCAAACCCGTTGCGTTACTAAGGTTGTTACAATTAACTCAGCAACATTCTTAGTCTTTGAATTGATTCGAATCTCGGTTGTTATTGCGTTTTTTAATTAAACGTACCTCCACCCCACCCCTAAGCTTGCTCCCCTCACAGGGGTTGAAATTATCCACAAACAACATCGGTATAAATACTATCATATTAATTAACCCCAGTAAATAATTATCGCAAATATCGACCGTTTAACATGTTTGAAAATTTCCACCCCGTACCACTCCTGATTCGGGAATTTAAACGACAAGTTTAATGTCGTAATTAAACTCAATGACAATTATAGCCCCGGATTTGACTCCAATCTCAATGGTTTCTGCTTTCTTTTTATGTAATGCCACTTCACCCCACCCTTAAGGGTACACCCATCCAAAGCCTGAAAGAGGTTGATATTATACACAGAGAACATGTAGAGAATCTCATTAATGCCGAAATATATTTATTCGAAGCAAAAATTTGCCGGTTAACATGTTTGAAAATATATTCCCACACCCAACTCCGCCAAGCCCCTCACACCCCCACACACCACTGCCAACCCCCGTGCATTTCCCATGTCATAAATACATTCACGTTATTTTCTAGTTAAGTCCCTCCACCCCCACCCCTAATTGTGATCTTTCACGTGTGTCAAGGGGTTGAATTTAAAAGAAAAATCGGTAGAAATCTTATCAATGACATTGTCCCAACAGATATTTATTCGCTACAAAAATTGACCGTTTAACATGTTTAAAATTATTTACACCCCCGCCAACCCTTCCTTGGGGGGAGTTAAACGGTTAGTTGAATGTAATAATTTAACTCATTGACATCCATGACCATGGATTTGACTAAAATGTCGATTGTTTTTGCATCATTATAATGTAATTCCACTCCACCCCCACCATTAAGGGGAGCTCCATTCCCAATCCAGAAAGATGTTGAAGTAATACACGGGCAAAATGTAGAGAAATTTTATTAATCTAATTGATCCCGAAATATATTTAATTGACACCAAAAACGGCTGGTCAACATGTTTTAAAATATCTATCCCCCGTACACCTCCGCCCAACATATCCCAACCCAACCAACACACGCGCGTTGCCCAGATTGTCATAAATAAATTCAGCGACATCCATTACCTTCGATTTGACTCGAATCTCGGTTGTTTTCGCGTTATTTTCTTGTAAATCCCCTCCACCCCCACCCCTATCATGCCTACAAACAACATTGGTAGAAATACTATGAACGTTAATGACACTGGCATTTAGTTATAGCTCGCTAATATCGATGATTTAACATCTTTGAAATATTCCACTCCGTCCATTCCCGCACCCAGGGGATTAAATGGGTAATTGAATATCATCTCAGATAACATCGGTTGAAATACTCTCTCTTTGATTCCTAATACATTTATCTACCTAAATATCAACTGTTTTAGCATGTTTGATGTTTCCACCACCTCCCCTAAGTGTGCTTCCCTCAAGGGGAACCACAAAAGGGTTATATTTGAAATCAAGATCGGTATATATATATATATATATATATTATCAATTTCATTGACCTTGACTAATTATTATTTAATGTAAATATCTACCGTGTAATTCCCGCTCTTGGAGGTTAAATGGCCAATTAAATGCTATAATTGAACCTTGGATTTGACTCCGATCTCGGTTGTATTTTATTGTAGCGTTCCTCCACCCTACCCCTAAAAGTACTCTACTGATAAGCCCGAAAGGGGTTGAAGTTATACTCACAGAACAATAGAGAAATTTTTGAATCTCATTGATCCCTAAAAATATTTAGTCGTTGCAAAAATCTGTAGATTAATATGTTTGACAATTTCCACCCCCAACTGCCCTCGTCCCTGGGATGTTAATTGTTACTTTAATGTCATAATTAAACTCATCGTTATCCATAATTTTGGTTTTAACTCCAGTCTGGGTTGTATTTTACTGACATACATTGTTAACACAATTTATCACTTTTACCCAGAAATTATTTATCCGACTCAAATATTGGCCGCGTTAGTATGTTTGAAGATTTCCAACCCCAACCACCTCCGCTTAGGGGACTTAAACGGTAACTTGAATATCATACTTAAACTCACTGACAACCATTACCCTGGATTTGAGTCCAATCTCGATTGGGTTAGCGTTTTTATTATATTAATCAACCCCCCCACCCCACCCTTAAGAGTGCTCCACTCCAAATCCCGAAAGAGGTTATATAAAATATATGGAACATGTAGAGAAATATAATAAATCTCAGTGAACCAGAAAAATATTTATTCAATGCAAATGTCGACTGCTTAACATTGGGGAAGTTAAACTGTAAGTTAAATGTCATAATTAAACACAGTGACAAATATAACCCCGGATTCGACTCGAAACTCCATTGTGTTTGCGTAATTTAATGTAATGCCACTCCACCCCGAACCCTTAAGTATGCACCACTCCCTTGCCTAACAGATAACAGACACAGATAACATGTAGTGAAATTTTATGAATAACACTGATCCCGAATTATATTGATTCGACGCAAAAATCGACCGATTACCATGTTAGAAAATTTATTTCCCCGCCCACCCCCTCTCATCATTGCCAATTCCCACCCACCCCTGTGAGTTTCTCAGTTTGTTATAAATAGTCTGAGCGACATCCATAACCCCGATTTGACTCGAACCTCGGTTGATTTGGCGTTAATTATATGAAACATCCCTCCACCCAACACATAAGGGTGCTCCCCTCGCATGCCGAAAGGGGTTGAAATTATACACAAATAACATCAGTAGAAATACTATCAATAAAATTAACCCTGAAAAATATTTATTCAACGCAAATATCTGCCGTGTTTCCATGTTCCAAAATTTCCACCCCGCTAGCCCTGCATGCTAAGTTGAATGTCATAACTAAACTGAGTGGCATCCAACCCAAACCCTAAGGGTTCCATTTTCCCAGGGTATAGGGGATGAAAGTTATATTCAGAAAACATCGGTAGAAACCCTATCAATATCTTTGACCCTTAAAATTTTTATCCAACTCTAATATCAGCTGTTTGAATATTTCCACCCCTGTCCACCCCCGCTCCTGGGGATGGTAGACGTGTCTCACCCCAACAGTGTTTGTTTCCTGGTTGCAAAGAACATGTGTACGAAATTTGGTGAAATTAGCTCCACCGGTGTAGATTTGTATTCTGCACCCCAAACGCTAAGGGTGTTCTTTCCCCAGGGTGTAGAGGATGAAAATTATATTCAGAAAACATCGGTAGAAACACTATCAATATCTTGTACCCCCTAAAAATTATTATCCGACTGAAATATCGACTTTTAGCATGTTTAAATATTTACATCCCCATCCACCCCGCTTCTGGGTGTGGTAGACGTGTCTCACCCTGACAGTGTTTGTTTCCTGGTCGCAAAGAACACGTGTACGAAATTTGGTGAAATTAGCTCCACCGGTGTAGATTTGTATAAGGAACATACAAACAAACGCTCTGCTTTATTTATTAGAAGAAGAAGAATAAGATTAGAAGAAGAAGAAGAAGATTAGGATAAAATAGAGATAATGTGTGGCTTAATGATAAGGAGGTTTGGAAATGTAATCCTGCCTATGTTTAATATGGACAGAACACTTGTTGAAGATTTTTCAGAATCTTTACTGTCCATCCTCACAAACCCATCTGTTGTTATTGTTCCCTCATTTATACACAACAATTTATTAACTCATTCTTAACATTTCTTCAACATATCACTTGACCATTTTTTTATTTTAAATTTCCATTTTTGTGAAACAGTTATAATACTTGTAGGACATATCTTGTTATTTCTGTTAAATTAATATTAAAATGTAAATTATTTATATATATAATTGTAAGTTACAAATAATTTAACTTTTAATTTTTGTAGTCCCTTACCAGACAGTTCAGAACTTGTAAAACGTCCACCAGTTGTGACCATAATGGGGCATGTGGATCATGGTAAAACAACTCTTTTAGATTCTCTTCGACACACTGCTGTTGCTGCTAGTGAGTTTGGTGGAATTACTCAACATATTGGAGCTTTCTCTGGTAAAGTGACAGTTTTAGATTTTATAGCACATAATGTATAGTAATTTGAAAACGTATTTAATCAATTTCTATTTATTTATTGACATAAATTTAGCTAAACTTTTTCATGCATATCATTTAGATAAAAATTTCTGAATACTCTTGTCTATTACTATTTAGTATATTTTGCTTTTAGATTTTTTTTAAAAAAATAAATTATGACAACTATCTATTGAGACACAGTTTCATCAAACTAAAAATATATAAGAAATCCAGATGTGAAACCCTTTACTGGAAAGCTGCGTTATATAGTCATAATAATATATTTGGATAGCAGAGAGAGAGAGAGAGAGAGTGAAGATGTGTGACAATGATGGACAGGATATGTAGTTCAATTTTTTTTCTCCTTCAGTAGTCAAATTTTTTCCCCTTTAAGTAGAGGCTGTTGCACTTTGATTGCTGACTTCAGTCACTGTATTTCCTTTGTCTTAATTATAATGAGAATTTTTCAACAAAACCTACTGCTACTTTTCATGCAAAATATTTATAAACACCTGAACAGTACTTATTTGTAACCAAGTCATTTCTTAATTAAAATGACCTAGTTTCCCAACTGTATTTAATGTCAACTCTAAGGGAGTGCCCTTAACTCTGCTCAT
This sequence comes from Zhengitettix transpicula, assembly GCA_037074705.1. NCBI lineage: Eukaryota > Metazoa > Arthropoda > Insecta > Orthoptera > Tetrigidae > Zhengitettix > Zhengitettix transpicula. The sequence goes on along the minus strand of CM073591.1, from coordinate 111,720,191 downwards.
CAGACATCCTAAGTGATAGTGGTAGACTCCTAATCCTACAAACCACTTGGTTGCTAGAGCCTCATTGGCAAAAGCAAGAGTCATTGCATTAGGTGAGGTAGACATTTAAAGAGTAGACATGTTGCTCTATCTTTTACTCCCAAAGTTTTAGTTAGTACTACAAAAATCAGATGAGGGTGATCATTTGCCAAGTTAGAAAATAAATATTGTATTCTGAGATAAATGCATAAAAACAAAATTCTTCCCTTCATTTTAAATGTGAACCTAATTTTACCAGTCTTAATAAAAGCTATTAATTCTTTCTTTCATAAATTTAAGAACACTAGAACCTACAAGAGTGAATCAAAACATATTCTTAACTTCCATAATTTAATTCAAAGTGACATTTAATTTTACCATAGGATTACAACTTTAATTGAAGGCCAATGTATTTTATTAAATTATTTTGATTCATTAATGATAATTTTGAAATGTGTTCTGTTTTTCTTTTTTTTTCTTTAAAAAAAATAGTGAATATTGGTGAGGATTGTCCTGTTACATTTCTTGACACACCTGGACATGCTGCATTTACTACTATGAGAGCACGAGGTGCTGATGTTACTGATATAGTTGTGTTGGTTGTGGCAGCAGATGATGGTGTAATGGAACAAACTATTGAATCCATCCGTATGGCAAAAGAAGCCAATGGTATTGTATAATTTTGTTCGATATAACTTGTTTCTTAATTAGTATATTTATTGATTATCTTTAATTCTGAAATTATTTTAACATTTTATGTAGCATCCATGAGGTTTTAAAAGTTGCTTCTGTAATCTTAAAAGCAATGGAAATGCACAGTTTACTTACATGAAATAAGGTTTTTGTTTAACATCCAAAATTGAAGCTTTAAGTTTATAAACGGAAAAAATTGTAAATATTTTTGGAATGCTATAAATTTTACAAAATACTTCATTTATGTTCTAAATATTACTCGAGAATTAGCATTATTGCTGAAATCCTTCCAAAATATACAACAGTATATTGATAAAACAATGTCAAATTTAAATACACGGTTTATCTTATCTTCTTCTTATAAATAAAGTAGAGTGTTTGTTTGTATGTATGTGTGTATATATATTTGTTTGTATGTTCCTTATACAAATCTATACCGATGGAGCAAATTTCACCTAATTTCGTACACATGTTCTTTGCGACCAGGAAACAAACACTGTCAGGGTGAGACACGTCTACAACCCCCAGGAGCGGGGGTGGACGGGGTGGAAAATTTCATACATGCTCAAACGGCGGATATTAGAGCCGGATAAAATTTTTCCATGTCAAAGAGATTTATAGTGTTTGTAACGATGTAATGTGTGTATAATTTCAGCCCCTAACCGCATGGGAAAGGAGCTCCCTTAGGCGTGAGGGTGGAGATGCTTTACAGGAAAATAACGCAAATACAACCGAGATTGGAGTTAAATCAAAGTTTATGGATGACACTGAGTTTAATTATGATATTCAACTTGGCATTTAACCCCCAGGGCCAGGGGTGGGTGGGGTGGAAATTTTGGAACATGCAAACATGACAGATATATGTGTTGAATAATTTTTTTTTCAGCTTTAATTATATTGATTATATTTCTATTTATGTTGTTTGTGTATAAATTCAACCCCTTGCGGTATGGCAGTGGTACACCCGTAAGGGTTGGGGTGGAGTGGCATTACATCAAAATAATTCAAACCCATTCGAATTTGGACTATATCCGGTGCTATATTTATCACTGTGTTTAATTATGACATACATATTACAGTTTAACTCCCCAAGCGGTGGTGGATGAGGATTAAAATTTTCAAAATCTTAAGCAGTCGATATTTGCGTCAAATAAATATTTTTCTGGTTCACTGAGATTTATAAAATGTCTCTATATGTTCCATATATTTAATATTAACCTCATTTGGGATTTGGAGTGGAGCACCCTTAAGTGGAGTGGATTTTTATAAAAATAATGCAAACACAATCGAGTTTGGACACGAATCCAGGATTATGGTTGTGAGTGAGTTTAATTATGATATTCAAGTTGCCGTTTAAGTCCTCCAAGCAGGGGTGGTTAGGGGTGGAAATTTTCAAAAATACTAACACGGCCGATATTTGAGTCGGATATAATTTTTCGGGGTAAAAGTAATTACTAGTGTTTGTACTAATGAATATGAGTAAAATTTCATTCTTTTACGGCATGTTAAAGGAGCACCCATAGGGGTGGGGGTGGAGGGCCGATACAAGATAATAACTTGAATATAACCCAGACTGGAGTCAAACCTAAAGTTATGGATAACGCCGAATTTAATTACGACATTCAATCAGCAATTAACCTCCTAGTGGCGGGGTTGGAAATTGTCAAACATGTTAATCTACCGATTTTTGTTGCGACTAAATATTTTTCGGGATAAATGAGATTGATCAAATTTCTCTATGTGTTTCTCCGAGTATAATTACAACCCCTTTTGAGATTAGCAGTAGAGCTTCCTTAGGAATGGGGGTGGAGGAGCGCTACCATTAAATAACGTGAATATAACTGAGATTGGAGTAAAATCTAAGGTTACGGATGTAACCGAGTTTAATTATGGCATTCAATTGGTGATTTAACCCCTAGGAGTGAGGGTAGATGGGGTTGTCGGAGGTGGAATTTTTCTAACATGTTAAACAGTCGATATTTGCATTAGATAATTAATTGTCTAGGTCAATATAATGGATAATATATCTACCGATGTTGTTTGAAAAATTTCAACCCCTCTCGGGAAACACACTTATAGGAGAATGTGGAAACATTCAAACATGCTAATATTTAGGCAGATAAATATTTTTAGGGATCGAAGAGATACATAGTATTTTAACCGATGTTATCTAAGTATAATTGCAACCGCTTACAGCACGGGAAATGAGCACTCTTAGGGGTGAGGGTTAATTACAAATAAATAACGCGAATAAAACCAAGATTACAGACTAATCCGGGGTTCTGGATGTCGCTGAGTTTATTTATGACATTTAATTGAAGTGCTGGAGCTGGTCAGGGGTGGAATTGAAACAAGAAATAACGACCGATATTAAAATTCAATAAAAATTTTCCAGGGGTAATGAGATTTTTAGTATTTGTATCTATGTTATGTGTGTAAAATTTCAAACCCTCTTGAGGCCTGATGGTGGAGCATGGTTAGGGGTAGGGGTGGAGCAGACTCACAAGAAAATAATGTAAAAACAACCAAGATTTGAGTCAAATGGAAGGTAATGGATACCGCTGAGTTTATTTATGACAATCTGTACTACAGCAATGATTTTCCCCTCGTTATGGACACAGTCACTGTGATTTCTTGGATCTTGCAAGAGCGCTGGACTTTTTGGAGGATCTGTAGAGCTATCCTACACCTACACTCTGGTCATCCTCCTAGAGAGCAACTTTGCCGCCAAGGATGGACCAGTATACCCGGGATCCAAAAACAATTGATAAATACCTTTACTCACTTTCAAATTCCATTATTTTCCAATGCAGAAAGAGGTATCTAAATATTTTAAAATGATGAATAGTAGGATATTCAAAATTATGGGCTCGCTAGAGGAAAAGATCAAAATCTCATCAGGATAAAAACTTAATTAAACAAATAAGTTGAAATACTGAAGATACAGATTTTCATAAAAGCAGAGCCTTAATAAAACCAAATTAATGAATAAGAAAGATGGCCAATACAGACAAAAAAGGGTAATATAAAATTAATTATATGTAATATAATATATTAATTATATTAATATATTAATTAATAATATAGAATTAAAAGGACTGCAATTAGTGGCGACAGGCAGAAATAAAATAGCCAACTGAAAAGCAAATAAAAGGGAATTATTTAATAATTTTGTTGTATGGAAGACGAGAAAGAAACTGTTCTTAAATAAAACAAAAATTACAGGCTCATGTCAGGGACGATTCACATTAAATCAAAGATCACACAGCAATTAATGTACAAAGAGATACTATGAAACTCAGCAATTGCTGCGATCTCTTATTGTTACGCTACACCATCTGTTTTTATCATTGTCGTTACTCCCTTATTGTTTTTTTTAATTTATTTATGGCCGCATCAACCTGTTTGTTATTGGTGACCCTCTAAAAGTATTTACATAATTAAGTTACAGCAGGTTAGAAAATTTCCAATTTTGAACAACGTTTCAAATAGCGTATGACAGTTTTGTGTCGGAGACCAACTCCAGGAGGCTCTTGATCGCCGTGGTGTGTAAGCAGAAGTCTTCTCCAGAGAATTCGGCTAATTAATCAAGAGGGAAACCAGCTTAGCTTAGAAGCAAAATTGTAATAGAAGTTACAGGGTTTAGGAAACAATAACTCATTTACGATTAACACTTTTATATATTAAAAAAATTAAGCTGTCGAACCAGACATATATATTTATAAAAACCTGTGTAACTTTGGTCTTTTGATCTGTATAAATATTCTTTATTTGTTTTAAAAAGAATAACTTATTTTGTTTTTCTGCAAAATTGTCAGCTCTTTATACTGAAATATTAGTCATATATTTTATTTTCACGTCTGTTTTTAACAATGAATATCCTTAACGGCCATTACAGATTTTTTATGTTGATTGATCGTTAAATATATCTTCTTGGTCACAGTGTTATTAATCTCGAATTTAAATATTGATATGTTTGTGACATATTGGTATATTATGATATCTGCTAATGTTTAATAAATTTTTCACGACGTTGACGTTTCAGCTGCTGTCTTCAGACTGTGTGGCGCTGCGTGACGTGCGCGGTATATATACTGTCGGACATGCTGCGACCTGATTAGCCGCTGAGGATCGCCTGAGCACAGCGTCAAGGACACATGTTGTTAATGTCACACGTCACGCAGCGCCACACAGCCGTGGAGAATGGCCGCAGAAACGTCAACATAAAGAAATCTGAACCTGGCGCGTAACCGTGAAAAATTAGTTAATAATTTACACCCGGAAAGCTGTCTTTTTTATTTAAATTATTTCCGTTGTGAGAGTCTGTGCGTTATTTAAATGAGAACAAGAAATGCACGTGAATATTGGGAACTGGTCGAAAATTGCATTAGTCAATTGTGTTTATGGGACTTTATATGAAAACTTATGGAACAAATAAAAAATGATTGACTATAATTTTACATTTGTAATTATTATAAGTATAGTAATTATTGATTTTAAAAAAAATTACGGAATACGAAAAAGATGAATATGGGAACCCCAAAATCATTCTGCTTAAAAAAAATTGATTTGCAGAAAAATAAATAAAATTAAACAAATGCTTTTTAATTTAAATAAAAATTAATTATTTAATTTCGAAAATTACTAAATTAAGTACCACATTATTAATTTAATTTAGTGAATTTTCAAACAATGCAAGCTGGCCTATAACACATTTAGAGGTCGAGTTGCGTTACATAAAACTAACGAAAAAAATCGGGTGGGGGGGGGGGTTATGGATAAATTACATCTCGGGCAACGCCAGACACCCAGCTAGTCTTATAAATAAAAATGAGTGTATGTATGTATGCTTGTTTGTATATTTGTATGTTCCTTATACAAATCTACACCTGGTGGAGCAAATTTCACCAAATTTCGTACACGTGTTCTTTACGACACTGTCGGGGTGAGACACGTCTATCACCCCCAGGAGTTGGGGTGGACAGGGGTGGAAATATTCAAACATGTTAAAACAACCGATATTTGAGTTTGATAAATATCTTATGGGAAACAGGTTAAATGGTCGATATTTGCGTGGAATAAATAATTTTTGAGGTCAATGATGTTTATAATATCTTTACCGATGTTTTTTGTAAAATTTCAACCCCTTTTCGGCATGAGAGACGAGCACGCTTAGGCTGGGGGTGAAAACATTCAATCATGTAAAACCAACCGATATTTGAGTCGCATAAATATTTTTAGGGGTTAAAGAGATTGATAGTGTTTTTACCGATGTTATCTGAATATAATTTTCATCCCTTACACCATGGGAAAAGGACACCCTTATGGCTGGGGATGGAGATGCTTTACAGGAAAATAACGCGAATACAACCGATATTGGAGTCAAATCCAAGGTTATGGATGTCACTGAGTTTAATTATGGCATTTTCGTTGAATAAATATTTTTAAGGATAATTATATTGATTGTATTTATACTGTTGATAGTGCATAATTTTTTCGCATGGGAAGGGAGCGCCCTTAGGGACGGAGGTACGTTTCATAAAATGGACTCAAAACCAACCTATATTCGAGTCAAATAGCAGTTATGGATGTCGCTGAGACTTTTTATGACAAACTGAGAAAAGCAAGGTGGGAATTGGCGGTGATGAGAGGGGCTGGGCGGGGAAAGATATTTTCAAACTTGCTAACCGACCGATTATTGCGTCGAATCAGTATAATTATGGATCAATGGCATATATAAAATTTTCACTACATGTTCTCTATGTATAATTTCAACCTTTTTCGGGCATGGGAGTGGTGCACCCTTAAGGGTTAAGGTGAAGTGCCATTACATGAAAATAACGCTAACACATTCGACTTTAGAGTCGAATACAGGGTTATATTTATCACCGTGTTTAATTATGACGTTTAACTTCCCCAAGTGGACGGGGGTTGAAATTTTCAAACATGTTAAGCAATCAATATTTGCGCCGCTTAAATATTTTTCTGTTTCACTGAGATTTATTATATTTCTCTACATGTTCCATATATTTAATATTAACCTCTCGGGATTTGGAGTGGAGCACCCTTAAGGGTGGGGGTGGAGTGGATTTATATAAAAATAACTCAAACACAATCGAGATTGGACTCGAATCCAGGGTTATGGTCGTCAGTAGTTAAATTATGATTATCAAGTTGCCGTTTAAGTTCCCTAGGCGGAGGTGTTTAGGAGTGGAAATTTTCAAACACGGTCGAAATTTGGGTCGGATAAAAATTTTCGGAATAAAAGTAATTAATAGTGTTTGTACCAATGATTGTGAATAAAATTTCAACCTTTTACCGAATGGGAAAGGAGCACCGTATTACAAGAAAATAACTCGAATACAACCAAGAATGGAGTCAACTCCAAAGTTATGTATAACGCTGAGTTAAATTATGACATTCGACTAGCAATTAATGGAAATCTACCGATTTTTGCGACGACTAACTTTTTTTTCGGGATCTATGTGATTTACAAAATTTCTCTACATATTCTCTAAGTATAATTTCAACACTTTCGGACTTAGCAGCACCCTTAAGGGTGCGGTTTTCAGGAACGCTACAATAAAATAACACGAATATCTCCTATATTGGAGTAAAATCCAAGAGTATGGATGTTTCCGAGTTTAATTATGACATTGAATTGGCCATTTAACCCCCAGGGGCGGGGGTGGGTTGTGGTGGAATTTTTCTAATATGTTAAGCGGTCAATATTGGAGCTAAATAATTAATTGTTGAGGTCAATGACATTGATATATATCTACCGATGTTGTTTTAAAATTTACCCCTTTCGGCATGAAAAGGAAGTATACTTAGTAAAGGGGGTGGAAAAATTCAAACACGCTAAAATAGCCAATATTTAGTCAGATAAATATCTTTAGGGTTCGAAGAGAAAGTGTTTCAACCGATGTTATCAGAGTATAATTTAAGCCCTTAGCAGCATGGGGAAAAAAGCAATCTTAAAGGTGAGGGTGAACGGGCTTTACAAATAAATAACACGAATTAAACCAAGATTACAGACGTATTCAGGGTTTTGAATGTCGCAGAGTTTAATTATGATGTTCAATTGGCCATCAGACCCCCAAGGGCAGGGGTGGACCAGGGTTGGAAATTTTCAAACATGTTTAACGGCCGATATTTACATGAAATAAATATTTTTCAAGGGTTAATTAGATTTTCTACTAATTTAGTGTTTGTAAAATTTCAATCTCTAGCGAAATAAGTGGGAGCACGCTTAGGAGTGGCTGTGTAGGGAAGTTACTATTAAATAACGCTAATACAACCGAGATTCGGCTCAAACCAAAGGTCATGGATGACCCTGAGATTATTTATGACAATATGAGCAACCTGTGGGGGTTGGCTGGGGTGGGACAAGTTGGGCGGGGGTTATAAATTTAAAAACATGTTGACTGGATGTTTTTTGCGTCGAATAAATATATTTCAGGATAAATGAAATTAATAAAATTTCTCTATATGTTCTCCGTGTTTAATTTCAACCCCTTTCCGAATTGGGGGGAGTTCCCCTTAGGGGTTGGGGTGGACTGACATGACATAAAAATAACGCAAAAGCAATCAAGATTGGACTCGAATCCAGGGTTATGAATGTCATTGAGATTTATTATGACATTGAATTGGTCGTTTAATCCACAGGGGCGGGGATGGACGGTGTGGAATTTTTCAAACATGTTAAATAGTCGATATTAGCGTTGAAAAAAATGCCAGTGCCATTGATGTTGATAGTATTTCTACCAATGTTGTTTGTAAAATTTCAACCCCTTTCAGTGTGAGATGGGAGAACGCTTAGGGCTGGGGGTTGAACTATTCTAACATCCTACGACAACCGAAATTTGAGTCGGATAAATATTTTTAGGGGTCAAAGAGTTGATAAAGTTTATAGCAATATTATCTTAATATAATTTCAACCCCTTAGAGCATGGTAAAGGAGTACCCTTTGGGGCGGGTGAGGAGATGATTTACAGGAAAATTACGCGTATAAACCCAAGATTGGAGTCAAATCCATGGTTATGTATGTCACTGAGTTTAATTATAACATTCAACTTGGAATTTAACCCACGGAGGCGGGGTGGACGCGGTGAAAATTTTGGGACATGCAAACACGGCAGATGTTTGCGTTGAATAAATATTTTTCATGATTAATTATATTGATTGTATTTCTATTGATGATGTTTGTGTATTATTTCAACCCCTTTCGTCATGGGTAACGGTGGACCTTTAAGGGTGGAGGGGTTTCATAAAATGAACGCAAAAACAACCGATATTCGAGTCAAATAGGGGTTATGGATGTCACTTAGTTTAATTATGACTATCTGGTCAATGCGTGGGGGTGTGTGGGACTTGGCGGGGGTTTGAGGGGCTGAGTGGAGGAGGACGGGGCTACAAACTTTGAACATGGTACCGGCCGTTTTTTATGTCGAATCAATATAATTCGGGATCAACAGCATTCATCAAATTTCACTACATGTTCTCTGTATATAATGTCAACCTCTTTCATGCTTGGGAGTGGTGCACCCTAAAGGGTTGGGGGTGGAGTGGCATCACATAAAAGTAACGCAAACACATTCGAGTTTGGAGTTGAATCATGGGATATGCATGCCACCTATTTTAATTTTGACATTCAAATAAAATCCAGGGATATGGAATTTGCTGAGTTTATTTAAGACAATCTGGTAAATGCGCGTGGGTAAGTGGCGGTGGGAAGTGGTTGGGTGGTGTTGGGCAAAGGTCAAATTTGCAAACGGTCAATTTTTGCGTCTAATAAATATATTTCGGGATCAAAGAGCCTTATAATATCTCTACTGGTTCTCCTTGTATAATTTCTGTGGCATCACTAAACATTATGCAAAACAATTGAGATTCGAGTTGAATCGAAGGTTTTTTTATGTAACTGAGTTTAATTATTACATTCAACTTGCCGTTTAACTTCCCCAAGCGTGTTGGTATTTTTAAAACATGTTAATTGGCCGATATTAGCGTCGTAATAACAAAAATTTTCAGGGTCAATTAAATTCATAATATTCCCATAGATGCTCTCTAAGTATAATTTCAAATCATGTCAACATGGAGGAAGCTTATGGGTAGGGTTTTGGTGGGGCGTTACTTGAAAATAACACTAATATGATTGGAATCAAATCTGGGGGTATCCATATCTCTGAATTTTAGTATGACATCCAACTTTTTGTTTAACCCAAAGTACAATGGGGACGTGAGTGAAAATTTTGTAAAATGTTTAAACGGACGATATTTATTAAATAAACTTTTTCAGGGTCAATGAGTTCAACCCCTTTTGGGATGGGATGTGAGCTCATGTAGGGATAGGTGCGATGTTCATTACATAAAAATAATACAAATGCAACTGAGATTGGAGTCAAATTAGGGGTTATGGATATACACCATTCTGGGCAACGCCGGGCATCCAGCTAGTAGAAAATAAATTAATTTTGAACACTAATATTCAAAACAAAAATCCACATAAATTACCTATAAAAATCTGATCTTTACAAACCATTTGACTGTGTTGATTACTATAATCTGTTGGAAATTTTTTTAAGTACCTGATTCTCCTCCCACAGACATAACAAGAGACAAAGAGTAATGCTGAAGGATTCATCTGATTGTGAGAAATAAATAATGGGGGTTCACAAGGTTATATTCTGGATCTATTGCACTTGCTTTTAGCTGTAAAGGAATTTAATGAAAATTATGAGTTCTTACTTTATACTTTTGGGATATGATAGATGATCATGTATATGAAATGGAGGTTCAGTCTTGTAGGTGTGGCCAGTTAATTACTCGAATAGATGCTGCTTCCAAACACTGGGCCAGAAATTTCCCCGCACACATTGTGGGTCTTGGAGGGGCTGGCCTGAAAGAAGATTACCTGAGGGAACCTTAGTTAAAAAACGGAGAGCAGTTTTATACTGTATCCTTGATTAAGTTGCTGTGGGATGGAGATTGTTTATAAGCTTTTCAAGAAAGTTGTTCAAAAAAACAATTTATTTTTATTATTAATAAAAATAATTAAACTTTTATTATCATCTGATTTTAAAATCAACTAATATTAAATTATAAGATAAAATTAAACTTTTTCATAAATATGGAATAAAGTCTTAATAAACGGTTTTTATTGTGATCTATTTTGATGGTTTTCTTAATTTCAGTTCCTATTATTGTGGCCATAAACAAGATTGACAGGCCAAATTCTGATATTGTAAGTAACCACTGTTCTTTGAAGTTCAATGTTTGTTTTTATAATCAAATGGACCATATATATTGCAATTTGTAAAGTGGCATATGTACATTAAAACAATTACTTGCTTAGTGTATTGAGTGGACAGATATGAAATAGAAAAACACATATTCTCAACAATTTTGTAATCCAGGAAAATTAAACAATTCATAAAAATCAAGTTATAATTATTTTACATTTATAATGAATGTCCTATTGCAGTAAAAATTTATTGACACCAATAGAAAATAAATGTTCTTCATTTGATTACAAATGCAAACTCTAGTCTGAATTCAATCTACTGAAGTAGACATTAACTGTATAACTAAAATACAACATATAATTTATAAAGAAATTACTTGTTACAATTCATCATAATTATTTGTATATGAACTATTCCAGTTTTATTTCAATTTATTAACATATCTTTCAGAATAGAACCAAGAAAATGTTGCTGATGAGTGGAATACAAGTTGAAGATGAAGGAGGTGATGTTCAGGTTGTTCCAATTTCTGCTCTCCATGGAACTAATATTCATCAACTTGTGGAAGCTATAGTTCTACAAGCAGAAATAATGGAGCTCAAAGGTGATCCTACTGGTATGGTTGAAGGAGTTGTTATAGAATCTGAAATAGATCCATACAGAGGGTTAGTAACATTTACTATGTTTATTTCCCTCTGATAACATTTTTCACCATTGTCAAGGAAATCTGAAAGGGTATCTGGTCCATGAAAATATCACCTATGAACCAGAACCAGGTTAAGGGTTTGAAACCCTAAACACATTGAAAACCTAAAAACCCAATTCCCTGTTAAGTTCACCTGGAAATCCCCCGCCAACGTTGATGTATACCTCAATTCTGGCCTAATCACTACATCAGTCCACATTAAACCCACTAACGCCTTACAATATCTTCACTTCACCAGTTGTCACCCTGAACATACCAAACGATCCCTCTCATCTAGTTTAATCCTTAGAGTTGCTCGAATTTGATCTACTTGGAACAGTCTCTCCTCCCACACTAAATATATCCTCAATGTTTTAATAAACAGAAAATACTGTAGTGACCTCCTCCAGTAACAAATATTCCATGGAGGCCCTACCATAAAACTCCCCACTTAAGCCTGGTTGCCAACCTTGTAGGAGGAACAGGTGCCATGTCTGTCCCATCCTCCAGCCCACTACAATCCTCCAAAATCCTTCACAAATAGTGACCTATAAAATCAACTAATACATTACCTACCCCTCTATCAAATTAATTGACCTATCCAATTAACTCTGCCTGCTTTCTATATCGGCCAAACCAAATGAACGTATTGCTAACCACTGCAGCACTGTCAAACTATCCAAAACACAATTTCCAATAGCTGCTTATGCCCAAAGGCTCAATTTCGACCAATACTACACACTGACCCTCTTTAAAACCTTACTTATCGGACACTGAACTCCATCGTTGAGAACCCACCTTCCAGCATATCTTATTATCTGGGCAAAGTCCTGGACTCAACATCCTTTAATTTTCTTTTAGTGGTCATTGTGGCAGTGCTGTGATATTGTGTGAATTTTTGTATCAGCATCGTATTATGATAATTGTTGTAATGATTACTGTTATAACTATCTGTTCAATCCTTTACCTATTTTCAATCTTTTACTATTCAACTTCTAATTCCTTTCTTTAGTTCACCTATTTTCAGTCTTTTACTTTTCAACTTCTAATTCCTTTCTTTAGTTCTTACCTTCCATTGTAATGTGTTTTTTTGTATGAGTGTATGTATGGAAGCATTGTATTTTTCTGTTATTTTTCAATTGTTCTGTATTGAATAAGAAAGATAGCCAATTCAGTCAAAAAAGTGATAATATAAATACCACACAACTTGTTTGGGATTCTTGTTCCTTTCATCATGTTCAATGAGAGTCATTCTTCTGTCTCAAGTGTCTACACCGAGCTACAATTTCAGTCAAGCCACCAACTATCTCTCCTTCCAAACCATACCAATAATCTTAATTATTTTGACAATGTCATATCCTTACACACACACACAATGTTAGAAACTAATTTGGTGACAAAGTCACATTGGATCTTGAATAGTGAGGAAGGATAGAAATAAATAGGAGGAATATGCTTTATGTGAATACATATGCATAGAATCACACACAAAGAAAATAATATGTTCAAAGTATTGGGAAGGAAGGAAAAAGAAGAAGGAAAGACTGAAAATATTTTACCTATGTAGACACACACACTGTGTCCAGCCTGCTTGACATTAAGTCCTTCTACCCTGAAGACGAGCTCAGGCCTTCGAATGAAAAAAGAGAGCTGAGAGCCTTCTGTCACAAGTGGCAAGGCCAAGCTTAAATTTCAGGTAAGCTGTCAACTAACTCTCTTTATGGACAGGAAAGAGACTGAAAGCAGCTGACTTACCTTAAATTGATAATCCAAAACATCAGTATCATGGGTTATGAATGGTTTCTGTCTAGAATGGTTGAAACACTTAACCAAAGAAACAAACAATGTTTCCATTACCTCCAGGACCATGCAAAAACTGTGTCCACCCCAAACTGGCCTCATTAGATATTGTTTCCCTAGCTAAGCACAAATATTTCATGTCTTGTAGGCTACCAAATTCCTTTCCTACCATACACTTTTTGATTTCTCATATTGAATTTCTCCTTACTATTAATTTTTATTTCAATGACAACCTTTTTTGAATCCTGAATCAAGAATATCTAAATTCCTTCTTGTTGAAACCTTTAACCTGGTTCCAGTCCATAGACACCAACAGGTTATGGATCCACGTGGCAAAATCCAAGTTGGAACTTTTCCAAATCTCTAATATCAAATATCATTGTAACCAAATATTGTAAACTTGTTTTCAATGGCATTATTAATAAGCAGGACATTAATAAGAAACAAATTATAGTTTGTTTTGATGCATTAATGTAGTTATAAATCATTAACACTCTAATTATATTTAGTGTTTCATGAAAGATCTGGTCAAAGTATATATTTATCTATCATTATTCAGCTATTTTAAGCCACAACAAAATTAAAATTTAATTCAAAATTTATAGCAAACTTGCAACTGCAATTATAAAGAGAGGAACACTAAGGAAAGGCACTATCTTAGTAGCTGGTATTGCATGGTGTAAAGTACGTGCTATGTTTGATTCAAATGGTGTTCCACTTCAAGAAGCAGGCTTATCAACACCAGTCCAAATTATTGGTTGGCGTGAATTTGTGTCTGCAGGAGAGGAAATGTTGGAAGTAGAATCAGAGGTATTTTAATATAATTTAAACTAATGAATTCATAGCTATTAGATCTTGAGCTTTGATTGAAATATTTCTTCAGCCCCTGAATACTTTAAATTTTTTTACTTATTTGGAATAGAATCCAACTTACATGTATAGTGTCAAAGTCTACAATTTAGATACAGAATTTTTTTCCCCCATATTAATAAGTACCAGTAATTTATGTCTACCTACTGGAAAATTTTGACTGCTGTATTTAAGTGAAAGAATTAATTTAGCTTCAAATAATCTAATATTACTTAATATCAATAATATGAATTATGTGGAACTAAAGTATTAAAAATTTCATACAACGTTTCTGGAAGCTTTGTTCCTTTCTTTATGTGCTAAAAAATCACAAGAGCCAACATTAGATTGAACAAAATCCAATATCCTACTGCTACTCATTCCAAATCACCTCAATCCAAATTTTTTCCCGTACCCCTTATTACAAATTTCTACATAATAATTTCATCCAAATCTACTAATACTCTTTCCATCTGGATTAAAAACCACAAGACCCACTTGACACCTATAGCAAAGCTTGTGTAGTTTTCAAAATCTCTTGCTCTAATTGTAATTCCTGCTATATAGGGCATAACAAAACTTTCACTTAATACCCCTATCAAGTAACATATGTCTAATATCAAACTTCCTAATGCTTAACAATCTGTAGTCTCCAAATATATCATCATTCATTTGATTGGTAAAATGCTAAGATTTTAGATGTTGACATCAGGTACTATTCCAAAATTATATCAGAAATGCTTCAATACATCCATAATTGCAGCAATTACCTTACAAACCGATACTATGAAACTCAACAATAGCTATGATCCCTTATTGTTATGCTAACCCTTCTGTTTTCCTATTTTCGTTGTTTTGCTTTGCTTTTGATTTGTCATCTGTATTGTGTGGTTGTGTCACTATTGGCTCGTGCCTATATTTAGCACCTGAAGAAAGGAACAAATTTCCATAAATATTGTGTGGTATATATGTCATCTCTTCATTTTGTCTATCATTTGGCTATTTTATCCTACTATTACATTTCAAAACAGACATTTTGTTTTATAAACAATTTTGACAACTTATTTCAGCAAAGGGCAAATGAAGTAATTAAATGGAGGAATAGCAAGAATTTGGAACTGAAGGGAGATTCAGATAATGAAAAAATTATTCTTAAAATTGAAGAGCATCAAAAAGTAAGTAATTTAAATATATATAGCAAAATTATCTATTGTTTTTTCTTTCCTACCTTAAGCTTTATATATAAATATTATTTGCCCCATGAGTAGGTTAATAATATGGCTTATAGGTTGTACATAGGGATTGTAGGTTCTTCAGGTATAACTCCTTTAGATTATAGATATACAGACAAGGTTAGGGCATAATAGACTCGTAAAAAGCAGTTTTGTTTAGTTTGTTATAGTAAATTATCTTCAGATTTTTTCATTCAAAAAATTTTACAAAATAATTTTTAATTTGAAATCATTTACATGACTTCATTTACTTTGTTGAACATTGAAAAATAAGATAAAGCATGCTTTTAATTAAACTTATATTATTGTTCCTTCTTAATCCTATATATTGATTTTATATTTGTCTAAACTGAAGCGTTTTGAAAGTTATTAGTTGTATTATTTATTTGGTATATACATTTTCAAGTTTTCTGAGAAGCACATGGTCACTTTGTTGATTACTATCAACTTCTTAGGAAACAGAAAAGGTTGTGAAAACACTGAGATGAATCATCATGCTGAAACCCCAAATAATAAATATGATCAATGTGGTTATTATATTGGACTATATTACTTCCTGATTTAAAGTTTTGTTTACTTAAAATGTCTGTATTGACATGATTTAGAATCCTGTGTGAATTAGATAATGAGAAATTGCTGTAATCAAAATTTCTGCCTGTACCATTTTCATAATAAAATGATCAGATCAATTTTGATTAAATCTTTTTCATTGTTATATAAAATGATAAGATTTTTAGTCAAATCATCCCCCATAAGCTACTGGATTTTGTTGCATACAATAACCTAAGCTCAAAATGTATAAAAAATTTCTTTTCCATAATCACAGTCCAGTGTATCAGAAGATTGTTTGAAATGAAATGTCTTATGTCATGGTAGGGTAAGTTGAAAAATATTATCATTAGGAAAGTACTGCAACAGAAACAGAAAACTGGAAATAAGCAACAGACCTGACGACATAACCTACAATGTCAATATGTCATTAACACACTGGATAAGTAACAAAGACACCGTATTTAAGCTGAATTAAGTATTGTTCACAATGTTATATTGTACATATTGAAGGTGCCTTAAAACTCAATATTAAACATTGATCAATGAATTAATTGTCAGCAAAAAATGGGCCCAATTTGTTGATTTCAAAATCACCATTTTTAATTATGGGCCAAAAATGAAACTAATAGACTGGACATACATTTTTAATTATTGAAATGGGTTGAGGATAGTTGTGAGAAAATGGAGACAAGAATAAATATTGACTGGTATAACATGAATCTTCAGAGTCCAACAAAGTGCTTCTTAGGTAACACTAAGATCCATGCACTTATATTAAACCACATACTAATTATGGTAACCAAGTAGTGCAGATTATAATTCTCAGAGTAGGTTACAAACTATTATCTTTTTAATAATATTGGGTTAATTTCAAATTCATTTGCTTAAAACTTTCAATACTCGAAGGAATTTTGTTAGATTATTTTTTAACACTTATCTTTATATTTGTGATAGGCATATCAAGAACAACTCAAAAGAAAGAGACTGATGGGAAGATTTAAAACTAAACCTACTGGGCCAAGACAGAAAGAAATAAGCCAAGATGATGGTGTACCTAAAGTCAGCATCATTTTAAAAGGTACAATTAAATATTTTAAATAAAATTTTATTTTGCAAATGCTTTAAGATATCCATTTCATGTCTTAAGTTATTTCACACCTAAGGAAAATCAAAAAATAATTTGGCCAATTTTAATTATTTACACCATTTATTGGTCTGTTATTTTGATATTTAATTATTTAATTCTGAATTTTCTTTTTATAGGTTTATTAATTTATTATTACATTCCAGGTGATGTTGATGGTTCAGTTGAAGCAATATTAGATGTCTTGGAGACGTACAATTCTAATTCACAGTGCAAACTTAATGTAGTTCACTATGGTGTTGGAAATGTGAATGGAAATGATATAGAACTAGCAGAAGTTTTTAATGGTTTGTGTATATTTTGTTATACTTGAGTAACATTACTGTGCTGTGATTATAAGTCTATATTTTTTATTTCAGCAATTATTTACAGTTTTAACATTACAGTCCCAAATAAACTTTCTGAAACTGTTAAAAGTAAAAATATAACTATTCGACACCACAAAGTTATATACCGTCTTATTGAGGATTTAAAAAAAGAAATAAATTTAAAACTACCAAAGAAAGAAGTGGAGGTTATTTTAGGTACTTATAAATGTTTCAATTTTTACAGTCTATGATCCATATTTACTATATAATTAAATTTATTCATGTTAAACTTTCCATGTATGGTGTGCCTCATAAGTCCATCATTTGTGTTTAGTATCAAAATTTTTATTTTCTAGAATACTGTGTTATGGTGTTTCTAAACTATTTCCAAAAACCTATCATAATATTTACCTAAGTAATTTGTTTTACTGTTCATAGGAGAAGCCAATGTTTTACAGGAGTTTATAGTTACTGAAAATCGGAAAAAGGTACCTGTTGCTGGATGCAGATGTGAAACAGGTTTCTTGAAGAAAGCTGCACATTTTAGACTTTTAAGAGATGGTCATGTTGAATATGAAGGTTAGTCTTTTAATTCACTAGTATTATGTTGCATAAATAAACAAAATGTAAGTTTTTAAATATAATTTTTGCACATCATAATTTTAAAGAAAGTTACAAACAATAACTATTAAAAAATTATTTCTATATTTATACACCTGAACACAGTGAGTATTCTTTAACCTGTGATATGTTTTTGTTCTTCTGATTTCAATTCAATAGAAGTTTATTTTGAAATCATTTCTTCAAAATTCTCATTCATTAAAACATGTCTTGACACATACTATACATATTAGTTTCTTTTTAAAAAATTCCTATAAAATGAAATGTTCAGATTTACATGTCAGTTATTACTTATCCTTTCTTTTGAAATAATTTATTGGATCAAATTGATTGTTGCTTTTATATACAGTATTTAAAGAGGTTTAACCACGTGTAGTGTGAGCACTTTAGTAAGGAGAAATTTAATGAGCAGAACAAGAATGGTGAAGAACATACTAAACAATTTTTTAATACATGTATATATATAATTGCAATATTGGTATGGAAAGGAAAGAGAGATAGGTTGTGGCTTACCTGAAAATGAAGTGCGGTGTTGCCATAAGGAACTGAATGTTCCTTCTTCAGGAAAGAGTGTTACACTATTCTGTGTACTGGCTGTGCAGCCCACGGTTTCTTCCATCCTTTTCCCTGCTTTGAACATATACTTTTCTATATGCGTGATTCTACACCTAAGCATATGAATTTACATAAATCATAATCCTCCTATTTATTTCTATCCTTCCTCACTATCTAAGTTCAAATGTGACTTTGTCACCAAATTAGTTCCAATTCCTTAATGGATTCTCCTAATATTGTGTGTGTGTGTGTGTGTATATATATATATATATATATATATATATATATATATATATATATATTGTAATGATTGGACTTTATTACTATATATATAAAAAAAATTATTACATATTTATAAAAATATATTAAAAAATCTTATTGGGCGCCAGCAGATATACATATAGTCTGCAAAAAAAAAAAAATTATCATTAGCTCCGGCTTGGTTATAAAATCCTCCTTCTCTACAGGGTAATGTGGGCGGTTCGGTAGCTATTCAAGAACAGAGCCTATTTCTGTACTGTGTAAAAAATCTTTAACTTTTACTTGTGGCGTCAGCAGACTTGCAGTGGATCACTGGTCTTGTAGTGGATCACTGGTCTTGTAGTAAGCAGCACACGATCTCCTTCTTCAGCCTCCCTGCGATTGATGTCTCTTCAAAAACTTTTGTTGCTTACCACTTGCCAAATTTTCCACCCTCTCGCCTCTCTCACTCCACTTTCAGTCCTCCCTCTGTCTGTCTGTCTGCGTCTGTCTCACTTTCACCTGGGTTTGGAGTATATATTCTTACTCCGCCCCCCCCCCCCAAATGATAAAAAAAGGGGGCACGTACCCTTGGCTTCTTGGGGCCTCTCGGGCAGGCACACGTGCACGTTTAATTTATTCCTTCTCAGGCCCGCGGACAAAGGGCGGCCACTTACCGATGTTATTCACTAAAATATATTTGTGTGCGTAAGATATTAGGATAGGAAATAGAGACAGCGATACCAACTTACTTGAAATCGGTAATTGGTTCAGTCTGGCATAGGTAGAAATTCAAATTTTTAAGGGCCTGAGCCCCCTTTGTAAGGAAAGAAGATCTGAAATGAATTCCGGCTGGGCTACATTAATCAATTCGTGTCCGGCCGGCACATAGTTCAGATCTTCCTTTCTGACGAAGCTATCTCTCTTTCCTTTCCATACCAATATGGCAATTATTTTTTACATTCCCTAAAAAATCTTGTTGATATAAATACGATTGCAGAGAGAGTCTTGCTTTTATTTGTTAACATGTTCAACATAAATTGAATAATTTGCTGTCACATTTTCCACTCTGTTAGAACAGTAATTAATCTGGGGCTTATAGATGTGAAAGAAGGATCACAGTGGATAGGTCATTGAAACATTGTGATTTAATTACTGTTGTACCCAAGTGGAAACCCAGAACAAGCTTCATTAGTTTTATTGTCATTGATGCAGTAAATTATTGGGGTTCAGTAGTAATTCCTCTCTAATTTTAAAATGGTTGATTTTACATAAAACAATATTTTGCATAGACGTGTTTGGTTATTTTACACTAAAATTATTTTATCTTGTGTGTTTATACACAATAATTATTTATTTCTATTCATGAAATGTGTTTATTATATATATAATTGCAATATTGGCATGGAAAGGTTGTGGCTTACCTGAAAGTGAAGTGCGGTGTCACCATAAGGAACTGAATGTTATTCTTCAAATTTTCAATGGCCATATATACCAAAACAAAAAAAGTAGTCCACCCCTCACGACCAACTACTTCCCTGGACTACAAAAAAACAATTCCATTCTCCGCCTAGCATACACTGGACTGCAATCCAACCCTGATTTCAAAACCATCCTCCCCACTATACTCCCTACCTGCCCAAGGGTTGCCTTCACACGCCCACCCAACCTCCGAAATTTACTTGTCCACCCGTAGAAAACCCACATCCCCACCCTTGCCGAGTTGCAAACCTCGTGGTAGGAACAGATGCCATGTCTACCCTATCTTACAGCCCACCACAACCTTTCAGAATCACACAAAAACATTCAAAATCAAAGAAAATATCACCTGCCTCTCCTCCCACACCATCTACCAAAGTAACTGCAGACTCTGCCTTGCATTCTATATAGGCCAAACCAAAAGACCCCTCCCTGAACAAGTAGCCAACCACCTCAACACTGTCATCAAACTATCTAAAATTCAATTCCCAGTAGCTGCTCACGCCCAAAGCCACAATATAAACAATTTCGACCAATGCTTCACACTCACCATCCTTAAAGCTTTACCCCCCCCCACCCCCAGATTCATCAGAGGCAGAACTCCATCAGTGGGAACTCTCTTTCCAACATGTCTTGCAGTCCAGGCAACATCCTGTAAATAGTGCCCTTCCTATGTGCCATCCCCACTTTCACAAGACAATGTGAGTATGTATGAGCATGCTCATGTATGTATGTGTATGTATAGACGTGTGTGTATGTCTGTGCATGTTTGTGTGTATATGTATGTTTAAGCATATATGTATACATGGGGTGCTTTGTGTGAATGATCACTATCCGAACCATTCTTATGCCATGACCTTCCCTTGAGAGAGAAAGTTAGTGGCCTGGTGGGGTGTTAATTATTTATGGGCTACCTGCTGTGCGGCAGTCAAAACTCCGCAGTCCGCAGCCGGCCGGTGCACGGAATGGTGTAACACCTGAAGAAAGCCAGCTAAGAACCTCTGAAAATTTGAAGAACAGCCTTCAGTTCCTTATGGCGACACCGCACTTCACTTTCAGGTAAGCCACAACCTATCTCTGTTTCCTTTCCATACCAATATTGCAATTATTTTTGCCAATGTCACGTCCTTACTAATATCATATATATATATATATATATATATATATATATATTACATTAAACAATTCATATTGTATAGGTCCCATAGATTCAATGAGACATTTAAAAACTGAAGTGGAGAGTATTAAAAAGGATACTGAATGTGGCATATGCTTCGCCGATTCTAGTGTCCGATTCCTGTCTGGTGATACACTTGTTTGCTATGAAGTACGAGAAGAATCGCAAATAACAAATTGGAATCCAGGATTTTAATTAGAAATTCATTTAAGGTATTAAATGTTATACAAAATAAATTAATACTTAATTTATAATTTGTGTTATGTTTAATTGAATTCTGCATAGAATATGAAACATCCCTTTTTTATGTGATCATGTGTCAGTTGGCGGTCATAAAGAATAAGACGAGGCAAGTTGGCGAGACCACAATGAATCATCAATGCTGTAAATTCAGTAACGGAGGTACAGCTTAATGCAAGAATAGTGTCAACTTTCCCGATTCTGAAATATATTGATTACAGTTATTGAAGTCCAGATTTTTCCTCAATATCCAGGATGTAGATCAAGTTATCAAGGATGTTAGATGTAGAACATATTTTTAACTGAAGATGGTGACCCAGAACAAAACAAAATTGAGAGCCACATCAAAGCAGTCGAATGTTGATGACCTCAAAAAAATAAATAACTATTTTATATACACGAGTAAGCAAAAATGTGACATTGAGAAAATAATTGGTATAAAAAAGAAAGAGAGTGGCTTACCTGAAATTGAAGGCCTTTTTACTCATGTTAAACAGGAAAAAGCTCTAGAAATTTTCTTCAGGTTAGGAGCACTGTGTGTGCACAAGCTCTGAGGTGACAACACAGTTAAATGAATTGATTTTGTCTTGTATGTTCTGCATACAAATCTACACCCAGACCATGGAGCAAATTCTAAATTTCGTACACTTCTTCACTAACACTGTGGGGGTAAGACACTACCACCAAACAAACTCAAACGGCTGATATTTGCGTAGAATAAATAATTTTCAGGTTCATCGAGATTTATAGTGTTTTTCTATATGTTTTTGTGTATAATTTCAACCCCTTTCGGCATAGGAAGTGACCACCCATAGTCAGTGTTGAGGGGTGTTACATTCTCGTAAAACAAAAACAACCAAGATTGGCGTCAAATCCGGGGTTATGGATGTTGGTGAGTTGAATTACGACATCCAACTTGCCGGTTAAGTTGTTCTGCCACTGAGTGGAGGTAGAAAAAACGTGTAATTTTCACATATAAATCTATATCTGTGGATCGCATTTGATTAAATTTCTACACGTGTTCCTTTCGAATCAGAGCAAACACTGTGGAAGTAAGAAATGTCTACCATCCCACAGTTGTGGGGGTGCACAGGAATATAAATTTTCAAACATGCTAAAATGGCCGATATTTGTGTCGGATAAATACTTTTTAGGGTCAATGAGATTTATAGTTTTTCTGTAGATTTTTTTGTGTATAATTCCAACCCCCTTTGACATGGGACGGAAGCACCTTTACAAAATAATAACGCGAGAACAAGCGAGATTATGATTATGAACGGAGTCATATTTAGAGAAGTTGCTTATGTTGGCATATCAGCCCGTTCATGACTTGAATTTGTTTTGGTTGTAGAACGTGTGACAGTAATTTGTTCCAAATTTGTTGGATTTAGAACAAAAAACAGTGCCGAAAGGAAGTTTCTTAGTAGTCGTTAAATAAAGTCAACAACAATGCATAAATATTGAAACGACGGGTTTGGGTGACATTTTGCGGGGGTAGAAATTTCCAGACATGTAATCGGTCGATTTTTGCATGGAATAAATACTTTTTGATTATCGCACATTTGTGGGTGTGGTCATCTTCTAACATGTAAAAACGGCTGTTATATTTTATCAATGACTTCATCCCCCTTTAGCACATGGGAGGTGAGCACATTTAGGGATAGTGTTCGAGGAGCGTTACATAAAAATAGCGCAAAAGCAACCGAAATTGGTGACATATCTGGGATTATGAATAAATGACATCTCGGGCAACGCCGGGCACACAGCTAGTCACAAATAAAATAATGAGAGGAGAATTCTACAGTTCTAAAATTTCTTTTAAATAAACCCAATATATTCTTTTCACTTTGTGTTTCTTACATGACAAAATTCAAATAATTCTAACATCTTCCACGTCCATCTCACTTGACTCAAAAGTCATGACCAGCCTACAGCCACTAGCTACTCAATATCAAGATTCCCCAAGTGCTGTCCGATTTGTAGCTCAAAAATGAGGCAGGTTGTAGAACTTTAAGAGTAGTGTAGGAAGGAGGGGGAGGGGGGGTGGAGTTAAAATGTATACTGCATATTTCTCATTCCAGATATAAATCCTGTGCTCTGAAACTTACAACACTCACATGGCCAGTTGGCTGCATTAGCAGGAGTGTGTGCACCAGAAGGTGAGCAGTTTAAAGTCTTCAATATCGAAGCATGAATTTTAGACTGCTAAAACACAATTATTATAAAGGTTCTTAAAATTATGAAAAATAAATTTTTACTAAATTAATTTATGAGCTCCAGCCGTCATTAGCATAACTGAAATAGACAACGAAATTGTCATCTTTGGGTGTATCCTATCAATGGAAGGAAAGAAGAAGTGGGATTATTTTATACCTTACTTGAAGATCTACAGAAAGATGAACATAAGTTTTTCAATTATTTTCGAATGTCCATTGCCTCATTCGACAAATTACATGAATTTTTCAAGGATACTCTTCAGAGCCAAAAGACACAATTTAGGAATTTTGTACAACTAACCAAAACATTAAGGTAATTATAAATATATGGTATCTTTATGTGCAGAGAGTTTAAAAATATGCTTCGTCCCATCACAGCTCACAAAAGGAAATTATGCTGGACATACAAATGTACCCTTCCGTTTTTTCCCAGTTGTTGGACAATCTGAAAGGTGCCATAAGCTTCTTCAGTTTGCTACAGAATGTTTCCGTCCATTTTCTTTCCAGACAGATGAATCCAGGAGAAGAACAGATAGTGTTTTAGAAGCCTTATTGTTGCTGGGTAATGTAGGTTGCGGAATGAATCAGTCTATTTGAAGGCTCCATGGCGAGAAGTCATGTAATGGAACATTCGTGAAGACCCTGCCCTGAATAAATGTAAATATCTCATGTTACATACAATAAAATAAAGTGAATAAGTATTTGAATGACAGCATGTGGTTTTGATGTAGAAATAATGATTTCATGTTCACAGAGGATGACCGGCCGAAATGGTGAAGGTAATTTTTTCAAAATCTTAACTGATTATATTCTGATAGTTTCAGTTTGACTAAGGCGTACCATTCAAATTCAAAGTAGACATACACAGAAGTCTATAGATAGAAAACATTACCAAAAAAAATAAGAAGTAACCATTGCCATCAACAGTCAGACATTCAGCTGTCCCAAATGTCAGCATTAAACAATGTAATGTCCAGAATTAGAACCAAAAACAAAAATATGGGCTCAATACAAAAGTAGACTCTTTGTTGGTCAAAAAAGTATAAGAATTTTGCTATTTGGAGAGCAGGATTGCCAAGAATGGATGGAACAAAGATGTCAAAACCAGAATAGTGCAGCCAAGATATCACTCTTCAATAATAATCTACAACATTGAATTTAGATTACAGATAAACTTTCTGAAACATGTTGGAACATGAAACAGGATCAATCGGAAAACCTGAAAGGCACAGACTGCAAACCTTTATGTATGGTGATACATTAATAACCATAGGTACAGAGCACAGCAAAAATTGTATGGGGAGTCTGCAATAACAATAGATCTGTTAGTTAGGGATTTTGGAACAGTAATTACTGAGACCCAAAGAGGGTGTCAGAGTATGCGCAATTGAAAAGCAGCACAAACCAGTCGCTAAACTGACATGATCATCAAAAGAGTTTCAATTCTAACCGTGTATGAGTGAATACATCATGGTAAGGTGTCAATATAAATCCAGAAATATTGAGGGAGAATTACTGAGTAGACACATGCAAAAAAATTTATGGGTAATAGTAATTTTTATGACAGAAGATTATTAAACAGAGTATAGAATCAAATTAGCCTATTTCAAAATGAAGAAAAACAGATAAAGCATAAAAATAAAAGAATCTGCACTGTAATGTGGATCAAATTGTAGTTCAATAAATCCTGTCAATAGTGTAACTTCCTACAATGGCAGGTATTTGGATATCAAATATAAATAGTAAACAAAAAAGAAACATTTAATTGAACAAGTTTTACAAGTATACACACAAACATCACTGTGTCGCTTTCGCTTTCATTTTTGATTTCTTCAGTTTTTTCAGCCCATCGAGATTTCCTTTCAACAAATTGCAATAAGCTAACTGAAATTTGTTAACGTCCTTGGGATGAATCTGAAAGTAAGAAGATTGTTAATCAAATTATTGATATCCCATAAAGAAAAAATTGTGGGATACAGAAAGTTGAAAGAGAAAGTACAAAATGTAGCAAAGGAAATATTTAAAATGTATAATATATTTTGCAAGCCTTGAAGAAACACTGGGGTGCACATGAATTTCTAGACAATCATGGATTGAAAAATTTTGGACTAATTTACCAATTATCTTAAATGAATGGATTTTCAATGTTGCAGAAAACAATATAAGCCATGTTCAATTTCAACCTATGATCAGTTATTTAGACATATATATATATATATATATATATATATATATATATATATATATATATATATGACTTATTTATCTCTGTTATCTGATGATTCGTTTTAGTTAAATATTATATTTTTTACTGACAAATACGTCGTTTTTTCAGGTATATACTAAAAATGTCAAAGGTTGTTAAATATATCTGATAACATTGATATAATTAATTATAATAAAATATTTTTGAGCTAATAGAAAAATAATAATTTTTACTTTGATAATAATTTTACATAAGTATATTAGAAAGTTTTTAAATGTCTTATTCAGTGTTATGCAGCTTCATGAAGCCATGTTTTCATTAAATAATTGGCCAGTATTCGTAGAGTTGTTTAACTATCGACATGTAGGTCCCCGCGAATCATTGGAGAAGGCTTTTATTGCGTCGACTGTTGCTTCCAGGGGATTTTAGGAACGGAAATCAATTGACACTGTGGCTCTCGCCTTTGATGTGTTTTCGCTTTGACGTAGATGGGGCGGCCCTCTAATGAATGGCGTGTTCTAGAGTCTTGTGAAGTCGGGCGACAGCAAGGGCAGATAAAGGTAGGTGTTCCTCGCAGGGAACCACGTACCAACAAGGCCTCTATGCGATACACACGCTGATATATATATATATATATGCTACAGTTAAAGGCTAATTGCTTATATATAACTATATGCATTTGACAGCTTATAATGATTCTGAAATTAATATAATAAAATAAAAAGAAATCTGATTCCTATATATCATTATGGCTGAATGATTAATTTGAAAGCAAGTTTGTTCAAAGTTATGAATATGCAGTTAATGATAAAATACTGATAAAAACTTACAACAGTGCTTATTTTTTTATTCTTTAATGTGGCTCGCATCAAACACATATATTCAGATGGCTCAGGAAGTGGTTTCTTTCCAGGTCTTGGAATAGGTTTCTTTCTTCCATCATCTGAAATGAATACCAGTTAATATGATTTCTTGGTAAGTACAGGAGTAACATTCAAAATCTAGCTAAAAAAAACTAAAACAGGCCAATAAACATGTAACGTACATTTGAAATACTAAAGCCCTTTAATTTAAAACTGAAGGTTCATTTAAAGAAAAGAACTGTATTAGATCAATTTAAATATAATACACGTGAAATATTAGATCATGTTTCCAGCTTATTTCCATTCATAGAATTATTCATAATATTCCAAATAAGGTGAGAATCACATTTTTATTAACAAGTGAGGATAAATGCTTTTATCAACATTGTTGAAAATTACAAGAGGTAAATAAGCTATATATATCACTAATCTTTGATTCAAACTTGTTACTATGAGCTGCAGAAGAATTAAAATCATTACATATCAATAATTGTATACCAAATAAAAAATTATAAACAATTTAGTAGCTATATGAATGTAAACCAATTTATATAGTACTCTGCATGATTGAGCCCGCCTTATACTTTCAGTGCAATAATACAGCTGGTTAGAAAATAACACCTTAATATAAACTTACAACGTTTCATAACCATAACCACTGATCCGCTGCTTCGAGAACGCTGGAACATCCGTGTCAGTTCGCTGAGAAACTGAGGCAGCACATTTGATAAGAAGACATGAAAATAGCAATATTAAAGTAATTGAGTAATGCAAAAAAAATCCTTACCACTTCGTTTTCCAACAGAACCATATTATGAAAATTTAATACTAATTAAATACAAAAAGCGAGTATTTTGTTCAAGATAGCGTACAATACAATTCAGAAGCAGTTTTCAATTGGTTTTAGAAACGGGTATAAAAAATCTTACAAATATCGTAACATATGCCTATAAGGTTAGAAAACACAATATCGATAGTTAAATGGTTATAAACCTATGTGTCCAATTTTTCGATATCAATACCTCCAAAAATAATGAGAATTTTATGAAAGGATCAAGCAGTGAGAGTGTTTATCAGAGATAGTCTTACAAACTTCCAATTAGGTCTTGTTTTAAATATATTATTCTGGGAATAAGATCTATATTCCATCAGGTAGTTATTGTCAAGCAGTTAGAGTGTTTATCAGAGATAGTCTTACAAACTTCCAATGATGTCTTGTTTTAAATATATTATTCTGAGAATAAGATCTATATTCCATCAGGTAGTTATTGTCGGTTATATTTATTAAATTTAGAAAGTTAATGTATATACTAAATTATTAGGGT
This sequence comes from Zhengitettix transpicula, assembly GCA_037074705.1. Taxonomy (NCBI): domain Eukaryota; kingdom Metazoa; phylum Arthropoda; class Insecta; order Orthoptera; family Tetrigidae; genus Zhengitettix; species Zhengitettix transpicula. Next base: position 111,691,741 of record CM073591.1, on the reverse strand, counting down.
AAATCAAGTGATAAATCATAGCTCAACGTTTCTGCAATACTTGCTGCTTTTGCCAAGTGATTCAAAATCGCAAGAACAAAATATAAAAAGGCTGTGCTACCAGTAACGTTTATAACTGTAGTCGCTGAAAGCTTTAAATGTAACCCCAAAAATTAAAAATCTATTTTTGTAGGAATTAGAACAAGAAGAATCTTTATATTTTAATGCACAGAAGAAAAAAAAATTCTTTTAAATCCGTGAGAATTTTTTTTCATTTTCTATAAGTTTAAATAATATTGGAAAGGCCGGATGACAAGCAAAACAAATCTTGTAAGAGGAAGACTTTGGAGAAACAAAACGAAGTAAACTTGACAGTGCATGTTTTGGTGCAATTACATACTAGGTACAACGGATCTATAACAGTACGTAACGTGGTGGCGACACACCACAGTATTTCAGTAAATTTTTAAAAGTTTATTTATTTCCAACAATCTGTCATAAATAGAGACATTTAGTTATTGTTTTGACATAAAGATTAAAAATCATGGTGACAAACTATCCATTGAAAAATTTCCAAAATTAAAATTAGAAGTTTGTAGAGTATTTGTTTACGTGAAACTTTTTTTGAGCCTAGGCTCTTTGTCATCTGAGTTTAATAGGTATTTTACAAGTTTGTTTGGATGAGTTTGTCGTGGTAGCGCACACTGCTGTTACGTATCTCTTCAAGCGTGGGTAGTCCCAAACCATGGGGCGTTTACCAAGGATTCCAGTACTTTAGATTAGAACCTCTTTATAATATTGATGTTGGAACTGCTAGCTGTGCCCGTTAGCTGTTTTCCACATGTAATTTTATAAAGTAATATTTACCTTTCCATTGAAAGGTGTGACTTCCATCCCATGAGCCAATGGAATTTTAGGTCCAATTGTTTTAGTTTTGAGAATATGTTTCCTCCGTGTAAGGCGTCTATCATTCCGATGCAATTAATTGTTTCTTCCTGGGGTATTGGTTTGTTATTTAGGACTACAGTAGGGCAAGTACTTCTTCTAGTTGTGAATGTTACATTGGTTGATTTAGATTCATTTATATAAATGCGCCAGTGCTTGAACCATTGCGCTAAAAACGCAATGTACTGTCATGTGCCAAAGACAATGTTCTCGTAATTCATATTTGTTACGGAATGTGTTCCGTAATGAAGTAACTAATAATCGTTTGGTTTACGGTTCAGGTCATTTAGATGAGTCTGAAAATTTTCAGATGCTATGTTTAGGTCTGAATGGGATGATGGTATCGCTGTATCATCAGCGAATGTAGCAACTGTAGTACTTGATGAGACTGGAAGACCTGCAGTAAATATGAGATACAACAGCGGCCCCAGCACAGCTCTGATAGATAGCGATCAGTTTGCGTCTCCATAACTAACAAAAAAGTGTCTGTCTGCAAGATATGGCTTAAGTATTTTGAAATAATCGGAGGGTACTACCTTTTTGATTTTAAATAACAAGCCATCGTGTCAGATCTTATCCGGTCCTTACCTGTAAATTTGGAACATTTTTGAGTAAAATTCCATGAATAAGGGGCAGCAACTTTAGTCTCCGCCCCGGGCGACTGAAACCCACGCTACACCACTGGTATATGATATTCAGCTTCGTTCTGGATGATGGATAATAAATTGGCCGTCTAACATATCCCAAAGCTTTTTATTCCACGAAGACATAGACTCTTTCATAACAAAAGTCTAAAAGCAGATATTACCAATTTAAATATTTAAGATCGGCATTTCCTGCAACTCGGAAGCCCGTGATTGTGAGACTATTTATTCCATTGAAATCCTTTCTCGCCTTTCACCCGACAGAGTACATAAGAGCGAGCTACAAGAGAATGCGCTGCAGCCGTCTGTTTCTAGTTACTTCAGGAAACAAATATACTAACCGTAATGCAGTTTCCCTTAATTCACGTCAGATGAATCGCTAAGGCAAATTACACCAGCTCTACAAAACTGAATATTCTGCATGTGAATACCAATGATGTTCTAGGGACTGCTGCCGTTTTCGGCAATTCGTCTTTAATTAGAGACTCATCTGAAGCCCGGAGTAGCAGCAGGCATGGCCAATTACTACTGCTACCACAGTCAGGACGGCACCTTATTAGAAGATAACTTTCACCCTATTGAAAAATCCATCACAGATTACCAAGGCGAGATGCAGGATATTTTTAAAGAATGTAGCAAGGGGAGAAAATAAATTGAAATTGTGGTGGAAGAGCTGGTTTCTCTCCAAGAAAGTTACCAATCAACAAATCCCAGATATATAACTATGTAGCCAACACTTTATTGATGATCTAATTATGTTCACAAAATGTTCAATGAAGTTCCCAGAAGCACGATGACGTGATTACAACTGTTAAGATAAATCCAATTTTTTTTATTACAGTCAATAATTATATTATCTTAACATAAACTCATACTAGATACTCATTCCCAAAAACCAATCTGTAACAACTTGAATTACAGTCAACGGGATCAGAGTAAATAATAATAATATTCCACATATTGGGTGTTGTGAAGCAAAAAAGTTGTTATGGGAGTCTGACTGATAGTTAATGTCAAACTTTCTTAATGATAACTTGTTGAATATTTGTTTAAAACTTAGTAACCAAGGATTGGTTTTAGCTTAGTTGAAATTATATATATAGCCTCAATGCATATATTAACAAACAGTTTCAACAGACAGAATGTTTCCTATCGTGTAATTTGGTTACAATTGGCATGAAGAATTTATGATTGATTATTTATTTAAATAGGTCAAACAATCAATCTCCCAACTCAAAATTATTTTCACTTAGATAATAATCAGGTCTTTATGGGCCTATTGGTGAAAACAAATAACTAATTCCTGCTGAAGCCAAAACAAACCAATTAAATGACAGTCTCAGTTATAATACAGCAATAAGTCCAACAGAAATAATGGTTAGAGTATCATGGTTTTTTCCCCTATGAAAACGACAGGCTCCTGCAGATCCAGCTTGACAGAAGAATAACTTCAAATTGCGTACAAAAAGAAAATTAATAAATTTTAATATAGAATATTATGCTACCACTCTTAAGTATAACTCTGCTTTCTCCAAATAAATGTTGCTTGTGAGTTTCCCACTAATTAATTCTTAAAAGAGATCCTCACTGTTGCACCCAGTTGATTAGAAATCTCCACGACAATCAAACGGTTCCATGGAACAACATCTCTTCCGAAGAGATGAGAATATTATATAAAATTTACAACTCTTGTACTTGTGAATCATTATAATTGATTTAGCTATGATAGGAGTTATAAAGACCAAAAGTAGGTGTGAGTAAAAATTTATAAAACAAATACTCAAAAATGAACACAGGGATAAATTTGTATTATGGATAAGATTCTGTAGTAAAACAAATTCAGAATAAATATAGACTTTATTCCAGAGAATTGCACAAAATAAGGATGAAAAATATACATGGTTCATTTTTTTTTTTAAAAAAACAACTTCCATAGGGTAACAGCAATTCATCTGAAACAAATCATAGTATTAGCTAGTATGTTGCAACTAATGTGGTAACAAAAGTGAACACACACAAATTTTAGTGAGTAATATCACTAATTAAATACTGTGTACAGGAAACTATTATATTGTCCTGTGTGAATAAATTACAAATGGACAATAGACTGGTGGTAGTTAGCACAGTGAATGTACAAATCAAAAATAACAATGAACATGAAAAACAAATCATCAAATTAAATTAATAAATAGGTACATTATGATAACCTAGAATATTATTATATAAATTTGTACCAATCTATCTATCCAGTCTGCTATTTACTTTTACTACGGAAAATCATCCAGTAATTAGGCAAGTAAATTATTCCAAACATCTGTTCCTCGTCTTTCTTTAATATTATGGACAGGGTTTTTACATGAAATCAAATTTGATTACAGGCCACCTCATTTGTATAACCTTTACATAATCAGGTCCAAGCAAGCAATAATTTTTTCACATTATTCTGATTTCTTTCCCACTCTTGTTCATGTATGGATCTATATGGGTGACTACATACCTCTATCTATTCTAGAATTGGTCAAACTAACTATAAATGTTTTATAAACCACTAGTTTAGCCTTTCTTGTACTTTTCTTTATCACTCAAAAGTGCAAATATCTGCAATCCTTCCACGAAGTGGGAGGCTGAGAGCCTCTGAAAATTTCTTCTGTTCCTTATGGTGACACCGCACTTCATTTTCAGTAAGCCACAACCTCTCTCTCTTTCCTTTCCATACATATATTGCAATTATTTTTGACACTGTCATATCCTTACTAATATCATATATATATATGATATTAGTAAGGATATGACACTGTACTTCATTTTCAGGTAAGCCAATCACTCTTTCCCTTTCCATACCAATATCACAATTATATATATATAAATAAATATATTAGGTTTATCAGAGTTCTCATGTCACTATTATGTGTCCTATACAGACAGAAATAATACAGAAATGCTCGATTGATATTTGGTTTTTATATAAACCCCTATTATTATTTATCTGAAAAGACATAATTTTCCCCAAAGTCCAATTTGCTTTTTTACACATACAAATACATGTCCTAACTCTTTCACTCCTATCCAATCTGAAAAAAGTTGAGTGGTTATTTCTTGTTCCTAAAAATTTCGCCATTTTTTATTTCAAAGATTAATAACAAATATGTACCAAGAAAAATGTCTGTATTGTGCAAGTCTACTAGATTCCAAAATCTCAATGTTTTATTATGTATACTTCTACAATTTACCCACAAGATTATATTCTCAATTTGCACAATATAACAAAATCTAATTTTTGTTCACTTTGTTACTAAAAATGGAATTTAATTAATAAGAAGATAAAGAGTATCAACATATAATTGAAATTAAACATAAATATTTCATTTAACTTCATTACTTCAGTTTAATTCATCGTTTCTGTTGGATTCCAGATACTCCCCACATTTGTTGATCACAGCCATTCTCTTTTCGTCAATTCTGTCAGCATTGTCAAGATGATCTGCCTTCCTTTTACATGTTTCATAAACCTCATTCTTGTCCATAACACCATCAACTTGCCTGTAAAGCAATTGTAAGTAAGAAACGATACAATTTAAAAACCACATATTAGCATTTCAGACTAAAAAAATGCATTTGGTATCAAAAAGTATTTACAAGAATTTTTAATATATATGATTGAATGTCAGGAGAATATTTTGTGTTTATATATACATATAAATTAATACAGAGAATAACAAATCATAAAATTTGAACTGTATACATTTACCAATTTGGTGAAACCAATCTTTAGTCTCACACAAGCCATAGGAATATACATGCTCTCTCTCTCTCTCTCTACATATAAATTATTTTGACAATGTCCCATCATTCTTACTTTATTTATATAGGGTTATTCAAAAAGAAAGAGCAGATTTCAACCAATTATTTCTTCCAAACTACAAAAGATACAAATATAATTCCAATGTTTTGGACAGAGAAAAGTTCAAAATTTGAACAGTATGGGTATAAGTTCCAGTGTACGTGCAGTGGCACTGTTGCTTGTCAGTAGAAAAATGGTGGCAACACTACAGGACAATAATTTTGTGTGCTGAAATTAGACAAATTAGAGTAATTGTTGAAGTGCATGGTGCACTTCATTGCCAATTTATGAAACAACCACCTAATCATAGGCAGATTTACCAATGGCATTGAAAATTTTTGTAGACGATGGTTGCATCTGCAAACAGTAAAGCATGGGACACCCACACAAATCGAATGAAGACGTCAAGAACATTTGTACACATTTATGAAATGAACCCAATAAATCCAAAACACCAGCAAGGAACTTAATATTCCTAAACTTGATTGAGAGTTCTGAAACACCATCTGCACCTAAAGCCATACAAACTGAAGTAGCATCCTGATGACCACAACATAAGAAACCAATTTTGCATTAGCTAGAGGATATGGAAGAAGTCAATTTTTTTGAACGCGTAGTTTTTCCGAGGAATCCACTTTTCATCTTTTTGGTAAAGGTAATCATCATGTGGTTAGAATTTGGGCAAGTGAAAATCCTACAACAGTTATTCAACATGAAAGAGATTCACTGAAGGTTAATGTCTTTTGTGCCATTTCTGTGAACAAAATTTATGGACCTTTCTTCTTCATGGAGAAAAGTAAGATAGGACTCACATTCTTCAAAACTGGTTATTTCCCCAACTTTAAGATTATTCTGATGACTTCATCTTCATACATATCACTTCTCCAACCACATCTGATGTTACCTGAATAACATAGTTCCAGGACATCGGATTAGAAGAGGAGATCAACTTCATCGCCAGTGGCCTTACTCCCTGTGATTTTTATCAGTGGAGTTACCTAAAAGACAATTTTTTTTATTCCTCCTATGCCTGACACACTGCAAGATCTGTGACATCAAATTGCTGAAGCTGTGAATTTGAAAACTAGAGATCAGCTGATTCATGACTGGCAAGAAATGAGCCACCATTTTGATATTTGTCATGTAACACATGATGCTCATATTGAGTACATAAAAAATTGAACTTTTCTCTGTTAGGAACATTGGGATTATGTTTCTATCTTTTGTAGTTTGGAAGACCAGCAATGAAGTTGATCTGCTTCTACCTCTTCCAATCCAATGTTCTTGAATGATGTTATTCAGGTTATATCAGATGTGGTTGACGAAGTGATCGGCTCCTTATTTTTTAATAACTGTGTATATACATACAACTGAATATACAATCTCATTAACATTTATGCCCAATCAACTTAAATATGAACATAACTATACACAATTTAATAATTGTAATAATCTTCAAATAATTTTAAAAACATTACAAATTGTTAAATATTATGTCTTTTATATTATTTTTCAGGACTCTGTTATTATTATTTTTTAAATTCTGACACACAGAAACTGACTGTGGAAGCCTAGATGTAAAGTGTAACAAAAACAAATTAGAAGCAAAGCAATGCCAGTGAAACTAGAACTTTCAAATAAAGAGCTCTCTTACTATTCATAATTCTTAATTTTTTTTAAAAAAATAACATTTGAGGTATTACTGTAGTGATTAACTGAAGAAGAATAGTTCAATATTTTAAAATTAACAATTCCTCAAAATATATACATAAAATCTTAGTACAATCCAATAAAATATATTTTGTAATTATGATTGTCAGTACAAATCAGTTCTCAACTAATAAAAACTATTTCACCTGTTTTGCCTTTTCAGAAAAACTATTCTGTTTATGCTGATCTGTCTGGGTAAAAACTTGTAAGAGCCAGTGCCTGAAGAAACTATGTCTGACTTTGAAGTTGTTGGAGCTGTTAAACATGTGGTTGGTTTTAAAGCTTGAGGAAAAACTGCTAGCAATTTACGTTCCCTTACTCCAGCTTGCAACCATTCTTCATCAGGAAGTTGAGGTCCAAAATTCTATAAACCAAACAGTTTCTCTAAGTAATAGATGATTAACTTTCCTCCAATTTTTATGAGCAAAATAAATAAATCAGCCTTTACTTGTATTGCATCAATTCTGTGGTGTACTTCTTTTGCCATAATTAAAATGTTTAACTAGTTTGCATACAAAGCAAAGGTACCTGGGTTCGATTTCTGGTCCTTCCAAATATTTTCAGTCTTTCCTACTTCTTCCTTTCCTCTTCACACCTTCAACATGTGCTTTCTTTGAGTGTATTACTATGCTTAAAGCATATACTCTCTTCAGTGTATATTCCAAAACTTTGTCCTATATTTTACCTTTCCTCACTATCCAATTAGCAAATGGGACTTCATCACTTAATAATTAATATTCTCAACATATATATATATATATATATATATATATATATATATATATGTATATATATATATATATTGTAATAGTAAGAATGTGACATTGTCAAAAATATTGGTATGGAAAGGATAGAGAGATAGGTTGTGGCTTACCTGAAAGTGAAGTGCGGTGTCGCCATGAACCTTCAGTTCCTCATGGCGACACCGCACTTCACTTTCAGGTAAGCCACAACCTATCTCTCTATCCTTTCCATACCAATATATATATATATATATATATATATATATATATATATATATATATATACACACACACACACACAATATTAGGAGAATCCATTAAGGAATTGGAACTAATTTGGTGACAAAGTCACATTTAAACTTGGATAGTGAGGATGGATAGAAATAAATAGGAGAAATAGGAGGATTACGCTTTATGTGAATTCATATGCTCATATATATATATATATATATATATATAACACTTAAGAAAAATGTTAAGAATTAAATAACACATTTAGAATTCTCCTCTTTTTAATCATTTCACTACTTGTCTTCCTTATTGTTTGATTTACATAATACATAACGTCTTCAAACAACCCACTTCTTATTTAAACTTCTCAGTTCATACTCTTGCTTAACTTTCCTTCCTTACTGCCCACTTCTACCTTTTCTTTCTTATTGCAGATCTTGATTCCACTCATGATAAGTTCATACCGATGTCTTACCTGGATCACTTTTTCCTTTCTTTCTATAATCATCCCATCAGTTCTGTGATAATTAGATCATATTCTATAGACTCTGGTAAGGGTCAAGCATGAGGAATATGTAATAAATTTTATGAAAATTATGTTAACCTATAATTAATTAATTATTATTATGCCATTAGGTTAGGAAAGGCTATTTTCTAGTCCATAATTGATTTCTGATCATATAGATCATCAGTGGAGTTGGAGATGTCAACTTCTTACTCCTCATAATTTCCCATTTGAGTTTATAAGTACTTTTGGAAAAAATTAATTAAGATTTATGTATACATAAAACCTCACCTGAACAATATTTGGGGCAGGTTTTAGTATAGATACTGTAGTTCGGGGATCTGATTTACAAATATTTCCTTTCCAAATGCAATTAGAATTAACACTATATTGCTCATTAGAACTTCTACAAATGCTTTGCTCGGAATTGAGAAAATTTCTATGGCTCCTCTCTGGAAACAAACATTTAAATTAAATTATACAGAAGACTTAACAAGTTCCAATTACATAGAATATATTGTATATGTATTATTACTGTAGCAATTCTGGCCATTCACTACCTTTCGTATAGCCTGCATTTGTCTGATTGTAGTAAAAGAACCAATAAGAAAATGAGTCAACTTAATTAATTTTTCAAATTACAAACACAACTTAATCAGTGAAGGCTGTATTCACTCAAATAGTTTGTAAAGAAGGTCTGAACTTCGAGCTAGCTGGGCACAATATATATAATTTTATTATTTATTTTGACAATTTAGCCTCAAGCTAAATTACATATGCTTCAATACAACTATTTACCTATCACTATTTTTTATCTCTAACAATAAATTTAAAAACACACATTTAAACTATTCATACTTTTTACAGCTACAGACAACTCATATAATATTAACCCGCTATCAAACACTGACTTTTTTACACTTCTTAGATTCAGATTCTCAATAAAAATAAAATAAATTAAGATAGTCTTGTATTATGAAAGGAAGAATTTGAAAATATATGACTGGTTAAGAATTTACCTGTAAGCATTTGGGAGGATCCAGGGTTAGAAGTTGTTCGCTTCCCCACATCAATTCTTCGTTGATTCAACTTTAAACGTGTTTCTGCTAAAGTTTCAAATTCAGGGGCATAACACACATGGAGAATTCCTCCAAAAAAATTCCTTCCATCCAAATGCTTTTTACTAAACCTAAAACCGTAATTATTTTATTAAAAAATTCTGATGTCTCTTAGGAAATATTTTCTCTACCATTTTTATATTTATCCAAGGTACTGAATTTCAAATAGAGGGTCTGAAACTACAGAAAATTTGTCACAATAAAATAATGATGTTGCCACTGGTATTATTTCTGTACCTCAACATCAAAAGGGGTTTATCAGTGACATGAATGTTTAGTTGAAAAGAGCTGAGAGTAAGTGATTAAGATAAAGCAATCCAACACCAAGAAGATTTTAGTAGACAAGATCAAACAATGTATCTCAAAATCTAAATTTGTTTTGTGCTTTGCCTGGACTCTACGGATAGCTCTGAGATAGAACATACATATACCAAGAAAAATCCCATTTTTACTCCTGGTCCATTCTAGTTTTTCCATCATGATCCTTTAAATCTTATGTTTATTTACATAGTGTTAGAAAAAATGTCATAAACTGTAAATTTATATTTACCATCATGATGTTTGACATTGACATAACATTTAGAACATAAAACTTGGCCTAATTATACTGGTGGATTGATAGGTGGGGTAAATTCCATTTTGTCAATTCATGGAATGGAGTTAGTAAAATATTGTAGACAAATGCACCAGATAGTTTATTGCTGTGTGATCAGTTTTTCAAATTTCATATATATGAAATATAATATAAAAATGTCTTTTTGTGTGTATATATATATATATATATATATATATATATATATATATATATATATATATGGGACAATGAAAAGACAAATTTTTATTAAATTGAGCAGAAGTGCATAGTGAGTTGAAGCAGAGGCAGTGCACTAAAATGTGATTCTCCACCCCGATTTAGCACAACTTACCAACCCTCACTCATATAATCTAGAGAAACAGATCAAGCTAAATTTTAATAACAAAATATATTTAGTTAAATTTTTACCTATAACTGTGTCTTTTGATTAACATTTTCATACAATAGGAATTTAATCGTGTATAATTTGGAAACATCACAGGATTGAAGACTGTATAAAGTAGGAATTCAGTTGTACAATATTATTTTTAAATAATTGTATAAGCTTCCAGAATATAATTACAGTATCTTTTGCAAATTTTACAGATTATTATTATTTCAACACAAATATATATGAAGAAGAACTCTGTCATTGACTTAAAAAGCTATATCCAGAACAAGTATTTTTATAAATATATTAATTTATTAGATTAATACCACCAAAATAAAAACTGAAATTGTGATTTTGAATAATAATTTCAAGATTCAAGTAATATTTAAAATATGACAGGACATAAATAATACCTTGCTGACACAACCCTTTTGTATTGGATATGGAATGTCTCTGTGAAAGATTCTTCCTCTTCATAACCAGGGACAACAGGAGCAATAGCCAAAACATCACCATATCTCAGGCACAAGCGACGCAGTTCATCTCTCAAACCAAGAGATGGAACACCAAAAATTAAAAGATGAGGTGACTCACTGCTGGGAGTATAGACCTATTTTTGGGATTCGTAAAATTCTAATACATCTGGGTTTGTCAAGGATAATTAATGATTGAAGCACAAAATCCAAATTACTTAATAGAACATTACAAAGCACCAACATTTTCATTGCTTGGATGAATTAAATAATAATCAAAACAGGAAGAAAGTATGAAAAATAAAGCATTCTTAAAGATAAAGGCTTTAACAATTGAGCAAACCAATAGCTCTTAAAAGCGTCATGTTACCATTTTGCAACATTTCCTGGTTCTAAATCGTAAAAATGCAAAAACACTCAACAAAGTCATTCAACACACCACTCACATTGTTTGCATAGCATTGATGAGTTGAGTTTCATTTCATTGAACCTATCAGAGTAATATTTGATAAAAATAAAAAATCATGCATCTAAGGGTTATAATATGATAATTCTGAAAGCATTGATAGAAAAAAAGAATTCCCACCCATTAGTAACCAATTATTTTCTATAGTCAATACACAAAATAACAAGTTTTATAGAATGAGTCTTTAACTGAACATGCTTTACTTAATATAGGTAAGTTTACTTTAAGTTTTTAAATTCCTTGAAATTACAGAAGTAAAAAGATATGATTTATCAGTAAATATATTGGTTATCTTCAGCAAGATATGACTCAGAGCTAAAGTATAAGGCCTGAACATTACTTTGAATATACAGCTGCCAATGATCTATAGTAGGAATTCCTGTTTTCATGTCTAATGAGTCATGCATTTTCTCTCTTGTACATAATGAATCAATTGAACCCAAACACTTGTCAGCATCAACCCAGACTGATCCATACTAGTGTTTTAATGGAATCATCCTAAAGTTCATTAAAATCAGGCATCTATCATCACGACTCATTTAACACACTCAATTCTCTATCATTCAAATGATAAACATGTATTTAAAGTTAATATAATTCATCTATACATGGATCTAGAATTTGATGTAAAAAAATAATTAATTTAAAGGTGTGTCCAGACTTTTAACCTTATAAAATATCTTAGAGGGATTGCATCATAGTGTTATAATTAATGAATAAATAAATTAAATAGTAAGAAATGTTTTTTTAATTCTGAAATATTTTTAAAGCATAATCGAACAGCCTATTTTTTTAAGTGTTTATTTTTCTTTCATAGGTATTGACCTAAAAAAATTACCTGGGTCATTAAAGGTTGTAAGTATGCTAAGTAAAATAGTTTTATGTATATTACTACTGCATTATTCTAATTAAATCTACATGGAAGCCTAAAGTACATTGTGATTTATTTTATTTAATCATTCGTTACTGGTGGCCATCTCGGTTTCAAAGTTAGACCATTGTGTGATAAAAGATTAAAATCATCTAAATATTTGTTACAATGAACCATTGACTTTTTTTTCTTCACTCAATATAATCTAGTAGATAAACAAGAGCATCAGTCAAATTATTAGAGAAAATGAAGTGTAACCACACATTTAACATAAGACATATAATAAGTAAGACAGAACTATGCTACATAAAAGTGTACTCTATTTGTAAATAGTTTCCAAGTGATTGTTTAAGGAATTAATCAACTGAAATATTGAGTTGCGAAATATTTACTAGCTAACATTAATAAAAGGATAATAACATGAGAGTGCAAACAATTTACGTAGGATACATTTTTCTTCTACCTTCACAGCTAAGAACTTCCGTCCTTGTCGATATTTAGCTCTAGATGTGCACACATCTAGTTGTATGTGATGTGCCAATCTCGGTTTAATCATCGTATCGATTTCAGTTTCAATAACAGACTGTCAAATGAAAGTAAACATAAGCAAGAACATAAAAAATTTCAAATATGGAATGCAAAGAAGTTCAGAATAGTAAAAATACCACAACTACCAAATACACAAAGACATATATATCTCATTGCAAATACATATACCACTGTGACAAAAAAACAAACAAAGATAAACGGAGATGATAAACAAAATATGTAAATAATCATAACAAAGAGATATATAAACATAATAGAGTGGCTATATCAGCGTTACAGCGCCCTGGGTGGCAGCAACAAACAACACTGACCGCCATTTTTTAGTCGGTCCACTTCACCTAAAACCCGATTTGTGTTATGCTACTGATGGTGAAAGTTTCGAAGTTTTTGTGGTAAAATATATTGTTTTGTTAATATTAATCATGCCAAGCGTGTGTTCAGCCTACAATTGTAATAATCGTAGTTCGAAAACACATGAAGTATTGTATTTTAAGTAAGCATAATAATAAGAAGAAGAAGAAAAATAGCCAAATACAGACAAAATAAGTGATAATATAAATACTGCACAACGATTCAGGGATCCTTGTCCTTTCTTCAGGTGCTAAGAAGAACCTAGAGCGACTAACTAAGTTTTGGAGGTGCTGTTGTGTCGCTCTAGACTAGGAACGGTTACATGATACAAATAGAATGACGAGCAAAGACATATATAAACAACGCATTCGGTATGAGGCACAGAAAATGAAGGTAGACACTAAGCAATTCTGTAGCAGATGCCATGATTTTTTGTAGAGACTTGGGTTTGTCTGAATTTGTAAATTGTGAGGGCACGGTAAAGTTCATAAAAATGGTACACAAAGCATTTGATTTGATGAATTCGTGCAATGTTATGAACAAGGGTGCAAAAACTCCTGTGTTTAGAGATAATAGAGGGACAATATGGAACACAATAGAAAGATCTGTACAGTATATTATGAATTTAAAGCTGTACGATGGGAGTTTAGTATATTTGTCAGGGAGGAAGATGGGTGTGTGTGGGATTGTTTTAGATGATCTCAGTTTGAGGCAACTGGTAGAGAAGTATGTGTGGAACGATTCTCCAGTTCTCAAATTTATACTAAGTAGGAGAATGAGCCACGACCATTTAGAACTCTTCTTTTCTTACATACGAAGATGTGGGGGAAATACAGTTCAGAGCAGTATCTAGGAAATCTTTGATTACGCAGATAGAACAATCCAAAAGTGCCAATAGTACGGGAGGAATTTTGGAGACACTGGTTGTACCAATTGAAAAAAATAATTTTAAATCTTGTACAGATCAAAATTTTGATCATGATTACATCCCTGAATATGAGAGATTAACATTATTTTCAGAAAAAGTGGTAGAATATATTTCAGGAAGTGTTGTACGGATGGTGGTAAAAAAACTAAAGTGTTTAGGTTGTTTAGAGGTTCTCCTTGCTCCTCGCTCTCAAAGAAAAACGGGATTGATTAAAATAAAGGACTTTAAAGACAAGTTAATCAACCCGTCTAAAGACGTTGGGAAATTATTTACACTTGCTGAAAAAGTATTGAGGAATAACGAAACACAAATAGGAAAGAAGAATTTACTATTAAAATAGTGTGTGGAGGTATTCCGGATGTTGGGACATAAACAAATTTTATTTTGTGAATTCGACAATTTAATAGATCCGCTCGAATTTGGAGAGGAAACTCACTACTCAATTTTAATAAAGGTTTTATTAAACATTGCTTCAATTGCAGAATTCGTTATATGTGTAAACAAAAAACAATGGATGAAACAGGACGCAATATTAGACAATTGTATACAAAACTGATATTATTTAAAGGCCAATAAATTTTTCTATGCATTAAATGTGTTATATTTACTTAAACCTTAAAATATATTGTCGGTAGAGATTTAGTTTTAAGTCATTTGTGCGACTGAGTTTAAGGCTAGCAGACGTTGGAGACAGTATAAAACATGGCGACTGAGTTTTCAATTTGCTTCAAATATGGCGGCGATTTGTACAGTCTATGTTGTTTATATATGTCTTTGAATCATAACATGTTTATATATGTCTTTGTAATAACCCGTCTCCCATGTTTAGTATCTTTCGTAATTCTTGTGTATCGCGAAATTTCGAAACCTAACAGATTGTATTACGAAAAATAAATACTGAGACCTGATTGGCTGCTTTTTAACAGTGGGAGGCGCGAATTCAAAATATAGTAATACGCCGACTTACAAAAATCGAATTACACTGTTAACGACAATGATGCCCGCCATGTCACCTTTTTAGTACTTTTCTTGCTTTGAAAACTCCACGTGCACGAATGCCTTCTCTAAGTACTTATCAAGTATTATGTCGGCCAAAGGAAGTAAATCTGATTCTCCTGCACCTAGTAGGAAAAGGAAAATGATTACTTAGGAATGTAAGCTTAACATACAATTCAATGTTTCAGATGCTCTGAGAATTTTTTTAAACAAATTGCCTTGGATGGTGTCTGAAAGAAACTTTGTCCATTTGTTTCTAAGGTAAGAAGGAAACACCGTCATAAACTGATCATGTAGTTCATGTGATAGAGGGCGTTATCAATGTTGCCTATCAATTATATTTGGAAGTCAATGTCGGTGATGTCAACGATTCACATAGTAGGTAGCCGACAATAGATAAACATATAGAGATGCGTGAGCAAAACGTCCCTGAGGAATTCAGCAGTACAATACCAGCTCCACCAGAAAAGCACACGACATTTGTAAGGCTAACTGAAGGTCTCAAATCAATTGAAGAGGGCCTTAAGATTTTAGGAAACAAAGCGCTCAACGAAGAACGCGTTACAACTACAAAGCCAGGAATAAAAATATATATTATCTTGTTATGAATTAATCCTGCGTGAAAAAGACGAATTTGTTACATTTCTATGAGCCATCAAAATAACTTTTGTACGTAATATATTTTTGTTTTTTAGTATTAAATACCACATATTTTATTTCAATATACATGAAGTACAACAATTTAATTATATTTAAAAAATTCTAAACTAGTTTTTTTTGGTAGTACTTGATCCCAATTTATGTTTTTACATACTTATGTGTTTGAAAGTTATACACCGACTCAGACGAATTAAGACTGCGCGGTTTTCGTCAGTCCCACCTATCGGATATTATCACTGGCTACTGGTGCGCTACGGCACATAAATTAATTTAGGAAGAATTAATGTTTCTGAATTTGAAGAACCTTCATAATAATTCTGTTTTTTAACGGTCCGACTTTAGTCTTCGATATCGAAGACTTTAAACTACCCGCTTTGCAACACCCGTAACGATAAGCAAACTGCCTCTTTTTGTGCTACGGAGGAAACAGCACAGCCGCGTGCCTAGCAATGACACAGATGAGTGGCCGCATCAGGCGACATATGAAACGAAATCTAAATAAATTTGAACCATTCAGATTTTAAAAATATTATTTTAATATAAGTTATATTTTCATAACAAAAAACGTATTCGTACATTTTGGACAGTATTTTTTAAAAAAATCACAATCGCACACGAGTTTAAATAAAAAAAAATTAAGTTTATCATAGAGTGGAAAAAATCAATCGCAAGACCTGCATAAAATACTACCATCAATCGTGGTTTGTTAAAAAAAAATTACTTTCTGTAAAAAATACAGGTCAATTTGGTGCTAAATTATTCCGTTTTTAATTACTAGACACTAATGGAAACTTTGTAGGCGTAATTATGAATGTAGCACATTACGGGTCGGGTCAGAGTAATGGTATCACTCTCGCTGTTGTTGTATTACTATTTTGGTGCTCTTAAAAAATTGTTGCTTGTGGTGATGTAGCACATAACTTCTAAAACGTAGGAGCCGCCACTGAGTACTACTGTTATAAAGGATTGACAAGGTGGTTTCGGGCTACTACATATCGGGAAAGCCTTCGTTCATTTATAAGGACGTTCTTTCCCAGGCCGCATACTACCTGAAATCGAGGCCTTTTCAACGGGCGTACTTTTACAAAATTGAGTCTACCCCAAGAAAATCTTGTATCTGGATAAGAAAACATTACGACCATGTTCTAGGCCACTCACAGATATGGCCTTGAGGATTATACAGGTACAAATGGCGTAATTCCGGAAAGTTATGGGCTACTTCAGCCCAAGCAGCCATTTTTACGATAATAAAACTACATCAGAGATAGTGTTACCAATACTCTGACCCGGCACGTAATATGCATCATTTCTAATTCTGTCTACGGAATTTCCAATAGTGCCTAATATTTAAACGCGGAATAATTGACCATTTCTAACCCAAAAGTATTGTTCTCACTAAATATTTTAAATAAAGTTAATTTTCGGAACAAGCCACAGAGCAATTTTTGTAGTTAGTGTCGTGCGGTAGATTTTCGCACTATGATATATCTTATATTTTGTTTTCTATAAAATAATCTTAAATTGTGAAATTTTTATATTTTACCAAAAATGAATGATTATTATATTTGTTTTTAAAATACAAACTATTATAAAATAAGTACTCAATACTTCGAATTTATTGCGATTTCGTTGGATATATCGCCTGATGCGGCCGCGCTCTGTTATATTTTAGGGGGGCCTTTCCATTTCCCTATGCTCTTACCATCGTAACACTCAAGGCTACCAGTTTGTCAAAAAATATTTTTTAGATCTCTGATTTCATACAAAAAGTAACTGAACTTACAGTTATAAGGTTTTTTAAAATACTATTGTTGTGTTTGGACGTATAAGAGCATCTTGGTTCAAATGTTGATAATCTTCAGTTTAAATCTTGAAAATCTGATAATAAATCACTTTGGAAAACTGGATTGCTTGCAAGCGATTACTAGACACTTTTACCACCCTGAAAATTTTAACGCTGGTTTACTGAGAATTTTTCTCCATTACGAACTTTTGTGATATCATAGTCTCGTTAAAAAAATATAATAACCAAACAAGAGTCCAACTTATACGTGAAATTAATAGCACTTGAAGAGTATCAAATCCAAACCTTCAATTCAAGATTTAACAATTAAATTCAGCATCAAATATTTACTAATGTAAAGAAATATGTATTGATGCTAATTTAAATGATAAATATATAACGGCATACTAGGCTCTGTGTCTCAAGATGTTGACTTGCGTATTGTGCTTGTTCTGTCAATCAGACCTGGGTCAGTTTAGGATTGCAAAATTGTCTCTAGATATGAATTTGATAAAACGAAACTCTTAGATATTTAACAGAATTATGTGATTGTATTACCATTTGAATTAAAATGTATGTATATGCGAACTTTACAAGTGAAAAGTAGTTCATAACAGTTAAATTTGTATACTTTAATTTATTATTCTTAATGTAAATGTTGGTGTTCTGAATTTACATTGTTTCATTAAGAAACTCCTTCCTGTATTTTTGGTTCTGTGGGTTTACATGATTGAAAATCGCATTAAAGCAAGCTGTCTCATCAAATTTTATTAAATTCTTTTATACATCTAAAATTTAAATGATTATGCGTATTCATCTTCTCATGGAATTTGATTTTGTTTTTGAAATTTGTTACTGAAACCAAATTACACCGTTCTAAGCATGACATCGCGTATTCAATATTAAACAAACCTTTGAAATGACGTTGGATACGTTTTCACTTTGTTACATAAACTATTGGATGCGAAGGTTCTCAAATATTTTTATAGGTAAATCACCTTCACCATATTTCCAATGGTCCAGTAAACGTCTGTGGAGCGATTCAATCATAATACTACTTAATTATTCGCGTGTTCCTTGTATTGAGAATGCGATTTTCGTTTAAGGATTCCATAGTTAGTTTTCTTAGGATATGTAACGTCGAACCATTCATTTCTTTTTCAGAACCGCCCAATTTTTCTCTGTTCTTGTTCTCACAGTCTTTTTTCGATCTCTTTTTAATTTTTTCGCACTCAGTTATTTCTTATGTTTCGCTCAATTCACTTTCTACAGCTATTTATGGTGACCTTATCGTTTGTCGCAAACAATGGAATACCTCTAAAGTGTCAACAAATTTCAAATCTAGATTTAGTGTGGGTTGGATTGAAACTTGAAAAGGAAATACAGGATCAAATAGTAGAGGCATTGGAGTAATTGTTAACTTCAGATTTCAGATACGGTTATACCTGATTTGGAAACAGCTTTGACTCAATTTATCTGTACAATAGAATTATTTTTCGACATAACTCTCAAATTAATTATCTGCAAAAAATACTGCGAACATTAGTATTTTGTACGATGTATTTTTTATATTAATCGTTAAATTTTTGGATGTTAATATCTGTATATGGTAAATTTAGATCTTTGTTCTTTAAACTGAAGTATCTTTGAAAATATTTGAACAGAGTTGTTGAGTAAAAAATACATGTATTTAGTAATGTAATTGAAATTGTATGATCATCTGAAGTCATAAATGAGATGGAACAACTTACCCGGGGAAGATTTGGGTACTGTCATTTATTGTTCTAATACATCTAAAGTGTGCTATTTTATCAACGTATTTAAATTTAAATTTTTGCAACTTCACGCTTTTAATAGAAAAATGATAAAATAGTGTAATCAGTTGTATATTTGTTCCACATATAAAATTTATTAAAATAATGAGCCATCGGTAAAATAAATTAAATAGTAAATTGAATAGGAACTTTTTTAGAATGTATCTTTTATTTTTGTATCCACCACAAATACATTATTTGAAGAAATAACTTTATTTTTATCTACTAAATACTCTATTTCTTGAGTTTATTATTCAATATTTGTAAACAGCTATGCAAAATTTGAGTTAAACAATCAAGCCCGCCCAAAAATGTTTTCAAGTAATTGTAACTGAAAGATTACACCTAATACTAAATATTTTTTTCAAATTCACTGTTATTTAACCATTAAACAATTCACAAATGTTATGTTTATTCAAAAGAATACTTTTTCAGAAATTGCAGCTAGCTATTGTGAACAATTAAGTATGAAAGACAAGTACTTAGTTCCATTTTTATTGTGTTCTGGAGTATTTATCAAATATATTAGTGTTATGTAAAATCAAAGTTTCTAATTTCATTGGGTTTGAAACAGTATATTTGGTAGTATGAAACAGTGATGGTTTATACATGATAAGATTCAGAAGTTCACTGAAGTTTCAGTTACTTTAGATGTTCAATGTGTGGCCCCTTGATTACCAGACACATGTCCAAGTGTTTACTTCAACCTTTGTTGGCAGTGGGGATACATTAGTGACACGTTTCACAAACCTCCATAGGAAGAAATCACTATGCTTGAGATCAGCAGTCTTGTTGTTTGAAATACAAAGAACCAATTAGACCAACCATATATGAAAGTGTACTTTAATATGAACAGGAAAGAGTGATAGAGACTGGTTGACATCCCCATAAATTTACTTTTAGCATACATGTCTCACAGTAAGGTGCATGTCAAATTTTCGGGAGTCTTTGAGCTTGGCCATCTTGTCTTTGTGACAGGCCCTTTAAAATTTGACATGTTCTATACTATGTAGCGTGGTGATGACAACTCTAGTTACGATAAGTCAGGCATTCTCTCTTTCTGGTCCATATTAATATATAAAAATGAGGAAGGATGTGGCATTGTCAAAATAATATAAATAATTAGTATGGAAAGGTGGCTCAACTGAATTTGTGGATTGACATCACTATAGACACTGGAAGAAGTTCTTCAAATTTTCAGAGGCATTCACTTCCTTAGATGAAAGAAGACATCCCTGGAGAGTGTCCAGCTAGCACAGAAATTATATACATACTTATTATATACTTGATATAGAAACTTACTGTCACATTGAATAGGAAATGTAGGAACTGTTTGGTTTTAAATTAATATGTTGGTTTTTATTTTCAGGCCGAACATTGTGTTGCTGGTTGTCAACAGTGGACACAATACTATTAATCCAAAATATATCAATCGTAAAACAGTTTTGCTCAGATGTAGTGGTGGAGCTGTTCCATATTTAACTCGTGGAATAGCTCACTTATGTGGAAGAAGCTCGTTTAATCCTCAACATGGCAGATCACAACCTCTGTTACTATCTTCTCCAGGATTAATTGCTGTGCCATCAAGAGGTGCTGCAATGTTTATTGGACAGTTGCTCCGTGGAGTCTTGAAAATTC